>JAZHRO010000024.1:197542500-199942500 GCA_037157565.1 Thalassia testudinum
TGGGTCATTGGAGTCGACGGAGATTGCGGCCAGAGAGGAGGGAAGAGAGGCGAATTCGACGTAGAATCTACTAGGGAACTCGTGGGGAGTCAGGAGAGCTTATATAGAGGTGTTTTTGACCCTCAATTGCTTGGAATCCTCGCGAATTCATGCAAATTAGGCAAGGGAACTCCTGATTTTTCGAGCTTCACCACCGGCCTTGTGCTTCAAATCATAGCATGATTCTTTGTTCAAATGCGAGAGGATCTCTTCTTGATCATTCCCTCCAAATTTGGAAAGATTTGACCTTGATTGGGATGAGAACTCCCCAAATGAAGTTGGCGAGTTTGGGTTTTCTCCCACTACTGCAACTTGTTTTAGGAAACGAGAGGAAGTTCGACAGGGGCATTTTTGCGATTTAAATCAAAAGATAGGGGGCTATAGGTAATAAAAAGAGGTTTTTGGATTGAAATGCAAACTTGATCAAGATGGCCTTTGATTGGGCTCAAATTTTGGGGTTAACCTAATTTAGACCCAAGGGGTCTAATGGTGACTTTAAATTTAGGTTTTGACTATGTTTGACTGAAAAATTTACATGGAAGCCTAAAAGAAGGTAAATTCCCGCCTAAATCTCTGTAGTTGGTCAAGATAGGTTCACTTGGTTAAAGTGAAGATACCAAATCTCTGATGATATTTTTCAATAATTTTTAAAAGATTTGGATTTCATTTATTTCTACCAAAACCCTTTCAATTTGAGTAAGGTTGTTAATTAGGATTTTTATGTAATAATTTAATCCTCAGAATGCATGAAATCCCGATTCATTTAATCTAAGCCCATTTCTCGGACATTTAGGTTCATTTAAACTTTGACTAAGCTCTGATTAACCTCCTAGTTAGTCTGCATCAATGATTAGATGTTAAAACAATAGAATTAACCCATTTTCTCGTCTTCCTCTTAAATGCACTTCAGAATAGAGTTATGATCTTCTGATGAATGATAAGGAACATTTGTTACTATAGTTAGGCTAAATCAAGCTTATTAACACCAATGATAGTGATACCATCATACCCCCATGCCTAACTTTTGCTAGTTCCTAGCAAAATCCTATAGACCAAGTACGATCTCTAAGCTGGATTTTAACCGTTAGGATGCCTTATTGAGCCATATCTCTAAAAATTAGGTTAAAATACCAACAGTAGGCCTAGAAGTAGTCAAGTATTAGCCAAGATCCATACTTGACCAGCCTTAACCATGGCTCCGCAGTGAAGGTTTCTAAGGCTCACAAAAATTGTCTAAAGGTCGTTGACCCCAACGATTAAAGCACTCGTGCGTACGTGCAGCAAGTCTAGGTTCACCTTGCCAGTGAATTTTTGATAAGAGAGAGAGAAAGAGAGGGATATTTATTTTGAGAGTTTTCACTCTTTTGTTTTTAAATTCCCCAAAACCCAACATTGAATTGGCTTTAAACACAGTCTGTATTGAATTTCTCGTCCCCATCATCAATCCTCGAAGGGTTTCTAGCTTTCGACACTTCATGATAGTGCCGCACATGACTTTCTGTAGCTAAATCTAGACCTTAGCAATCTACATTTGGGGATAATGCTGCTCATAACACCTGAACTAGCACAAGGTGCTTACATGACCCCAGTAGGACATGTAGACATCCTAGGAGACAAGCACTAAGGAGACAATATGCCATAACACATCTTCAAGGGGAGTATTTTATTCCTCCTCACGCTAGGAACTCATCCAATCAACTTGTGTCTTCGAGCCGCTCCTATGCCAGATCTTTGGGAAATAACTTTCAGAACAGAATACTTTTTGGCTTTATTCTTCGTTAACTGCACTGAACTAGACCAGTGTGTGATGTTTGGGTGCCTAGGTTACCAGGTCCTGTAAACCAAAGGGCAAGCAATGGGGCCGAATAATCCCCAAGACTTGGACTTAATTCATCAGCCTCGCAACTCCCTCAACCTCTTGAGGGATAGTCCAGATCTGAACAAATACATGAGTGTTAAGCCCATAATCAGGCCCAAGAGGCCTAAAGTCAGTACCCTTCTCTTATCTCCTAAGATTTAGCCCTTTAAGTCTTAATTCATCATTCGATCTAGCCTAGAACTTAGGTAAGTTCCATAGTCAGTCATTGGGACTAACACAAATTTTCTTTTTGCCCCTTTTTTCTTTATTTTTCTTTTCTCCTCAAATCAGATTTTTCAATTCAGCTTAACATTTGTTTTTTTTCCTCCTTTCATCCATTCCTTTTTTTTTTTGAACGAAATCCTTCAGAGAATCGAATTTCACAGTGTTTTGTACTTTAATACCCCCCATGCCTAAGTTTTGCAATGTCCTCATTGTAAATTAGGTGGGTTCGAGTTTAGCTTAGTTCGTACATTAGAACAGGTTCAAGTGGGTGGGCGAATGAGTTGGGATGATTGTTGCGGATGATTTCAAGCTCCAATATGAATATCGAAGGTGAGTCAGAAATTCTAAGGAATGAACTCTAAAGTGTAATATGAATTCAGCTCATAAATGGGTAAGAAGGGTCTTAGGTTTTCAAATGACGAGTTGCTTCCTGTTAAGCGCTAAATTTTACGCCATCAGCTAGGAGCAATGCAGCTCATGGTGAATAGAGATCAAAAAATTTAGCAACCAGATCTGAATCACTGAGTTCGAGGAATGGTTTCAGTCTTTGACCATTCACTACAAAAGGGTCAGAATCCCGGCTGAGTTCACTGATTTCGACAGTTCCATTTTCAAAGATCCTCCGGACTAGAAAAGGTTTGGTCCATTTTGATCTTAGTTTCCCTGGGAAGAGTTTGTGTTTGGCATCGAAGAGGACTTTCTGACCTGGATAGAAAGATTTTTGTGATATGTGTTTGTCATGAAAGGCCTTGATCCGCTTTTTGTAGATACACGAGTTCTTGTGTGCATCATTCGTAACTCATCGATCTCGCTCATTTGCAATCGGCAGTGGATTCTAGCCTTCCTGAGATCTAGATTACACTTCCGTACTGCCCAGTAGGCTTTATGCTCCATCTCTACAGGAAGGTGACATGCCTTCTTGTACACGAGTCTAAATGGAGACATTCCTAGCTAGGTTTTTTGGGCGGTCATATAGGTTCATAATGCTTTTGGAAGCTGTGTAGACTAGTCCTTTCTATCAGGTCGAACTATGACCTATAGAATTTTCTTGATCTCCCGATTGGAGAGCTCAACTGGTCCATTAGTCTGGGGATGATACAGAGTCAAAATTTGATGAGAAACCCCATACTTTTTCATCAGGGACTAGAAGTGCACTTTCATGAAGTGGGTCCCTCCATCGAAGATTATTGTGCGCGAGACACCAAACCAAGGGAAGATATGCTCATGAATGAATTTGATCACAACTTTGTGATCATTGGTTCTGTCGAAACGACTTCGATCCATTTGGACACGTAGTCCACTGCTAGAAGAATATACTCAAAGTCATTCGAATTTGGGAAGGGACTCATGAAATCAATCTCGTAGATGTCGAAAATCTCAAACACTAGAATCGAGTGTAAAGGCATCATGTCGTGATGCCTCATGTTGCCTAAGGTTTGGTAATGAGCGCATGCCCTATAATAATTTTGTATGCCTTTGAAGAGTGTGGGCCAATAAAAACTGCATTTAAGGATTTTTCCTATGGTTTTATGGCCAGAGAAGTGGCCACCGTAGGCCTGGTCATGGCAGAAAGATAGTATATCATTGACCTTGAGGTCAGGAATGCATCTCTGGATGATTTGATCGACATTGATGCAGAGGAGATAAGGATCTTCCCAGACATAGTAATTGTCATCTGAAATCAATTTGTATTTCTTGGTTTTCGGCCACTCAGATGGAATTTGGTGTGATGATAAATAATTAACTATATCGGCATACCAAGGAAGACCAATATCGATAGTCAACAGGTGCTCATCTGGAAAGTGCTCAGTAATAGGTTTGGAAGGGTCAATGACCAAAGAAGGGAGGCGGGACAAATGGTTAGCTACCACATTCTGCTTTCCCGCCTTATTGCAAATTTCAAGACGAATTCTTGCAACAGCAAGATCCATTGGATTAATCTCGGTTCGCGTCTTTCTTTGTGTGTAAGTGCCTCACCGCGGTGTGATCCAAATGAATAATGACATGGGAGCTAAGAGGTATGATCTAAATTTCTCAAATCGAATACTATTGCTAGCTGCTCTTTCTTCGTAATCGTATAATCACGCTGAGCCTTGTCTAGTTTCTTGCTGGCGTAGTATATTACCACTGGTTTCCCATCAAGCACCGCTCCTACTACGTAGTTAGACACATCACATATGATCTCAAAGGGTTGAGGTTAGTCAAGAGATTGTAGGATTAAAGCTTGGGTTACTCGGTCACACAGAATCTTGAAGTAGTTAATGCACTCACTTGTCATCTGGAAGGAGTGTCCTTTGAGAGGAGATTCATCAAGGGTCAAGCGATTTTGGAGAAATCAGATATGAATCGTTGGTAGAAATCGACGTGCCCCAAGAATGATTGAATATCTTTGACCGAGGAAGGCGCAGGTAATTTAGAAATCAAATTCACATTGGCTTGGTCAACTTGGATATCTTTTTCAGATACAAGGTGTCCAAGTACAATGCCTTCAGGAACCATAAAATGGCTCTTTTCCTAAAAGAGAACTAGATTCACATCGATACACTATTTGAGGATCTAGACCAAGTGCAGAAGGCAATCATCAAAAGTTTGACTGAAAAGCGAGAAGTCGTCCATGAAGACTTCAAGGTATTTACCCACCATATCGGAGAATATGGCTAGCATGCATCGCTGAAAGGTGGCAGGTGCATTACATAACCCAAATGGCATCCTACGGAACGTGTATGTACCGTAGGGGCAGGTAAAGGCGGTCTTCTCCTGATCTTCAAGATGAATTGCCACTTGATTATATCAGGAGTAAGCATCCAGGAAAAAGAAAAATCGATTTCCTGCCAATTTCTCGAGGATCTAGTCAATGAATGGGAGGGGGAAATGGTCTTTCTTCATAGAGGTATTCAATTTCCGATTGTCTATGCAGAATCTCCATGAATTTGTGATTCTTGGCTAGATGGTTTCTCCGGATTCAATCCTATCACAATGAGCCTCGCCTTTTTAGGCACAACTTGGATGGGACTCACCCAGTGGTTGTCAGAGATAGGGTATATGATTCCCACATCAAGCCATTTAATGATCTCCTTTTTCATGACCTTTTGTAGATTTGGGTTTAGTCTTCTCTGCATCTCGCGAGAAGGTCATGAGCCCTCTTTAGTATAAATATGATGAGAACAGTACGAGGGACTTATCGTGGTCAGGTCATCCAGAGTCCAACCAATGGCTCTGTAATGCCATTGCAGGATAGAAATTAGCTTTGTTTCCTGATCAGATGTGAGCTGAGAGTTGATAATCATAGGAAATGTTTGATTTGAACTCAGGAATGCGTATTTTAGATGATCTGGGAGAGGTGTCAATTCCAATATGGGGTTATCAATAGTGGGTGGGGGTTCAGGATTGGCCTCAGAGGATAAGGTGGAAGCCAGGGATATGTCTAGATCAGTTTCAGGCTCCTTAATCTATGGGTCAAGATCTTCTTATGGTTGATGTCCTTGGAGAATCGGGTTCATCTCGGGAATCAGGTCCTCAACTAGAGAACCTATGTCGCAGACTTCTTCGATTACCCCATAGTTGATTCCCTTCTGGGTCTTAAAGATATCAATCCTTAATGTCTTGTTCCCGAATTTTAACTCTATTTGGCCCTCCTCGCAATTGATGTTCGCCTTAACTGTAGCTGGGAACGGTCTCCTTAAGATAATCGGTGTATCTCTCATATTTTCAAGAGTATCCATGTCTAACATAATGAAATCCTCGAAAAATAAAAACCTCTCACCCTAACTAGAACATTGTCGAGAACTCCTGTTGGTGGCTTGATCGATCTGTCAACTAGCTGTAGAGTCACCTCAGTCGGTTTGAGCTTGATTTCCTCAAGGTGATCTAGTAGGGAGGTTGGGATCACATTTATGGAGGCTCCTAAATCCAATAAAGTTTGATCGAACTCTAGGTTGCCTACCTTACAGGAGATCAGAGGGGTGCCTGGATCTTTCACTTTTTGCGAGAGTTTGCTCAAAATTATAGAGTTGCTTGCCCTGTCTTTGTTTCGTGGCTTATGCTTTGGTGTACATAAATCCTTTAGAAATTGTGCATAAGTCAGAACATGGCAGATTGCATCCATCAAGGGAATGCTTATTTGGACTTGCTCAAAGAGCTTGAGATAGTCTTCCTCAAGTGCCACGGGTTTGGATTTTTTGTTTCCTTTCGTCAAGACCTCTGGAAATGAAATCTTTGTTGGTTTCCCACGGATTGGTTCAGGCACTAGATTTGAAATAGTTGTGTCCTTGATATCCATTCTAGGCATGGGTTCTGAACTACTAGGACTAGAGTGGTTAGGATAAGGTGGGTCCTGAGTAGTTTTGCCACTACACGTAGTGACAGCGTTAGGATTGCCTGATTTGGATTTGGGTTTGGTAGGAGAGGTAGTTGCTGCTGATATCCTAAGTATGATGTGGAAGCCTCCAACCCATTAGGTGGAGGTACAGAAGGGGCCTGGTAGACATAATGAGCTTGGCCTTGATTTGGGTTCATAATGCACCTCTGGTTCAGCATGTTATTTAGATTTGACAGAGGTTGGGAAGGAAGCGCACCTAGCTGGCGAGACCCAGCTATCTGTGTAAGCTGATTACTGATGTGCACACATCTAAATAGTAAAAAATGTCTATTAATGCATGTTCTTAGTGTTATAGTAGCATCATGCATTGTAAATATTACATAACGTGCATAATCATGCATTTAGGTCAAATTGTACAAATTGTATAGTAATTGTTTGCTTTTATCACCAGGGATAGGTCGACTTTTAATCGAGGCCTCGGTCGAAGATCCAACTGTACGGATTTGATCAGGGCGACGATTGGAGTTCAACGACTCCAAGATCACCCTGATCGGACATCCGTAGCACTATATATAGTCCGACAAAGCCTAAAGATCAAGGGCCAAGATGGTGCCAAACCACACTTCAAATGACAAATCCGACTGCACTGATGGGTTCGGATCGATGATCGTAGCCTAACGACGCAAAAATCAGCTCAATCCGATATCCGTGGCACCTTCTACATGTCACAGAAGATGGACGGCCATGATCGTGCCACGTGGCGCCTTCACAGCCGCCCAAATCAGCCGTAGCGTCGCTTCTCATCTTCTGAAGGCACGGTGAGGCGAAATCTGGGTCGTTGGATCTTGATCCAACGGCCGTGAGCGCACGCGCTTAAATCATAAGCGCGACAAAGAAGAGCTGCTAGTGCAGCTGTCAAGCGGTGTTGCGTGAGAGCGGGGCACGCGTTCGACTCACAATTTGCAGAGCGTGAGCCGTTAATCTCGACCACGTGATCGATTGTGGACTGCCTAGATCACCCAATCGGGAGCAAGAGCGATCAGACGCACCACCTCACACCCAATCGCACGTGTAGGTGGCGCAACTGAAGGAGGAGAGGCGCAATCTGAGCCGTCCGATCTCACGATCGGATGGCTGAGATTTCGAGTATGTGGGCAACCGTTAGGCGCTTGACAAGCGAGGATGCGGGCGTGCACGCGAGGTTGCTGCAACGTGGGGCCTTTAGTGATGCTTAAATCCCTCATTAAAGACCCCCTCATTTAATGTTTTAACCATGTAATGACCAAATTACCCCTATCCTTGCAACTACAAAAGGAGACCCCTACCTTACGAAATCCTCATCCCTTCATTCACCTCTCTCCCTCTCCAAAGCTCAAGCGAAGCTTGTCCCACACCGGGGATGTTATTCTAGAGCCAAATCCAATTTTCTCGCCCTTGTTCCGGAAGTGGATCCCACAACGACGATGACGTGCTGCCTCATTCCCGCTTCTTCCTACTTTATCCTCCTTCTTCCCGCTCTGTCCTCCGTCTTCCAGGCGTCGCTCCGTCTGGCTCGTCCTCCAAGCATTTGTCGAGGAGGATAACATCTCTCTCCCTTCTTTTTAATCGCTTTCTAAAATAGAATTTCTCGCTTTCTAATTGTAATCATTTCCCGCTTTATAGTTGTAAAAATATTATTATTGTATCAAGTGATTGTCCTCTCTCTTTCTTATTATTTATATTAATTCCATTGTAATTATCTCGTTTTCAAACAAAAATAAAAAATAAATCTATATAATCGTGGATTTAAGATTGACGTAGCCTCCCTATGTTCGACCTGGAATTCTTAGAGTTTCGGTATAAATTTATCTGTTGATGGATTTCTTCGCAAATAGAACTACAATGACAGGTTTTTCAAATCCAACTTTGATCGCGTAGTTTTCTGCTCTCAACATTTTGGCGTTGTTGCCGGGGAGACAACGATTTTCGATTTTCTTTCCTCATTTTATGCACTTTATTGTTTTCTAACCTACTTTATTTCTCGTCTATTGTTTTGCAGGTACCTTAACAGGGAATCTTCAAGCGGTAGATCGGAGTAAAGTGCAGTTGAAGACAACTGTAAGTGCTCCCCATTGTTCCCCCTCCATAAATTTCATTTCACCACATTAATTCAAATTCCAATTAACTTAGGTGTTTGCATAAATCATAGGGTTAGTTTGGTTGCTTGGATCTCCACTCACATTCATCTCACCCTCATATAAAAAATAACAAAAAGATATTTCTTGTGGGGTAAATCAACATATACACTGTATACACCCACATTTAGGGCACATAATCTAATTGATTTTTATCTATTCAACCGGATTCTGATATGTGGAATCGGTACATGCAAATCAACATATAAAAGAGTAGAAATCAGTCTAGGTTAATCATTTTGTGTGCCTAATTCAGTGGTGGAATATTGGCCAATTGTTTGAGTTGTTTAGGCCGCACCAGTTAACTTAAAATCAACTCACCAAGTAGCTTCCCTTTAGGGTTTTCAATTTAGGTCAATACCAGACACACCACTTTACTTTTGATTTCAAAAGGAAAAATATCTTCATCCATGCTTGAAAATCTGGTTTGCCTCGAAACTTGATTGAATTAACTTAATTCCAAATCCTAAAAGCTACTTAAGCAAGATTTAAACCTTAAAATCCACTTATAAAAAATAATCTTGCTTGAAAACCCTGGCTGTGCATGCACTCACATATACTCAATTGATCATTAAAGGCACAACCCAGATAAAGGGCTCATCACATTCCAAAGCACATTCAAACCTAACCCTAATTAAAATAGAGTAAACGTTGGCCCTAAGGATTGGACTCGCTCTTCGGAGCCCGGACCGAGATTATTTTCGATTAGTCTTTTTCTACCATTCAATCGGATGTCTAGCTAGGGGAGCATAATCAAGTGATTGCGGCTGGGGGGTACACTAGGAACCTGAGGCACAAGCTAAAGGAAGAACCTTCTCTCCAATCCTTCCCTCTAATTGGTTGGATTGACCGGAAGGAAGTAGATCAAATCAATTCTTTATCTCAAGACGGTTTCTGGGAGTCTGTAGGTCTTTAGGCTAGCTCACTTAAGGACATGTTTGTTTGTTTGTATTACAGGGCACCTTTCTTCCTCTCGTTCTATCATGGATCCTTCCACATTCTACACGCATTCCCGTTCTTATCCTCCTAATACATCTTATTCCCAAAATGATTATTATTCCAACTAAATTTATTCTCATCCATCTTTTAGTTGGGATAATTCTAATTGGGAATACAATTCTGGACCTCTGTGTTCAGGGTTTAACCCTGGACACCATGATCTTGATTCTTATCCTTCTCTAAGCTACACTGATTTTAGATCATTGCCCTCATTTGGACAACCTAATATGATCTACAATCAAGAAGGATGCACTGATCCTTACCCCTCTCCAGAATACGCTGCCTTTAGGTCATCACCACCTCATGAACAACCTGAAATGACCTATTATCAGGGAGGGTATCAAGATCCTCAATTCATCGATTCCCTTGCACTAAACCCAAACCCACCCAACCCTGAAACAAACCATGTGGTTCAGATTAACCAAGTCCAAGAAAAGGTGTTGGCTAACTTGAGGAACACCATACAATTTTTAGAAGATCAGTCAACACCTTTCACTGAAGAATTGGAGCCCTTAATTGAAATGATTGATGATCTGAACAAGTATTTGTTGGATTGCTCCAGGATGTTAAGGGCCCGGGTGAGTTTTTACTTGGGAAATTATCGAAATTGAGGATGAGATTTGTGGTTACTTTAGTTCAATCTTGGGATGATTCCCAGGATGAACCCCCTTCAGGAGATCTAATGTCAGAACTCGCTCAGGCACCTATTGGGGGGACACGTGTTACGAGATCAAGATTGACCAGGTTGTTCTAGAGCAATCAAATAAGGATGAATTGATTTCTTCACCTGAGATCCCTAAGCCGGGGTATGAAGAAACGTATGTTTCAATGGATCAGAAAGTGATTAATAATTTTGAGACATATATTAATGAGGATTCAGATTTCTGTGATTCTGAAGGTGAAGAATCACTATGCGAAGTCTCACATGAGTTTACAGAACACAATTTTAGTTAGACAACTGAGCTAGAGGAATTCGATAAGTCATTTGATGGCCCTAGAAATGAGTAATTTGATCCTATTGGGGCTCGCATGGCAGATTTAGATCCTGTTTTGAAGGATTCAATTCATAGCCCTGATCCTCAATCACACCCCATAGAGTTTATTTATGATTTTGATTTTGAAATCACTAAACCCAAGTCCATTCTGATTCTGTCACATCTTTTAGACTTGAAAAATTCAGACGGAGTAATTAATATGCAGGAGGTCCCGGAATTTGAAATCCTGATTACGGAGGATAGAAAGTGGGAAATGATGATATGGGAAGTCAATTCCGGAGGAAGAGAAAGACCGAGTCTAAGGGTTCCAATTTCTTTAAAACCACCTTTCTACCGGGACCCTTATGACATCTTCTAACCCAAGCAAACATTCATTGATTATCCTTTTGAGCTTGATCTCTCTGTTATCTGACTTTTTGGTCTTGGGTTGCATCCTCACAAATCGCAGGCTTGACCCTGCTTGCATACTGATCTCAAGTTCTGGGTAATTTTTATCCAGAACCTTATATATACTTGACCATGGGGTATGGGTCTGCATCACAATCTAGTCCACATCTGTGGACATCTATTGGCAGGTCTTGAGGAGAATCTTTTAATTCTGATTGTGACCTGCACCTGTGAATGCTTTGTTTCTTCTTTATTTGTATAGGGTGTCTAGCTGAAGGCATTAACTTCGGCACATATATAGGTTCTTTTCATCTCGGAGCGAACCCGTTATTCATGTAATTCAGGTGCTTTTTACTTTACCCCTTTTTGTTTTATGTCTTTTTAATACAATGAGGATATTGCATTAGATAGGCATGAGGGGGAGGATATTCATCATTGAATTATTTTGTCAACTCCGTAGATTCGTTTTGTTTTCTTTTGATTTATTAAAAAAAAATTTGAATTAGGAGAGAATAATTGGGCATTGGGACTTTTCTATCTTAGGAAATAATACAATAGAATTTGAACACTAACACACTTCAGGTCTTTGGGCTTAATCAACCCGGGTATCCACTAAAATGTGGATTTATTTATCGAGTCCTCGCCATCCTGAATTCCTTTTCAATTTTGTTAAATAAGTTTGGGTGATAAGTAAACGACTTATCAACCCGCCCTCTGATTTGAGGGAACTTTAAGTCTAAGCATATACACGCTATTTGTCACTGACTTGTTGTTCGGCGATTTTAATTGAAATTGGGTAGCTAATGAACCTTCTAGGGTGGTATGACTGGCAAGTTATCGTGGGTAATAGCCCATTGGTAGGTTGTCCAGAGCCTAGTCACAGGACCATTCTTTTCCTACTATCTTTAGGTAAATCTTAGACCAAGAAAGCCACCTACTTAAAAAAAAAAAAGAAAGTCCAAAAATAGAAAAAAGAAAAGAAAAAGAAAGGGAGAAAAGGAAAAAAAATATATAAAGCTACACTTCATCGCACGAGTATGGCTGGCAAGTTATTGTGGGTAACAGCCTATTGGTAGGTTGTCCAGAACCCAACTTAAGAAATGCAAGTTTAATTCCTAAAACACTTAGGAGGAAGCAGAGAAGTAGAATAAGCCGGGGAGATAAACGCTGGATTCACCCTGTTGTTGACCCCATAAAAAAATAAAAGTAGGGAGAATGCTACAAGTCATTTAGATACACCTTTAGGCAGAATTCTTTTTAAGGCCACCTAGGGGCGTAGAAACCCGAAGTCCGTTCTAATTGCCGATCAACAAGTCTACCACATTCACAAAAAGATACTTAGAACTTAGGGTTCTCATCAAGTCTTAGGTGGGTTGAGTGGCCTTAGAAAGCCGCTCTGTAACCCTAAACTCAAAAATTCAAAAAAAAATTAAAAAAGAAGAAAAAGGAGAAAAAGAGATCCTTCTTTGGATAAGACGAGGGCTTGAGTCGGTCTGCATTTTGGCAGATACTCGGGTGCTGTTGTGTCTTTGAAAGTTCAGGTCCTAAGTAAAAATTTCTTAATGTTGAAAATGACTTTTGTTCGAGTAATCCAATCCTAATTCTTTTATAAATAGCATGTAGTTTTGCTAGGGACTAGCAAAAGATAGGCATGTGGGTGTGATGTGCATATATCTAAATAGCCAAAAATGTCTATTAATGCATGTTCTTAGTGTCATAGTAGTATTATGCATTGTAAATATTATATAACATGTATAATCATGCATTTAGGTCAAATTGTATAAATTGTATAGTAATTATCTACTTTTATGGCCAAGGATAGGGTGACTTTTAATCAGGACCTTGGATCGAAGATCCAACCATATGGATCTGATCAGGGCGACGATTGGAGTTCAACGACTCCAAGATCGCCTTGATCGGACATCCGTAGTACCAGATATAGTTCGCGGAAGCCTAGAGATCAAGGGCCAAGATGGTACCAAACCACACTTCAAACTACAAATCTGACCACACGAATGGGTTCGGATCGATGATCACAGCCTAACGGCGTGAAAATCGGCTCAATCCGATATCCGTGGCACCTTCTACATGTCACAGAAGATGGACGGCCATGATGGCCCACGTGGCGCCATCACAGCCGACCAAATGGGCCCAGCATCACTTCTTATCTTCTGAAGGCACGGCGACGCGAGATTTGGGCAATTGGATCTTGATCCAATGGCCGTAAGCGTAAGCGCTTAAATCGTAAGCATGACAAAGAAGAGCTGTTAGTCTGCAGACGTTGCGCGAGAGCGGGGCGCGTGTTCGACTTGCAATTTGTAGCGTGCGAGCGGTTAGTGTCGACCGCGTGATCAGTTGCGGATGACCCAGATCGGCCAATCGGACGCACTCACGATCAGACGCACCACCTCACGCCCAATCGCACGCGCAGGCGGCGCAATTGAAGCGGGCGAGGTGCGATCTGAGCCGTCCGATCTCGCGATCGGACGGCTGAGATTTTGAGGAAGTGGGTGAGCATTAAGCACGCGGCAAGCGAGGAGGCGAGCGTGAGCGCGAGGCTGCGGCGACGTGGGGCCACTAGTGACCCTTAAATCCGTCACTAAAGTCCCCCTCATTTAATGTTTTAACTATTTAATGACCAAATTGCCCCCCTATCCTTGCAACTATACAAGAAGACCCCTACCCTACGAAATCCTCATCCCCCCTTTCTCCCTCTCCAAAGCTCAAGAGAAGCTTGTCCCACACCTGGGATGCTATTCCAAAGCCAAATCCAATTTTCTCGCCTCCTGTTTCGGAAGTGGCTCCCGCGACGACGACGACGTGGTGCCTCATTCCTGCTTCTTCCTGCTTCATCCTCCTTCCCGCTCCATCCTCCGTCTTCCAAGCGTCGCTCCGTCCGGCTCGTCCTCCAAGCATTCGTTGAGGAGGATAACATCTCTCTCCCTTCTTTTTAATCGCTTTCTAGAATAGAATTTCCTACTTTCTAGTTGTAATCATTTCCCGCTTTGTAGTTGTAAAAGCATTATTATTATATCAAGTGATTGTTCTCTCTCTCTCTTATTGTTTATATTAATTCCATTGTAATTATCTCATTTTCAAATATATATATATAATCATGGATTTAAGATCAACGTAGCCTCCCTATGTTCGACCTGGAATTCTTAGAGTTTCGGTATAAATTTATCTGTTGACGTATTTTTTCGCAAATCGGATTACAATGATGGGTTTTTCAAATCCAACTTCGATCGCGTAGTTTTTTGCTATCAACAATTACGAACCCCTGTGATTCCCGTATTATGCTGCCTTTGTATGGCAACATTGGTCTTCTGCATATCAGCTAAGGTCTGTAGAATCAGGCTCATCTGGTCATCCTTGCTAGGCCTAGTTTGAAAGTTCGGGTTGGGCTTAGGCTGTGCGAGCTGGTACGGTCATAGATTTTGTGGTTGGGGTTGGAATAAGATCTAAACTTCTGATTATTTCCCATACACGTGAAATTCGGATGATTACGCCATTCAGGGTTGTAAGAGTTCAATAATGGATCATTATGGACAGAGTAGAGCTCCTCATAAGGTCGAGTAGCTCTTGAGTAATCAAGGTACGGAGGTTTAGAGATCCCCCAACTAGAGTAGGATGGTTCAAAGTTTCCTCTGAAACTAGGATCAAATGGGGGTGGATAGTCATCCATCCCCTGATATGAGTGGTGGTGAATGTCATGCATGTCTTCCCTCCTTGTGGGCGGACTTGCATACATGCTTTGCTGAGAAGAAGTGGCCTTTTGGAGCTGGCGAGTTACATCATCCAACTTCTTCTTGATAATGGAGACCTTATCGAATTAACTGTCCACTAACTTCTGATTGACGGATGCGGATAGGTCTCACGTCTGGTGTGTCCCTCTGTTGTTTGTTGATGCACGGGTAGTCCGGTTGAACATACCCATAGACTCATTATTTATGAAGTTCTTGCACATGTTCTCAAGAATCTCCCAAATGGTGTCTTCATTTTTACTCATGAACTTACCTGCACAAGCTGCATCGACAAATAATCGGATATCCTCATGGAGTCCCAGGTAAAAAGATTAGAGTTCCCATTTAGGAACTCTGTGATGAGGGCATTTCCACATAAGATCCAAAAAGCGATCTAATGCCTCATGAAGTAGTTCCCCTGCATTTTGTGTGAAATGCATGATTTGGTGCCTTAGGGCATTCGTGCGTCCAACCAGGAAGAATTTCTTAAGGAATTCAGCTTGTAATTCCTCCCAGGTGTTGATTGGTCGAGTTAGAGATTGATACCAATGGGTAGCTTTGTCCTTCAAAGAAAAGAACATCTTCATGAGTAGGGTGTTCCGATTTGAACAGGTGGCCCAAAAGTTTGGGCTAGATGTTTTAACTGTTGGATGTGCTGGAAAGGGTCTTCGAAGCCCCTTCCATGAAATTAGGGGATCAGATTGACATGATTTGGCTTTAACTTTGCATCAAGTCCCCTAGTTGGAATCTGCACCCTGGGTTCGATAGGTACCCCCGTAGAATTGTAGTGATCTCGCATTTGCAGATGCGGAAGGGGATTGACGTATGCATGAAGTAGATCAGTATGATTTTGCAACTGGTTCTGCAGGTCAGGACCTTAACCTTCTTCAAGATCTTAATTCTCCATGGAAGCAAAGGATGGAGAAATAGGTTGGGATGTGGAATGATCAGAAGAGATGTTGATCTGATTGTAAGGGGACCCAAACAATTGAGTGGGGGTTTGACCCCGACGAGAGTGAACCACTAATAGAGGTCTTAAGATTGGTCTTAAGGACCTCCTCCCTTCATGCACTATGGAGTCAGATGAGGGACTGAATGTGTCTTAGACCCAATCAAGGCACCCAAAAGATTGGATGTCGAAGGTAGTTTGAGGCAGGTGAACCTCTAGATCAAAAGCTTACCCACTTGAGAATTACTTGGGCAGCAAGGAAGGGAGAGTCCCGCAAAGATCCCTACATGGTTGAGTGTCCCCACGGGTTACAGGGTTTCCCCCACCTGACCTTCCTTGTCACCGAGATTCCAAGTAGACCCGAATGTGTGAATTGAGACCTAAGTCTATCAATTTTAATTCTGTTTGTGTCTTGAATTTCACTTGAATTTAGAATTGATTTGAGTTGTGACCTAATTTGGAGGTTGGTTGATTCACAAAGTGAATTCAATTTCACCTGACCTGCCCTAAAGTTGAGGATGAAATTTGGGTCAATGCACCCAAATCACCCTGAATTGGTTCTTAAATAGGTTATTAGGTCCCAAATTTTAATTATCCAAGTGATTATAAAGCCTTGATTTTAGGGTCTACTTGTTAAGATCAATTCAACCAAGGGCTTAGGTATCACACAATGTGGGAATATATTTCCCTTTTATGTAGGCAAATGTGTACTTGTTCTAAAGCCCTAATGTGGAAACCCTAGTTTGGCTCTATTTCCAAGTCAAGTTACTTCTACGGATGGCACCTTGGGCTCAATCAAGAAGGTGAAATGCCCAAGGAGCCTTATATCCTTAATAGGTGTAGGTATTAGGATTGGGATCTCTAATCAAATCAAATCCAATCAAATCACAAAAAATCAGGAAATAGATTTTTACCTTGAATGATGATTATTAGGAAAATAAGGCAAGTTGGATCCTAATTGAATTGCTTCCTTTTCAATCTTTTCAGGAGAGGTGGGGATCATGGAAGAAGGAATAGTAGTTACCTGTCCCTAGTGTGGTTGCTCGAGCGGTTGGTCTTCGTGATGGTTCACCTTGCAATAACACAACAAAGAGATAGAGCAAGTTAGAATCAAGTCAGAATCAGCATGACTAGTTGTCAAAGTGCACGTTGCTCTCCGACAACGGCGTCAAAATGTTGAAGCAAATTTCCATCGTTTTAGAAATATACGCGTCATAGTATAGTCAATGAAAATCGAGTCAACATTTAAATTTATAAAGCTCGGAAAACTTGAGTTCCAAGGTCGATCGTAGGGAGCAAAACAATTGCAATTCAACCACTAATCTATAATAAAAATGAGCACAATGGAAGATAATATGTAATGAGTTCAAACTTTGAAATAGATAAATATTTGAGTTTCTCAAGAGACAAAAAGAATTAAAAAATGTTTTTGAACTTTAGCATATATAAGCCTTGATCTTTTGCTTTTCTCAAGCCTATTAGATGTCCAAACAAGCCCTCAATCTGCTTAGCTTTCAACTTCAGACTCAAACCCAGATGTCTCAAGCTTAGTTGGGAGCAAAACCCCCATATTCAGCCCAGATCCTCTTCTTTCTCTCTTAAACCCAGACCTGACCGATCCAGACCCAAATTCATTTCAACCCAGACCCGTGTGGCTTGAGCGCCGGCAAGGGCACGTGCGATATGTGTGCGTGGGGACTTGACCCCTGTGTTCTGAGTGAACGGCTTATGCATGAGGAAGATTATGAAGAAATTTCTGTTTTGTCTTTGCATAATGTGGGACTAAAGTCCCTCCTTCACGTTGTTGTCGAGTGGGAGCTCTGTCGAATTGCTGGGGCTACAACTTCTGCTTTGTTCAATTCAGGTTCCAGGGGGCTCCTGATACTATTTCGCGCCTATTGGAAGTGGGAGCGTGGAGGATGGTGGTCGAACGATTAGTGACGGAGATGAGGAAGACGATAGTGACGACAACGTTGACCTGTAAAGGGAATACGGCCTCGGGCCCAATCAAAACATTCAGAAGCTTCGCCGAGGTACGATTCTCTACTTGTGCAAGATTTATATCCATGACGCTGCATTCTTATCGATGGAAAATAGAATGGGTGGTTTGGGGAAGAAGGGAAAAATGAAGAGGGTCGTATTTGGTTCGATCCTGCTGGTAAAATTTGTGTGCTAGATGGAAAGGGCCATGGGAATCGAGTGGGGCACACGTCTGAGCTAGAGAGAGAGATAATTGCAAGTGTCTTTAGATGGGTGAGGTGCATCGAGTGTGTTGTGTGGGAAATGATTTAGGTTGTGTGGTTGGGTGTAGGTTGTTGTCTAATGGGGAATCAAATGGGTTGCATGTATGGAAATATGATGAGGGAGAAAGGGTTGTGAAGTCAATTGGGATTTTGGGCATTTGTGTGTGAATTTAGGTTAGGGATAGTGGGGCTGTGGCTGCGCCTAAATGTGTTTAGAGGGTGCCTGTTATTTAAGTGGGAGAAAGAGTGGCAATTAATGGGAAAAATGGGAGAGTTTTGATTGAAAATTAGGGTGTTGGTTCGCATAAGAAAAATAGGAAAGGACAATTATGTTGGAATTTATTTAGAGATGATGCATAGCATAGCTTCTACCTAGGTATCGGCATAATAAACATACATCATTATTTATATATATAACATATTATGAAATGCAATAAAATGTGGGCAGTCTTGGATTATAATTCATGCAGTTAATTTACCATTAAATGAAAATATTAATGCATTCGAAAATGTGGAAACTAACAAACTTAAGCTTAAATATAGTCCACTAAAGTGGACTCATCACAACCCTTCATTTGTGCCCCTAAGAACTTGAGAGAAAAAAAGGAAAAAAGAAGGAAAAGAAATTAAGATTAGCTTTTAGTGACCTAATCGTAATAGATAAGTATCCAAGCTTTCCACCATGAATATTGTGTGGCAACAGTGGTGTACATGGTGTTGGTGCGTGGCGTTGGAGGGAAGCGTGCGTGCATGTGTTTCGCGTAAAGGCGCAGGCGCTGATATCCAATTACCTCCGATGCTTATTTGTTTGGTTTAGGACCCCCTATGCTTATTTTGGTTGGTTCAAGGGTCAAACAACCTCCGTTTTGCACAAATAAGATATTGTTAGAATTGTATCGACTTGTACTACACATTTATGATCCTTTATGTCCCTTTTTGAATACTTTTTCTTACATCTAAAATTATAAGAATGCCTAATCTAATTTTTGTCCCACATTTTTGGTGTGTCCGGTATTCAAAACTTGCCCAGGGCATGTGCAGATGTTGAGGAAGGCTAGGCACGTTACCCTAGACGTGGTGCACACGATTTGGGGTCATAGTGACCCCTCAGTGATGTTAAGTAGAGTAGTTTCTTCTGTTACTTGTATTTTGAGTTGTTTGTGTATATTAGACTTGTTTCCATGGTTTTCTTCACTTGTGCTCCTTATTAGCAGGAGTTCTACCTCTTGAGATCGGGACCTTAGTTGCACGTGTTTTTATTATTTTAGGTACTATTTTGCATCTTTAATATGAGGGTTGATTTTGGTCAATTAAGAATTGAGATTATTGGTTGAATATTAAACAAGTGAGTTCAAGTGAGGGTTTATATCAATTTAAATAAAAAATTTCAAAACAAACAACCAAGGGTTTTTGGATGACTTTAATATTGAACTCAAGGTTTGGTTATAAGAAAAGTAATCTTCAAGGTGAAAGTTGACTAATTGATGGATACTATAACACTACTAAACTTGAGCATTCTTAGTTATCTAGAATTAAATATTCAGATGTGATAACGATGGTTTTGGTTGGTAATTAAGTTGGGATAATTGGTTTAGCCTTGCTACTTGCAAGGGTTTCAGACATAACTTTGGTCTTTTAGATCAATTTGGGCTGTTTCGGGAGTGTTGGCCTCCCTACGTCTCTTAGTTAGGCTTAGGAGCTAATGATAACGTCTTCATTCGTCATAACTAACTTAAATTAGTAAATGATTGCTTAAGGACCACAATTACACCTTAATCTGTTTTGAGGAGAAAACATGAAAATAGGGTTAATTCTGTTGTTTTAACAACACATCACAAATACAGATTAACCACGGGGTTTCTTAGAGGTTAATTAAAAGTCAATTGAGCATAAAATTCTAAAAAGTGGGTCCGCACTGACTGAATCAAGATTTCATGCATTTTAAGGGCGAAAACAATATTGAAAATTCTAATTATCAACCTTACTTGAATTAAAGAGGTTTTGGTCAGGATAAAATTAAGCTGAACCTTCTAAAATTTATAGTAAAATATTCTAAGAGGTTTAGTACCTTTGGTTTGACCATCTGAACCCATTTTGACATAGAATAGAGATTTAGATGAGAATTTGCCTTGATTTGGGCTTCTCTACAATTTAACCAGTCAAATGTGGTCAAAACTCAAATTCAAGTTCATTATTAGATTTTTTGGGTCAAAATTAGGTTAAGACCAAAATTTGGGCTCAATCAGAGTCCATCTTGACCTAGTTTGCAGTTTAGTCCCTAAAATCTCTGTTTCTTACACTCAAGTCCCCTGAATTCTTGTCATATTTGTGATTAGGTCCCTACCCCCATGAATGTGAATAGAATCTCCACCATCGACTTTGAGCAAGGATTTCTCACTCGATTCTCGCTCAAATCTCCCCAAACTTGGAGAGATTGTTCCTAAGACAATTACCTATACATTGGACTTGATCCCAAGCCTTGATTTGTCTCCTAAAACCCTAGCCAACTCATGAAATTAGTGTGGGTTCCTTGCGATTTTCATGAGGAATTTGCACTATTTTTTGTGCGGTTTGGGGTTGCTACATTCTCTATATAGGTTCCCCTACTTCCCAGGTCCAATTTGAGCCCGATCATAGCCAAAAATAGCCAATTCCTCTCTCCTCCGGCCACCTCCGTTGCGGCTTCGGCGACCATCTTCATTCATCCTCCTACGGTCGGCCAATGGTCAAATTGACCTGCCCTTGGTCTTCCTCTCTCTTTTCCACCTCTCGCTAGCCACAGCGAAGGTCTCCTCCCCCTCTCCACTTCGCCCTATCTCTCACCGAAGGTATCTTTGTCTTCGGCTCCAGTAGCCACATCGGCGAGGTCTCCCTATCCCCTTCGTCCCTTAAATTAGGTTCTTTCACCTCCTCTCCCTCTCTAGATCCTTCTTATACCCTTAGACCTTACGATCAACCGCCGTACCACCGTCTCCCCCTCCGTCTTCTCCAATGTCGGTCATGTCTCTGGCGAGGTCGTGTGACCACACCCGACCTGCAAATCACTCGCCACCACCTCCACTAGCTTCGTCTCTCCTCCACCTTCAAAAGCCCCCTACCTATTTTAACTTCCTACCTCTCCATGATTTTGACCACCAAACCCACTCACGACCTGCTCCTCCGACTTTATCCAACCTCATTTGACCTCCAAACACCTCGTTGCCACTATTGTCGCATTCTTCACCTCACGGTGACTCTTTTAAACTCTCTAATTTGGGTTGAAAGCTTGTATTTTGCTCTTTCAAGTATCACCAGTGAGCTCTAGGCCTCCACCTCCGTTTGCTGTCCTCTGGCTATCTACTATCACCACACCATGTTTAGTCAAAGCAGACAGATGCCACGATGCTCCTTACGTCTTGAATACGAGAACAAAGCACTGCAGCTACTCCAATTTGGGACTCCAATCCCCTGCAGCTGCGCGAAGGAGGGGACCTCTGTTTAGTCCCACATCATGTGGGAATAATCTGGAGAGGCGCATAAATTGCAATTGTGGCATACGCTGCTACTATTCACCTGGATTCGATTACCCGTTACTGTTCACCCATATACCCAGATATTAGGAAAGAGAGAAGAGGAAATTCTGAGGAGGGTGGGGGAGGTTTTGCCTCAGGGTGCGTGCACACTTGCCTCCAAAAGCGTGCCTCTACACTTAACACTTAGTCGTTTCAAGAGGGTTGTGCCCTGTGCTTGTGCTGAGACTTGGTGACTTTAAGGCATCTAGCCTAAGGGTTTGACGTCTAATTTGAAGGCATGTGGACTTATTGAGATATTATTTGACATGTCTATTTGAAGATAAGTGGTTCAAAACCACTATTGAGAAATTGAATTGGTTTGAGATATTTGAGTACTGTTGGTATTGGGATATGTGCTTCATTGTGGGATATAATTGGTGATTCAATTCACCATTTTTAGGTCTTAATTATTCTCTATATTCCATTGATTTCTAAGATAGAATTTGCTATTATTGAATATATTTTTGATTAATATTCATTGCATATCTTTATTTTGAATTATTGTGCTCATTGTTTATTATTGCAACTAGTGTTTGAATTCCATATTTACTCCCTGCGAACGACCTTGGAACTCAGTTTTTCTAGCAATTATAAATTTAAATGATGTTGTTGTGATTTTTGTCATTATACTATGACACGTTTTACTCACACTGAACTACGACAATTTTCGACGTCGCTACAGCTGGGTTCACAGGATGCATGGCAAGGGTTGGATTTGCTTTTCTTGGTCGGTGGGCGGGTCCTTGGTCATTTTGTTTGAACGTGCGTAGCTAGCACGTGTTCACACAATACAATGTAGCTATCACTCCTTTCCGCAATGACCCAGGGTGACGGATTGTAGTGGCTTGTTGGGTATAAGCTGTTTTCTCAACCAATAGGGTGGCTTATACTGGTCTCACATCTCAACATGTCTCATGAAGATCGTGTCATGCCCCAAGTTGTCAATTAACAAGATATTACCATAACAAGCTGGCTAGAGCTGTAACATGAATACAATAAAATAAGGATTAATTAAATTATCGAATTAGTACCCTCCTTTTTCTTCTTATTACTGTTGTAGGAACTAAGAGGCAAAAGCACACTAGAAGGGGGGATGAATAGTGTGATAAAAAATAATATGCAAATAAGACGAGCCACAAAAATGAACACCAAATATATAGTGGTTCCCCTCACTTGGGTACTTTACTACTTAAGTCTCCCAACTTAGGATTTTTAACCAGATTCCCTCAACCCGGAGGGAATTAATTTACTAAAATATGAGGTAATTAATGGGTTACCTTAGCCCAATTACAAGATAAAATGAGAACAAAAAAATTACAGGTGTAAGCAATAAATTTAAAAGCTTACAACTAGAAACCTATGTCTCCAACAAGAATATAATTAACAATGTTTTAAAATAAGAACTAGCATGAAAATTAGTGCATAAAGAATGATTGTAGAGAGCTAAAAATTACATCAAAGAACTTGTTGCAATATCAGAGAAATTCTTGATAGCTTAAAGCAACAAGCACTAACACCTTGCAGCAAAAATAGAGAAAATATGAGTTCAGAAAGCACGAGTGGTATTTAATTCTTGTGTGTTATGAAAATGGCACATAAGGGTCTTTTTATAGACCAGCAAACAACCCTTCCACCCTCCCTATCCTTTGGGGGCGAATTATGAGTGTAATGATTACGATTAAACACAAAATAGTCGTTCAGATCTGACGCAATGGATAGTTGGTACCGGTACTAAAGTTGTGGTACCGATACTAGCTGCTTACAGTTACTCAACAGCTAGCACAAAACAGTCTGGGTACCAATACTCATCGTGGGTGTCGGCACTTAGTGATTATAGTTGAGTACCGACTAAGTCACCAGTTATCGGTACTGATCATGAGTACTGGTACTTGTGACTCATAGACTTAAGGTATATTAGGCACTGTGACCTTCATGTACTAGTACTCATCATGGGTACTGAAACTTGTGAGGTGATGACTCTACAATTATTAACGTTAATATTATCAATTAGAGTCAATTTTGAGGGCACATGTGCATTATAGTGCATTTGGGGGCATTACATGCATTCTGCATTACTTTACATTAAGATTGCTTAGGATCAATGTTTAATGACCTTGTGTACTAGTCCATATTGAAACAGGTCTCAGGTGAGCAATCAAACCATACGGATGGATCCGGATTGACGAATGGAGTCCAACGGACTTAAAAATCATCTCAATCCAACCTCTGTAGCTCCCACAACAAGTTCGAGGAAGATCAATGGTCAGGGGGCAATGCGACACCTTTACGAGCTTCGGATGAAAATCTGACCGTATGGATGGATCCGGAGCGACGATCGCAATCTGGCAACGTGGAAATCATATTGATCAGAGCACAGTGGCATCCTCTACAACAGAAAGAAGATGGATAACCTAGATGGTGCCACGTGGCACCATCTAGGACGCCCAACACCAACCTGGGGCTTGTCGCCATCTAGGCTGCCCAACACTAGCCGTAGCCCCACCATTGGCTCCTTTTCATCTGCATCAACGATTCTCGGCCGTTGGATCTTGATCCAATGGCTGAAAAGCCACCCGCGCCATGCTTCAGAAGCTTCTCCTTGCGACAACTTCGTGGGTGTAGCACGGCTATCGACAAGGGCACTCTCAAAGAGTGGGTGCAGGTTTGAAACCCATGACCCCCTCAATTTCCCAATTGAGCGTGTGCACAGCAGCGACAGTAGTGCGTGTGGGCGGAGTAGTTCGAGCTAACGCACCGCTAGCGCATGAGCGCGACATAGCGCGGAGTGCAAGGGCCAGCAGGAGTGTGAGCTTGGCTTCAGCGACGTTTGAAGCAAACTTTTAGTGACGTCTTTGATGTCGCTCTTGACTCGAAGATGATTTTTGGCCTTTTTCCTCCATTATAAAAGGACCCATCCTCCTCCACTTTTAGAGCATCTTCTACCTAAGAGTTTCCACTACCTTCTAAAGCTGAGAGCAAGTCCTTGGTGTTGTTGAGTCGCCAACGGAAGTCCTTCCATCGCCGTGGCTGCCTCGCCTCCTCCTTTAGCTGCTAATTTCTTTAGTGTTTATGTTTGATTAGGCATTCCTTTAGTTTCTATTGTTAAACATTTGTGCTTATAAAATAGAATTTGCTATCTTATCTTAGATTCTAATATTCTATGTTTTAAGCAACAATATTAGTCTACCTTCATTTAGCAATCAATGGATTTCTAGCCCTCTCCCTCCCTCCCTCTCTCTATTCTTTTTGCAAGCGAACAAACCGACGTAATTGGTGACATTAAAGAGAGTATTTGATCCGATTTCACGCTTCCCTGTATTCGACAATCGAACTCACCATCGATATTTCTAATTAAAATTGATGTTGTAAAACATGCTACAATGAACGATTTAACCTAACGCGTTTCATCGACGTCAGTTTTTGGCGCCATTACCAGGGGCAATGGATCTTTTTGTTGATTTTATCCTTACATTGATGATATTCATGAGATCTTACTCTCTCTTTCTATGGATTGGCTGCAGGAATCCAATGCGAAAGCGATAGGAGGAGCGCACTTGAAGACAGTAGATTGGGAGTAAAAATGCAGCGAAGACCTTGGTGAGTATCGTCCTTTTTAGCGTAGTCCCATCCATTCTTTTATCAAGAAGACAAAAAAAAAAGAAATGAAAAAAAAAGATGCATTTAGGCTCGTACATAAACCCTAGGATAGTTTGATTGTTTGTTTGCTTAAAAAAAATCAAAAATTCAAAAAAAAAAAATGGCATGGTGAATAGCTACTTGATCCACATCTTAAATTCATCACTCAATAAAAAAAATACACTGTTTAATTTCATTTGAAAGATCTTTTTGGAGTGTTCTTTGAATGGTGTTTGCGAAGCCAACCATGTTTTGAATTGGGCCACACCACTCACCATAATTAAAATCAATTCACCCAATTGAGTTGCATGTACTATAGGGGTGAAAACTCTTAGGGATTCTATTTCTTAGAGACACACATACTCTTAAAGGAAAACGAGCAAAACACCCATGTTTGCATAACCTCTTGTGTGTTCAAGCATAACTTGGTTGAATCAACCTAAGAATTAGAATCCCCAAAACTAACTAAACAAGGTTGAACTTTAAAAGACAACTCATATTAAACCTTGTTTGCAAATCCCTTTCTTGTGCACCACATTATACACGTTGGAATTGAACATTAAGGGGCAAAAACCCAAAACAATGCCCCCTCACATTTCCAAGCACTTCTATATCCTAGCCCTAAATTAAAATCAATTATTCATGACCTAGGAAGAACTAATCTAAGTCCTAGAAGTGTGATTGGGTTTGTTAAGTGCTTGGCCTTAATTCCCATTGTGGATTTCGACGTCTAAGGTTGCGGGGAAGTGTCAAACGACCATGGTTGGGGCATACAAAGGAACTAGCAGTGCGAGCCAAAGGAAGAACCTTCCTGTCAATCCCTTCGTAATTAACCTAGCTGGATTAACTTTGAGAAGGGAGGTTTAAGTGCTTGCAAATTTGATCACTCTCTTCAAGGCTTCTAGGTCACCTAGGTCTACATTGTAGGGCTTTGTTTAGCTTGCTTGATTGTGCACACATAATTCTCTCGTCTGTTCTTCCCTGATCCATCTATGGATTTTAATGCTTATCCGTCCTTCCCAAACTATCCCCAACGTAATTTGTATTCTAACCCAAGTAGACTGTATCCACAGTTTACTTGGGACAACCAGTCGCTTAGTTGGGGATATAATCCAGGACCTAAGTATCTAGAAGACCCCTCTTATCCCAATTTTACTCAACCCGCACCAACTTCCTACTGGGATACTTCCAACCCAATCACCCAGGGTTACGATCCAAACCTTGGGGATCCTTATCTTGATTTTCCTTATGATGACTCCTCTTTTAGGTCCCACCCACCCACTAACCAATCTGATAGGACCTACTGATGTCATTATTATTAATTTAATTTATTTATTACTCGAAATTTGAAAACATTCCGAGGTCGAACTCAGGGAGCAAATTCGGTTTTAGAAGCAGAAAAATCACAATTCACAATACTGTAATGTTTTACAAAAAATATAGAGACTAAATGTAGAATTTTTCTTCTCTTTTTCTTCTTTTGTCTCCTTCTTCTTTGCTCTCTCTCTTTTCTTTTATTTGTCTTCAGATGTCAGATTCTAGGAATCAGACGCCTTAAGTGGCGTTTGCTACAGTGCACGTCTTCTTCTTCCTTTCTTCTCTTTGGCTACTATTGCTGCTGCTTCTTCTCCTTGGCTTCTTCTTCTTCTTCTCTTCTTTTCCTTTCTGCTCGGCCTTCCTCTTTGCGGCTGCTCCCTCTTTCCCTTTTCTTCTCTTCTTTTCCTTCTTCTGCCTTTTTCTTTTTCTTCCTTTCCTTCTGCACTGTGCTTCTTCCTCTACCTTCTTCTTCTTCTTCTTCAGCTCCTGCTCCTTCCTTGGCGCGGCTAAGTCCTCAGCCTCTTCCTCCTCTTCAGTTGGCCTCTTCTTCTCCTCTTTCTCTTCTTCTACTTCCTCTTCCTTCTTCTTCTTCTTCCCTACACAGGTACATGGTTAAGCAAAACCTACCCCTACCCTCCCCATGTCTCTCTCTTTCTATTTCTCTCTCAGGTCTCAGCTCTCCCAGAGCTAGTCGGGTTATCGGGTCGGGTATACGCGCCCGAGACCAAGCCCATCGACGTGCGGTGGTGGGCGAGGTGTGCAGGGTTATCGGGTCAGGTTAGCTAGGTCCGCGGAGGAGTGAACGGGCGAGGGGACCTCACCCGTGTCAGGAGGCGATAAGCCCCTGACTCTTTTTCAATTTATCTACCTGCGCCTACTCGAAAACTCAGGAGGTGGCACTAAACGTCCCACCTTCCTGTCGCGCGCCCGGCAGTAGATAGCGCGATCAATTGCAGCTGCAGCTCCGACCCTCGACGCCAATTGAAGGCCTGGTTGGGTGCACGAGGAGAATCTGCGCCTTCTGGACCTGGAGGCCTGGGGCGCTGGGACCTAAACGAAGCTTCAAGCAACCTTCGTACTTCTGTGCCAATGGCGGAAGAAGCCGTGACCCTGAAATCACAAGAACGGCCTTACGACCCTGTCAGAACACTCAGCAGGCTTCGCCGGAGCACGGCGAAGGTGGCTCGGGGGTAAGCGTGGCGTGAAGATGCCTGTGCGTGTGTGCCTAGGGCACACTGTGTGCGTGCAGGTGGGTGTGTTTGAGGGGAGGTTCCAGTGGGTATGGTGATTAGTGGAAGGGCGAAAGGTGATCAGTGGGAGGTGGTGAAGCTTAAGGACCGGTTGGCAAGGGGTGAAATGGTCTGTAGTGGTGGAGTGGCCTCGCCGGAGTTGGTGGTTGGAGGTGGAGAGGGTGATGGTGGTATGTGGTGTCGAGGGGTCGAGAGTGCAAATTATAAGAGGGGAAATAAAGAGGGGAGTGAGGGAAACTTATCGATCGAGTCCAGAGCGAAGGGGGAAGGAGGATGGCGAGTGGCTGGCGCCTGCCGTCGCTGGAGACGAAGGTGCCCAGGGGAAGAGGACGGCAATGACGAAGGGGGTCGGAGGGTGCCTACTGGTTCGGCACGGTGCGGCGGGGGATGACAGAGTTGGCTCTGCCACTGGTACGGTGGCAGAGAGACAAGAAAGGGGAGGAGGAGTCGTCAGAAGCTCTAGGTAGTCGGCCGGAGTTGGGAGGAGACGAATTGGAGGGGGATCTCAGGCCAAATTGAGCTTGGAGGAAGCGGTGTGGTATGCCCTTCCTTAATTAGGCGAAGGCAGGGTCGGACGCGCGCGAGGGTGGCGGAGAGGCCACACCGGAGGTAAGGCCGGTCAGATACCCATGCCTCTCGCGTGTTCGCAGGAGAGGTATGGTGGGTTTCAGGGCATGGGGAGCAACCCATGCGGTAGGGGGCTCCGCCGGGAGCTCCCCTTTCAAAGTTGGGGGCGGCTCCCCATGGAGGAGAGGCGCAGATCTCCGCGCAAAGTCGTCGAAGGTATGGCCCCTGTTGCGGATGGCAGAGTGACCGAAGTGAAGAAAATGACAAGGAAGTTCAGGGGGTAATTGCAAGGGTTTCAAAAAGTTGAGGGTTAGAAAGTAATTTTGTGGACCAAATTACAAAGTGGGTCAAGACGACCTTTCCTTAGATCCAAATTTTGGTATAATCCTAATTTGGACCTAAGGAATCCAATGGTGAAGTTGGATTTTAGGTTTGATCACATTTGATTGGATATTTTGCATAAAAACCTAAAGTAGGTCAAAAATTGGGTATGGGTCCCAATCTAGGTCAAAAAAAGTTTCAAAGGCAAAATTGAAGGTTCTAAACTCTAAGGGATATTTTTCCATGAATTTTAGAGGGTTTAGTTGATTTTTATCTTGCCTAGAGACTTATGAATTAAAGTGGGTTTATTTTAGGGTTGCAGAATGTCATTTAGTTCCTGGATTTCGTCATAACTCTTTTCTGACCAAACCATCCCACTTTTTCTCTTATTAAGTCCACTTAACCTATGTCTAGACCCTTAGAAATCCCATTGATGCACTGCAATGGTAAAATTACAGTTTTACCCCTTGTCTCATGTTCTCTCCTCATATTGGTAATTCCCTGAGTTAGGCCTTCCTTTAGGTTATGTAGGAGCTTTTGTTCATTTTATTAGGTCAAAATGTGCTAGTTAGGGTTCGTGATAAGGTTCTCATCGCCTACACACTAGGAGAACACTAAGACCCCTACCCTTCCCAGGACCCTAACCAAGATAGGTCATCTGAATTCAAGGATCTCTCCTACTCAACCTATGGATTGGAAGGGATGTTAGAAAAATGGAAATTAAATGATGATCATAAACCTGGGCTAATCGAGAACGATCAAACCCTGCTTTAGACCCCTGATGAAGAATCCAACTGGGAGGAGGACTTAGAACCTCAATTATTTTGGAGTAGGACTAAACAGAAAATGGTGCCTCTTGAGGAATTGGACCCTAAAAATGATAGAATAGAGGACCCACCTAAGAACCTAAACCCCGGTACAGACTCTAATACACATCCTCAACCATACCCTCCCAACTCTGATTTGAATGCTAAGGAGGAAATCCAAGGGAAACCTAATGACACTCAGTCAATTCTTGATAGCCTTCAACTGGAGTTAGATAGACATAATCAATAATTGATTGAGGGGAAACAAGCCATGATTGATATGTTCCAACAATTGGATGAAGAGGACCAAAGAACACTATTACAAGCAACCCCTTTTACAGAATTCATGAAGCAATGCCCCGTGGTGATCGATTGAACTACACCTATCTACCTAAAATTGGTTCAATCTACCATTGATACTCCCTCGGTGTTGGAAAACTCATTAGAAAATGTCATTAAGGATTCCTTAGAACATTATTTGGGTAGAGTTGAGGAAAAACATCAGGAGTAAACTGAGAATTTGGGCGATGATGTCTTTGAATCCAAATCTAATCTTCCCAAGGAAAGTGATTTGGTAGAAGAGACATTCAAAATTGAAGATGGGGAGTGGGATTACAATTCTGAAATAATCAATTTTGAATTATTTGAAACTTCCATCACAAGTTTCAAGGTGGGCCAAGGAAAAGAATCTGAGCTGGAGGATGAAATTAACCCTACCTCTAATGCAACCTCGAAAATTGAGTCTAGTATGAAAGAGATTGAAGATAATATTCTAGGGGTCAAGGAATTGAAGGGAATAAGCAATGAAACCCTAGTTGAAGAAGGGATGTATTTTTCTTTGGAGAGAGACCTCATGCTTGATCTTGAGGCTCATTGTTAAACTATTGATTTTGTTACTTGCCCTATCAGAATTGAAATCCTGCAACCTGAATTCATTAGAATCAATTTAACTTTGAGGGATTACAACTTTAAAGGGAGACAAGCTGATTACAAAGCCTACTTCTTTAGTGTCTGACATTTTAGATTCGTGTTGCATTCATCTAAATCAACTTCTCTGCATGCCCGTAGATTAATAGAGGAACTAACACGGGCATGCATGTTACACCAGTTACAGAATTCCCATCCCTTAGGGATGGGACTTGACCATAATCTAGTCCACATCCGCGGACTTTTGACTCTGGGTTTAGCTGATTATGTCTTCCCCTTCTTGACCCAAACCATTCAAGTGATTTTCCCCTTATTGTTTGTGTACTATGCCCAGCTAAAGGCACTAAACTTATAGCTTCCTGGGAGGCAACCGTTAGGATTCAAGCTGACCGGATTAACTGTTGACACTCAGGTGATTTCTTTTCTTACTCCGATGCATACATTTATTTTCCAATGAGGACATTGTCCAACATAGGCATGGGGAGGTGGTAATTCGTATGTTCTAAGTATGTATTGTCAGCTTGAATTATCTTTTTTAAAAAAAAAATGAAAAAAAGGTAGAGAAAACTTAGGTATTAAGAGTTTGTCAACTTCAGGAAATAATACGTTAGAGACCTAAACGCTTAGATTCTTAAGGTCTTCGAACTTAATCAGTCTGGGTGTCCACTAAAATGTGGACTTGGTCTCGAGTCCTCGTCACCATAATTTATATTAATCTGGTCAATAAAGTAGGGTGATAAGTATACAACTTATCAGCCCATCCTCTGATTTAGGGAAATTTTGTCTAAGCATCTACACACATTTTACACTGACTCACTCATCTGCGGTTCTAACAGAAATTGGGTAGCTAATGAACCTTCTAGGGTGGTATGGCTGGTAAGTTGTTGTAGGTAACAGCCCATTGGCCGATTGTCCAAAGCCCAGCCACAGGACCATTCTCTTTTACTACTGCTTTTAAGTAAATCTTAAATCAAGCAAGCCACCTACTTAATGATAAAAGAAAGTAAATAGGAAAATAGAAAGGGAGAAAAGAAAAAAGGAAATAAGCCACACTTCACCGCATGAGTATGGCTGGCAAGTTGTCGTGGGTAACAGTCCATTGGTCAGTTGTCCAGATCCCAGCTCATAAACTGCACAAGAATTCCAAAACAGTTAAGGAAGAAGCAGGGGAGAGCATAATCCGGGGAGATTTACACTGGTTCGCTCTTGTGTTGACCTCACAAAAATAAAAAGTAGGGAGAAAGCTACCGGTCAGATAGATACACCTTTAGGCAACATTTTCTCTTTCAGGTCACTTAGGGACGTAGAAACCCGAAGTTCATTTTAATTGCCGTTGAGTGAGTCTATCACTTTCACAATAAGATGCTTAGTACTTGGAGTTCTTTTTGAGTCTTGAGTGGGTTGGGTAGTCGTAAAAAGTTACCCCGAAATCCTCAACTCCAAAAATCCAAAAAAAAATTAGAAAAGACAAAAAAGGAAAAAATATATATAGTTGCTTCTATATAGAATAAGGAGAGGACTCGGGCAGTCTACATTTTGGCAGGTAACCCGAGCAGTGTTGAGTCTGCGAGTTAGGTTCTTAGTAGAAATTTCCTCCTGTTGGAAAGCAACTTGTATCTGAGTGACCAATTCCTAATTTCAGTTATCAATAGCATTTAGGTTAAACCTTGAGAGAGACTAGCAAGGGATGGGCATGGGAGTATGATGACTCTACAATTATTAGTGTTAATATTATAAATTGGAGTCAATTTTGAGGGCACATGTGCATTAATGTCATATTATAGTGCATTTAGGGGCATTGCATGCAATTTGCATTACTTTACGTTAAGATTGCTTAGAATCAATGTTTAATGACCTTGTGTACAAGTCCATATTGAAACAGGTCTCAGATGAGCAATCGGATCGTACGAATGGATCCGGATCATCGAATGGAGTCCAACGGACTCAAAAATCACCTTGATCCGACCTCCGTAGCTCCCACAACGAGTTCGAGGAAGATCAATGGCCAAGGGGCAATGCGACATCCTTACGGCTTCAGATGGAAAATTCAACCTTATGGATGGATCTTGAGTGATGATCGCAGTATGGAAACGTGAAAATCATCTAGATCCAAGCACCGTGGCATCCTCTACAACAGAAAGAAGATGAACGACCCGGATGGAGCCACATGGTGCCATTTAGGCCACCCAACATTGGCCAGCAGCCCCACCACCAGCTTTTCTTCATCTTCATCATCGATTCTCAGCCCTTGGATCTTGATCCAACGGCTGAGAAGCCATCTGCGCCATGCTTTAGAAGTTCCTCCTCGTGACAACTTCGTGGGTGTGGCACATTGGTTGACAAGGGCACTCTAAAAGAGGGGGTGCGGGTTGGAAACTCGCGACCTCCCCAATTTCCCAATTGAGCATGTGCGCAATAGCGTGTGTGGGTGGAGTGGTTTGAGCCAACGCAGCGCTAGCGCATGTGCATAGCACGGCACACGCGACATGGTGCGGGGCGCATGGGCCAGCGGGCACGTAAGGTAGGCTTCAGCGACGTTTGAGGCGGACTTGTAGCGACGTTTTTGATGTTGCTGTTGACCCGAAGATGATTTTTGGCCTTTTCCCTCCATTATAAAAGGACCCATCCTCCTCCTCTTTTGGGGCATCTTCTACCTAAGAGTTCCTACCACTTTCTAGAGCTGAGAGCAAGTCCTTGGAGTTGTCTAGCCGCCGGCGGAGGTCCCTCCACTATCGTGGCTGCCTCGCCTCCTCCTTTAGCTGCTAATTTCTTTAGTGTTTATGTTTGATTAAGCATTCCTCTAGTTTCTATTGTTAGACATTGATGATGACGTCATCATCGGCTATAACTAGCTTTAATTAATCAGAATCAATTGACAAATGCTCCTACATAATCGCTGGAGGGTCGTAATTCATTGAATATCTTTGCTGAGAAGAATGCCTTAAAATAGGGTTAAACCTGCAGTTTTAACAGAAGATCATAAATGCAGAATAATCATGGGGTTTCCCAGTGGTTAACTAAGGTTAAATGTTCATTAATGACTAAAAAGAGGGTCCGTACAGATAGAAACGAGTTTTCACGCATTTCGAGAATTAACGGACACCCGAAGCCCTAATTTCATACCCGCTTAACTAACAGAGGTTCTAGTCAGGATAAAATTCATCTAAGCCTCCTAAGGAAATATTTCATAGGACTTGGTATCCTTGATTTAACCATTGAACCCATTTTGACCTAAAATAGAGTTTTAAACAGGAAGTTGCCCTAATTTGGCTTCTGTGTAAATTACCCAATCAAACTTGGTCAAAACCAAACTTCACCATCAGATTCCTTAGGTCTAAATTAGGTTTGTACCAAAATTTGAGCCCAATTAGAGATCATTTTTATCTAGTTTGCATTTCAATCAGGTAGACTCTTTTCTATCTCACACCAGCCCCTAGCGTTTGAAATTCTTGCAAACAGATGTCTAAGTTTCTCGTCATGTTTGCAAATGGGTCCCTACCGCTGTTGGTGTTAATAGAAACTCCACCTTTGAGATTCGAGTGAGGATTTCTCGCTCGATTCTCAATCAATTAGTCCTAAAATTGAAAGAGAGATTCATTGAGGAATTCTCTTCCAATTGAGACCAGCCATGATTCCTATTTCCTTCCCAATCTCCCATGCGAACGCGTGGGAGATTTGGGTATCCCACATGCGAAAAATCCTCGAAGCTTGAGAGCTTCTTTCCTTGCTTGGAGGGCCTCCTAAAGGCCTATAAAAGGCTCTACGTCAAGTTCCTCACCTCCTTAGCTTATTTTTGGCTAGTTTCCCTCTTTCTTCCCTTCTCTCCGACCGAATCCTCCACGAGCTCCAGCGACCTTCTCTGACTGACTTCTTCACCCGCCGCCATAGACAATAGTCGGCGGGAGCATCTTCGTGAAGTTCCTCCGCGTTTTGCAATACCAGCGAGCGTTGCCCATACCCCTTTGTTGTCACCGCCCCCCTTCTCGGAGACTTCATCTTCCTTACGTCCGGCCATTACACCGGCGTGGGAATCATCCCCTTTCATTTGGTTAGACTAGGTTAGTTAGACTCCCCTTCTCCCCTACTCTCTTTCCCTCTTTATCCCTCAATTCAACCCCTGAGCCGCTGTCCACCCGTCATCTTCTCCATCTCCGGCCGCCCTTCGGTGAGGTTTCCCTGACGCTCCACTACACCAAACACCTCGCCAACACATCCTACACCACCGCCATGACAACGCAAACAAAACCCCTCAAGAAATTGAGGGGATTGTTGATAACACTACACAAGGGGGTGATAATTATGTTGAATATGGCCCATCTTTAGAATAAAAGGCACAACATAAGTAGAATAGGAGCATTGCATGCATCATGTACCAAGATTGCTTATAAACTGCATTAATGGCCATTTGTGTAAGCATTTGTCAAAGCAGGCCTCAGATGAGCAATCGGACCACACGGATGGATTCAGAACGATGAACGGTATCCAACGAACTCAAGATCGGCTAAATCCGACATCCGAAGCTCCTACAATGGGCCCAAGAAGTTCTGATCGTTGATCCGGAGATCAACAGCCCAAATTGCTCCACGTCAGCCCCACCCCCGCGCTCGCCGCGCCTTCAGCCAACCGAGATCAAATCTCAGCCATTGATCTTCGATCGAACGACCGAGATTCGCACGCCCGCCCGCGGTCGCCGCGACAAAGCGCGGGCGTGGCGCAACGGTGAGCGCGCACGCCCGCACCCGCACGACGCGAGTTCGAGCCGCGCGGAGTGGGATTTGAAGACGGGCGACGGCGCGCAGAAAAATTGGGCCGCCCGATCAACAGCAGGCAGCCGGGATCTTGCCACGCGGCGCGATCGCAGCTCACGAGCATCCACGTGCGCGCGCACGCCGGGCGAAGACGCGTGCGCACACGTGCGCCCGAGGCACGATCCCAGCGCAGTCCAGGAAGACTCTCAGCCATCCGACCTTTGATCGGACGGCTCTCGTTCAGCGGCCGCGGATCGCGCGAGGAGATGGAACGAGGCGGGCGGCTGACTAGCGGCGAGAGGGCTTCACCGACGCTTTTGGAAGCGGTTTTAGTGACGCTCTGGATGTCGCTAAGGCCCCTTCTTCTTTTAGGAAGCCCTTAACTCTATTTAAACCCCCTCCAACCACCATTCAAGGCATCCACTCCCCCTTGCAACTACTCCAGCCCTCTCTTAGCTAGCTTTAGGCACTCTTGTAATCGTCGGAGACGATGACCCACCGACGGAGCGTCCTCCACCGCCGTGGCTGCCTCGTCGCTCTCCACACACACACACACACACTCTCTCTCTCTCTCTCTCGTTTGAGATTTTTATTACTTTTGTTGAAGCATGTATTTAATGTTGTAAGTGATGAACTACAGGTGCATGTTTAATGAAGTTATTTTCCGTTCAATTGCCATTTTAATTTTTGTTCAAGTTGCATGATCAAAACAAAGAGCTTTCTAACCCTAAACCTTCTCTCTCTCTCTATCTCTCTATCTCTCTCGCTTTTCAAAACCGCATCTTTCGCAAGCAAAACTACGCACTTTCCGTGACAACAAGTGATAAGCAAAAATCCGATTTTCACGCCTCCCTGAGACCAACACTCGGACTCACCTCCGTTTACTTATTTTAAAATCGACGTTGCAAGTGCGACTATAACGACACTCCTTAACACACATGCACAACGACACGTCAATTGTTCATCCACATGACCCACCGAACAACCCATCTTTTTGCCCTCATATCCGTCACCGTCCACCCTCCACACACACCTTCACACCACGAACCTCCATCGCCTCCTTTGTCGTGCCCAGGCGAAGCTCCTGAAGTATTTTAACATGGTCGAGAGGCTGTTCTGGTGATTTAGGGTGTTCGCTGCACTTCGTCGCCGCCACCATCATCTCCGGCATTCTCTCAGTCCTTCGACGAAGCTTAGGGCCTAACTGAATCTCTAGGCCTCGTACACTCCTCCAGGTGCTTGCCCAGTCCTCCAATCTTGTGAAATAAGGTGTTGCTGCTTGAACGCGAGGAGAAGGTGTGGGATTATAGTCCCACATCAGTGGATGAGGATAGCACGCACGTACATAAATTGATTTTGTGCTTTTAGTTCTTCACCTAGTCACTGAGGGGTTGGGTCCCTCACTACCCATTCACTTGATTACCCGACCTACTTTAGTCCTTGCCTGCGATCCACGCATGCAGGCTTGGACACTATGCATGATCTGATAACCCAAGTATGGATCCAGTTACGCTGGGTTTTTGAGAGAGAAGAGGAGGAAACTATGAGAAAGTGGGGGAGGGTTTTGCTCTCTAAAGCTTAGTCTCCTGTGCTGTGAAGGAAAGAAGGCTTGGAGAAAGCCTTAAGGAAAAGAGAAGAAGAAGCTCTGAAGAAGAGAAGAAAGGAAGGCTCGTGTAGAAGGTCTGAAGAGAAGAGAAACTGCAGAGAAGAAGAAGGGAAATAAAGAAGGCGACTTTGAGAGCCTTGATCATTTAAGTCGTTTGATTGACCAACCTGTCGTCTGATTGAGCATTATTTGAGATACTGTTGCATTATTTAAGTACTATGGTTAAGGTTAAATTGAGTAATTGCATGCATGCTTAATTAAGAGGATTAGTGGTGATCTAAATCACCATTGTTTTTGGTTCTCTTTTCTTTTTGTTCCATGCAATCTCTAGATACATTGGATTTCATTGAATAACTAATGTGACAGGTCATTATTCATTAAATATCTGCTTGAATGTTCAATTAATTATGCTCATTAACTCTGAATGCGATTAATGTTGTGAATTCCACATTTACTTCCTGTGTTTGACCTTGGACTCCATTGTAGATTCTGAGCTTATAAATTTCATCTGTTGACAAACGATTTTGACTTGCTACGATGATTACATCCTTTAAAACATCAATCTCACCTCGATAAATAGACATTTGTGCTTATAAAATAGAATTTGTTATCTTGTCTTAGATTCTACTATTCTATGTTTTAAGCAACAATAGTAGTCTACCTTCATTTAGCAATTAATGGATTTCTAACCCTTTCCCTCCCTCTCTCTCTTTCTCTATTCTTTTTGCAAGCAAACAATCTAACATAATTGGTGACATTAAAGTGAGTATTTGATCCAATTTCATGCCTCCCTGTATTCGACACTTGGATTCACCTCTGATATTTCTAATTAAAATTGATGTCATAAAACGTGCTACAACGAACGATTTAACTTAACGCGTTTCGTTGATGTCATGAGGTCCAGAAACATACTGATCCCACAAACTGTAAGCATAGATATTGGTACTCATGATGTGTTTGGTACTTGTTGTTCACAGTTTGAGGCAGAGCCTTAAACCTATGCCCTACAGTAACCAGTACTGATGAACAGTACCCGTACTTGATACATGTACCTTGAATTAGAATCTTAGATTAAAGTTTAGCACTCTTCAAATCCAAGTACGAACATACTGATGAACAGTACCCGTACTTGATACATGTCAAAGAAATGTTTCTAGATTTTCAAACGAGTGATTGTTTGTGAGTTTGATACCTAATTATCTCTAATTTGATTTTACTTCCTATATTCATTTTTTCTTGTTTAGAGACATACAAACTCTAGGATACAAAAATAAATAACAAAGAAGTCTTCATCCACTTTGTCTTCTTCCTTGTCAAAATCCGAGCTTCCTATTTTCCTGTGATTATCCCTGTGAATATCACTTCACAAAAATTCATTAGATTTAAAATTAGTTTTGTTAACACCAAACATAGAAGAAGGTGGAACTAGGTTCCAACAACTGTTACTATGCTTTGTTGTTGGTTATACTTTACTCACTTTTTCTTGATTATTCTTTGGCTTTCATACTTAGATGTTGCTAGTAGCCAGGTGTAGTGGCTATAGTTGGTCCTTCTCTTGCAGGATCGAGGATGGCTTTAGGCGATGATCTATATCGAACCTAGCTGCTCATGTATTTTTGTCATCAGTTATCTTTTCTATAGTTAGTAGACTCTTTTACCTTCTGGTTTTCTAGTGACTGTACTCATTTTTTAGCACATCTTTCCTTTCCAATTTCTGTGGTGGATTTAATTATGATAGCTAGCACTTTATTTTATTTTATGCCTTATGAATGAATGTTTGGTCATTGATTATTCTATGACTATGTGCTGGGTGATTGTGATCTTGTAATGAGTAATGCTTGATGTTAGCACTTGATGACTCGAGTCTCATCGGTTTGATCGATTGGCGAAACCTAGGTCATCACAGATGGTATCAAAGCAAGGTCACCCCACTAGTTGTAGGAAACTTGAAATGGGCCATAGCGGCCTTTGAAGCTGATAAGCATTAGAAGTTCATCCAAGGACTTTGGTTAGGGATATGAAAGTTCATGAACCCGCTTGCACTGGATGGATTCACCCAGGTGGTCGATACAACAATGAAGTATGAGCAGGGCGACATCGAGACTCGTAGGAGCTTCGACGGTGGCTTAGGATAGAGGTCAAATTTCTAGAACAAATTCTAGAAGAGATGGGATCAGAGGTGACAGGAGGTGGTTCTCGCACGTGTTTTGAAAATAGAGATCTCATCGTAGTATAGTGCACGAAAATGCTCGTCAAAAGTAATTTATAAAATAACAAGACTTGAGTCCCGGTCGTTCGTCTCTGGGAGGCGTTTAGAAAATGCAGATTTGAATTCAATCTAGCTCACTCTACTTATTTAGAAATGCATGCCCATTTACAATAATTTGTATTGATGCATGACATGCTTAGTTGCAAGAGAATACAAATTTTGCGCATGCAACTTTAATCACAAGGAAATATGGTAATCAGCTCATGGTGATTTTCACACATAGACATGGAGATATATAAAAGATGATTTAATTGATTGCATCATGGTGGCTACAGAGTGAGGCTCGCGGAAAGCTTGTACAGGAAAGCTTGAAAGCAATAAACTAGCTAATAGAAAACGACTGCATACATGAATTTATGGGGGGATTATGCATGATCATTGGGGGAGAATATGGAGCTACACTACTAAGCAATAATAAAGTATTAATCTATGAAGAACTACACTACTTATCTAGATAACAGAATGAAGGGCAATCAGAGGTAGCTCCGATAGCCTTTGACTTGGTTTAGAGGAGGAGGGGCGGCCAATGGTTCTTAGGCCAGCCCTTGGAGAGAGGTTGGAAGTGATCTAGTCCTGGTGTGGAGGTGATAGGGTTGCCATGGTGTGCTCGTGGAGATGGAGGTGGAGTAATGGAGGTGGAATGAAGCTAAAACTAGATGGAAGGCTAGATGGGTGCAAATGGCCACCCAAAGGTCCTTTAAGTAGACCCAAGGGAGCCTCTCTAGAGAAGTGTGGAACTCTCTAGAGAGGCTTTTGGTGGGAGCTCGTGGGAGAGTGAGAGAGAGAATGGATGGGTGATTTTTTGATCCACATTTGGTGGATCTACAAATTGAATGCATCTTGGTTGCTGTTTTTAGCAACCAAGGCAACAACACATGTTAGAAAGTTCTATAGAACTCTAGGCTAGGTATTTTCATGTAGATGGTGTGTGTGGGTCGAAACCTATGTGGCTAGATTGATTAGGTTAGGTTCTAGTGGGTTTAGGTCAAGTTAGGTCTCAAATTAGGGTTGTAAACCCTAATTCATCAAGGTAAAATGTAATTAAACTTGATACATGTTTAATTGGATGTCTGAAACCCTAATTGAGAGTAAAATAACTCAATTAAGTTAGGTCTAGGTCAATTGAACTCTCACTTAGTCCAATTAAACTGTGTATGCTAAGATCAGGGCTCAATTGGACTCAATGAGTCCAATTGAATAGGTTGATGGAATTGACTAAGATCCAAGTCAATTAGGTTTAGTGAGGACTTAATTAGGTCCTTAGGGAGGTCTAGAGGTGATGTACTAAGGTTAGGGCACCTTAATTTAGGTTCCTATGAGGTTGGGATTGGGTTTAGGGACTTAGGAATTCAAGATCCAAGCTTGAATTCAAAAACATGAACTAGAGAGCAGTCCTAGACGTCTGACAATCGTATCGGATGTCTTAAAATGAAAAGTTAGACATCCAGACTTGTTGTCTAGACGTCCAAACAGAGGTAGGGAAGAATTAACGTTTTGTCTGCAGAAATTGGTCGTCCAGACCAAGTGTCTGGATGTCTTAAAATGCTACAGAAGTGGGTTTTAGGTGCGCGTGTTGTGGCTAAGGGTTCTAAACATCCTGTAACTCATCTGTACGTCCAAATATAAGCTGGAAATAGGGTTTTAAGGCTTCCTAGGGTACAGTGACCTAATCTAAGGGTGGCTATGGCTTGGGGAAGCTTCTAGGCTGTCCTAGGGCTAGGATGGAGCTAAGTTCTTCGTTGTTTATTGCTTTATTCCTACTTAACAGAATAGCATACCTCAACTCCTTACATTATTGTCTACTACATCTTATTCTTGGCCTTCTGCTCCAGCTCTACTGTAGCTCTAGCTTCAGGTCCAGCTTTAGATCTAGTCTCAGATCCAGCTCCTGAGCTTCTTATTTCCTGCAATTTATATAATGCACCTAATTAGTACATTATAGCATTATTCTATGCATAGCTATAGGAGGAACAGTAAAGATGCAAATAATGCTTATGCATGCATGAACTACCTTAACTTATGCTAAATCCTAGCCTAATTCTGGATTATTAAGACCTATGATTGCTGCGCAATCAAGAGGTAAAACCTATTTAAAGTACCACCACATGTACCTTAGGCCTCTTAGTCAAGTCCCCCTCTATAGTCAGGTTTGCCATGCTAAGCCCTAAGTGGGGATCATAGGAAAAGGCCCAGTGTTGAAGGTAACTCCAATGGTTCGAAAGGGCATCTTTCTAATTCCTTAACGTAGATCTCGAAGTCATCCGGGAAATAAACTCCTTGTTGGAGTTATGCTCCCTAAGAGAATCGATCTGAGTCAAATCTTTCGATAGGTGATTCAGATATGAGTGTCAGATCTTGTGGACACATTAATATGATTAGATGCGTCCCTCAGTATAATCGAGATAATGTACTATGCCATGTTGGATATATAGATAACAGGTATGAAGGATATAAATGGTTTGGATCGAGGATTTTGATAAGTCATTAATAACATCATGATATCCAACTATAGTCTTTAGTTTGAGAAGAGTCACAATCTTCTCTAGTGACTGCTGCCTGACTGATGCCCTTGATGCGCATCCTTTGCATGGGAATAGAGATTCGAGGTTGTCAGTGGAGTTATGTTAAGGAGTTAACTCGATGAAATGGAATTGCATCCTTTGACTTTAGATAGATATGTGTCTTTGTGTCTGAGTATGCACATTTGGTGGACCAATAGGAGGATACACCTACCACGGTGTTGCAACTGGAAAGCTGGTGTTTATATGAGGGCACAAGAGACACATGATCTCTCGAAGGGATCTTACAAATCTGTTGTCGTAGGTGTACGCAGTAGATCGGGAGACTTAAGCTCACTCCGTGTATATTGGGAAGTACAAAATTCTATGCATGGTTGTATGGGTCCTGATCAGGCCCATACATGAAGAGAAGAAGATAGTCCTTTGGGAAATGATCTAGTCTTCATTCTCATCCTAGTTGTGTAGAGAGAATATGAAAAGTATGTAACTCATGATGGGATGGACAGTGAATCTGTGATTTGATCCCAAGGGTTACATTTGTTTTCCAGTGTGAAAGATTCACAAGTATTCAGAATACTTGAGGAAGGTATAGTGCCATAATTTCTCCAATCCTAAGTGCATGATTATTGGCGTGATAAAACCAATAATCATTTTAGTGTGTTTCTATTTGATTAAAATAATTGAATTGATTTAAGGAGTTCAATTGGATTAAATTTGATAATTAATTTCACATAAATTGATTAGGTACAAAATTCAAGTGTTGAATTCCAATTAATTAATGTTTAGATACTTGATCTAATCACCCCATAAAAGTTATGGAAAAATCTTGCAAAATTATGTAGGAATTAATTCCAACCCTTGGATGGAGATTCAAGGGTTCACACTAAATTATGATTAGTTTTTGGATCCCAACAAATATCTCCCAATGCCAAAAGGGAAACCTCAGTTAATTCCTAATCAAATCAATCAAATTAGTCTATTGATTGGCTCAATTCCTAATGAAATTCATTGATGGGATGCCTTAATCGCCAAGACGAGAGGGTTATAAAAGGAGAAGAGTAGCTGACCACCCCCCTTGGAAGTTCTTCTTCTTCATTCTCTTTTCTTGTCGTGGAGAAAAGGAGACAAAAGAAGAAGGTAGTTGGTTGAGAGAGTCTATAGCTGACCCTCTCTTCCCTCCCCCAATACTAGGGCATTGACTAGGAGCCAGCCGGTCGACTTGCTTGTACTACTGGGGAGGTTGCTCTCTCCTAGAGGTCAAAACCCCTCCTCATCTTACACCCATAGCTATAGAGCACCAATTGGGATGAGGGGTGGTCGACCAACCTATACTAGCTAAGAGGACTTGATCCTCCTGGTCTACTCTCTTGGTATTTTTGGAGGCGAGGGTCGCCTCCTCACTTGCAAAGGAGTTCGTGGGACGTGAAGAGTTCACGAGGCACACGCTGGAATCAATCATCCTCGATGAGAATAGCCTCATCCAAATATTGAGACGAAGGGGGTCCCTGAGGTGGGACATATTTGAAAAGGCACAACATGTGGGGTGGTGTGCTAAGCCACCCACAAGTATATCTCTAACTCGTGGGGATCCCAGAATAGAGAGATATTAGATCTCTCCATGTGGTTCCGATTACATAAGTTGTTTTCATTTTTCGTTATTCAAGTTTTTACGAGCATCGACCATTGTTGGGAAATTTTAAATCCCTATGGGTAACTTCGCTCGACAATCGAGGGCTTGGGAATCGAATTTTCGGTTCCCAAGCCCTCATTTTATTGAGTGGAGTTCCCTATGGGGACTCAAAATATCCTAGCAATGGTATTAAAGCTTAGCTTGTTCCTGATTTTGTAAAAATCATGGATTTTAGGGCTTTTAAATTGCACCTTGATTTTTGTGTGCTAACTGGTCGATGACTAGTTGGACTATAGCAGGTCGTTTGATTGGAGAATCAAACGATCGATTATTAAAGGATTAGATCGTAAATTCAGCCAGTTATAGCTGATCTATGACAAATTGATAAATGCACAATTCATATATGTAACATGTTTGATTTTTTTAGTTCTCATTTATTAAGACATTGTAGATAATAGATAGTCATGAATATTTACACACCTTCATGTCGAAAGAGAATATAAGATAAATTGCGCTTAATGAATGTTTTCTCGTGTAGGTCTAACTTAACTTGACGAGGAGTTCAAGTTTAATGAAGACCAAGGGAGATGCATTTAAAGATACATGGAGGTGTGAGTGTGGGGCAATGCGATTAACCACATGCCACCTAGCCCAATTCCACCATAACCCATACCATTGAATCTCATGAGACATCCCTAACAATTTCCTAAAACTTTGCCTAAAAACATCTGTCACATCACCTGCCTATGTGGCGCCACCTCACCACCCTCTTCCTATGTGGTGCCACCTAGCCTACACACCATCTTCCACTTAGGCACCCCTTCTAGAACCCTCTCCACTCTTCTTTGCACCCATCCTAGACCCTAACCCGCCACTTTATAAACCCCCCCTCCTCCTACTCTCACTTGTGCACACACTCACTCCCATACAAACACACTCCCTTCTCCTCTACCATTCCACACGCCACCACCATCTCCCACTCCACTCACTTCCACATGTCACCATCTCCTCCCTTAGTGGCTTAGTCCCACACCACACCATCATCCCCTCCAAGCTGCCATCAAGGAGAAAGCTATCTCAAGTGGCTGCATTTACGCACGAGGCGTTGCCTGAGGGCGACACTCTTTTTTCAATTATTTATGTTGTTTCATTTATGCATTTTTTTTACTTTCTTGTTTAGGCCCTTGGTGATTGCATTAAGGACCATCCATGTCCTCTTGCGAGCTTACCTCGAGGCCATTTTACATTCCATAGTTGTAGTTGTGTAGCATTCATTTTTTTTGTTATTTAAGCTTATAGTTGTAAGACTCTTTCCTTATTGAAATATAATGTTCTTTTATTTCATGAGATGCCCTTTATTTGATACTTGTTGCTTTGTATTTTAGCAACCTTGAAGAGATTGCATTGAGACCCTTTGTCTCTCTTTGTGAGTTGTCTTTGTAGCTTCTATTTCAATTTACCACTTCTTGCCACTTCATTCATTGCAATCTACTCTTCCAACCCTTAATCTAAAAGACCAAAAAAATCACATAACTCTAAAAATCACAAAAAGAAATAAAGAGACGACCTCTTGAGAGATTGATTGGTAAGTGAGTGAACCATCCACCTCCCTAAGATCAACTTGGGCTAACCAAATTAATTAACTAATTGTGAGTTTGATAAACATATTAAAAGTGATTGCGTGAGAGATGAGCTACAATGGATGGATTTTATTGCATATCATGTTGCAACGATCACCAATTGATCAGGCAGTGTGCAGAACTTGATTTTTGGTGCATTTTTGACATGAAATCGAATTGGATTCGATCCTACCCTTATGAAAAACCTTATACGGGTATTAGGGAATATCTGTTTGTTTTTTAGCGAATTTTTGTTGTTTTTGGTTTTGATTTATTGTGCTATTAGATTGATGATGTGGATTGATCAGTATGCTTAGTTGTTGTTAATAATGCTTAACTATGCTAGTTTTGTAGTATTAGTTGCAGTAGATTTAGGGCATTTTATAAATATTTGAATGCATGCGTATTAGGTTTTAGGATTGCATAAATGAGCCACTTATTCCATGTTTACTAATTGAGGCTTTCTTTTGTGTGGATTATGTGGGTTAAGTCAGAGTGAGAATTCAAACTGCATGAGAAGAGGAAACCATTTTTTTTTTAAGAAGAGGAAACCCTTAATAGTTCACCCTGAAACCCTAACTCTGATCACCAATCCTAATCCTAAACCCAACCTTCACCCTATTCCAAAACCCTAATTCCCATTTTTACTATATTCCTAAATCCTACTCTTAATCCTAATCTCATTCCTACTTTCGAAACCTCACCACAAAAATCCTAGACCTAAATCCTAATTCCTATACCAAAAATCCCAAAACCCTAGGTGGCTTTTTAGAATCCTCCATAAAATCCCACTCAACCTTTGTAGTGCCCTCCATAAATATTTCACATCACCTAAATTGATTTCCAAACCCAATTAGATCAATTACATCTTGATTTGGCCACTTTCCTAAAACTACACCTAGTATGAACACCTCCTATGCGAACATGCCTCCACTTAACCATAAACCCTCCACCTTAAACCTCATGCCCACCATATTTTTCGCTCTATATAGGCCACACAAACCACCCTTCCCATGCCTTCACCAAATCCCAATTGCAATCCTAATTTCCTAATTGTACTTCCTAAATTTCCTAAACCTATTCCTACTTTCCATAACACCTAAACTTAATCCTAATTGTCTTGGCCTCTACTCCAAGAATATGGTAAGCCTCCCTAAATCTATAAAAGCACCCTCCCATCACCTTGACGTGGCCCTTTCCCCCTCTCCTCTTCCTCTTCTTGCCTCCACATAATTCCCTTAGCCTTTGCTTACTTTCTTCCTTCCTCCTTAGAAACCCTAGCTACCACCTCTTCTTCTTCTTTATTCCTCCACACCAACCACCATCCCCCTCCTCTTCTTCGCCTCCTAATCTCCATAGTTAGGTCCCTACTTCCTATAGAATTCTTTCCTCCCTTAGGTTTCCTCCTTAGTAAGCATTCCTTTACCTTTCTTCTTCTCCTTCACCTTCTACTTCTTCAACTACTTCTCCATGCAAGGACTTCGTTCTTTGGGATTCTTTGAGTTCCTTTGTTCTTCTTTGCATTTCAGGATTGTGGAGGACTTCTCCATTGCCATTGCGAGTTCTTCGTGGCCTCACTACATTACAGCTTGATTCCTACTACTACTCCTCTTCTTGTTTCTATTACTTTTGTGTTTGCTTAATTAGTTGTAGACTTTGATTGAGTAGCAATAGGAGTTTCATGGTTTTTTGGTATCTCACTTGTGTCTCTGTTTGCTTGCTTTATTATACAAAACCCCCCAAAAAATGCAAAATCCTAAAAACAAGTGCCCTTAGGTTAGTAGTTTAGAAATTTATATTGAGTCAAAGTTTGAGGTCTAGTTTAGAAAATTTTTATTTGTAGGGTCTAGTTATAAAAAAATCACTAAATTTTGCTTGTTTATAGAAATTCAAGTATATTTTAGTTGTGCCAAATTTCAGAGCGTAACTCTTTATAAATTATTTTATAAAAGTCACGAATTTATAAGGGGTCAATCTATAGAATAGAATGAAAAATTTTTTACTTCCTAGATCTTTCCTAAATTTTCCACTCATCTAAATTGTGTGAAATTACTTACATTAGTTTGCTCTTCAAACCAAAAATCTTTTTTAAAATCGATGATTTTTTCGGATGGCTGTAGGTTTAGGGTCCTGGTTTGTCCTTCCTTAGGGGTTAGTATTGCTAATTAAAAAAGTTGATCATGAAATTGCGGAAAAGATATTTATGTTGTGATAGTTACGAAAACATGTCATTTAAATTTTTTGATTCGTCTCCTAAAAATTAGAATGAAGTATCGGAAGTATGGGTCGTCTCCTAGGGAGGCAAAGCTATCTTGATGTTTCTTAACCTAACTAAGCATTTCAAGATTTTTTTTGTGACTTTTTGAAGTATTTTTTTGATTTTTTTGAAAATTTTCTCTAAGACTAGGGTAGTTTGATAGATCCGACCCCTCGTTCAATGTGTGTGCCTAACCTAAATGCAATGATACTCTAAATTTTTGATGATTTTTTCAAAGGTGCCTAAGTAAGGAAACAACTAAAATTTATTTCGTGTAAATTCAAGGTGTATAAAAATTACCAAAATCCTGATTGTGCTGAAAAATGAGATTATGTTTTGCTACTGACCCTCTAATACTTTGCAAATTTTTAAAATTTTCATAAATTGATTTTTGCACCAAAATTTTGCAGAAATATTTCCTACTAGTATCCCAAGACACCGGTAGAGTTTGGTGATTTTTGGAGGTGTGGAATTTGAGAGGTGAATTTCTGTATGCAGAAAAGGGAATTAGTGTGAAACACAACACACAACACTAATTTTGGTTTTTGATTTTTTTGGAGTTTTTGATATGAGAAAGCAAACAAACTTACACAATCATAACTACACTAATGAAGACAAGATTGCACATAAAAATAATATCTTCATTGAAACACAAGTGCATGAATTAACTACAATAAAAATAAAAGAAAAAAGAAGAAGATGAAGAAATAGCCATCAAAAGAACAAGTTGAGGAGGAGGCTGAAGGACTTGTGGCGGTGGTGGAGAGTTTCGTTGCAACCATCGACGATGCAAAGAAGTGGAGCAAAGTTCGAGGAAGAAGTCAGGGAAGAAACACCATGGAGAAGCTATTGTAGAGAAGAAGAAGGTGAAGGTAGAGGAAAAGAAGAAAACTAAGGAGAAGGGAAGGAGGAAACCTAAGGGTGAGGAGTTTCTAGTTGAAAAGGACACCTAAGGGAAGGGAAATGAAGAAAACCTAGAGAGGAAGGCTTGATGGTGGTGGAGATGGAGGAAGGGGGTATTTATAGAGGGTGTTGCAACAACCTTTTAGGGTTTCCCTCAATTGTATTGAATTTTTGGCATCTATTTATTTCAAATTTCAATTTCACATAAAAAGAAAGTTGCAACCCTTGAAATCAACTTCAAATGCACCTTGAATTAGTCAATTTGGATTTAAAATGAAAAAGTTATGGCCAAAATACTAAAAGTGTTAGACAGTCATGAATTTCGGGATTAAGATAAGGATTAGGATCTTAATTGGCCAAAATAATGGGAGGAAGGATATGGAAAGTTCTTGAACATGAAAATTGTTTAGGAAATGATTATAATGGATATATCCAAAGGTGGTATGAGTGGTGAATATGTGTTAGGTTAAGGGTGGGTGTAATTAAGGTGGGGTTTAGGGTGGTGAGGTGGCTTGGAGGATAAGTTTGGTTTAAGATTAAGATTTGGTTTAGGATTTTGTTTAGGATTGGGATAACTAAATAAGGTAGGTTTGGGTTGAGGGCTTAGGTTTAGGAATAAGGTTTTGGGTTTGGCTAAATTAGGTAAGTAGGGAGTATGATTTGGGTTAGGGTTTTGTAGGTCAAAGTGTGTTCTTCTCTTCAGATGAGCACAAATAATTCTGGAATTCTTCTTCTCTTCCTCCTGAGCTTGATGCAAGTGTTCCTGGATAAAGTAGAATCTTAAATTAATATTAATCAAGCTCAATTTCTCAATTTTAATTCTAAGAGGCAAATATGCAATTATATACATAATGCCCTAAATCTAATGCCTCTAATGCCCCAAAACCAACAAAACTAAACATGTTATCATATTATTAAGCTTGCTCATCATGGGTGTGATCTTTGTAAATCTAGGCACCTAGAGATTTCAAAACCTCAAATGGGCTTGAAATTATTTTGGAAAATAAATTTTAGATTTATAATATGATTATTTTTCTAGGATTAAAAGGTTTTTCAAAATAATAGGATGCCTGTGTCTATTTCAAATTGGATCTTAAATTAGGATTTACTAGTAATAACTGATCACGCTTATTATAATATTATTAATTAGTCATAGGAAAATTTAACACTCACTTCCCCTTGACATGTGATGTGATGGGTTATTTGTATGCCATTTTCCACAATGGTTTGATGGTTTTAATGTTGTGGATTTATGATGTGATCATGATGGCATACAGAGAGGAGTGTTGATGAGCGGGTTGAGTTAATTTTTTTTGACGTAGTTCCTATAATTTGGGAGCCCCATTTTACATGTGATGTAATTTTTGTGGAATGAATGTATGTATGTGATTGGATGCATGGTAATGTGATTTCAAATACAATACATAGGAAATGTTAGAATGCAATTCTAATTGTAGACTAGGTGAGATTAGTAATTTAATAGGATTAAATTGACTTATTTCTCAAACCAACCTAGTCAAACCAATAAGACTAGATCCCTCAAGCGTCAAGTAGATTATCATGGTAATGATGAGCCCAAACAAGTGGACGAAACCTATTCATGACGGATGGTTTGCAATAGTTGCGAGAAGACTTGAAGCAAATAACTTGAGCTATCTTCTATGCTGTAGGCCATTCAAGAACTCGAGAAATAAGCCCATGTAGAAATTATAATGAAGCTAGGCATGATGATAATGTGTTTGCAAAACACTGCATCATTAAAAGTTTACCAATTGGATTGGCAGATGATGAGAGACTTATCATGGCTTCTAATTCATCGTTATTAGCTATTTTTCCTAGTTAAATTATTCACGAATAACATTACAATATGGTTAATTATATAATTAAGGTAAAAATTGTAAGGACCTTATTTGTATGATATAATAAATAAATAAAGCTTAATAAACACCTATTAATGTTTAGTAAATAGTTAGGACTCAAACCTAAGTATTTAGCTATATATAAAGTATTAAATATTATTTATATGACGTAAGTTGTTAATTAACTCAGTAATATTAATCATTTAAATAAATATAGCTGAAAGGGGTAAAAATATAATTTTATGTTATAAATATATTATTTGTTGTATTTATAATAATATATAAAATGTTGAAAAATAAATAATTTAAAATAAGCTTCAAAAGTCACCCTTTGCATTTTAGACCCTAGGTTTCATCTCAATTGAGTCCTTTTTATTACAAATAAGTCCTTCACATTTGCATCTGGGTCCTTATACTTTTCCTTCTCGTTTTCTTCTCACCGGAACCAACAACCAATGTTCATTCTTGTTCTTCTTCTTAGATGTCGACAGTATCGGAGGGTGGAGCTTCTTTTCCGTGGATAGCAAGATTTCTCACAATAAACTCTCTACAACCAATGGCTTGGATGTCACGCACTTGATCGAAGGACTCCTGGAAGCCCCACCGTTGTCTCCGAGCTTTTTGGTGTACCTAGACCCTTTCACGATCAGATACATCCCCCCTACCCTCCGCCGAACACTATGGATACCCATGGAGACCTCTGATTAGAGGTTAGCAACTCCCCATCCCTCTTCTTCACAGAGTTGTTTATAGGCTATTCGTCCCATACTTCGATGACCTTCTTCCTTACTCTTCCAGTCTTCTCCGAGAGAGGAAACCTCCTCTCCATCTTCCTCTTCCTCCGTTGCATCTCCGGATGGGGTTACACCTTCATCTATTCCTTTTTCACGATCGTCTACACCGGAGCTTCTACCTCTTCACCCTTTGATTTCCTCAACTCTGACAAGGCATCGCCGGAGTTCTTCTTCCTCTTTCGTCTAAGTAACAGTAGCCTAGCCTTTAGTTTTCAATGTAGTTAGATTTAGGTAGTTAGATAGCTTAGATAGTTCGCTAAATGTTAAGATTGTTTCATCACCTTCTTCGACTCTGGTGAGTCGATTTAGGCTTACTAGATTGCCAATCACTTACCTAATCACTTGTTAACCTTTTTCATGACTCCATGATTCCATCCCACTTCTTCATTTACTGATTTGATCACATAGATCGCTTAATCCAATTCACAACCACCTAAGCAACTCCGTTGTCCATGGCAGAGGCTCATAGATACTCTCACCTCCAATTGGGGCCCTCCAACACTTCTACACACAATCAGGGCCCCGTTCCTACCCTTAATTAGCTAGATAATACCTTATATAACAAACGCCTAATTTCACCTTCAACCTCTTGAGATAGTTGTCAATGGCGACTCAAGTGGAGACTATTCCCTAATTCCTTCCACGCACACCTTCAAAACCTTCTCTTTTCTGATTCCCCTCACTCAATTGAGTGAGAACTTTATCCGTGAGTTCTGTCGAACTTAGGTTGATTCACTGAGAAATTCATGCTTAAATCCTTATTTCAGATTTTAATTTGATTAATTGATGTGCCTTTGAGGTTCCTTAGAACCTCAAGAATCTTCTGAACCATTTCTTGATCAATTTCATGGAGATTTGAACTCCAGTGACTATTTCTGGAAGCTCCTATGACACTAATATTGAGATGCAAACCTTGGAAGCTTCTGTAGAGCTCCAGATCATCTTTTGATGATCTTCTGATCAATTTCCACCTATTAAACTTTTGTTTTAATACTTAAACCATGGTGTTAGCCTTTGTCTTCCTCAGCTTCAGCAGAGCTAAGGAGGTTTCTTCATTAGGTCTTAGACCTTAGTAATAGGTTAATAAGCTTTAGCAGGACCTAGGGATTCTAGATATGATTTTGGAATTGTCTGAGACACTCTGATTTGATTTGACGAACAACACCACATTTGATCTCAGGCGGAAGAGTCTGAAAGTAGTTCCAAATAGGTTAAAACCTGATTTTGATGTGATGAACAAGTTTCTGAGGTCCATTAGAATCAATCTGAATGGTTCATTTGATTTGAGAAGCTTTATATTAAAAGTCAACTTCAGGGCTTTATCGGTCAACCCAGAGGTGTTCTTGAGGTTCGTGACTTCAAAACTGAGATTTAATGACTTATTTGAGTTCCTAAGGTTAATGCGAATCAATTGAAGTCGATTTAGATGTGTTTTATTGAGGTTTACGGTGTATTTGATTTCATTCATAGTTTAGGTTCAAACTGTGCTTCAGTAGAGTTTAGTGACCTTTAGGTGAGTTTCTAAGCTAATTTTAACCTAGATCAGTTTGTCTGGAACCTTTGAATTGATCTAGATCTACTCCTAAGGTCATAGTCAATCTTTTAGGCTTTTTGAATCCTTTTTCTCTTGTTCTAAGCCTTCGAGTTGAAGCTCTGAAGTTCTAGAGCTTCCTAAACTTCTAGGACCCCTATTCCTTTTCCAATCTATGCGGAATGCATTTAGGCACATTGTGAGACCAATAGGAACGAGTGAGAGAGAGGTATGGTGGTAGGCACTTGAGGAGCTGTAGGAGTACAACAATGGCGTTAGGTCAATTTTAGAGTCTGATTCAAAGGATCAAATGTGATCCTTTGATTCAATTGAAGTCTGCAAGCTTTCGATTGAGCCTTTACTCGATTTGGATCTCTGAGCTGCAAGGAATCAAGAGTTGAAATCAAGTAGCACACTGCAGAAGAGAAGAGGCTTCCTTAATCCCACATCGGGAGTTGAAGAATAATTATGTTGGTATAAAATGAACGGTGTACTTGCCTGCAGCGCAAGGTGCATATAAACGAGCATGTGCTCGTGTGTGTGCCTGCACGTGATAATTTGGCTCTAGAAAAGCAACCTCCGGGTGCCAAGTGGAAGGTCTAGATGGGTGACACGTGACCTTATAATAATATCGATCTGACCCATCTGGGTTATTAATACTGTGAATGGCCACGTGACCCCATCTAACCTTTTGATTCGAAAAGTTAAAATCACGTTTGTTTTACGGTAATGAAAGAGGGAATGGAATGCAAAAGCCCTCCTCCATTCGTTTCCCAAGTTTGGACGTCAAAAAAAAAAAAAAAAAAAGATAGGAATAATAATTCCATAGGTATGTCAATTGCCCCCACAAAGATGGCTGTTAATCCCAACCTCCCCACTAGGATTTTTCATTCAATTCCAATGTAACCGCTCCTATCCCTTTCCACGGAAACATCCCCGATGGCCATATAACCAGGTCGTCGCCCCCTCTCCCAAGCACTTGCAACACAACCAACTCTCCTTCGTCGCAGCGATCTCCCCTGCTCACGCAGGGACGCACCTACTCTATCCTCTCCCACACGCCAGAGACGCATAACCCTCTCCCCTTCCTCCGTTGCATCGTCTTGGCTTCCCCGTTCAAGCACCTGCTATCTCCTCTCCTACCCATCAGCGCCGACGCACTACCCTTTCCCCTTCCTCTGTCGCAAACACCTGCAGCTGCTATCATCTTCGCTTCCCTGTTCACCCTCTGGTTCTTCCCTCCTGCGCACTTGCAACACACAGGTAATATGTTATTATATTTTTTATTTTTGCTATGTGTATGTATGGAATATATGGGCCTTGTGTTGGGGTAAATGCTGGTAAAAATCCATAGGCGCGGTGGGAGGGAGGAGGTGAGCGGAGTGCGGGGCCAAGCGAGTATAGCGGGCGATGGATGAAAGGGTGAGGAGGGCCCTCGCCCCTCAAGAAGGCGAAGCGATCGAGCTCGTGGACAGCTTAGTTGTCCCCACACCCTGTCCCAGAGTTGACTGCAGCTTCTTTGAGGGGTTCTCCCTCTGCGGCATTTGCGTCGATCACGTCGAGCTTGGTTTCGTCTCCTGCTCCTTCACCGTCCCTCCTCGCCACATCGACAGGGATGGGAATTTCTCCATGGGGGCCATCGCGAACCTGGCAGATGAGGTCGGCAGGGTGGTGACTCGCACAGAGGGAGATGATACCGTGAAGGTCTCCGTCGACATGTCCATCACGGAGGGAGACAATACTGTGATGAGTTGGAGATCACAGGGAGTCTTGGGAGAGGAATATGCCAGAACTATCGTGAAGGGGGGATATGCCGGAACTATCGTGGTGTTGAGGAATAAGGCGACGGGAGAGGTTGTCGCCGAGGGGAGACATTCGCTCTTTGGTAATCTACGGAGCAAGATTTAAGCGGTCTCACTTTCGCCCTGAGATAGAGCCTTTTAGATAATGCTTCTTATATCGGTGATGATTGCGGGAAGGAGATCCACAACTAGGGCATAGTGCAGCTATGAAGAGAGATTGTTGTAATTCTGAGACCAGGGAAGATACTGTATTACAGAGGAGCTTGAAAGGAGTTGAGATGGAAGGTCTTGTTTTATGCAGATTTCATGGAAATTCAGGAGAAAGTGAATCGGTTAAATTCATGCCTCCATATAAAAATGTACTAATAAACTACAGATTCCATATTGATCAACCTCCCATGTCAATTTATGTAATTTGAGTACAAGGCCTATTCTGGTTCAGAAGTGCTTCAGAAGTGACTCTGCACTATGGTATCAGGATTCTGACCTTGTGGAGATTGGCAACTTATTTCTCATGGTTGGAAAATGATTTACTTTTGGGCAAAACAAAAAAATTGCTGAGAACTTAGGAAGGTGAAGGATGGGTGATTCTGTCTGTAGCTGCAAAGTGTTCCAATGCTGCTAAGGCTTTTTTCTTTTTTAAATCAGAACATACCTTGATCTAACATGAAAAATAATTAATTAAGTCATTCATAAATCAATATATTCAATCTTTGGAATACATTAATGAATACATCTTATCCCTATACATCTTGCACCATGAAAGGCCATTTATCAAATTTAATGGGGATTTCATTGTAAAACCACCTTGATCTGCATATGCTCACGGGTACTTCATTAGCCATGGAACATCCTCAGTTTTTCAAGGAAAAAGCCATGTCATCACTTGGAAAGTTTTTGTTGTACTCTCTGAAGTTTATGCTTTGTGGCTTCTTGAACAACATCACTTGGAAGCTTTTTAGTTGCACGTCAGCCTTGAACATCTCATCACTTGAATATGGGGTGCCTAAAACATTTCCTATATAGTAGCTTTTACATCATCCATTCCAACAAGGAACTGCCCACTTGATGAGCCTTGATTTACTCTATGTTTAGATTACCTAGCCATGCAATCTACTAACTTTGCTGCATGTCTACACACTGGCTACATGGCCTGCACGTCAAAAGAGCTTTAATGATCTCTTGTGCTATTTGTTAGGAGATGTTATGGCTAAGGTGTTTGCATGCATGCACTAACAAAATCCATAACAATGTTATCATCTATCAGGTATAGTGAAGTAGTGGACTTACATGCTCTTCAACAACTGCATATATAGCTGCTTCAGGTAGTATAGGTCTACCAATATGGTTTGAGTTGCTGATCCAAACATAAGAACCTTGTTGAGTACCAGCTGCAAAAAATGCAATTGTCTCTAACTAGAAGTTAAACATTGAAAATTATATTATTAATTATTGTAAGTTTAATATTTTGTAAATTGATTGTATTATAATGCAAAATTGAATTAATCTTTACTTTTGAATATAGCGTACTAGTGGCACATTCACCCAATTCATCAAGGAAGAAGAAGCAACGACAGATAATGATCATAACAATAGTGCATTGGTTAAATGTATTACAATTGGTATATCTATTTCTCATTATTATGGAGGGCGTTGTCCGATGGCATTGCATAAAACATCTATTGAAGAGAAGTAGGATTAACTTAGATTATCAACGAAGTGCATCTCTTCAAAGGTTATTATATGACAATGACACAAGTTATTACAAGATGACAAGAATGGATCGATTTGCCTTCTCGAAACTTTGTGACTTGCTAAGAACTATTGACAAATTATCAGATTCTCGAAATATGAAAGTTGACAAGCAAGTTGCTATCTTTTTATATATTATAGCCTATCATGTAAAGAATAGAGTTATCAAATTTCATTTCATACGGTCTGGAGAGATAGTCAGCAAATATTTTCATTGTATTTTGAATGTTGTTCTAGGATTACATAATGAGTTATACAAGAAGCCACAACCAATTCCTGAAAATTCAACTGATGATCGATGGAAATGATTTAAGGTACATTCCTACTTGTGTAATTTTACATAATCGTCTTCTTTGATTTCGATAAGCATTGATTTATATGTTAGGACTGCATTGGTGCCCTTGATGGAACATACATTAAAGTGATTGTACTGGAGATAGAAAAATCAAAGTATAGGTTAAGAAAACAAACAATTGCAATTAATGTTCTCGGTGCATGTTCTCCAAATATGCAATTTATCTACGTATTATTAGGTTAGGAAGGATTTGCAACCGATAGTTGTGTATTAAGAGATGCACTTTGAAGAAGTAATGGATTGATTATTCCTCGCAGTAAATATGCTTTACCAAGTTTCTTTAAATTGACTATATATAAATATATCAGAAACCTAAACTCATAATTTTTACTTATAGGGCAATATTATTTGTTCGATTGTGGATACATGAATGGTGAAGGATTTCTCGCTCCATATAGAGGACAACGACATCATTTGACTTTGTGGAGAACAAATTATCAACCAAGAAGTCCTAAGGAAGTTTTTAATTTGAAGCATGCAAGAGCAAGAAATGTGATTGAGCATTGTTTTGGATTACTGAAGAAATGTTAGGTGATATTGAGGAGTTCTTCATTTTATCCAATAAAATCTTAAAATAGAATTATTTTAGCTTGTTGTTTTCTTCATAATTATGTAAAACATGAGATGGTCAAAGATCTAGTAGAAGATGAAGTATCAGAAGTTCCAAATATGCCAATGAATGGTCATTACTCAAATGATGAATCTGATGAAGAAGATGAATCAGAGTTGATAACAACGGTAGAACCATCGGATGCATGGATGTTATGAAAAAATAATTTAGCTAATGCAATGTTTAATTCGTGAATATAATTGAACACATTTTTTTTCTTTGTTAGGCATTTCCTTAGCAATCTTATTTCAAAAAGTAAAATTTTCTTGTAATTGAATAGTTATAGTTGCTTTATATTTTTTTTGCAATTTATGAAGATTATTTCTTTTTCTTATATATTTGTTTTATCTAATCTAATTTTGTAAATTATTTTTAAAAGATATGAACCAAGCAACAGAAATGAATTTTGGCTCTGGAAAGAATAAGCGAAAATGATCAGATGAGGAAGATCAAAAGCTTATCGAAGCACTACTTGATTTGGTTCATGATGAGACCTACAAGACTGATAACGGATTTAAGTCAGGATATCTTAGAGTATTAGAAAAGGCACTTGAACAAAAATTACCAGATCGTCGAATAAAAGGAAGGTCACATATTGAATCACGAATTAAGACATTTAAAAATCACTTTCACATTATGTGGGATATGTTAAATGGAAGTACAAGTGACTTTGGATATGATCCAAATTTAAAGTGTGTGGTTGCTGAGAATGATATTTGGGAAAATTATTTGCAGGTTATTACGTTTTTAACTGATATAATTTTAAATTAAATTTTCTTATAACATTTATTTATTATTTGATTACAGAGTCACAAGGATGCAGCTCAACTAAAAATTAAGCAATTACCATATTATAATGACTTTTGTACTATTTTTGGGAAAGATCGTGCCACAGGAAGTAATGCCCAAGCTGCTGCTGATGTTATTGATAAAGTTGAGGTTGAAATTGTAATTGAGAATGATGCTAATATAGTTGGTTTAGATGATATTGATCTTGGATCCCCTCTTCTTTCAAGAAATCAAGAAGTATCTGAAGAGAATTCTATTTGTGAGCGTAAAAGAAAGATGTCTCTTATAGATAGCTTAGGAAAATCTATCATCGATGCTGCGACTATGATTACTTCAGAAATTAAAGAAGCAAGCAACCAATTTAGTAGAGCTATTAGGATTAATATTTTTAAAAACAAACTGAAGCTGAATGAAGAGTTATCAAAAATAACTTCATTTAATCAAAGTCAATGTTATCAAATTGGTCTGAAGATTGCTCGTGATGCTGATGCATTGGATTTTTTCTTTACTCTCTTAGATGATGAGAAAGAAGGCTTTGCTAGAAATTTTTTAGATTAAAATTGTTGTGAGATTATTTTTTGTGATTCTTGTAATGAATAATGTAGTTGAATTCTTATTATTGAGACATTTATATTTTGTAAATTAGCCTTTAATGTTTTCCTTATCTATTGGTTTGGATTTTGTTTGGATAAGCATGTTAAATTTCAATTAGTTTAATATATATAAAGTATTGGATTAAATTGAAATATTTCTTTAAATTAAGGGATTTTATGTAAATTAATAATATTTATTCCTTATTGGATTATGATGTAAATAACTTAAATTTTATGTTACAATTGATAATTATCATATTTTTAGAAATGTATATAAAAAAAAGTTTCGATTTCATTCATTTCGATAACTGAGCCTATCAAACAAATGAAATGAAGTAAATCTATCCTGAACGATTCCATTCCTATCATAATCCAAACAAAGAGATGGAATGAACAATTCCTTTCCATTCCTTACCTCATTCCATTCTATACTTGATTCCATTCTATCTCCATTCCATTCTACGAAACAAACATGCCCTAAGGGTATGTTTGTATTGGAGTAATCAAAGGGGGAATGAAAGAGATATCCCATCCCAATTCCTTTCCATTGTTTGGATGGTGAAAATATGAGGGTAATCACCAATCCCACCCACCTTTGATTCCTACGGTGGCAACCTTCCCCATTACTAGCACTCCCCCTAAGATTTTTGTTTCCAAGTCCTCAATAATCACCCACGATCCACCTTTTCTGAATTTTTCTCCTTATAACCCCACCACCCCATGACCCCTTCTAGATTTTTCTTCTTATTTTACTGTTGTTTGTTCTTATATTATCCAAGTACATTTTATTTGTTATTTTTTATGTGATTACAAGATATTTTCTCTTTTGAAATTGCTAATATTTTTTATGGTAATTTTTGTAAACTCATATTATATTGATATTAATTGAAAACATAAAAAATTTCCTAAAGATTTCAACGTTAAAAATTTATAACTTTGTCGATTAATAATTTAAATATTCAAATTATTTCACATCTAGATTTGGTCAAATGATTTTTTTTTTCTGAGATTTGGTCAAATGGTATCTCGTGAAATTGGATTAAGCATAATCAAATGAATTGAGGAACTTGTAAAGCATAATCAAATGAATTGAGGAACTGGTAAAACAAAGAAATATTGAAATTGTAGAGTTACATGAATAAGTAAAAAAAAGGTCAAGGACATTTGTATAATATTATTACTATTAAGGGACATATATATAAAAGTTCCTTTATGATTTTGGCTAACATGCAAATGTTTTATAATTTTAAAAAATAATGGGTCATATTTTGCAAGACCTCTAACTCCATTCTTATCAAAAGATAGTTAGTACCAGATACTATAATGAAATTCATTCCCATCTTGGAGATTCCATTTCTAAATTGAATCAAATAATGGAATGAAAAAACTCATTTCTTTCCATTCCTTACTTTATTCCATTTATTATTTGATACCATTTCTTTGAAATTTCATTCCCATGAATCAAACAAGGCCTAAGTTTGAAAAAAAAAATGAAGTGTTGAGAGACATGTGAAAGCTTTGTGAAACTATGTGTTGGTTCTATGGATGTGAAGGTTGAGGTTATAAGTAAAATAAAGTCATAAGGCCTAAGTGTTAAATGTGAAAGTGCCTAAGTCATAAATAAATGTGGATTAATTGCTATGTCATTTCAAAACGACATTTTAATGATTTCTTTTTATTATTCAATGCATATTATTTTTCTTTTACTTATGGAATGATTGTCATATTATTAATGTTTAATTTCATGTAATTATTCACGGGACTAACATATTGTAGTTAATTAAATAGGTAATGAAGTCATTAATTAAGTAATTAGTTAGTTATGTAATCCATTAGTATAGTAACTTATACTAAAGTAATCTATACAATATTAGTTAAATAATATTAAGTTAAGTATAATCTAAGTAGCATAATATAAGTAATAATTTTAGTACTTAGTAATTATAAGTAATTAATATAGTAATTAAGTATTAAGCCTTAGCTTAATTAAGTAACCTAGTATCTATTAAGTAAGTAGCTAGTGATTATAACTTAAGTATATATGTAACTTGGAAGTAACTTAAGTAGTGATGGTTATCTTAGTTTACTAAGTTATGTTACTTAGTAATTATAGTAAGATCTATATAGTAATTATGTATATAAGCTAAGTGTATATTAGTTAGTTAATTATATTGATTAGAAATAAAGAGTAATTTAAAATAATTGGTGAATGATATGCTTAATTTAGCCTTTCCGTGAACGACTTGAACTTAACCAGTAAAAATTTATAAAATGTGTCGATTACCTTGCTCACTATACTATAACTTAACAACGATTAATTAGCTATGTAAAGTAGTTGTACACCAACGGACCATATTGGCGAATGCCAGTATGCAAGAGACATTGCATTTAGGCGCTTGATGCCTTGGGCAATCAGAACACTATTTTCTCCACACTTTGAAATTCCAAAATGAATTTGGAAAGTTTTTTGGAAGAACACCTCTTTTGGATGCAAGAGTTGTTTGAAATACGGAGTGTATAGAGGGATCTTATTTGAAGACAAGAAGCTCAATATGATCACAGCATCTTTCCCCAACCTTTATGCTTGGGTCCTCAATAGGGGAAATTTCAAATGGACAATTAGTGAGTTGGTAGAACATTTACCAAGCATCATGGACCGTCTAGATGGTGTGCACAGCATCTCTAGGAAAGGGAAGCATTTCTCAACCTTAAAAGCTCAAAGGACAACTGGCACATGGACAAAAGAATCCCATACAAGATGCGAATTTGTCCATGGAAATCTGCAGGCCTTACCAGAAGGTCAGAGAAAAGGTTCCTCAAGGTACTATATATACTTCATCATCTAATTACTCATATAATGAATAGAGATTTAGATGAGCTTGATATATTTGCAAATGTTGCTTATTGCTCAGGTAATCAGGATGAAGTTGAGGATGAAGAAGTTTTGTAGATGGAACTCAAGGCAACCTGCTGTAGTGGGAGCCGTCAAGAGAGACAAAGTTTGTATCTGAGATTTGTATTCAGAATCACATGTCTTTGTAATTTTGCATCAATAGAAAATGTTTCTATTTTCCAAAATATTTGGAAAAGGCATATTAATGTGATGAATAAATTATTGTAAGTTTTGCCAATTAATGCTTGAATGATTCATAATGTATTTTCAGATAATTAGATTTCTTTGATGACATGATTGATGATAATGTCATCATCAGCCATATCTTACTTTAATTATTCATAATCCATTGATAAATGCTCCTACATAACCGCCAGAAGATCGTAATTCACTACATATTCATTCTAAGATATTAACATTAAAACAGGGGAAATCTGCAGTTAATGCAGAGCAATCACGTTGTTTTTCAGGGGTTAATTAAAGGTCAAATGGTCATAAATGTCTAACAAGAGAGTCCGTGCAGACAAAAACGGGTGTAACGACCCGACTCCCGAGTCCCTATGAGACACGAGAACCGGACCGACTCGACTAATCCCAAGACCTAGTTATCCAATGAGGAAGTAACCAAAAGAGCAGTAAAATAAACCACATTCAGCATGAATATAACTAACAGTAAGACAGTACAGCAGTAAGTAAAGAAACTACTACAGTAGATACCACCACAACAGTAGAATAACATTTATCATATAACATGAACTGCAGGTAAAGAAAGTACAGCGGAAACAAGAACTACTCACTATAACAGAAACAAAAGAGGTACAAAAGACTGTGGTAAACTCTACTGGACCCTACTCGGCCTAGCGTCCTCTGCAGCCGCTGACCCTGGCTGCTCAACACCTGGTCCTGAAAAAGGTAACGAGTGTAACACGTCAGCAAAACGCTGAGTAGAGTGGCAACTAAAGCTAAAGACAACAGTAGAGTGTACAGTAGCTGTTATGTTCTATTACTTTCTTTATTTACATCTTTCAATTGTCTCACTATTTCATTTATTTCTCAGATCTTTTACTTGATCTCGAATGTTCCTCGTGGGAACGATCTTGATTGCAGTCTTTTCCAAAAAGTAGAAGTAGCACGTGGTGCTCTCCTGGCCGGGAGAGTCCCCCGTGGTGATCCTACCCTCAGTCAACCACCCCAAGGTCACTGACAGACGTAACGGTGACTACGGCATGCGCGATAAACGCACAGGTAGCTAACCCGTACTGGCACGTGGTCAGTCGTTTCCGTTAACGGGTGCGCCCAAAGCACAGCACGGAACCAGTACAGGGCAGAGCCCTCTCAGTAACAGGGGTCCAACCCCTCCACAATAACCAAACCGAGGCCTTGCCCCTCCACAGTCCGCGCACCCTCGCCTGACTACCCTGGTTTGCCCTAGTGGGCCTAACAAGTCGGTGAAGGAGGCTAGCAGAACCCCGGGGCCCGTGGGGTAGCTAGTACTCTCCTAACACTAGTAGCTCTCCTCGGTACTACGTACACGAGGGCCAGCAAGTCGGTACAGAGCGGCCAATCCTAACCCCGGGTCCCTTGGGTGGCTGGCCCCACTCTGCACTAAACAGGTACAGGTACTTCCCTTGGTACTGCGTACCCAAGAGACAGTACAAACTACAACTCAGTTCCATTCCTTTCCCTTTCCAGGAGTTCCACTCCTAATTCCCCGTAGGGTTCCATCCTTTTAACTCAAACATCCATGTGTCACTTTCCAGTTTCACGTTCTTACGACCCATGATCTCATTCATGTTTCTTTATTCGTAACAGGCAGCTTTATATTCCTTTCCATTTTTTTTTTCCAAGACTGCAGTATTATACATTCCACTAGTTTTTCCATCGTAGGATTCATGCCACATCCTAGGATCTAGCATACAACTAGTTTTCCAGCCCTAGGATTCATGCAACACCTAGGAGCTATTATTCCATACATTTCTCATTCCTAGGATTCATGCAATGCCCTAGATTCTAGTTATGGTTCCATACTTTAACAGATTTTAATAATAACTTAAGCCACTCTACCAGGTACGACGGGAGTAATGGGGGCGTGATCGGGAATCCCGCGTGCCTCCGCGACTCCCAAGACTGCAACTGAACGAGGTCCTATCACAAGGATCAAACACAAGGAGTGTCTCAAAACAGTGTATAGCTACTGTAGACGGGTAGAGGAATTAATTCTGAAAAGAACGTAACTCGAATCGCGGAAAACGGAGCCCGAACGGGCCCTAAACGGGTCGAAAAAGACGATACTGTGTAAAATCAGACGTCTGGAACTTCTTCCAGACGTCTTAAAAAGTGGAATCAGAGAATTACCTGTTCAGCGTGGTTTCCCAGACGTCCAGAAGTCTTCGGGGACGTCTGGCCTAGCTCCCAGACGTCCGATGGTCACCCCGGACGTCTGGAAGTCACTCCAGCCGTCTGGTACAACTTCCAGACGTCTGATTCGCAAAGGATGGCGAATCAGCGAGCCTGCGCACAGCCAACTCCCTCCCTCAGTACGGTCAGTCGACAGGAAGGAAGAAGAAAGCGGAATACTCACCTTTCAGACGTCTGTATGATCTTCCAGACGTCTCCCTCGCCGTTTGGCTATCAACCCAGACGTCCGATTCTGGAAATTTTTCCAGAATCACGGCGCCACTCGGCCTCCGCTCGCGACGCCGCCCGCATCGCACCTCGCGCGTCTGCTGCTCAGAACGCAGCAGGTCCCTCTCCGCGTCGTTCCGCACCCCCTGCGCCCTCCGCCGGCTGGCCAAGCCGCTCCGGCGAGCTCGCCCTCACGGCAGAGCTCCACCCTCGCACGCCGCACCTCCTCCGCGCTCACTGCGGCCACCGCTGCCGCCCTCGCGCTCGCTCGCTCTTGCGCACAGGAAGGAGAAGCGGAAGGAGACGGTGGAGATGACGGGAGGGGAGGCGTGGCCTTTTAAGGCCGTGCGAGGAGGAGGGAGAGAGTGCGCGGCAGGTCTGCAGCCGCAGAGAGAGAGGAAAAAAGAGAGAGAGAGAGGAATCGCGGGTCTATGCGCACAGGCGCGCAGACGAATCTCTCGGGCGAAAAATAACTGTTTTCAAGACGTCTGGAAATGATCCCAGACGTCTTGTCAGACGTCTGGATGTGATCCCAGACGTCTGGTCAGACGTCTGGGCCACCTCCCAGACGTCTTAAAAGACGTCTGGGGCACGCGTTTGTAACAGTGGGTTTTCACGCATTTTGAAAATTAATGGACATCTGAAACCCTAAAAATAGACCTGCTTAATTCATCGAGGTTTTGGTTAGGATAAAATTTACCTAAACCTTCTAAAGATCATAGAAAAATTTTCTTTAAGGTTTGATATCTTTGATTTGACTATTGAAACCTAATTTAACCTAAAATAAAGTCTCAGACAGACAATAACCTTAATTTGGGTTTTTGTGCAAATTATCCAGTCAAAGTTGGTCAAAATCTAAATCTGACTTCGCCATCAGATTCCTTGAGTCCAAATTAGATTTGTATCAAAATTTGGACCCAATTAGAGAACATCTTGACCTAGTTTGCATTCTACTCTTGTTCTGACTCTTTTCCTTACACATATGCCCATAACTTTTGAAATCCTTGCAGAGACCCCCCTATCTTTGTCATCACCTTCACATCTAGGTCCCTACCACCATTAGGAATAGCTGCATCTCATCGGCGAGATTCGAGCAAGATTTTCTCACTCGTTTCTCAATCAATCAATCCTAAATTTGAACTAGAGATTCCTTGAGGAATTCTCTTTCAATTAGACTCGGCCTTGGACCCCAAGTCTTTCCCAATCTCTCATGCAAATGCATGAAAGATTCGGGTATCATTTTGTGCGCAAAGTTCTCAAGCTTGAAACACTCTCTTGAGGCCTATATAAAGACCCCTGAGGACAAACCATCCTCCTTAGTAAGGTTTGGGGCCAAAAACCTCTTCAATTCCCTACCTCCGGCCCCTCTCCAACCGAGCTCCAGCGAGCTTCTTCAACCCCTTTCTTTCGGCCATTAGACGGTTAAATCAAGTGTCTCATTATCTTCTTCACCTTCCTCTGCCTCTCGTCGGCCAAAGCGAAGGTTCCAGACCTCCTTCCTCGCCGTCGCCCACCGAAGAGTTCTTCTCCGTCGTCGGTCTGCCAAAATTGGCCCGAACGCTACCCCTTTCTACCGTTAGATTAGGTTAGTTAGGTTCCCTTAGTTTCTTAGGTTAATTCCTATCTTCAAAACCCAAAAATAACCTCTCGACCGAACCACACGCCACCTTCGTCTCCACCTCCGGCCGCACCTCCGGCGAGGTCATCCGCACGCTACACACCTCCAAATGCCTCGCCGACAAGTCCACAAGCTCTGCCTCATCCACCTGCACAAAAGCCCTAACCTATTCCACTCTCTCACCCATCCAAACACGTCGTCGACCAACCCATCATTCACACTTCATCTTCGCCTCCATCCGATCGTTCCAAGCACTCCCACACCACAAAGTCACCGCCATCGCACTCCATACCCTCCGGCAAACCTTATGAGCTATTTTAATGTGGCTGTGAGGCCATTTGTGTGATTTTCATGTCTTGCCGTTGCTCCACCACCGTCACCATCACCGCCACCTCGTTCTTTGTGTTCGAAGCCACGCAAGCCCCAGGTGCTACCTCTAGGGCACGTGGATTCGCTCCAGGAGTCTTCCTGGGCAGACAATTGAAGGATGCACTGAGGGAGCATCTCCAATTGAATGAAGACATCTCACTGCAGCAGCATGTGAGAGGGGACGTGGGTTTAGTCCCACATTGTGGGAATTGGAAGCGCAGCTGTGACATAAAGTGATTTTGTGCTATCGGCTTACTGCCTTAGATACTTGGGGGTGAGGTCCCCGCCTACACCTGCACTCGACCCAACCTGCCTACTATACACTCCTCAGCTACTACCCACTACCGGTAGCCTTGGACCTGGTTACTGTTCAACCCGAATACCCGATTAAACCGGATATTTGAGAGAAGAGAAGAGGAGGAAGGAAAGAGAGAGATAGAGAACGGGGGAGGGGTGGGTTTTGCTCCTCTGTGCACTACGCAACACTTAACTGTAAGAGAGAACCCTTGTGCTTTGTGAAGGAAAGGAAGCTGAGGCTAGAGAAGAAGAGGACGAGGCTAAAGACTCAAGGAGAAAAGAGGAAGAGAGCAGAGGAAGAGTGCAAAAGAAACAAAGAAGAAAAAGGCACTGTAGCAGGTGACATTTAAGTCGTCTGACTTGAGAGCCAGACGTCTGATCACTGTTTACTTATTTGATATATATGTGCTTAGACTAATAATTGGTGATCTAAATCACCATTATTTTGTTCTAGGTGTCTTTTTGTCATAGTTAACTCTTGAAATACTCATATTATACATTGAATATCAATTGAGTAGTTATTCATTGAATATCATTATTCTTAGCTTATTTCCTGTGCTCATTTATATTCTAATTGTGATTAGCACATGAATGCATACTTGCTCCCTGTGTTTGACCTTGGACTTTATTTCTAGATATTTGAGTAATAAATTTTATTTGTTGAGAAAGCTATTTAGGAGACTTTACTACAATTAGACACATTTAAACTTCTATCTAGATCCCTTCAACAGTGATCATTAATAAGAATTTTGAACATGTATAAAGATGAAACTCTGCCTTTATGAGATGGCTCATGTCTGGACATGAACATCCATGAGTCAAATTGGAAGGATTGTTGAGAATAATCTTTTTTAGCCCGATAATCAAGAGCTTCGAGATAATTAGTGTATAACCTCTTTGCGAAAGGAAATATGATAGAGTTATATCACAAAAGGTGACATATAGAGATGTGTGTACTGTGGAAGGGATCATTGGTGGATGGCAACATTCACTGAGGATCATTCCAAATGTGATGATGTACAAATGTGGAAAGGTCAAAAATCTTTTGGAAAGATTAAGGGACTTCCCACATGTTGGTTATGAAATTAGTGAATTCCATGAACCATGAACACATCATTTAGGATTCGATCTGACTCATATAGTAGATCTTAGTTGGATGAATCAAAAGAAGTTTCTCAATAAGTAAGAAATTGTTTCTAACTCATTCCTTTTGTACACTTCAACTTAGTCTTGCCTTGTTGAGACAAGATTGAACTTAGAGAAGTTCAAAAGGCGATGAATGTTGGAATTCTTGAATGGATTCAAATCAAGATCTCTTATTCACATATGATGTGGACAAGAATCAAGATATTTAGATTTGTTGTTAATTGCCTATGTCCAAGTTCAAACTAGTGGGACTCTCGGACAATCCTTGGAGATGACAATCATGATATTGATTATCAGCATTGCGATGTGGATTAGTCAAACATTCTTGATTTGTGGAATGCTAAATTCCTAAAGAATGAATGCATGGTCCAATCAAGAAATGATTCTTGTAGAGTTACTTGAACTCAACCAAGACATGGCCACCAAGATTGCATATGCTTGGCTAATGTCTTGTCCAAATGAGTTGGATCTTAGGACATATTGCAACATTCGAGGACTTCACACTTGGCAATAGTTGTCAACTATGCGACGTAAATTCCAAAAGGTTATTTTGACTTGTGGAATGCTAGATTCCATAATAATAAATGACTAACTAGGATTCAATCCATGTATAATGCCTAATAAGGAGAGCTGTAGAACTCATCCTAATCAAGCCTTACAATTCAATGGTTAGGCTAATAGTATATCCAAACTAGTTGGATAGAGAGGTAATTATAAGTTTCATTGGTCAAGAAGGATATGGAAGTGTTCCTATTCATATACAGGAATTCTCAAGAAGTATTCACCTTATGAAATGTTAGATTTCATAAAGATCGATACTCAGAATAAGAATTGGACCATAAAGGGAAAGAACGAATCTTGTAAGGTTATTGGAACCTATTCAAGATCCCAAATCAAATCTGAGGGGAATCAACTAAATACTACATGAAAATGTTTCAATATGGTAAAACCCAACCATGATCCAATCAGGCAATTAGAATTGAATGACTCATAAAGTGTCATGATGTATTCAACAATGCTTGGAATTGTGAGAAACAGTGGGAGCATAGTACCATATGCTTACAAGAATTGTAGTCATATGATGAGTCAATAATATTCAGAATATGGGATTTGATAGTTTGAATGGAAAATTGTTTTCCAAGACAAACATGAAGATTTTTGGAACACAAGATGTTTGGCTGATATGAAAATCAATGCAAGTATTTTTTGATGTCTCGTTGTAAAGATATCGACTCAAAGGGTTGAGAGAGAGAAAGCATGATACATGATACGATATGCATAAATCAAGCATAGTTCGGAATAGAGATAGATGTAAGGGATAGTGGGAGGATAAAATGTTATCAACCCACAAGACACTCTCAATAAATTGTAAAGTTGTCCCCATTGTTCCTTGAAAAGGAATGCAATAGTGAAAAGGTGATCTTAAAGTGTTGGGATGCATTAATTCAATCAATCTCAATAAGTTGACATGCAACATTTGTAGTTTAATATGTGGATAGTCCACACATGATCCACTTGAATGGTAAGGTATTTACTTTGGAAGTATATACACCACCATATGAATTCTGAAGTAAACGTAGTTTGTGAAGCTATAACATGGATGGTGTCAATATGTAACCTCTTAGGAAGGACTTGACTCAGTTTTCTTTTCCAAAACTCCCATTGTTGTGATGATAACAAAACATTGCTCTTGTTGAGAAGTGGTTTCTTAGAACAAAATCATGCCTATAAAGAGAAAAGTCCTCATCATAAAATAAATGCCACATATGATAAAGTAGTTATCATATGCAGTGCTTCAACCTATGGCTTGACACTTATGTCGATCATAACTTTATTGTAAAGCTCTTGAGTGTCAAATTGGCATCAAGGGTCGAGAGGCAGTTCAAGATTGACTCTTAGGGCAAGTGGGGGAGTATGTTGGAGTTATGTGCCATTAGCGAACCAATCTGAGTTGAATCTCTCGATCGGTGATTCAAATTTGAGTGTTAGATCATGTGGACACATTCATATGGTTAGATGGGTCATTCAGTACAATCGGGATAATGCATTGTGCTATGTTGGATATATCGATGATAGGTATTGAAGGATCCAAATGATTTGGATCAAGGATTTTGATAAGTCATCAAGAACCATCATGATATCCAACTATAATCTCTAGTATGAGAAGAGTGGTAATCTTCTCGAGAGACTGTTGCCTAACTAATGCCCTTGATGCACATCCTTTGCATGAGAATATAGATTTAGGGTTGTCATGCGAGTTAAGTTAAAGAGTTGACTCGATGAGATGGAGATGCAGTTCTTCTCTTATTACTGTCATGGAAAAGGTACATCCTTTGACTTGAGATAGATATGTGTCTTTGTGTTTGAGTATGCACATGTGGTGGACCAATAGGGGATAACCTACTACCATGGTATTGAAATTGGAAAGTTGGTGTGCATACGAGGATACAAAAGATACATGATCTCTTGAAGGGTCACACAGATTCGTTGTTAGAGGTGTACATGGCACATTAGGAGACCAGAGCTCACTCCACGTATATTGGGAAGTACAAAATTCAATGCATGGTCCTACGGGTCCTGATCAGACCCATACATGAGGAGAAGATAGTCCTTTGGGAAGGATTTGTTCTTCGTTCTCGTCTTAATAATACAAAGAGAATGTGAAAAGTATGTAACCCATAATGGGATGGACAGTGTATCTGCGATTTGATCCTAAGGGTTACATATGTCTTCCAGAGTGAAGGATTGACAGGTATTTGGAATACCTGAGGGAGGCATGGTGTCATAATTCTTCTAACCCTAAGTGCTTGATTTGTGGCATGATGAAACCAATAATTATTTTAGTGTTTTCCTATTTAATAATTGAATCAATTTAAGGAGTTAAATCGGATTCAATTTAGCAATTAATTTCACTTAATTTGATTAGGTACAAACTTTAAGGGTTGAATTGCAATTAATTAATATTTAGATACTTGAACTAAACACCCCATAAAATTTATGGGGAAATCTTGCAAAATTATGTAGGAATTAGTCCCAACCCTTGGATGGAGATCCAAGGGTTCACACTAAATTAGGATTAGTTTTTGGATCCCAACAAATATATCCCAATGTGAAGAGGGATACCCTAATTTGATTCCTAATCAAATCAATCAAATTAGTTGATTAATTGGCTCAACTCCTAATCAAATTCGTTGATTGGATGGCTTAATTGCCAAGACAAGAGAGCTATATAAAAGGAGGAGAAGAGCAGCTGACCACCCCCCTTGGAATTTCTTCTTCTTCTTCAACCTCTCTACCTGCTGTGGAGAAAGGAGACAAAAGAAGAAGAGAGCTAGTTGAGAGAGTCTGCAGCCGACCCTCTCCTACCTCCCCCAGTACTAGGGCATTAACCAAGAGCCCAGCCAGTGGACCCACTTGTATTGCTGGGGAGGCTGCTTTCTCCTGGAGGTCAAAACTCCTTATCTTGCACCAGCAGCTGTAAGGAGCCAATTGGGAGGAGGGGTTGGTCTTTTGGCTTGTACTGGTCAAGAGGCCTTGATCCTCTTGGCCTACTCTCCTGGCTTACCTCCTCGCTCATGAAGGAGTTCGTAGGACGCGAAGAGTTCATGAGGCACACGTTAAAATCAATTTCCTCGACAAGAAGAGGCTCATCCACCTGTCAAGACGAAGGGAGTCCTAGAGGTGGGACTTATTTGAGGAGGCACAATAAATTAGGTGTTGTGCTATGCGATGGGAACACCATCTTGAGTCATAACTAGCTCAATTTGGTCTGATAAAGTTGATAAAAGCTCTTACATATACATCAGAAGGTCCTAAGGGTACATTATCTTGTTTTGAAAAAGAGAAGAATATAAGGTTATTTTTGTAAAATTAACAGCATTCCTTAAATACAGAATAACCAAGGGATATTTCAAAGGTTTATTAAAGGTAAAATGGTCATTAATATCTAACAAATGGGTTCATGCAGAATAAAATGAGTTTTCACGTATTTCAAGAATTAGTGGACATCTGAAACCCTAAAAACATATCTGCTTAATTAACTAAGATTCTGGTTAGGATAAAACTCATCTAAACATTCTAAAATTCATAGAAAAATATTATTTAAGGTTTGGTACCCTTGATTTGACCATCTGAATCCAATTTGACCTAAAACAGAGTCTTAGACAGACAAATTATCCTAATTTAGGTTTTTATGTATATTACCTAGTCAAACTTGGTTAAAACCAAAATCTGACTACACCATCAGATTCCTTGGGTTCAAATTAAGTTTGTATCAAAATTTGGGCCCAATCTGAGATCATCTTGACCTAGTTTGCATTTTAATCCTATTCTGACTCTTTTCTTTACAGAAAGCCCCTCAACTTTTGAAATTATTACAAAAAGCCCCCCACTTCTTCATCTTCTTTGCAAAATGGTCCTTTCCGCCATTGGAGGTCACCCGACCTCCAAGTAGGCTTTGACCAAGCTAAATCCCACTCAAATGGTAATCAAATCCCACCAAATTTGGTGGGATTGATGTTTATACCTAGGGAAACATATTGGGATTGATTTTAACTCCTAAATCCCTCTGATTCGTGTGTGTGAACCGACGAAATTAGTGAGGTCTTCTTGAATCCTAAGCAAGCTAGTGAAGCTTGTTTCCTATTCTAGAGCTCTCCTAAGCCCTATAAAGGACCTCCCTCGCTTGCCTCACCTCCTTAGCGAACTTTTAGGCCAAAAATATCCTCTCTTCCCTACTTCCAGCTTGCTCCACGTTCATCTTCGGCGACCACCTTCCTTTGTTCACTTTGTCGGCCGCCACGTACAATAGACGACCGATTCCTCTTCCCCATTTCAAATCGCACCTCGCAATATCGGCGAGAAGCTCTCCGACCCCCTCTTTGTCGCCGTTCCCTCTCTCGGAGCATCTTCCTTCTCCGGCACCGGCCATACCGCAACTGGTGCCTCCTCCATCTCCTTTCATCCGATAGTTACTTCAATCAACTCCTCATCACCCACTCATCATCACAGTGCCTTCAAACCTCGATTTCGACCACTGACTTGCCCGCATGTCCTTTGTCTTGCACCTCGCCGGCATACCTCCAGCAAGTTCGCACAGCAACTACACTCCATCAAATCGGCCGCCACCTCTCCCAAAAGCATCTCTGTACTCTACCAACCAAAACCCCTCAAGAAATTGAGGGCATTGGCCGCTCATTCACTCCACCGAACACCTCCATGAACTCCGACATTCTTCGCGCCCGCCAGCCATCTCCGACCACTTCCACAGCATGCCACTGCCACCACCGCCTTCACCGCATCCACACACTTCTCTTGAACATTTCTGACTTGGCCATTAGGCTGTATTTTCTATTTCAGGTGTTATCCTCCGGTTGCCATTGACAGGGCTACTTCAAGAGACCCTGAAGCCGTGTTCTTACCTCGGCTGCTCCAGACAAGACCTCCAGGTGACGCGAAATTCATCCAGGTGCAAATCCAGGCTCTCCATTGGGAGCATTGAGCACTCCCTTTGCTTCAATTGACAGTAACCTCAGTAGCTGCTTGCACGCGAGGAGCAAGGGACACAATAGACCCACATCGTGGGATTAGGAGTGGGAAGCACTGCATAAGTTATTTTTGTGAACCCGACTCCTTGCCCAGTACATGAGGGGTCGGGTCCCTCACACGCACCATCACTCGCATACCCACCTAGCCCCACCGCTCGCCTACGATCACGCTTGCAGGCCTACACCCAGTCTTGGTCCGATTACGCGATTATTCGGGTTTGAGAGAAAGACAAAGAGGAAAGGAAGAGAGAGAGGGGGGAGTTTTGCCTCGCTCTCTAACTCTCTAACACTTGAAGGATTTTAGAGAGGCCTTTTCCTTTGTTGTGCGTGGCTGTTGTGCCTCTCCCTGAGGCTTGAAGAGAAGAGGCCTTTGCCTCTGTACGTGACTTGAAGAGAAGAAGAGAGGCTTTTGTCTTTGCTGGTTAAGGTGTCTGAGTGCCTATTCTGTCTTCTGATTCTGAGGATTTGAAACTGTGGTTAAGCTTTCATATATTGAGTGCTTGTAAAACTTAAAGAGTAATTTGGTGATTCAAATCACCATTTCACTCTAATCTTTTTGCACTTTTAGACTTGAATCTTCTAATAAATCAATATTCCTCTTGTTATAATTGCTTATACTTGTCGTTCTATTGTGATCTCTAAGATTAATTTCTATACTTGCTCCTTGTGTTCCACCTCCGATACTCTTTTGAATTCGAGCTATAAATTCTATTTGTTCACATGCTTTTTTGGCTATATTGCAACAAAGTAATTTTAAAACTCCAATTTAGCATGCAAACACTATGCTAGCCACAAGTATACCTTTAACTTGTGGGGATCCTAGAGTGGAGAGATACTAGATCTCTCCATGTGGTTTCGGTTACATAGGTTATATCATTTTTTGTTTTTTGGGTTTCTACGGGCATCAATTCGATAAGGGTTTTAAAACCTATGTTTTTCATGCTTTCATGATACCACAAGAAATGAGGATCAAATTGTTTGATTCCCAAGCTTTTGATTCTCGAGCAGAGTTCCCTACGGGGACCTGAAATTTCCCAACTCTCCTTACTGAAGAAGATTGCTAACCATTACATATCAAACCCTAAGAAGGTTGATGCAAGTGAGTAGCTCGGTTAATGCCTTGCCATGGTGAAGGAGTGTGTTGCATAGCTCTCCTCTTTAGATATTGTGGTCTTGGTGAAACATTTCTCCAAAAGTTGGAATTGTGCCATTTTTATGAATGCCGTCAATAATGTAAAAGCCTTCATTGATTGGTTGCAGCATGTTATTCAAACCTGAGGCTGCTTGCCTTATTTGTTAAGTGATTGTTGGTCCATTCCAATTGGGTAGTTAGTTTGCATTTTCTTTGGTAGTATGTCCCACTCCATTGGATATGTAATATTTTGGAACATTTGATGGTTTTTTCAACTTGTCTTGTACCTTCTTTGTATATCCATGTCTTCGTATTTAAGAACATTTGATCATACTTTGCATTTTATTGTAATTTCATTTCATCATAATGTTTTTAGGTGAACTTGTATCACTGTATTCTCAGAAGGAAAACATATTGTAAAATAGCTTCCTTCCATCACAAAGTAGGTTTTCATAATTTTCTCCATGCACATTTCAGGAATACCCAACTCAAGTAGTTCAAACATCAATGTTAGTTCCTTGGATATCTTAAGTAATGAGTCGATGCATGATAGTGCCAAGCTCTCTAGAGATGGCTATTGTGGAGATGCTCCTACAAGTTGTAGTTATGTCCCAGTGCTACCAAGCAAGACCCCAAAGAATACCCCATAACACAAATCCAATGGCAAGATACTTGTGGGTGCATGACATTCTCTATCACCTGAACAAGGGGAGATGCAAGGATGAACTTTAGATGACCAAGGAAGCCTTCTTAGCTTTTGTTGATTTTTTGAAAGTACAAATGAATTTGACAAACACAGGGAAAATGACGGTTGGGGAGAAATTCATAATTTTTGTGTTAGTTTTGGGCTATGAAGGGCTAAATCGACATCTCATGGAGAGGTTTCAAAACTCTAGTGAGAGGATTAACCGATACATTAATTGAGTTTTGAAATAGATTTTCACATTGAAGAGACTTTTCATCAAATTACTTAGGGCTGATGCACTCATGCCTCAAGTGATAAGTGCGAACATGAAGTTCTTCCCTTATTTTCGAGTACTTTATTATGACTTATTGAATGAAATATTCGATTGTGCTATTTTTATGAATCATAAGACCCACTTCCTCCTTACATGAATGGAATATACAATTGATGGTTGTCCTGTAAAGGTAATCGTGAGGAATTATCTTGGTGTTGGAAGAAGTTCACCTCTACGAATGTCATGGAGGCTGTGGACATTGATATGGAATTAGTATATGTTGTAATCAACTTCGAGGGATCTGCAATAGACATGAGAGTCCTAAACTAGGCACTTGATTGGGAAAAATTTTGTGTGCCACAAGGCTGAAGGTAGTTCATCGACCTAGGGCATGTGAACACTGATAGGTTCTTGGCTCCCTACAGAGGTGTTTCCTACCATATAAATGAATACAGGGGTAGTTCCTACCAAAATGAGAAGCAAATCTATTACCATCGTCATGCTTCATTATGCAATGTTGTGGAGTGCACATTTGGTGCACTGAAAATTCTTTGGAAATTACTAGACCACCAACCATTCTACAAGTTCAAGAACTAGTGTCACATGGTCATGGCTTGTTTAATGCGTGAAATCGATGTTTAAAATTATTTTGTTGCAATATAGTTGAAATGGCACGTGAACAAATATAATTTATCGCTCGAATATAAATCCGAGGTCGAATACAGGGAGTATGTGTTGCAATTAATCTCAAGATCATAATTTAAGCATAAGATAACAGTATTTAATGAGAAATTCAAGCAATAATAATGTATATATAATAGCAAATGTTAATAGTGCAAAAAGATTAGGGTAAAATGGTGATTTGAATCACCAATTACCCTAATTACAATAATAGCAAATATATCAACAGCATCAACCAAATTTAATTCACGTAAGCCAAGTGCATAGTGCACTTTGTCAGAAGCAATTAGACGGTGGAACATAATATCAGATGACTTAAATTGCCCTAAGATACAGTGCAAAGGCGCTGTTCACTTCTTCTTCTTTAGCTTCTTCTTATCTTCTTCCATTCTTTCTTTCCTTCTTAGCTCCTCACGCACAAGGGGGCTTCTCACAATGGTTAAGTGTAGAACTTTTTCTTTGTAAAGTAAAACCCCCCTCCCCCACTCACAATTTCCTCCTCCTCTCTCTCAAATAACCAGGTAGGTAGTCAGGTAATCGGGTATGAGCAGTATCGGGTCCAGGGCTACCGGTAGTGGGTAGTAGCTGAGGAGTAAGCCAGGTCATGAGCGGGGGACCTCACCCCCCATGTGTCGAGGCGATAAGGCCTAAACACAAAAACAACTTATATCACTCCTTTGCTTCTTTCCTTTACGATGTGGGACTAAATGTCCCACATCTTCCTCACACAGCTGCAGCAAATGGCTAAAGCTCCAATTGCGGTCAAAGATGGGTCTGCAGTGGCGAATTGAAGGCTTGGCGAAGGACCTAGGACTGAGCCGCAGCACTTGGAGGTGAGACCTGGTGGAGTTGCGATCAGAGGACTGAAGGCTTTGTCGGAGAAGTCGTAGCGGCGGCAGAGGTTCGATGAGGCACCTGAAAAGAAAAATACGGGCGCTATGCCCCAATTAGAAAGCTCAGGAGCTTCGCCTAGACTTGGAAAAGGTGAACGTGGCAGTGGCGTGCCATGCGAGTGCGTGTGTGAGCGGGGTGAAGGCGGAGAAGGCCGAAGTTCGTGGAGGTGTTCGGTGGATGGTTAGGGCAAGCAATCCCCTCAATTTCTTGAGGGGTTTTGCTCGCGTGGATGAGGCGAAGGTGTGGGAGTTGAGAGAGACCGGTTTGGTGGACTGTGGTGATCGTTAGGACTCGCTGGAGGTATGCTGGTGAGGTGGAAGACGGAGGCGTGGATGGCGTAGGAGTGGTCGAATCAAGGCGATGGTGATACTGTGGTGATCAGTGGCTGAAGGAGTATCGATTGAGGTAGAAGTCGGACGAAGGGGAGCGGAGATGGCACCGGGTCTGGTATGGCCAGCGCCAGAGACGAAGGTGCTCTGGAGGTGGATAACGACGATGACGGAGGGATAGAGAGCACTTCGCCAATATTGCGAGGTGCGGAAAGACATGGGGAAGAACCAGCCGCCTATTGTATGTGGCGGCCGACGAAGTGGTCGGATGTGGAGAGTTGCCAGAGCGAGGTGGAGTGAGTCGGAGGTTGAGGAAGAAGAGGGATTTTTAGCTCTATTTCTCGCTAAGGAGTTGAGGAATGCCATGAGGGGTCTTTTATAAGGCTTAAGGGAGCTTGGAGATCAGAAAATAAGCTTCATAGCTTGCTTGGGATTCAAGAAGAATCCCACTGCTTTCGTGGGTTCGCATGCATGAATCAGTGGGAGTTAGGCGTCGAGATTAATCCCAATAGGTTTCCCTAGGTGTGAACATCAATTCCACCAAATTTGGTGGGATTTGATTGAAGTTTGAGTAGGATTCTAAATGGTCAAAGTTCGCTTGGAGGTCGGTTAACCTCCAATGGCAGAAAGGACTAATATGAAAAGAAGATGAAGAAGTTAGGGGGCATTTTGTAAATATTTCAAAAGCTGAGGGGCTATTTGAGATAATAAGAGTCAAACTTGGACCAAAATGCAAACTAGGTTGAAATAATCTCATATTGGGCCCAAATTTTGGTACAAACCTAATTTTGATGCAAGGAATTTAATGGTGAAGTTGGATTTAGGTTTTGACCAAGTTTGAATGGTTAATTTATGCAAAAATCCAAATTAGGGTAATTTTCTGTCTATGACTCTGTTTTAGGTCAAATTTTGTTCAAAAGGTCAAATCAAGGGTTTCAAACCTTAGAGAATATTTTTATATGATTTTTTGAAGGTTTATATGAATTTTATTCTGACCATAACCCTAGTTAATTAAGCAGATTTATTTTTAGGGTTTCAGATGTCTATTAATTCTTGAAATGCGTGAAAGCTCGTTTCTGTCTGCATGAACCCACTTATTAGACATTAATGACCATATGACCTTTAATAAACCCATAAAATACCTCATGGTTATTTTGTAATTTTGGAATGTTGTTAAAATTGTAGAAATAACCCTGGTTTCTTATCTTCTCAAAATAGAACATTAAGCATATATGACCCTCTGATGGTTATGTAAAAGCTTTTATCAACTTTATCAGACCAAATTGAGTTAGTTATGGCTCATGATGGTGTTCCCATCATGACTGTCTGCATCCTACATAACTTCCAGCAACGCTTCAACCCTGATGATGAATGGCTTGATGAATTATCTAAGGAGCAATCAAAGGATAACGACTGATGAATTCTTATTTAATTATTTAATTCATGCCTAACTTATATTAATTTAAGTGTATTTAGGTCTAACTGCATTATATTTGGTCACTTTAGTCATTATGCATCATTATGTAAATATTGCATTTTTAAGGGTTTTATATTTCCTAGTTCTTGGATGTGTGTGTTTATGTCTATATAGGTACCAAGTTTAGTCCAAATTGGAGCTCCACTTTAAAGAGAAATTCACTTAAGCTCACATTTTCTTAATTGGGCTAACCTAAATTTCCAAACCCTAGCATAATTGATTCTTCACCTAGCCTAGATCCACACCCAATTTCCACTACTAAAATCCTACAAAACCTAACCTATTTAACACCTTAATTTGGCTGGCCAATGCACCTTGAAATCCCACCTACATTAGTCGGCTAGACATTGATTAAATCCAGACCATAGATCTTTTATCCAATGGCCCAACTGATAAGTCTACTTTAGTAGACATTAAGTGCGCCTAAGAATAATTAATTCTTTTTTTTTTTTGAGAAGGAAAGGAATGCTATTGAATCGCCGATAGCAAACCAGGAGAGCTTTTATTAATAAAGAATAATGAAACAATTACATGGTCGAACCCTATTGATGTATGAGATTCCAGCGGCTATTGACAATCTTATCCACATTCACTGGACTCTCCTGAAAAACACACTCATTCCTAGTCCTGCAGATAGACCATAGAACTCCAAAGATTCTCCCTCACAAGATAAACATGGTTTATTCACCCTCACAAGAGAACTCCAAAGATTCTCCCATGTGGGAAGAGAATCTCTACAAACTCTCCTCCAGGCATAATCTGTGATCACACACGAAGAAAAAATATGAGTGTTGGAATCGTTATGCATCCCACATAAATGGTAAAACTGGGTAGGAGTTCCCATTCTCCTGTGCCTCAGATCTCCAGTAATCAGATCATCCCTTTTGCATAACCACAAAAAAATTTGTACCTTCAATTTCCATAACTTTTTTCCCACCTCATCAACTTCCGCCATCCTGGATGAGTTAACCAGCTTGTCATAGGCAGCCGCTGAAGAAAAATTACCCTCCCACTTGTATGTGTCATATTCATCAAGTGTGGGTTTGAAGGCAGCAAGTTCTTGCATGAGGCGCTCATTTTCTGCTCGTGTTCTTGTTTCATGGTTATTCCACATTGCATTGTTCAAAGACCACTTTTTAGAAGCCACATCCCAATAATTAGAAACCACAACATTGTTATCAGAAGCAGCTGCAAAAGCAAGGGGGTACCTGTCTTTGATCACCCCCCCAGGCAACCAATTCTCCAGCCAGAATTTGAAGCTTTTCCCATCACCTAAAACAAATTTGAACAAAATCCAATTATCCGCCAAGGCACTCATCACAGAAGACCAAAAAGGAGAGGGTTTGTGGGGATTTAGGCGGTTCTTCTCATCATTGGCTGCCCCATAGCTATCTTGAACAATCTCTGTCCACATTTTTTTTCCCCTTGCAACAGTCGAACAACCCACTTTAACAACAGAGCATCATTAAATTCTTTGAGGGATCTAATACCCTTGCCGCCAATCTTTTTTGGCCTACAGATCGAATCCCATTTTATTGGTTGGAGGAAAGCCCCTTGGTGAGAGGCCCCTTTCCAGAAGAATCTTTTGCGCATCACATCAAGTTTTTTCCAAATAGATTTTGGGGCTCTGAGAACAGAAAAGAAAAAAAAATGGAATCAATGTAATGATCGAGTTTAGTAAAATATACCTCCCACCTTTTGATAGGTAGCGACTACTCCAACCCTCTAATTTCGTAGCCACCTTTTCGTTTAAGGACCAGTCTGCTTTCCTCAGTTTAGTGCACTTCGGAGGCAACCCCAGATATTGACAGGCAGTGTAACCACAGGCGTGCCCAAGATGATAGAAATGTCATTCTGGATCATTCCATTCATACCAAAATAGACCAAGGAAGATTTGTTTCCATTAAAGTCTAAGACCAGAAATCTCGCCAAAAATATTTACCATATAAAATAGCACTTGCACTTCCCTCTTCCCTCCTTCCACAAAAAAAAAACAGTATCATTTGCATATTGGAGAATGGGAGTTAAGGCCCTGTTATTAAACATTGAATGCCCCCTTATTAGTCCATTAGCTACTAGTTTGCATGCATATCTTGCCAATGTATCCACTACAAGGTTAAATATCAAAGGGGCGAGTGGGCACCCTTGCCTAACCCCACATTGGGGTTGGATCCATGTTCGGCATGGTCTCCCATTTATTAATGGGGAAGAGGAGGCAGTCGTAATGCACCTTTTTACCCACTGTATCAACTAAGGTGGAAATTTTCTCCTTTTGAGGATTTCCCACAGGTACGGCCAGGAGACTAAATCATAAGCTTTGGAGAAATCGACTTTCCATAGAAAGGCCTTGGTCTTTCACTTGTGCCATCCCATTACCATCTCTTGCGCCATAATGAAGGATTCCTGTAGCAACCTCCCAAGAAGAAAGGCAGACTGGACCGGCATTATCAAGTCCTTTAGTACCTCCCGCATTCTGTTGGCTATAATCTTACTGATAATAAGATAAATAGAATTTGATAAGGCAATGGGTCTACAATCAGAGAAATCTATGCACTTGATTTTTTTGGTAACAGGAACAAATAGGACTTATTCAATCTCTCAAACCCAGAGTTACCCAATTCAAATTCATGAATAACCTTCATTACATCCATTTTGACAACACTCCACATTTCTCTGTAGAAGAATACTTGAATCCCATCCGGTCCTGGAGCCCCCTCATTATTTAAGTCTTTAATTGCTTTCAATGTTTCTCATTCAGAAATAGGAGCAACTAGCATGGCCCTCTGATCACTATTGACACTTGGGAAATCAGCCGATGCCATCCTCTAAGAGCCCCTTGGTGTAGCCTTGGTAAGCTCTTTGAAATACTTGCCGGCTTCACTTCTGATTTCATCAATAGAAGTAATAGTTCTCTCACCCACTTTAATTGATGAGATAAGATTGAATCTTCTCCTAGCACTAGCCGTGAGATGAAAAAACTTCATGTTAGCATCACCTTCTTTGAGCCACAGTTGTCTAGATCTTTCATGCTAGTCCACTTCTTTTTTCAGATCTTCCTCCCCAACTGTTGACTGCATCTGCTGTCTTTGCTGTTATTCTTGAGGACTCAAAGGTTGCCTGCACTCCTTCAAGTCCAGCTCTCTGATCACTGCCAAAGCCTCCAGCCTCCTTTGTTCCCTGATCAGTGCCACTGCCTGTCCATATTCTTTTAACATGGAGTGCAGAACTGTCAGCTTTGAAGCCAGCTGTTGTGAGGCAGATCCTTGCACTGCCTTGTTCTGCCACCAATGAGTTACCATCTGCACAAAGCCCTCCTCCCTAAACTAGGACTTCTTGAGTTTGAAATACGACCTAATGTCAGAATTCGTCCCACTGTCCCACACTAGTGGAGTGTGGTTAGAAAAGGGCCTATCAAGGCTCATAATTGCTGATAATTGATGCCTCACTAGCAGGCTTGGACTGCTAAAGAATCTGTCCAACCTAGATGACTGTCCACTTCCATTTCTCCAAGTGAATTCAACTCCACTGATAGGATACTCTGTGACACCTAGACTCTACACAGCCATTTGGAAGCCAGCCATTGAACTGTCCATCCTACCCCCAGGTATATCCTCACTTGATAGGTGACAATTGAAGTCACCTCCTATAAGCCAAGGTACCTCATGCACCCTTTGATGCACTGCAGATAACTCCTCCCACAGGCCTGCCTTGTCTGCAGTAGCACAAGGGCCATAAATGCATGAGACAATCCATTCCAAGTCTCCTTGAGGGGATAGGCATCTGCAAGTAAGCACATGCCTATCACGAAAGACTTCAGTTACCATGAGACAATATTTTCTCCACCAAATAGCCATTCCACCAGACCTTCCAGCTGCACCCTTCACTACAACATCTGCATGTCCAGATTGCCTAAAAAAGTCCCATACCTGACCATTCTCCTCCTCCACATGTGTCTCTTGGATGAGAGCACAATCAATTTCCCATTCAGAAAGGTATCTACACAAGGAAGCCCTTCTTACCTTATTGCGCAGCCCACGCACATTCCAATTTAACACTCTCATTCCTTGCCCGGTTGATCCCCTTGAGCCAAACTGCCCACATACTCAACCATGATTGAATTTGCAATGGTCTGCTCCACAATGGGGGTCAGGTTCTCTTTCCTTCTCCTTCTGAGCATGTAAAGGGATCGACCCACCCCCCTTTTCTGATTAGATCCACTACCAAATTTCAGATCAGCTGGGGCAGTGAACTTCACCTGATTCACCTCCTTGAGGGCTCTGCTGTCACTACTGAGCACAATTTCCATGCCTGTCTTCCCCTCCTCTTTACTGCTAGGAACCTCTGAGTCTTCCTCAAAAGCTTCAGCATCATCCATTGAACCAACACCTTTGGCTACCAAGACTTGGCTGCAACCTCCTAGGGCACTAACATCTTCCATATGCATCAAGTCCTTCTCTGCGTAACCTTGATGACAGTCCTTCCTCTTTTTGGACATAGGGGCTTCATCTGGTGAAATGCGCCCCACCCTTTCATCCTGTTGCATCTCCTTAGAGCAAGCCACAGACATCTTAACCTGCCCATGTTCTGGATGCATAGACACTTGTCTAGCCACTGCTAGGCGAATAAGCCATGAGGAGCCTCCACATCTGATCGTAACCCTATCAGGAACCGAGCCAGACTTGAAGACATTAGCCTCAATTCTAAGTGATCGGATGTCCCCTTCTTCAATCATGACTTCAGATCCTTCACAAATGGAAGCAAAGCCTACAACCATCTTGGCAACAACTCCCTTAGATCTTAAGTGCAATGGCAGTCCTTTGATCTCAAGAATCACCCTCCTAGAACCCATTCTTTGAGGAGGTCGATCAGGGAGAGCCCCGTCGAAGGGGGACACCATTCTCCAAACCACATTAATATCTTCAAAAGAACTCGATCTAAATCTCAGCCTTTCCACAACCATCATCCCCAAACCAAAGACTAGAAGGTGAGATTGAGACAGCATTACAACGTTCCAACCCACAGACAAAGGTTGTGGGGAACATACCAGATTTTGAAATCTTTCGATCGAGGGTTTGCCTGCCATAATCTCACCAATCAGAGCACCCCTCAACATGATCTCCGCCGAAGAGATCTCCTCAGATAGCAGGATCTCCACTTCAATTGAATGTCTACCAAGCGTCGGTGGTGGTGCCAGTTGGGGCTCCTTCCTCGTTACCCAGCCAGGGAGCAGAGATGCCATCGTTGTATGTGGCGGCTTCATCCTAGGGCAGGAGTCACGTTTGTGTCCTTCACCCCTGCACGCCAAGCAGATTAGAGGGTTTCTACAGATTGCAGCCAAGTGCCCCCTTTGTCGACATCTGAAGCACAAGACGTCACCATTAGCTTTCCTCCAAGGCCTTCTTGGGTAGTTATCGGTCGTCCTACCAACACGCTCCTGCCAGACCCTCTCCCTTCTCCTCCAATTCCTCGACCTCCATGTCTCCCATTCACCCCCTTCCTCAGCCCTAGCCGCTTCCACGCCGCCGCCGCCGCCTACTGCCCGACGCCATCCACCCTCTCTTCCTCTCTCTCTCATTTTTCTTTGCAATGAGAATTGCCTACAACAATTCTAAGATTAAATGAGACTTTAAGTATATAATTCAATGGAAAGTTAGTGGAGTCGTGCGTAATTCCTTGATGCGGTACATGCTGCATATAATTAATTATTCATGTGAGTACTTATTGCATGAAATAATTCAAAACAACATTTTACATATGAATTATGAGAAGTTTTGTTGAGAAAAAATCAATGAGGGATGTTGTCAAAATAAAAAACACAAGAGAGAGTTTACATTTGGTTCCATGAATTTCTAAAAATATCATTGAATCTCTCTTTCCTCATTGATCTTCGCCAATCTCTCTTACAAAAAAAAAAGAAAAAGAAACCCTATGTCATTACTACCTCTCCGTCAATCTCTCTCATTCTCTTATTCTTTTCTCTTTCTCATTATAATAGGATGCAAAGACCTGGGAACAGGATCATCATCCTCCCATGAGGGAGACCCATCCTCTTCACCAATAGTCCCAACCACCACTGTGCTCCATCGACATCTACCACCGTTCTCCACCAACGTATGCCATCGTGCACCGACTTCATCAACCACTACGACATTGCCACCATGGTTGGTAGTGACAGCGTTGGCACGTGATGGGAACACCATCATGAGCTCTAACTAGTTCATTTTGACTTAGAAAAGAGAACAAAAGCTCCTACATAATCTAGAGAAAGGCCTAATTCAAGGAATAACTGTACTAAGAAGAAAATAAGAAACAAAGGGTAAAACTGTAATTTTACCATTGCAGTACATCAACGGGATTTCTTAGAGGCTAAATATAGGTCAAATGATCTTAACAAGATAAAAAGTGAGTTGGTTCAGTCAGAAATGGGTTCATGTGCAATCTAAGAATTAAATGGCATTCTGTAACCCTAAAACAAACCCACTTAATACAACAAGGTTTTAGTCAGGATAAAAATCAACTAACCCTCTAAAATTCATGGAAAAATATCCTCTAGGGTTTAGAACCTTCAATTTGGCCTTTGAAACCTATTTTGACCTAAATAGGGCTCCTAGCTAATTATTTCCCTAAATTAGGTTTTTGTGCAAAATATCTAGTCAAACGTGGTCAAACCTAAAATCCAACTTCACCATTGGATTCCTTAGGTCCAAATTAGGTTTGTACCGAAATTTGGACCAAAGGGGAGGTCACCTTGACCTACTTTGCAAAACAGTCCATCCAATTACATTTTGACCCTTAGTTTTTGAAAACCATTGCGTAGACCCCCTATCTTCTCGCCACTCTTTGCAATTAGGTCCCTCTGCCATTACAGCGGAGGAGTCCTACTCTGACAAGGATTCAAGGAAGATTTCTCCCTGATTCCTCAGAGATCCCCTCTCAGATTTGGAAGGGAGATTCTCTGAAGAATTCCCTATCATTTGAACGCAATCCCAACATCTGATTCACACCCAATATCTCGTGCGAACGCTCGAGAGACATGGGTATCCTTTTTACATTCTTACTTCGGCGAGGATTCTTGCACTTGGAAGCTTGCCTTCCAAGCACAAGGATCTCTACCAGTAGCTATAAAAGGGCCCCCTGTCCTTGCCGCTGATCTCAAGCTTGAATTGGCCGCAGAAAACCCCTAAATTTGTCCTCTCCCATCTCCGGCCAATAGCCCGCAAGCTCTGGCTATCTCTCCTCTCTCTTCTCATCGCTCTGCCACCATACCAGTGGCAGAGTCTTCTCCGCCTTGCTGATCTGTGCCGCGCCATACCTGCGTGCGCTTCTCCAACCCCTTCGTCGTCGCCGTCTTCCTTATCTCAGGGCGTTCTTCTCCGACGACGGCAAACACGCGCCGCTCGCCCTCTGCCTCCCCCCTTTGTCCAAATACCCTCAGCTAAGTTCCTCTTTCCCTACCTTTCACTTTCCCCCTCTTATTTCACAAAATCACCTTCGACAGCCACCAACCACCTCCATCTTCCTCATCTCCGGCAGACCACAGGTGAAGGCACAACCGTCGCCATCGACCTCAGAACCTCCATCATCATCCACTGATCATCATCCGCCCTTTTACTGACCACCACATGCACCCAACACTCCCACTGAACACACGCACTTTCACGGTCATAGTCCGACCTAGGCACGCACGCCTAGGCCGTTCTATGCCACGCCACCCACTGCATCACCTTCACTGTGACACGGCAAACCTACCCACGTGCTTTGACAGGGCGGTGAGGCCGTATTGTTGATTTGCAGGTTCACCTCCTTTCCACCATTGGAGCACGAGCAAAGCTTGCTCGCAAGCTCGCTCCAGGTCGTGTCGCTCCAGGAATTAGCGTCCCAAGTGCACAGAAACACTCCACAACCCTTTCGCACCTAGCAATCGAAGGCTACATTGACCGCAGCTGTAGCAATTGCACGGGCATCCTTCCTGCGCGCGTGCAAAGAAGCAGGTGGGACTTTAGTCCCACCTCGGAAACGTTGGGTGCAGGTGAGTGGTTTATATTGATTTTGTGTTTCTACCTTATTGCCTCCGATAACGGGGTGAGGTCCCCTCGCCCGCTCACTCGCCTCGTCCACGACACACGCTATGCGGACCTGGTTGCTTGACCCGTTTACCTTGCACTCCTCGCGCATCACCCACGCCGGTGCGCCTGAACCCGGGTGCGCTTGACCCGACCCGTATACCTGATTGGCTCTAGGAGCGAACCTGAGAGAGAAGAAGAAGAGAGAGAGCGTACGTGGGGGAGGGTAGGGGTAGGTTTTGCACTCGTGTGTGCAGGGAAAGAAGGAAGGAAGGGAAGTTGAGGGAAGGAGCTGCGGGAAGGAAAGAAGGCCAAGGGCAGGAGAGGCTAAGGAAGACTTGAAGCAGAAGCTGAAGTAGGAGAGGCTAAGGAAGAAAGCTGAAGACTTGTGAAGGCAGAGGTTGAAGAAGAAGGAAGGATAAGGCACAACTGAAGGAAAAGAAGAAGAGAAGGAAGGAGCCACAGAGAGAATAAAAGGCAGAAGACAGAGAAAGAGAAAGGAGCCAAGAGAGGAAAAAAGGATCAAAGGCAGAGAAAGAGAAAGAAACCAAGAGAAGAAAAAGAATGAAGAAGAAGATAGAAGAGAAAAGGAGCCGCAGAGAAATGAAGGAATCAGAGAAGAAAGAAGAGAGAGAATAGACAGAGATTAATTAACTTCTATTTCTTTTTATCTCAATTCATCTCTTTGAAGCATTTATACACATTGAACTTAATTATTTTGCTTCATACTATTGTGAACATCAAATTTTATCAATTTGAGATTGTGTTCTTAGTTTTTAAATACCAATTTGCTCCTCGTGTTCGACCTTGGACTCAACATTCGAGTAATAAAAATTCTTATTTGTTTACAAGGCGATTTCACTATACTGCAGTGCAACATCATCTATCTTTTAAACACCGATTTCGCCATGTGTAAACATTTTGGCGCTGTTGCCGGGGAGCAATGGGCATTTTAGAGACTTTGATCACATCCTCTGATTTAGTACTAACTTACTCTCTTTCTTCTGTTGTGATTGTTTCAGGGGAAGAAAAGAAAAAAACAACCGTACAACAACCACACCTGGAACAGGTAAATTCTCATTAGCCCTTTCTCTTAATCCCCTAAAAATCTGAAAAGGAAAACAAAGAAAAATCAATCTAGGGCTACCTACTTCCATATTTAGTAATTCACCAAAGTTGCCTGATTTTTATTTCAACACATTTTTGAATTGCACATCCATTTAAGGCAACTAAGGCTAATACCTTCTTGATTGAGCCCTAAATGCCATCTTGGAAGCAACTAAATTGGACCAAATAGAGCCAACTTAAGGGTTTCAATCTAGAGTTTTAGAGACACATCTTCTCTTAAGCAAAGAATCAAAATTTTCAAAAGGAAGTGTGCCTTAGCCTTGTTTGAAGAGATTTATCCAAGAGAAACCCTAAGAAAATCAAGCTCTTGATTCACTTGAACCATAAAAGAGAGGATCTAAAAGCTCTCAAAGGAATGAAGAGGTGAAGTTGACCCTTTGGGTCAACCAACCTTGAAATTAGGTCACTTTTTGCACTCAAAAGATCTAAAGTTCAAGTGAAATCCTAAGCACTTTGATCTTAATTAAAAAGGTAGACTGAAGAGGTCAAGGTCCCCATTCTGGTCTACCTGAAATCTTAGTGACAAGAGAGGTCGGGTAGGGGAAACCCTGTAACCCGTGGGGACGCTCTACTGTGTAGGGGTCTTTGCGGGACTCTCCCTCTCTGGCTGCCCAGGTATTTCTCAAGTGGACGGCCTTTCTGACAAAGGGGTATCATCTGGCCCGAACCTCTATAGTCACCCAACATTTTCTGGGTGTCTTGATTGGGTCCAACACATTTTAATCTCATCAAATCCTTCAGTGCTTGTTTGGTAGGAGGTCCTTAAGACCATCCTTAAGACCTCCTTTAGAAATCCACTCCCACCGAGGCCAAGCCTCGACGCCCGTGTTTGTGCAGCAACCCCGTCACATAGATCTCTCTGATTCATCAGAATCGAGTTCTTCTTCTTCTTCCATCATGGCACAACCCATTGAAGAAGAGAACAACCTTGAGCACCAACTTTAGCACTTAAATGATCTATTCCAAAACTTTGTAAACCCACCGCAGCGTCCTATGATGCGAGATCACTATAATCCCGCTACTGTGGCAATCGAGCCTCTAGTCCAAATCCTGGCTGGAGGTTCTGATTCTGAACTCAAGCCCAATATGATTCATGTCATACCAAAATTCCATGGGCTTAACTCCGAGGATCCCTTTCAGCACATCAAGCAGCTTAAACATCTGGCCCAGACCTTCGGGTCAGATGTAGAAAATCGAGATATTCTACTCATGAAGATGTTTTCTTTCTCCCTCATGGACAAGGCTACTTATTGGTATCAGACTCAAACTCGTCCGATCAACACATGGGTCGAACTCCAGTTTGAATTTTTGCAAAAGTTCTTCCCCATTGTTCGGACAAATGCCTTGCGCCACTAGATCACTCATTTCACTCAACAATCGGGAGAACTTCTTCATGTGACATGGGATCGATTCTTGGATCTCATGCGAAAGTGCCCCCATCACGGAGTTCCTAAATAGCAACAAGTCCAGTCTTTTTACTAGGGACTCCGTGAAGACATTCAATTATTTGTCAATGCAACCTGTGGAGGAAATATCATGGGTCAACATAAGGACACGGTGTGGGAGATTCTCAAGAATATGTGTGAGAACTCCATCAATAATGACTCCATGGGCTTATTGGACCGGACGAATGCCCGTGCATCGACAAATCTTAGGGGAGCACATGAGACGTAGGGCCTGGCCACATCCGTCGACTTGGAGCTGATGGCCAGTCGGTTGGACAAGGTCTCTATCATAGAGAAGAAGGTGGACGAGCTAACTCGGCATCTGCAGCGAGCCACCTTTGTGTAAAACTCATTTGCACGGCCACCTCTTGCGAGGGAAACTGTGCAGAACATCTATCACCGATCTTCTCAGGGGATGGATCCATATCCACCCCCGTCTGACTCCGGGACCGGAGGGACCTTCGATCCGCTCTATTCTAGTTGGGGGAACTTTGAACCCTCGTACTCTGATTTTCCCGAGGCTCCGTAGACCTGCGAGGACCTCAACGCCATCTAGAATAACCCATTCTCCAATACCTACAACTTTGGATGGTGGAATCATCCCAACTTCCTGTGGGCGGGAAATTCTCATAATCAAAGACCACCTTATCAACCCCGTCCACAAGCTCCTCGTCCATATCAGCCGCTTCAGCCTTGGCCGAACCACACCTATCAATTTGGGCCAAACCAAGATCAAATGACTCTTATCCTTCAAACACTAGCTGACATTCAGAAGACGAATGCGGCAATACCGAAAGAGCACAAGGACAAGATCACAGAGGTTCGCAATCAACTTGCCCAGATGGCGAATTCTCGCCAACCTGGCACCCTTCCTTCGCAACCTCTGCCAAACCCAAATAACATGCCGGCCTAGAGGCGCGTTATGAACCCAAATCCAGGCCACGCACATATGATTTATCAGGCCCCTTCTATTCCATCACCCGACAGGATGGAAGATTCGACATCTTACGCGGGATTTCAACAGCAGCCACCCATTTTACCAACCCCAAACCAAAACCAGGCAGGACTAAACTCCGTAACAACCCGTAGTATTAACGCAACTCAAGACCCACCTTATACAAACCACTCCAAGCCTAGTAGTAACCCAAGCTCTAGGATAGTTATCCAAGATAACCCTATCTCAGATCAAGAACTTGGACCTATTCTAGAGGAATCAACTAAGGTTCCATTTCCCGAGGCCTTGACCAAGGGAATTAGGATAACTAAACCCGTGGCTCTTGAGGAGGATCTGGTCAAGCTCTTTGAATAGGTCCAGATAAACATCCCCTTGATAGATGCAATCCGCCATGTATCGGCTTACGCACAATTTCTAAAAGACGTGTGTACACCCAAGCGTAAGCCGCGAACCAAAAGTGGGAGTCCGATCGTACTCTCAGAGCAAGCTAGCTCTATAATCTTGAGTAAACTCCCACCCAAGGCTAAAGACCCAGGTACTCCCCTGATCTCATGTAAAATTGGTGATACCCAATTCGACAGAGCCTTGTTAGACCTAGGTGCCTCCATAAACCTAATACCTACATCCCTCCTTGACCACCTTGAAGGGTCCGAGCTTAAACCAACAGAGGTGAAATTGCAGTTAGCCGATCGATCCATCAAGTCACCTAAAGGAATACTTGAGGATGTCATTGTTAAGGTATGGAATTTCTATTTCCTGGTGGATTTTATAGTTCTAGATATGGATGCACTTGAGAACCCAAGGGATACACGATTATACTAGGGAGACCTTTTTTGGCCACTGCTAGGGCCAACATAAACTATGAGGAGGGCCAAATAGAATTAAAATTTGGGAATCAAACTCTAAAGATTTACATCTTTAAGGTCCAACAAGGGATTAATTGTGGTGTTATAGAACAAATATGTGATATCAAAGTCGTGGTTGATGAACTGCATATCGAGGACAACCTGATTTTTCCTGATTAGCCACCAGAAGATCAAAACCTGCAAACAGAGGAGTCTGAACCTGATCTAGATACACCCATAACTCCTACCCTTGTTCCTGACACACTCCCTGAACCGCCCGCTGCTGCTGATAATCCCGTCCTGGAACTCAAGCCCCTTCCCGATCATTTGAAATATGTCTTCTTCTTTTTTTTGAAACAGAAAGGAGAGCTATCTGTTGGTGCTAGAGCACCACGATCATTTGTTTGGATGATAACAAAACACGTGTTATTTAACATTTGCAATTTGAGTCATAGATTTCAGGTCAATTGCAAATGTGGACGTGTTTAGACGGAGTTCGAGCTCGCATCCAGGACGGATTGGAGGAGCTTGACGGAAAACAGAGGAGGTTCGCGTGGAGGGAAAGATTGAAGATGGAAGGAAATGAAGAATAGGATATATTTCCTTCTTTTGTACTTGTTGTATTTTTCGTTTCTTTTGTTGCTCCTTATTTCCTTAGATATTTCATGTTAAAGAGCCTCAAAGAACCCTAACAGTAGTCCTAGGAACACCGGCACAACCCTAGGATACTTAGGTTTTCTGTAGAATACTTAGAAAACCAATATAGGGTTCAAACAGCACTTCCAGACGTCTAATTCCCAAATCAGACGTCTGATAAAGTATTTTAAGACGTCTGACTGTTGTTTCAGACGTCTGATAACTGTTAGGCTGGACATAGTTAGTTCTGTCTGATGAAATCAGACGTCCAGACCTTACACCAGACGTCTTAGAAGACGTCTGATGGATTTGCCAGACGTCCAATTAGTGGACCGTTGGCTGGCTTAGCAGGCACTCAAGAATATGACCGTTAGAGCCTTATCAGACGTCCTTAGGCCTTTCCAGACGTCTGATAATTGACCTTTTTGCCTCGGCTGACCCAAAATCTCTTCTCAGAGATTTTCTAGCCGTTGCAACGTTTGGAAATCAATTCCCACAGTAAAAGTAGGTTTCCAGACGTCCAGACATAGTGCCAGACGTCCTGTATGTCGTCTGATGAACTTGCACAAAAATCCTGTTTAGATCTGATCCAAGTCAGGGAGAGACCCGCCCAAAATCAGATGTCTGACCTTGGAATCAGACGTCTTAAAGTGAACTTCCAGACGTCTGAGGATAGAATTAGACGTCTGATAAGCTTGTCAGAACAATGATTGTTCCTGATTTCGGGCTGATTCACTTGGGCATTGTTCCCAACGGCTATGGAAGCTTTTCTAAGCCTTCCAAAGCCTTCCTAAGGCCTCTATAAATAGAGGGGAGCCTTTTCACACCTAGAAACACAAGATACACACCAAGAGAAACACAAGACACACACTTGGATACATTTAGCTACATACTTTCCACTCTTTTGTGTCCAAGAGAAGCCCTTGCTCTCCAAGCTCTAGTTCCTTTCTTTAGAGAGCATCAAGCTTCGCGCACCCGCTCTTGCGCCGTTGTTTACGAGAGCAAAGTTGCGCCATCGCGTGGCACACGCATCGCGTCATCAACTCGACGCACTCCTTGCAAAGGGGAGTTTCCTATTTCCTATAGAAGCTAGGTTTAAATTACTTTGTTGGCTCTATAGGATTACTTGTTTTATTTTATCTTTGTCTTTTGGTTGGGTATTCGCTTTGCGAATTCCCGTCTCCTTCGTGGGACAAAATCCTTCTCGTGGAGAGAAGGGGTTGAGGAACGCTACCCTCGTACTTGTAGCGTGGTTGTACTGAGGTTGAATCACTCTCGTTTTAAAGTGATTCGGTTAGCGGATTTGATCAACTAGGTTGATCGGAAAATCCTAACTCGAGAGGGTTAGGTGGTGGTTTTCACCCGGTTTGGGTTTCCACCTTAAAATTACTTGTGTACTTGTGCGATTGATTTTTGTGAGATTGCTTCATATTTTGATTACGCATTTTTTACGTCACCCCCTCCAAGTAGGGAGAACCTTCACTATCGTCCTGCGATAGCAGTCCGAAACAGTATATTATGTGCAAAGCAAGGGAGATTACAAAAAGGATCCCCAAGAATGTATGAGGGACCAACACTCTCTTACAATATTCTCACAACTTACCGGCCTCTCTTGAAAAAGTCTCTCATTCCTTGCCTTCCATACACACCAAAAAGTAGCAGCCATGTGGACATGTGGTTTCCCTCTCACCTCAAACCCATGCCAGATAGAATCCCACTCTGGTAATGGCTCCTGACAAATTTTTCTCCAGATGACATCAGTGACAAGGCAAGAAGAGAAGAGGTGATTTACATTATCAGTGCTCATCTCACGTAAAAACACATATGATGATCGGTACCCAATCTTCTGTGGTGTAGATCACTTGTGATTAATCCATCTCTCCTGCACAGCCAAAGGAAAATTTGTACCTTGAGAGGAATTTTTAATAACCAAATCTTCTTGTCAATGGAATCATGTCTCCATCCCTCTTCAAAATTTAACATTCTGTTATAGCCAGCTTGGACGCTATAGATCCCCTCCCACAGATATCTGTCCTCCATTCCAGGCTTAGGTCTGAAACTTTCAACGTCTGATAAAAGCCTTCCCTTTTCTTCCCATAACCTGGTAGCTCTTCTGCTGGACTCCACACTATCCAGGTTCCAACTGCTGCTGCTGCAGGACCAGATCTTGCTGACCATAGCATCCTTGTCAGCTGCTGCAGCAAAAGCTCTCGGATAGAGCTCCTTCAAGACACCCATTTCAGACCAGTCCTCCTTCCAGAATCTGAAAGACCTGCCATCTCCAAGTGACGGTTGCAGTAGATGGAAGTGATCAGCCAAAGCCTTAGTTATAGAAAAATGTCTTTTTGGGTTCCAATCAGACGTTTTCTGCGATTATCAACTCCAGACTCACACCTGACCAGGAATCTCGTCTAATTACTATTCTCCAACAACATCGTAGAGCCATTGGATGGGCTCTCGACGACTTGACTGGCATAAACCCCTCTTATTGCACACACCGAATATACACCGAAGAGGGCGCACAACCTTCGCGAGAAATGCAAAGACGTTTGAACTCTAATCTGCAGGAGGTCGTGAAAAAGGAGATATTAAGTGGTTAGATGCAGGGATCATCTACCCGATCTCCGACAGTCGATGGGTGAGTTCAATCCGGGTTGTGCCTAAGAAGGCAGGACTCACCATCATTACGACAGAAATCGGAGAGGTCATATCGACTTGTATAGCTAACTCATGGAGAGTCTGCATTGATTACAGAAGACTAAATTCCTCCACGAAGAAGGATCATTTCCCACTACCATTTATTGATCAGATCCTCAAGAAATTAGCGAGAAATAGGTTCTTCTACTTTCTTGATGAGTGCTCCGGTTATAACCAAGTGGCAATCCATCCTGAGGACCAAGAAAAGACCACTTTCACTTGCCCCTTTGGGACGTACACGTTTCGAAGGATGCCGTTTGTTCTCTGCAATGCACCCACGACTTTTCAGCGGTGCATGCTTGCCATATTCTCAGATATGGTAGGTGATTATTGACGTGTGCGTGGGGCGTGTGTTTAGAAGAGTCGTTATAGCTTGCGCTCGCAATGTCGGTTTTAAAATGAAGAAACGGATGTGAGTCCGAGTGTCGATCTCAGGGAGGCGTGAAAATCCAAATTTTCTTGTCACATAATGTCGCGAAAATCGTGGGGTTTTGCTTGCGAAAAGGCGTGAGTTGTTACGAACGTGCGGCTTCAGACGTCTTTTAAGACGTCTGGGAGGTGGCCCAGACGTCGGACCACACGTCTAGAACCCCTTCCAGACGTCTGTGATTCGGTTTCGGCGGCACGCGCGGTTGCGTCTGCGCGCCTGCGCGTGCAGACCTGCGGTCGCTTTTTCCCTCTCTCCTGCGAGCGCAGGCTGCCTCTGTCTCGCTCTTTCTCTCTCTCCCCGCACGGCTTTAAAAATCCTCGCCCTCTCCCTCACTCTCATCACCTCCGCCCCTTCCTCTTCTCCTTCCAGCCAGTGCGAGAGTGAGCGAGTGGCGGTGGTGGTAGTCGCGGCGAGTGCGGGAGGAGGTGCTACGCGAGGGGGGAGGCGTCGGCCGTGAGGGCTCGAGCCTGTCGGGGCAGCAAGAGCCGGCCGGCGGGGGCGTAGCGGGCGCGGAGTGACGCGGGAGGCCTGCTGTAGCTCGAGCAGCAGGCGGGCTAGGCGCGGCGCGGCTGTGCGTCGCGGGCGGAGGGCGAGTCGCGCTCTGATTCTGGAAGTTTTTTCCAGAATCAGACGTCTGGGATTCCAACCAGACGACGGGGAAGACGTCTGGAGGACTGTCCAGACGTCTGGTAAGTAAGTTATTTTTCGTACCTTCTTCCTTTCCTTCGACCGTCCGTACTGAGCACGAGGATGTGTACGCGCAGGTTCTGAGATTCGCATCCAACGCGAATCAGACGTCTGGCAGTGGTGCCAGACGACTGGAGGGACTTCCAGACGTCCGGGGTGACCATCGGACGTCTGGGAACTAGGCCAGACGCCCCTGCAGGCTTCTGGACGTCTGAGAGACCACGCAGGACGAGGTATCATCTGATCCCATTTTTTTAAGACCTCTGGAAGAAGTTCCAGACGTCTGATTTTGCACTGTTTCGTCGTTTTCGACCCGTTTAGGGCCTGTTCGGAGTCCGTTTTCCGCGTTTCGAGTTACGTGCTTTTCGGAATTAAATCCTTTACCCGTCTACAGTAGTTGTATACTGTTTTGAGAAACTCCTTGTGTTTGATCCTTGTGATAGGACCCCATTCCGTTGCAGTCTCGGGGGTTGCGGAGGTACGCGGGATTCCCGACCACGCCCCCAGTACGCCTGTTGTAACCGGTAGAGTGGCTTTTAAGTTTATTAGTATAATCTGTTAAATTATGGAACCATAAATAGAACCTAGGACATTGCATGAATCCTAGGAATGAGAAACTAGAATGAATGGTAGATCCTAGGGTGTTGCATGAATCCTAGGGCTGGAAACTAGATTGTATGATAGATCCTAGGGTATGGCATGAATCCTAGGATGGGAAGAACTAGTGGAATATATGAATACTGCAGTCTTGGAAAATGTGGAAAGGAAATAATAGCTACCTGTAAATTGATTTAACAACTGCCTGTTATGAATAAATGAGCATGTCTGGGAATATGGGATGTATGAACGTGAAACTGGAAAGGTGAAACCTGAATGTGCTGAGTTAAAAGAACTGGAACCCTACGGGGAATTGGGAGTGGAACCCCTGGAAAGAGAAAGGAATGGAACTGAGAAAGAAAGACGTGGTAGTGTGCTGTCTCTTGGGTACGTAGTACCAAGGGAAGTACCTGTACCTGTTTAGTGCAGAGCGGAGCCAGCCGCCCCAGGGACCCAGGGTTAGGACTGGCCACTTTGTACCGACTTGTTGGCCCTCGTGTACGTAGTACCGAGGAGAGCTACTAGTGTAGGGAGGTACTAGCTACCCCACGGGCCCCGGGGTTCTGGTAGCCTCCTACCAACTTGCTAGGCCCACTGGGCAAACCAGGGTAGTCAGGCGAGGGTGCGTGGACTGTGGAGGGGCAAGGCCCCTGTTTGGTTACTGTGGAGGGGTTCGACCCCTGTTACTGAGAGGGCTCTGCCCTGTGCTGGCTCCGTGCTGTGCTTTGGGTGCACTCGTTAACGGAAACGACTGACCGCGTGCCAGTGCGGGTTAGCTACCTGTGCATTTATCGGGCGTGCCGTAGTCGCCGTTACGCCTGTCCGTGACCTTGGGGTGGTTGACTGAGAGTAGGATCACCACGGGAGACTCTCCCGGCCAGGAGAGCACCACGTGCTACTTCTACTTTTTGGAAAAGACTGCAATCAAGATCGTTCCCACGAGGAACATTCGAGATCAAGTGAAGGATCTGAGAAATAGATAAATTTTGAAACAATAGAAAGACGTAAATAAAGGAAGAAAGAAAATTAAAACAGCTACTGTACACTTTACTGTTTCTTTAGTTTAGCTGCCACTCTACTCAGCGTTTTGCTGACGTGTTACACTCGTTACCTTTCAGGACCAGGTGTTGAGCAGCCAGGGTCAGCGGCTGCAGAGGACGCTGGGCCGAGTAGTGTCCAGTAGAGTTACCATTGTTCTCTTGTACCTCTTTTTGGTTCCACTGTAGTGAGTAGTTCTTGTTACCGCTGTACTTTTCTTTGACTGCAGTTTCATATTATGTTATGAATGTTGTTCTACTGTTGTGGTGGTATATACTATAGTGGTTTCTTTCCTTACTGCTGTATTTTCTTATTGTTAGTTATATTCATGCTGAATGTGGTTTATTTTACTGCTCTTTTGGTTACTTCCTCGTTGGACGACCAGGTCTTGGGATTAGTCTAGTCGGTCCGGTTCTCGTGTCTTGTAGGGACTCGGGAATCGGGTCGTTACATGAGTGAAAAGCGAGTGAGAAAGAGAGAGAGAGAAGATAGAGATTATGGTTAGAATTATTTCATTCGCAACATGCAACTTGAACATAAAATAGAGCAAGCAATTGAATAGGAAACAACTTCATTTAACATGCAACTTTAGTTCATAATTACAACGCTAGAGAAATGCTTGAACATAAGTAAAGGAAAGCTTAAGATAAAGAGGGAAAGAGAGAGAGAAGACGGCAAGGCAGCCACGGCGGTGGAGGGGGGCTTCGTCAGCAGCTCCTCGTCTCCGGCAATTACAAAGAGGGCTAATGGTAGCTAGGAGGGGGGTAGAACACTTGCAAGTGGAGTGAATGGCTCCCATGGGTGGTTGGAAGGGGTTTAAATAGGAAGAAGGGCTTTCCAAATGAAGAAGGGGTTTTAGCGAAATCCGGGATGTTGCCAAAACCCTTCCCAAAACGTCGGTGAAGGCCCTTGCCCACCGGTCGCTTGTGGGGCGCCTGTGCTTCTTCGCGCCTGATCCGCGTGAGCGCGTCGTAAGCCGTTCGATCGAAGATTGGATGGCTGAGCTTCTGCGCGGGGCGTTGATGCGGATTGAGCCAAGGGGCGCACGTTAGCCGCGTCATCGCGTGCGTCTGGTCAAGGCGCATTTGCAGGCGCCACATCTCACAATCGCACCCGTCTGCTTGCTGATCTACGGTCCAATTTCACCCGCGTGTGCCTTCGCCTTTGATTTGCTACGGGGTTGCGAGGTTGAGGCACCGACCACTGCGTTGTCGCAGCGGATTGTCTGGGCGAGCGTCGGGCGCGCAGGCGTTCTTGGCCATTCGATCGAAGATCGACGGCTGAGATTCGTCCTCCGGGTGAAGGTGGAAGAGGGCAGCGGTGGAGATGCGGTGATCGGGCGCCACGTGGCGCGCTGTGGGCCATTGATCATCAGATCAACAGCTAGGACTTCTTAGGCCCATTGCAGGAGATCCAGATGTCGGATTTGGCCGATTTCGAGTCCGTTGGACTCCGTTCGTCGCTCTGAATCCATGCGTGTGGTCCAATTGCTCATTTGAGGCTTATTTTGACAAGTGCTCATACAAATGGCCATTAATACTGTTCTATAAGCAATCTTGATGTGTGATGCTTGCAATGCTCCCATTCCTATTTATGATGTGTTATCTATGCATTTTGTTCTTAAGATAAACCCTATTTAACAGAATTATCACCCAAGATGCAGTGTTATCATACCCCCATGCTTACTCCTTGCTAGTCCCTAGTAAGGTTTATTCTAGCCTTTATTTCTAGTCAGAATTTAAGAAGTAACTACTTAGACACTTCGTTACTTGTCAATAGGAGGAAATATACTAAAATCTTAATCTTCAAAGACTAAGCAGCGCACGGGTGTCTGCCAAAATATGAATCGCTTGAATCCTTGCTTTAATGTGTGTAAATATATATATATTTTTCTTATTTTTAGATTTCTTTGGAATTAAGAGTGTGTTGGTAACTTTTTACGGCTACATAACCCACCCAAAACTTGGACAAAACTCTAAGTGCTAAGCATCTTGGTGTGAAGATTGTGATAGACTCACTCAACGGTAATTTAGACAGACTTCGGGTTTTTACGCCCCTAGGTGACCGGAAGAGGAAGAGTTTTGCCTGAAGGTGTATTTGTTCGATAGGTAGCTTTCTCCCTACATTTGTTTTAATTGGGGTCAACACAAGGATTTTTCCATTATATATCTCCCCGACTTGCTCTACTTTCCCACTTCTTCCTTAGGTGTTTTGGTTCGTTTTGTGCAATTACTGTGCTGGGCTCTAGACAACCGACCAATGGGCTGTTGCCCACGATCACTTGCCAGCCATACTTGTGCGGTGAAGTGTGGTTTATTTTGTTTTCTTTTTCTCCTTTTTTTTTTTTTGGTAGGTGGCTTCCCTAATCTCAAATTTACCTAGAGACAATGAAGAAGAAGTGGTGCCGTGGCTGGGCTCTGGACAACCTGCCAATGAGCTGTTACTCACAATAACTTGCCAACCATACCACCCTAGAGGGTTTATTAGCTACCCAATTTCTGTCAGAATCTCCGAGGATTGAGTCTGTGCAAAAATGTGTGCAGATGCTCAGACTCAAAGTCTTTCTGAGTTAGAAGGTGAGTTGATAAGTCGTATACTTATCACCTTATTTAGCTAGTGGATTAGAGTAGCTTATGGTTGCAAGGATTTGAAGCTAAATCCATATTTTAACGGACACCAGGGCTGATTAAGCCTGAAGGCCTGAAAAGTCTAAGTGTTTAAGTTCTCTCCGTATTATTTTCCACTATTGATAAATTTCTAATGCCTAAGTTTTTCTTCCTAAATTTATATATATATATATTCTATTTAGACTGATTAAATGAGCTCAGGATCATGCAAGTTACCACCTACCCATGCTTAAGTTGGATAATGTCCTGATTGACAAATACATGGATGCAATAGGGGTTTGAAAAGATATTACGTGAGTGACGTAGAATACCTGATCAGTCTAAATCCTCTAGGTTGCCTCCCAGGAAGCGCTGAGTTTAACGCCTCCAGCTGGGCGGTGCTTCGTGTTATCCCTCAATGAGGGTGACACTCTCCTTTGGGGGAACCTGGGCTAGGGAATGTTTCAATCTTTGGCCATTAATTGTAAAAGTATGCCCAGTGTTCGGGTCAGCGATTTCAACCGCCCCATTGGAATGAGGCTTGACCACTCGAAATGGTCATGTCCACTTGGACCTGAGCTTTCCTAGAAAGAGTTTTAGGCAGGCATCGAAAAGCCAGACTTGCTGGTTCGGCTCAAAGGTCTTTCTATGGATGAGTCGGTTGTGGACGGCTTTCATTTTCTCCTTATACAGTCGACTGTTCTCAAAGGCGTCCCGATAAATTTCTTCGAGCTCAGAAAGTTGGAGCGTCCTCTGCGCACTGACTAACTGGGAATCCATGTTACACTACTCGATAGCCCAGTAAGCCCAATGTTCCAATTCGACAGGAAGGTGCTAAGCTTTGCCAAAGACTAGGCGATAAGGCGACATGCCTATCGGGGTCTTGAAAGCGGTCCTGTATGCCCACAGGGCATCATCCAGTCGTGTGGACCAGTCTTTCCTGTCAGGTCTCACAGTCTTCTGTAAAATGTTCTTGATTTGTCTATTTGAGACCTTGATCTGCCCATTTGTTTGCGGATGATACGGGGTAGCGATGCGGTGGTTAACCTCGTATTTTCTAAGTAGGGCACGGAATTGGGAGTGAATAAAATGACTTCCACCATCATTGATCATGGCCTTTGGTATTCCAAATCGGGAAAGGATGTTCTGCTTAACAAAGTTCATGACAGTCTTATGATTGCATCGGCGGGTGGTGACGGCTTCAATCCATTTAGAAACATAGTCTACCGAGACAAGGATGTATTCAAAGCCATTGGATGGTGGAAAGGAGCCTATAAAATCAATACCCCAAACGTCGAAGATCTCGATAGTCAAAATGGGCTGGAGGGGCATCATATCTTTTCTGGTCATGGTCGCCAGTGTTTGGCAGCGCAAGCACGTCTTGGCAAAGTTGTGTGCATCCTTAAATAGGGAAGGTCAGTAAAATCCGGACTGCAGAGCCTTTGCAGCCGTTTTCTTTCCTGAGAAGTGGCCACCACAAGCTTGGTTATGACAAAAAGATAGCACACTTTGAACTTCGTTCTCGGGGATGCACCTCCTGATGATTTGGTCGACACAGAGGCGAAACAGCATGGGATCATCCCAGAAATAATGCTTGGCCTCAGCCAAGAACCTGTCCTGTTGCTGTTTGGACCTGCTGTGTGGGGTCTGTCCTGCAACCAGGTAGTTGACATAGTCAGCATACCAAGGCAGTTTCTTGTTTTGCACTACCAGAATGTGTTCATCAGGGAAGGTGTCAGATAAAGGTAGGGAGGGTCCAATGTGGTCTGGGTGAAGTTTGGATAAGTGGTCAGCCACCACATTCTTTGATCCGGTTTTGTCGCAGATTTCTAGGTTAAATTCCTGCAAGAGCAGGATCCATCTGATGAGCCTGGGTTTTGCGTCCTTCTTAGCCATCAAGTGCCAGATGGCTGAATGGTCAGTATAGATGGTCACGTGGGATCCCAGCAGGTAGGGTCGGAGCTTCTCTAGTCCGAAAACTACAACGAGCAATTCTTTCTCTGTGACAGTATAATTTTGTTGGGCCTCGTCCAACGTCTTGCTCGTGTAGTAGATCACCACGGGTTTATTGTCTTGTCTTTGTCCCAGGACAGCGCCTATGGTAAAATCTGATGCATCACACATAATCTCAATGTCCTGGGACCAATTCGGGGGCTGAAGTACAGGTGTTGTGGAAACTAAGTCCTGGAGGCTGTGGTAAGCCTGGATGCAATCAGAGGTCATGTGGAATATGGCGTCGTTGGCTAGAAGGTCGGTTAAGGGTTTGGAAAGCTTGGAGAAGCCTTTGATGAACTTTCGGTAGAAGCCAACATGTCCCAGGAATGAACGGATCTGTCGGACCGAGCTAGGCGAAGGAAGTTTGGAAATCAAATCAACCTTAACTCGATCCACCTCAATGCCCCTATGTGATACAATGTGACCCAGGACGATTCCTTCTTGAACCATAGAATGGCTCTTTTCCCAACTTAACACCAAATTAACCTTGATACATCGTTTCAGGACTTTCTCCAAGTTGCTCAAACAGTGATTGAATGAATTCCCAAATACAGAGAAATCATCCATAAAGACCTTCAAGTATTCACCTACCATTTCTGAAAAAATGGCTAGCATGCAACGTTGAAAGGTGGTAGGTGCGTTGCATAACCTGAATGACATTCGACGTAATGCAAACATGCCGTACGGGCAAGTGAATCTGGTCTTCTCTTGTTCTTCAGGAGCAATTGCGACTTGGTTATATCCTGGATATCCATCCAGGAAGCAAAAATACTTTTGCCCTGCCAATCTTTCAAGGATCTGGTCAATGAATGGCAAAGGGAAATGATCCTTCTTGGTTGCTTCATTGAGTTCCTGTAATTAATACACACCCGGCATGAGGTGGTGGTGCGGGTGGGGATGGATTCGCCATGCTCATTGGTAACAACGGTGAGTCCGACTTTCTTTGGAACCACTTGAGTGGGGCTCACCTAGGGGCTATCAGAGATGGGATAGATGATGTCGGCGTCAAGCCACTTGATAATTTCTTTCTTAACGACCTCCCGCATATTTGGGTTTAACCATCTCTGCATCTGGCGGGAGGGTCGTGCCCCGTCTTCCAGGTAAATCTTATGAGTGCAATAGGCGGGGCTAATTCCTCTCAAGTCTAAATGGTCCATCCAATGGCGGCCTGATGTTCCGAAAGGGTCACGGTCAATTTGGGTTCCTGATCCTTTGTTAGATGAGAGTTAATAATCACAGGGAAGGTTTGGTCAGGTCCCAGGAAGACATACTTGAGATTCTCAGGTAGTGGCTTTAGTTCGGGTGCGGGTGGAATAACAGTCGATGGGAAAGGGAAAGGCGGGAGTTGATCGACATTAATTTCCTTAAATGATGTTGTTTGATGGTAATCAGCCTGATAGAGGTCCATGGGCAGAGATAGTGACGGGTCAGAACAGTCGTTACAGGATTGGTGGTTTGAGACAGAACTAAGGGTGAGGCATTCCTCGACCAAAGGTTCCACGGGATCATGTTCCTCAACACAATCGCAATCAAAAGACTTTTTTGCCCGGAAGATATCAAATTGCATTTTCTTATCTCCGAAGGTGATTTCCATACATCCCTTATCACAATCGATGTTTGCCTTAGCCGTAGCTAAGAAAGGTCTACCTAAGATTATGGGTGCATTCTGTAGTTTTTCAGGGACTTCCATGTCGAGCACCAAGAAGTCGACCGGAAAATAGAAGTCCTTGACCCGCACAATCACGTCCTCGACAACCCCCTTCGGGGTCTTCACAGATCTATCTACTAGTTGGATGGTGACAGGTGTGGGTGTCAACTCTCTGAAACCAAATTGGTGGTACAGGGTTGTTGCAATCAGATTGATAGAAGCACCTAAGTCCAAGAGCGCTCTATCAAATGTCATGTCCTCGATATTGCAGGATATCAGGGGTGCTCTTGGGTCAGTTCGCTTGAGCGGAAGGTTGCTTGATATTACGAAACTTGCTTGCTCAGAGAGCACAACTTTCCTAGGTGCTTGAGGTCTTGGCTTACGTTTGGGTGTACAGGCATCCTTTAAAAACTTGGCATAACCCGGGATGTGCTTAACGGCTTCATGGAGCAGAATATTAATCTGAACCTGCTTAAAGATCTCCAAAAGCTCCTCAGTTTTCACAACACTTTTCTTCTTCTTGATTGTCTCCAAGGCCTCAGGGTAGGGTGTCTAAATATGGATATGATCTATTTTTGGGTCCTTGGGTTTTTCCAGTGCCTCTTCTGAGTCGGGTGTTTCAGCTGGTGAAGTCTCGGGAAGAGTCGGCCACTTGGGATCCTGGGTTTTGGTGCCGCTTCTCAAGGTTTCCGCATTCGTAGAGGCATTGGGACCATGAGTTGATCCTTGAGAAGACGAGGATAAGGAAGCACCGAACCCAGGGGGTGTTTGTGGGGCTGGCTGGACCATGTGAGCCTGCTCGAGATTGCCGTGGAACCCTTGTGAATTGGGGCCTCTGTTAATTATGTTTCGCAAGTTTGGGTGTGGCTGGTAAGGTAAGGATCCTTGTTGTTTACAATCCAATAGTTGGCTTAACTGTCCCTTTACTAAGGCCATTTCCTCTTGATGTTTCTAGTTCATTTCAGCCATCATCTTTATCAAGGTGTCCATTTGGTTCTACGGGGGAGGGGCCGCCCTATTCTGATTGTATGGGGGTCTAACTGGTGGTCCTTGCTGATAGGGGGCAAGTTTGGCTGTTGGTTTGGCCTGGGCTGGTTTTGGAATTGAGGTGGTTTCTGGGTTGTCCAACCAAAGTTGGGGTGGTTACGCCAGCCAGTGTTGTAAGTGTTGGAGAAAGGGTCAGGTTTAGCATAACCTTGGACAGCTTGTACATCTTCAAGGATAACAGATGTCGATGGGGATGGAAGAGAGTAATCAAGGGTTGAGGGAGCAAAGGTCCCTCCCTGGAAAGTGGTCAGGGGTTGTTCCAGGTTCAATTGGCTCAAGGGCTGGACCAGGTCAACATTGTGAGCTCCCTTTGCTAGGGAGAAGGTCTGTAATGGGTTCCTGGTCTGGTTCAGTAGCTCATCAATCTTTTTATCCACCAATTCCACTCGATCTAATTTCTTGGCAATGATGTCCATGTCAACCATTCCAGATTTGCTTGTACCTCATAAATCCCGCTATGGGGTTGACTGGATCGGTTAAACTGGGTCATGGAGGCATTGTTGAGTGAATTTTCACTCATAGATTCAAAGAGCTCAAACACACTCTCCTCATCTTTGTTCAGGAAGTTCCCCCCGCATCAGGCATCGACGAAGTTCCGTAGGTTGCTGTCCAGACCGTGGTAGAAGATCTGGGCCAATTGCCACCGTGGTACTTCGTGGTGTGGGCATTTCCTCAAGAGTTCATTAAATCTTTCCCATGCCTCATGGAACTGTTCCCCACCCTAGAGTGTAAATGTAGTAATGGCTCTTCTCAGGGCATTGGTCTTTCTTATGGGGAAGAATTTCTTCAAGAATGCATGCCTCAGTTCTTCCCAGGTGGTGATGGGTCTACCTAGGGTTCTAAGCTAGTGGGATGCCTTGTCTCTTAGAAAGAAGGGGAACATCTTAATCAAAACAATGTCAAGGCTAATGTTCCTAGGTTTCACAGTTTGGGCTATCCAGTCAAGATCCTCTAGGTGCTGGAAGGGGTCTTCATTTGAGCTTCCATGGAAGTGGCTCTGAATCAGACTCAAGACATTTGGTTTTAGTTCAAAATCATCTCCCCCTTCGGGGATCCTAAGGTGTGGCTCGACTCTAGTAGCGAAAGGATTGTAGAAATTGCGGAGGGACCTCAGTTGATCTTGGAATGGTGGTAGATCAGGTGGCGGTTGCCCTTGTGGGCCTTGGAAAGGTGGTGGTGGTTGCCCTTGTGGGTTCTGCAACCGGTGTATGGCTTGCATGATAGTGTGGATCTGTTACTGCTGAAGCCAGTGGCTTGCGTTAATCTAGGCTTGGATGATGGCCATTGTGTCTGGTGGGGGTTGGTCCTCAACCTCATCTACCCTAGGTTCAGCCATGTTTCTAGCAGAATCAAGTCGCCTGGATTCCCGTCCCAAAACAAACAACTCGGGATGTAGTGAGCGTCTCCCGTGCATACACCAGAGAAGAACAAGAGGGGATGCGGAGAGCAACATATGCGAGAAGTGTGTGATCAACCAAGCAAATAAGCCTAGTCCTTATGGTGTATTCCTTAGGGGACCTAGAAATCTCCAAAAGGGTGATTAAGTCCGTAAGCACTGGACTCCCCTTCCCAAAGCTAATCTGGCCAGGTTGATTACGAGGGGATTGCAGGGAAGGTTCTTCCTTTGGCTTGCATCGCCAGTTCCATAGACCCCACAACCACGGTCGTTTGACACTGCCCCATAGCCTAGTCACCAGATTCTACTAAGGGAATGAAAGCCAAGTGCCCAGCGAACAAAACCTCGCCTCTTGAGACTTAACTCAATCCTGCCTAGGGCACGTCTACTCTATTTTAAAAGGGCTAGGAAGTGCTTGTGCTAGGGTTATGTGATGAGGCGTTGATTGGGGTAGTGCCTGTTAGTTTTCCACTTTCAGTGTGTGTGCTCCTATCAAAACATGGTTTTCAAGCAAGGATTTTTTTAAAGATGTGGTGTCTTTTAATGTTTTATCCTTACTTTTGTGTCTTTTAGGATTAACGTGTCTTAATATTTTCAAACAAGTTTCAGTGAGCACGTCAAGTTTTGCACACAATTTGGTGAAAGTAGATTTCCTTTTGTTGTATAGAGGCTCTAAAACCCTAATATACTCATCCTAATGATCATGCAGCTTCTATTGGATGAGTCGATTTTATGGTTGAGTGGTGCGGCCCAAGTCAATTCAAGGTGGATTCGCAAACACCACTCAAAAAGGAAAAAGAACACTCCAAGAATTTATTTAGAATGTTAGAGTGCATTTTTTCATTGGGTGATGTGTTAAGGATGTGGGTTAGGCAATCACACACCACGCCAATTTTTTTTCAGTTTTACAATTTTTTTTTTTAGATTTTTAAGCAAGCAAACAACCATGAGTGAAGAAATACTCATGACCGGTCCTTGTTGCGCCTACTCCCTTGTTACTGTCATGAGTTGCGCTACTTCGCCGTTCAAGCGTCGAATTCCTGCAACCATCAAATAGAATGAGATAAGGCGTTAGACGATGTGAGCATGGATGTAAAATTGAAGTGACAAAAATAAATCCGTTGCCTCCTCGGCAACAGTGCCAAAAACTGACGTGTGCGTGGGGCGTGTGTTTAGAAGAGTCATTATAACTTACGCTCGCAACGTCAGTTTTAAAATGAAGAAACGGATGTGAGTCCAAGTGTCGATCTCAGGGAGGCGTGAAAATCGAAATTTTCTTGTCACTTAATGTCACGAAAATCGTGGGGTTTTGCTTGCGAAAAGGCATGGGTGAAAAGCGAGAGAGAGAGAGAGAAGGGAGAGAGATTATGGTTAGAATTATTTCATTCGCAACATGCAACTTGAACATAAAATAGAGCAAGCAATTGAATATGAAACAACTTCATTTAACATGCAACTTTAGTTCATAATTACAACACTAGATAAATGCTTGAACATAAGTAAAGGAAAGCTTAAGATAAAGAGGGAGAGAGAGAGAAGACGGCGAGGTAGCCACGACGGTGGAGGGGGGCTCCGTTGACGGCTCGTCATCTCTGGCGATTACAAAGAGGGCTTATGGTAGGTAGGAGGGGGTAGAACACTTGCAAGTGGAGTGAATGCCTCTCATGGGTGATTGGAAGGGGTTTAAATAGGAAGAAGGGCTTTTCAAATGAAGAAGGGGTTTTAGCGACGTCCGAGACGTCACTAAAACCCTTCCCAAAACGTCGGTGAAGGCCCCTGCCCATCGGTCGATCGCGAGGCGCCTGTGCTTCTTCGCACCTGATCTGCGTGCGTGCGTTCGATCGGACGACTGAGCTTCCGCGTGGGGCGCTGGTGCGGATCATGGTGAGGCGCGCGTGTTAGCCGCGTCATCGCACGCATTTGGTCAAGGCGCATCTGCAGGCGCCACGGCTCGCAATCGCGCCCGTCTGCTCACCGATCTACAGTCCAATTTCGCTTGTGCGCGCCTTCGCCGTCGATTTTCTACGCGGTGCATTTCGAACCCCCACCCCTGGTTGCGAGGTTGAGACATCGACCACTGCGCTGTCGCGGTGAGCATCGGGTGCGCAGGCGTTCTTGGTCGTTCGATCGAAGATCGACAGCTGAGATTCATCGTCTGGGTGAAGGTGGAAGCGGCCAGTGGTGGAGATGCGGTGATTGGGTGCCACATGGCGCGCTGTGGGCCGTTGATCATCAATTCAACGGCTAGGACTTCTTGGGCCCATTGTAGGAGCTCCGGATGTCGGATTTGGCCGATTTCGAGTCCGTTGGACTCCGTTCATCGCTCTAAATCCATCCATGAGGTCCAATTGCTCATTTGAGGCATGTTTTGACAAGTGCTCATACGAATGACCATTAATACTGTTTTATAAGCAATTTTGATGTGTGATGCATGCAATGCTCCCATTCCTATTTATGATGTGTTATCTATGCATGTTGTTCTTAAGATAAACCCCATTTAACAGAATTATCTCCCCGAGTTGCAGTGTTATCAATTATATGGAAGTCTTCATGGATGACTTTTCAGTATTTGAAGCATCATTTGACGATTGCCTCCAGCACTTGGTCCAAATAGTCAGGCGGTGCATTGACGTGAATATGGTTCTTTCCTGGGAAAAGAGCCATTTCATGGTGCCTGAGGGAATTGCCCTGGGTCATCTGATTTCGGAGAAAGGCATCCAAGTCGATCGAGACAAGGTTAACTTGATTTCCAAACTTCCTATGCCTAGCTTGATCAAGGGCATCCGATCTTTTCTGGGGCACGTTGGTTTTTACCGTCGATTTATCCCTGATTTTTCAAAAATCGTGCGCCCCATCCCATAGAAAATAGGGTGGAAAATGAGAGAGATAAGGAGAGAGGGTGGGTGGCATCGGGCGGCAGGCGGCGGTGGCATGGAAGCGGCTAGGGTTGAGGAAGGGGGTGAGTGGAAGACATAGAGGTCGAGGAACTGGAGAAGGGAGAGGGGTTGGCAAGCGCGTGATGGTAGGACGGCCAATAACAATCCAAGAAGGCCCTGGAGGAGAGCTAATGGTGAGATCTTGTGCTTCAGATGTAGACAAAGGGGGCACATGGTTGTGATATTTAGAAATCCTCTAGTCTGCTTGCGTGTGGGGGTGAAGGACACAAACGTGACTCCTGCCCTAGGATGAAGCCGCCGCATACCAAGATGGCCTCTCTGCGTCCAGGTCGAGAAGCGATGAAGGAGCCCTGACTGCCACCACCGCCGACGCTTGGCAGTCACTCAATTGAAGTGAAGATCCCATTATCTGAGGAGATTTCTTCTGCGGAGATCATGCTGAGGGGTGCTTTGATTGGTGAGATTATGACAGGCAAACCCTCGATCGAGAGATTTCAAAATTTGGTAAGTTCCCTACAACCTTTGTCTGTGGGCTGGAAGGTTGCAATGCTGTCTCAGTCTCCTTTTCTAGTTTTTGGTTTAGGGATGATGGATGTGGAAAGGTTGCGATTTTGGTCAAGTTCTTTTGAAGGTATCAATGTGGTCTGGAGAATGGTTTCTCCCTTCGATGGGGCTCTCCCTGATCGACCTCCCCAAAGAATGGGTTCTAGGAGGTTGCTTCTCGAGATCAAGGGACTGCCACTGCACTTAAGATCTAAGGGAGTTGTTGTCAAGATGGTTGCAGGCTTCGCTTCTATCTGTGAAGGTTCTGAAGTCATGATTGGAGAAGGTGATATTCGATCACTTAGAATTGAGGCTGATGTCCTTAAGTTTGGATCAATTCCTGATAGGATTACTATCAGATGTGGGGGCTCTTCATGGCTCATTCACCTAGCAGTGGTTGGACAAGTGTTTGTGCTACTAGAGCAGGGGTATGTTAAGACATCTGTGGCTAGTTTTGAGGAGGTGCAATAGGCTGAGAGGTTGGGTCGTATTTCATCATATGAAGCCCCTGAATCAAAAAAGAGGAAGGACTATCATCTGGGCTATGCAGAGAAGGAATTGATGCCTATGGAAGATGTTAATGTCTTGGGATGTAGCAGCCAAGTCTTAGTGGCCAAAGGTAATGGTTCTATGGAGGATGCTGATGCCTTTGAGAGAGATTCAGATATTCCTAGCAATAAAGATGAGGGGAAGTTAGGTATGGAAATTGTGCTCAGCAGTGACAACGGGGCCCTCAAGGAGGTGAACCAGGTGCAGTTCACTGTTCCCAGTGATCTAAAATTTGGAAGTGGATCAAACCGGAAAAGGGGGGTGGGTTGCTCCCCTTACATGCTCAGAAGGAGAAGGAAGGAGAACCTGACCCCCATAGTGGAGCAGACTATTGCAAACTCGATCATGGTTGAGTATGTGGGTTGTTTGGCTCAAGGGGATCAACCAGGCAAGGAATGAGAGTGCTAACTTGGAATGTGTGTGGGCTGTGCAATAAGGTGAGAAGGGCTTCCCTATGTAGATACCTCTCTGAGTAGGAAATTGATTGTGCTTTCATTCAAGAGACACATGTGGAGGAGGAAAATGGTTAGGTATGGGACTTCTTTAGGCAGTTTAGATATGTAGATTGTGTGGTGAAGGGTGCAGTTGGAAGGTATGGTGGAATGGCCATATGGTGGAGAAAGTCTTGTCTCATGGTAACTGAAGTCTTTCGTGATAGGCATGTGCTCACCTGCAGATGCCAAACTCTCCAAGGAAATTTGGAGTGGTATGTTTCTTGCACTTATGGCCCATGTGTTGCTGCAGACAGGGTAGATCTGTGGGAGGAATTGTCTGCAATGCATCAAAGAGTGCAGGAGGTGCCTTGGCTCATAGGAGGTGACTTCAATTGTCATCTCTCAAGTGATGACAGACCTCGGGGTAGGAATGATAGTGCTATGGCTGGCTTCCAGATGGTTGTGCAGAGTTTGGGTATCACTGAGTACCCTATCAGCGGAGTTGAGTTCACCTGGAGAAATGGCAGTGGACAGTCCTCTAAGTTGGATAGGTTCTTTGGTAATCCAAGCCTGTTGGAGAGACATCAATTATCGTTTGTTATGAGCCTTGATAGGCCCTTTTCTGACCACACTCCACTTGTGTGGGACAGTGGGGTGAATTCTGACATTGGGTCGTGTTTCAAACTCAAGAAGTCTTGGTTTAGGGAGGAAGGCTTTGTTGAGATGTTAACTAATTGGTGGCAGAATAAGGAAGTGCAGGAATTTGCCACACAACACTTGGCTTCTAAGATGGCAGGTCTGCACTCCATGTTGGAAGAATATGGGCAGACAGTGGCACTGATCAGGGAATAAAGGAGGGTGGAGGCATTGGCAGTGATCAGAGATTTGTATTTGAAGGAGTGCAGGTAGCCATTGAGCTCTCAAGAACAGCAACAAAGACAGCAAATGCAGCAGGTAGTTGGGGAGGAAGATTTGAAAAAAGAAGTGGATTGGCGTGAAAGATCTAGACAACTGTGGCTCAAGGAAGGTGATGCCAACACGAAGTTCTTCCATCTAGCGACTAGTGTTAGGAGAAGATTCAATCTCATCTCATCAATTAGAATGGGTGAGAGAACTATTACTTCTATCAATGAAATCAGAAGTGAAGCTGGCAAGTATTTCAAAGAACTTGCCAAGGTTACACCAAGGGGCACTTGGAGGATGGCATCGGCTGATTTCCCATGTGTCAGTAATGATTAGATGGCCATGTTAATTGCTCCTATTTCTGAACAAGAAACTTTGAAAGCAATTAAAGACTTGAATAATGAGGGGGTTCTTGGACCGGATGGGATTTAGGTATTCTTTTACAGAGAAATGTGGAATGTTGTCAAAATAGACGTAATGAAGGTTATTCATGAATTTGAATTGGGCAACTCTGGGTTTGAGAGATTGAATAAGTCTTACTTGTTCTTGCTACCAAAGAAGTCAAGTGCGGAGAACTTTTTTGATTATAGACCCATTGCCTTGTCAAATTCTATTTACCTTATTATCAGTAAGATTATAGCCAGCAGATTGCGTGAGGTACTAAAGGATTTGATAATGCCGGTCTAGTCTGCCTTTCTTCCTGGGAGGTCTTTACAGGAATCCTTCATTATGGTGCAAAAGATGGTGATGGGATGGCACAGGCGAAAGTCCAAGGCCTTTCTATGGAAAGTTGACTTCTCCAAAGCTTATGATTCAGTCTCCTGGCCGTACCTGTGGGAAATCCTTAAATGGAGAAAATTTCCCACATGGTGGATACAATGGATGAAGAGATGTATCACGACTGCCTCATATTTCCCTTTGATAACTGGGAAACCATGTCGAGCATGGATTCAACCCCAATGTGGGGTAAGGCAAAGGTGTCCACTTGCCCCTCTGATCTTCAACCTTGCAGTGGATGCATTGGCAAGATATGCATGCAAACTAGCAATTGATGGGTTGATAAGGGGGTATTCAATGTCTAATAACAGGGCCTTAGCTCCCATTCTCCAATACGCGAATGACACTGTCTTTTTTGTTGAAGGGGGGAAGAGGGAAGTGCAAGCGCTATATTATATGGTAAAGATTTTTGGCGAGATTTCTAGTCTTAGACTTAATGGAAACAAATCTTCCTTGGTCTGCTTTGGTATGAATGGAATGATCTAGAATGACATCTCCACCATCTTGGGCACACCTGTGGTCTCACTGCCTGTCAAATATATGGGGTTGCCTCTGAAGTGCACTAAACTGAGGAAAGTAGATTGGTCCTTCCTATATGAAAAGGTGGCTACGAAATTAAAGGGTTGGAGTAGTCGCTACTTATCAAAAGGCGGGAGGTATATTTTACTGAACTCGGTCATTACATCGATTCCAATTTTTTTCTTCCTGTTCTTAGAGCCCCAAAATCAATTTGGCAAAAACTCGATGTGATGTGCAAGAGATTCTTTTGGAAAGGGGCTTCTCATTATGGGGCCTTCCTTCAACTAGTAAAATGGGATTCGGTTTGTTTGCCAAAAAAGATTGGTGGCATGGGAATTAGAGCCCTTAAAGAATTTAATGATGCTTTGTTGTTGAAGTGGGCTGTTCGACTGCTACAAGGGAAAAAAATGTGGACAGAGATCGTTTAGGATAGCTATGGGGCTGCCAATGATGAGAAGAATCGCCTAAATCCTCACAAACCCTCTCCCTTTTGGTCTTCAGTGGTGCGTGCCTTAGCGGATAATTGGAACTTGTTCAAATCTGTTTTAGGTGATGGAAAAAACTTCAAATTCTGGCTGGAGAATTGGTTGCCTGGTGGGGTGATTAAAGATAGGTACCCCCTTTCCTTTGCAGCTGCTTCTAATAAGAATGCTGTGGTGTATGATTATTGGGACACGGCTTCTGAAAAGTGGTCTTTGAATAATGCAATGTGGAATGATCATGAAACAAGAACACGAGCAGAAAATGAGAGTCTCATGCAAGAACTTGCTGCCTTCAAACCCACACCTGAGGAATATGACACATACAAGTGGGAAGGCAAGTTTTCCTCAGCGGCTACCTACGACAAGCTGGTCAACTCATCCAGGATGGCGGAAGTAGATGAGGTGGGGAAAAAGTTATGGAAATTGAAGGTACCACTGAAGATACAAATTTTTTTGTGGTTATGCAGAAGGGATGGCCTGATTACCGGAGATCTAAGGTACAGGAGAATCGGAACTCCTACCCATTTTTGCCACTTATGTGGGATGCATAACGATTCCAGCATTCATATTTTGTCTTCTTGTGTGATCATAGATTATGTCCAGAGGAAAGTTTGTAGTGAATCTCTTCCCACGTGGGAAAATTTCTGGAGCTCTTTCTTGAGGGTGAATAAGCCATGTTATCTATGGTGGCTGTTTTATGGTCTATTTGGAGAGCTAGAAATGAGTGCTTGTTTCAGGAGAGTCCAGTGAATGTGGATAAGATTGTCAATAGTTGCTGGAATCTCATATATCAATGGGGTTTAGTCATGTAATTGTTTCATTATTTTTTTATCAATAAAAGCTCTCCTGGTTTGCTATCGGTGATTCGATAGCATTCCTTTCCATCTAAAAAAAAAATTGCGCATCCCCTTACTACTCTTCTCTCCAAGGATGTATCTTTCGAAATCTCCAAGGAATGCACTCAAGCATTTGAGATCCTCCATGACCGAGTTACCCAAGCATTGATCCTACAGTCCCTGATTGGTCTCAACCCTTTGAGATTATGTGCGATGCATCTGACTTCGCTGTAGAAGCGGTTTTGGGGTAGAAAATTGATGGGAAATTTGTGGTCATTTACTACGCTAGCAAAACAATTGACGAGGCTTAGCGTAACTACACAATTACTGAGAAAGAGCTACTAGCCATAATATTTGCCCTAGAAAAATTTAGATCTCACCTCTTGGGTTCCCATGTTATCATCTATTCGGATCTCACAGCTGTGAGGCATCTCCTTGCTAAGAAGGATGCGAAACCTCGATTAATCAGCTGGATCCTGTTGTTGCAAGAATTTGACCTCGAGATTCGCGACAAAGCGGGAAAACAAAACATGGTAGCTGATCATTTGTCCCGCCTTCCTTCTGAGATCATTGACCCTTCCGAACCTATCATGGAACACTTTCTTGATGAGCACCTTCTGACTATCAATACAGGACTTCCATGGTTTGCCGACATAGTAAACTACTTAGCATCACATCAGATCCTGTCCGATTGGCCAAAGGCCAAGAAGGACAAATTGCTTTCTGATGCCAAGTATTACCTTTGGGAAGACCTGTACCTGTTTCGCATTGGTGCTAATCAAATAATTCGACGATGTGTCGTAGAAGCGGAAATCAAAGACATACTCTCTTTCTGCCATGACCAGGCATGTGGTGGACACTTTTCAGGACATAAAACCGCAGCAAAAGTCCTCTAGTGTGGCTTTTACTTTCCCACAATTTTCAAGGATGCATACTGTCATTGTAAGGCATGTACATGTTGCCAGACCTTGGGCAACATGAACCATCGATACATGATGCCTTTACAGCCGATTCTGGTATGTGAAATCTTCGACATCTGGGGGATTGATTTTATGGGACCCTTCCCTACGTCAGATGGCTTCGAATACATTTTACTCGCTGTTGACTATGTGTCCAAGTGGATTGAAGCCATTCCGACCTGAACCAATGATCACAAAGTTGTTATCAAGTTCATTCACCAAAGCATCTTCTCACGATTCGGGATTCCACGTGCAATAACTTTCGATGTAGGGACCCATTTTACAAATGCTCAGTTCAGGTCACTGATGACCAAATACAGGGTGTCGCACCGAATCTCTACTCCTTATCACCCCCAAACTAATGGTCTAGCTGAGCTATCAAATCGGGAGATCAAGAAAATCCTCCAGGTTACTATTCGACCTGACAGGAAGGATTGGTCATCCTGGCTTCCGGAAGCTTTGTGGGCCTATAGGACCGCCCACAAGACCCAATTAGGTATGTCTCCCTTCATACTGGTGCACGGGAAGGCGTGTCACCTCCCCGTTGAATTGGAGCATAAAGCGTATTGGGCAATACGGAACTGCAACTTAGATCTTTCTAAGGCTGGAACCCATAGAAAGCTTCAAATGAGCGAGATCGATGAATTATGCCACGATGCGTATGAGAACTCGCGAATTCACAAAGAGCGGGTAAAGCCTTTCACGACAAGCACATATCAAGAAAGATCTTTCATCCAGTCAAAAGATCCTACTCTTTGATGCCAGACTCAAATTATTCCCAAGAAAGCTACGATCTAAATGGATCGAACCCTACCTAGTCCGACGAATCTTTGGAAATGGAGCCATTGAGATCAGTCCACTCAGCCACGATTTTGAACCCTTCGTCGTGAACGGTCAGAGACTCAAACCGTTCATTGACATGACCGATACAAATTTGGCTGAGATATCCTTTACCCTTAATTCTCCCTGAGCTTATTGTGCCCAGCCGATGGCGTAAAACTTAGTGCTTAACGGGAGGCAACCCGTCATTCTTTGAAAAACCCGAAACCTTTCTTGACATTTCTATGTTGAATTCATATTGCACTTTAGGGTTCATCCATTAGAACAACCGACTCCACCTCAGGTACCCATACCTGAGTCTAGAAATCGTTCGCAACAATCACCTCGACTCGTTCGCCCACCCAACACCTGTCCTAATGAATGAACTAAGCTGAATTCGAACCCACCTAATTTACAATGGGGACATTGCAAATCGTAGGCATGGGGGGTATGAAAGTGCAAAATGTTATGAAAAATCATATCTCAAGAAAAGGTTTCAACAAAAAAATCACATATCACAAAAAATATAAAAAATTGAAAAAATCTTGAAAAAGAACAAAAAAACTGAGGGGGGAGAGAAAATTTTTGAGGCTATATAAAACGTGAGGAGGAAAAGAGCAAAATGACAAAAAGGAGCACAAAATGAAAAAGAAAAAAGAATAGTTATTAGTAAGAAATTAAGGGATTAACTGAAGTTCTAGACCACATCAAGAAAAAAGAGAAAAATCGAAAAAAAAAGTGCTAACAAGACACAAAAAGAGATTAGTAGGAACGCTGACCTTAGGCCTTTTGGGCTAGACTGTTAGGCTTAAAAATTCAAGTATTCGCTAAGATCTGGATAATCCTCAAGAGGTTGGGGAAAATGTGAAGCTCAAGTATTAGGTCTAAGGCTTATGGAGTATTTGACCTAGTTAACTGACCTTCGGTTTGTGGGAATCGGTAACCTAAGTACCCCAATCCACACACAGTCTGGTTCAGTGTGCATCACTATCAAAATCACGCAAAAGCGTTTAACTATTTCGAAAAAAGTTGCCTAGATTAGGAGCGGCCAATCAACATAAGTTGATTTGGAAGAGTTCCCAGCACGGAGAGGCGGGAAATTCCCCTCGAAGATGCATAACAACATATCGTCTTCTCGGTGCTTGTCTCCTAGGATATTTACATATCCTACCGGGGGCATGTAAACACTCTGTTGGTTCAGATACCATGGGTGGCATTATTAAGAAGTGTTGATTGACAGGGTCTGGTTTGGCCATGGAACGCCATGGGTGGGATTATCTCAAAATCTCGAAAGCTAGGATTCTAGGGTTGCCATGGGCGGCGCTAGCGCTATCACGAAGCATCGATTGCTAGTGACCTTTAAGGATTGATGATGGGGACGAGGAATCCGATACAGACCGTGTTGAGAAGTCATTCTGAAGCTAGAAATAAAAAGAAAAGAGGGAGAAAATTCTCCAAACAAATAAATCCTCCGTCTCTCTCTTACAAAAACACATTGCAAACTAAACCAAGGCTAAAATATGTCTCAAGTATGGGTGCTTTAACCGCGGAGTCCAACGAACCTTAGGATAGTTCCTGCGGGCCTTAAAAACCTTCGCGGAGGACCGAGGCTAAGGCTGGTCAGGTTTGGATCTTGGTTGGTACTTGAGTACCGTTAGGCCTACTGTCAACATTCTGACCTTGTCACAAAAGAAAAAAAAAAAGCACTTATCATAACTGGTGAAAGAAACTCATGGTCTAGAACAGACGTTAAAACCTTGAAATTTTGCTAAGGGACTAGCAAAAGTTGGGCATGGGGGTATGATGGGAACACCATCATTAGCCCTAACTAGTTCATTTTGACCTAGAAAAGAGAACAAAAGCTCCTACATAACCTAAAGAAAGGCCTAATTCAAGGAATAACTATTCTGAGAAGAAAATAAGAAACAAAGGGTAAAACTGCAATTTTACCATTGCAGTACATCAACGGGATTTCTCAGGGGTTAAACATAGGTCAAATGGTCTTAACAAGATAAAAAGTGAGTTGGTTTAGTCGAAAATAGGTCATGTGCAACCTAAGAATTAAATGACATTCTATAACCCTAAAACAAACCCACTTAATACAACAAGGTTCTGGTCAAGATAAAAATGAACTAAACCCTCTAAAATTCATGGAAAAGTATCCTGTAGGGTTTAAAACCTTCAATTTAGCCTTTGAAACCTATTTTGACCTAAATGGGGGTCCTAGCTAATTATTTACCCTAAATTGGGTTTTTATGCAAAATGTCTAGTCAAACGTGGTCACACCCAAAATCCAATCTCACCATTGGATTCCTTAGGTCCAAATTAAGTTTGTACCAAAATTTGGACTTAAGGGGAGGTCACCTTGACATACTTTGCAAAACAGTCTACCCAATTACATTTTGAGCCTTAGTTTTTGAAAACCATTGCGCACCCCCTATCTTCCTTGCCACTCTTTGCAATTAGGTCCCTCTATCATTACAGTGGAGGAGTCCTACTCCGGCGAGGATTCAAGGAGGATTTCTCCCTGATTCCTCAGAGATCCCCTCTCAGATTTGGAAGGGAGATTCTCTGAGGAATTCCCTATCATTTGAATGCAATCACAAGATCTGATTCGCACCCAATATCTCGTGCGAACGCTCGAGGGACATGGGTATCCTTCACACATTCCTACTCTGGCAAGGATTCTTGTGCTTGGAAGCTTGCCTTCCAAGCACAAGGATCTCTGCCAGCAGCTATAAAAGGGCCCCCTGTCCTTGTCGCTGATCTCAAGCTTGAATTAGCCACAGAAAACCCCTAAATTTGTCCTCTCCCATCTCCGACCAATAGCTCGCAAGCTCCAGCTATCTCTCCTCCCTCTTCTCGTCGCTCTGCCACCATACTAGTGGCAGAGTCTTCTCCGCCTTACTCCTCCACACTGCGCCATACCTGCGCACGCTTCTCCAACCCCTTCGTCGTCACTGTCATCCTCATCTTAGGGCGTTCTTCTCTGGCGACGGCAAACATGCGCCGCTCGCCCTTCGCCTCCCCGCTTCATCCAAATACCCTCAGCTAGGTTCCTCTTTCCCTACCTTTCACTTTCCCCCTCTTTATTTCACAAAATCACCTTCGACAGCCACCAACCACCTTCGTTTTCCTCATCTCCGGTAGACCACCGGCGAAGGCGCAACTGTCTCTCCACTCATCCACATGCCTCGCCACCGACCTCAGAGCCTCTACCATCACCCATTGATCATCATCCGCCCCTTTACTGACCACCACACGCACCCTACACTCCCAATGAACACACGCACTTTCACGGTCACAGTCCGACCTAGGCACGCACGCCTAGGCCGTTCTACGCCACTCCACCCTCTGCATCACCTTCTCCATGACACGGTGAAGCTACCCACGTGCTTTGACAAGACCGCAAGGCCGTATTGTTGATTTGCAGGTTCACCCCCTTTCTGCCATTGGAGCACGAGCAAAGCTTGCTCGCAAGCTCGCTCCTGGTCATGTCACTCCAAGAATTAGCGTCCTAGGTGCGCGAAAACACTCCACGACCCTTTCACACCTAGCAATTGAAGGCTACATCGACCGTAGCTGCAGCAATTGCACGGGCATCCTCCCTACGCGCGCGTGAAGAAGCGGGTGGGACTTTAGTCCTACCTCGGAAACATTGGGCGCAGGTGAGTGGTTTATATTGATTTTGTGTTTCTACCTTATCTCCTCAGATCACGGGGTGAGGTCCCCTCACCCACTCACCTACGCGGACCTGGCTGCCTGGCCCGTTTACCCTACATTCCTCGCGCACCACCCATGCCGGTGCACCTGGACTCGGGTGCGCTTGACCCAACCTGTATACTAGATTGGCTCTGGGAGTGACTTGAGAGAGAAGAAGAGAGAGAGCGTACGTGGGGGAGGGTAGGGGTAGGTTTTGCACTCATGTGTGCAAGGAAAGAAGGAAGGAAGGGAAGCTGAGGGAAGGAGCTGTGGGAAGGAAAGAAGGCCAAGGGCAAGAGAGGCTAAGGAAGACTTGAAGGCAGAAGCTGAAGCAAGAGAGGCTAAGGAAGAAAGTTGAAGACTTGTGAAGGCAGAGGCTGAAGAAGAAGGAAGGAGAAGGCACAGCTGAAGGAAAAGAAGAAGAGAAGGAAGGAGCCACAGAGAGAATAAAAGGCAGAAGACAGAGAAAGAGAAAGGAGCCAAGAGAAGAAAAAAGGAGATCAAAGGCAGAGAAAGAGAAAGAAACCAAGAGAAGAAAAAGAAGGAAGAAGACAGAAGAGAAAAGGAGCGTAGAGAAAGGAAGGAATCAGAGAAGAAAGAAGAGAGAGAACAGATACAGATTAATTAACTTCTATTTCTTTTTATCTCAATTCATCTCTTTGAAGCATTTATACACATTGAACTTAATTTGTTTGGTTCATACTATTGTGAACACCAAATTTTATCAATTTGAGATTGTGTTCTTAGTTTTTAAATACCAATTTGCTCCCCGTGTTCGACCTCGGACTCAACATTCGAGTAATAAAAATTCTTATTTGTTTACAAGGCGATTTCACTTATACTGCAACGCAACATCATCTATCTTTTAAACACTGATTTCTCCATGTGTAAACAGCACCACCACCATGTTCCGCCTCGACGTTCATCTTCGCACTCCACCTCCTTACCGTGATTGCATTCTCCTCACCGTAAACCTAACAGAACCGTGCCCATCCTCGTCACCTACGTCTCCTTCTTCCTCAACAACAACCCAACAGCAGTAGGGTCACCATCTTCTTCAAAATAACCCATTAGCACTGTGCCCGTCCGCACCTCCCCTCTCCTTCACAGTCAACAATATCGTGAGCTTCCTCGACCACTCACCTCAATGTAGCCTACCCACTTTCTCAGAACTGCCGACACCTCCAACTCCTGATCGAGACACCCGTGCCTCCTCCTCAACGGGCACTACTCATCTTCTCCCCCAGAGAAGAACCCAAAGTCGATTGGACATCCCTCAATGCATCCGCCAACTTCAGCTGTTGTATCTTGCGCCATCGACTCACCATGCTTACCTCGACACCACGAGACCAACCATGCCATCAGAATCGCCAACTGCAGCCTACGCACATGCATGGAACAACCCACTGTTGGCGACCTCGATCTCGTGGTCTGGTGAGCTCTAACTGCCTCTTGCCACGAAACCACCACCATCGCGAAGCCCATCGTCCGACCAACCTCCTCTAGGCATGTCAAAGCTGGCTGCAGCCACTTTCTCCTCGCACGTGCATGTGGATAGAGTCCCCGTTTCCCAATGTAAACATCATATTAGTATTTACGATCATTGCCATTGCCACATCTTATTTTCCTAATTTTTATGGGTTATTAAATTGAGGCAAAATTGTAGCATCATACTTCTTCCTCGTATTTGTCTAGCTCTTGTTATTCATCTCATTTTGCACTGGATTTGGACATGGACTTTGCACATGATTGGGCACATCTAATGGGAAATTATTCGTGAGTTTATTGCATTCATTCCTCCTTGTTGATATGACATTCTAACTTTGTGGTTAGTTTTCACTAATAAATATTTTTGATATGAGATTTTTCCACCATGCAATTAACATTACAATGACGTATTATTTATCTGATATCATCTGATTAAAGCGAAAATCATTCTGACCACCAATCTAGTCTTGTATCCCTCCCAATAAATTCCACTTATCCATCTCCTTTGCCTTCCTAAAACCCCATGTTGGATGGCTACATCATGACCTTTAATCTTAGCCATTAAGTCTAGATCCTAAGGGTCTTAAACCATCCACCTAAATGCTAACCCGATTCACTCAACAACTTAGGTTGGGTGGCCCCCTATCCCTTCCTACAAACCTCTTGGCTAGTCACATATGTTGCATAAATCCTCTTCATCAAAACATCATCCAAGGGCCTTGATTGAACCTCCAAAATCTTAGCCCTATCCCCTCCTTTCCGACCACTTAGTTGTCCACATCACATGCCTAAATCCTAGCCCTCCAATTGGGCCCTCAGCTCCCTATCATGTTGGCTGAGAATATAACCTTTAACACACCAACACTTGGCTGACCATATAGCCTTTAACACATCAATGCTTGGGCAGCCATGTGTGCTTGAACCTCCACCCTCCATCCTTTGATTGTATATATCTCAACCCTACATCTAGATATAAACAAAGCCTAACCCTATCCATCCAATTCCAATGCATAGCTTACTTATGATCTTAGCCCTCCAATTTACAACATTCAATCTTGGTTGTCCATGCACCCTAATCCTTGGCCTACACATCCACCAAACACGTACCTCCAAAACCTCTATATATAGACACCATGGACGACCCCCCTTCCTACATTATTCTCCCTCCATATCTCCCTCTCTACGCCACCTCTTCTCCCCTAAACCCTAGCCTCCACATTTGCCTTCATTGAATCTCCACATCCTCTACATCCTCTAAGGCAAGAAGATCGAGAGGAATTCTCCACTACCTTCTCGAAGCTTTTGCACCTGCGAACTCTTTGCATTACTTACTGTGTTTCTTTAGTTCTCATTGCAATTTGAGTTTTAGTTTTAGTACTAGTTCTTGTTGTTTCAATTTCAATTACTTTAATCATTCTTCTACTAGTTGTAATTTGACTTCTATTAGTAATAAAAGTTTTATTTCTAGTTCTTATCTATTGTATCTGTTATTCTAGTTGCTTTCAATCCTTGCTTTGTTTCTAATCGCTTTCGTATTTGCTTCATAGTTTTGTATTTCTTTTGCTTTCATATTTTGTACTTAGTTTATTTTGCATTTCTCATGTTTTCTCTTATATTCAAACACACCAAAAAAATTACAAAATCCAAAAATACCAAAAATATTTCCTACGAGCGTTTTGAAAATGATTTGAAACTTCGTTTCACCTCCTTGCAAACAACCCAGACTTCTGAGTTAATTTTTTTCATCTTTTGAGTTCGGTCATTATAAATATTAAAATGATCGTAAATTCTCGCGCTACAACAATATATCTATCGTATTAGGGTTTTTGTGCATCAATGACGAAGCAAATGACCTTGAAGGTGAGGTTGATGATGGTGATGTCAAGGCTGGAGCGATTATTTGTGAGTAGATTACTCAGAATCTTTGGATCGATTACAAAAGGGTTAGAAAAAGTTGTCATAAAGTGCAAAGGCGCAATTCGCATGATCTGAAATCATCATCTATTAGAGTTACTGTCTTCTTTGTGTTCATGATGTACAAACCTTTATGCTGTATTTCCAATTTTTGTCTATAAGATGCACTACTTTGCCAACAGATTTGTTAGTATTCCACATGCACTGCCATATTGTCAAGTTTCATTGAGATTGAAATTGAAGGAAATGGAGATCGAACCTAGATGTGGACTGTTATGGAACCATAGTAGGAGATGCTCCTACTAGGAGCTTTGAAATCTCATGTTAGAGGAAGATAGTGGCAGGGAGGAAACCACGTTGCAAGATTGTACTACGTCCTAATGAAGTGAATTTGAAAATAGTTACTTTCCCCAACAATTGGTTTTGGTGAACTAAATGTGGTTTGCATGTTCGGAGTTACTTGACCCTATGCTTTAGTCGTACAAGGCAGAGCTCATGTTCATGGTTGCCTTGTATGGAAAGTTAGAGAAGGTTTCCCAGATTAGACGGAGGAGGGATGCTAGCAAGGAGTACGTCGAGTGGTTGAGTGATCATGTTGTTAATCTTGAGTGTGAGGTGGAGACAAAGAATTTGGAAGCACAAAGGCTTCAAATGGAGCTTGTCTCATATGAGTCACACATTGTGGAGCTACAATAGAGGGTATCCAACCTGGAGATCGAGCTGAAGGTGCATAGTGTCAAAAATCACTACTGTTGGTACAAGGGCACCACGATCATTAATTTTGATGATAACAAAACACTTGTCTATTTAACATTTGCAATTTGAGCTTATGAGTTTTAGGATATTTGCAAATGGGTACAAGTGTGAAGAAGGAGCTCAAGCTCCCATCCATGGCGATTTGGAGGAGCTTGGTGGAGGAGAAAGAGCTTCGCTTGGAGCGAAATCTTGAAGAAGGAAGGAGATGAAGAATACATTTATTCATGTATTCATTTGTTATTCTTTGCTTTTTATTTTTGTCTAGATTATATGTTAAAGAGCCCAAAGTAACTAAACAGTAGTCGTAGGAACCCTTACTCTACCCTAGGATATCTAGGCTTTTCGTAGAGAACTTAGAAAGCTAAAATAGGCATCAGACAGCCTGATAAGACGTCTAATCTAAAAACCAGACGTCTAATTTTAGACTTTAAGACGTCTGACTAGTTGATCAGACATCCAAAACACTTAGGCTGGCAACTTGCTCTTTGTCTGCCAGTTTTAGACATCCAGCTTTTAGTCCAGACATCTTAGAAAATGTTTGATGACCTTACCAGATGTCCAACTAGAGGATCGTTGACTTTATCAGATTAATCGTTGAGGATTAACCTTTAATCTGACCTACATTCATTTTCAGATGTCCTTAAAGAACCCTAGACATCTGATAAATAGACGTTAGGCTCATTCCATCCCCAAATCACTTTTGTCAGTAATTTCCGCAGTAAAACCTATTTCCAAACGTCCAGACTTTGTGCCAGATGTCTGACCTGTCGTCTGACCAACAAGACCTAGAACCCTGTTTAGGTCTGGACAAAAAGAGGAAGGAAACCCGTCTTAAATTAGACGACTGATTCGTTTCCCAGATGCCCTATAAATGACCTTTAGACGTCTGTCTTGATCCAACTTTAATTAGATCTTCCACCCTTCTAGATTAGACGATGTCCCAGACGTCTGATAACCCTGTCAGAATCATAAATGACCCTGATTTCAGCTTGATTTAACTTGGAATAATTCCTAACGGTTGGAGAAGCCTTCCAACGGCTAAAAGAGGCTTCTAAACCTTACTTAAGGCCTCTATAATAGAGGAACACCCTTCCTAAGCCAAGACACACCTAAGAATACTACTTCCATACCTTTTGTGTCCTAAAAGAGAAAGATCAAGTGTCAGAAGTGCCATTGCTCTCTTGTCTACACAATCCTCATTTGAGAGTACTGACCCGCTGCGCACTTCACTTCCATCTAAGGGAAGTTCTTTTTGCCTATAGAAGATAAATTTAAGATAAATACTTTGTGATTCTATAGGTTTGTTGTAATTTTCATTTGTTTTTAGTTGGGTATTCGCCTTGAAAATTCCCATTTTCTTCGTGGGACAAAATACTCCTCATGAAGAGGTAGGGTTTAAGGTACGCTACCTTCGTCTAAGTAGAGTGGTTGTAAGAGGTTAAGTTACCCTCGTTTAGATGACTTGTTAGTAGATTTGATCAACTTAATCAATCGAAAAATCCTAAATCGAGAGGTTTAGGTGATGGTTTCCACCTAAAAATCCTTTGTGTTCTTGTGATTACTATTTTGTGAGATTGTTATTATATTTTTCGCATTATTTTTCATATCACGCAAATCTCACCCCCTCCATTAGAACGTACAACTACAAAGGGATGGTTAGGCACTTCAACAACTTATTGATGTAGTTCATCTATGTGCTACTGTGTGGTTTGTGGATGTCTTATGGGCACTACCACCTTCTATGGTTATGCTTGTTATCTTTTTTATATTTATTATTACACTGCGACTAACAATGTACAAGTAGGATGTTCGTAAGATTTTATTACCTTCGTTCCATGATGGCTATGATATCTTTCTTTGTCTCACTTTTCAACTAAGGGTTAGGCTAATTTATATTTGGATGGAGGTGGTCTACATACATATTTAGGAAACCCCATCAAAAGTGTAGGCATGGCATGGATGGCTGCGAAGCAACAACCCCATGCAACACAAATACGAGGGAACAAAAATTGGTGTTGGTTTGTGCTCAACTCGCTTCGATCGTGTTTAAAAATCATCACGTCATAGTATAGTAATTAAAGAAAATCAAGCATTTAAATTTATAATACTTGAATTAATTAGAAATCTGAGGTCATCTTTGAGAGCAATAAATCACACAATTAATCACTTATCAAAAGATGCTTAATGAGTAAAGTGTATCTGGAGCGCCCCTCGTGAAGCACCCCTCGCTGCCGACCTCCAACGAGCGCCAGCCGATCGCCGGTGTTCTCTCCCATGCGTGTGGGCTGCATCCAATGCCTCCCCTGTTTTGCTACAGTGGGAGAGGTATTAAAAACCATGGATGATGCCATTGTGGAAGCTTATTTTTTGAATAAAGAAAAATCTTATTTATTGAATGAATCTGCAGTTAGGCCCTTAAAGTTCTCATTATCTGATAGCATCCTTATCTCCTCAATCTATTTGCTCTATATGTTACAACCCAAATCTAGCCTCTCTGGGAACTTGGGTACGGCTCGCCTCAACAACCCCAAGACCTAGTCGTCCAATGAGAGACTATCTCAAACATACGAAACAAACCACAAACCACGCATGCAAGTAGCTAAGCAATGTAAATAAAGCCAACAGCGGAAATATAAATTAGATTCCAGAAAGAGACCATGCCATAGGCAGAAACATAGTCACTAGCCATCACAACTAAGGCAAAAAGGCATAATGATAATAGTTTTCAACATAAAACAGAAGTACTCACTAACAACAGAAAGTAGCGGAAACGCAAAGGCACAAGTAAAACTATGGCTGGGCTCGACTGGGCCCAGTACTCTCATTAGTCGGTGGTGTTGCTTGCTTGACTCCCTGACCTGTACACGATTATATATGACGATGGTCAGCTAATGCTGAGTAGAGTGGTATATTTAAAACAGTTATAACATTTAAAGATAGTAAAGAATAGTAGTTTTATGTGTGCAATTATCCAATTATCCAATCATATGGCTAATTTAACTACTAGTGTTCATGAGTCGATTTTCTAACAAGGATCCACTATGTCTCTTAATCTTCCTGTTCCCTAAGGGAATGATCTTGATTGCAGTTTTTCCCGCGATGCAGGATGTACACGTGGCACTCTCCTGGTTGGGACAGTACCCCGTGGTAGTCCTACACCCGATCTACCACCCCAATGTCACGGTAACGACGTAGCGGTGACTACAGCACACGCGATAAGTGATAAACACGCATAAATTCATCGTAAAATGCTTATTTATGATAGTTCCTAAGCCTAACATTGCATATCATGATATAAATATTGCACAAACATCCATTGCATTGCATTGCATTTAGGATGTTTATTATGTACATTAATTCCGTCATTTTACATGACCAGGAGGCAGTGTGGCATCTTTACGGCTTTGAATGAAGAATCCGACCGTATGGATGGATTTAGAGAGATGATCGCAGTCCGTCAAAGCGAGAATCACCCCGATCAGAGCTCTGTAGCACCCTCCGTAAGAGGAAGAAGACTGGTGGCCCAGATGGCACCACGTGGTGCCATCCAGGCCGGCCCACCTGAGCCAAGGTGTCCCAAGCCCGCTGCAAGATGAGATCCCAACTGTTGGATCTCAATCCAACAGCTAAGATGTGCGCTCCACGGCTGAACTCCTCACCTAGCTTAAGGATGGCCTCATCTCGGCCGTTGGATCTTCATCCAACGGTTGAGATGCGCGACTGCACCACTCCCTCCGCTTGACAATCCAACGCGATGGCGCCATGGTCACGACAAGCGTTCTCAAGCCACGGATGCGCAGTCGAATCCTCGCGGGCACGTGCAATCAACAGTGTAAGGGTGAGCACCAAATTAGACTGTGCGATCTTCATTGAGCGGCACAGATCTCGCCATGCAGCGCAGTGGCAGCGAGAGGATCCGCATGCGAACGATCACACGTCGGCTGACGCCCAATCTGATGCAGATCGAGCACGCAGTTCAAATCTCAAGAAGGGGTGCGATCTTCTCTCGATCGTGTGATCATCCGATAGTCAGGATTCATCCTCGCCTGCATGCGTGATGACAGTTGTTGGCATGAGCGGTGGGCGCAGGATTTGCAGCGACAGAAGAGTGAGCCTTTAGTGACACTTGCAGCTGTCACTAAATGGCCTGCGTAGTGCGTGTGCCAGGCAAGGAGATGAAGAGGCGTAGATCTTTTGGCAACAGCTTGAGCAGCCTTTAATGACGCTTGTAGTTGTTGCTGAATGTCTGTGCGCGGGATGCTTCTCCCATCACTATATAAACACCCCTACACCCCCCATTCCTCTTCATCTCTACCTACTCTACTGCCACCTACTCTTAAGCTCTAGCAAGCCTACCAACGCTCCATTAGAGCTTACTCTTAAGCTCCTAAGGCGCTTATTAGTGTAACGAACCTCTTCTTACCAAATATTCCTCCATCTTCCCATCCCCATTCATAGGTCACCTTGGAGCCATCCCCCCACATCCATTCCGATAGCAGATCATCTCTGCCTCCTCACCTTCATTCCAGAGCAACGCTGAAGCTTTCCTCTACCTGACGTCATCCTGCATCTCACCTCCATGATCTTGCTCCTTACCTCCTTCGTCTAAGCTTCCGCCAAGCGCCGTCGTCTCACTAAACAACCGCTTCGGGAGATTTCTTCTCACCCCTTTCTCTTTTATGCTTTCATAGTTTATTGTAATTGACATTCATGCAATACATCATATTTGATTCCATCTCTCTCTTGTGATTGCTTGTTGTTTTATTTTAAAAATAAAAAAAAATAACAAAATCCTAAAACACCAAAAAGAAACAAATCGAAGCGCGATTTTCATATAAAGTAAACGTTGCCTCCCTGTGTTCAACCCAGGACTCCCTTGGAGTTTTGGTATAAATTATATTTGATTACAAGTTTTGCGACTAAGACTATGGGTTACTTTTAACCCCGATTTCAAACTCGAGAAGCGCGTTGCATCATTTTGGCACCGTTGCCGGGGAGGCAACGGAATTTACTTTATTATTTTCTGTGCTTCTTTGCATTTACATAGCACTAACCTTGCGTATCTTTGATCTATTGTCTTGTAGGTACCCTAGCATGGAGGTCCAAGTGCAGTAGATCGAAGTAAGGTGCAGGTAGAGTACTTTGTAAGTGTCCCCCACATTCCCCCCCCCCCCCCCCCCCCCACTAGTTTCATTTCACCACACTCATAACCAAGCCAAAATCTACTTAGGTGCTTGCATAAACCCTATGATAGAATTGTTTGTCTTGTTTGCCACCTCCACTCATTTCACCCTCGCATTTTATAAAAAAAAAAATAAAAAAATACTTTCTATGGGATGAATCAATATACACACTTTATACACCCACATTTGAGGCACATAACCTAACTTGATTTTCATCTACTCAATCGGGATTTTGACTTGTGGAGCCGGTACACCAATTCAACACATAAAAGAGTAGAAATCATATTAGGTTAATCACCTTTCTGTGTGCCTTAATTGGTGGTGCATTTAGGCCGATTGATTGAATTGTTTGGGCCGCACCACCTAATTTAAAAGAAATTCATTTTGTAGCTGTCCTATAGGATTCAATATTTAGGTCAAGCCAGACACTCCATACTCTTTTGATTTATAAAGGAAAATACTTGAACACGTACTTTCAAAACTTGGTTTGCCTCACAAAACTTTGTTGAATACACCTAACATTTGAATCCTAAAAGCTACTAAGCAAGATTCGAACCCTAAAACTCACCTTATCATTAATAATCTTGCTTGAAAACTTCTTGGTTGTGCACATTCACACATTATCAAACAAATCATTAAGGGCACAATCCATTAAGGGTCCATCACATTCCTGAAGCACCATTGTCCCAATCCTAACTAAAATTAATTAGACGTTGGCCGTAAGGATTGGTTTGCTCATTGGGATCCAGATTGAGATTGTTCACGATTAACCTACTTATACTAGTCAATCGGTTGTCTAGCTAGGGGAGTAACGTCAAACGATCGTGGCTGGGGGGTACACTAGGAACCGGAGACGCAAGCCAAAGGAAGAACCTTTTCCCCAGTCCCTCCTAACTGGTTGGATTGCCTAGACATAAGTAGAGTAAATTGTCCATAATCTTAGGACGGATTCTAAGAGTTTGTGGACCTTTAGGGTACCCAACGTAAGGACATGCTTGTATTTTTTTTGCTGTAGGGTCCCTTCTCTTCCCCGTCTTTTCGACTTCCTTCCATTGTATGCTTGGAAGGAGGTCATTGAAGCCTCGTTTGGAAGGACCTATTGACCATTCTCGGAGGTGGAGGTTGAGTTTTAGCCAAGTAGATCCTATGGTTGATCAACAACCACCTCCTTTGCCCCCGAACCAGCAGGATTTGATTCAGAGGCAGTTGGAAGAATTGCAGTAGATGCAGCAATGGTTCCAACGACTGAATGGTCAGGGCACTCGGCCCTTGAAGGATTTTTATGATCCTTCAAATTATGAGGATCGTTCCGGCGTTGTAATCCCCGCTGGAGATGTTGAGATCAAGCCCCAGGTTTTGAGTCTAGTTAAACACTTTTATACGCTTGGCTTAAAGGACCCATTCCAACATTTGGAGGACCTGATCACTCTGGTTCAGACCACTAAATCGTGGAATGTGGATGAAGAACAGATGCTCATGAGGCTTTTTCCCCATTCACTCAAGGATAAGGTCGCACATTGGTATCGTACCATTGGAAGACCGATAGCTACCTGGACAGGTTTGAAATCGGCCTTCCTGAAGAAATTCTTTCCAATTAGGCGAACCAATCCGTTGCGATGGGCAATTACCACTTTGCCTAGCGGCAGGGGGAACCGTTTCATGGGGCCTGGGAGAGATTCCAGGATCTGTTGCGGAAGTGTCCACACCACGAGGTGTCTAAATGGCAACTTGTGTAGATTTTTTATCACGAGTTGAATGATCAACTCCGTAATTATGTGGATGCTTCTTGTGAAGGCAATTTCCTCAACAAAGACGTAGATAGCGCGCATGATTTGTTTGAGGAAATAAGTGAAAATTATTTAAACCACGCCTCTATGGAAACCTTCAACCGATCCCAACAAACTAGATCAAATGCCAATGAGGTCCAAGATTCTCATACATCTGATATGGAATTGATCTGCACTAGATTAGACAGGATGGATCTGGTTGCTAAACGAATGGAAGAGTGGATGTCCGGAAGCTCTAATTTTTCTAGATCCACTCAATCCCAGGTATCGGGATTCCATTCTTCTCAAGCTCCTATGGGACAGGAGTTTGTGAACTAGCTGGAGTCGGCTTGACCTTTGGGCCAACTCTTCTCGAAACCTTATGGGTTCCAAACTGGGGCCTTTGATCTCAGTTTTTCTGATCCTTCTTCATCCTCATCTTATGAGGATGTTCAGGCTGTGTAGGAGAATGTTAGGTCCAACCCTTACTCGAATTCCTACAATTCTGGTTGGAAAAATCACCTTAACTTCTCTTGGAAAGATCAGGGACAACAGACCCAATATCGACCCAACAACTATGTATTGCAATAACCAATGGGTCAGGGTCATGTATATACTCAGTTGCCCTTGAATTAGGTTAATCAGTCCATGTGGAATGCTCAACAACCTGCCGTGTAGGTTGATTTAAACCTAAAAATGGTAGAAATGAAAGGGTCAAAGCTCCAGCCCATGCAACAAATGAAAACTTCACTGGATACCTTACATTCCGGACTTGGTGCAAACAACTGACAGCCCGAATCTCTACCATCACAACCTATACCAAACCCAAGGAATGTACAGAACCAAGGCGCTGGGCCTCAAGGGTTTGTAATAATGGGGAGTCATATGCTCAAGCTCATGCTATCTATCAGGCTACCCTAGCCCCTCCTGGAGCGAACCATGTTCCTACCATAATCAACCGAGAGCCTCCTGTTTTGCCCAACCCTCCCCAAGACACTAACCAACAACATTTTACCACTGCAAACACCATCACCTTGAGGAGTGGTAGTAGACACAAGGGACCTACCCAACCCCATGTCAACACCATTTGGCCCCATAGCAAGAATTCTAGACTCCCAGCTAAGAATGTGATCAACAAAACATCAGAGTTTGATTTGGGAGTATGTTGTTGTATGGGCAAACGGAAAAGGTCGGAGGAGAAATTGGAGGAAAGGATGTCCTTACTTCAGGCTTTCAAATTGACAATCATTTTACTCCTTGTGGCTATCAGATCAATCCCCGCCTACACCATAGGTTTACTGAATTCTTATAAAGCAAAATGTAGAGCGGAATCTGAAAACATTAGGAGAGTAGTCTTGTTTGATAACATAAACACACTGATCTTAAACTAGCTACCTCCTAAGAGGCAGGACCCGAGCGCCCTGCTGATTTCCTGCACAATAGGAAACATCACTTCTGACTGGGCCCTTCTCGACTTGGGCGCTTCCATTAATGTGATCCCCACCTCACTGCACATGGAATTGGGTCTAGGCTACCTGAAACACATTGACATAACTTTGCAGTTAACCGATAGATCTATTACAAAACCAAGGGGTCTTTTGGAGGATATTTTAGTCAAGGTTAATGATTTGCATTACCTTGCTGATTTTATGGTCTTGGACATGGAAGCACCAAAACAGCTCAACCACACCTTGATTATTTTGGGAAGACTTTTCTTGGCTACCGCGAAGGCAATGATTGATTGTGAGTTAGGAAATATAGAAATGGCCTCAGGGAATAAAACAAATCGATTTAATATCTTTGAGGCCTCAAAGAAGGATAAAATTAAGTGTGGTTTGATGGAGGAGCTTGGCAGAATAGAGGAGGTAATGGCCATACATACCTTAAATAACCTTTTAAGGGCCAACTCAACCCAAACTCAGGAAGAAAATCACATGGCTGCAGGGATAATTGAGGACAATAAAGACATACAACAAACTGTGGCAACCCGGGATGAGGAAGATATTTATGAATTTGGAAATTTATTGGGTGATTCACATGATCAAGTTAAAACCCAACAATGTCCTCATCCCAAATTTTTAGAGTTTGAGGTTCAACATTTGGGTGGGAATCATGAAGATCAGGATGGTTGGATTAAGCACCCAAATTGTGAAGATGAAATTGAACTTTAGGAAGAAACTCTTGAAATGTTAGATATTTTAGAGTACCCACAAACCCCCAACTCATCACCAAACCCTCATCATCCTTTTTCACCCAACTATTGCACAAATTCTATATCCACCCACACCTCCTCTGTAATGAATCAACAAAACTCCTATTGGAGACCATTTGGGCTCTCCCTGCACCACTAGCTTGCCACTTTCATTGATCATCTCTTTGGCAAGCCCATTTTTACTCTCCGGGACCCAAATCTTGGGGCCTGGAAACTGTGTTAGTTGATGAGAACCTCATCATGAGCCATAACTAGCTCATTTTGACCCAATACAAAGGATAAAAGCTCCTGCATATCTCAAGGAAAAGCTTAACTCAGAGAATTCTGAGTTTGAGAAGAAAACAAGTCATAAGGGGTAAAAGTGCAATTTTACCAGTATAATCTGCATACAGGGTAATTCAGGACCCAAACATAGGTCAAAACAGCTTAATAAGAATAAAAGTGGGATGAGATGATCTAGCAAGGGCTACAGCACTTCCAAGGAACCAAATGATAATCTGTAACCCTAAAACAACCCACTTCAATTCACAAGGTTCGAGGCAAAGTAAAAATAGAATAAACCCTCTAAAATTCATAGAAAAATAATCTCTAGGGTTTAGAACCTTCAATTTGGCCTTTAGAACCCATTTTGACCTACATTGAGAACCATGCCCAATTAATAACTTAATTTGGGTTTTTGCGCAAATTGACCGGTCAAACAAGGTTTAATATGAAAATAAAATTCACCATCAGATTCCTTAGGTCCTAATTAGTCATGTATAAAAACTTGAGCCTAAGAAGAAACCTCCTTGACCGACTTCACACTTTAGTCCTCATATATTTACTCTTTGGCCCTCAACTTTTGAACCCTCGCATTTTGGCCCCTAACTCTCCTTCGTTCTTTGCAATCAGGTCCCTCCTGCAAAACCCTGCCAGCACCATGCTCCGGCGACCTTGCGCGGAGCATGGCGCCGGGCAGGGTGAGGTGGGGGACCTGGCAAGTGTACCGGGGGTGCCCTGCGTCGTCAGCCGTCGCAGGAGCACCCCCCTGGACATTGTAGGCCACCATACCGGCCGTGCGAACGCACGGACGGTATGGGTTCATGTTCCGACCACTCTCCGGCGAGGGAGACACGTCGTCTCCCTCCGCCTTCCTCCCTGCTTCATCCCTATAAATACCCCCCGCCGCTCCACCGACGAGGGCAGCCTGGATCTGACGGAGAAAACCCCCAGCTTTCGTCTCTTCTTTCTCCGGCAGACGCTCACCAGCTCCGGCGACTTCCTCCCCCTCCACCTCTTCGCTCTGCCGCACTACCAGCAGCAGAGACTTCCTCCCCTGCTCTTCCCGCGCCACGCCGCACCCAGCTGGCGCCTCTCCAGCCCTCTGCTCGCCGCCGCCCCTCTCCCTGAGCATCGTCTTCTCCGGCGACAGTCGATACGACTGTCGCCCTGTTCCTCCCCCTTCGTCCCTGCAAGTAAGTTAGACCTACTCCCCTTCTTCTCCTCTTTCTTTCCCGCTTTCAATTTAGTCAATTAAACCCTCGACCGCTCCTGTTCACCCTCATCCTCTCCGCCTCCGACCACCCTCCGGCGAGCCGCAGCGACCCACACGGCTCGCCGACCACCGCAGAACCTCCGCCTCCTCACCCTGATCCTCTTCCGCCCCTCCACTTCCCACCAAACACCCTCTGCAGATCCACCGAACACACCCACTTCTTCGCTCACAGTTTGACCTAGGACGACCTGTTAGCTCCATCTCGCCCCCTGCAGACCCCCTGACCACCTTCGCCGTGCCACGGCGAAGGTCCCCCGCCTGTCTGATTTGGCCGAGAGGCCGTTCTATTGATTTCAGGTTCCAGGCCTGGACCGCCATTGGCGAGGAAGCTCGAAGCTTGCTTGAGGTTGCTCCAAGCCTAGATATCCCAGGTTGAAGAGCAACGGCCTGCGCGAAAGAGTCTTGCGCACACACCCTGGCCCTCAATTGGAGTTGCGAGCCTCAACAGCTGTTGCAATTGGAAGCACCATCCCTACAGCAGGCGTGAGAGAAATGGGGTGCGCGGATAGTCCCACCTCGGGAATTTCTGAAGCCACACACCCACATAAGTTGCAAAAGTGCCACCATCTGTTTGCCTCAGTTACCACGGGGTGAGGTCCCTCTCACCCGACCCGACCCGACTCGGCCTCGTCCGTGACCACGCTCCGCGGACCTGGCCCGACCCGATTAGACTGACCTGCACTCCTCGCCCACCACGCACGCCGGTGGGCCTGGACCCGGGCCTGACCCGAACCCGATTACCCGGTAGCGCTCTGGGAGAGCTTCCGAAGAGTGATTTCAGAGAGAGAGATACGCGGGGGAGGGGGGTAGAGTAGGTTTTTGCCTCTTGACGAAAAAACTCTGAAGTGTGCAGGCCAAAGAAGAAGAAGCAGACCCGCAGAAGAAGAAGGAGCTGCTGCACTGTAGCGAAGGCATCGTTAAGTCGTCTCAGCACCGGGGCAGACGACGGAAGGTCAGCAGCCAGAGCAGGAAAGAAGACAGGCTGAAGAAGAAGGAAGAGCAACGGCCATCGCGAAAGAAGAAGAAGAGAGGTCAAGGCAGGTGAAGACAAAGAAGAAGAAGATCTGAAGAAAAAGAAAGAAAGAAAACAAGGAAGAACAGAAGACAGAAGAAAGCAGAAGAAGAAGAAGAAAAACAGGAAGAACACAAGCCGAAGAGGAGATAAGACAAAGAGGAAGAAAGAAGAGAAGAAGAAGAAGCCAAATTTTCATCTCTCTCTCTCTCTCTTTATTTTTGTAATAGAACTTGTATATCTCTAGAATACAACTTGCTCCCTGAGTTCGACCTCGGGAACTCTTTTATTTTTCCGAGTAAAAAAATTATATTTGAAATGTTGGTAATAACCGGCTTTACTACAACGTTATAACGTTACCGACGTCGTTTCATTTTGGCGCCGCTGCCGGGGAGCAACGGCTATTCTAGAGGTAAACATTCCTGTTTCTTTTAAGTTCTGATAATCTCCTCTCTTTTGTGCAGCTACAGGAACTCAAGAAGACAAGCAACCACACAACCACTCCTAAGACAGGTAAATCTTTTCTCTCACTATTAACCCCTACACTCTAAAGAGGAAGAAAAGAAAAGAACAAGCAATATAGGGCTAACCTGTCTTCCATACTTAGTAACCATAAAAAGTTGCATGTCTTCAACTCATCACTCCTGCACACTATTAAGGGTATTTAAGGGCTAACACATTCTTGCTTGAGCCCTAATTGCCCAACAAAGAGTTAAATGGACCAAGTAGAGCCAACATAAGGTCAAACATTAGGATTTCAGTAGAGACACACCCCTTAATCAAGAATTGAGGAAATCCTAAAGAGGTGTGCCCAAGCCATTGATTGAAAATAATTAACAAGAAAAATCCTAAACAATTGGCTCTCTCTAAACACTTGAACCCTAAAAGACAGGACCTAAAAGCTCTTAAAGAAAACAATAGGTAAAGTTGACCCCTTGGGTTAACCAACCTTAAATTAGGTCACTCTTTGCACTTAAAAAGACTAAAGTTCAAGTAAAACCTTAAGCACCCTGATCTTAAAATTGGTAGACTTAAGAGGTCAAGATCCCCATTCTGGTCTACCTGGAACCGCAGTGACAAGAGAGGTCGGGTGGGGGAAACCCTGTAACCCGTGGGGTCACTCTACCGTGTAGGGGTCTTCGCGGGACTCTCCCTCTCTGGCTGCCCAGGTAATTCTCAGGTGGACGATCTTTCTGATCAAGGGGTCCATCTGCCCTGCACCTCTATAGTCACCCAACACATTTTTGGGTGTCTTGATTGGGTCCAGCACCTTCTAAACTTACCTCTCCCAACTGTGCATGTACGGAAGGAGGTCTCTAAGACCACCCTTAAGACCTCCTTTAGAAATTCACTCTCGTCAAGGCCAAGCCTCGACGCCCGTGTTTGTGCAGCAACACCCTCACATTATTCTCTCTTCTGATTCAGAACCAAGTTCTTCTTCTTCCCCCATCATGGCTCAGCCAGTTGAGGAAGAAAATAATCTGGAACACCAGCTCCAGCGACTCAATGACCTCTTCCAAAACTTCGTGCACCCACCACAGCGTCCTATGATGCGGGACCACTACAATCCTGCTGCGGTGGCCATTGAGCCTCGAGTTAGAATCCCGATTGGAGGACCTGATTCCGAACTAAAGCCCAACATGATTCATGCTATACCTAAATTCCATGGGCTTAATTTTGAAGATCCCTTCCAGCACATCAAACAGCTTAAGCATCTGGCCCACACTTTTGGATCAGATGCGCAAAATCGGGATATTCTTCTCATGAAGATGTTCTCCTTTTCTCTTATGGACAAGGCCGCCCATTGGTATCAAACTCAGACCCGGCCGATCAACACTTGGGGAGAACTTCAATCCGAGTTTTTGAAAAAGTTCTTTCCCGTTGGTCGAACCAACGCCTTGCGCCATCAGATTACACACTTCACTCAACAATCAGGAGAACCTCTCCATGAGGCATGGGATCGTTTTCAGGATCTCATGAGGAAGTGCCCCCATCACGGAGTTCCTAAATGGGAACAAGTCCAATCTTTTTACCAGGGACACCGTGAGGACATCCGCCTTTTCGTCAATGCAACTTGCGGAGGAAACATCATGGGTCAACATGAAGACACCGTATGGGAGATTCTCGAAAACATGTGCGAGAACTCCATCAACAATGACTCCATGGGATTATTCGACAGGACGAATACCCGCGCAGCGACGAATCTTAAGGGAGCACATGAGATGCAGGGCCTGTCCGCATCAGTCGACCTGGAATTAATGGCCAGTCGATTGGACAAGGTCTCAATCATTGAAAAGAAGGTGGATGAGCTGACTCAGCACTTGCAGCGAGCCACCTCTGCGCGTAACTCCTTTGCACAACCTCCTTCCACACAGGAGACTGTGCAAAATATCCTCCACCGATCCTCCCTTGGGATGGATCCATATCCACCCCCATCTGATTCTTGGACTGGAAGATCATCCGATCCTTTCTTCACCAGCCGGGGGAACTCCATTCCTCCTTTCCCTGATTCTCAGGAGGTTCCTCAGACCTGCGAGGACCTCAACGCCATCCAGAACGACCCATTCTCCAACACTTACAACCCTGGATGGCGAAACCATCCCAATTTTCAGTGGGCGGGAAATTCCCAAACCCAAAGACCACCTTTTCAGTCCCGCCCACAGCCCTCTCATCACTACCAGCCGCCTCAGCCTCGGCCCAACCCTACTTATCCATCAGGGCCAAATCAAGATCAAATGTCCTTAATCCTTCAGACTCTGGCTGACATTCAGAAATCGAATGCGGCCATTCAAAAACAGCACAAGGACGAGCTTACTGAAGTTAAAACTCAGCTGGCCCAGTTGGCAAATTCTCGCCAGCCAGGCACACTCCCTTCCCAACCTCTTCCTAACCCAAATAACGTGCCAACCCAGAAGCACGTTATGAATCCAAATTTAGGCCACGCTCAATGGATTTATCAGGCCCCCACTGCTCCATCTCCAGACGAGATGGAAGCCTCTACTTCTCGTACGGGATTTCAGCAGCAGCCACCCCTCCTACCAAATCCAAACCAAAATCAGGCTGGATTAAATTCTGTAACAACACGTAGTGGTAAGACAACTCAGGATCCGCATTATCCAAACCAATCCCAGCCTGATAACCATGACCCTAGGATAGTTATCCAAGGTACCGCTGTTCCAGACCCACAACCTGGACCTATCCTAGAAGAACCAACCAAGATCCCGTTTCCCGAGGCCCTGACCAAGGGAAAGAAGACCACCAAACCCGTGGCCCCTGAGGAGGACCTGGTCAAGCTCTTTGAGCAGGTCCACATAAACATCCCCTTGATGGATGCAATCCGCCACGTACCAGCTTACGCACGATTTCTAAAGAATATATGTACACCCCAGCGTAAGCCGCGAACCAAGGGGGGGAGCCCAATTGTTCTGTCAGAGCAAGCCAGCTCTGTAATCCTTAGTAGACTCCCACCCAAGGCAAAAGATCCTGGAACTCCCCTGATCTCCTGTAAGATAGGTGGTACCCAACTTGATAGAGCATTGTTAGACTTAGGTGCATCTATAAATCTGATACCCACATCCTTACTTGACCATCTGGAAGAATCTGAGCTGAAACCAACCGAGGTGACATTACAATTAGCAGATCGATCTATAAAGTCACCAAAAGGGATTCTCGAGGATGTTATCGTGAGAGTGCGGGATTTCTATTTTCCAGTGGACTTTATAGTCTTAGACATGGATGCACCTGAGAACCCTAGGGATACACCAATCATTCTAGGGAGACCTTTCTTGGCTACTGCTAGAGCCAACATCAGCTGTGAGGAGGGCCAAATAGAGCTTAAGTTTGGAGATCAAACACTGAAAATTGATATATTTAAGGCCCAACAAGGAATTAATTGCGGCGTCATCGAGCAAATTTGTGACATCAAGACTTTGGTTGATGAATCACACCTCCAGAATGACTTGAGTATTCCTCATCAACCACAGAAGGATCTTGACCCGCAAATAGAGGAGTCAAATCCAGATGTGAACAACCCAGTAACTCCCACCCTTGAACCTCACATCTACACTGAACCACCCGCTGCTGCTGAAAACCCCATCCTCGAACTGAAACCCCTTCCTGCTCATTTGAAATACATCTTTTTGGGTTCTAATCAGACCCTTCCTGTGATCATCAATTCCAACCTTAGTCCTGAACAGGAATCCCGTCTGATTGTTGTCCTCCAGCAACATCGCAGAGCCATCGGATGGACCCTCGATGATTTGACTGGAATAAGTCCCTCTTATTGTACTCATCATATCTATTCAGAAGAGGGCACACGACCTTCTCGTGAAATGCAGAGACGCTTAAACCCCAATCTGCAGGAGGTCGTGAAAAAGGAGATCATCAAGTGGTTAGATGCCGGGATCATCTACCCGATCTCCGATAGTCGTTGGGTGAGCCCAATTCAGGTCGTGCCTAAGAAGGCAGGACTCACCACTATAACAACTGAGACCGGAGAAATCATTCCTACCCGATTAGCCAACTCGTGGAGAGTCTGTATAGATTACCGTCGACTCAATTCCTCCACGAAGAAGGATCATTTCCCACTACCCTTCATTGATCAAATTCTCGAAAAATTAGCGGGAAATAGGTTCTTCTGCTTCCTTGACGGGTACTCCGGTTACAACCAGGTGGCAATCCATCCTGAGGACCAAGAAAAGACCACGTTCACCTGCCCCTTCGGAACGTACGCTTTCCGAAGGATGCCTTTCGGTCTTTGCAATGCACCCGCTACTTTTCAGCGATGCATGCTTGCCATATTCTCAGATATGGTAGGTGATTATCTGGAAGTCTTCATGGATGACTTTTCAGTTTTCGGAGCATCATTCGACGATTGCCTCCAGCACTTGGTCCAGATACTCAGGCGGTGCATCGACGTGAATTTGGTTCTTTCCTGGGAAAAGAGCCATTTCATGGTGCCTGAGGGAATTGTCCTGGGACACTCAATTTCGGAGAAAGGTATCCAAGTGGATCGAGCTAAGGTTAATCTGATTTCTCGCCTTCCTATGCCTAGCTCGATCAGGGACATCCGATCCTTTTTAGGGCATGTCGATTTTTATCGACGATTTATCCCTGATTTTTCAAAAATCGCACGCCCCCTGACCACTCTTCTCTCCAAGGATGTTCCCTTCGAAATCTCCAAGGAATGCACTCAAGCATTTGAAATCCTGCGTGACCGAGTCACCCAAGCCCCGATCCTACAATCCCCTGATTGGTCTCAACCCTTTGAGATCATGTGTGATGCATCCGACTTCGCTGTAGGAGCGGTTTTGGGGCAGAAAAATGACAAGAAACCTGTGGTCATTTACTACGCCAGCAAAACACTCGATGAGGCTCAGCGTAACTATACAGTTACTGAGAAAGAGCTGCTAGCTGTAGTATTTGCCCTTGAGAAGTTCAGATCATACCTTCTGGGTTCCCATGTCATCATATACTCGGATCACACGGCTGTGAGGCATCTCCTTGCAAAGAAGGACGCGAAACCTCGATTGATCCGATGGATCTTGCTGTTGCAAGAATTTGACCTCGAGATTCGCGATAAAGCGGGAAAACAAAACGTGGTAGCTGATCACTTGTCCCGTCTTCCTTCTGAAATGATAGACCCTTCCGGACCCATCACTGAGCATTTTCCCGATGAGCACCTGCTGACTATTGGTACTAGCCTTCCATGGTTTGCTAATATTGTAAATTACTTGGCATCTCATCAGACCCCGTCCGATTGGCCGAAGGCCAAGAAAGACAAATTACGCTCCGATGCCAAGTATTACATTTGGGAAGACCCGTACCTCTTCCGCATAGGTGCCGATCAGATCATCCGGAGATGTGTCCCGGAAGGGGAAGTCAACAATATCCTCTCTTTCTGCCATGACCAGGCATGCGGTGGCCATTTTGCCGGGCATAAAACCGCATCAAAAGTCCTCCAGTGCGGCTTTTACTGGCCCACACTGTTCAAAGACGCACACAGTCATTGCAAGGCATGCAGTCGTTGCCAGACTTTGGGCAACATGAGCCGTCGTGACATGATGCCTATGCAACCGATTCTAGTATGCGAAATCTTTGATGTTTGGGGGATTGATTTTATGGGCCCCTTTCCTATTTCGGATGGTTTCGAATACATTCTGTTGGCTGTGGACTACGTGTCCAAATGGATCGAAGCCATACCGACCCGAACCTGTGATCACAAAATCGTTCTCAAATTCATTCATCAACACATTTTCTCAAGGTTCGGGATTCCTCGTGCAATAATCTCTGATGGGGGGACCCATTTCACAAATGCTCAGTTTAGGTCACTGATGACCAAATACGGGGTGTCTCACCGAATCTCTACTCCTTACCACCCCCAAACTAATGGTCTAGCTGAGCTGTCGAATCGGGAAATCAAGAAAATCCTGCAGGTCACTGTTCGACCTGACAGGAAGGACTGGTCGTCCCGACTTCCGGAAGCATTGTGGGCCTATAGGACCGCCCACAAGACCCAATTGGGCATGTCTCCCTTTAGATTGGTGTACGGAAAGGCATGCCACCTTCCTGTCGAACTGGAGCGTAAAGCCTATTGGGCAGTACGGAACTGTAATCTAGATCTTTCCAAGGCTGGGACCCACAGAAAACTCCAAATCAGCGAGATCGATGAATTACGCACAGACGCGTACGAGAACTCGCAAATCTACAAGGAGCGGGTTAAAGCCTTCCACGACAAGCACATCTCGAGAAAGATCTTTCATCCTGGTCAAAAGGTCCTACTCTTTGATGCCCGACTCAAACTCTTCCCAGGAAAACTGAGATCTAAGTGGGTCGGACCATATTTGGTCCGACAGGTTTTTGGAAATGGAGCAATCGAAATCAGTCCACTCAGCCACGATTCTAAACCTTTCATCGTGAATGGTCAAAGACTCAAGCCGTTCATTGATGTAACTTCTACTGATTTGGCTGAGGCATCTTATATCCTCCGTTCCCCTTGAGCTTATTGCGCCCAGCCGATGGCGTAAAACTCAGCGCTTAACGGGAGGCAGCCCGTCATTCTCTTTGAAAACCTGAAACTTGTTCTGACACCTTTCAGCACTCGAAGTTCACCCTTATAGACAGCCGACCCCAACTCAGATGTTCGCATCTGAAATTTGAAATCGTCCGCAAAAATTCAACCCGACCCATCCACTCACCCAAATTTCTGTCTTAAGGAATGAACTAAGACCCCCTAGGTTACAATGAGGACATTGCAAATCTTAGGCATGGGGGGGTAGGAAAGTGCAAAAACTTGTAAGAAAATGTTTCAAACAAAAAAATTCACATATGCCAAAAATACCATAAAAATTAAAAATTTTTTTTCGAAAAAGAATAAGAGGAAAAGAGGAGAAGGAAAATTTTGTGAAGGAGAAAAGAAACAAAATGAAAAAGGAGCACAAAATTATGAGAAAAAGTGATAGTCATTAGTAAGGAACTAAGGAATTAACCTAAGTTCTAGACCTCATTCGAGAAAATAACTGAAAAGTGCACAATGAGATTAGTAAGAATGCAAACCTTAGGCATTCTTGAATAGACTCTTAGTACCCATTAAGATCTGGACACTCCTCAAGAGGTTGAGGAAAATGAAAAGCTGAAGTATTAGGTCTAAGGCTTAGGGAGTATTCGGCCTCGTTAACTAATTTTTGGTTTACGGGACTCAGTAACCTAAGCACCCTAATCTCACACACAGCCTGGTTCAGTAAGCGTAAAAATCAGAATCACGCAGAAGCGTCACAAAAATCTGAAAAGAACATCTAGAATAGGAGCGGCCGATCAACACAAGTTGATTTGGACGAGTTCCCAGCGCGGAGAGGCGGGAAATCCCCTCGAAGATGCGTAACAAAATATCATCTCCTCGGTGCTTGTCTCTTAGGATATTTACATATCCTACGGGGGGCATATAAGCACTCTGCTGGTTCAGATTCCATGGATGGCATTATCTCGAAATGTCAATTGCCAGGGTCTGGATTCGGCCACGGAATACCATGGATGGGATTATCTCGAAATCTCAATAGCCAGGGTTCCGGGGGTTGCCATGGGCGGTGCTATCTCGAAGCATCGATCGCCAGGAACCCTTGAGGATTGATGATGGGAGCAAGGAATCTGATACAGACCGTGTTGAAAAGCCAATCCTAGGCTAGAACTAAAAAGAAAAAGAGAGAGAAAACTCTCCAAACAGAAAAACTTTCTATCTCTCTCTTACAAAACGCACTGCGAACTGAGCCAGGGCTAAAATCATTTCAAGCACGGGTGCTTTAACCACGAAGTCCAATAAACCTTAGGTTAGTTCTTGTGGGCCTTAAAAACCTTTGCTAAAAGACTGAGGCTAAGGCTAGACAGATTTGGATCTTGACGGGTACTGGAGTACCTTTTAGGCCTATGATCAGCATTCTAACCTAATCTATGAAGGCACTTATCTAAAACTATTGAAAACTTCATGGTCTAGAACAAGGGTTGAAACCTTAAGTTTTTGCTAAGGGACTAGCAAAAGCTAGGCATGGGCATATGATGAGAACCTCATCATGAGCCATAACTAGCTCATTTTGACCCAATACAAAGGATAAAAGCTCCTGCATATCTCAAGCAAAAGCTTAACTCAGAGAATTCTGAGTTTGAGAAGAAAACAAGTCATAAGGGGTAAAAGTGCAATTTTACCAGTATAATCTGCATACAGGGTAATTCAGGGCCCAAACATAGGTCAAAACAGCTTAATAAGAATAAAAGTGGGATGAGATGATCTAGCAAGGGCTACAGCACTTCCAAGGAACCAAATGATAATCTGTAACCCTAAAACAACCCACTTCAATTCACAAGGTTCGAGGCAAAGTAAAAATAGAATAAACCCTCTAAAATTCATAGAAAAATAATCTCTAGGGTTTAGAACCTTCAATTTGGCCTTTAGAACCCATTTTGACCTACATTGAGAACCATGCCCAATTAATAACTTAATTTGGGTTTTTGCGCAAATTGACCGGTCAAACAAGGTTTAATATGAAAATAAAATTCACCATCAGATTCCTTAGGTCCTAATTAGTCATGTATAAAAACTTGAGCCTAAGAAGAAACCTCCTTGACCGACTTCACACTTTAGTCCTCATATATTTACTCTTTGGCCCTCAACTTTTGAACCCTCGCATTTTGGCCCCTAACTCTCCTTCGTTCTTTGCAATCAGGTCCCTCCTGCAAAACCCTGCCAGCACCATGCTCCGGCGACCTTGCGCGGAGCATGGCGCCGGGCAGGGTGAGGTGGGGGACCTGGCAAGTGTACCGGGGGTGCCCTGCGTCGTCAGCCGTCGCAGGAGCACCCCCCTGGACATTGTAGGCCACCATACCGGCCGTGCGAACGCACGGACGGTATGGGTTCATGTTCCGACCACTCTCCGGCGAGGGAGACACGTCGTCTCCCTCCGCCTTCCTCCCTGCTTCATCCCTATAAATACCCCCCGCCGCTCCACCGACGAGGGCAGCCTGGATCTGACGGAGAAAACCCCCAGCTTTCGTCTCTTCTTTCTCCGGCAGACGCTCACCAGCTCCGGCGACTTCCTCCCCCTCCACCTCTTCGCTCTGCCGCACTACCAGCAGCAGAGACTTCCTCCCCTGCTCTTCCCGCGCCACGCCGCACCCAGCTGGCGCCTCTCCAGCCCTCTGCTCGCCGCCGCCCCTCTCCCTGAGCATCGTCTTCTCCGGCGACAGTCGATACGACTGTCGCCCTGTTCCTCCCCCTTCGTCCCTGCAAGTAAGTTAGACCTACTCCCCTTCTTCTCCTCTTTCTTTCCCGCTTTCAATTTAGTCAATTAAACCCTCGACCGCTCCTGTTCACCCTCATCCTCTCCGCCTCCGACCACCCTCCGGCGAGCCGCAGCGACCCACACGGCTCGCCGACCACCGCAGAACCTCCGCCTCCTCACCCTGATCCTCTTCCGCCCCTCCACTTCCCACCAAACACCCTCTGCAGATCCACCGAACACACCCACTTCTTCGCTCACAGTTTGACCTAGGACGACCTGTTAGCTCCATCTCGCCCCCTGCAGACCCCCTGACCACCTTCGCCGTGCCACGGCGAAGGTCCCCCGCCTGTCTGATTTGGCCGAGAGGCCGTTCTATTGATTTCAGGTTCCAGGCCTGGACCGCCATTGGCGAGGAAGCTCGAAGCTTGCTTGAGGTTGCTCCAAGCCTAGATATCCCAGGTTGAAGAGCAACGGCCTGCGCGAAAGAGTCTTGCGCACACACCCTGGCCCTCAATTGGAGTTGCGAGCCTCAACAGCTGTTGCAATTGGAAGCACCATCCCTACAGCAGGCGTGAGAGAAATGGGGTGCGCGGATAGTCCCACCTCGGGAATTTCTGAAGCCACACACCCACATAAGTTGCAAAAGTGCCACCATCTGTTTGCCTCAGTTACCACGGGGTGAGGTCCCTCTCACCCGACCCGACCCGACTCGGCCTCGTCCGTGACCACGCTCCGCGGACCTGGCCCGACCCGATTAGACTGACCTGCACTCCTCGCCCACCACGCACGCCGGTGGGCCTGGACCCGGGCCTGACCCGAACCCGATTACCCGGTAGCGCTCTGGGAGAGCTTCCGAAGAGTGATTTCAGAGAGAGAGATACGCGGGGGAGGGGGGTAGAGTAGGTTTTTGCCTCTTGACGAAAAAACTCTGAAGTGTGCAGGCCAAAGAAGAAGAAGCAGACCCGCTGAAGAAGAAGGAGCTGCTGCACTGTAGCGAAGGCATCGTTAAGTCGTCTCAGCACCGGGGCAGACGACGGAAGGTCAGCAGCCAGAGCAGGAAAGAAGACAGGCTGAAGAAGAAGGAAGAGCAACGGCCATCGCGAAAGAAGAAGAAGAGAGGTCAAGGCAGGTGAAGACAAAGAAGAAGAAGATCTGAAGAAAAAGAAAGAAAGAAAACAAGGAAGAACAGAAGACAGAAGAAAGCAGAAGAAGAAGAAGAAAAACAGGAAGAACACAAGCCGAAGAGGAGATAAGACAAAGAGGAAGAAAGAAGAGAAGAAGAAGAAGCCAAATTTTCATCTCTCTCTCTCTCTCTTTATTTTTGTAATAGAACTTGTATATCTCTAGAATACAACTTGCTCCCTGAGTTCGACCTCGGGAACTCTTTTATTTTTCCGAGTAAAAAAATTATATTTGAAATGTTGGTAATAACCGGCTTTACTACAACGTTATAACGTTACCGACGTCGTTTCATTAGTGCAGCCTCAATGTTAGTTATATTTAATTGAGGACCTTGCCTAGTTGAAGGCACTAAACTCAGCACGTGTAAAAACTGTTCCAAGCTGACTAGAATCTTACGAAAATCAGGTGCAATTTTTCCACGTCTACTCTCTTGCATGCTTTCATTTTTAACAATGGAGACATTGCATTAGCTAAGCATGGGGGGTGGATATATCTTATAATCTTTTTGTTAGCCGTAACAGTAATTTCCTGTTTTTCATCTTAAAAAAAAAAAGGAATTAGGAGACGAGAACTTAGGCATTAATAGTTGCAAACTTTAGAAATTGATACTTTGGGACCTGAATACTTAGACTCTTTAAGTCTTCGGGCTTAATTAGCCGAGCTATCCACTCGAATGTGGACTTAGTCTCGAATCCTCGCCAATTCAAATTCATTTTAATTTGGTAAATAAATTGGGATGATAAGTATGCGACTTATCAACCCGTCCACTGATTGGAGGGGACTTTAAGCCTAAGCATATACACACTTGTTGCATTGATTCACTTTTCGACGGTTTCTTCGAAAATTGGGTAGCTAATGAGCTATCTAAGGTGGTATGGCTGGCAAGTTGTCGGTGGTAACAGCTCATCAGCCGGTTCTCCAGAGCCCAGCCACAAGACCATTTTCGTCGTACTGCCTTTAGGTAAATCTTAGATCAGGGATGCCACCTACTTAAAAGAAAAAAATAGAAAAAGGAGAAAAAAAAGTAATAATAAAACCACACTTCACTGCACGAGTATGGCTGGCAAGTGGTTGTAGGTAACAGCCCATTGGCCGGTTGTCCAGAGCTCAGCTCATAAAAATGCACAATAATTCCCAAAACACTTAGGGAAGAAGCAGGGAAGTAGAATAAACTGGGGAGATATACACTGGGTTCGCCCTTGTGTTGACCCCATAAATAAAAGAAGTAGGGAGAAAGCTACCAATCGAAAAGATGAAACCTTTAGGCAAGGTCACCTAAGGTCGTAGAAACCCAAAGTCCGTTTCAACCGCCGCATAGTGAGTCTTTCACTATTTTCACAAGATTCTTAGTACTTAGAGTCCTTTTTGAGTCTTGAGTGGGTTGGGTAATCATAAAAAGTTATCCCGACACTCTCAAACTTCAAAAAGTCCAAAAAAATAAAAAAAGAAAACAAAACAAAAAAAAATGTATCTTCCCTTTTCAAATAAGGTGAGGGCTTGACGGTTTGCATTTTGGTAGACACCCAGGCACTGTTGAGTTTTTGTAATTAGGCCTTAGTGTTGAGATTTTCTAAAGCAATCAACGAATTTTGCCTAAATAATCGAATCCTGATTCTACTTTTATAAATAGCATTTAGGTTAATTTTGCTAGTGACTTGCAAAAAGTAAGCATGGGGGTAATAAACACGCATAAATTCATCATAAATGCTTATTTATGATAGTTCCTAGGCTTAGCATTGATATCATGATATAAATATTGCACAAACATCTATTGCATTGCATTTAGGATAGTTGTTTATTATGTACATTAATTCCGTCATTTTACATGACCAGGAGGCAGTGCGACATCTTTACGGGTTTGGGATGAAGAATCTGACCGAATGAATGGATTCAAAGCGACGATCGCAGTCAGTCAACGTGAGAATCACCCCAATCAGAGCTTTGTAGCACCCTTCGCAAGAGGAAGAAGACGAGCGGCCCAGATAGCACCACGTGGCACCATCCAGCCCGCCTCACCTGAGCCAAGGCGTCCCAAGCCCGTCGCAAGATGAGATCTCAGCTGTTGGATCTCAATCCGATGGCTGAGATGTGCTCTCCACAGTTGAACTCCTCACCCAGCTCAAGGATGGCCTCATCTCGGCCGTTGGATCTTCATCCAATGGTTGAGATGTGCGATTGCACCGCTCCCTCCGCTCGACAATCCAATGCGATGGCACAGCGGTCGCAACAGGCGTTCTCACGCCACGGACAGGCGGTCGAATCCCCACGGGCGCATGCAATTAACAATGTTACGACCTGGTTCCCGGATCCCTACAGGACCCGAGATCGGCTCACCTCGACTAATCTCAAGACCCAGTCGTCCAACATGAAATAACCAAAAAATAGAAAAATAAATCACATTCACATATGCAATATAACTAAGCAGTAAAAGCGTACAAAGCAGTAAAGGAAAGTAAAATTGCTGTTCCATTACATACCACTAGAACAACGGAAACGAAAGTAAACAGTAGGGACAACGGTAGCTAAAAGTATGATACTTACTACAACAGTAAGGGAAATAACAAGAAAGTGATGAAACTACGGCTGGGCTCGACTGGGCCTAGTACCCTCCGCAGCCGAAAGCTCAGGCTGCTTAACTCCTGGTCCTGAACAGTGTTAAGAAAAGACAGAGTCAGTGAACGCTAAGTAGAGTGGTATCTATACTATCCAAAACAGTAAAAGCAATAGGTTTAATTCTCTTTTCTATTTATTTTATTTTATGTGTATTTCCTTTTCACCCATTTTTCTCAAATATTCAGATATTCTTGATCTAGCATGTTCCTCGTGGGAACGATCTTGATTATAGGATTTTTCGAAGAGTAGAAGGCACACGTGGTGCTCTCCTGGTCGGGAGAGTCCCCTATGGTAGTCCTACACCCAGTCAACCACCCTAAGGTCACTATTAAGACGTAACGGTGACTACGGCACGCGTGATAAGCGCAATGGTAGCTACCCCGCACTGACATGCGGTCAGTCGTTTCCACTAGCGGGTACTCCTAAAGTACTGCACGAAACATTATAGGGCCTTGCCCTCTGAGAACAGGGGTCTTGCCCCTCAGAACCAAACAGGGGTCTCGCCCATCCACAGTCCGTGCACCCTCGTTTGACTACCTCGGTTTGCCCAAAGGGCTTAACAAGTCGGTGTAGGGTGGCTAGTTGAACCCCGGGCCCCGTGGGGTGGGTAGCTCTCTCCCTACACTAGTAGCTTGCCTCAGTACTGCGTACACGAGGGCCAACAGGAGTCGGTGTAGTGTGGCCAATCCGAACCTCGGGTCTTAACCCAAGGGCGGCTAGCTCCGCTCTACACGAAAAGGGGACAGTCGCTCTCCTTGGTACCACGTACTCAAGGGCCAGCACACTTCCTATCTACATTCCAGGTTTCCAACTAACCACAGGAGCTCTACTCCTAATTCCCCGTAGGGTTCATGCTCATATTCACCTCTTTAATTTAGATCCAGATTCCACCATTCACAATTCAATTCTTATTTATATACAGGTAGCTCGTGTTTCCATAATTCGATACATGCAACTGGTGATTCCACAGGTAATTATTCATAAATTACAGGCAGTTCATAGTTATAATACAAGCAATTGCTAACAGTTTAGCTAAATCATGCATGCAATCACATCATACGACACAAAAGATTCATTCATTCCTTTATGCTAGGGTTCATGCCACATCCTAGGGTTCCATTCGGCTATTTCCATAAGCACATTCTTATTAAATATTATTAACAAGTAAACCACTCTACCAGATAATTCGGGAGTAATGGGGGCTCGAATCTCAAACCTAGGCGTCTCTGCGAGCCCCAAACATGCAACAGGTTGAAACCCTACACCAGGGAATACATCATAAAAGGAGGCTTCAGAACAATGTACAAAGGTCTCTAGTACGTAGAGAAACTCGCAACGAAACTACAGGTACTTCGTTTGCATAAAACGGACCCCGATCGGACCCCAAACGAGTCAAAAATGTGTCTTCTGTCCAAAATCAGACATCTGGGAATAGGTCCAGACATCCTAAAAGGTACCAGAACCTTACCTTTAGTCCCTACAGTGTCCTCAGACGTCCAGGCCTCCTCTGCGATCGTCTAAAGGCAGTTCCAGACATCGGATCACGCCTCCAGTTGTCTGGAAGCACCTCCGGACGTCTGGTGTTCTGATCAGACGTCCAAAAGTGCGTGGGAGAGCGTTCCGCTCTCCTTCCCAAGGCTGCTCCTGCGTACGACAGTCGCAACCCCAAAATTAGGCCCAACATTCACTTCTACGGTGAGGCCTGCATGGCCATAACCGCGAAAAAGAACGTACCTTCGCGATAAAAGAGCTTTCAGATGTTTGGCTTTAACTCCAGACGTCCAGGTGCTTCGTCAGCTGTCTGGACTCCACTACAGACGTCTGATACTGGAAAATTTCCAGTACCAGAACCTGCTTCCAGCGCTCTCCGCCGCGCATCTCCCCGTGCCGCTGCAGCTCCAGTCGCTGCAGATTGTCGAGGCTACCACCCTAGGATCTCTCCTTCTCCCGCACGTGCCTGTGGTGGCCGTGCTAGCTTCGTTGAGCTCCCATCAAAGCTCTCTGACCTTGGCCTCCTCCTCCTCCCGCACTCTCCTCCTTCTTGCCCTCTCGCTCTCCCTCGCTCGCCTCCTCTCGCCACTCCCGCAGGCTCTGAAGGTGGTGGTGGTGGTGTGTGGAGTGGAGAGGAGAAGAGGGGAGGGGCTTTTATAGATGGCTTGGGGGTTTAGGGTTCAGGCAGGAAGGGAGGAAGGGAGAGAAAGGAGCAGAACATTCTGCGTGTCGCCCGTGTGCAGAGTGCAGAGCGCGTACAAAAATTTCATTTTCAGACATTCGGGAAAGGGTCCAGATGTCTGACTGAGACTCCAGACGTCTTAAAAGGCTAAAAGTGTGACGGGTCTTTACAAACAGTGTGAGGGCGAGCACCAAATTGGGTTGCACGATCTTCATCGAGTGGCACAGATCTCGCCATGCGGCATAGCGGCAGCGAGAGGATCTGCATGCGAACGATCACGCGCTGGCTGACGTCTGATCTGACACGGATTGAGCGCACAGTTTAAATCTTGCGAAGGGGCGTGATCTTCTCTTGACCGTGCAATCCTTCATCCGACGGTCAGGATTCATCCTTGCTTGCATGTGCGATGACAGCTGCAGGCGTGAGTGGTGGGCGCGGGATTTGCAACGATAGAAGAGTGGGCCTTGAGTGACACTTGTAGCTGTCACTCAATGGCCTGCGCAGTGTGTACGCCAGCCAAGGCAATGAAGAGGCGCGGATCTTTTGGCGACAGCTTGAGTGGCCTTGAATGACGCTTGTAGTTGTCGTTGAATGTCTATGCGCAAGATGCTTCTCCTCTCATCACTATATAAACACCCCTACACCCCCCATTCCTCTTCATCACTACCTACTCTACTCCCACAAACTCCTAAGCTCTAGCAAACCTACCAACGCTTCGTTGGAGCTTACTCTCAAGCTCCCAAGGCACCTATTAGTGTAACGAACCTCTACCCCACCAAATATTCCTCCATCTTCCCATCCCCATTCATAGGTTGCCTTGGAGCCGTCCTCCCTCCTCCATTCCGGTGGTAGATCATCTTCTCCTCCTCACCTCCATTTCGAAGCCACGCTGAAGCTTTCCTCTACCTGACATCCTCCCTCATCTCACCTCCGTCATCCTGCTCCTCATCTCCTTCATCCAAGATTCCGCCAGGTGCCGTCGTCTCACTGAACAACCGCTTCAGGAGATTTCTTCTCACCCCTTTCTCTTTTATGCTTTCGTAGTTTATTGTAATTGACATTCATGCAATACATCATATTTGATTCCATGTCTCTCTTGTGATTTCTTGTCGTTTTATTTCAAAAGCAAAAAAAATAACAAAATCCTAAAACACCAAAAAGAAACAAATCGAAGTGCGGTTTTCATACAAAGTAGACGTCGCCTCCCTGTGTTCGACCTGGGACTCCCTTGGAGTTTCGGTATAAATTATATTTGATTACGAGTTTTGCGACTACGACGACAGGTTACTCTTAACCCTGATTTCAAACTCGCAAAACGCGTTACATTAATAAGCTTACAGGTAGCTACCTCGCACTGACATGCGGTTAGTCGTTTCCGCTAGTGGGTACATCCAAATGTACAACATAGAATAGAATAGAGGTCTAGCCCCTCAATAGTTTGCGTACCCTCACCCGACTATCCTGGTTTGCCCAGAGGGCCTCAACAAGAGTCAGTGTAGGGGGCCAGTCCTAACCCCGAGCCCCATGGGGTGGCTAGCTCCCCCCTACACAGAAAGAATAGTAGCTTTCCTCAGTACCACGTACACGAGGGCCAGCTCACTTCCATACCAAGGGACGGTTGCTCTTCTTGGTACCGTGTACATGAGGGCCAGCTCACTTCCCTTATTAAGTCCGAACAACCGCCCGTAGGCAACATGTTCCATCATTCCACAGATTTTTCACATCACGATTTCAGTTTTCTTTCAAATTCCCCATAGGGTTCATGCATAGCTTTCTTTATTTTCGTAGCATCCAAATATCTCTATTTATGTCATGATTAATTAAACACATAGCAGATAGCTTTTGGTTTCATAATCCGGCAATTATCTTAGTAATCAATTATATAGGATACAACATGTATTTCAGTTCAAGTCAGGGTTCAATAATTATAAACAGGCAACTCACGATTTATTTAGGAAACATCACAATAGATTAAGCATTCGAATAATGCATATTCCTCTATCTCAGCCTTAGGGTTCATTTCACATCCTAAGGGTTCTATTAATAGTTCTAATATAACATGCACTTCAATTATGTAATTCACAGGGCATAGCAAAACCATTATACTAGGGTAACCTGGAGGTGTGGGGGCACAAACGGTGGACCTCGCAGCCTCCGTAGGTCCCGTGCACACCACGAACGGCTGACCTATTTAACACGAATGGTCAATCCACACATTTCTAACATCTCACATGAAAGGAATGCCCTCAAAACAATTAGAACACAGCTCCATCGCATTGGAAAATCTGACAGAAAGCCAATGTTACTTCGTTTACAAAAAACCAACTTTGTTTGGGCCCTGAATCGACCCAAACACACTTCTCGGTTCACCTAAATCGGACCAGGCAGGCTGATCCGATTGGATCGGCCATTGGATACCTGGAATATTCCAAATAGGCTGATATCAAATGTCTGGAACAGCTTCCAGACGTCTTAAACGATACTAGAATTCTCACCTTGCGTTCTGCGCTGAAAACGGACATTTGGAACCCCTCACGGTCGTCCAGGGGTCCCTCCAGACGTCTGGCAGTGCACTCGGATGTCTAAGATGGGTATTAGTGTCTGCGGAGACATCCATACGTCCTAAAATGTCTAGGAGCTACTCCTGTGCCTCTTCCCAACGGCCATGCATGCGTACAGTGACGTACAATCACTCTCAGACAACTCGTACGAAAAAATACAAGCGGACAGGACCTTACCGTTTGAATTTGCTTTATCAGACATCTAGTACTACCTCTGGACATCCAGTTAGATGTCTATTGAGAGGTACAGATGTCTGATTTGCAGAGAAAAATCTCTTCAGAGCCCTTCGTGAGCCTTCCTCTCCTGGTGGAAAGCGCCCACGCCCTGTGCAACACACACATACCAAGGCGCTTAGACTGTGTAGAGAAAAATACACCGAACATCACGTACAAGTATCGAACAGGGCGTTACCTCAGATTTTACGCAGTATCAGACGTCCGGTGGACGCTCCGGACGTCCAACCAGACGTCTGGTGGACTCCTTAGACGTCTGGTTCTGCAGAAAAATAACTCCATAGAACCATTCGCGAGCCTTTTCTCTTCGTAAAAACACCCCCCCTCACCAGGAGCTGCTACAGCAAAGAAGCTCCCTTAGCTCCGCATGGACGCCCTCCCTCCAAGCTCCATCGCTAGCTCGCCCAAGCTCCTCCTTGCGCACTCAAACTCCTGCAGTGGGAGCTCCTTGCGCGGTAGGGAGGACACGGAGAGGAAGTGGGGAAAGGGGAGTTAATGGTGGCGTCGAGGGAGGAAACGGGAGAGGGTGGGTGGCTCGGGAAACGAGGTAGGGTGTTTAAATAGAGAGGGGGTTTAGGGTTTAGGGGTGTACGTGGGTGTGGGTGGGGCCGGGGCACTTTGCAAGAAGTGCTCTGCAAGAGCCTCTTTTATCCACAAAACTCCCAAAACAAGAAATCCAAGGGGTTACAAATTGCAGCAACCCCCCTAAATTTCAAATAATGGCCCCACGACCCTTGGGAAGGGTCATTTCACTATATGAGATGCATACTGAATTATAATTCTGGCAAATATCTGATAGCATGTGGGATTAATAAGATGAGGGATTTACAAATTTATTAGGCTTAGTCTCCCAGTGGATACGACACTTTTACCAATGTGGTTAGATTAGATATAAATTAATTTTGATAGAGAGATTTTCCACCATATAAAATACTACAATGGCGTATTATTTTTATTGACCTCCTATTCAAGTGAAAATCTCTCTGTCAGGACCTACTTCATGATTTGGGTAGATCATTTGGTGACTGCACCACTTTTGATACCCATGTACTTGATGATATCTCACTTAAGAATTGGAATAATGGATCACAAGTACAGGACCGCACATCAGGTTCTTACTTGACTCCATCTATATTCAACCCCACCCAGGGTGATACACACTTTGATTCATATCCTGATTCGTATAACCCTGAGTGGAGAAGCAATCCTAATCTTTCATGGCCACCACAGAGACATACTCAGACTGACTATCAATCTAGGCCTGCCTAGTATTCCACTCAATCCACTTTAAGGCAACAACCTAGTCCAACCTAACCCACAACCACCCTTGATGATATCATGAACCTTCTGTTGGACTTTGATAAGAAAAATGAAGAAAGGCTGACTAATCTGGAAAATCAAGTGCAATCTTAAGGAGATCAAAGCAAGAGACTTCAAGAATCCTTCCATCCCCGTGCAAACTCCTCCCTATTCTTATTCTCCACCTATTCTTCTAACCCTTCCTCCAATCTATCACATGTGCCATTGTGCAGGTGCCAATTCTTTGGCCTCTAAAAGAAAGAGAAAAGCCAAGAGCCCACCCAAACTATTTGATTCGGGCTCACCTAAAAACCTTAAGACCAACCCTGTATCAAGCTCTGACTCAGACTTTAGGGACAAAAAGAAGAAAAAGGCTCCTAAATTTGATTTGACTTTTTTACCCTTTCCTGGAGCCTTAAAGAAAGAGTCAAAAGAAAATAAAAAGACTTGCACACCTAAAGAAGTGGTTTTGTCTACCAACATAAGTGCATTTGTTTCTGACACTCTGCCACCCAAAAAGATCGACCCTAGAAAACCTTTCATATCTTGTGCCATTAAGGGATTCACCTTTAACAGAGCCCTTGTGGATCTAGGGTCATCAATCAGCTTGATTCCTACCACCCTTTTTGACCGCACCAAACTTGGAGATCTGCACCACACACCTATCACCATTAAAATGGGAGATGGCTCCATCAGCACACCTAAGGGGGTAGTTCATGACGTGATCATCAAAGTGCAAGTTCTTAGCTTTTCGGTTGATTTTATAGTTTTAGACATGGATATATTGGAGAAGCTAAGTGATTCACCCATCATTTTGGGTGGCCCTTTCTTGGCTACGGCCAATGTACGGATTGATTGTTACTCAAGATGTATGGAAATGAGCAGTGGTAATGAGAAGATTTACTTTCATATTATGCAGCCGCCAAGAAAACAAAGTCATGGTATTTTTTGGATGATACGGAAAATGATTCAGAGAATAATTTGGAAGAAACAATGATGATTGATACATGGGTAGGACCACATGACCTATATCAAGAATCCACTAGATCACACAAGCCACCCTTAATACAAGATCGAATCTTTGATGGCATGGTTGACTATCTTGATCAACCTAGCCCAATTCAAACCCTTGCCCCTTGCAATGAAGCCCAGATTACTCAATTGATCAAAATGGTCCAGGAAATAAAAGAAGCTAGTGCTAAAGAATATGATGATATAAGAAAGAACTTCATAAAATTTGAGACCAACAACAAAAATTAGACACGTTTGAATTTGGGTCGGGTGTGCCACGACAGATTTTTGATTATGAGGTTGTCATTGAGGATTCTGTGGATCCAACACCCGAGATGAATGATATTGATGTCTCGAAAACTGATTCAGCCCATTCCACTTTCTTGGAGGGACTCACTAATGAATCTAATGCCTAATTCCATCTAAGTAAGTAGGAGGACATATCCCCTTATGAAAAAGATATTCAAGAGATTGAAAGATTATTGGGGATTACATATGATGAGTTATCTGAGGAAGTTAAGAATGTTGCTGAATCATGTGAATTTAATAACAATTGGGAATTGGAATTGAATGACTATAAAGAGGAGGAAGAAAAGGATGATACTCAAGAAGAAACATCTATGGGAGAGACAGGGAGTGATCACTGGATCTTGACTTCCAGATCTGACCACATCACTTGGGTCATGCCTTCCATTCATCACCATTATCAGGACCCATATGATTTTACCCCACACGACTCCGCTCATACCCCAACCACCCATCTTCTCTATCACCTCTTCGGGATGCCTTCATCTTCATTTCTTTCAGGCACCCGTTTTCATCTCGCTTTCTTCTTTAGCATCAAGCTGCAGATAATCCCAAGCCCCAACTACATATTTTTCCAACTTTTTGGGCTTGGACATCATAGATAGTTGGTTCGCATTTGCGGCCCATTGTTGGCGAATGAGATTAAACTTCTAATCATTTTACTCGCCATTCTCAATACCGTATTGACATATCATTTTCGAGTTTATGCCTATCTGGGGCATTAAACTCAGCACTTATACATAGCATATTTTATTTAGCATATTTTCCTGCATATTTCTTTCATTTCATAGGTGTTGGAATATGCTGATTGCTAAACATTTGGATGCGATTCTAGGTGATTTCTACCCTTTATTATGCTTTTCATGAATTTCTATCTTGTTCATTTATGTTTATTTTCATGTTTGAGGACATGAAAGAACTTAAGCATGGGGGGTAGTATACTTACATTGAATAATTTCTACCAACACCTAGAAAAAAAACCTTTCGTATTTTCAAATATCACGATAATTGCACTTTAGGGTCCTTAATTTAAGAATAGCCAGCTTGACCTCCAATGTTTGCATTGGAGCTAAAAATAGTCCACAACAGCCACTCTCGACTCATCCACTCACCTTTATGTTCTAAAATTAGGATCAAGCTAAATGTGAACCCGAATGAGGTAGAATATTGAAGTGTAACTATGAAAGGTTATTGCAATTATACATAGCATGTATATATATTGCATTCATGCATTCATGTATAAAAGATTTTTATCAGGGAGGTTTTATTGAGGATTTTCTTCTTGAATTATTTCTTAGTTTAGAATTCAGTACAAATTATTTCACTCATATGTAGACTTTGTAATGAATCCTCTGTGAAAACCAATAAACATTTTTAGTTTGTCGAGGAGAAGTATTGCTTCTTTTCCTGAGCCCTTGGACAGTCAATTAGAGAGTCAGGCAAATTATCTTTCAGTAGATCCACCAAACATTTGTGAGGTGAGAGTAGAGTGTCTATTGGTACTCTAAGTCTAGTGTGAGGACTTTAAAGTTCTGGATAATTGGATAATGATACATCAAAGTTAATCATAGTTTTCGCTTTCAGTTCCTGCGTGCGAATATTGTTGTGTGAATTCTTGAGAATCACCAAATGAGGTAGATACGCGAAGATTAAGTTCTAATAAAACTATGAATATGGTGGATGGTTATAACCGTCCTTTATGGAATCCTCGGCTGAAGGAGGGTATTAGTGCCAAAGGTCAAAGTAGTTTCACCAAATAAGCCACACATTATCCTCTTGAACATCATCATTCCCCAAGAATGCCTCGTCAATAAAAGTTGTACTGTGTGTTATGTTGATAGATATGAAAAAAAAAGAGAAAAAATATATATAGAAAAAGAAAAAAATAAAAAAAAAGAAAAAGAAAAAAATAGACAAAAAGTGAAAAACTATGAATAAAAAAGTGTTTTGAGTTTATAGTTGTGTTTATGTGTTGATTTCATTTTGAGTCAATTACATTGAGGCAAGAAAACACCCATTGCGATCCACCAAATATGGCCCTTACTTACTTTTTCAATATTTCTGACCGCTCAAATACTGGCTGAGGGATTTTAACTTAGTTGTAGGGTTATAGAATCACAATTGGAGTATTAATGTCATGTGAGTCCTCTAAATATTGAGTTCTTCTATACATTGGGTGAGATTGTGAGCTCAAAACGAAAAAGATAAGAAAAGAAGAAAAAGAAGAGAGAGAAAGTGAGTACAAAGGAACTAAAAGAGAACACAGTTTTTAGCCTCTCTTTGGGTTGATTTGTTTGATAGTCTAAAAATCTAGAGTCTGTAGTACTGGGTTACATGTAGCATCAGATAAGTGAAAGCCACCAAATATAAAATCACCTGACTTAGACATTTTCTACCTAAGCCAGAAAGCCGGGGTAGAAATTATAGATTATTTGTTACGTATCCCTGAGGGAAGAAGTTTTCCTATCCCGATAGAATTTTTATCGAGGGTCAAGTACGAACTTTAAGTGTGGATTGGCTTTTCACTTGGATCCATTGCTTACACTATTGTCACTATACTTTCATGTTATCTGGATCTCTAGATTTTTGGAAGAAAATAAGAAGAAATCTTTTCTTAAATCCTTGATAAAAAGGAATAAACAGTCCTTTAGGGACTGGGTTGTAAATAACATGGTTCATACACTTTGCATTCATACATTTTCTAGGGACTAGCGAAATTTAGGTATGTGAGTATGATTGCACAGCAATCATAGGTCCTAATCAACCAAAATAGTGTTAAAAACCTAACTTAATCTGTAAACATTGCATTCATATCATGCATTACATTGTTTTATGGTATTGTATATAGAATAATGTGAGTTTATCTTACTATTTAGTGCTTCTATTGTTATTTGCAGCTAATAAAGTGATCCAGGATGTGAGATAGAGAGGAATAAGGTGATAAGAGAGAAAAAGAAGAAGAAGAAGAAGAAAGAAGAGGAGTGAGGAGGATAGCCCTATTCCAACCCTTAGAAACCTTAGGACAACCTTCCTAAACCCAAAACCACTTTCATTAGGACATCTTGGCCTTATAACCTAAAAGATGGATACCACTATCCATATTCCTATCTACATTATCTTTATCCCTAACCTCCACTTAGGATAGCCTAAACCCACAATCCCAAAACTTGGATAACATTATCTACAATGTTATCCTGCTATCCACATATCTTATCCTTCTATCGAGGTTCCTAAACCTCCTATCCCCAACCCAATTGAACTAGTCCATACCTAATTGGGTGCATCTACAGTTGATTGGGTGCACCTGAACCTAATTAGATCCACCCAAGATCTAATTGACTCCTACCTACCCATACAAGTGTAATTAGGCTTAGTAGAACCTAATTAGACTCGACCTAGACTCTATTAGGCTACCCTAGACCCAATTAAGTTCACTCCTCTCCGATTAGACTTTCCTAAGCCTAATTAGGTCCATACCCACTTAATCTAGGTTGACCCAACCTAGATTTACCAAAACCCACAACCTTACTCTACGCAATTCAACCACAAATACACACTTTCCTAAACACACCTTCCTTTTCTACTCCTACCAAAACACACGCACACCATCTTAGGAATGACTCGCAACACCTTACGCCTACCCAAATTGCTCCACAAAAACTTGCGCCAACCTAATTGCCTCCTACCACTTTTGGTGGTCCACTCATATCATCTTTCTCTCCCCTAAATTGTGGATCTGGGAAGATCAAGAAATTGCCAACCCACCCTCCTACTAAGGTGGCAATTTCCATAGTGGCCACCGCCCATAAAGGCTAGAAGAAAAGAGATTGCAAATCATTCTCTATTCTCTCCTCACTTCTCAACTTGCGACTCCAACATCCCCTCCACCCTCCGAAGGCTGTCCCCCTTCTCTTCCTCCCAAGGGTCCTCCTCCTCCAAGGCTCCCTCCATGGGCGACTAGGAAGAAGCTTCTCAAAGGCTTCTTCAAGGGTGGCAAGAAGAAGGAGAGCACAAGGGATGCAACACCTTCTCCTCTCTTCATTTGGGCATCTGCTCTCATCTCCATAGAGAGGGTTCACACCCCCTCTATCCTTTTTCTTCTTAGTCGGCCAAGAAGATTCTCCTTATACTTCCCTTGGTTGGCCATCCTTTGGGTCGCTTTCATATTATCTTTTTATGCATGTTGAACTCTCATGTTAGTCCTTTATGAATATTTTTTGCGATTTCATGTGCTTATGTTATGCATGCCCACTTGTATTCATTAGCATCCATTAGGGTTGTCCTTAGGTTCACCATAAGCATGACCACCATGGCCTCACATAGATACACTTAGTCATTTAGGGTTTTAGATACTTAGTTAGATCTATGTTGTGTCGTATTCACTTTTGCTTTTGAAAAATCAAAATAGTAAAAAAATCCTAAAATATAAAAAAGATCAAATAGATTAGGTTAGGTTAAATTTATGTTAGAAAAATGGGTCCAATTCTAACACTCGCATTTTACGCCTCCCAGAAACCAATGATCGGGACTCAAGTTATAAAAGAAAAAATCTATGTGAGTTTTTTTAAGGAAATAAATATTTTTGATTAAAGTGGTTGAGCACAAGTATACTACCAAAATGACGTATTATTTACAAAAACATATTTTTAGCCCCAAAAATGCTTGTTAGGACTCGCATGCTCGGCATCTTGTTTTGAAAATGGAGCACAACGTAGGTGTGAGCCAAGTGGCTCAGTACAGCTTTAACTATTATTTTTATTACTACCGGTGATACCTACATTATACGTGTGTGTGTAGTATTTACCCCTGCTAGACAACTAACATGACCCGTAGATCTTCCTGAGTGTTGATCCATTGGGCAACTTAGGAAATCATCGTTTCTCACAGGGATTTGAGGTAAAAGAATAGTAGGTTAGACTAAGGTAAGAAGTACAGATCTAAATCTAATAACCTGCGTTTTACACCTCTCAAAGATGACTGGGACTCACAAATTACAAGATAAAAATTGATCTACGGGACTTTTGTAAAACAAATATAAATATCTTTTATTAGGATTTTGCGTGACTATACTATAAATACAACGACAATGACTTTTCCAAATATCAAATCTCACGCAAAACGACCTTATCAAATGGTGTTGTTGCCAAGGAGGCAACACACAGGTTTTTAGATTGGGATTTGTGTTTGTTAATCTTGTCTTGCTTAGATTTTATTGATTTGGTGAAGAATAAGGATTCACGCATGCTCCGATCCGTGGTGAAGAAAACAGGTAAGCCTTTGATCCTCTTGTATTTGTCTTGCTTTCTTAGGTTTTAGATCTTAAAAAAAGGTCTTTAAAGAAAAATTTTGGTGTGTGTTTTGACTTGGATTTTTTTTTTAAACACACCTTTGCTATCTTTAGAATTTCGGCCATCAAATTGTGGTGGTTTTTAAAAATTTATTGTTGAAAAATTATAGATCCAAAAATTTTGAAATTTGGCCTAAATGTGGATCCATAGTTTATTTTGGAAAATTTACATTGTACAATTTTTAAAAATTCAAATAGTGGATAGGGGTCAATATTGCCTAAAACATGATTTGATCTGAATTTAGGAAATTCTTCCGACCTCTGTAGAAATCCAATTGATTTGAAATTTGCTGGTTGGAAAGCCACTGAAATAAAGTTTAATCAGTAATTTGTCAAGAAATTTTGGCATTGTCCATACACTGTTTAAATCTGAATTAGTCGCAAGGGGTCTGTTGGGTCTATTTGACCCCCTGGAGCTATAAAAATTGTATAAAATTCTATAAAAAAGTAGAAATTCTACAAAAATACTCCTTGGAATCCCAATTAAAAGAGGAATCAATATACTGAATTTCAAGTCATTATAATATTGATTCCATCTTGTGGAGTGATTTAGATTCTTCTTATGATCTGTGAATGTTAATTTTATAAAAGGAAACCATCAAACCCTTATTCTGGTGTTCGGTCATATCAAAAATCTGATTTTTAAAAATAAATTTATGCATCACAGTTTGTACATCTTAAAATCGTGAAAGTTTTACTTTAGATATCCTTTCTAATTAGCTTTCATTTGGTACCTATCCTAAGTCTTAATTTACAATATATTCATTTTGTAAGGGTGGGTCAAAATTGTCAAGAGTGACTGATCAGTCAACTTTGAAGAATTCTTCCCACCTCTACGTAGCTCATATTAATATGAAATTAGTGTCATTTGAAAGCTTATTAAATCTACTATCTCCGTAAAATTTTCATAATTTTTGGATATTGGTTAATCAACTATCTTGTTTAAGATATTTCAGTCTACCCTTATCGGTAGCTAGTCACTATTAAATTTAAATAAAATTAAGGAATATTTAAAAATCATAAAAAATTATTTTTGTGAACCTTACTTGATGTGTGAATAGTACGCCAATTTTGGGATCTTTTGATACTGTTTGTACACCTTTCGTAATAGAGAGAAAGAAAAGAAGTGGAAAAGGAAGTGGCAATTTCTTTTTAGTATAAGATAATTTTAGATTAAGAAATAGGCTATATGTTTAAACAACTTGTGAAGCACATTGAACGTAGAGCGGACAATGCCAAGTGGTTGATCGTCTTGCCTTAGCCATCTCACTCACATACATAAATCGATTTCAGACGGAACCCTTCTTTTTACTACAGTGCAGTTTACAACAACAACAACAAGAATAATAATAATAATTGTTCTTGGAAAAGGGAGAAGTTACTAAAAAGCTGTCGAAATCCCAAGAGAATTAATTAGTAGTTAGTAGAAGAAGGAAGATGACGAGAAGGAAGAGCGCCAAAGCAGCGAAGGAAAGATCATTGTGGAGGAGCCGCAGACCGCAGACCCCATGCGATGGCGACGACAGCATAGTGCACCCCACTACCACCCAAGTGAGTGAGTAAATAGTAGTAGTAGTAGTAGTAGTAATGGTTTGCTTGCTTGCTTCCTTCCGTTCTTGATCCTGATGGCGGGAACAAGATCTCTCTTTGTTGCAAGCAAGGGAGTGATGGATGTCGGAGAAGACCGAGCAAGCAGGAGGAGGTGGAGGTCATACGATGATGAAGCGGGGATGAGAGCGAGCGAGGAGGCAAAGGGTAGGGTCTGATCTCATCTGTATTGGTGCTGCTTCCTGTCGCACCCGCGCACATCCTTTTGCGATGCAATTCGAGTTTTCTTGTCAGCCGATGGTCAAGAAGCAAAGCGATCCCAGGAGCGTCTGCCCAAACTAATTTCTAAACAGAGTTGGATATACCATGTATCGTTGAGTGCGGGGGTTGGTCTAAAAAGGAAATATATATATATATAGCCACGTGTCGAAAGTTCCCTCCGTGCACCCCCTTCCCTGCCCCTCACATGCCGTCGCTCTCTCCGTCTCACCCAGTCAAGGTAGCTCTAGGTTTTTTTTTTATACTTTTAGTGCTTCCCCCTCCCACGCTCAGCATTCCCCCTTCCCCTACCCCGCTCTGTCGTTCTCCCTCCATTGCATTTAATGTCTCCCCCACTCTCTCTCCTCCCCTCCCTCCGTTCTTTGTTTTTTTTCCGTCTCCTAATAATTGTTAGTCGAGTATAACCTCTGTCTATATCCTTATTCTACAAGAGAGAGTTTTCCATGTCACATGTCCAATTTATTCTTTTTCTTTTCTTTTATATAGTTATTACTAATAATATATCATGCTACCTAAACCCCAATTCATCTTTTTAGCATATAAAAATAGATTTTATAAGCAAGATAAACTTTTTTTTTAATAATTTACTTTATATAAAGTATTATACATTATTCATTAATGACATCGAATATAAAAATATAAATAGGGTTAAGTTTAATTAAGTTTACACATTTATTTTTAAATATAATACTTATGTATGCATACCTTGCCCACTCCATGTGGATTCTCACGTCTTTCTTTTTATTTTTTTTCTGTCATTAGTGTAGGACCAAACACACCAATCCTATAATACTAAAGGTGGGTTTGGTTTGATCAACGCCCTCTCACCCTCTATAAAGGTGAGGCATAGAATTTAACATAGAATTTTACTTATATTTTTTATTTTTCTTTTTCTTTTCCCCTCTCATCAAATTTGCTCCCTCACTCTAGTTAATTTTTTCCCTTCTCATCAAATTATAGGTGAACCAAAAGGGAAACACAATTCACTTAAATTATAAGTGTATGAAAAAAGAAATGTTACCTTTCTTTTTACCTCTCATCAAATTAAGGATGAAGAAAAAAAATGAGTGTCATGGGTCACGTAATCCTAATAATTATTTTTCATTTATCCTATAATATTAAAGATAAGTTTTGGCTAACCATGTGTCAACCCCCCCCCCCCCCCCAACTTGGTTACACCCTTCACCCCGCTCTCCCTCTCTCTCTCCCTGTCACTTGACCAAATATTATTCATTTATCTATTTATATATTTATTTTATAGGTAAGACAACTACTTTCATTTTATGTAATAATTTACTTTATATGGGGCATTGTATATTATACATTAATTGTATATGATATAGGGATGTAAATAGGATCAGGTTTTATTAAGTTTAAATATTTATTTTTAAATTTAATACCCATGCGTACGTATCTTACCTACTTCACATGAATTTCCACATCTCTCTTTCTCTCTATTTTCTCCCTCCCCCTTATCAATCCCGTAGCAAAGTGCGAGGTCAAATGCACTAATATCTATATATTATATACTAAAGTAGGGTTCAATCTACCATGTGTCGGTGTATCCCCTCTCCCTCTGTTCTTTCCCCCTGTGCCTTCCTCGCTCCCATTCTCCTACACACACACACTCTCTCTCTCTCAATGAAAGTTCCTGTATTTGAGTGATAATTTACAGATCAAACATTCAAGAAAAAGAAATAAGCAAAAAGCATCTTAGTTTAAATTATGTCAATCGACCACAAAAGCAACAAGAAAGGTACGACATGCAATAAATTACTCAAAATATTAAAATATATGAAAAGAATTTGAATCATTTGTGATAATAACTATGATCCAATTATCAATCAATTGAGTTGAAGTTATTTCTCGTAAAATTTATCTTACAAACTATTAATTTTATGTAGAATTTAAATTTACTTTCTCAAAGATAAATTCTTTAAAATCAAATGAATATGGAAAAAATGGACCAATGTGTCATAGATCTTAAAATGAGAACAATTACAAAAACTTTAATGAAGTTCAATATACATGAGGAAGAAATATTTAAACTAATTAATTCTACTTAAAGTTTCAAGAAAAATGGAAATAAAAAAATAATTCTAAAATTACATCAAAAATTCTCTCACTAGATTGATATAAATTTGACAAAGAACAAGTAATTTGCTTTCTCTAGATTATAGACTATTCTCTCGATCATTTTTCTTTTGAATTATTATGGAAAATAATGACATAATATTTAATGTAAGATTAACATGTCCCACCTTTCTCTCCCTTTGCATCATATTTCATTTACAATTACATTGCATTCACTTCATGATTTTTTTTATGTATGATATCTATCGTCATTTAACCTTACTTATCTTTCATATAATAATTTGTATTTTTTAATTAATTTTTTTTATATCTTGAAATTAAATGTAGTTACCTTACTTATATACAATGTTTAAAGATACAATATGATATATTTAATTTAAAAAAAAATAATTTTCTTTCATGCAGCGAAACGCAAGTCAAACACATTAGTATATACTAAAATAAGGTTTAGCTGTCCACGTGTTGACTCCGCCTCTCCCCACATCCCCCATCCGCCCCGCCGACGCCGCCGCGCGCACCCACTCTCCTGCCCCCAACTCCCCTCCTCACTATCGTGGCATCCGGAAGCACGTTGGGATCGCTATGCTGTAGAGTCCGCGTGAAGCGTGTCGGCTCCCCCCTCCCCCTTCACCAGAACGCCCCTTCCTCTAAACGAAGGTGTGGCTCCACCCGCTCCCCATCGCAAACCCTTGCCTTCACCCCGTTGTCCCTCTTCCTCCTCCCCCTCTACCAATCGCCCTCTCTCCTCCCTCAACCTCTGCCTCTGCCTCTGCCCCTTCCCCTCCCGCTCCATTCCCCTCACACCCATCTCCTCCTCCTCCTCCTCTATCTAAAGTGCGGTTACTTCCCCCCTCCTCCTAACACGCATCCCCATTCCTCCCCACGAAATCCTTCACCCGTCTGTTTGTCTTCTCCCCCTCGCCATGTGTCGTATCCTTTCCTTGACACACCATGTGCCTCAATGATGGGAACGATCTTCCCAAAACCATCTTTTCCACTTCGATTATTCACATTTCAGTCGACAATTCCAAACTTTCTGCTGCTATGGGAGCTCTGTTATGGCCTCGACAGACTGTCGCGTCCTATTTTCTCCGTGAGGATCTACACGAACCTGAAGCTGGTGGTGTTCCTCAACCCCTTTTGCGAGGACCTTGGGAAGGCCCCTCCTCTTCATTGTCTTCCTCAATCTCGCCTTCTCTCGTCAAGAAGGTCAACCCTTTTCCCATCCATCTGCCTGATCTTCTATTTTTCGATTTTTCCTTTTTTTGAATGCTTCTATCAAATGAATGCCGATCAGAAAGTAGGAGCGAAGGGAACATTCCCTATTTTATTTGTTCTTCATTAATGTGTCTGTTAAAAGATGTTTGCAGTTTATTAGGTTCATTGTTTGATTTGTGCCTTTAATAGTTCAGTTCTTAGCTTGGCTGCTGTGTTAGAAAAGGATTATGAAAAAGGAGTATCTTCTGAAAGTCATGCCACAATTAGATCCTACTTGCTTTTTTTTTTTTTTGAAAGTGTTGCCCTTTGATTTGTGGTGATTGAATATTATAACTGTAAATATGTGTTTGTAGTGTATACAATGTGTATGTGTTTGCAAGGATGTGTATTTTGTTGGAAAGCTATAATGACGGTTGCAAAATTAGCTCGCTAAAGTGTCCTCTGAGTAGTGTATTGTAGCATGTTGTAGCTTTGTTCTTATATAAGGAGAACACATAATTATGGAGAAATACATGCAACTACAGCAGGTAAAGGAGGGAGAATAATTTTTTTATTAGAAAAGGTTCTCCTTAAAGTAGCTCTAATTCTGAGTCTGAAATATAGGATCTCTATTTTATATATTTGAAAGTTGGAGTGGAGATTTAGATGGAAGAATGCATTTTGTGGGGTTCATCTTTAGCATGGAAATGCCATTTACCTTAACACTATGGTTAACTGCCGGCAAGAATCCTTGGTTGTGTGGTTCCTTGGTCTTTGGCTTTTCCATGGCTATCAACATGTTGTCGTTGCTACTGCAGGGAGACATGCTATTCTTGCACTTGAGCAAAGATTCAATTATTGTTGGAGACATTGTTGTATACAACATTGATGTGAATGCAACATGTTCACCTATTAATGTGGGTAAAGAATTCATCTTTTGTTGCATACTATATAAGATTTGGGATCCAACTTTATTCAATGTGGTCCTTTTCATTTGTTCATTTGTAACTGAGTTCTGGATTAGTCATGTTCGTGTGGTCAAGTTTTGGTAAGGCGATTTGCCAAAAAAGGCTTATTTTGAATACTTTAAACATGGACTCTACATTTTATAATTACAACTTTTATGTGCTATTCCAGGACTAGGAAGGCTTCTTTTCTATTTGTGCTTATGTGTGGGGATTGAGTATTGCATAAAGGTCCATGTGTTATAACTTCTATTAAAAGGTAGCTTAGGCACTTAAATGGATATATTGGATTTTCCATTTTGGTTAGAGAACAGTTACCTCAAGTTGGTCGAAATCTTATGCGCCGAAGTTTACCAAATTCTTATAAATTGTAGAAAATGCTAAGACATATTGAAATCTTTTATCATGTTTTGAGTCAAATCTCAACAACCCCGTCATAGCTGTGGAGAGTTATCCTCTGAAATGTTTCTCATTTTAGTTTATGAATTTTTCTCATAACCTTTACTCCTTCCTTTATTAAAGAAAAATGATATTAGATACATATATTTTAGATAGGTGGAGCATTGGGTTGAGTGGATCTGAGTCTGATCCAAAAAAATCTAGACGTAATATGATGTATTTTAACCTTCAAGAAATAAAAAGAATAATTATTTTCTCTTGTGTAGCAGAGACACTAGTATGTATATAAATGGGGGGTTCGGATGCAGCATATGAACGTTGTTGTACGGTCAAGTTATTTAACCATAAGAATAGGTTTCTAAACGAATGGTGGGCGGGAGAGGCTTTTGAATTGAGAGGGAAAAGAAAACGAAGAGTTACCGACAATATTGGAAGGAAAAAGGTAGTCATTGGTCTGTTAGATTAAACAATCACTTCAAACCTAAAAAAGTAAAAATAACAATTAGCTTGCAAAAAGTGATGGCTCTAATGACTATTACCTTAAGCAGACTACTGGACCTCTTACCAAATTTCTGAAAAGATTATCAGCTCATGATTTGGATGAAGTTATAGTCATTTGACTACATCCATGATTATGGTCGATCTTTCTCATGGATAAAAATGTCAATTACCTACAACAGAGATTGTTGACAACATTTCATTTTAGTTGGAAAAATTAAGGTATGTTTGACAGGGGGATAGTGTTGTATTGGTATAGAATAGGAGTGTATTAAGTATAGAAGGTATTTGATTGGTGGGATTGTAATAATTGGTGAGATTGTAATAATTGATAGAATTGTTAATGATTGATATGTTGGTTTTGTAAGAGAGGAGAGAGAGTTAATGGTATTTGATGTGATTGATTTTAATTATTATGTAGTGTTTTTTGAGTTATATGTGGAAAAAAAGAGTATTAGTAGGTTTTGATGTGATGGGAAGAGAGAATTTATGTGAGAAGAGTGAGCTTCTTGGAATTCGTGCTATTCCTATTCCATCCCATCTCTTATCCCGCAGCCAGACGTTGCCTTAGGATCTCTAGCTTTTCATTAAGTTTCGAAAAAAATTTGCAAGAGCTACATTTTATGATGTTAAAAAGAAAGTTTACAAGAGAAACCTTTGAATGGAATTAAAATCTAAAACTAGGAAATTAATCTGCAATACTAAAGCCTTATATATGGTTCCCAATTATGAGCCACCTTGTATAGAAAGAAAAAACCTATATGAGCAACATAATGTCAACAGAATCACCAATTATGAAAAGTAAAATATCAAAGACAGAAGAGATTCTCCATCTTCAAAACGAATATTTGAATGCAATAACAACCTTTACAATCTAGGAACACATTCAATTATATCTTGGGTTGTATTGTCAATCACTAGATGCTTCCACAGCATCTATTGAAGGATGGATATTAAAACTTGTTAAAAACTTTCACTTAGGTCGTAACAACTCCATGCTATCAAGTAACAAGTCTGCAACCACCGAGCAATATCGGTAGAAGTGCTTAAAAATTTACTCTTTCCCACGCATATGAAGGAAAAATCATTATTCCCCACTATTGAATACAACATTAGAAGAAACCTAGTCCTTGGATAGCAGCAGAATATTTGTGACCCACCGAAGTTTCTTGTATCAAAGGTTTAACAACAGAAGTATTTTGTTCCATTACTCCAACCTTGAGTTTTAAAAAGATGATGACACTCATCTTGGACGGGGAGGATAAATAATCGACAAACTTATCACCACATGTTAGCCAAAACTCAAATTGGAAATATACCATTTTCACTTAAATGGTATGAGTTTACTTACCAGCTGAGCTATCTAACAGGTTGCAAACTTTGACCTTGAGTTTTATGCATGCAAATTGTTGATTTTTTATAGTTACTTGACATCAACGGACCTTCCTCCAGCTTAATATAACCATCTTAAGTGCGCTTTCAATCTCATCTAGCATAAAGGCAACAAACTTACAATACCTTCTTTTACATATAGCCTCGTACTCAGACAAAGTATGCAACTATGAAATAAGGAGCTGTAGATACTGGAGAGCAAACATTGTAACATGAAACGATCTTTTACATAATGCATATTATACCGAAGGTGTCAAAGGAGCAAACCATCACATAACTTTTATTGTTTACTTACTACCAAACGTGTGGCCACATTTATAGGGCACCTATATTTCCTCCTTTGCAGGTGTCCCAACACAGACTCCACCTTGGATGCACTATGAAGCCAAGACCATAACCAGTAAGGGCACCAAGCATCATAAAACCCACATATGTGGCATATGATAACACATAATAAATTATCATCTTGCTATTTCCTGCTTCAATAGAGTTGTTTCATCTCTTTCCAGATATGCAAGAGGGCCGGATAAGGTACTTTCACTTGCTAATGCAAAACTCAAGAAAATTTCCACCATATCATGAGCGTGTCCATCATGGTTCCCTATATAGGTGAGGGTTAGCTTTTCCCTCGTAGCAACTAACCTCACATATCCAAACTCAAAACAATAGTACATGGATCTCTTGGGTTGAGAGAAGATGGGGAGATTTGTATGGGTAGGTAATGGGGTCTAGATTGATTGCCAATCTTGTCCACCCATCCCGATCATAACATGCATCGGTGCACTGCCTGAGTAAGAGAGAAGAATTGCCAACATAGCTGTAGTTTCTCAGGGCACAAAACCTTTCATACTTGTGAACATGGGCCCATAATGCTAATTTCACATTGTTGTCCACAAGAAGAGGTTCCAAATGTTCAAGCATTCTGTCCCTTAAAGGAGCCTCTCTCAGCAAATTACAAGATGTGTACATCGGCCTATAGCCTTGAATAACAACATATGGTGTCTTCTTGTCAACACCCTTTAAATCTTGTTTAATGAAAGTGCTTAGTTATGTTATATTGTAAGGGACATTATATCATTTTTTATTATTTCATTGGGTTTATGTTGTAACTTTTTCCTCACTTCTCTCCATATAAAGAGGTGTAGGGATGACTTGGTAATTAAGAAAAATCATTTTTTTCAACTTGATATCAGAACCAAGTTGGGGACTCTACCTCTAAAACCTTAACCTTACCACCAAGCCTCACCATCGCTGCCGCCACCAGTAGCAGTGTCAGCTAGCATCGGCAGCAGCAGCGACGTCGCTTGCAGTAGCGTCGTCGCTCAGGCAGCATCAGCCTTGCCGCCCATTACAACGGTAGGAGCAGTAGGAGGGTTCCTTGACCTCCCTTCTCTTCTCCAACGCCCTTCTCTTGTTGCTAGGTCCCTTTTGGTGGTAAGGAGACGGTTGTAGACTCTGTTTTTTCCTTACAACGAGGTTTAGGAAGGTCCTTGGCTTGTTGATGATGGAGTTATAAAGCGAGGACCTTTTGGAAAGGAGTTTGGAACTTTGTCTTTGATGGTATAATCAAATCAGAATTTTCATTACTATTTTGGGGTGTGTATTCCTCTGTTGATGCATGTTTTGGGGTGTGTACTTCCCTTGAATTGTTGATCGTGTGTGAGTGGAGCTTTTTGGGGTGTGTATTCCCCGTTTGGTGCATATTTTGGGATCTATATTCCCCATTTCTAGCAGATTTTAGATTTGTGTTTGAAGGTGTTTGTGGTTTGTTGTCACTATGGCCACATCATCGTCAGAGTCTGGAGTGACGTCATAACAGATTGGAGACAGTGTAGTTTATAAGAATTCGTTCTTTAGTCCTATTGTGAAGCTTGATGAGACCAATTACCTCTGTTGGTCTCAACATTTCTTGTGATTGTGGAAGGACATGAGAAGCAACATGTTCTCATAGAAGTACCACCAGAGTAGAAGATAGGGAAATATGAAACCTAGAATAGAGATGATGCTATGGTGAGGGCCTGGATACTTAATAGTGTTATACCTCGCATTGGAGATGAAGTCATGTGGTACAAGATGACCAAGGAGATGTGAGATGGTCTGAAGGTCGCTTATTCTCATGAACTCAACTCCACTTAGGTCTTTCAGTTCCATTATGATCTCTATCATTGGAAGCAGGAATCCGTGAGTCTCTCATAATACTATTCCACCATGAAGGGACTCTTGGAGAAATATAATGCATGAGGCTCATGTGTACTGTTAAGACCTGAGACATCAAATGCTTTTAAGATGTCTGGAAATAAATTTTTACATGCGTACGATTGTGAGTCTGGGCGCGTGCACGCGCAGACTGAAACCCGTCGACTTGCAGACGCTTTTTCTCCCCCCCCCACGCCTTCAAATACCCCTTCCCTCTCCCTCACCCACCACCCCACTGTCTCCTCCTTCCAGCGTGAGTGTGAGAGAGAGAGCGAGGGTAGCAGCTGCTGCCGGGTGCGTGCGGAGAGGAAGAGGTGCAGCGAGAGGGAAGAGGAGGGAGAGCGCGCGAGAAAGAGAGAGCCTGCCGGAGCAGCTTGAGGCCGGTCGGCGTGCGCGCGGAGGAGCGTCGTGCTAGGGAGATCTCCCTTGGTGTTGCTGCAGCTTGTGCAGCGGGCGAGCGACTGCGCGGCGCGGCCGTGCGCAGCAGGAAGAAGGCGAGGAGGTTCTGATTCTGGGAAATTTTCCCAGAATCAAACGTCTGGACTTACGTCTAGACGACGCGGGCGACGTCTGGAGGGAGCTCTAGACGTCTGAGAGGTACGAAATTTCTCCTCTACCTCCTTTTTGCGGATACGGCCATGCAGGCCGTTCCGTCGAAGTGTTGAGACGTGTCGTGATGAGGAGGCTTTCGTCGTGCGTGCAGGTTTTGTTTCGGGAAGGCGCGAGGACACGCCCTGCCATGCAGATCAGACGTTTGGGCATAGCACCAGGCGACGGAGAGCATCTCCAGACGTCCGGAGAGGTGGTCGGACGTCTGGAATTGGGTCCAGACGATTCAGCAGGATCCCTGGACGTCTGAGGAGTAGCGCAGAGTGAGGTATGACTTGGACCACTTTTTAAGACGTCTGGAAGGTGTTCCAGACGTCCGATTTGAGTCAGAATTGTCATTTTTGACCCGTTTAGGGTCCGTTCGAGGTCCGATTTCCACGTTTAAGATTCCATTCTTCTCAGAATTACTTCCTCTACTTGTTTAAAATACTTGTATCCTGTTCTAAGTGGTTCCTTGTATTTGATCCTTGTGTTAGGACCTCGTTCTGTTGCGGAGGCACGTGGACCTATCGATCACGCCCCCATTACTCCCGATTTTGCGGGTAGAGTGGCTCTCCTTAATTACTTACAAACATAAATGCATCTCTGAAATAAATGATAGATTCCTAAGGTATGGCATGAATCCTAGGATCAGAAAACTAAATTGAATGATAGATCCTAGGGTATGACATGAATCCTAGGACCTGAAAACTAGATTGAATGATAGATCCTAGGGTATGGCATGAATCCTAGGAACAGAAACACTAAAACGAATGTCTTGAATATCGGAATTGCAGTCTTGGATAAGTAGATAGAATAATGATAATTGCCTGTAATTGGATAACAGCTGCATGTGAAATGTAGAGTATTACTGCTAGTAACTGCTTCATGTATTCTTGTTGTTTGGAAATTAAAATTGAGCTGCTTGTATATAAATTGATATTAAATGTTGGAGACACGGGCTAAATGTGAATGAAACTGAAATAATGAAACCTAATATGGCTTGGTCTGAGAAATATGAGCATGAACCCTACGGGGAATTAGGAGTAGAACTCTTGGAAAATAAATAGAATGGAACTGGGAAAGTGGATGGGGAAGTGAGCTGGCCCTTGAGTACGGAGTACCAAGGAGAGTGACTGTCCTCCTGTTTAGTGCAGAGCGGAGCTAGCCGCTCCAGGGACCCGTGGTTTGGTCTGGGCACTTTGTACCGACTTTTGGCCCTCGCGTACATAGTACCGGGAAGAGCTACTAGTGTAGGGAGAGAGCTAGCCACCCCATGGGCCCCGGGGTTCGGCTAGCTGTCCTACATCGACTTGTTAGGCCCACTGGGCAAACCAGGGTATTTAGGCGAGGGTGCGGGGACTGTGGAGGGGCTGGACCCCTGTTACTGAGAGGGATTTGCCCTATACTGGTTCCGTGCTGTGCTTTGGGCGCACCCGTTAACGGAAACGACTGACCGCGTCCCAGTGTGGGATAGCTACCCGTGCGTTTACCGCGTGTGCCGTAGTCACCGTTACGTCTGTGAGTGACCTTGGAGTGGTTGACTGAGGGTAGGGCCACCACAGGGGACTCTCCCGGTCAGGAGAGCACCACGTGCTACTTCTACTTTTCAAAAAAGACTGCAATCAAGATCGTTCCCACGAGGAACATTCGAGATCAAGAGAAAGACCCAAGAAATAAACCAGGGAAGAGTAAATAGAGAAATAAAGAAAGAAATTAAAAATAACAGCTACTTGTCCACTTTTACTGTTTTCTTAGCTAGCTGGTTGCCATTCTACTTAGCGTTTCGCTGACGTATCACATTTGTCACCTTTTTCAGGACCAGGTGTTGAGCAGCCAGAGCTTACGGTTGCGGAGGGTGCTGGGCCTAGTAGAGCCCAGTAGTTGTACTTTTGTTGTACCATTTTTCTGTAGTAGTGAGTATTTCTGTTTTACCTTGTACTTTTTATTGTAAATATCATATTTCTGTACCTGTTTTTAATTTTCTACTGTTCTGGTGGTATGTACTGTAGTAGTGTTTTTCTTTACTGCTGTACTTTTGTTACTGTTAGTTACTTGCATGATGAATGTGGTTTACTTTACTACTTTTTGGTTACTTTATCGTTGGACGATTGGGTCTTGGGATCGGTCGAGTTGGTTCGATTCTCGTGTCTCGTAGGAACTCGGGAATCGGGTCGTAACAAGATGGTATCAGAGCAAGGTTGTCCCGAGAAGTGAACCAACTGGCTGGAAAATAACCAATTCACGTGCCTGTAACTAGAGTAGCCACCACAACGTACCTTTTGACATCTGTTTTGAGACTTTTTCGTTGGATATCGATTTGTATTGACGTCTTTTCTGTTCTGTGTTTGCGTCTCCTTACAGGAGATGCCTCGACGAGGAGGTAGTGAGGCGGGCCGCGGACGCGATCGAGGACGAGGTCAGAGGGGCGGGCGCGTTGAGCCCGACGCCTCAGTGGATCAGCGATTGCTTCTGGGCATTCAGGCCCAGGACCTCGCCTAGTTGATGCGAGACATCGTGCGAGAGGAGCTTCACTCGCCGTCACGAGCGCCTCTCCCTGGGGCTGCGGAGGGGGAGTCTTCTGTGGGACCCCGAGATGGACACGGCGCTGGACGTGGGGGAGAGAGTGGGCCTCCACCGCCCCTACCTTCCTTCGGCACTTCCGAGCACGATGTTTCTTTACCTGGAGGCGTACCAGCTTCTCCACTGCAGCGTCACTTTGAGTTTTTCGGACAGTTTCAGAAGCTGAAGCCCCTCTTTTTCAAGGGGTATGAGGACCCGACCGAGGCGGAGGACTGGCTCGAGTGGATCAAGAAGATATTTGACACCCTTCGCCCTCCTGTGGAGTTCCGCGTGGCCTTTGCTACGTACCAGCTGAAGAGCGCGGCACACAGGTGGTGGAGGGCGGTCAGGGGTAGGAGAGGGATGAGCTGACTTGGGACCAGTTCGTCACCCTTTTCTGCGAGCAGTACTTCCCCCAGACGTGGTAGGACCATAGGAGGTGGGAGTTCCACGCTCTCCGCAAGGGGATGATGACCGTGAGTACGTACCTCACGCGTTTCCTAGAGCTGTCTCATTTCACAGCAACAGCTGTGACTATCGAGGAGGAGCGCGTTTGGAGGATCATCGAGAGGCTCCAGCCTGCCATTCGGGGGTATGTCAAACCCCTGAAGTTGCCTACATTCTCGAGGGTGGTGGAGGCAGCTATGACGTATGAAGAGACCAACCCGTCCACATGTAACACTGACAACGGGCGAAAGAGGCCCTATCATCCAGATTTCTCACAGGACTGATGAGAGAGGAGGCACGTGGAACCCGCAAGAGAGCCGTCACGCTTTGCGGGGCCGTCGGTGGCCTTTGTGGGCCCCCGACAGGGGCCAGTTGCTAGCACCGGACCCCCGCCCAGCCGTCAGCAGGGACCCACGGAGGGCGGGAGCCCAGTCCCCCTTTGCTACCAGTGTGGCCAGCCAGGCCACATCAGGAGGGATTGCTCGTATAGGGCTGGAGGTCAGCAGATGCTTCCCGCGCTAAGCATTGGAGGGCGAACAGGAGGTCGCGGTTTCTAGGTGCGAGGAGGAAGTAGTCATGGGGAGGGCACCGGCCAGCGGCTACCCGTCCGACGTAGAGTGTGGCTGTTTCGTCCGCACCTAGGGCTGAGGGGCATATCAACGCCCTGACACACAGGGATGCTAGAGTTTTGGGATTAGTGGTGGCAGGTATGGTTTCAGTTTCTGGCAGACTTGTTTACACGCTTTTCGATTCCGACGTTACGCATTCGTTTGTCGCTGCCAGTTTTGCGGTTAGCTTGGGGCAGGACTGTATGTTGTTAGAGGATCCGTTCGTAATCAGAGGTCCGAGTGGTCAGCTGTTTGTAGCTGAGGAGGTGTACACAGGTTGTGAGGTTAGTGTTGGGGGGCAGCTTTCTCATTGACTTGATTATGATACAAATGAAGGACTTTGACGTAATTCTGGGGATGGACTGCCTGTCCGCTTACCACGCCTTGATGGACTGTTTTGAGAGGAAGATCGTCTTCTCCATACTGGAGTTGCCTTCTTTCGAGTTCCACGGGCAGCCAGTGGATGGAGGCTTCAGGTGCATTTTTGCACTTCGGGCAGTGAGACTTTTGGGCCAGGGGTGTGAGGGCTTCCTAGCTTGTGTGGTGGTGGAGCACAGCTCTGTGGCAGACTTCCAGAGTATCCCGGTGGTCAGAGAGTACCTCGACGTGTTCCCAGATGAGTTGCCAGGACTACCGCCCGAGCGTGAGATCGAGTTTGAGATGTCACTGGTACCGGGGACTAGCCCCATCTCTACAGCATCGTACAGGATGGCACCACTTGAGCTGCGAGAGCTCAAGTCTCAGTTGCAGGATCTTCTGGAGAAGGGCTTTGTGAGGTCCAGTGTGTCTCCATGGGGAGCCCCGGTATTGTTCGTAAAGGAGGATGGTACCCTATGCCTTTGTGTGGACTACAGACAGCTGAATAGGGTCACCATCAAGAACAGGTATCCGCTGCCGAGGATTGATGACTTGTTTGACCAGCTGCGAGGTGCCACGGTATTTTCCAAGATTGACTTGAGGTCTGGATACCACCAGTTGAGGATCAAGGAGGCAGATGTTTCTAAGACAGCTTTCCGCATCCTGTACGGACACTACGAGTTTTTGGTCATGTCGTTTGGGCTGACCAATGCACCCGCTGCCTTCATGGACTTGATGAACCGGGTGTTCAGACCGTACTTGGACCAGTTTGTGGTGGTATTTATTGATGATGTGCTTATCTATTCTCGAGATCAGACACAGCATGGACAGCACTTGCGGATGGTTTTGGACACACTGAGACGACATAGGCTGTACACCAAATGCAGCAAGTGCGAGTTCTGGTTGAGGGAGGTGACCTTCTTGGGTCATGTGATCTCCGAGGATGGCTTGGCTGTTGACCCAGTCAAGGTTGAGGCAGTACTCAGGTGGGAGAGACCGCGTACGATTACTGAGATCCGCAATTTCTTGGGATTGGTAGGCTACTATAGGCGGTTTATCAGGTTCTTCTCGTAGATTGCACGTCCTATGACACAGTTGACCCGGAAGGACGTGCCCTTTACTTGGACAGACGCTTGTGAGGCATGTTTTTAGGAGCTGAAGGAGAGGCTGACTTCGGCTCCTGTGCTCATCATCCCAGACAGTAGTGGCGAGTTCGTTGTGTACACGGACGCCTCTTTGCAGGGGTTAGGGGGTGTGCTCATGTAGAGGGGTCACGTTGTCGCTTACGTTTCGCGGCAACTGAAGCCTTATGAGCATAGCTACCCTACCCACGACCTGGAGCTGGCAGCTGTCGTCTTCGCGCTGAAGACTTGGAGGCACTACTTGTATGGTGAGACTTTTGAAATTTTCATAGATCATAAGAGCCTCAGATACTTGTTTGATCACAAGGAGCTCAACATGAGGCAGAGACGTTAGTTGGAGCTCCTGAAGGACTATGACTGCAGCATTTCCTACCACTCGGGAAAGGCCAACGTGGTGGCTGACGCCTTGAGCCGGAAGGCGCCCGCCTACTTGGCCAGTTTACAAGCGCAGAGTTGGAGCCTCATCGAGGAGATGGGCAATTGGCGGCTCCTAGAGTTTCTGGGGTACTGTGGGGCAGTGACGGTGACACGACAGACGAGACCGGAGCTGATAGACTGCATCATCACTAGACATATGGCAGACCCGTACTTACAGTCATTGCGTGACAGAGTGGTGTCAAAAGACCCTGGGGACTTCTCTTTTACGGACCAGGTACTGCGCATGAGGGGACATTTGTGCATTCCCAGGGATGAGGAGTTGTTGAGAGAGCTCCTGACTGAGGCACACGGTTCCAGGTTCACCATACATCTCGGAAACACAAAGATGTATCATGATTTGAGATATGACTTTTGGTGGAGGGGAATGAAGCGGGATGTAGGTGAATTCGTACAGCAGTGTTTAGTGTGTTAGCAGGTGAAGGACGGGCATCAGAGGTCTGCAGGGCCATTGCAGCCACTTCTAGTGCCAGAGTGGAAGTGGGAGAGCATCACCATGGACTTAGTGGTGGGTTTGCCCGTTACCCAGGAAGGGCACGACGCAGTCTGGGTGATCGTTGACAGATTGACGAAGACGGCACGTTTCTTGCCGATCCGAGTCACCTTGGGACCAGCACAGTTGGCAGAGAGGTATATTCGTGACGTGGTACGTCTACATGAAGTTCCATGGGAGATCGTATCCAACCGGGATACCCGTTTTATATCCTAGTTTTGGGCTGAGTTTCAGCAAGCCCTGGGGACGCGGCTGAGGTTTAGTACAGCATACTACCCCTAGACGGACGAACAGTCTGAGTGCACGATACAGACACTTGAGGACCTTTTGCGTGCTTGTGTACTAGACTGGAGGGGATCTTTAGAGGAGCACTTGCCCCTGGCGAAGTTTGCATATAATAACAATTATAACTCGAGCATCGGCATGGCACCCTACGAGGCTCTATACGAACGGAGGTGTATGGCACCCTTGAGTTGGGTTGAGGTAGGGACCAAGTGGGAGGTTGGCCCCAGGCTGATCTGGCAGAGTCAGGAGGTGATTGAGCAGATTCACAGGCGACTTCGCACTGTCAGGAGTAGACAGAAGAGCTATGCAGATCGGAAACGTAGAGAGGTGCAGTTTGAGGTTAGGGACCACGTCTTCCTTCGTGTTTCGCCCATGAAGGGCTTGCAGCGGTTTGGGGTGAGAGGGAAGCTCGGGTCGAGGTTTGTGGGACCCTTTGAGGTCCTGGAGCGAGTTGGACCCGTTGCTTACAGGCTTGCCCTTCCTCCCTAGCTTTCTGGTGTGCACTACGTGTTCCACGTGAACAACCTCAGGAAGTACGTCGCCGATCCCAGTCACGTCCTGAGCCACGAGAGCGTCGAGGTGGGTGACAACCTGACCTACCTCGAGCAGCCAGTGCAGATTCTCGACAGAGCCATTCGGAGTCTGAGATGGAAGTAAGTACCCCTGGTGAAGGTTTTGTGGAGGAGTCGGCTGTACGAGGAGGCTACCTGGGAGCCTGAGGCAGCGATGCGGGAGCGGTACCCGGAGCTCTTTGAGGGTACGTCTTTTCAGACGGGCTTCGGTCCTTTTTGAGTTATGCGTATATGGTTCTTTTTCTACACCTTAGTTAGCGCAAGTTTCGGGGACGAAACTTCTTTGAGTTTGTTATGTTGTTAAAACCCGAGACATCAAACGCTTTTAAGATGTCTAGGAGTTGGTCCAGACATCTGGAAATAAATTTTTGCGTGCGTACAATTGTGAGTCTGCACGCGTGCGCATGCAGATTGAAACCCGCCGACCTGCAGACGCTTTTTCTGCCCCCCACGCCTTCAAATACCCCTTCCCTCTCCCTCACCCACCACCCCACCGTCTCCTCCTTCCAGCGTGAGCGTGAGAGAGAGAGAGAGCGAGGGCAGCAGCTGCTGCTGGGTGCGTGCGGAGAGGAAGAGGTGCAGCGAGAGGGAAGAAGAGGGAGAGCGCGCGAGAAAGAGAGAGGAGCTCGCCGGAGCAGCTCGAGGTCGGCCGGCGTGCGCGCGGAGGAGTGTCGTGCTGGGGAGATCTCCCCTGGTGCTACTGCAGCTCGAGCAGCGGGCGAGTGGCTGCGCGGCACGGCGCGGCCATGCGAAGCAGGAAAAAGGCGAGGAGGTTCTGATTCTGGGAAATTTTCCCAGAATCAAACGTCTGGACCTACATCCAATCGACGCAAGCAACGTCTGGAGGTACGAAATTTCTCCTCTACCTCTTTTTTGCGGATACTGCCATGCAGGCTGTTCCGTCGAAGTGTTGAGACGTGTCGTGATGAGGAGGCTTTTGTTGCGCGTGCAGGTTTCGTTTCGGGAAGGCATGAGGACACGCCCTCCCACGTAAATCAGACGTCTGGGCACAGCACCAGACGACAGAGAGCATCTCTAGACGTCCAGAGAGGTGGTCGGACGTCTGGAACTGGGTCTAGACGACTCAGCAGGATCCCTGGACATTTGAGGAGCAGTGCAGAGTAAGGTATGACCTGGACCACTTTTTAAGACGTCTGGAAGGTGTTCCAGACGTCTGATTTGAGTCAGAATTGTCGTTTTTGACCCATTTAGGATCCGTTCGAGGTCTGATTTCCGCGTTTAAGATTCCGTTCTTCTCAGAATTAGTTCCTCTACTTGTTTAAAATACTTCGATCCTATTCTAAGTGGTTCCTTGTGTTTGATCCTTATGTTAGGACCTCGTTCTGTTGCGGCTTTGGGGGTTGGGGAGGCACGTGGACCTGCCGATCACGCCCCCATTACTCCCAGTTTTGCGGGTAGAGTGGCTCCCCTTAATTACTTACAAACATAAATGCATCTCTGAAATAAATGATAGATTCCTAGGGTATGGCATGAATCCTAGGATAGGAAAATTAGTTTGAATGATAGATCCTTGGGTATGGCATGAATCCTAGGACCTGAAAACTAGATTGAATGATAGATCCTAGGGTATGGCATGAATTCTAGGACCTGAAAACTAGATTGAATGATAGATCATAGGGTATGGCATCAATCCTAGGAAGAGAAACACTGAAACGAATGTCTTGAATACCGGAATTGCAGTCTTGGATAAGTAGATAGAATAATGATAATTGCTTGTAATTGGATAACAGCTGCGTGTGAAATGTAGAGTACTACTGCTGGTAACTGTTTCATGTATTTCTGTTGTTTGGAAATTAAAATTGAGCTGCTTGTATATAAATTGATATTAAATGTTGGAGACACGGGCTAAATGTGAATGAAACTGAAATGATGAAACTTATTATGGCTTGGTCTGAGAAATATGAGCGTGAACCTTACGGGGAATTAGGAGTAAAACTCCTGGAAAATAAATAGAATGGAACTGGGAAAGTGGATGGGGAAGTGAGCTGGCCCTTGAGTACGGAGTACCAAGAAGAGTGACTGTCCCCCTATTTAGTGCAGAGCGGAGCTAGCCGCTCCAAGGACCCGTGGTTAGGTCTGGGCACTTTGTACCGACTTTTGGCCCTCGCGTACATAGTACCGAGGAGAGCTACTAGTGTAGGGAGAGAGCTAGCCATCCCACGGGCCCCTGGGTTCGGCTAATCGTCTTACATCGACTTGTTAGGCTCACTGGGCAAACCAGGATAGTTAGGCGAGGGTGTGCGGACTGTGGAGGGGTTGGACCCCTGTTACTGAGAGGGCTCGGCCCTATACTGGTTCCGTGCTGTGCTTTGGGCGCACTCGTTAACGGAAACGACTGACCGCGTCCCGGTGCGGGGTAGCTACCCGTGCGTTTACTGCGCGTGTCGTAGTCATCGTTACGTCTGTCAGTGACCTTGGGGTGGTTGACTGAGGGTAGGACCACCACGGGGGACTCGCCCGGCCAGGAGAACACCACGTGCTACTTCTACTTTTCGGAAAAGACTGCAATCAAGATCGTTCCCACGAGGAACACTCGAGATCAAGGGAAAGACCCGAGAAATAAACCAGGGAAGAGTAAATAGAGAAGTAAAGAAAGAAATTAAAAACAACAGCTACTTGTCCACCTTTACTGTTTTCTTAGCAAGCTAGTTGCCACTCTACTCAGCGTTTCGCTGACGTATCATATTTGTCACCTTTTTCAGGACTGGGTGTTGAGCAGCCAGTGCTTACGGCTGCGGAGAGTGTTGGGCCTAGTAGAGCCCAGTAGTTGTACTTTTGTTGTACCATTTTTCTGTAGCAGTGAGTATTTCTGTTTCTCCTTGTACTCTTTATTGTAAACATCATATTTCTGTACCTGTTTTTAATTCTCTACTGTTGTGGTGGTATGTACTGTAGTGGTGCTTTTCTTTACTGCTGTATTTGAATGTGGTTTACTTTACTACTTTTTGGTTACTTTCTCGTTGGACGACTGGGTCTTGGGATCAGTCGAGTTGATCCGATTGTTGTGTCTTGTAGGGACTCGGGAATCGGGTCGTAACATGTACCTTAGCCACGTGTAGGGATCAGAGGAAGGAGTTCTCTGGACATGTTTCTAGCAAGGCTTATTGACAACTATTCTGCTGCACGCTCACAGATTCTGACACTATCTGATCTTCCTCATATTGAGGAGATATACAGGAGATTTAGTAGGTTGCAAATCCAATCTATGCCAGAGGGTGTTACTAGTAATACATCCTCTGCTCATGCAGCTGTGAATACTCGTGGAAGATGGACAAGAGCCTTCAGAGGCAAAGGCAGGGGGAGTGCTAATGGTGGTCATGGCAAGCCCACTTGCTTTTATTGTGAGAGACTTGGCCACATTGAGGCTAGGTACTGGAATAAACTTGGATGGCCTGTAGTTGCCAACCAAGTCTCTGTGACTACACTTCTAGCCATGTCTACTAAGGCAGTGAGCCTTGCAGAGGTGGACTATGATGCAGTTGTACAGCGTCTAGTCCAGTTGACCCATGAGCAATCTTAGTCATCAGGCACAGCTGCTTATGCATCCGCATCAGGTATGAATAGTTTATGGTTGATTGATTAAAGTGCCCCAGATCATTTGACAGGGAATTCCCACTGTTTTAGGAATATGCAGAAGATACCACAGGATTGCTCAGTGCAGCTTGTAGATGGTAGGCATACCCCCATCTGTGGTAAGGGTGGGGTGTCAGTTACTCCCTCCATGCATTTCTCTGACGTTTATTATGTGCCTGACATGGCAATGCAGTTGTTGTCTGTTAGTACTATTGCTAAGTAATTGAATTGTCGTGCCATGTTTGATGCGGTTGGATGTACATTTCAGGACCGCATAGAAGGACGATTGGTGGTGGCCCTGAGGAGGGGGTGCATACCGGCTGGTTCAGAGTTCTATTGCTGTAGCTTGTTAGATGAGTACTACTGTAGGGAGTACCTTGTAGTGGCATAGACGACTAGGCCATTCTTCACTGGATAAGCTACCGTGGATCATCCCTCATCTTTCTCTTGCCATGAAGATTCAGTGTGATGTCTGTCAGCTGGGGAAGCATCATTGTGCCAGTTTTCTAGCCTCAATCCAGTCTAGTAATTCTACTTATTTTGATTTATTACATTGTGATGTTTGGGGTCTTAGCTGTGTGGCAGATCGACAAAGTTATCGATAGTATTTGTTATTTGTGGACGATTTCTCACGTTTGTCATGGATTTTTTTGATGCGGAATAAGTCAGAGGTTGGATCCATTATTCAGTAATTTGTGACGTTTGTGAAAACTCAGTTTGATGTGTGTATTAAGAATTCTGTACTAAGAATTTGACAGACTTGTATGGGTTACTTGGCATTGTGCATTAGACATCATGCCGTCACACATCACTGTAAAGTGGGATTGTTGAAAGAAAATACCATCATATTCTAGATACAGCTAGAGCTTTGCTTATCCAGAATAGTGTCTCGCATAGTTATTGGAGAGATGCAATTCTTACTACCTGTTATCTCATTAACAGGCTTCTTTCCTCTGTGCTTTATGAGCAGATCCCATGGAACATTCTATATCTTGATTCAGATTTGTTTCTTGTACTGCCAAAGACTTTTGGTTGTGTGGCGTATGTACACCCCCTTGGGCCTGGTTGTGATAAATTAGCTCCTAGGGTGGTTAAGTGCTCATTTCTTGGTTATTCACGCACTCAGAAATGATATAAGTGTTTTGACCCTATACACTAGATGCACTATGTTAGTGCAGTTGTGACTTTCCATAAGTCTACTCCGTAGTTTTCCACTTCAGGTCATCAGTTGAAAGAGGTTGAGATGGCTGTGCTAATGCCTGTACCTCCTGTAGCCATGGAGGATTTTTCTTAGAGTAGTGGTGTACCTACTACAGTGCAGACTGTGGACACATTCAGAGTTGTACCACTTGATGATAAGACCTTTAAGGGTGTTGCATATCAACTTCCTGTCAGTTACAGAGAGAAGATACACCCCCCTCCTCAGTTCCCATTGAACTACCATCATCCTCCCCCACTCAGGTATGTGTTGAGGGTACTAACGATACTTCTCTTGATATTGTGTCTCCAAGTTCTCTTTCTCTACCCATAGATGAGGATATCCCCATTGCTATCAGGAAGGCTCCACGATCTTGTGCCCAGTATCGTGTTGTCGGGAGCGTTGTTTCTGCTGATTCTCTGGGTTTGGAGTTTTATGCATTTACTGCTGCAATTTCCAGTGCTGAGATCCCTACCTCGTATCAGCAGGCTCTTCTACATCCACATTGGAAGGCAATTATGGAAGTGGAGATGTCTGCTCTTACTGACAGAGGGACCTGGGAGCTATCTACTTTACTGTCTAGCGTGCACCTTGTTGGAGCCAGATGGATCTTTACCTTGAAAGACAACTCAGATGGGTCTATTTTTCGGTATAAGGCTCACTTTGTGGCCAAAAGATTCACTTAAACCTATAAGATGCATTTCTTTGACACGTTTTCTCCAGTTCTCGACTCTCTACTGTTCATATGCTAGCTTTTGTTGTAGCTCATTATGGATGGTATCTACATTAGCTGGATGTTAAAAATACGTTTCTGTATGGAGATTTGCAGGAGGAGATATATATGCAGCAGCCGCTTGGATTTGACGTTCAAGGGGAGTGTATACGTAGACTCGTAAGGTCATTTATGGTTTTAAGTAGAGCCCTCGACCTTGGTTTCAATGCCAATCTGAGGTGTTATCTGTTATTGGGATGCAGAGGTCCTCGTTTAACCATTCACTATTTGTGAGGAAGACCAGTAGTGGTACAGTGGCTCTACTTGTGTATTTGGATGGCCTTATCCTCACAAGTGATGATGTAGATGACATTCCTAAGGTGGAGTACTTGGCATGCTAGTTTATCATGAAAGACCTTGAGAAGCTGTGATACTTTTTGGGCATTGAGATTGCTACGAATAACTAAGGGATAATTATGTCTCAAAGAAAGTATGCCCTTGACATTCTTCAGGAGATGGGTGTGCTAGGATCCAAGGATGTTAATATTCTTATGGATCATAAAGTTCATCTCTTTGATGATACTATGATGCTGAAGTGTTGGTGTTAGTGCATCACGATCGTTTATTTTGATGATAACAAAACAAGTGTCATTTAACATTTGCTTTTGAGTCTTAATTTTCAGGATAATTGCAAATGGAGATGTGTTTAGACAGAGTTCGAGCTCGCATCCATGGCGGATTGGAGGTGAAGTCATGAAGAATAAGACAGAAGTCTTTTCCATTCTTGTATCTTGTACTCTCTTCTGTTGTTTCTTTGCTATTTGTTTCTTTCTTAGATTACTTGCTAAAGAGCCTCAAAGAACCCTTAAAGTAGTCCTAAGAGTACTTGCACAACCCTAGGATACTTAGGTTTTCCGTAGAGAACTTAGAAAACCTAAATAGGCTTCAAACAGCCTTATTAGACATCTAATTTGGAAATCAGACGTCTGATAGTGACTTTTAAGACGTCTGACTGTTGACTCAGACGTCCAATAACTTAGGTTGGATTTAATAGGTTCTGTCTGATGAAATCAGACGTCAGACCTAGTGCCAGACGTCTTAGAAGACGCCTGATATTTTGGCTAGACGTCCAATTAGATGACCGTTGGCCTTAGCAAACTACCCTTAGAGGATTTGGCCTAATTTGATCGTTTGATAGTTTCATACGTCCGACTTGATATCCAGACGTCTGATTTGTGACCGTTAAGCCTCGTTGTGAGCCAAAATCACCTTTGTCAGATTATCTAGTAATGAGAGCCTCATCATGAGCCCTAACTAGCTCATTTTGACTTAAGAAAGAGAATAAGAGCTCCTACATAACCTAGAGAAGGGTCTAATTCGAGGAATTAATGTTCTGAGAAGAAAACATGAAACAAAGGTTAAAACTATAATTTTACCATTGCAGTATATAAACGGGATTTCTCAGAGGCTAAACATAGGTCAAATGGTCTTAAAAAGATGAAAAGTGGGTTAGTTCACTTAGGAATGGGTTCATGTGCAGTCTAGGAATTAAATGACATCTTGTAACCCTAAAACAGACTCGCTTAATTCAACAAGGTTCTGGTTAGGAGAAAAATCAATTAAACCTTCTAAAATTCATGGAAAAATATCCCATAGGGTTTAGAATATTCAATTTGGCCTTTAGAACCTATTTTGACCCAGATTGGGGTCTTAGCTCATTATTTGACCTAATTTGTGTTTTTGTGTAAAATATCCAGTCCCATGTGGTCAAACCTAAAATCCAACTTCTCCATTAGATTCCTTAGGTTCAAATTAGGTTTGTACCAAAATTTGGACCTAAGGGAAGGTTATCTTGACTTACTTTGCAAAATAGTCCACCCAATTACATTCTGGCCCCTAACTTTTGAAAACTCTTGCACGGACCCCCCTAACTTCCTTGCCACTCTTACAATTAGGTCGCTCCGCCGTTAAAGTGGAGGAATCCTACTCCGGCGAGGAATGGAGGGGGATTACTCCCTGATTCCTCAGAGATCTCCTAGATTTGAAGGGAGATTCTCTGAGGAATTCCCTTCCATCTGAGCATGATTGCAAGGTCTGATTTGCACCCAATCTCTCGTGCGAACGCACGAGAGATGTGGGTATCTTCCACATTCCATCTCCGGCGAGGACTCGTGCACTTGGAAGCTTGTCTTCTAAGCACAAGAGTCACTGCCAGCGACTATAAAAGCACAACCACCTCCGGCCGCACCTATTTAGCTTGACTTGGCCAGAGAAATACCTCAAACTTCATCTCCTCTCCTCTTGCCAAGGGTCCAGTGAACTCCGGCGAGCCCTCCTCTTTCTCGTCGCTTTGCCACAATACCAGTGGCAGAGCCGCCTTCACCACCTTCCTCCGCATCGTGTAACACCTGCGCGCGCATCTCCAGCCCCTTTGTCGTCGCCACTCTCCCTCCATTGGACATCTTCTCCGGCGGTGGCAGGAATGGCCAGCTGCCTCCTCTCTCCCTTCGTCCACGTAGCTAGGTTAGAACTACTCTCTCTCCCCTCTTCATTTCCCCTCTTTCTATTTCCACTTTCGACCCCTCGACGCCGCAGACCACCTCCATCTTCTCCATCTCCGGCCGACCACCGGCGAGGGACATCCACCGCTCCGCACCTCCACACGCCTCTCCAGACACTTCATCACCTCTGCCATCACCCATTGAGCATCATCCGCCCTTCCATTGACTGCTAACACCTCCCTAAATGCCCCCCAACCTAACCCACATTCACGGCCACAGGGAGACCTAGGCATGCACGCCTAGGCCGCCCCGCAGCCAGGCACCCACTGCCTCACCTTCGCCGTGACACGGCGAAGCTTCTTATGTGTTTTAATGGGGCTGATAGGTCGTATTGAGTGAAATGCAGGTTGACCCCCCTTTCGCCATTGACACTGAAGCAAGCTTGCTTGTAAGGTTGCTCCAGGCCATGTGCTCTAGGCATAAGAGTTCTAGACGACGTGCGTTGAGTGTGCGAATGCAGCCAACCAGAGAGCAGGCTCTGTGAGGAGTCTTGCTGCCTTAATTGAGAGGAGGTCTCCTGCAGGCGCGAGCGACGAAGCGGGTGGGACTTTTAGTCCTACCTCGTAAACTCAGGAGTAAGGTGCGTTGTTTATATTATTTTTGTGTTCGTAGCTGTTTGCCTCAAGTGACACGGGGTGAGGTCCCTCACCCACGTACGCATGCCTCGTCCGCGACCTCTGCCCCACGGATCTAGTTGACTGACCCGATTATTCCTCGCACTCCTCGCGCATTACACCACGCCGGTGTGCCTGGACCCGGGCGTGCGAAACCCGACTTGATTACCCGGCTCTAGGAGAGCGTAGCTAAGAGAGAAATAGAGAGAGAGCGACGCGGGGAAGGGTAGGGGTAGGTTTTGCTCCATTGTGTGCAGGAAAGGGAAGAGAGGAAGAAAAGAAGCTAAGGTAGAAGCTGTGGCCGCAGAGAAGCAAAGGAAGGAAGAAAGGAAGCTAAGGAAGGAAGAGGCGCAGCAACGAAGTGAAGGAAGAAGACTGCAAAGGAAGAAGAAGGTGCGACTGAAGGCAAAGGCTGAAGAAGGAAAACAAGGCAGAAGCCAATGAAGGAAAAGGAAGAAGAAGGAAGACAGAAGCTAAGGGAAGGAGAAGCACTGTAGCAGAGGTGCAGTTGAAGAAGAGGAGAGGCAAGCTAAAGAAAGAGGAAGACAGAAAGAAGAGTTAAGGAAAAAAGCCAAAGAAGGAAGAAGACAGAGAGAAGAATCAAGGAAGAAGAGAAGTGAAAGAAGGAAGAAGACCATAGAGGAAGAAGAAGGAGAAAGGCACTGTGCAAGAAAAGAAAGAGAAAGAAGAAAGGCAAGGCTAGAGCAAAGAAAGGAGCTGCAAAGAAGAGACAAGGAAGGAGAAGCAGACGGCCAAAGTCAAAGAGGAATAGAAGAAAAGGAGCTAAGGAAAGAGGAAAGTCAGAGAAAGAAAGAGAGAAGAGAAAGAAATGAAAGAAGAGAAGGCAGAAAGGAGAAGGAAATAAGAGCTAAAAGAATCATATCTTTTTAAGATGTCTGATTATAGAATCAGACGTCCAATTCTATTTTTGCTACATTTCAATTCATAGACTCATGCATAATATTCTTAATTAGATTTTAAGTAGATTTAGGTGTTCAATTACATTGATTGAGATTAGTGAATAAATTACATTTGCTCCCTGTGTTCAACCTCCTATAGTTAGGTTTTCGAGTAATAAAAATTCTTATTTGTTTTCGAGGCGATTTCATCTATACTACAAGGATACATCTTTTAAAACCTCGGTCTCACCTTCGTCAACATCTAGCTGTTAACCTATCTTGGGAATCCATTCCTACACTTTATTAGTTTTCCAGATGTCCATACCTAGTGCTAGACGTCCTGTACGTCGTTTGATGGTTATACACTAGAACCCTGTTTAGGTCTGATCAAAGTCAGGATGGAAGCCTGCCTAGAATCAGATGTTTGACATAGTTCCCAGACGTCTTAAACTAGTTTTCCAGACGTCTGATACCTGGACCAGACGTCTGATGATCCTGTCAGAATCATAAATGATTTTGATTACGGCCTGTTTTGTCTTGTGTTCAACCCCAATGGCTATGGAAGCCTTCTAAGGCCTTCCAAAGCCTTCCTAGGCTCTCTATAAATAGAGTAGTACCCTTGCCTTACAAGGATATACCAAGCAACACATTTTCCACATCTTTTGTGTCCAGGAGAAGTAGAAGAAGCTCTAGCTCTTCAAGCGTTCGTTTCACACTTGAGAGCTTTGTTCAGCCGTGCATTCGCTCTCACTTCGTGATTACGAGAGCGACATAGTGCCTAGGCATGGTTCACGAACCTGCGTCGTCAAATCGACGCACACCCAGCAAAGGGAAGTTCCTTCACCTATAGTTAGATTCAATCATTTACTTTGTGGCTCTATAGGTTTGTGTTGTAATTTTACTTTGTTATTTGGTTTGGTATTCGCCTTGCGAATTCCCGTCTCCTTCATGAGACAAAAACCTTCTCGTGAAGAGGAGGGGTTTGAGGCACACTACCCTCGTTCAAAGTAGTGTTGTATTGAGGTTCAGTCACCTTCGTTTAAGTGACTGGGTTAGTGGATTTGATCGACCTGATTGATCATAAAATCCTAACTCAAGAGGGTTAGGTGGTGGTTTTCACCCAGCTTGGGTTTCCACCTAAAAATATTTGTGCCATTGTGTGATTGGTTTTGTGAGATTGTTATTTTAATTTCACATTTTATACATCACGCATATCTCACCCCCTTCCGTAGGGAATTACATTTGGTATCAGAGCAGGTTCTTACTGTTTCGGCGTAACAACCTAGCAAGAAGATCATGGAGGGAAGTAGCTCTACGATGAGGATTCTTGAGGGGCAGTCTACCACCCATCCTCCTTTTTTTGACGGGAGTAATTACCCGTACTGGAAGCTGCGGATGAAGACGTGGTTTCAAGCTAATGACTTCACAATCTGGGCCTGATGCGAGACCCCCTTCATCACCCTGGAGAGACTCGTCGCGGGATACTTGCAGCAATAGATTCGGGAGCTGTCTCTGAACACAAATACCATGAACGCTATCTATAAAGACCCGTTCTATTCTGAGCCTTTTAAGACATCTGGACTATCAGTTAGATGTTTGGACCCCTTCCTAGACGTTTGGAAATTGAAAATTTTGTACGCAGAGTCCGGTCTGTGCGTTGGCTGCATGCAGACAGCCTTCCTCACTTCTCTCTCTCTTCTTTTCTCCTCCACCGAACCCTAGCCGTTCCTCATATATGACCCCTCTCCCCCTTCCTCTCTTCTCCCCTCCACCACCACCACCACCTTCCTTTCCATTGCAGCGAGAGGGATGAGCGAGAGAGGGCGTGAGAGCGAGGAGTGAGGAGGAGAGGCGACGTGAAGAGAAAAGGAGGAGCTTGAGCTCGCGAGTTCGTGGGAGCTCACCGGAGGACGCACGACCGGAGCGGCGCATGCAGGAGGAGTGTGTCGGGGGAGCCGTCCCCGACACCCTGCTGCAGCCGGAGCTGCAGACAAGAGGAGCCGCGGCTGCGCGCGGTGAAAGGAGCAGGAGCTCGCTTTGGTTTTGGGTTTTTCCTAGAATCAGATGTCTGGCGTGCCATCCAGACGACGGGTTGGACGTTTGGTGACGACATCGGATGTCTGAAAGTAAGGTTTCGTGAAGGTACGTTCCACTTGCGGTTATGGCCATGCAGGCCGCACCGCAGAGCTGATCTGTGCGGCTAAAAGTGGAAGATTTGGTTTGTCGCACGCAGGGATAGCTTTGGGAAGGCGCGAGGCACGCCCTCCCACACGTTTTAGACGTTTGGATAGCTTACCAGACGATCGGAAGCACTCTCAGGCGATGGGAGGAGAGGTCGGACATTTGGAGCTGAGTCCGGACGGTCAAGTAGAGGTGCTGGACGTTTGAAGTTGACGCAGGAACTTAAGGTGAGACCCTGGTGACTTTTAACACGTCTGGACCTTGTGCCAGACGTCTGATTTGGGTCTGTAGTTCTATTTTTGACCCATTTAGGATCCATTTGAGGCCCATTTTACATAAGCAAGATATCTGTGGTTTCCTTGTGAATTCCTTTACATGTTAGAGAGTCTTATATACTGTTCTGAACATTCCATTGTGGTATGTTCCTTGGTATAGGATTTCGATCAGTTGTGTGTTCGGGGCTTGCAGAGGCACGTGAGTTTGCCGTTTGAGCTGTCAGTACTCTTGGATTGTCTGGTAGAGTGGTTTCCCCCTGTTTTAATTTTAAAACATGAATGCATATGTGAAATTAGGTAACTAGAAACATAGGATGTGGCATGAATCGTAGGTCGAGAAATACTTGCACTGTTTGTATGAGTGTTTGAGATTGCAGTCATAAATGAATGAATAGAATTGTAAACAGCTTCCTGTTAATAAATACGAGCTGCCTGTGGAATATGAAATGCCTGTGATAGTTAAACAGTTACCTGTGACATTACTTGTATATGTTAAATTGTGGAAATACGAGCTACATGTGTATAATACGAGAATGGAAATGTGAATGATGAAACCTGGTATGGAGCAACATGGTGAATATGAGCATGAACTCTACGGGGAATTAGGAATAGAGCTCCTGTGGATGAATGGAATGGATCTGGAAATATGAGTGGGAACTGTGCTGGCCCTTGTGTACGTGGTACCAAGGAGAGCCACTGTCTCCTGTTTAGTGTAGAGTGGAGCTAGCCGCCTTTGGGTTGGGACCTGGGGTTAGGATTGACCACTCTACATCGACTTCTGTTGGCCCTCGTGTACACTGTACCGGGGAGAGCTACTAGTGTAGGGAGAGAGCTAGCCACCCCACGGGGCCTGGGGTTCAGTTAGCCACCCTACACCGACTTGTTAGGCCTACTGGGCAAACTGGCTAGTCAGACGAGGGTGCGCAGATTGTGGAGGGGCGAGAACCCTGTTTGGTTCTGAGGGGCTTGACCCCTATTACGGAGAGGGCTAGGCCCTATATTGTTCCGTGCTGTACTTTGGGCGTACCCGCTAGCGGAAATGACTGACCGTGTGCCAGTGCGGGGTAGCTACCCGTGCGCTTATCGCGCATGCCGTAGTCACCGCTACGTTTGTCCGTGACCTCGAGGTTGTTGACTGGGTGTAGGATCACCACGGGAGACTTTTCCGGTTAGGAGAGTATCACGTGTGCCTTCTACTCTTCGGAAAAGATTGCAATCAAGATCGTTCCCATGAGGAACATACGTGATCAAGAAAGAGATCTAAAAGTAAATCAATGGGTGAAAAGAAATGACTTGTAAAATAAAATAATTGAAAAAGATAAATTTACCTGTTAGCCTTTACTGCTTTAGTTAGTTTGGTTACCACTCTACTCAGCGTTCGCTGACTCCGTTTACTCATAACCCTTTTCAGGTCTAGGTGTTGAGCAGCCCGAGTTATCGGTTGAAGAGGGTGCTGGGCCCAGTCAAGCCCAGCAGTAGTTCTTACTATTGTTGTACTTCCTTTTGCTAGTGAGTTTTAGACTGTTACTGTTCTTGTTCTGTACTTTTGTTTTACTTTACTGTTTTGGTGGTGATATGTACTGTTAGCAGCTTTTATTTCCTTTACTACTTGTATTCTTTTACTGTTAGTTACTTTACATAGTGAATGTGGTTTAATTCTTACTTTTTTGTTATTTCTTGTTGGATGATTAGGTCTTGGGATTAGTTGAGTTGAGCCGGTCTCGGGTCCTGTAGGGATTCGAGAATCATGTCGTAACACCCTCAACTGCGTGCTCAGCTCGGGGGAGTTCAACAGAATCTTGCAATACGCTACTGCATACGAAATTTGGCACACACGATGTAACTCACGAGGGTACCTCTAAGGTAAAAACCTCCAAACTCGATTTACTTTCACAAGAATTTGAGTCTTTTGCTATGAAATCTAATGAGTCTTTGAGTGAGATAAACACTAGGGTCACTCTCATAGTAAATAGTCTTAAGGCATTAGGAAAGACTTTCATCAAGGGGAAACTTCAAGGGAAGCTTCTTTATTCCCTCGAACCGGAGTGGGAACAGAAGGTCACCGCCATCAAGGAGGCAAACGTGGTGGATGAGCTCAACATGGAGGACCTCCTAGGCAATCTAATGGTCTACGAGGCAAAGCTTAAGTAGAAAAAGAAGGATACACCAAAGTTGAAACCGAGAAAGTCTCTCGCATTTAGAGTTGCTTTAGGCATCAAGGTAAGTTCCAATGACGAGGACTTTAAGTTTTTACTTAAAAAGTTTTCCAAGTTTTGTAGGGAATCAAAGAAAGAAATGAAGGAAAAGGAAAGCCTAAGATGCTGTTACCACCGTAACGAGAAAGGGCATCTACGACCAGAGTGCCCTCTTCTCAAGAAAGAGAAGAAGGCGAAGGAGAAGAAGAAGGCATTCCAAGCAACTTGGGACGACTCGAGCTAGGAGGAAGAAGAGGAGAATCTCGAGGAAGAAATTGCTTGCATGGGTTTCATGGCCACTGCAAGTAATAGCGAAAGTGACTCCAACGACGAGGTAAACTCGGATTTACAAGATATATTTGATGAGTTATTTGAAATCAGTAAGTCACTTAAGGTGGAAAACAAAAGCATGAAAAAGAAACTTGACTTTTTAAAATTTGAAAATGATAGGTTAGAAATAAAACTTAAGGACCTAGAAAGTAGTTCTAGTCCTAAAGATGATGATTTGTTGTTTATAGGGAGCAAAATCGGGTTTAAAGTAATGCGTCGTAGTATAGTTGAAATTGCTTTGAAAACAATTAAATTTTATTACTCGAAGTTTAAGTCCGAGGTAGAACACATGGAGCAAATGGAATTCACGCACTAATCTCAATAATAGATGCAATTGAACACTTAAAACTACTCAAAATATAATTTAGAATGTCAAGGATGAGTTTATGAATAATAAAATGTAGCGAGAAAATATATAAAAGAGAAATTGGGGAAGAATTGGACTATAAAATTTGATGTCTTAAAAGTGTTTGGTTCTTTTTTCTTCTTTTGCTTCTTCCTTTTGCTTGTTCTTCTCTCTCTTCTTTCTTCTCTGTTCTTCCTTCTTTCTTCTTCCTTTTCCTTGGCTTTCTTTGGCTCCTGCCTTCTTTCTTCTCTGACTTCTCCTACCTTCTTTCTTTTGTTCCTTCCTGCCTTGGCTTTTGTCTTCTCTATGCTTTGGCCTTCAGTTCTTCTTCCTTCTTTCTTTGGTTTCAGCTTCTCTTCAGCTCTGCCTTCTCTGCAACCGTGCCTTCTCCTTCCTTTTTGCTTCCTCTACGGCTTCTTCTCCTTAGCTACACCTTTGACTTCTTCCTCCTTTCTTCCCTGGCTTTGCCCTTCAGCTTCTTCTTCTTCTTCCTTTCCCTGCAAGAGCAAAACCTACCCTTGCCCCCCTGCAAACTCTCTTTTCTCTCTTAGGCTCTCTCTCCCAGAGCCATCTCGAGTAAACGGGTCAGGTTAGCGTGCTCGGGTCTAGGCCCACCGGCATGGGTGGTGGACGAGGAGTGCACAGGTAAACAGGTCAGGATATTAAGTCCGTGGGGTAGTGTATCGCGGACGAGGTGTGATGGGTGAGAGTGAGACCTCACCCTGTGTTAGGAGGTGATAGGCCCCTGACACTATTGCATGTTATACCACTTTACCCGCTCCAAAACTACCGAGGTGGGGTTAAATGTCCCACCTGCTTTCTTGCGCGCGCCCGTTGGTGTCGCGTTCAATTGCCGAAGCTGCAGAGCGTTCAATCTGGCTGAAAGTGTGCGGGTGACAAATCCGCGTTGCCTGGAACCTGGAGCCTGGAGTGAGGCTGCCTGGTTCGAGCTTGTGAGCAAGCTTCATGTATGCTCCAATGGCAGTCGATGTCCAAACCTGTACTCAAGTCAAATGGCCTTACGGCCTCGATAAATCACACAGGGGGCTTCGTCATGGCACGACGAAGGTGTCTTGGTGGTTGGCATGGCGCAGGGTGGCCTGGGCGTGCGTGCCTAGGTCGTTCTGTGGCCGTGGAGATGGGTTTGTTTGGGGGAAGTGTGTGGAGGTTATGGCGGTTAATGGAGAGTGGGAAATTAATTAGTGGAATGTGGCGGAGCTTCTAAGGTGTCTGGTGAGGTGAGTGGTTGCGTGGAATGATGGAAGCACCTCGTCAGTGGTTTGCTGGAGGTGGAGAAGATGGTGGTGGTCTGTGAGTGTCGAGGGGTGAAAATAGAAATAGAGAAGGGGAAAATAAAGAGAAGAGAGGGGGAAAGTATTTGACGTAATTTAAGGACGAAAAGGATCGCGGGCGGCTCGTGTCTGCCGTTGCCAGAGATGAAGATCCTAGTTGGAGGGGGATGGCGATGACGAAGGGGAGGCTGGCACGTGCGTAGGTATGGCGCGACGTGGACGACGGAGGCAGAGGCAACTCTGCCACTGGTATTGTGGTAGAGCGACGAGAGGAGGGGAAATAGGTCACCGGAGCTTGCTGGGTGTTTGACCGGAGGAGAAGAGAAGTAATTGGGGCATTATCTCCGGCCAAATCAAGCTGGGGATGATTGGGAGGACCTGGGGTGTCTTTTATAGTTGCAGGCGGAGGGCCTTGTGCTTGGAAGGCAAGCTTCCAAGCACGGCAACCTCGTCGGACTTGGAAGGTCGAGAGATACCCAAATCTCTCATGCATTCGCATGAGAGATTGGATAGGATTTGGAGCTCAAGATTGTGTTCATACGCATGGGAATTCCTCAGAGAATCTCCCTTTCAAATTTGAGAGGGATTCTCTGAGGAATCAAGGAGATATCCCCCTTGAATCCTCGCTGGAGTAGGATTCCTCCGCTGTAATGGCGGTGGGACCTAACTGTAAAGAACGATGAGGAAGCTAGGGGGGTGTCTGCAAGGGTTTTCAAAAGCTAGGGGCATAAATGTAATTGGGTTGGACTGTTTTGCAAAGTAGGTCAAGGTGACCTCTCCTTAAGTCCAAATTTTGGTATAAATCTAATTTGGACCTAAGGAATCCAATGGTGAAGTTGGATTTAGGTTTGACCACGTTTGACTGGGCATTTTACACAAAAACGTAATTTAAGGCAAACATTTGACTAGGCCCCCTATTTAGGTCAAAATATGTTCTAAAGGCCAAATTAAAAGTTTTAAACCCTAAAGGATATTTTTCCATGAATTTTAGAGGGTTTAGTTGAATTTTATCCTGACCAGGACCTTGTTAAATTAAGTAGGTCTGTTTTAGGGTTACGAGAAGTCATTTAATTCCCAGATTTCACATTAACCCTTTTCTGATTGAACCAACCTACTTTTTATTTTGTTAAGACCATTTGACCTATGTTTAGCCCCTGAGAAATCCCGTTGTACTACAATGGTAAAATTACAGTTTTACCCTTTGTTTCTTGCTTTTCTTTCAGACTAATTATTCCTTGAGTTAGGCCCTTCATTTGGTTATGTAGGAGCTTTTGTTCTCTTTTCTAGGTCAAAATGAGCTTGTTAGGGCTCATGATGGTGTTCCCATCATTTGTCATTAGAAAATCATAACCTAATCATTGAAAATAGCAAATTGATTGAGGAGAACACTAATTTAAAATTAGAAGTTTCTAGTTTAAAAATCAAGATGCATATTATAGAAAAAGAAATTGCATGCCTTAGGGAAAATTCGAACAAATTGATAAATAAAGTAGATAATCTGTCTAACCCTAAAGTTGAGAAAGGATCTCCTTCAAGGAGACCCGCTAACAGATCCGGATCCAAATTGACTTGGATACCGAAGAGACAAATAGAATCATGTTTTGTAGGTTTCAAGAGAGACTACAACATCAAAGATTGGACCTACACGATGAAGAACGGTCAACTCGAGTTAGGTGGACCAGCATCAAGGCCAAGGAGGAAGACTGGAAGATCTGCAAGAAGACCAACGAGATGACGAACAAATGATCGAATCGCTGCTACGGATGGGAACCCCATCTGGTTTGGCATCCACCACCTTTGGGCCATTTTATTGGCCATGGTAAGTGAGGTAATCTCTAAACCCTATCTTTTTTATCATTAGCATATAGATAGGGGGAGTTCATTAAAATTAAATAAGTTAATTGTCAATCTTTAAGGGGGAGTTGTTAACATAGCTATATTTCTGTTAGAAAGGGGGAGATATCACAGTTGGTTTTATAAAAAAGATGAAAATTTAGAAGAGCATGTCTTAAGAGGAAGTTATAGGAAAATTAAAATTGATTAAACATTTTTGATAATGTCAAAACGGGGGAGGATTTTATGCATAGTTTTGTCATCATAAAAAAGGAGGAGATTATTGTTGCTAGAGCATCACGATTGTTTATTTTGATGATAGCAAAACACGTGTCATTTAACATTTCCTTTTGAGTCTTAGCTTTTAGGATAATTGCAAATGGAGATGTGTTTAGATGGAGTTCGAGCTCGCATTCATGACGGATTGGAGGAGCTTGACGGAGAACGGAGGAGCTTTTGCGAGGAGCAGAAACTTGAAGCATGATGTCACGAAGAATAGGATAGAAGTCTTTTCCATTCTTGTATCTTGTACTCTCTTTCTTTTGTTTTTTCTTTGCTTTTTATTTCTTTCTTAGATTACTTGTTAAAGAGCCTTAAAGAACCCTTAAAGTAATTCTAGGAACACCTGCACAACCTTAGGATACTTAGGTTTTCCATAGAGAACTTAGAAAACCTAAATAGGCTTCAGACAGCCTTATCAGACGTCTAATCTATAAATCAGACGTCTGATAGTGACTTTTAAGATGTCTGACTGTTGACTTAGACGTCCAATAACTTAGGCTGAACTTAATAGGTTCTGTCTGATGAAATCAGACTTGCAGACCTAGTGCCAGACGTCTTAGAAGATGCCTGATGTTTTGGCCAGACGTCCAATTAGATGACCGTTGGCCTTAGCAAGCTACCCTTATAGGATTAGGGTTAATCTGACCATTTGATAGTTTTTAGATGTTTGACCTGATACCCGGATGTCTGATTTGTGATCATTAAGCCTCGTTGTGAGCCAAAATCACCTTTGTCAGATTATGTAGCTGTTAACCTATCTTGGGAATCCATTCCTACACTTTATTTGGTTTCCAAACGTCTATACCTAGTGCCATATGTCCTGTATGTCGTTTGATGGTTATACACTAGAACACTGTTTTGGTCTGATCAAAGTCACAATGGAAACTCACATTGAATTAGACGTCTGAGTTAGCTCCCAGAGGTCTTAAACTAGTTTTCCAGACGTCTGATGACCCTGTTAGAATCATAAATGATTCTGATTATGGCCTGTTTTACCTTGGGTTCAACCCTGACGGCTATGGAAGCCTTCCAAGGCCTTTCAATGCCTTCCTAGGCTCTCTATAAATAGAGTACCCTTACTTTGCAAAGATACACCAAGCAACATATGTTCCACATCTTTTGTGTCCAAGAGAAGTAGAAGAAGCTCTGGCTCTCCAAGCATTTGTTCCACACCTGAGAGCTTTGTCCAGTCGTGCACCCGCTCTCACTTCGCGATTACGAGAGCAACATAGTGCCTATGCATGGTTTACGCACCCGTGTTGTCAAATCGACGCACACCCCGCAAAGGGAAGTTCCTTCACCTATAGTTGCTAGATTCAATCATTTATTTTGTGGCTTTATGGGTTTGTGTTGTAATTTTACTTTGTTATTTGGTTGGGTATTCGCCTTGCGTATTCTCGTCTCATTCGTGATACAAAAACCTTCTTGTGAAGAGAAGGGGTTTGAGGCACACTACTGATGTCGTTATTATCAATTTAATTTATTTATTACTTAAAATTTGAAAACATTCCGTGGTCGAACTCAGGGAGCAAATTCGATTTTAGAAGTAGAAAAATCACAATTCACAATACTGTAATGTTTTACAAAAAATGTGGAGACTAAAAGTAGAATTTTTCTTCTTTTTTTCTTCTTTTCTCTCCTTCTTTGCTCTCTCTTTTCTTTTCTCTGTCTTCAGATGTCTAATTCTAGGAATCAGACGCCTTAAGTGGCGTTTGCTACAGTGCACGTCTTCTTCCTTTCTTCTCTTTGGCTATTGCTGCTTCTTCTTCTTGGCTTCTTCTTCTTTCCTTTCTGCTTGGCCTTCCTCTTTGCGACAACTCCCTTTTTCTCTTTTCTTCTCTTCTTTTCCTTCTACCTTCTTCTTTTTCTTCCTTTCCTTCTGCACTGTGCTTCTTCCTCTGCCTTCTTCTTCTTCAGCTCCTGCTCCTTCCTTGGCCTTCTTCTTTAGTTTCTTCTCCTTCCTTGGCACGACCAAGTCCTCAGCCTCTTCCTCTTCTTCAGTTGGCCTCTTCTTCCTCTTCTTCTGCTTCCTCTTCCTCCTTCTTCCCTGCACAGGTACACAGTTAAGCAAAACCTACCCCTACCGTCCCTGCATCTCTCTTTCTCTCTATTTCTCTCTTAGGTCACAACTCTCCCAGAGCCAGTCGGGTTGGGTAAACGCTCCCGAGACCAGGCCCACCGGCGTGCGGTGGTGGGCGAGGTGTGCAGGGTTATTGGGTTAGGTCAGCCAGGTCCATGGAGGAGTGAGCGCAGACGAGGCGGTGAGTGGGCGAGGGGACCTCACCCCGTGTCAGAAGGCAATAAGCCCCTGACACGTTTTCAATTTATCTACCTGCGCCCGCTCAAAAACTCACAAGGTGGGACTAAACGTCCCACCTTCCTGTTACGCACCTGGCAGCAGATAACGCGAGTAATTGCGGCTGCAGCTGTTGCCCTTGACGCCAATTGAAGGCCTGGTTGGGTGTGCAAGGAGAATCCGTGCCTTCTGGACCTGGAGGCCTGGGGCGCTGGACCTGAACGAAGCTTCAAGCAAGCTTCGTACTTCTGCGCCAATGGCGGAAGGGGCCGTAACCCTGAAATCACAAGAACGGCCTTACGGCCCTGTCAGAACACTCAGCAAGCTTCGCCGGAGCACGGCGAAGGTGGCTCGAGGGTTAGCGTAGTGTGAAGACGTCTGTGCGTGTGTGCCTAGGGCACATTGTGTGTGTGCAGGTGGGTGTGTTCGGGAGGAGGTTCCAGTAGGTATGGCGATTAGTGGAAGGGCGAAAGGTGATCAGTGGGAGGTGGTGAAGCTTAAGGACCGGTTGGCGAGGGGTGAAACGGTCTGTAGTAGTGGAGTGGCCTCGCCGGAGTTGGTGGTCGGAGGTGGAGAGGGTGATGGTGGTCTGTGGTGTCGAGGGGTCGAGAATGCAAATTATAAGAGGGGAAATAAAGAGGGGAGTGAGGGAAACTTATCTATCGAGTCTAGAGTGAAGGGGGAAGGCGGATGGTGAGAGGCTGGTGCCTGCCGTTGCTGGAGACGAAGGTGCCTAGGGGAGGAGGATGGCGATGACGAAGGGGGTCGGAGGGTGCCCACTGGTACGACGTGACGTGGCGGAGGACGGCGGAGCTGGCTCTACCACTGGTACGGTGGCTGATGAGAGCCTCATCATGAGCCATAACTAGCTCATTTTGACATAATAAAGATAATAAAAGCTCCTACATAACCTAGTAGAAGGCTTAATTGAAGAAATAAGTGTTCTGAGAAGAAAACATGAAATAAAGGTTAAAACTGTAATTTTACCATTGCAGTACATAAACGGGATTTCTCAGAGGCAAAACATAGGTCAAATGTCTAAATGAGATAAAAAGTGGGTTGATTCAATCAGACATGGGGTTATGTGCAATCCAGGAATTAAATGACATTTGGTAACTTTAAAACAGACCCGCTTGATTCAACAAGGTTCCGGTCAGGATAAAAATTAAGTAAACTTTCTAAAATTCATGTAAAAATATCCTCTAGGGTTTAGAACATTTAATTTGACCTTTGGAACCCAGTTTGACCTAGATTAGGGTCCTAGTTCATCAATTAACTTAATTTTGGGTTTTTACGCAAAATATCCAGTCAAATGTAGTCAAACCTAAAATCCAACTTCACCATTGGATTCCTTAGGTCCAAATTAGGTTTTTACCAAAATTTGGACCTAAGGGGAGGTCATCTTGACCTACTTTGCAATTTAGTACACCCAAATCACAATTTGGTCCCTATCTTTTGAAAATCATCGCAGAGAGCCCCTTAACTTCCTCGCCACCTTTGCAATCAGGTCCTTCCGCCATTATTGGGGCAGAATCCTGCTCCGGCGAGGATTAGAGAGGGAATACTCTCTGATTCCTCAGAGATCCCCTCCCAGAAATGGAAGGGAGATTATCTGAGGAACTCCCTTCTATCTAAGGCCAATCACGATCGCTGGTGTGAACCCAATCTCTCGTGCGAATGCACGAAGGATTTGGGTATCCACCCTCTTTCCTTCTCCGGCGAGCCGGCGGAGGTAATGGCGTGCCCTCCACGCTCTGAAAGCACGGCCCAGTGCCTATAAAAGAACCCCCAGACCTGGCTGCTCATTTTTAGCTTGACTTGGCCGGACTTCCACCTCAAATTCTTCTCTTTCTTCTCCGGCCAAGGGTCCAGCGAGCTCCGGCGAGCCCCCCTCCCCTCCCTCTTCGTTCTGCCACAAAACCAGTGGCAGAGTCATCTTCCTGATTCTCCTCCGCGTCACGCAATACCCGCGCACGCTGCCTCAGCCCCGTCGTCGCCGCCGTCCTCCTCCACTGGGCTGCTTCTTCTCCGGCGACAGCAGGTACTGTTGTCCGCCTCTTCGTCCCCTTCGTCCCTGTAAGTAGGTTAGAATTGTTCCACAACCTCCCCTCTTTCTTTTCCCGATTTTATTTCAATTGATTGCCCCTCGACACCGCCTGACCACCCTCATCTTCCACGCCACCGGCCGACCTCCGGCGAGTTGCCCCCATCATTCCGCCCCTCCACACACCTCGCCAACCGTCTCGTAAGCTCTGCCTCACCACAAGGAACACTCTCCGCCCATCCACCATCCCTCTACGCCTCCACCACAGCCCCCCGAACACCCCCACACTTCCGGTCACAGGACGACCTAGGCACGCACGCCTAGGCCGTCCCATGACCTGCTTCACCGTGCACGACCTTCGCCGTGCCACGGCGAAGGTCCCCAGCTGGTCTGATTAAGCCGAGAGGCTTGTTTTGTGTTTGACATTATTTCAGCCCCTGTCGCCATTGACGGTTGAAGCAGCTTCGGAGCAGCTCCTGGCTTCAGGACCTCCGGCCTTCAGGTGCAGCGGACTCGGGAAAGCAGTGCGAGGTTATCTGGTCCAGCAAGGAGCACAGCGAAGCCTGCAGCCTTGGCAATTGCACGAAGAGTCTTCTGCGGGCGCGCGCGAGAGCAAGGCGGGACTAATAGTCCCACATCGTGAAGTTACAAGCGGCTAAAGAAGTATAAAGTGATTTTGTGTTATTAGCTCTTCGCCTCTGAACGTATAGGGGTGAGGTCCCTCACCTAACGCACGCTCGCCTCGTCCGCGGTTTCATCTCGCGGATCTGGTGGGCTTCGACCCGACCCTGTCTGAGCACACCACGCGCATCACCCTCATGCCGGTGCGCCTGGTCCTGGATGCGAAGTCTGACCCGATTACCCGCGACTCTGAGAGAGCGTCCTTTGAGTGAATTGCAGAGAGAGAGAGAGACGTGCAGGTAGAGGGACAGGGTAGGTTTTGCTTCCACCTCTCTGTGCAGGCACGCTGAGCGTTGAGGAAAAGAGACTAAGCCGCAAGGAAGAAGAAGCGAAGAAGTAGAAGAAGAGGCTGAGCGAGGCAGTGAGGAGAAGGAAGAAAGAAGGATTGCAGAGAGAAAGAAGAAGGACTGCAAGAAAAGAAGCAAAGGCAGGAAGAAGAAGCCCTGTAGATCAGAAGAAAAGAAGAACCTATGAAGAAGAAGAAGAAGAAGGCAGAAGAGAGAAGTAAGACTGTAGAGAAAGCAATGACCAAAGAAGAAGCCTTCGCAGAAGTGGGAAGAGAAGGAAGGAAGAGAGACTGCAGAGAAAGAAGAAGAAAGGCAAAGTGAAGACTGCAGAAGAAAGAAAGCAAAAGAAAAAGGGAAAACATTTTTAAGACATCTGATCACAAGATCAGACGTCCAATTTCACTCTTTTGTCATAATTACTTTTTAACCGCATACATTCATATTTGAATTCAAGTTTTGAGTAAATTAGAGTATTCAATTACATTTGAGATTAGTAGTAAATTTCGATTGCTCCTTGTGTTCGACCTCGGATACTCCGATTTTTGAGTAATAAAATCTTTTATTTGTTGACGACGCTTGATCACCTATACTACGACGCAATAACTGTTAAAACACGATCGAGCCATGTTGCTGCAACAGTGGCAGAGCGATGAGAAAGGGGAGGAGGAGTCGCTGGAAGCTCTGGGCAGTCGGCTGGAGTTGGGAGGAGACGAATTGGGGGGGATCTTAGGCTAAATTGAGCTTGGAGGAAGCAGCGTAGTCTGCCCTTCCTTAAATAGGCGAAGGTAGGGCGGGAAGCACGTGAGGGCGACGAAGAGGCCACGTCGGAGGTAAGGCCGGTCGGATACCCATACCTCTTGCGCGTTCGCACGAGGTATGGTGGGTTTCAGGGCATGGGGAGCAACCCATGTAGTAGTTAAAGCTGGGGGCGGCTCCCCATGCAGGAGGGGTGCAAACCTCCGCGCAAAGTCGCCGGAGGTATGGCCCCTGCTGTGAATGGTAGAGGGGCCGAAGTGAAGAAAACGACGAGGAAGCTGAGGGGGTAATCGCAAGGGTTTCAAAAAGTTGAGGGTTAGAAAGTAATTTTGAGGATCAAATTGCAAAGTGGGTCAAGACGACTTTCCCTTAGGTCCAAATTTTAATATAGACCTAATTTTGACCTAAGGAATCCAATGGTGAAGTTGGATTTTAGGTTTGATCACGTTTGACTTGACATTTTGCATAAAAACCCAAATTAGGGCAAAAATTGGGTATGGGTCCAAATCTAGGTCAAAATAGGTTTTAAGGACCAAATTTAAGGTTCTAAGCCCTAGGGGATATTTTTCCATGAATTTTAGAGGGTTTAGTTGATTTTTATCTTACATGGAACCTTATGAATTAAAGTGGGTTTGTTTTAGGATTATAGAATGTCATTTAATTTCTAGATTTCGTCATAATCCTTTTCTGACCAAACCATCCCATTTTTTCTCTTATTAAGTCCACTTGGCCTATGTCTAGACCCTTAGAAATCCCGTTGATGCACTGCAATGGTAAAATTACAGTTTTACCCCTTGTGTCATGTTCTCTCCTCAGATTGGTAATTCCCTGAGTTAGGCCTTCTTTTAGGTTATGTAGGAGCTTTTGTTTATTTTATTAGGTCAAAATGTGCTAGTTAGGGTTCATGATGAGGTTCTCATCAACTACCATCGTTCAAAGTAGTGTTGTATTGAGGTTTAGTCACCCTCGTTTAAGTGATTGAGTTAGTGGATTTGATCGACTTGATTGATCGAAAAATCTTAACTCGAGAGGGTTTGGTGGTGGTTTTCACCTAGTTTGGATTTCCACCTAAAAATACTTGTGCCATTGTGTGATTGCTTTTGTGAGATTGTTATTTTAATTCCTCATTTTATATGTCACGCATATCTCATCCCCTTCCTTAGGGAGTTACATGAAGGACATGAAGGCATATTGACAACTGGTGGGGAAACTATTATATCTGATCATCACTAGGACAGTTATTAATCTTATAGTGGGTAGGCTAAGTCAGTTCTTAGACAAATCCCCTGATGTTTATTGGTACGCTGTGATGCAAGTGTTGAAGTACATCAAGGTATGTCCTAGTAGAGGCATTCTATTTCAGAAGAAGGCTCCTATGTTTGTTGTTGCCTACTCAGATGCACATTATGCAGGAGATGTTGGAGACAGGCGGTCTACCACTGGCTTTTGTACTTTTGTAGCTGGGAACTTGGTGACCTGGAGGAGCAAGAAACAAAGTGTAGCTTCACACTCTAGTGCCAAGTCTGAGTACCAGACCGTTGCACATATTGCAGCTGAGATGATATGGATAAGATCTTTGCTACGGGATATTCATGTTACTATTTAAGAGTCAATGGAGATGCATAGTGATAACCGAGCTGCAACATACATTGCAAACAATCTCATGTTTCACGAGTGAACGAAACATGTCGAAGTGGATTGTCATTACACAAGGAGTTTGATTCAGTAGGGTCTGCTTTGTACTACCTGCCTTGTCTCTTCAGACCAGACTGCTGACATGTTTACCAAGCCATTGCCTCGCCCTCAGTTTGGGAAGTGTAGAAACAAGCTGAGCATGGTGGATATATATACTCTAGCTTGAAGGGGAGTGTTGAGTTACGTTATATTGTAAAGGGTATTATGTCCATTTTTATTATTTTGTTGGATTTATGTTGTGACTTTTCCCTCACCTCTCTCTATATAAAGGTGTGTAGGGATGACTTGGTAATTAAGAACAATCATTTTCTTCAACTGAAAGCATACTGGGCACTCCTAGAAGAAAATCAATTTCAGTAGACATGTAGAGAAAATGGACAACCCCTACATCAAAAGAGTAGTACAGATTTCTCGTGTCTGGAGCACTTGTTCCTGTACATAGAGAAGAATTATCAGGCATATGAAATGTGACGCTGTATGGAACACCACATTCACCACCTCCATCCTTTCCACAAACATCATATGACCACGATGGCCTCCAAGGCTGCTGAGGCCAATCATACTCATGGTTTCCCTTGGACACATGGTAGGGCACCCTGGCAACCATGGGTTCAATCTGATTGAAGAACTCATCCCACATCCAGGAATAGCCCCTTGCATAGCTAATATCCCCAGTATGAGAAACAAAAGAAGGTTTATCACCAAAATAAGAAATATCACAGAGAATCCATTTAACTATAGCTTCACTCACTTTTTGTGTGTGGAGGAAAGTAGAATATGGAGCAAATGCTCTCATATCTCCAAATAGATATGTAATTGTCTCATTTGAGCCACTATTACGAGAAAGAAAACTATAAACTCCATCCATTAGAATTACTACCAACCTGCAATGGTATATACATCAGAAGATTGGAATCTAAAAAAGAATAGGCGAGAAGGTTAATATTAAATAACTAATTATTATTCCATTACAATAGCAACTTTTTTCTTGCAAATGCATTTCTCAGCACAAATTGAATGTGTGCATCTTATTTGAAATTAAAACCCTAACTTCTCATCTATAGAGAGGAGGGATGTAAAAATTATATGAGTTCAATAAGAAAACAAAACCAACAAGAAACATGAAAAATAACATAATAACAAGACTCTAACACTCATCCTCAAGTTGGAGTGAAAATATCCATCAAGCTAACTTATTATATAAAAATGTGTGTTGCTTCCTTAGGAGAGCCTTTGTGAAAATATCAAGCTAGACCTCAGTAGATATGTAGGGAATACTAATCTTTTCCTCCACTACATTTCGTATGAACTGATAATCAACTTCAATATGCTTTATCCGTTCATGGAAAAAAGCATTAGAAGCGATGAAGGTGGCTAACTTGTTATGGAAAAACATGGGAATAGGATGCTTCTTCAGTTATTAAGATCAACCATGAATGATGTATTCCACATTACCTTACAAGCAGTTTGCGCCACCGTTCTGTATTTTTCTTCTGCATTAGAATAAGCAACAACAGTTTGCTTTTTGCAATACCATGAGATAAAACTTCCTCCCAAAAATATAATGATCGTGAGATTTTTTGCTTAAAAGATAATATCGAGAAATGATGATAATCAGATGTGTCGTCACAGTAAATCGCATTGTAGAAAATCCTCAATAAAAAATTAATAAAAATATACTGAAATTATACCGCAACTTCAAGTTGTATCACATGGAGGCAAGAAAATCACATATACATATCATTCGTGATCATAGATGCGAAATCCCTATCAAAATCCAATGTGAAATGATGTGATAAGAAAAAATCAAGCAATAACATAAGAGTGTAAGAGTTATGCCACAATGTCACCTTAATAAACTAATCAAAACTAAAATCAAAATCCCCACCAATGGCATTAAATGTAAATAGGATTGGAGGACAAAATAGAGGATGTTGTCCTCTCTTGCGCATAAAGAAGCGACGGTCGATGAGAAGCTTGGTGGAGGTCGGCCCGAGTGAGGGGAAGCCAACGGGGGTGATGGCGTCGCCAGAGGTGGCCGGAGCTGGTCGGTCGCGTGGAGGGTTGCTGGCGATCTCGGTTCCCACGCTCGTGCGTAGGTGTTGGAGGCGCGGCTGAGGGCGTAGACGGGTTGGTGGTGTCGTGGCGAAGTCGATGACGTCGATGGAGCGGAGAACGGTGGTGTGTGGAGGAGTTTGGGCGTGGTGGTGTGATGGGTTCTTTCAGCTCACCGACGTTGAAGACGAAGAGGACGGTGCATTGAGGAAGGTCATAGAGGTCTTCCTGGGGGTGTCCGCAGGGGAGATCGGCACGATTGCTGTAGGTGGTTTTGCTGCTGTTGGTTGTCAGGGGGAGAGGTGAATGAGAGTGGGCGGGGGTGCTGTGCGTAGAGCTTGAGAGGGAGAGAGCGGGCGTGTGGGGGCACCTGCTTTGTGTGGACATGGGATCGCTGGAGAAGCAGAGGAGCTTTGCGTCCACGGAGAGGGAAGCTCGGGAACGACGGTCGGTGAACACGGTCACGGAGGCACGGCTGTCGTGTTGGCAGGATGGGAGGTTGCTGTCGAGGAAGTTTCGCTAGAAAAGAGGTCGAGGATGTCACGGTTAAGCAGGAAACGCAGAGCACGGTGCTGCTGCTATGTGAGGTGATGGTCGTTGTGAGGCCGAAGTCGCGGTCATTGGATGGTGAAGCACGGTCGTGGAGTTGAGAGACGAGTCGCGGTGTTGGAGCTGTCACCTCCCACCATGGTGGTGGCTGTCGGTGGAAGGTCGAGGATGCGGGTGGCTCGCGGTTGTGAAGGAGGTCGAGCGAGGATGCGGGTGGCTCGTGGGAGGTCGCAGTCGCTGTGAAGGGCGCGGCCAAGGATGGAGGCTAGCAGTGGCGGGAAGTCGCAGTCACGGTGAGGGTGCTGGAGTTGTTGCTACGGAGGGCGCGGTCGTGATAAGGGAAGCATGCTCGCAGCAGGAAGAAGATGGGGAGGGGGGGTGGTGTCGTGTGGTCTGTCGAATTGGCCGTCCAACAGCGCTCCCAGACGGCAAAATTACCCCCCCTTTGGCCCTCCTTTGTTTGCGAGAGAGCCAGGAAGAGAGGGAGAGACAGAGAGTTGAAGGCTCGCTCAAATAGCCGACCCCTTTATTTATTTATTTATTTTTTTGTTTTATGTTTTTTTTTTTTGTTTGCCTCTCTCTTCCGCTGTGTGGGTTAGTGTTGAAATTTAAAATGATAAGTGGTGGATCTTGGTGATTTGAGGGAAATAAATTTTTTTGAAGGAATATGTTGGGACTTCTCTCTCTTTTTATTCATGTATTAGTCACCACTTTCCTTTTAAATGGCATTTGTCAAAAATCAAGAGTCAACAAAGGTAAGCCTAGTTGCTTTCTTTTTCTGATAACAGTCTAAGATGTCAAAATTAATATGCCCAATTTATTCCTGCAAAAGCATATATATGTAAATGTATTACGATATGAATATAATCGGAGCACCTCCATTCACTAAAACTGCAAGAATGATAATTCACTAGCTTAAATAATTTTCTCTATGTAGTGCATGCTCTAAATTAACTTTTCATCAAAATAATAATGCACTTAAGCTTAATTATAGTCCACTAAAGTGGATTTATCAAATACCCTTATGCCTAAGTTTTGCTAGTCCAGAGCAAAAATCATATGGATGGTCTCTAAGCCAGATTTTATTGTTTGGCTGCCTTATTGTGCTGCACTTCTAGAGACTAGATCGAAATACCAACTCTAGGCTTAAAGGTAGTCAAGTACTAGTCAAGATACAGACCTGACTAGCCTTAGCCTTGGGTCAGCAACAAGGGTTTCTAAGGCCCCAGATTTGCCCAGAGGTTCATTGACCCTAATGGTTAAAGCACTTGTGTGTTAGTTCAGCAAGGTCCAAGTTCAACTTGCCAGTGTATTTTTTAGAAAAGAGATAGATATTTTTGAGGTTTTTCGCTTTTTTTGTATTTTTTTGTGATTCTCCTAAATCCAACATTGGATTGGCCCTGAATACGGTCTGTATCAGATTCCTTATTTCCATCATCAATTCCTGAAGGGTCCTTAGCAATTGATGTTTCGGGATAACATTGTCTATGGCAACCCTTAGAACCTTGGCAATGGATACTTCGTGATAGTGCCACTCATGACATTCCGTGCTAAATCCAAGCCTTGGCAATCGACATTTTGGGAAAATGCCACCCATGGCACCTAAACTAGCACAAAACGCTTACATGCCCCTAGTAGGATATTTAAATATCCTAGGAGATAAGCGCTGAGGAGACAATATGTTATAACGTATCTTCAAGGGGAGTATTTACTCCTCTCCGTGGTGGGAACTCCTCTAATTAACTTATGTTTTCGAGCCTCTTCTAAGCTAGATCTTTGAGGAATTCTTTTCTTTTTTTTTTTGGAACAGAACATTTTTGGCATTATTCTTCGTTAAGCTCACTGAACCAGACCAATGTGTGATTTTTATGTGCCTAGGTTATCAAGTCTCGCAAACCAAAGGGTAGACAACGAGATCGAATAGTCCCTAAGCCTTAAGCATAATACATCAGCTTCGCAACACTCTCAACCTCTTAAGGAATAGTCCATATATGAACAAATACTTGAATGTTTAAGCCCAAACCAGCCTAGGAGGCCTAAAGTCGGCATCCCTCACTTATCTCCATCTCTTTAGCACTTTAGGACTTAATTCATCATCTGATCCAACCCAGAACTTAGGTAGGTTCCCTACTCAACTGTTGGGACTAACACAATTTCTTTTTTGCTCCTTTACTTTCTATGTTTTCCTCCTCTTTTTCCTCAATATACTTGCAATTCAACTAAAAAAGGTTTCCTCTTCTTTCCTTTTTTTTTATGCAATATATAACTATGAATGCCCTACTAAATGCATGCAACATATGTACAAATGCTATGTACAACCTCAGGTTATACCCCCTCATGCCCAACCCTCATTGGAAAGCAAAAGTAAGGGAAGATAATACCTAAGGTAGAGAGTGATTGAAGCTAAGGCTCCTCCAAGTTGTAGGTGTCCAAAACCTGGCCATCAACAAGAGTAACATATGGTTTCAATCGTTGGCCATTTACCTTGAAAGTCTCACTAGATGAGGGATTTTGGATCTCAACTGCACCATGCAGGAACACCTTTGTGACAGTGTATGATGCATCCCAACGGGACTTAAGTTTCCCAGGGAATAGCTTGAGTTTAGAATTAAATAGCCAGACCCGTTGGTTGGGCTCAAAGGCTTTTCGAAGGATGTGTTTATCGTGAAATATCTTCGTGCACTATTTGTAAGCTTGAGTAATCTCATAGGCCTCATTCCTCAATTCTTCAAGCTCAGTCAGTTCTAATAAGCGTGCTTTGCTTGGTTTCTCAAGGTCAATGTTGACATTCTTGATAGCCCAATAAGTCCTATGCTCAATTTCAGCAGGCAGATGGCAGGCTTTACCATACACTATACGAAAGGAAGACATACCCAAGGGGGTTTTATATGCAGTTCTGTAAGCCCATAGTGCATCATCTAATTTATTCGACCAATCTTTCTTGTTGGGTTTTACAGTTTTCTCAAGAATTCTTTTGATCTCCCTATTGGACACCTACACCTGTCCACTTGTCTGCAGATGATATGAGGTGGCCACCTTGTGGGTGACACCAAGCCTTTTGAGTAGATAGGTAAAGTGTGTATTCCTAAAATGAGGTCCCCCATTACTAATCATCGTCCTCGAGCAACCAAATTGGGAAATGATATTTGCCTTAACAAAATTTATGACCATGGAGTGATTGTTGGTCCTTGTCGGCATAGCCTTTATCCATTTTGACACATAATCGACTGTCACGAGGATATATTCATAGGTGTAGGATGATGGGAAGGAGCTCATGAAATTTATGTCCTAGACGTCGAATATCCCGACCGAAAGAATAGGCTGCTGGGGCATTTCATCCTGCTTCCCGATCGTTCTAGTTTGTTGACAACGAAGATATGCCCCCACATAAGTATGAGTATCTTAGAATAGTGAGGTCACCAGAAATCGAACTGGAGAACCTTATAAGTAGTCTTCTTAGCACTAAAGTGTCCTCCACAGTGCAGTGTGTGACAAAAATTCAAAACACGCAGTTGCTCTTCCTCTGGAACACACCTGTGGAAGACTTGGTCACGACCTATTCTAAAGAGCTCGGGGTCCTCCTAGTAGTAATGTTTCACACCAGCAAGAAATCTATCTTGCTTCTATTTATTCCATGTACTGGGGGTTTTGCCAGTGACCAAGTAGTTGATGACATCAGCATACCAAGGGGTCGTCGGGTGTACTGCCGTCATAGTTTTGTCAGGAAAGGTGTCATGAATGTCTCATGACGGGGTGGAAGCCTCAACTGGGATCCTGGATAAATATTAGCTACTACATTTTCAATCCCTTTCTTGTTCTAGATATCAAGGTCGAACTCCTATAGTAACAGAATTCGTTTAATAAGCCTAGGCTTGGTGTCTTTCTTAGCCAACGAATGCTTCAAGGCTGAATGATCAATATACACCACAACCTTAGATCCCAAAAGATAAGACCTAAACTTTTCTAGAGCAAATACTACTACAAGAACTTTTTCTATCATAGGGTAGTTTTGCTATGGACCAGTAAGGGTCTTACTAGTATAATATAACATATGAGACTTTTTATCAACCCTTTGATCAAGGATTGCTCCCACAGCAAAATCCGAGGCATTGCACATCAACTCAAATGAGAGGGTCCAATCAGTTGCTTGCAAGATAGGCACAGTTATGAGGGCCTCCTTCAAGACTTGGAAGGCCTCAGCACACTTCGTACAAAAAACGAAGGCACTGTCCTCCAATAAGTCACAAAGTGGCTTAGAAATCTTGCTAAAGTCTTTAATGAAGCACCTATAAAAATCCAGCATGGCCTAGGAATGATCAGATTTGCTTGACATTGGTGGGTGGTGGAAGCTTTGAAATGGACTCAACCTTGGCTTTATCCACTTCTAAACCTCGCTCAAACACTACATGGCCAAGAACAATGCCCTGTTTAACCATGAAATGGCTTTCCTCCCAACTGAGCACCAATCCTGTCTCTTCGCAGCGGGTGAGAACTTTTTCTAGATGTGAGAGACATTGGTCAAATGACGTGTTGTAGATGGAAAAGTCATCCATTAAAACTTCTACGAACTCGTCAATCATGTCCGAAAAGATGGACATCATACACTGCTGAAATGTTCCCAGAGCATTACATAGTCCAAATGACATCCAATGGAAGGCAAATGTGCCATAAGGAATTGTGAAAGTAGTACGCTCCTGGTCGTCTGGAAAGACGACAATCTGATTGTACCCAGAATATCCATCCAGCAAACAAATGTATTTATTCCCCGCCAATTTCTCCAGTATCTGATCAATAAATGACAAAGGGAAGTGGTCTTTCTGGGTTGCGGTGTTAAGACGACGATAGTCTATGCAAACTTTCCAGCCAGCTATGGGTTTGGTGGTGAGTTTCTCCCTTTTTTCATTTGTCTCAATAGTGAATCCCACCTTTTAGGCACCACGTGAATAGGATTGACCCATTTACTATTGAAATAGGATAAATTATCCCAGCATCCAACCACTTTAAGATTTCCTTCTTCATCACTTTCCGCATGTTGGGGTTTAGCCGTCTCTACATATCTCGGAAAGGTTTCAAGAAGTCATCCGTGTAAATATGATGCATGCAAAGTGTCGACTCAATCCCTCTGATATTAACTATAGTCCAAGCAATGGCTTCCTTGTGCCATTTTAGGCATTCAATCAAGGTTCCCTCCTGCGTCTCATATAGAGTAGTCGAGATGATGACAGGGAGCGTACCATTAAGTCCAAGGAAAATGTATTTAGGGGACTTTGGGAGTGGTTTAAGCTCCAAGTTAGATGCATTTTAAATCGAGGGAATTAGGTTCGATGTCCTTGTCTCTAGTAGCAGAACTACCTTGATTGTCCATGGTGAGGAGAGGGACTTGGCCTTGACATCCAGCAGCTCTTCTAATTCCGGTATATCTCCCTCTCCTTCAAGAATTGGGGTATGGTCTTTAGAAATGACAATTTGGAGGGGGTCCTTACACGAAAGAACTGGTGTTGTCTCCTCTACAATCTCATTGATCACCTCGATTTGGGAACAATCTTCCAATCCGGGTTGTTTATAGGCATCAAAGATGTTCAGCCGGATTTTCCAGTTACCAAAGCCCATCTTTAGCGCCCCTAATTAGCAATTGATGGAGGCATTGGCAGTAGCCAAAAAGAGACACCTTAAGATAATCGATGGTCTGGTGGGCATGTTGGATGGGTTAGTATCCAATATCAGAAGATGAACGGGAAAGAAGTCCACCCTCACTAGGACATCTTATAACAGCTCGCGTGATATCTTGAGTGATTTATCAGCTACTTAGAGGATAACGGGACTAGGCTTCAATTCACCTCCTAATAGCTCATAGATTGAGCTCGGCAATATTTGGGGAGATCCTCATCGATGCGTTAGTCTCTAATGATCACAGAAATATACGGAGCTCTTGGGTCCTTCATTTTAGGGGGTGTACCTTATTGTAGGACTGAGTTGACTAGGTTGGGTAGGATGACCTTAGCCTAGACCTGCTTTGTTGATTTTCTCTTCTACATGCACAAGTCGTTCAGAAATTTAGCATAGGATGGAATCTGTTTGATAGCATCTAACAGAGGCAAGTTGATGCGACCTTGCTTAAATGGCTCCATTATTTCTTCCATCCTTAGGGGTAGATAAGCGCTCAGGAAATGGCACTCATGGCCTCTGGGTGGAGGGGCTGTCATGGTGGGATAAAGGTGGAACGGTGATGACATCCTCTGGATGGGTGATTTCAAGTGAGGAGGGCCTAGGTGGCTCTTTCTCGGTGGATGTGTACATTAATGTCGGGTTGGTAGGAGGGATGGCCATAGGAGTGATTTCAAGTTTGAAAATTTCTTATCCACTCCTCAGAATAGTCACAACCTTAGCATTCTCCCTTATGAAAGGCCCTTTGCCTCTACGATTCTTCTCAAATGAGTTCATCAATTTCCCAGGGTCACGTTGCCTAATAGCCTCAATAAGGTGGTTAATTTGAGATTGCATTTCTTGGATTGTCTTATTTTGAGATTGAAAGATCATACTCTGGCTTTCTTGCATGGCCTTCATCATAGTTTTAAGGTCATCCATCTTAGAATTGTTGGGTTGAGGACACTGGAATTATTGTGTCTGGAAGGGTTGGGTGGGTTGGGCTCTTGAGTTCCCCGAGTTGGAAGCATCACCTTGCTTCCACGAGAAATGGGGTGGTTTCCCCATCCAAGATTGTAGGTGTTTCCAAAAGGATTGTTCCTGGGAGGTGGACTGGTTGGGTGTATTTCATGTGTTAGAAATCGAGGTTACAAGTAACCTGTCGTTGTAGTTGCAAAACACGTCGATCAGGTAAAATTTGTATCGAAACTCCAAGGGAGTCCTAGGTTGAACACAGGGAGGCGACGTTTACTTTAGTTGAAATTTGCGCTTCGATTCGTTTCTTTTTGGTATTTTAGGGTTTTGTTATTTTTTTGTGTTTTTGAAATAAAAGACAAGCATAATGAATCACAAGATAGAAATGGAACAAATATGATGTATATATATCAATTCAATGTCTATTACAATATACTATGAAAGCATAAAAAGAGAGGGGGGTGAGAGGAATCTCTCGAATCTGCTGTTCGGCGAGATGACGGTGCCTGGCGGAAGTTCGGACGAAGGAGGTGAGGAGTAGGACGATGGAGGTGAGATGTAGGAGGACGTTGTGTTGAGGAAAGCTTCGACGTAGCTCCGGAATGGAGGTGAGAAGACGGAGTTGATTTGCTACCGGAATGGAGGTGGGAGGACAGCTCCAAGACGACCTATGAAGGGAAATGGGAAGTAGGAGTATTTGGTGGGGCAAAGGGTTGCTACACTAATAGGCACCTTGGGAGCTTGAGAACAAGCTCTAATGGAGCGTTGGTAGGCTTGCTAGAGCTTGGGAGTAGGTGGGAGTAGAGTAGGTAGAGATGGCTTGGAAGGGAGGGAGTGTAGGTCCTTTTATAGTGGAGAAGAGGCAAAAATAGGTATGGGACCATTACTGACATTCAGACCATTGCTGGAAACGCCGCTGTAGGCAGCTCTTGCCCGCTGGCGCTCACAGCTGGCTTTGCTGGCATGCGATGAATTACCGACGGCTGTAAGCATCGCTGTAAGTCCAGATCATGTGTCGTTGTAGGTCCAGCTAACGCTGTGCTGGCGTTGCGCTCTTGCCTTGCCGCACGTGCGTGCGCGCCCACGCGCTGGTGCTGCGCTGGCGCTGTGCTGTGGGCCCACGTGCGCACTCGCGCTGCTACGCGCATGTGGTGCTGCGTGTGTGTGCTGGGGGCCTGGGCTGCGCCACGTGGCGCAGTCTGGGCCGGCCATCTTCTTGTTGTAGGGGCTGCTACAGAGGTCGGATTGAGTCGATTTTTACGCCGTTAGGCTGCGATTCTCGACCCGAATCCATCCGCACGGTCGGATTTATCATTTAAAGCTCCGAATTATGTCTCCTAGTCCCTTGGTCGTTGATCTTCCTCGGACTGCATATGGTGCTATGGGACTCTGATCGAGGCGATTGGAGAGGCGTTGGACTCCGATCGTCATCTTGATAAGATCCGTACGGTCGGATCGTCAATCCGAGGCTCCAAAATAAATATCCTTCTCTCCTAACCATAAAAAGGATGCAATTAATCTAAATTATATACAACTACTCTAAATGCAGAATGATGCATGCTATGCAATATTTATGACAAGAAATGTAAATCTAAGCGTAGGAACATGCATGAATAGGCATTTTACCCTCAATAAATGTGTTTACATCATGCCCTCATTCCTTTTTTTTGCTAGTTCCTAGCAAAATTAAACTATATGCTATGTATAAAAGCAGAATTAGGATTAGATCGCTTAAGCAGAGGTTGTTTATTAACAATAGAAAATTTCAACTAAGGTCTTAAACTACAAAAACTCAACAATACCTGGGTGTCTGGCAGAATGCTGACCGCCCAAGTTCTCGGCTTATTTGAGTAGGGACGATATATATTTTTTTAGTTTTCTTTTCTTTTTTTTTTTGTACTTTTGGAGTTTGAGAGTTCCGGGATAATTTTTTACGGCTACCTGACCCGCCTAAGACTCAAAAAGGACTCTAAGTACTAAGCATCTTTGTGAAAAAGTGATAGACTCACAAAACGGCTGCTAAGACGGACTTCGGGTTTCTACGACCCTAGGTGACCTTGCCTAAAGGTTTATCTTTACGATCGGTAGCTTTCTCTCTACTTTTATTTATGGGGTCAACACAAGGGTGAACCCAGTGTATATCTCTTCGATTTATTCTACTTCCTCGCTTCTTCCCTAAGTGTTTTGGGAATTATTGTGCTTTTTTTTTTGTGAGGTAGGTTTTGGACAATCGGCCGATGTGCTATTACCACTGACAACTTGCCAGCTATACTCATGCGGTGAAGTGTGGTTTTATTTATTTATTTTTTTTTCTCCTTTTTTTTTCTTTTTGAGTGTTTGTTTTTTTTTTTTAAGTAGGTGGCTTCCCTGATCTAAGATTTACCTAAAGGCAGTACAACGAAAATGATCTTGTGGCTAGGCTCTGGACAATCGGCTGATGAGCTGTTACCATTGACAACTTGTCAGCCATACCACTCAAGTCGGTCCATTAGCTACCCAATTTCCTTAAAAATCGTCAAAAAGTGAGTCAGTGTAAAAAAATATGTGTAGATGCTTAGTCTTAAAGTCCCCCCAAATCAGAGGGTGGGTTGATAAGTCACATACTTATTATCCGAAATTATTTGCCAAATTAAAATAAATTTTAATCGGCAAGAACTCGAGACTAAATCCACATTCGAGTGGATACTTGGGCTAATTAAGTCCGAAGAGCTGAAGAGTTTAAGTGTTTAGGTACTCTCGTATCATTTCCTAAAGTTAATAACTTTCAAATGCCTAAGTTCTCTTTTCTTAATTTCTTTCTTTTTTTATCTTTTTTCAAATTTTCAAATTTTTTTAATTTTATAAGAAATTAAAAGAAATTTTACGGAGTTAACATAATGATTTCAGGAAACGATTATCCACCCCCACATACCTAAATGATGCAATGTCCTCATTATAAAAATAAAGACATGAAAAGGGCAGAGTAAACAGAATATCACCTGAACATCGTGAGGAATCTGGTCAGCTCTGTAGAGAATGTGAAATATAAACACATGCTAAATTTAATGCCTTCAGCTAGGCATAAAATACATGCAAGGAAGAAAGTAAGAATTCACAAGTGCGGGCCAGAATCAAAATCAAAAGGTTGATCTTGAAACCCGTCTGCAGAAGATGTCCATAGATGTGGACGAGATTATGGTGCAGACCCATGCCCCAGGGTCTAGTGGATCTCAGATTTTGGATGAAAATCACCTAGAACGGAAGGTTGTTGTGTTTGCGGGGCCGGGTTTACTGTTTAGTGGTGTGCATTTCAAGATCAAAGTGTTGGACAACGGGTAAAGATGGTTCAATAGGTGCGGTTGTCCACTTAACATCTAGCTCAGAAAAATAATCAGCTATTTGCAGGCTTGGGTCGCACGTGAAAGATATCATAATGGTTCATATAGAAGACAGGTGGTTTCAGGTCAATAGGTACCCTTATATCCAAACTTGTTTTTCCCTCAAAATTAACCTCCTAAATTTTCATTTCCAACTTCATATCCTCTGAAATCAAGGTTTCCAGGACCTCCAGATCATTGTACACCCCATCTAAAGTACCCAAGTCCAACACTTGTGGCTGAATCAGGATTGACTTGGGCACAATGATCTCAAAAGTATGTTCATTCAGCTCTTCGGGGTGTGGTTGAGGAATGGGGCTACAAATTGAGTTGTCAGGTATCGGATCCTCCGAGTTAGCCCCAACCGAATCAGAATCATCAGTAGTCGGGCTACCAAATTGGTCGTCATACTCCTCGAGCCTGTATGTCTCACTAAAATCATTCCCCTCAAGCTTAAGTGAGACTTCACTAAGAGATTCCTCACCCTTAAAATCAAAGAATTCATGATCCTCATTTGTATATGTCTCAACATCATAAGTCATTTCATCATCCAAGGAGACATAATTTTCTTCGTTTCCTGACTTGGGGATCTCGGGTGAATCAATCGGTTCATCCTCAAAGGGTTGCTCTAGACCATTCTGGTCGTCTCCAATCTCCGAATATGTATCCCCCCTGACAGGCACCTGAGCGAGTTCAGACATTGGCTCTCCTGAAGAGGGTTCATCTTGAGAATCATCCCAAGATTTGACTAGTGTAACCACAAATTTCATCCTCAACCTTGACAATTTCTCAAGAAGAAACTCACCCAGGTCCCTATCCCTAACACTTTGGAGCAAATCCAATAGAGAACTATTAAGTTCATCAATCATTTTGATCATACGCTCCAGTGCTTCAGTGCATGGTGTTGGCTGGGCTTTTAAAGATTGTATGGTGTTCCTCAAATTAGCCAACACTCTATCTTGGATCTGGTTCACCTGAACCGATTAGTTTGATTTAGGTTTGGGTGGGTTTGGGTTGAATCTAGGGGAGTTAAGATGTCGAGGTTCTCGGGTCCCTCCCTGAAAGTAGGTCATTCTAGGTTGTTCAAGGGATGGTGGCGACCTATATTCAGTGGAATATTGGGGAGGGTAGGTGTTATAATCATGATATCCTTCCTGATTGTAGATCGGGTTGGTTTGGTCATCAAAGGATAGAGATCCATAATCATTATTGCTCTGGGAGGATAATAATCATAGTCTTGTTGTCTAGGGTTAGGCCCTGGCCATTGAGGTCCGGATTCATATCCTCAATCAAAGTTATCCCGGCTAGTGGATGGGTAATTACAAGTCAAGTCGGGATAGAAATCATCTTGGGGATAAGTGGTGGTAGGAGGATAGGATGTGAAATGTGTGTATGATGTGGAAGGGTACATGGTGAAGTAAGGAGGGAAATTAGAAGATAAAGGAGCCCTGCAATACAAAAATACAAACCTGTCCTTAGTTTGGGTAGCCTAAAGGTCTACAAACTCTCAGAATCTATCCTAAGATTATAGACGATTTACTCTACTTATGTTAAGGCAATCCAACCAGTTAGGAGGAGGGACTAGAGAGAAGGTTCTTCCTTTGGCTTGCGCCTCCGGTTCCTAGTGTACCCCCCAGTCGTGGTCGTTTGACGCTACTCCCCTAGCTAGACATCAGATTGACTAGTATAAGCAGGTTAATCGTGAACAATCTCAATCTGGATCCCAACGAGCGACCAGTCCTTAGGGCCAACGTCTAATCAATTTTAGTTTGGCTTGGGACAATGGTGCTTCAGGAATGTGATGGGCCCTTTAGATGGGTTGTGCCCTTAATAATCCGTTAAAATGTGTGTGCGTGCACAACTAGGGTTCTCAAATATTTGATGATGTGTCTTTTAGGATTTAGCCTTATTTAGTAGCTTTTAGGGTTTAATTCTTAGGTTGGTTCAATCAAGGTTTAGTAGAACACTCCAAGTTTTGAAAGCACGGGTGATGATATGTTCATTTAAAAATAAAAAATAATGTGGAGTGCCTGGTTCAGCCCTAAGAATCAACCCTAAGTGGCAAGCTACTTGATGGATCAGTTTTAGATTGAGTGGTGTGACCCAAACAGCTCAATCAATTGGCCTATTGCACCACTTAGTTAAGGCACACAAGAATGCTTAACCTATTCAGATTTCTATTCACTTATGTGTATTTAGTTGAAGTGTACCGGGTCTACAAGTCAGATCTCGGTTAAGTGGTAGAATCAAAGTGATTGTGTACCTTAGGATAAGAAGTTGTGGGTGTTAAGTGTGTAGCTTTCAGAAAATCCCACAATCAGATAACACTTTTTTTTATTTTTTTTATTTATGTGGATGGCGAGATGAGTGGAGGTGGCAAACAAACAACCAAATTATCCTAGGATTTATAAAAAGCACCTAAGTTGATTTGGGTTTGAGTTATTAGCTTATGAAATGAAAACTACGGTGGGGGTGGTATGGGGGACACTTACAAAACACTCTACCCACACTTTACTTTGGTCTACCGCACTTGGATCTCCATGCTAGGGTACCTGCAAGACAGTAGATCAAAGATAAGTAGGGTTAGTGCTATGTAAATGCAAGGAAACGCAATAAACAATAAAGTAAATTCCGTTGCCTCCCCGGCAACGGCGCCAAAATGGTCGGCGTGTTTTGCGTGTTAGAAATCGAGGTTACAAGTAACCCGTCATCGTAGTTGCAAAACACGTTGATCAGATAAAATTTATACCGAAACTCCAAGGGAGTCCTGGGTCGAACATAGGGAGGCAACGTTTACTTTAGTTGAAAACCGTGCTTCGGTTCGTTTCTTTTTGGTATTTTAGGATTTTTGTTATTTTTTTGTGTTTTTGAAATAAAAGATAAGCAGAATGAATCACAAGATAGAAATGGAGTAAATATGATATATATATCATTTCAATGTCTATTACAATCTACTATGAAAGCATAAAAAGAGAGGGAGGTGAGAGGAAATCTCTCGAATCGGCTGTTCGGCGAGACAACGGCACCTGGTGGAAGCTCGGACGAAGGAGGTGAGGAGCGAGATGATGGAGGTGAGATGTAGGAGGACGTCGTGTTAAGGAAAGCTTCGACGTAGCTTCGGAATGGAGGTGAGAAGACGGAGTTGATCTGCTACCGGAATGGAGGTGGGAGGACAGCTCCAAGGCGACCTATGAAGGGAGATGGGAAGTCGGAGTATTTGGTGGGGCAAAGGGTTGCTACACTAATAGGCACCTTGGGAGCTTGGGAACAAGCTCTAATGGAGCATTGGTAGGCTTGCTAGAGCTTGGGAGTAGGTGGGAGTAGACTAGGTAGAGATGGCTTTGAAGGGAGGTGTTGTAGGTCCTTTTATAGTGGAGAAGTGGTAAAAATAGGTATTGGACCATTAGTGACATCTAAACCGTCGTTGGAAACGTCGTTGTAGGCAGCTCATGCCTGCTGGCGCCCATAGCTGGCTTTGCTGGCATGCGATGAATTACCGACGGTTGCAAGCGTCGCTTTAAGTTCAGCTCATGTGTCGCTGTAGGTCCAGCTCACGCTGTGCTGGCACCGCGCTCCTGCCTTGCCGCGCGCGCGTGCGCCCACTAGCTGGTGTTGTGCTAGCGCTGCGCTGCGCGCATGTGCGCCGGCACGCCCACACGGGCACCTGCGCTGCTGTGCGCGTGTGGTGCTGCGTGCTTGTGCTGCCGACCTGGGCTGCGCCACGTGGTGTAGTTTGGGCCGTCCATCTTGTTGTAGGGACTGCTAAGGAGGTTGGATTGAGTCGATTTTTACGCCGTTAGGCTACGATCGTTGACTTGAATCCATCCGTGTAGTCGGATTTATCATTTGAAGCTCCGAATTATGTCTCCTAGTTCCTTGACCGTTGATCTTCCTCGGATTGTATATGGTGCTACGGAGCTTCGATCGAGGCGATTTCAGAGGCGTTGGACTCCGATTGTCGTCTTGATCAAATCCATACGGTCGGATCGTCAATCCGAGGCTCCAAAATAAATATCCTTCTCTCCTAACCACAAAAAGATGCAATTAACCTAAATTATATAGTACTTTAAATGTAGAATGATTCATGTTATGCAATATTTATTACATGAAATGCAAATCTAAGCGTAGGAACATGCATGAATAGGCATTTTACCTTCAATAAATGTGTTTACATCATGGACAAAACCCTTAGGTAGCATTCAGGTCTGTTTGAACTAACTCGGAAAATTGATTAGCCAAATGACACTCAATGGTGGCGTGAAGAGTGCTTTGGCAAATGGAGCATTCAGAAATAGTTTGGACTTGCTAAGTTGATTGCAGGAATGTGTCAGGGTTTGACATGAACCTTTCAAAATTCTGGTTCAACAATTGGATTTGGAAGACTAAATTTTGAGTAGCTCCGCTTCACTAGCTTTCGCTTTCTTTTGGAGGATAGATGGTTTTCTATCCTAATAGGCTGAGGTTAAGTGGATAGAATTATCACTTAGTGACTCAAATAAAGTCCAGGCCTCATCCTCTATTTTGGTAAGAAAGGTTCTAGCACAAGCAACATCCATTGCTTGCCTATGCCTATCAGATAGTTCAGTATAGAGCTTTTCTACCAATTGCCACTTAGGCACTTGATGATGGGGGCATAATCGAATATGGTCATTGAAGCTCTCCCAAGTCTCGTGGAATTGCTCCCCATTTAACTAGGTAAAACCCATGATTTTCCTCCTGAAGAGGTTGGTTTTTGCTTATTGAGAAGTATTTCTTTAAGAATTCTCCCTTAAGGGCATTCCAATCATTCACCCTTGCATCCAAGGTGTGATACCAGTGTTTTGCCTTATCTTTAAGGGAGAAGGGAAAGAGGGTTCTTATTAGAGCTTCATCAGTAAAGTTTTGAAGTTTCACCGTGGAATAGACCTCGGTGAATTCCCCTAAATGTTGGTAGGGGTCCTCCCTAGTAGTATCATAAAAGGAGGTCAGCATGGATATGATACTGCTTTTGATCTCATATGGATTATCCCTTGCCGGTCTTCTTAGTGCTTGAGTAGGTTGGTCGGTCGGAATGAGGTAGTCTCTCAGAGTTATTTGTTGATTTGCTCTTTGATCAGCCATCTCTTCTCTCCCTTCTCTTTGGTGGGCTCTCCTAAGGATTTTCTCCAGCTCAGGATCAAATACTAAACTACCCTCAAGAGAGCGTTTACCAAGCATGCAATATCTACCAAATGTTATTCAGGTTCTTACCAATTAAGTAGATGCAACCCCCAAGCCAACTTCATAGATCGATTGAATAGGGTCAAGGTGATGTCCCTCCGCTCCCACATAAATGGTATAAGAGGAAAGGGGCTACTTGAGATCCTGACCAATTCTATTTTGACAAATGCTGAGGTCAAATTGGTTGATATTGATGGCCAAACAAGTTATTCAATATAGTTATGCGACCTAAGATAACCTTCGAGTGCCTTAAGACCTACACCTTACTTTAATGATATCCTCAAGTGATCTAGTGAGATGTTACTTCAAGGATAGAACTAAGGGATGTACGTAGGGCAAACCCTTTCTTTGAAGCAATGTGAATGCCGTGCCTCTTAACTATCCTTTTATTCCTTTAAGGGGTGTCCCCCTCCTTAGAGTATCAAAACACTTGGTTATAGGATGATACCACCACTACAAAGTGAAATAGGAGGGTCCGCACCGATAAAGAGATCGGTGCCTATAGGCTTAAGGGATCGTGACCTAGTGCGGTGCTTATAGTGCGTGCTCAGTGCCAGAAGTGTACATCACATCGCAAATCAGTTTGTTTTTTTTCGTAAAGAGTTGCATGCAAGTTCCTTTGATTAGATCAAATGTGATTTTGATTTTAAGGTCGAATATGATTTGCAGTCCCAATTTCAATTAGGTGACTAATGAATTAGATAAATTCAATCAGTTTGGTGGTTTTGAAATTTAATCTAAATGCAATGCATGAATAGGAGTTGGATGCAAAGATAAAAAAGTATACCTGACTCCAACAATCCCTGGGCAGATAATGGATGTAATGCAAAGAAATAGATCTAAAGTGTTGCTCAATCACCCCTAAATGCGCGCACCTAAGGGTATGTAACTCCTAAGCAAGCGGCTTGATACCTCCTGATGAGTGAGATTTTGTATACAAAAAGTTTGAGTTTGAAACCCGTCGTAGTCGCATAAAAATCCGCCATCAAGTAAAATTTATAACCGAAACTCTGGTGAGTCTCGGGTCGAACACGGGGAGGTAAATGTTTGATTAAAAATCATGTTTAGAATTATTGTCATGAAAGCAAATTAGCTGCTTGAAATTAATCTACGCTAGTTATTCTGCTTAAAGAATAATTAATAGAAGAAAGAGAAAATAATACAAATAAAGAGAAAATAGGTAGTGGGTAAACAAATGTTTCATAATGATAGAATCATGTCTATTACATCTATGTGGTACACTAGAAAGTAGGAAATCTACACTAGAAAGTGATAAAAAGAGAGGGATGGGAAATCGTCCTCGACGGTTGCTTGGAGGACGAGCTGCGTTGATGGAGCACTCGGACGATGGGGATGAGATGCTAGACGAGGAAGAACGGAGCTGGAGGATGGAGGACGAAGTAGGGCGATGTTGTGGCGGGATCCGCTTCCCGAATGGCGGTGAGAGAACTACAGGATGCTCCACGAAGGGGGTGAGAAGATGGGAAAATTATTTTATTCTAGCTCTAATGGAACATCTTGGGTATGGGACCAGCTAGTAGAGCTTTGGAGGAGGTGAGGGGAAAAGAAAAGGGATGGTGAAATGTGTAGAAGGGGTAGGGTTTTTATAGGTGAAAATATGAGGGCATAAAAGTCATTTTAAGGCTTAGAAATTAATGCTGGGGTCTTTAGTGATGAATATAAACGTCACTGTAGGCAAGCGCTGCTGAAGCCTAGTGTGCAACATCAACCGCACAATGGGGATCCAAGTGCTCAGAGGTGGCCATGTCACCGGCTATCCACCTTAAGCCGTTGTGCACCTCATCGTGCCTAATTGCCCACAGCCATCCGATTGCATGATCAGACCGCTTAAACGCGTACGCTGCTTCGTTTCATCTTACAAAGTGCCTGCGTACGATGGCGCGTCATTGCCCACGTGCACCCTATGTTGAAATCCAATGCATGAGGATGCACCATGTTGCTTCTGCTGTTTCGCTTAATCTTGTTCGAGCGGCCCAATTTTGCCGCACCCGCTTGCGGTTTCAATTTGAGGCGCTCAAGGTTTCGACCTCGTGCCCTCTTCTCCTTCTTTGAGGTTGTAGCTGCTGTGCTATAGCCACTTCTTTACTGCTTTTGTGTTTTAACGCCGCCGTGCTCTCGGTCGTTGGATGAGGATATAATGGTTGAGATTAGCTGATGTTGATGAAGGAGAGATGAGGGGTGCCTTGATGGAATCTCAGTCGTTGGATCGATGATCCAATGGCTGGGATTGAGCGTGCGGGTGAAGAGGGGTGCTGCGGTCAGTGTTGGGTGGTTGTGATGGTGCCACGTGGTGTTATCATGGCCGTTCATCTTCTTTGCTTTGTAAGTGGTGCCACGGTTATCGGATTGAATCGATTTTTGCGTCATTAGGTTGCGATCATCGATCCGAATCCATCTGTGCGGTTGGATTCTTCATCTGAGGTATAGATTTACACCACCTTAACCCTTGGTCTCTGATATTTCTTGGACTGTATTTGATGCTACGAAAATTCGATTAGGGCGATCTTGGAGGCGTTGAACTCCTATCGTCACCTTGATTAGATCCGTATAGTTGGATCTTTAATTTGAGGTTCTGAAATGATATTGCTCTGTCTGCTGAACATAAAAAGGGAAAATTAACCTATAATTTGTACAAACTAATCTAAATACATGATGATGCATGTTATATAGTATTTATAATGTATGATGCTTCTATAGACTTAGGAACATGCTTAAATAAGCATTTTAGTCCAATTAGATGTGTGCACATCACATCCCATGCCTATCTTTTGTTAGTTTCTAGCAAAATTTTATGCTATTTATAAATGAATTAAGATCAAATTACTTAGGCAATAGTTATTTTTCAACACTGAGAAATTTCTACTAAGACTTGAACTACAGAGACAGAATAGCACCCAGGTTTCTGCCAAAATGTAGATTGCCCCAAGCCCTTGCCTTATTAAAAAGCAAAAGCATCCTTTTCTTTTTCTTCTTTTCTAATTTTTCTGGATTTTTGAGTTTAAAGTTTCGGGAGAGCTTTCTACGGCTACCCAACCCACCCAAGACTTAAAGAGAACTCTAAGTTCTAAGCATCTTTTTGTGATTGTGATAGACTTACTAATCGGCAATCAGAACGGACTTCAGGTTTTTACGCCCCTAGGTGACCATGAAAAGAAATTCTGCCTAAAGGAATCTCTATCTAATCGGTAGCTTTTTCCCTACTTTTTATTTTTATGGGGTCAACACAAAGGTGAATCCAGTGTATATCTCCTTAGATTATTCTACTTTTCTACTTCTTCCTAAGTGTTTGGAATTATACATGTATTTCGTGAGTTGGGTTCTAGACAACCGGCTAATATACTGTTACCTATGGTAGCTTGTTAGCCATACTCGTGCGATGAAGTGTGGCTTATTTATTTCTTCTTTTCTTTTTCATTTCATTTTTTTTTCTTTTCGGGTATTTCTCTATTTTTTCTTTTTTTCTAAATAGGTGGCTTCCCTGATCTAAGATTAACCTAAAGGCAATAGAAAGAGAATAGTCATGTGGTTAGGCTCTGGACAACCGATTAATGGGCTATTATCTATGATATCTTACTAGCTATACCACCATAGAAGGTTTATTAGCTACCCAATTTCTGTTAAAATCGTCGAAAAATGAGTCAGTGCAAAAGTGTGTAGATGCTTAGACTATAAGTTTCCTTAAATCAGAGGATGGGTTGATAAGTCATGTACTTATCACTCCAACTTATTTAACCAATTAGAAATGAGTTCAAAATGGCGAGGACTCGAAAAATAAGTCCACATTTTAATGGATACCTGGGCTGATTAAACCTGAAGACCTGAATGGTCTAAGTGTTCAGGTCTTCATTCCCTAAAGTTAAAAACTCTAATGCCCAAATTCTCCTTTCTTAATTCAATTTTTTTTCAAATTTTTTATAATTAAAGAGAAAATAATATAGAGAAAATAAAAAGAATCTGCAGAGCTAACAAGATAATTCAGAGATGAATATTTACCCCCACATGCCTATGTAATGTAATGTCCTCATTGTATTAAATGACTTGAAAAAGAGCGGAGTAGAGAAGAAAACACATGAATTTTATGATTACCCGATTAGCTCCGAGACGAAAACAGGCTGTATAGGTGCTGAATTTAGTGCCTTCAGCTAGACACACTATACAAATAAAGAAGAAATAAAGAATTCACAACTGCTGGTCAGGATCAAAATACAAAGATCAATTTTTGGACCTGTAAGGAGAAGATGTCCATAGATGTGGATGAGATTGTGGTGCAGACCCATACCCCAGGGTTGAGTGGTTCTAAGGTTCTGGATGAAAATTACCCAGAACGTGAGATCAGTTTGCAAGCGGTGCCGGACCTGCGATTTGCGAGGATGCAACTTAAGTCCAAAAAGTCGGACAATAGGAAACTCTGTATCGAAGATAATCAGTTAATTTGTGCTTGGGTCGCACATCCTCGGAATCAAAAATATCTTAAGGGTCTTGGTAGAAGGTTGGTGGTTTCAGGTCTATAGGAACCCTTAGACTCAAATTTTTGCTTCCCCCGGAATTAGGTTCCCAAATCTACATTTCCTAGCTCTTATCCTCCACAATCACAGTTTCTGGGACCTCACAAATATCATCATCCCTGTATAAAATATCAAAGTCCAAAATTTATGGCTGAATCAGAATTGACTTGGGTTTGGTAATCTTAAGAAGATAATCATCATTATGCTCAACGGGGTGCAATTGAGGAATGGGGCTATGAATTGAATCATCTAAGGAAATAGGATTTGTATCTTCTAAGCTAACCCCAACAGGATCAATTTCCTCAATTATAGGGCCATCAAATGATTTATCATACTCCTTAGGCCCAGTCATTTCACTCAAATCATTTTCCTCAAATTCAGGTGAGACTTCAAATAAAAATTCTTAACCTTCAGAATCAAAGAATTCTGGATCCGCATTTATATATGTCTCAAAATCATCTATGATTGCTTGATCCATGTAGACATACTTTTCCTCGTACCCTGGTACAGGGATCTAGGGTGAAGAAATCAATTCATCCTCAACTGGTTGCTCTAGACCAACCTTGTCATCCCCGATCTTGTAAAACGTGTCCCCCTCTACAGGTGCTTGAGAGGGTTTTGACGTTGGCTCTCATGAAGGGGGTTTATTCTAGGAATCATCCAAGATTGGACTAGAGCAATCATAAATCTCATCCTCAATTTTGATAATCTCCTAAGTAAAAACTCACCTGGATCTTTATCCTTAACATCTTGGAGCCAATCGAACAAATATTTGTTACGATCATCAATCATTTCAATTAAAGGCTCCAATTCTTTAGTACAGGGTGTTGGCTGAGCTTTTAAAGTTTGAATGGTGTTTCTTAAGTTAGCCAACACCCTATCTTGGACCTGGTTCACCTGAACCAAATGGTTTGATTTAGGGTTCAGTGGGTTTGGGTTCAGTCCATGGAAGTTAAGAAATTGAGGTTCTTGGTGCCCTGATAATAGGTCATATCGAGTTGTTCAAAGAGGGATGGTGACCTATATGTAATGTAGTCCTGGGGAGGGTTACAGTTGTAATCATTATATCCTTCTTGATTGTAGATCGTATTGGGTTGTCCATAGGCGAGTGGTGATCTATAATCGGTGTATCTATGAGAAGGATAAAAATCAAAATAATGGTGTCCAGGGTTAGACCCTGAACACGGAGGTTCAAAATTGTTCCCTAATCCTAGTTGTCCCAACTAGTAGATGGTTGATTATAACATGAGTCGGGATAATAATCATCATATTGGGGATAAGAAATGTCAGGAGGGTAGGAGTGGAAATGTGTGTCGGATGTGGAAGGATCCATGACAAAATGGGAGGAAGAAAGTTGCCCTGCAATACAAACAATCAAACCTGTCTTTAAGTGTTATAGCCTAAAGATCTACAAACTTTCAGAACCCTTCTTGAAATGAAAAGAACGATTTAGTCTACTTCTTTTCGATCAATCCAACTAGTTAGAGGGAGGGATTGGGGAGAAGGTTCTTCCCTTGGCTTTTGCTTTAGGTTCCTTTGATACCTCCCAACCGCGGTCGTTTGACACTGCTCCCCTAACTAGACATCAGATGGATCAGAAAAAGTAGATTAATCGAAAATAATCTCGATCTGGGCTCCGAAGAGCGAGTCTAATCCTTAAGGCCAACGTCTACGTGATTTTAGTTAAGATTAGGTTTGAATGTGCTTGGGAATGTGATGGGCCCTTTATCTGGGTTGTGCCCTTAAAGATCAGTTTCAAAGTGTGTGCATGCACAACCAATGATTTTCAAGTAAGATTATTTTTAGATGCAGTGAATTTTAGGATTTAAAGTGTTGTTTAGTTGCTTTTAGGATTCAACTTTCTGGCATATTTTTTTTTGAAAAAGAAAGGAATGCTATCGAATCATCGATAGCAAACCAGGAGAGCTTTTATTAATAAAAAATGAAACAATTACATATTCGAACCCCATTGCTGTATGAGACTCCAGCAACAATTTACAATCTTATCCACATTCACCGGAGTCTCCTGAAAAACACACTCATTCCTAGCCCTCCATATAGATCATAACATAGCCACCATAGGTAAACATGGCTTATTCCCATCCACAAGATAACACCACAGATTCTCCCATGTGGGAAGGGAATCATTACAGACTCTCCTCCAAATATAGTCAGTGATCACACACGAAGAAAAAATATGAGTGCTAGAATCATTATGCTTCCCACATAGGTGGCAAAACTGAGTGGGAGTTCCCATTCTGTTGTGTCTTAGATCTCCAGTAATCAGACCGTCCCTTCTACAGAGCCATAAAAAAATTTGTACCTTCAATGGTATTTTTAATTTTCATAACTTTTTCCCCACCTCATCAAGTTTCGCCATCTTGGAAGAATTAATTAACTTGTCATAGGCAGCCGCAGTAGAAAACTTACCCTCCCATTTGTATGTGTTATATTCATGAGGCATGGGTTTGAAGGCAGCAAGTTCTTGCATGAGACGTTCATTCTCTGCTCGTGTTCTTGTTTCATGAATATTTTGCATAGCATTATTAAATGACCACTGCTCAGACTCCACATCCTAATAATCAGACACCACAGCATTTTTATTCGAAGTCGTTGCATAAGCAAGGGGGAACCTGTCTTTAATCACCCCCCCAGGTACCTAATTCTCCAACTAGAATTTGAAGCTTTTCCCATCACCTAATACGGATTTGAACAAACTCCAACTGTCCCTTAAGGCACACACCATCGAAAACCAAAAGGGAGATGGTTTATGGGGGTTTAGGCGATTCTTCTCATCACTAGCAGCCCCATAACTATCCTGAATTATTTCTGTCCACATTTTGTTTCCCCCTACAACAATCGAACAACCAACTTTAATAGCAAAGCATCATTAAATTCCTTGAGGGATCTAACACCCATGCCACCAATCTTTATTGGCTTGCAGATTGAATCCCATTTCAAAGGTTGAAGAAAAGTCCCTTGGTGAGAGGCCCCTCTCCAGAAGAATCTTTTGCGCATCACATCACGTTTTTTCCAAATTGACTTCAGGGCTTTGAGAACAGAGAAAAAGAAAACTAGAATCGATGTGATGACAGAATTCAACAATATATACCTCCCCCCTTTTGATAGGTATCTACTGCTCCAACCTTCCAATTTCATAGTCACCTATTCATATAGAAATGACCAATCTGCTTTCCTCATTTTAGTGCATTTCAGAGGCAAACCCAGATATTTGATAGGCAGTGAGACCACAGATGTACCCAGAGTGGTACAGATGTCATTCTGTATCATTCTATTCATCCCAAAATAGACCAGGGAGGATTTGTTTCCATTAAGTTTAAGACCAGAAATCTCACCAAAAATCTTAACCATATCAAAAAGCTCTTGCGCTTCCCTCTTCCCCCCTTCCACAAAAAAAATAGTGTTGCCTGCATATTGGAGTATGGGAGCTAAAGCCCTATTATTAGACATTGAATACCCCCTTATAAATCCATCCACTGCTAGTTTGCATGCATATCTTGCCAATGTATCCACTGCTAGATTAAAAATCAGAGGGGCAAGTGGGCATCCTTGCCTAACTCTACATTGGGGCTGAATCCAAGTTTGGCATGGTTTCCCATTTATCAATGGGGAAAAGGAGGCTGTCGTGATGCATCTCTTCACCCACTGTATCAACTGAGGTGGAGATTTCCTTCTTTTAAGGATTTCCCACAGATACGACCAGGAGATTGAAGCATAAGCCTTGGAGAAATCTACTTTCCATAAAAGGGCCTTGGTCTTTCTCCTATGCCATCCCATTACCATCTCCTGCGCCATAATGAAGGACTCCTGTAGCGATCTCCCAGGAAGAAAGGCAGATTGGACCGGCATTATTAAGTCCTTCAAAACCTCCCGCAATCTGTTGGCTATAATCTTACTAATAATAAGGTAAATAGAATTAGATAGGGCAATGGGTCTGTAGTCAGAAAACTTCTCCGTACGTGGTTTTTTAGGAAGTAGGAACAGATAGGATTTATTCAACCTCTCAAAACCAGAGTTGCCCAGTTCAAACTCTTGAGTAACCTTCAATACATCCACCTTGACATCACTCCACAATTCTCTATAAAAGAAAACCTGAATCCCATCCGGACCAGGGGCCCCTTCATTGTTTAAGTCTTTAATTGCTTTTAATACTTCTTGTTCAGATATAGGAGTGACTAACATGTCTCTCTAATCACAACTGACACTAGGGAAGTCCACCGATGCCATCCTCCAAGAGCCCCTTGCTGCAGCCTTGGTCAGTTCTTTAAAATGTTTACCTACTTCAGTTCTGATTGCACTAACAGAAGTAACAGTTCTCTCTTCTACTTTAACTGATGAGATAAGATTGAATCTCCTCCTAGCACTGGCCGCGAGATGAAAAAATTTCATGTTTGCATCACCCTCTTTGAGCCATAGCTGTCTAGATCCTTCACGCCAGTCCATTTCTCTTTTCAGGTCCTCCCCCACTATAGACTGCATCTGCTGTCTTTGCTGCTGCTCCTGGAGGTTCAAAGACTGCCTGCACTCCTTCAGATCCAATTCTCTGATCACTACTAGCGCCTCCCTCTTCTGTTCTCTGATCAAAGGCACTGCCTATCCATATTCTTTTAGCATGACACGCAGGCCTGTCAGCTTTGCAGCTAGCTGCTGTGTAGCAGACCTTTGCATTGCCTTGTTCTGCCACCACTGAGACACCATTTGCACAAACCCCTCCCTAAACCAAGATCTCTTGAGTTTGAAATAGGATCCAATGTCAGAATTCGTCCCACTGTCCCATACAAGCGGAGTGTGATCAGAGAAAGGCCTATCAAGGCTCATAACTGCTGATAATTGATGCCTCTCCAACAAGCTAGGACTGCCAAAAATCCTGTCCAACTTAGAAGTCTGTCCACTACCATTTCTCCATGTGAAGTCCACTCCACTAATAGGGTATTCTGTCACTCCCAGATTCTACACAACCATTTGAAAGCCTGCCATTGAACTGCCCAACCTCCCACCAGGACTGTCATCACTTGAGAGATGACAATTAAAGTCACCCCCTAAAAGCCAAGGGACCTCCTGCACTCTTTGATGTATTGCAGAGAGTTCCTCCCAAAGACCAGACCTGTCTGCAGCCACACAAGGGCCATAAATGCATGACACAAACCATTCCATATCTCCTTGGGGAGATTGGCATCTGCAAGTAAGCATGTGCCTGTCACAAATGACTTCAATTACCAAAAGGAAATACTTTCTCCACCAAAAGGCCATTCCACCAGACCTTCCAGATGCACCCTTTACCACAACATCATTGTGTCCAGATTGCTTAAAGCAATCCCATTCCTGACCATTCTCCATCTCTACATGTGTCTCTTGCATGAGAGCAAAATCAATCTCCCACTCAGAGAGATATCTACACAAGGAAGTCCTCATTTTATTGCGCAACCCACGCACATTCCAAGTCAACACTCTCATTCCTTGCCAGATTGGTCCCCTTGAGCCACACAGCCCACAAACTCAACCATAATTGAGTTTGCAATAGTCTGCTCCGCAATAGGGGTCAAGTTCTCCTTCCTTCTCCTTCTAAGCATATAAGGGATCTACCCACACCTCTTTTCTGATTGGATCTGCTACCATATTTTAGATCAGCAGGAACTGAGAACTGCACCTGGTTCACCTCTTTGAGAGCTCTGCTGCCATTTCTGAGTACCAGCTCCATTCCTGTCATGCCGTCGTCTTTGCTGCTAGGAGCCTATGATTCTATCACAGAATTATCAGCAACCTCCATATAACCATCCTCTTTGGTCACCAAGGCTTGGTTGCAACCACCTACTGCATCAACCTCTTCCATCAGGTCCTCCTCTGCATAGTCCTTATGGCAGTCCTTCCTCTTTTTGGACTCAGGAGCTTCATCAGGTGAAGTGCGGCCGACCCTTTCATCCTGTTTCCTCACCTCAGTGTTGGCTCCAGACATCTTAACCTACCCTTGTTCAAACTGCCCGGGCACCTGTCCAACCACTATTAAACGAATAAACCTTGAGGAACCCCCACATCTGATCGTAATCATGTCAGGAATCGAGCCATCATTGAAGACATCAGCCGAAATTCTAAGAGATCGGATGTCCCCTTCTCTAATCAAGACTTCAGACCCTTCACTGATGGAATCAAAGCCTGCGACCATCTTAGTAACAACTCTCTTAGATCTCAGATGCAATGGCAGTCCACTAATCTCAAGAAGAACCCACTCTTTGAGGAGGCTGATCAGGGAGAGCCCCATCAAAGGGGGACACGATTCTCCAGATCATAATAATCTCTTCAAACGAGCTCGAATGAAATCTCAATCGCTTAACATCCATCATGCCCAAACCATATACCAAAAAGCGAGATTAGGATAGCATAGCCACCTTCCAGCCCACAGACAAAAGGTTTAGGGAACATACCAGATCTTGAAGCCTTTCTATCGATGGTTTGCCTGCCATAATCTTACCAATCAGAGTGCCCCTCAGCATGATCTCTATAGAAGAGATCTCTTCAGATATCGGGATCTCCACTTCAATTGAATGCCTGCCAAATGCCGGTGGCGGTGGCAGTTGGGCCTCTTTCTTCACCACCCAACCAGGGCGCGAGAATGCCATCTTTGTATGCAGCAGCTTCCTCTTAGGTCAAGAATCACGTTTGTGCCCTTCGCCCCTGCACGCTAAGCAAATCAAAGGGTTTCTACATATTGTCGCCAAGTTCCCCCTTTGTCGACATTTGAAACACAGGACGTCACCGTTCATTCTCCTCCAGGGCCTTCTTGGATAGTTTTCAGTTGTCCTACTAGCCCTCTCCTGCCAGACCCGCTCCCTTCTCCTCCAGTTCCTCGACCTCCACGTCTTCTACTCACCTCCTTCTTTAGCCCTAGATGCCTCCGCAACACCGCCGCCCGCTACCCAACGTCGATTGCTCTCTCTTCCTCTCTCTCTCATGGTTTCAATTGGCACACTAGGTTTTGAAAGCATAGGTGAAGATATCTTCCTTTAAAATACAAAAAGAATGTGGAGTGTTTGGTTACTCCCTAAAAGTTGAATCCTATATGGTAAGCTACTGATCGATCACTTTTATCTTAAGTGGTGCGGCTTAAACAACTCAATCAATTGACCTCTTGCTCCGCTTGATTAAGGCACACAAGATGGTTAGCCTAATCAGATTTCTAATCACTTATTTGTATAAGTCGTGTAGGTGTATTGGGCCTTTAGGTTGGATTTCCAGTTAAGTGATTGAAATTAGGAGAGATCGTGTACCTCTGTGGGTGTATGTGATGTGTAAGTTTGAATAAATCCCACAATCAGATTTTTTTTTTAAATATATATATGTAAGGGTGAGGTGGGTGGGAGTGACAAATAAACAACCAAGACTAACCTTAGGGCTTATGCAAGCTCGTAGGTTAATTAGGTTTGCATTATTAGGTGATGGAATGAAATCTAAGGGGTGGGTGTTGGGGATATACTTACAAACCCTTCAATTGCACTTTACTCCAATCTACTGCTTTCGCCCTCCTTGAGAGAATACTTGTAATCACAATAAGAATGGAGACAAGTGAGGTAAAAGATAAGTAAGGTGGAAAACGTGGAAAATCAAAGAGCGTCACCTCCCCGGCAACGGCGCCAAAATGATTAGCAGTATTTCTGACAACGGTGCCAAATGATGAACAAAATTTTGTATGCAAAAAGATTTGGTTTGAAAACCCATCGTTATAGTCGCGTAAAAATCCACTATTAAATAAAATTTATAACCGAAACTCTAGTGAGTCGCAGGTCAAATACGGGGAGGCGAACACTTGATTAAAAATCGCGTTCAGAATTGTTGTCACAAAAGCAGATTAGCTGGTTGAAATTAATCTATGCTAGTTATTCTACTTAAAGAATAATTAATAGAATAGAGAGATAAATAATACAAATAAAGAGAAAATATGGAGAGAATAAACAAATATTTCATAATGATAGAATCATGTCCATTACATCTACGTGTTACACTAGAAAGCTGGAAATTTACATTTGAAAGTGATAAAAAGAGAGGGATGAGAAAATCCTCCTTGACTGCTACTTGGAGGATGAGCCGCATTGATGGAGTGCTCGGACGATGGGGATGAGATGTTGGACGTGGAAGAATGGAGTTGGAGGATGAAGGATGAATCAGGGTGACGTCGTGGTGGGATCCACTTCTCGAACGACGGTGAGAGGACAACCGCAGGATGCTCCACGAAGTGGGTGAGAAGATGGGAAAATTATTTTACTTCAGCTCTAATGGAGCATCCCGGGTATGGGACCAGCTCGTAGAGCTTTGGAGGAGGTGAGAGGAGAAGAGAAGGGATGGTGAAATGTGTAAGAGGGGTAGGCTTTTTATAGGTGAAGATATGAGGGCATAAAAGTCATTTTAAGGCTTAGAATTAATGCTAGGGTCTTTAGTGACGGATATAAACGTCACTGTAGGCGAGTGTTGCTGAAGCTCATGTGCAATGTCAATTGCGCGATGGAGATCCAAGCGCTCAGAGGCGGCCACATCACCGACTATCCACCTTCAGCTGTTGCGCACCTCATCGCGCCTAATCGCCCTCAGCTGTCCGATTGCACGATCGGATGGCTTGAACATGCGCGCGCTACTTCGTCTTCATCTTACAAAGTATCCATGTACGATGACATGTCTGATGGCATGTCATCGCGCACGTGCACCTTACGCTTCCATCCAGTGCATGAGGATGCACTACGTTGTTACCGTCGTCGCTTGACCTCAATCGAGTGGCCCAATTTTGCTGCACCTGTCCATGTCTTCAACTTGAGGCGCGTGAGGTTTCGACCCTGCGCCCTCTTCTCCTTTGAGGTCGTAGCCGTTGTGCTACGACTACTTCTTTGTTGCTTTTGATTTTTAACGGCCCTACGCGCTCGGCTGTTGGATGTGGATCCAATGGTTGAGATTAGCTAATGCTGATCAAGGAGAGATGAGGCGTGCCTTGATGGAATCGCAGCCATTGGATCGATGATCCAATGGCTGGCATTGAGTGTACAGGTGAAGACGAGTGCTGTGGTTGGTGTTGGGCAGTTATGATGGTTCCACGTGACGCCATCATGGCCGTCCATCTTGTAGGTGGTGCCACGATTATCAGATTGAACCGATTTTTATGCCGTTGGGCTGCGATCGTCGATCCGAACCCATTTGTGCTGTTGGATTCTTTATCTGAGGTATGGATTTACACCACCTTGACCCTTGGCCTTTGATCTTTCTTGGACTGTAACTGATGCTACGGAAATCTAATCGGGGCGATCTTAGAGGCGTTAAATTTCGATCGTTGCCCTGATCAGATCCGTATGGTTGGATCTTCAACCGAGGCTCTGAAATGATATTGCCCTGTCCCATGACTACAAAAAGGGAAAATTTACCTATAATTTATACAAACTAATCTAAATGCATGATGATGCATATTATACAGTATTTATAATGCATGATGCTTCTATAGACCTGGGAACATGCTTAAATAGGTATGTTAGGCCAATTAGATGTGTGCACATCACCTCCTTTTTTTTTTTAGAAGCAAGCAAGAAAGAACTTAAACGTTCACACCACAGAGAAATAGCCCTAGTTGCTAAAGAAAGTGGGGATAGACCCTCGAAAGCCAGCTTTGATTTTATAAGGGCGAGAAGACGGAAATGTAATCAAATAAGTGGCGAAGGAGAATCCCTTGTGAAAGCAAGATCCTGGTCTTCTCTTTGTGTCCTCGCTTCGTGTGTGGGCGTCGCTCAAGGTCGACGTCGTGGCTCAGCTGCACTTGTCATCTCAGCTTTGTAGATTCCTTGCATATAAAAACAGTGAATAGTCAGATCAATGTGCACCTTAGAATGAATTAGAAATATAATCACGTAAATCTATTGCATCTATTGCCAACTCGACAATGACGCTATTTGATCGTGAGAATTTTCGCTTAAATGATAATATCGAGAAATGATGATAATCAGATGTGTTGTTGTAGAAAATCTCATAGTAGAAAATCCTCAATAAAAAATTAATAAAAATATACTGAAATTATACCACAACATCAGTTTGTATCACAAGACGTAAATGTAAGAAAATCATAGATATGTATCATTCCTAGTCATAGATGTGAAATCTGTATCAAAATCCAATACGAAATGAGGTGATAAGAAAGTTAAGCAATAACGTAAGAGTGTAAAGGTTATGCCACAATTTCACTTCAATAAACTAATCAAAACCAAAATAAAAAATGTAAATAGTATTTGAACCCACAAGAGAGGATCTTGTTCCTCTCTTCCATGCGTGCGCCTGAGGAAGCGATGGTTAGCAAGGAGTTCAGTGGAGGTCGACCGAAATGAAGGGAAGCCAACAGGGGTGACGGCATCGCCGGAGGTGGCCGATCACGTGGAGGAGGTTCATCGGTGGTCCCAGTTTCCATGCTCATGCGTAGGTTGCTGGAGGCGCGACTGAGGGTGTAGACAGGTTGGTGGTGTTGTGGCGAAGTCAATGACGTTGATGGAGTGGAGAACGGTGGCATGTGGTGGAGTTTGGGCGTGGTGGTGTGATGGGTTCTTTCAGCTCACTAAGGTTGAAGACGAAGAGGACAACACATTGAGGAAGAAGGTCGTGGAGGTCTTCCCGGAGGAGTCCATAGGGGAGATCGGCACGATTGCTGGAGGTGGTTTTGTTGCTGTCGGGCTTCGGGGAGAGAGGTGAATGAGAGAGAGCAGGGGTGCTGTGTGTAGAGGCTGAGGGGAAGAGAGCGGGCATGTGGGGGTGCTTGCTCTGTGTGGACGTGGGATCGTTGGAGAGGGAGAGTAGCTTTGTGGCCACGGAGAGGGAAGCTTGGGAACGATGGTCGGTGGCGAACTTGGTCCCGGAGGCATGATTGCCATGGTGGCACGATGGGAGGTTGTGGTCAGGGAAGTTCTCTAGAAAGGAGGCCGAGGATGTCGTTTTCGAGCGGGATACGCGGAGGACGGTGCTGCTACTACATGAGGTGATGGTTGTTGCGAGGCAGAAGTTGAGATCATCGGATGGTGAAGCACGGTCGTGGAGTCGAGAGATGAGTCGTAGTGGCAACGTCGAAGGTGTCACCTTCAACCACGGTGGTGGTTGTCAGTGGAAGGTCGAGAATTCGGAAGCAAGTGGCTTGCGGTTGTGAAGGAGGTCAAACGAGGAGGAACAGGTGCGGGAAGTCACGGTTGCGGTGAGGGAGGAGCCACAATGGAGGGCGCAATCGAGGATAGAGGCTCGCAGTGGCAGGAAGTCGTGGTAGCGGTGAGGGCTCTGAAGCTGCTGCTACGGAGGGCGTGGTCATGATGAGGGAAGCAGGCTTGCGGCAGGAAGATGAAGAGGGTCGGGAAGGGGGGGTGGTCTGCCAAACTGGATGCTCGACAGCCCTCCTGGATGACTTAACTATCCCCCCTTGGTCCTGTTTTGTTTGCGAGAGGGAAAGAGATACTTGAAGGTGATTTCTCTCTTTTTTATGGGTGTATGTGCATACGAGAGGGAGATTTTAGAGGAGGAAAAATAGTCGGCCTCTTTTTTTCTTTCTTTCCTTTGTTTTCTCCCTCTTCCATTGTGTGTGTTAGTGTGGAGATTTAAAATGGTAAGTTGTGGATTTGGGTGATTTAAGGGAAATAAATTTCGGGGAAGGTATATGCTAGGATTTCTTTCTCTCTTTCATTTGATGCATCAGCCACCACTTTCCTTTTTAATGGCATTTGCCAAAAAACAAGAGCCAACAAAAGTAACCCTACTTGCTTTCTTTTTCTGATAATAACCCAAGATGCCAAAATTGATATGCCCAATTTATTCCTGCAAAAACATATATGCATAAATGTATTAGGACATGAATATAATGGGAGAACCTCCATTCACTAAAACTATAAGAATGATAATTTATGAGCTTCAATAATTTTCTCAATGTAGTGCATGCTTTAAATTAACTTCCTATCCAAATAATAATGTACTTAGGCTTAATTATAGCCCACTAAAATAGATTTATCATATAACATAGCCAATTATAGTTTTCTTATCTTCAATAGAACTAGTCCAATTTGCATCAAAGTAGGAACTTAGCATCAAGTGTCCATTCTTTCTATAATGGAGTCCTTTCCTAGGAGACCCATTTAGATATTTGAAAATAAGGCATACATCATGCCATGGACTATTGCACGGTTTGTCCATATATTGGGTCACCTTACTTACTGATGCTTGGTGATAGTTAAATATAACCTATCCACCATGCTACCGTATCTATGGACATCCTTAAAGGGAGTGATGATATTGTCATCATCAGCCATAACTAGATTTAATTAGTCATAATCAATAAAGAAATGCTCCTAAATAACTGCCGAAGAGTCATAATTCATTGCATATCCTTTCTGAGAGAAATGCATTAAAATAGGGTAAAACTGTAGTTTCAACAGAATATCCTAAATGCAGAGTAACTACGGGTTTTCCAAGGGGTTAATTAAAGATCAAATGCTCATTAATATTTAATAAGAGGGTCTATGTAGACAGAAACAAGTTTTTATGTATCTCAAGAATTTATCAACATATAAAATCCTAAAAATAGACCCACTTAATAAACTGAGGTTCTGGTTAGAATAAAATTCACTTAAACCTTCTAAAAATCATAGAAAAATATTCTATAAGGTTTGGTATCCTTATTTTGACCATTGGAATCCATTTTGACCTAAAATAGTCTCAGATAGGAAGTTGCCCTAAATTGGGTTTTTGCATAAATTACCCAGTTAAACTTGGTTAAAACTAAAATCTGACTTCACCATCAGATTCAGGTGTCATGGGCGGGATTATCCTGAAATCTCGATCGTCAGGGTCTGAATTTAGCTACAGAACACCATGGCCGGCATTATCCCGAAATGTCGAAAGCCAGGGTTCTGGGGGTTGCCATAGGTGGTGTTATCTCAAAGCATCGATTTCCAAAGACCCTGAGAGGATTGATGGTGGGAACGAAGAATCCGATACAGAACGTGTTTTTGAGCTAATCCGAAGCTAGAAATAAAGAAAAACTGAAAGAAAACTCTCCAAAAATACAATAATTCTTCTATCCCTCTCTCTTACAAAAACGCACTACAAACTGAACCCGGATTAACCATGTTATAAGCATGGGTGCTTTAACCGCTCGTTCCAACGAACCTTAGGGTAGTTCTTGTAGGCCTTAGAAACCTTCGCGGCAGAATGATACTAAAGTTGGTCAGGTCTGGATCTTGATTGGTACTTGAGTACTTCTAGGCCTACTTTTAGCATTCTGATCTAGTTTCTAAGAAAGAATCAGGACTTGGAACATCAAGGCATAGTCTAGAATTTGAGTTAATTCTGTGAGATTTTGCTAAAGGATTAGTAAAAGTTAGGAATTAGGGTATGATGATAACGTCATCATCAGCCATATCTAGCTTTAATTAGTCATATTCCATTAATAAATGCTCCTACATAATCGTCAAAGGACTGTAATTCACCGCACTTCCTTTTTGAGAGTATAACATGAAACTAGGGTTAAAACTACAATTTTATCATATCATGAACCCAGAACAACCACGGGTTTTCTTAGGGGTAAATTAAAGGTTAAATAATCATAAATGTATAATAAGTGGGTCCATGCACATAGGAACGGGTTTTCATGCATTTCAAGAATTAAATGACATTTAAAATACTAAAAACAGAGTTACTTAATTAACTGAGGTTTTGGTCTGGATAAAATTCATCCAAGCCCTCTAAAAATCATATAAAAATATTATTTAGGGTTTGGCATCCTTGATTTGACCATATGCACCCATTTTGACCTAAAATAGAGTCTTAAACAAACAGTTGCGCTAATTTGGGTAACTGCGCAATTTACTTAGTCAAACTTGGTCAAATCAAAATCCAACTTCACCACTAGATTCCTTAGGTCCAAATTAGGTTTGTATCAAAATTTGGACCCAATCAGAAATTGCCTTGAGCTAGTTTGCAATTTAGACCAAGTCTGACTCTTTTTATCCCAAATAACCTCTCATCTTTTGAATTCCTTACAAAATGCCCCCTATCTTTGTCGTCACTCTTTGTGAAAAGGTCCCTCCGCCATTATCGATTAGGAATCCTACTCTGACGAGCTTTGTTTGGCAAGAACGTGGCGATTACTTGACGAATCTGTCTCAAAATTGAAAGGGAGATTTGTCAAGTAATTGCCTTCAAATCAAACCTATTTGTGGGCTCCAATTCTTTCCAAATCTCTCATGCGAATGCATGAGTGATGTGGGTATCCTTCGCTGGTGAGCTTACCAAGCTTGGAAGCTTGGTCTCCAAGCCTTAAACCCCTTCCAATGGCTTATAAAAGGAGCGGGGCTAAGAACTTGAGCTCCTTAGCAAATCTTGGCTTGAGAAAGCCTCTTCTCCCTCTCCGGCCTCCTTCAGATTTTGCTCCGGCAACCACCTTCAATCCCCCTCTTCTGATCATCCGACCATCAAATTGGACGGCTTATCTTCTTCCCCTCATCCTCGCACACCTCCTTGGTCAATGGGAGGGCATTCTTCTACCCCAATCGTCATCGTCGCTTCGCCAACGTCTCTGTCTTCTTCAGCTTCGGTCAGCCACAACCGGAGCCCTCCGCCTATCTCCCTTGCTCCTAAGGCCCTCTACGTCTTCCTCTTTCCCTCTACTTCTCTCTCCCACGCTCACAACACATACGCAACCGCTAATCGCTCATATCCATCTCCGTCTTCTCTACCTCCGGCAACCTCTCCGGCAAGGCTCTTGATGAGAAGCTCATCATGGTCTCTAATTACCCCTAATTAACTAGTCTTCCTAGTTAATTAGCTAGAAATATGTAAATATATGGGTTAATTATTAAATAAGGGATAAATAGTAAAGGACCTTAAAATAAGTTAAAAATGCTATATTATCATCCGATTAGTATTATTAATAATTTAATTAATAATTGGACTCAAAATATTATTAGTAATTTATTTAATTAATGTGTTAACTAGCTTGAAGTATAATATATACCTAAGTATGTAATAACTTAAGTAATATTACTTAATTAAATAAATTAATCTAAAAAGGTCAAAAATGTAAATTCAAGGTCTAAATAAATAATTATCTTATTTATAATCATATATAAAATGTTGAAAAAAATTAAATTAAAATAAACCTTGAAAACCTAAGTTTACATTTTAGTCCTTAAATTGTATTCCAATCGGGTCCTTACTCTTCATTTAGGTCCTCAGTTTTCACTACGAACAAGTCCCTGGAATCACTTCTTTCCTTCTTCAACCGTCTGGATGGCTGATGATAGGAGGTGCGTCCACCATTTGATCATCGCTCATCCGACGTCATTCCTTCTTCTCCAAGCTCCTGGAGCTTGGGCTCACCATCTCCTTTTCATCCACTGGTCTGGATGATGCTAAAATCCTATTTTAGGGTTGGAGATAACCTCACCGGTGTCAGAGAAGATGCCGGTGGTTACTCCACTCCTAGTTGCTTCTTCGTCCAGATTCCACCTCCATCTCAACCGTCGCCACCTATAAATATCCCTCCACACGCTCGATTTTCACCAAGTTAGATCCCTTCCCTCTTCTTCACTGAGCTAACTCGATAGGCTATTCTCTCCAAACTCTGACGATCTTCCTCTGCTTCATTCGTCTTCCTCCATCCATCTTCGATAGCTCTGGATCTCCGTCGACGTTAGCCCAGTCTTTTGACACAAGTGCTGACTAGGAGCTCCTCTGCTTCACCTTACAACCGCCTGCCAGACTCTTTCGCCAACCCTCTGATTTCCTCCTTCGTTATGAGCCATCGACGGAGATCTCCTATCCCCTTCGTCTAGGTAACAGTAGATTAGGTACGTAGTTTAGTTAGGATAGTTAGTTAGGTAGATTAGGTAGTGTAATGCTAGATTTCACACTTGTCTTCCTCAACTCCGGTGAGCTCCTTGAGCTTATCAGGAGCAATTCTTTTGTCTTTTTGAGTCACCGTTCACCTTCTTACACCTCTCATGAACACTTCCATCACTTTTAAATACTCAATTGATCATCTAATCGTCTAAATCACCTCCACCTCCACCAACTACTCCTGCTATCCATGGCAGTAGTAGTTGAGCTTATTTCACCTTCACTGGGTCCACCATTTATTCATCACCTAAGGACCCTAATCCTCACTTTAATTTAAGTAATTACCCCCTATAACTTAAATGCCCAATTTTAATTAAGCTCCTGAGCTCGCTGTCAATGGCGGCTCAGGAGTAGTTTAAATTATTAATTATTCATCTATATACCTTCGCAAATATCTTTTGACTTGTTTCCTTCACTCAATTGAGTGGGAAAGCAAGTCCTGAACCTAATCCAACTCAGAACTTGTCTAAAATGAATTCACTGCTTAATCTTCACTTTAATGAACAATTGACGAAATTAGTCTGTTCCTGAGGTTCTTTGTGACCTCAGGAAGCTTTGTAAATCATCAATGGCATAATTTCTCAATTTTTGTACAATTTCACCTTTTTCTGGACTCACCGGAGCTCCGGCGAGCTCTGGCAAGTCAAACAAGTTTTTCAACCTATTAAACTTAGTGTGAAGCTCCAGATTAACGATTTGAGGTTTACTGATCATGCTGAGACATTTTAATTGAGATTTTAGTGTCTGGAGTTTCTGTTAGGTCTTCATCTTCTCCAACTTCGGCAGAGTTGGAGATGCTGACAATTAGGTTTTAACCTTATTTGAAAGGTCTGAAAGCTTCAGAGACTTACCCTGAGACCATTTCAATGATTCAATCATTGTGACAAACCTTGGTTTGTCCTGACGAATAAACTCCTTTTCAAGCTCAGGTGACAAGCCTGGAACCCTAGGAACCTTAGTTGAATCATCTTTCTAAGGGTTTGAATATGTTCCTGTGATTGAAGAGAAGATGTTTAAGGCTTTAATTCCCTTTGAAAAGGTTTAATTCAGAAAGTCAAAATTCGAGGGTAATTGGTCAAACTAAAGTCTGATCCTTGGATTTAGGATTCAAACAGACAAATTGAGGAGTTTAAGTTGTTGAGATGTTTGCGAATGATTTAGATAAGATTTGGATGAGCTTTGATCCACTTTTTGGTAGAAATTGAATTCTGTGCAGTTTGGGTTATTTTTGAACCCAAACTGACGACAACAGTGGGTTTATGATGAGATTTAGATGAAAAATCTGCCCAGACAGATTCATAACAACCTCTAAAATTTGTTTGAATTGATTCAATAGGACTTTAGCTGTCTGTTAGGACCTTTCAGAGTTTGAATCACAGTTCTCAAGTTCCCTAAAGAAGCTTTTTACCTTCTGTTCCTTCCTGAAGCTCCTGAGAGCTTAATACCTCCACCAATAGCCACGGAATCAACCTCTGAATCTCTTCAATACCCTATCTGGAAGTCAAAGTCTAGTCTGTGGACCTTAGAACTGAAAAATCCACTCTGTAGGCCAAAATGAACGTAGTAAACCCAGGACCTTCACCCTTCAAATTGAAGAGCTTAACTTCTCTTGAGTATCAAATTGACACTTCAATTGTGTATTTCAACTCAAGAGCTTTCCAGCAAGCTTTTATTTGTTTGGAATGGAGCTCTGAGCTGGCTGGAATTGTCATTTGAAGTTTGGTCTGGGAGGGGGAAACTTAGTCCCACCTCGGTAGGACTGGAGCAGCCGCATGAGTATAAAACTAATTTGTGATATGGGCTTCTCAGTCGACAGCGCATGGTGCAAGGAAACGAACTGAGCATTGGGTGTGTGTGTGGGTGCGTGCAGTGCATGTGCCCGGGTGTGTGTGCGCCTGTGGGCGTGCGAGTGGTCCCGTGAGGGCGTGTGCATGGGCCTGGGAGGCCGTGAGCCGGATGGGCTCGAGTCTATGCAAACTGGAAATAAATCGAAACTAAATAAAACCAGGCTTGGACCTAGTAGGGTCTGGTCCTACCCTGAGAGGGGTGCTGTGTATCCCCGACTGGTCCAAGTCGCCAATCAAAAAACCTAATTTTTGGTTCAAAGAATTAGATCGTTTCGGTTCAGAATGCAAGAGTTCTGAAGGAAAGGATGCTAAGGAGAAGAAGAAGAGGAGAAGAAGTAAAGGAAAGGAAGAGAAGGAGAAGAAAGAGAGAGCTCGTAGAGAGAAAGGAAGGTTGAACAGGCAAGTGCTAAAGAGAAAAGACAGAGAAGGAAGAGAAGAAAGAAAAGAAGACATGAAAAGAAAGAGCTCAAGAAAGATTAAGGAAAAAGATTAAGAAGAAGATTAAGAAATAAGTAAAAAGAAAAGGGAAAGAAAGAGAAAAAGATAAAAGAAGAAGAGAAAGGAAGAGGCTGAAGACAAAGAAGCAAAATAAATGGTTTAATTTCTTGCATATTATTGATTCCTATTGAGCTTAATGTTGTAATAAGGCATATGTTCATTAGAATTACTTTCTATTGCCTTAATCTCTTGTAAGTAAAAAGAAATAAACATGTTTACTTGTTTGTTAAAGAAGATCATTTGTGTAAATGTGTTTTCTTATGGAATTTTGCATACTCTTTTAAATAGAAATCATTAAGCAAAATTGATGTTCTTAAAGTAAACTTAATTATACTTTCTATAAGTAGCTTAGACTTAATGGTGAATTCTAATTAAGCTATACCTCCCAATGAACGACCTGGACTCAACCAGTTAAAAGAAATAAAATCTAAAATGTTAGGTTAACTTAACCCTATACTACTCAATCAACACAAATTCAAGTTGACCTAAGTTACTTTCTTTTGCACATAATTAAGCACAATTAACTTAATTAACTGTGTTGAGAAAGATGATGACCAGCTCTCCATCCGCCACACCACACCATAAGCCTCGCCACCTATCCCAAAAGCTCCATCTCATACTCGCGAGCAAAACCCCTCAAGAAATTGAGGGGTTTGCTTGCCCTATCACGCCACCGAGCACACATGCTTTCACTCGCACTCACAGCCTTCGCCCGAAGGTTTCCGACCACGCCACCGCACCTAAACACCTGCACTGCACTCGTCATCACCTGGCGATGCTTTTGAAATCCTCTGATGCGGCCGTGAGGCCCGTTTTGTGACTTTCAATTGTCGACCTCCATTGCCATTGAAGAACCTTCTTCGAAGCAAGCTTCAAAGATTGTTCTTCGTCTGCAGCTCCAGGTCTTGGCATTAGGAGACACGGACGTACCCCAAGACTCCTTCCAAAACCTCAATTGAATGCCTTAGCTATAACACCCTTGTCAATTGGGAGGAGGTCTCCTCGGCAGCTTCACATGAAGGAAGCGGGTGGGATAGTCCCACCTCGGATATCGCTAAAGTGCTTGCATGACATGAATTATTTTTTTGCTTCAGCTTAATCACCTCAGTAGCACGGGGTGAGGTCCCCTCTCACGTGCCCACGCACGCTGTCGCTCGTGGCGACACCACGCGGGTTTGGGCTCTAAGCAGTTTACTCGTATACCTGGATCCGATTAGAGAAGAGAAAGAAATGGAAAGGAAGAGAAAGGAAGGGAAAGGAAGAGGAAAGAAGAGAGAGGGGAAGTGGGTTTTGCTCTGCTACCCTCCTCCTGACACTTAATGATTTCTGAGGGAGGCTTTTGCCTTTGCTGGTGTTGGTGTTGAGCTCTGTGTTGTGCCTTCCCTTGAGCTTAAGGAGGCAGAAGAAGAAAAGAGAAAGGCAAGGGGAAGGGTGCCCTCTTGGAACCGTAGCAGTTGGACGGTTAAGCCGTCTGGTTGAGAGTTCCATCCTCTGATCTCTGAAGGGAGTACACTGTGCACTTATCCTACGTGGATTTAAGTTGATTGATACTATTGAGATATTTGATATTATTGTAATTAGGGTAATTGGTGATTCAAATCACTATTTTACCCTAATCTTTTTACTTTATCCACATTGGTTCTTATATACATATTATTTGAGTTTAGAAATTTCATCATATATTGCTATCCTATGATAGAATTGCAAATTTTGAGATTTATTGCAACACTTGCTCCCTGCATTCGACTTCGGATTTCTTTCGAGCTATAAATTGTATTTGTTGACGTGCTATTTCCGGCTATATTACAATGAAGTGATTTTAAAACCTCGATTTAGTGCGTTAAGCAGCAGTTCATCCACCTTCAAAAGCCCTCTCCTATTTAGGGCTATTCACCCCACCAAACCTCCTCCGAACAACCCACTACCGCACCACCATTTTCGACTTCGCCAGACCACCACACATGCCCTCACGCCACGCAACCACCGCCGTCACACTCCACACCCTTCGGCGATGCTCATGATCTGTTTTAATGTGGCTGAGAGGTCGTGTTGATGACTTGTAGGTTTTCGTCGTCCTCCGCCTGCTCCGCCATCGTCGTCGCCTTGTTCTTAAAGCTCCAGGCCACAAAAGTTCCGGGTCTCACCTCCAGGTAGAGCAGAATAGCCCTAGGAAGTTAGCCCGATCCTCAATTGGAGGTTCCAGTTGCGAGAGCACGCCCAATTGAACGAAGCATCTTCATTGCAGCCACATGCGAAGAGGAAGTGTGGGTTTAGTCCCACATCGGTGGGAGAAGGGCGCTCGCATGCACTTATTAAGTTTTTGTGCATAGGCCTTGTCGCCTTAAGACCACAGGGGTAAGGTCCCCTCTTCACCCATACGTACTCCTCGGCTACCTTTCATTGTCGGTAGCCCTGGTCCATGTACCCGGATCCGTTAACCTGATAATGCTATCGATTATGTGAGAGAGAAGGGAGAAGAATAGGAAGGAAATTGTGAGAGCGGGGGAGGGTTTTGCTCTTTGAGGCATGACCCTGTGCGACACTTAGTCGCTGAGAAGAAAGGAGGCATTGGCTGAAAGAAGGAAGGAGAAAAAAGAAGCTGAAGAGAAGAAGAGGAAGGCTCTTTGAGAGCCTTGCTGTTAAGGTTAAGTCGTCTAATTTGCATAGGCGATGTCTGATTTGGGTTTGATGCTGGTATTGTTGGAACATTTAAGTACCTAAGTGGTACGGTTGAAAATACTGTAGCATTATTTGAGTAATTGATATATATGTGCTTAAACTAATAATTGGTGATTCAAATCACCATTATTTTGTCTGAGATATCTTTTTACCTTGTCAAACTCTTGATATACTCATATTTTATATTGAAGATCAGTTTTGAGTAGATATTATTCATTGCATATCATTATTGGCTTGATTTCCTGTGCTCATTTATATTTTAATTGAGTTTAGTGCGTGAATTGTAATACTTGCTCCCTCTATTCGACCTCGGAATTCATTTCTTGATTTTGAGTTTATAAATTTTATCTGTTGATTAAGCTATTTAGGAGATTTTGCTATAACGAAACACCAAACTCCTAAAAACTCGGTTAACAGGAAGGATCATCAGCCTCTCCGTGTTTCCCCTTTTACTCAAAAAGGGCAGCAGATGGTTTGGTACCAAGAAGTCCTGCATCCTTAATTATCTCAAGAACATATTTTGCAGGGAGAGTATCGTGCCATGTTCATCTTTGACTACCTTTATCCCGAGTAAGTACTACAGTTCACCTAGGTCTTTTATAACAAGGAACTTCCGCAGGAAAGTCTTCACTTCTTGAATGCCAGTACTATCTTCTCTTGTCAAGACCATGTTATCAATATATATGGCTAGTACAACAACACCAGAAGTAGTCTTCTCGATAAAGATGGAGTAACCAAAAGTGCATTTCTTGAAGCCAATTGATAAGTCCACTTTAGTGGACTATTATTTAGCCTAAGTACTCTTTCATTATCTGCCCTCAGTTTCTAATTAATTGGGAGTTAATTGATAATTCACCATAGTCTGCGTATAATTTTGTGCACCAATTTTATAATATATGATTATGATAATCTGTATGGTTTATGCAGGATAAGTGCAAGAAACTAGAAGGCATCATTCAGACGTCCAAAGTCATTACATAAGATGTCTTGAGGACAGTTTGGACAACACTGCCTTCCTCCTCGCAACAACTCCCTCCGAGTCTATTGACATTGCCACCACTTCACCACTACTGCCAATTTGTTGGAAGAGTCGAGTCCTCGGGAATAGGAAACAGATTGGGAGAGAAAGCCGCAACAAAGGAGGTTTTAAAAAGAAAAGTTTGGGCTTTTGGAGGGGAGGATCGCTCCCCCTGGCGGGGACTTCTTCTCCACCTTCTCCACTATGAAGGAGACGTGCAGTGTGGAACTAGCGAGCACTGTGGAGATCCATGTGCACCGTGACCTGTAGAGAACCCACACCACGCACCCGCAGACGGCCACGCAGCCGCAGGCCATGCACCTTCGTGCGGCCACTCACCCACAGGCAGTGCACCCGTAGGCAGCCATGCACCTGCAGGCAGCCACGCCCGCAGGCAGCCATACCCTTGTGCACGTGCAACATCCTCACCTCATCCACCTTCAGCCTGCGTGCGGCCACGCCCGGCCTTACCACCAGCCACGCACGTGTACAACAGTGCATCCCCTCGCGTGCTCTTGTGCGTGCCCTCGCGCACCCTTGTGCGTGTGCCATTGCGCAGCCACGCGCGGCTACGGTAACAGCAGTAGCTCCTCCTCTCCACGCATTGTTCATCTTCTCCAAAAGAACCCAAAGTTGCCGCGCCCCCCCTCCACGCAGTCGCCACCATTGAGCCTACGTCAACCGCCAAAGCTTGACGTCGAGCACCGCTAAGCACCAAAGCCACGTGCAGCCATGTGCGGCCCACGCACGCAGCCACAGCAGCTCGCGGGGGCTTCTTCATCGCCAGCGATTCCCTCCTTCGTTCGGCCACCATCGGCCACCTCCGGCCGCCGCGTCACCACCATCGCAACGGTCGTCCTTTGGTGTGCCTCCATCGCTCACAGGCTAGCAGAAGATCCCTCGCGCACGCACGAAGGAGAGAGAAGGAATGCTTTGTTTTCCTTCCCATTAATATTTACCAAACTTGCCATTGCGGGAGAACATTCTTCCCTTATTTAATGAATTAAATTATTGAGGTGAATTTGCATAGCCATCCTTCTACTTAATCAAAATTGCTTGCAGATGGGATATCAAAAATGAGAGAGAGAGAGGAAGAGAGAGCAATCGGCGTCGGGCGGCGGGTGGCGGTGTTGCGAAGGCATCTAGGGCTGAAGAAGGAGGTGAGTGGAAGACGTGGAGGTCGAGGAACTGGAGGAGAAGGGAGCGGGTCTGGCGGGGCAGGGCTGGTAGGACGACTGCAAACTATCCAAGAAGGCCCTAGAGGAGAATGAACAGCGATGTCCTTTGTTTCAGATGTCGACAAAGGGGGCACTTGGCGGCGATATGTAGAAACCCTTTGATTTGCTTGGCGTGCAGGGGCGAAGGGCACAAACGCGATTCTTGCCCTAGGAGGAAGCCGCTGCATACAAAGATGGCATTCTCGCACCCTAGCTGGGTGGTGAAGAAAGAGGCTCGACTGCCACCACCGTCGACGTTTGGCAGGCATTCAATTGAAGTGGAGATCCCGATATCTGAAGAGATCTCCTCTGCAGAGATCATGCTGAGGGGCGCTCTGATTGGCAAGATTATGGCAGACAAACCATCGATAAAAATGCTTCAAGATCTGGTATGTTCCCTAAACCTTTTGTCTGTGGGCTGGAAGGTGGCTATGCTATCCCAATCTCGCTTTCTGGTATATGGTTTGGGCATGATGGATGTTGAGCGACTGAGATTTCATTCGAGCTCGTTTGAAGAGTTTATTGTGATATGGAGAATGGTGTCCCCCTTTGATGGGGCTCTCCCTGATCGGCCTCGTCAAAGAGTGGGTTCTAGGAGGATTCTTCTTGAGATTAGTGGACTGCCATTGCATCTGAGATCTAAGGGAGTTGTTACTAAGATGGTCGTAGGCTTTGCTTCCATCCGTGAAGGGTCTGAAGTCTTGATTGGAGAAGGGGACATCCGATCTCTTAGAATTGAGGCTGATGTCTTCAATGCTAGCTCGATTCCTGACATGGTTACGATCAGATGTGGGGGTTCCTCATGGCTTATTCGTCTAACAGTGGTTGGATAGGTGCTTCGGTAGTTTGAGCAAGGGCAGGTTAAGACGTCTGGAGCCAACACTGAAGTGAGGAAATAGGATGAAAGGGTCAGCCGCACTTCAGCTGATGGTCTTGAGTCCAAAAAGAGGAAGGACTGCCACCAGGACTATGCAGAGGACCTGATGGAAGAGGTTGATGTAGTAGGAGGTTGTAGCCAAGCCTTGGTAGCCAAAGAGGATGGTTATATGGAGGTTGCTGATAATTCTGTGATAGAATCAGAGGCTCTTAGTAGTAAAGAGGAGGGCATGACAGGAATGGAGCTGGTACTCAGAATGGTAGCAGAGCTCTCAAAGAGGTGAACCAGGTGCAGTTCTTAGTTCCTATTGATATGAAATATGGTAGCGGATCCAATCAGAAAAGAGGTGTGGGTAGATCTCCTTATATGCTTAGAAGGAGAAGGAAGGAGAACTTGACCCCTATTGCGGAGCAGACTATTGCAAACTCAATTATGGTTGAGTTTGTGGTCTGTGTGGCTCAAGGGGACCAATCTGGCAAGGAATGAGAGTGTTGACTTGGAATGTGCGTGGGTTGGGCAATAAAATGAGGACTTCCTTGTGTAGATATCTCTCTGAGTGGGAGATTGATTGTGCTCTCATTCAAGAGACACATGTGGAGATGGAGAATGGTCAGGAATGGGATTGCTTTAAGCAATCTGGACACAATGATGTTGTGGTAAAGGGTGCATCTGGAAGGTCTGGTGGAATGGCCTTTTGGTGGAGAAAGTATTGCCTTTTGGTAATTGAAGTCATTCGTGACAGGCACATGCTTACTTGCAGATGCCAATCTCCCCAAGGAGATATGGAATGGTTTATGTCATGCATTTATGGCCCTTGTGTGGTTGCAAACAGGTCTGGTCTTTGGGAGGAACTCTCTGCAATGCATCAAAGCGCGCAGGAGGTCCCTTGGCTTTTAGGGGGTGACTTTAATTGTCATCACTCAAGTGATGACAATCTTGGTAGGAGGTTGGACAGTTCAATGGCAGGCTTTGAAATGGTTGTGCAGATTCTGGGATTAATAGAATACCCTATTAGTGGAGTGGAGTTCACTTGGAGAAATGGTAGTGGACAGACTTCTAAGTTGGACAGGTTTTTTGGCAGTCCGAGCTTGTTGGAGAGGCATCATTCATCAGCAGTTATGAGCCTTGATAGGCCTTTCTCTGATGACACTCTGCTTGTATGGGATAGTGGGACAAATTCTGACATTGGATCCTATTTCAAACTCAAGAGATCTTGGTTTATGGTGGAGGGGTTTGTGCAAATGGTGTCTCAGTGGTGGCAGAACAAGGCAGTGCTAGGGTCTGCTACACAGCAGTTGGCTACAAAGCTGTCAGGCCTGCGTGACATGCTAAAAGAATATGGACAGGCAGTGGCTTTGATCAGAGAACAGAAGAGGAGGGAGGCTCTGGTAGTGATCAGAGAATTGGATCTGAAGGAGTGCAGGCAGTCTTTGAACCTCCAGGAGGAGTAGCAAAGACAGCAGATGCAGTTTGTAGTGCGGGAGGAGGATCTGAAAAGAGAAATGGACTGGCGTGAAAGATCTAGACAACTATGGCTCAAGGAGGGTGATGCAAACACGAAGTTTTTTCATCTCATAGCCAGTGCTAGGAGGAGATTCAATCTTATCTCATTAGTTAAAATAGAAGAGAGAACTGTTACTTTTGTTAGTGAAATCAGAATTGAAGCAGGTAAATATTTTAAAGAACTAACTAAGGCTGCACCAAGGGGCTCTTGGAGGATGGCATCGGTGGACTTCCTTAGTGTCAGTTGTGATCAGAGAGACATGTTAGTTACTCGTATATTTGAACAAGAAGTACTAAAAGCAATTAAGGATTTAAACATTGAAAGGGCCTCTGGTCCGGATGGGATTCAGGTTTTCTTTTACAGAGAACTGTGGAATGTTGTCAAGGTGGATGTCTTGAAGGTTATTCATGAATTTGAACTGGGCAACTCTGGTTTTGAGAGGTTGAAGAAATCCTATCTATTCTAGCTTCCTAAAAAATCAGGTGTGGGGAAGTTTTCTGATTACAGACCCATTGCATTGTCTAATTCTATTTACCTTATTATTAGTAAGATTATAGCCAACAGATTGCGAGAGGTTTTGAAGGACTTGATAATGTCGATCTAGTCTGCCTTTCTTCCTGGGAGATCGCTACAGGAGTCCTTCATTATGGCATAGGAGATGGTAATGGGATGGCACAGGAGAAAGACCAAGGCCTTTTTATGGAAAGTAGATTTCTCCAAGGCTTATGATTTTGTTTCCTGGTTGTATCTGTGAGAAATCCTTTAAAGAAGGAAATTTCCACCTCAGTTGATACAGTGGGTGAAGAGATGCATCACGACAGCCTCGTTTTCCCCATTGATAAATGGGAAACCATGCCGAACTTGGATTCAACCCCAATCTGGAGTTAGGCAAGGATGCCCACTTGCCCCTCTAATTTTCAATATAGCAGTGGATACATTGGCAAGATATGTATGCAAACTGGCAGCGGATGGATTTATAAGGGGGTATTCAATGTCTAATAATAGGGCTTTAGCTCCCATACTCCAATATGCAGACGACACTATTTCTTTTGTGGAAGGGGGAAGAGGGAAGCGCAAGCGCTTTTTCATATGGTTAAGATTTTTGGTGAGATTTCTGGTTTTAGACTTAATGGAAACAAATCCTCCCTGGTCAGTTTTGGGATGAATGGAATGATACAGAATGACATCTCTACCACTCTGGGTACACCTGTGGTCTCACTGCCTATCAAATATATGGGTTTGCCTCTGAAATGCACTAAAATGAGGAAAGCAGATTGGTCTTTCCTATATGAAAAGGTGGCTACGAAATTGGAGGGTTGGAGCAGTAGATTCCTATCAAAAGAGGGGAGGTATATATTACTGAATTCTGTCATCATATCGATTCCAGTTTTCTTTTTCTCTGTTCTCAATGCCCCAAAGTCAATTTGGAAAAAACTTGATGTGATGCGCAAAAGATTCTTCTGGAAAGGGGCCTCTCACCAAGGGGCTTTTCTTCAACCTTTGAAATGGGATTCAATCTGCAAGCCAAAAAAGATTGGTGGCATGGGTGTTAGATCCCTCAAGGAATTTAATGATGCTTTGCTGTTGAAGTGGGCTGTTTGATTGCTGTAGGGGGAAACAAAAATGTGGACAGAAATAGTTCAGGATAGTTATGGGATTGCCAATGATGAGAAGAATTGCCTAAACCCCCATAAACCATCTCCCTTTTGGTCTTCGGTGGTGCATGCCCTAAGGGACAATTGGAGTTTGTTCAAATCCGTATTAGGTGATGGGAAAAGCTTCAAATTCTGGTTGGAGAATTGGGTACCTGGGGGGGTGATTAAAGACAGGTTCCCCCTTGCTTATGCAGCGGCTTCGGATAACAATGTTGTGGTGTATGATTATTGGGATGTGGAGTCTGAGCAGTGGTCTTTTAATAATGCTATGTGGAATATTCATGAAACAAGAACACGGGCAGAGAATGAACGTCTCATGCAAGAACTTGCTGCCTTCAAACCTATGCCTCATGAATATGACACATACAAATGGGAGGGTAAGTTTTATGCTGAGGCTGCCTATGACAAGTTGATTAATTCTTCCAGGATGGCAGAACTTGATGAGGTGGGGAAAAAGTTATGGAAATTAAAAATACCATTGAAGGTACAATTTTTTTTGTGGCTCTGTAGAAGGGACGGTCTGATTATTGGAGATCTGAGACATAGGAGAATGAGAACTCCCACTCTGTTTTGCCACTTTTGTGGGATGCATAATGATTCTAGCACTCATATTTTTTCTTCGTGTGTGATCACTGACTATATCTAGAGGAGAGTCTGTAATGATTCCCTTCCCACATGGGAAAATCTGTGATGTTATCTTGTGGATGGGAATAAACCATGTTTACATATGGTGGCTGTGTTATGGTCTATATGGAGGGTTAGGAATGAGTGTGTTTTTCAGGAGAGCCTAGTGAATGTGGATAAGATTGCAAATTGTTGTTGGAGTCTCATATAGCAATGGGGTTTGAATATATAATTGTTTCACTTTTTATTAATAAAAGTTCTCTTGGTTTGCTATCGGTGATTCGATTGCATTCCTTTCTTTTTCAAAAAAAAAAAAAATTGCTTGCAGATGAATCTCTTATGAATGATTTAATGCATGTCATGTATATTATGGTGAACAAGCTATATTATAGAAATTAGTATTTACGGTGTTTACCAGTATCAAGATCATTATTTTACATGATATTATATAGTAGTGATTTTGCATATGCACACTTGTATTCTTAATTAATTATTTGAAGCAAGAAATCGTGTTGAAAACACTTGCACCAGGTAGTATGCATACACAATGAGATTCCCGAATAAACGATGCACAACGCATTAGTTTAAATAGGCTAATTCCTCCCTATGGTGACGACCTAACTCTTCGTGGTTAGTTTTGAGAATTAAAATATTTTGAAAAGCGATTTTCTACCACGCGATTACATACGACACATCATTTTATGTTAAAGTTTTCAATGAAAACGAAGATCGCTCTTTCAAATGGCGCCGTTGTCGGGGAGGAAACATGCTTATTAATTTTTTTCGAGAATTTTATATTATTTTTATGCTATTTTAAAAGCTTTTTTGAATTATTGACATTGGTTCTCTTTGTGTGCATGAATCGAACGACGAACATGGCAGGTGCGCACGGCGGAGACAATCTTTTTGGTGGACCTTGATGCCACCTGGATGACTGCAACAAGAGCACGTGGGCCTTGATCCCACACGTGTGGAAGGAGGATTGGCGACTGGAGTTCTGTTTATAGTTAGATTAGGCTAGGTAGACTTTAGACATTTAATTTTTGTCTTGTGGACCCGTGTTGGGTATTTTCGGGAGTGTGTTCCCATTTTATTTAGATTATAGGATTATTCGAATTGTTTGAATTGCATGTTGGTTAGTTAGTTAGATTAGGTTTGTTTGCTTATTATTATTAAAAAAAAAATATTCAAACTACCTACTAGAAGCTGCATATCTATAAGGCAACCATCTAGGATTGAATGAGCAGCATCTAACTTTTCTTTTTGCATTGTAAACATCCTGCATTGAAGAGAGCTGGGGTAAGGTACATCTTTTCTTGTGCATTAGTTATCTACACATGCATTGCATTTGGATATAATTGAAGAAGATCATTTAAGCTGATTTGAAAATATTAATCAAGTGGTCACATTATTTCTTGAAAAAAAAGAAAAATATATAGGAAGTGATTGAATAACGTGACTGCGAATTTCAAAAGGAAAAATCACTTTTCGCAGTGTGATGCACACTTCCTGCACTAAGCACGCACTATAGGCACTGCATTAGGACTTGGACCCTTAAGGCTATAGGCACTGATCTCTTTATCGGTGCAGACCCCCCTATCGTGCTTTGTGGTGGTGGTACTATCTTTTGACCAAGTGTTTTGATACTTCACGGAGGGGGACACCCCTTAAAGGAACAAAAGGGTGGTTAAGGGGCACCGCATACGCATCGCCTCAAAGGAAGGGTTCGCCCTACTTGCATCCCTTTGTTCGTCCTTGGAGTAACTTCTCACTTGATCACCTGGGAGTATCATCTAAGCAGAATATAGGTCCTAGGGCACTCGAAGGTCAATTTAGGGTGCGTAATTGCTTGACAACTTGATTGATCACCCAAAAAGGACTAAAAGTAACCTCAATATTCTTAACAATCATTGACTAGAAATTTCAAGTGCCTCATTTCTCTTATACCACTTGCGTGGGAATGGAGAAACACTGCCTTGACTCTATTTGGCCAAGCTGAAGAGTTTGGAAGAGGATTTAAAGAATTTTAAATCAACAAAAGACCTCTTGCCTTATGTTTGCTTGGCTTGTGCATGATAGAGCTCTCTAGGAAGTTTTCTGTTTTAATCTATCTAAGTCCTAAGAGAGTTAAAACATTTAATTAAAAGAAATGGACTATCCTTACTCCTATCATTTTAACCAGGATCCTATTCCCCGAGTGTATCCCTCCTTTGATGGGTACAGTGACAATTCATGGGATCATTCTTATTCTTATCCTGGGAACACTGGCCTGATAGCTCCCACTTTTGAGCAGAGCTTAGGAGCGGGATTTTCCAACCCTGGAACCCCTATGCAAACACCCAACCCTCACACCCTTCATGATTTTCTGTATCGAGGTTGGACTGATACCTCTAGGCAACCAGAGCCTGAGATTTACTATCCTTCCCAATCTAATAGTAGTAGCCTCTCCTCTTTTATGATAGAAATGCAAAAACAACAAAAGGACATGATGGAATCTATGGGAGAGATGTTGAGGAAAAGTCAACAATTAAACAAAGAAATAAGATGGCTTGGCTATGCTCTTCCCACTAATTCTATCCCTACCCATACGACCATGATCATGAAAATAATTTTGAGGAAACCAATGACAATAGGGATCCAGTTTTACGTAGCTATCACTTAGACTCTCCCAATGAGACACGACCACTAGAGGAGAATGATCCTAGTGATTATCCACCCGAGCTATATTGGAGTCAAAAGAAAGGGAAGATGGTACCTCTTGAGGACCTTGACCCCAATGATAGTATTTTCCTTACCCCTACTAACCCGGGTCAAGGTTGTATTGTTCATATCACTTCCCCTATTAATTATCTGGTGGAATCCTATTCTACCCTTAGTGAGCCTAATCCTGACCCTCCACTTAGGGAATCAACACCTACCATTCAGCATCCTGAGGATTTAAATGCACCCAATGAAGGTAACCCTAAGGGAATGGAGGATGAATTAGATCAATTTTGGTATCAGGGATATAGAGTCTATTTTAGAGGACGAGGATGACCCAATGGAGGAACCCAGATTGAAAATCTGGAGTAAATCACAGGGGGATTATGTGTTATTTGAGGACTTACCCTTGGAGAATATAAATAATCTAGTGAAATCTGGATTCCTCCCTTCTTTTGAGAGTCATCCTCCATCAAACCAAGAGTTGATAGTAGAGGAGGACAAACACAATAGTGAGAAGCCTAGGGGAGACTCTCGGGGACAAAACATGTGAATTGAGGATTTATACCTCGAGAAAAACAAAGAATTGTGTGATATAGGCTTACTCCAAAACATTAAGATGGATTCTCTGTTAGAAATAATTGATGACACTGAAGCAACTCCTTTCTTTACTAATGAATCACATATACACCTCGACAAAAGTTTGAGTGAACCAAAAGAAATCGGGGATGAGATTAATGATAATGATTCTGTTGCTTTGACCTTGCCATCAAAGGAATTTAATTTGGAGTCCACCATTGATTCACATACTGGAAGGTAAAAATATGACTCCGATCATTAATTTTAGGCAGGGTGACGTGAATTTTTCTCCAATTGTTAGGGAGAATACACAATCTGAATCATTGTTGGAATTGGACCTGACACCGACTAAGTCCTCATTGGACTTAATCATTGCCTTTCAATACTACAAACAATCTTTACACTCCCTAATCGATCCTTGGCTTAGGTCTCTGCTCACTTACATTCTTTCTGGGGAGAATATTAGGCCAGTACATCCTCGGGTAAAATGGCGAGTGTGAATTGATGCTTATACTTTTAGTCTCGCCATTTAAGGGTGTGAAATAATAATGTTTATATCTTTTAAAATCCTTCAAGCTTTGGAGGACCCTGGTTATCCTCTACTTATTCCGTTTCGGGAGGTCCCTTTTCATATTCCTTTTGTTATCCCTAGACCTCTCCAAGTAGCCTACGAGGTTCTCTATTTTCATATCTTCTGGCGAGCATTTGGAATCACGCCGCATCATCAGCTCATCAACATCCGTGGCTACTTATTTTCTAGGCTCACGCTGTTACGCATATTTTTAGGGCCTAGCTTTTTTTGTTTGGAACCAGACTTATAGGTTCCCTGTAAGTCTGGTTGCTGGCAGAAAATGCAGTGCTTGTTGGGCCCAGCATCCAGAATAACACCATCTTCAGGTGATTTCCTTCCTTTCTCCCCCTGTTTTCATTTTACAATGAGGACATTGTAGGATTTAGGCATGGGAGGGTGCATTTTTCATTTTAGGTAGTATTCATGCATTTAGGTTGGGTGCATTAATATATATATATATGTATATAATTTCTTTTCTTGAGCTGAATGCGTTAGTCCCTAGCAAAACATCTTTATCGTGGAGGTGTCATTAAAGATTTTTCTCCTTAAATTGTTTCTTAAGCTTAGAATCCAGTACATTTACTTCACTTGCACGTAGATTGGGTAATGGATCTTTGAAGAGAATCAATAAGCATTTTTAGTCTACTGAACCCTTGGACAGTTAATAGGGAGTCAGGCATATTATCTTCTGTTAGATCCACCACATATTTGTGAGAAGAAAGTAGAGAGATTACTAATGCGCTAAGTCTAGTGAAATGACTCTTAAGTTTTGGACAATTAGATGATGATACTTCAGAGTTAGGCATAGTTTTCGCTCTCTGTTCCTATGGGCATACTTTATGTGAATTCCTGAGAGTTACCAAATAAGGTAGATACACAGAGATTGAGTCTTAATAAAGTTGTGACTATGGTGGATGGTTACGACCGTCTTTCATAGAGTCCTCGGCTGAATGAGGGTAATAGTGTCAAAGGTCAGAAATACACTTGTCCTATTCATTCTTTCCCAGTGACGAGAGTAGGTACTTCCACCAAATAAGCCACACAATATCCTCTTGACCATCATCATCCCTAATAATGCCTCATAAATAAAAGTCTGTGTCGTGTTATGTTGATTTATGAAGAAAGAAAAAGAAGGAAAGAAAAGAAACAAAATAAAAAAAAAGAAAGAAAAGAGAGAGAAAAGAAAAAGAAAAGAGTCCAAGTTTATAATTTTATCTTCGTAATGTTGTTTCTGAGGCATCAAAAACATCCATCGCGATCCACCAAATATGACCCATACTTACTTTCAGTGTTTCTGATTGCCCGAATACTGGCTAAGGACTCTAACTTTGTTGTAGGGTTATTAGGACTTTAAGTGATGTCTGAATGCCATGTGAGACCACCAAATAGCGAATATACTTTCTAAATCTGGCGAGATTTGTGATCTCAGAAAGAAAAGGAGAAGAGTGAGTACTAAGGAACATCAAGAGAGCACAGTTGTTTAACCTCTTTCTGAGTTGACTTGTTTGATAATCTAGAGATATAGAGTCTGTAGTACTAAATTACATGTAGCACGAGATGAGTATGTGTCATCAAATACGTATCCATTAAACTCAGCATCTCCTACCTAAGCTAAAAAGTCGGGGTCAAATTTCAGATTATATTCTGCTTTATCACCGAGTGAGGTAGTTGCCTATCCTAATAAAATGTTTACCAAGGGATAAGTATGAACTGTAAATGTAAGTTGGCTTTTCACTTGGATCTGTTACCTAGGCTGCTATCACTTCATATTTGTCTGGATCTCTAAATTTTTGGAATAGAAAAAGAAGAAATCTTTTTGGTGAAAAAACTTAGTGGATTATTATTTAGCCTAAGTACTCTTTCATTATCTGTCCTTAGTTTCTAATTAATCGGGAGTTAATTGATAATTCACCATAGTTTGCATATAATTTTGTGCACCAATTTTATAATATATGGTTATGATAATCTATATGATTGATGCAGGATAAGTGCAAGAAACTAGAAGGCATCATTCAGACGTCTGAAGTCATTACATAAGACGTCTTGATGACAGTTTGGACAACACTGCCTTCCTCCTTGCAACAACTCCTTCCGAGTCTATCGACATCTCCACTGCTTCACCTCTGCTGTCAATTTGTTGGAAGAGCTGAGTCCTCTGGGATAGGAAACATATTGGGAGAGAAAGCCACAACAGAGGTTTTAAAAAGAAAAGGCCGAGCTTTTGGAGGGGAGGATCGCTCCCCCTTGCGGGGACTTCTTCTCCACCTTCTCCACCATGAAGGAGACGTGCAGTGTGGAACCAGCGAGCACCTTGGAGATCCGCGTGCACCGTGACCTACAGAGAACCCACACCACGCACCCACAGACGGCCACGCACCCGCAGGCCACGCACCTTCGCGTGGTCATGCACCCGCAGGCAGCCACGCACCCACAGGCAGCCACGCCTGGAGGCAGCCATACCCTTGTGCGCGTGCAACATCCTCACCGCAGCCACCTTCTGCCCGTGCGCGGCCACGCCCAGCCTTACCACCAGCCACGCACGTGTACAGTAGTGCATCCCCTCGCACGCTCTTGTGTGTGCCCTCACGCGCCCTTGTGCGTGCGCCATCGCGCAGCCACGTGTGGCCACAGCAACGGCAGTAGCTCCTCCTCTCCACTCACTGTTCATCTTCTCCAAGAGAACCCAAAGCTACCGCGCCCCCCCTCCACACAGCCACCACCGTTGAGTCTCCGCCAACCGCCAAAGCTCGACGCTGAGCATCGCCAAGTGCCAAAACCACGTGCTGCCATACGCGGCCTGTGCACATAGCTATAGCAGCTCGTGGGGGCTTCATCGTCATCGACGATTCCCTCCTCCATACGGCCGCCGTCGGCCACCTCTGGCCGCTGCGTCACCACCATCGCAACGACCGTCCTCCGACGTGCCTCCATCGCTTACAGGCCGACAGAAGATCCCTCCTTGCGCACGCACGAAGGAGAGAGAAGGAATGCTCTATTTTCCTTCCCATTAATATTTACCAACCTTGCCATTGCGTGAGAACACTATTCCTTTATTTAATGAATTAAATTATTGAGGTGAATTTGCATAGCCATCCTTCTAATTAATCAAAATTGCTTGCAGATTAATATCTCTCATGAATGATTTAATGCATGTCATATATATTATGGTGAACAAGATATATTCTAGAAATTAGTATTTACGGTGTTTACCAGTATCAAGATCATTATTTTACATGATATTATATAGTGGTGATTTTGCATATGCACACATGTATTCTTGATTAATTATTTGAAGCAAGAAATCATGTTGAAAACACATACACTAGTTAGTATGCATACACATTGAGATTTCCGAATAAACGAAGCACAACGCACTAGTTTAAATAGGCTAATTCCTCCCTGTGGAGATGACTTAACTCTTCGTGGTTAGTTTTGAGAATTAAAATGTTTTGAAAATCGATTTTCTACCACGCGATTACATACATCGACACATCATTTTATATTGAAGTTTTCAACGAAAATGAAGATTGCTCTTTCACCAATCTTCATCAACTCTATAAAACCTATCAAACTAGGCATGGGAGCTTTATTGGAGACCATACATGATCTTCATCAGTCTGCGTATGTGCTCCCCCTCAACTTTGTACCTAGGTGGCTGCTATATATACACTTAATTAAATTGCCATAGAGGAAGGCATTCTTGAAGTCTCATTGAAACAAAGGTCAACTCTTGTTATTTGCAATAGAATGACACATATATAATTAACCCATGCCACAAGGGAGGTCTCAAAATAATTCACATCATCCATTTATGTAAAGCTCTTTGACACTAATCTAGCCATGAATTGGTTGAGGTTACCATCTTCCTAGTATTTCATTGTATATACCCATTTGCAATCAATAATCTTAGCTCTAGGTGGACATGGCACAAGCTCCCATGTGTCCCGAGTTGTAAGTGCCTCCACCTCTGCATCCATGGTAGCCATCCACTGTAGATTCTAAGTGTCAGCATAATTATGTGCTACTACTGTACTGAATAAGGCTTGAGAGAACTACTACAAAGAGGGATCCAACTGTGCACTGTAAGTATAGTAAGAGATGGAATGTAAAGTGCAGGATCAGATAGGTTTCCTTAAAGCAATAAGCCTATCATCCACCCTACTTTGACTCTACCCTAGTGGTGGTGCGGTAGGAGGCAAGTCAGCTGGATTATCATCCAGTGGAGAAGTAGGCAGTGGAACAAGACAAGGCTCCTTACGTCATCTATGGTATATCTGCAGGTGATGAGGTAAAAGCTCAATGTTGCTTCCTTAGAGAAAAATGGAACCTTCTTGAAGAATGTGAAATCAACATTAACTAGTTACCAACAACAGCATGGATCATAGCATCGATATTCCTTTTAAGTGCAAAAATAACCAAGGAAATCACATTTGATAGCTCATAGAGAACTTGTTCGTTGTCCAAAGGCATATACAAAATAAGCACAACCAAAAACACATATAGGGAAGTAAAACAAATGATCCATGTCAGGATGTAACAGCTGAAAGGGAATCTTGCTATGCAAGATAGAAGAAGGGACTCGATTAATTAAGTAAATCGTAGTAAGTACTACAACTTCCCAAAATTGCTTTGGCACCTTCATAAAAACAAGAGTCTAGGCAATATCCAGGATATGTCTAAGATTCCTCTCAACAACTCCATTTTGCTAAGATGTATATGCATATGTTGTTTTACGCAAGATGCCACTGGAGATAAAGGACTGTTGCTCTTTTTGCTTGAACCCTAGAGTGTTGCCACTGCAAAATATCTTTATTGATGATGAAAATACATTTTGCACTTTGGCAAAGAAGCATTTGATATGTATGATCTCAAACCTCCATAAGGAAGACCCATGATGATTGACTATAATCGTCAACAAATACCAAAAAGTATTTGTGACCTACTATACTACTCACACAAGAAGGTCCCTAAACATCATAGTGTATTAAGTAGAAGGGAGATGTACTTCATTTTCTAAGCCTGTGGTGGAAAACAAGAGCAGTGATGCTTGCCCAACTAAATGCCTCATAGTCAAACTTGGCAATGATGAGATAGGTAGGGGAACATCTAATGTAACTTTCCAAAGGATGGATGTCCTAGGCAACGATGCTAGAGTGTACGATCAGTAGAGATAGAGGTAGCTCTCGCAAAGTGAGAGGGAATATCAAGGTAGTAGAGAACATTCTTCTTATATCCTCCACCGATGATATGATAAGTCAGTATATCCTGAAAGTAGCATTACTATTCATTAAAGATCAAATGACACTTCAAATCCTTCAAAAGTTTGTTGATAAATAAGCGGCTCATGGGAAATTCTGATGCACAATATACATTAGACAATGGAAGGCAGGAAGAGAATTGGACATCACCAACTGCCGTAGTAGGAGAATAAGTGCCATTCATTAGTTTTGTTGAGGTAACCCTTCTGGATGGTTTAGTCTTACATAGAGAGTTAACTTCACTAGTGAGCACCATAATCATCACCTAATCTCCAGGTGCAGTAGATTTTAGATTCACCTGAATGCTAGTGACATCTGTGAAAGTAACATAAGCATTGGGAATGTCCTCATTTGTTACCAAGCTACCAATAGTAGGAAACCATCCAAGTGCAACCCGTCCAAGACTATAGCAAGTAGATATGATAACCATAGTAGGAGACAATCTCGTGCAGTACGAGGAGGCAATCCTAAGTAGGAGATGGGAGACAATCCTAAGTAGTAGATGAGAGCAAGTCATACATATTCATCATAACTTAGCAAAATAGAAACTTGAATAGTATGTATAGAACACAAAACTCAGAACATAGGCTGCTTTATGGTCAAGACAAACCTTTTGACCAAGAACAGAATTAGATGAGTCTAGTGTTGTACTGGGTTGCTCCAATATAATGAAATGTCACCCATAGAAATCAATAATGTTGAAACAAGTGAATTGCATTAATTACAAAAGAAAACCCTATCTCTCTTTTAAATAAAAGAAGATCGGGTTAATTACATAAGTATCCTTTGAAGATAAATAAAATTACCTATACCCCTACAACTCAACACTCCCCCTCAAGCTGGGACGAATATGTCAACAAGTCTCAACTTGTTATTCAAGAAATCATGACATTTCTTCTTAAGGGCATTGGTAAAAATGTCAGCAACCTGTAGCTTAGAAGAATTATAAGGGAAACTTACCTTGCCTTCCAGGACATCTCGTATGAAATGATAATCAAACACTATATGCTTCGACTTCTCATGAAAAATAGGATTAGAGGAAATATACGCTGCTAATTTATTATCACAGCAGAGTGTGATCAGGGTATCAACTACCACTCTTAGATCCTGCACGAAACCAACCATACATGTGATCTCACATGCAACTTGTGCCATAGACTTGTACTTTGCCTCTGCACTGGAGCGAGCAACAATACTCTACTTCTTACTCCATGAAACTAGATTTCCTCCTAAATAGATAGCAAAGCCAGATGTAGACCTCGTATCCTCTACTGATCCTGCATAGAGTCTACATCCGAGTAAGCCATAAGATCTAGAGTGCCGCTCACACTATAATATAGACCTCATCCTGGGGTGTCCTTCAAATATCTCAAAATGAGACATCATGCCAATGACTATACTTGGGACTTTGCATAAATTGATTGGCATGACTGACTGCAAAGCTAATGTCTGGATGTGTAATAGTCATATAAAAAATGGCCAACAATACTACAGTACCTGGTAACATCCTCAAATAAGGGATCTGTCTCATCTGAACTGTGACCAGTAGGTGCCTCAACTAGTATTCTTGATGGTTTGGACCCAAGAAATCCAGCCTCCTCTAAAATCTGTAAGGTATATTGCCTCTGTGATAAGGATAAATCTCCCTCCTGACGAATGGCCTCTATCCCTAGAAAGTAGTGAAGATCACCTAAATCTTTGGTGGAAAGGGTGGATTGGAGAAAAGCTTTCATCTCAGCTGTCCCATCGGTATCATCACCTGTCAAGATCATGCCATCAACATAGACTGCCAAAATAATCACTTTCCATATCCTACAATGCTCAGTCTGTCCAATATAGAATGGTCAGTGGTAGACCTCTGAAACCCCAGTTTCTTGATCTCATGATTGAGCCTGTCAAACCAAGCTCGTGGACTCTGCTTCAGGCCATAAATGACCTTCTGTAAGCGGCAAACAAGCTCCTCCTAACTATCATAACCTAGTGGTTGTCTCATATATCTCCTCAGCCAGTTCATCGTATAAGAAGACATTCTTTATATCAAGTTGATGTAATGGCCAATCTCTAATCACTGCAAGAGGCAAGATAATCCTGATGGATGTAATGCGAGCAACAGGGGAAAAGGCCTCAAGGTAATCAACCCTATAAGTCTGGGTGAATCCCTTGGCAACAAGTCTAACTTTATATCCCTCCACTATCCCATTAGACTTGTACTTGATGGAATACACCCATCTACAACCAACCACTGTCGCACCCTCAGGACATGGAACAAGATCCCATATTCCCCTAGTCTGAAGAGCCTACACCTCCTCATCCATGGCTGCTTTCCATTTCGAATAATGGAGTGCCTGCAGAAAATCTCTGGGAACAACTGCTATGGTAATAGCTGACATAAACTGTGTGGCCTCCCCCTGGAGATAAGAAACTGTAGTATAACGAGAAATAGGATGAAGGGTGGTGTCAGATCTCCTTTGCACAGTCTTCTCCTCCCTATTTAACTTATCTTTATTTGAAGAAATAACAAGCTGAGCAGGCTCCTCACAAGTAAAGTCCTGTAATTGTGATCTCCTGTGATATATTTGTGTCTCCGCTATGGTAGCCTCTATGGATGATCCTTCTAAAAAGTAGGGGATTTTCTCAAAGAAGGTCATATTAGTAGTAGCAAGATAATCCTACGAGCTGGATCATAACACCTGTAGCCATTTTGGATCTTGGAGTAACTAGGAAAGACACACTTTGTGGCACAAGGGGAAATTTATCCTGGAGACAAAAGTTTTGAACAAAACAGATGCATCCAAACACTCGTAGTGTCACAGGGAAAACTCTACTACAGTCAAGATGTATAATTTGATATAGAAGCTGATGATAGCAATAAAGTGATATGTCATGTTTTTTATGGTGGAAAATCTCTCAATCAAAAATTAAAATAAATATCAAATTTAACCACAATAAAAATGTCGCATCCACAGGGAGGAATATAACCAATAAATTCATGAGTAGAGGATTAGAATGTTTGCAGACAACTTCACGACTTCAATACGAGGAATATGCTACTCTAAATGGAGCTTGCAATTTCCTTAAAAGTTCAAGGCTATTTATGCAATTTTCATGTTAGGAATTAAGCTCCCTAAAATATGTATATGATGCATGTGTAGTGGCATATCATGTAAATTTGACCTGCTTGCAAATTTGATTTGAATTTCAATGTTGAATGATGCACATAACACAAGTTAAGTAAATTCATGAAACTATAAGTGCATCCATGTAATGTGGCCTGAATAAAATAATAATATTAAAGTGGCAATGGCATGCAATGTAAATTTTAATTGGGGTAAAAATAGAGGATTTCTCCTCTCTCTTCCTCGCTTGAACGGCCGTGCGTGGTTGGCGATGAGAGTCGACGGAATGGTGCACCTCGACAAGTGCTTCGCGATGGTGGTGACGTGGCGGCCGAAGGTGGCCGGCGGTGGCTAGACAGTGGAGAACAGTTGTTGGCCTATTGGCCTTTGTTGGAGGAGAAGAACCATGCGTGGAGAGGAGGAAGAGCAGCTGCTTGCGAGCATGCTGCTGCGTTATGGGTGCGTGTGCAAGTGCGTGCAAGGGCGCGCCTGTGGGCGTGGCTGCCTGCAGGTGGGGTTGCCTGCGGGCGTGCTGCGGCCTCCAGGCGGGGCTGCTTGTGGGCGTGCAAGGGCGTGCCTGTGGGGCTGGCTGCCTGCGGGTGGGACTGCCTGTAGGCGTGCAAGGGTGCGCCTGCGGGTGTGGTTTCTTGCGGGTGGGGTTACCTGTGGGCGTGCTGCGGCCTGTAGGCGGGGCTGCCTGCAGGTGTGGTGAGGGCAGTGCGGTGAGAAGGTCCTTTGCCCGTGGTGGGGGCATTGCGATGGGCAGGCGGTGGAAGCTGTGGTAGTGGCGCTGCAAGGGGGGTCAGACTTGCAAGGGCGGCTGCAATGCGTGTGGTGGAAGACTGCCTTGCACATGCAAGGGCGCGGTGAGGCAGTAGCGGGGTTGCAGGCATGCGGTGGGAGGATGGTGAAGGCAGGTTGGGCTGGCTGTGGGAGAGGTTTCAGTGCGCACGCGGTGGGGCAGGTCGTGGCAATGCGCTTGCTTGCAGGGCGCGTGAAGGCTGTGGCAGTGGGTGGTGTTTGCTTGGTTCCACGGTGCACTCCCTCTCCACGGTGGGGAAGGTGGAGATGATCCCCGCCAGGGGAAAAAGAAGAAGACTCCCCCTCTCGCCAAAAACACCCTCTCTTTTTTTTTATCTCCTCCCCCCTCCATCCGCAAGTTAAGGGATTTTTAAATCCCTTACTAAACTTAGCCAGTGGCTGTTGGGGGAGGAGAAATTGCTTTTACCACACTTTACTTTGCAACATTATTCCTACAATAATAAAATATAAAATTATTATATACTAAGTTATAGAATGCGGTAGAATAGATGTAAACTTAAATAATGATGCATGCAATCATTCTATAAATTAATGTAGTTATTAATAAACCGAAAATGTAAGAATAGAGTTAACTTAGGCGTAATAATAGTCCATTAAAATAGACTCATCAAATACCCCTATGCCTAAGATTTGCTAGTCCCTAGCAAAAATGAAAAATAAGAGAAGTAATAAGAAGATTTCTTCTTTTCTTATTTCAAAACTTTAGAGATCCAGATAAATGTGAAGTGATGATAGCCTAGGTAACAGATCCAAGTGAAAAGCAAATTCGCATTAGGAGTTCGTACTTCACCCTTGGTAAATATTTCTGTCGAGATAGGCAACTACTTCCTTCAGGGATAAAGTAGAAGATAATATGTAATTTGACCCCGGCTTTTAGCTTAGGTAGGAGATATCGAGTTCAATGGATTTGTATTTGGTGGCACCCATTCATCTAGTGCTACATGTAATCTAGTTCTACAGACTTTAGATCTCTAGGCTATTAAACAAGTCAACTAGGAGAGAGGCTAAACAACTGTGCTCTCTTGATGTTCCTTGGCACTCACTCTTTTCTTTCTTTTCTTTCTGAGATCCTAAATCTTGCCAGATTTAGTAACTGTACTCACTGTTTGGTGGCCTCACATGGCATTCACACTTCAATTAAAATCCTAAAAACTATACAACTAAGTTAGAGTCCTCAGCCAGTATTCGGGCAATCAGAAATACTGAAAGGTAGGTATGGGTCATATTTGGTGGATCGTGATAGGTATTTTTGTTGCCTCAGAAACAATATTGCAAAGATAAAGTTATAAACGTGGACTTTTTTCTCTCTTTTCTCCCTCTTTTCTTCTTCTCTTTTTATTTTATTATATTATTATTATTATTTTGAATATAATTGTTTCTTCTTTTTTTTTTCCTTTTTCTTTCTTTATCAATCAACATAACACGACATAGACTTTTATTTATGAGGCATTATTAGGGATGATGATGGTCAAGAGGATATTGTGTGACTTATTTGGTGGAAGTGCCTATTCTTGGCACCGGGAAGGAATGGATAGGACAGACGTATTTCTGACGTTTGATACTATTACCCTCCTTCGGCTGAGGACTCTATGAAGGACGGTCGTAACCATCCACCATAGTCATAGCTTTATTAAGACTCAATCTCTGTGTATCTACCTTATTTGGTGACTCTCAGGAATTCACACAAAGTACGCACACAGGAATAGAGAGTGAAAACTATGCCTAACTCTGAAATATCATCATCTAATTATCCAAAACTTAAGAGTCCTTGCACTAGACTTAGCGCACCAGTAATCTCTCTAATTTTCTCTTACAAATATGGGGTGGATCTACTAGAAGATAGTATGCCTGACTCCCTATTAATTGTCCAAGGGTTTAGTAGACTAAAAATTCTTATTGGTTTTTTTGAAAGATCCATTGCCCAGTCTACGTGCACGTGAAGTAAATGTACTGGATTCTAAACTTAAGAAATAATTCAAGAAGAAAAATCACCAATGACAAAGATATTTTTGCTAGGGACTAACCCATTCAGCTCAAGAAAAGAGATTTTTTTTTTTATGCTATCTTAAATGCAATGCATGAATACTTTCTAAGATGCAAAATGCACCTCCCCATGCCTAAATCCTACAATGTCCTCATTGTAAAATTAAAACAGGGGGAGAAAGGAAGGAAATCACCTGATGACATTGTTATTCAGAATGCTGGGTTGCCTCCTAATAAGCGCTGCATTTTCTGTCAGCAGCCAGACTTATAGGAAACCTGTAAGTCTAGTTCCAGGCAGAGAAAGTGAGACCCTAAAAATATGCGTAACAGCGTGGACCTAGAAAACAGGTAGCCACGGATGTTGGCAAGTTGATGATACAACGTAATCCCAAATTCTTGTCGGAAGGTATGAAAGCAGAAAACCTCGTTGTCTACCTGGGGAGGTCTAGGAATAACAAAAGGAAAATGAAAAGGGATCTCCCGAAATGGAATAAGTGGAGGATAACAAGGATCCTCCAAAGCAGGACGGGTTTTAAAAGATATAAACATTATTAGTTTAAACCCTTGAATGGAGAGACTAAAAGTACAAGCATCAATCCACACTCGCCATTCTACCCGAGGATGTACTGGCCTGATATGTTCTCTAGAAAGAATGTACATGAGCAGAGATCTGTGCCAAGGATTGGTTAGGGAGTGTGAGGGTTGTTTGTAGTGTTGGAAGGTAATGATTAAGTCCAATGAGGGCTTAGTCGGTGTTAGGTCCGATTCTAACAATGATTTAGATTGTGTATTCTCCCTAGCAATTGTAGACAACTTCATGTTACCTTGCCTATCATTAATGATTGGAGTCATATTTTCACCTTTCAGTATATGTGAATCAATGGTGGACTCCAAATTATATTCCTTTGATGGTAGGGTCGAAACACCGGAATCATTATCATTAATCTCATCCCCGAATTCTTTTGGTTCACTCAAATTTTTGTCGGGGTGTATATGTGATTCATTAGTGAAGGAGTTGCTTTGGTATCATCAATTATTTTTGACGAAGAATCCATCTTAATGTTTTGGAGTAAGCTTATATCACGTAATTCTTTGTTCTTCTCGAGGCATAAATCCTCAATTGACGTGTTTTGTCCTCGAGAGTCTCCCCTAAGCTTCTTACTATTTTGTTTGTCCTCCTTTAATATGAACTCCAGGTTAGATGGAGGATGACTCTCAAAAGAAGGGAGGAATCTGGATTTCACCATATTATTTATATCCTAAGGGGGTAAATCCTCAAATAATAAATAATTCCCCTGTGATTCACTCTAGATTTTCAGTCTAGGTTCCTCCATTGGGGCATCATCGTCCTCTGAAATAGACTCTTTATATCCCTGAGACCAAAATTGATCTAATTCATCCTCCATTCCCTTAGGGTTACCTTCATTGGGTGCATTTAAATCCTCAGGATGTTGAATGGTAGGTGTTGATTCCCTAAGTGGAGGGTCAGGAGTAGGCTCACTAAGGGTAGAATGGTATTTCACCAGATAATCAATAGAAGTGATAGGAACAATACAACCTTGGCCTGGGTTAGTAGGGGTAAGGAGAATACTGTCATTGGGGTCAAGGTCCTCAAGACGTACCATCTTCCCTTGCTTTTGACTCCAATAAAGCTCGGGTGGATAATCATTAGGATCATTCTCCTTTAGTGGCCGTGTCTCATTGGGAGAGTCTAAGTGATAGCTACATAAAACTAGATCCCTATTGTCATTGATTTCCTCAGAATTATTTTCATGATCATGGTGGTATGGGTAGGGATCAGAATTACTGGGAAGAGCGTAGCTAAGCTGTCTTATTTCTTTGTTTAATTGTTGACTATTCTTCAACATCTCTCCCATAGATTTCATCATTTCCTTTTATTGTTTTTGCATTTCTATCATAAAAGAGAAGAGGCTACTACTATCAGGTTGGGAAGGATAGTTAATTTCAGGCTCTGGTTGCATAGGGGTGTTAGTCCAACCTCGATACGGAGAATCATGAAGGGTAGGAGGGTTGGGTGTGTGCCTAGAAGTAGGGATTCCAGGGTTTGAAAATCCTACTCCTAAGCTCTACTCAAAAGTGGGAGTTATTGGGCCAATACTCCCAGGATAAGAATATGAATGATCCCATGAATTATCAATGTACCCATCAAAGGATGAATACACTCAGGGCATGGGATCTTGGTTAAAATGATAGGAGTAAGGATAGTCCATTTCTTTAAATTAAATAGGTTAAACTCTCTTAGGATTTAAAAGAATTCAGAACACAAGCAGAAACTTCCTAGAGAGTTCTATCGCTGTCAAAACAAACGTAAATTCAGTGGGATCTGTTTTTAGTAGATTGTAGGTCTTAGAATTAAATGTTCAGTTGATTGCTAAATAAGTTTTGCATAAATTACGCTTCCTAGGCCAACCTTTGTTGGTGCCTATCATATACTTGCAAGGGATGGAAGTCTCAAATTAAGCCCACACACGAGGAACTGAAGTAACTTGGTGGATAGGCTTGTTGATTTTCGAGTAACTTCCCTTGTGGTGCAAAAGAGGATAGGTAGAAATTTATCTAGTGACCTTATGTGTGATGTGCATAGTGTCTCATGTGTGCAACACGTTCGCATTTTGAGTTTTTGAAATCTCGCAAACAAGATCCTTTTCACACAATTTCAAGTCACAGATTTTATGGTCCAACTTCTTAACAGTCCCAATTTTTAAAGTGACCGCTGAATTAATTTGATTCAAGCACTTTAGTGGTCTTAGATTTAGGTTCAATGCAGATGCATGATGGGTATTTGATGCTAAAGAGAAGACGTACCTTACTCCAGCTTTCTTCGTGTAAGATTGTATGCAATGCAGTAAAGATAAACTAGATGCTGCTCATTTAGTCCTAGATGGTCATCCTATAGATATGCAGCTTCTAGCAGACAGTTCAAATATATATATATATTTTAATAATAATAATAAGCAATTAAACCTAATCTAACTAACTAACCAACATGTAGTTCAAATAATTCAAATAATCCTATAATCTAAATAAATGGGAACACGCTCCTGAAAATGCGCTCTCGCATACACGAGCGATAAGAAATAAAGAAGCACTGGGAACATGTTCCCAAAAATACCCGACAATGGTCCAAAAGATAGAAATTAAGTTCTAATGTCTATTCAAACTAAATCTAAGTATAAATAAATCTCCAGTTGCCAATCATCCTTCCACACGTGTGGGATCAAGGCCCACGTGCTCTTGTTGCTGGCCTCAGGTGGCGTTAAGGTCCACCAAAAAGATCGTCTTCATTGTGCGTGCCTGCCGTGTTCGTTGCTTAAGGTCGATGTCGTCGCTCTGCTACGCTTGTCGCCCCGTCAGATTCCTTGCACAATAAGATAAAGAATAATCAGATAATTGCGCAATTCAAAATACTCAAAAATTATAAAGTGAATCTATTACGTTTGTTGCTTCCCTGGCAACGGCGTCATTTGACGGAGGGATTTTCGCTTATTTATGAAGATGATAGCAATAAAGTGATATGTCGTGTTTTATGTGGTGGAAAATCTCTCAATCAAAAATTAAAATAAATATAAAATTTAACCACAATAAAAATGTTGCATCCACAGGGAGGAATAGAACCAATAAATTCACGAGTAGAAGATTAGAATGTTTGCAGACAACTTTGTGACTTCAATGCGAGGAATATGCTACTCTAAATGGAGCTTGCAATTTCCTTAAAAGTTCAATGATATTTATGCAATTTTCACATTAGGAATTAAGCTCCCAAAAATATGTATATGATGCATGTGTAGTGGCATATAATGTAAATTTGACCTGCATTCAAATCTGATTTGAATTTCAATATTGAATGATGCACATAACATAAGTTAAGTAAATTCATGAAACTATAAGTGCATCCATGCAATATGGCCTGAATAAAATAATAATATTAAAGTGGCAATGGCATGCAATGTAAATTTTAATTGGGGTAAAATCAGAGGATTTCTCCTCTCTCTTCCTCTCTTGAACGGCCGTGCGTGGTTGGTGGCGAGAGTCGACGGGATGGTGCACCTCGACGAGTGCTTCACGATGGTGGTGACGTGGCGGCTGGATGGTGGAGAACAGCCGCCGGCCTGTTGGAGAAGATCTGTTCATGGAGAGGAGGAAGAGAAGCTGCCTGCAGGCGTGCTGCTGCACTATGGGTGCGTGCGCAAGGGAGTGCAAGGGCGCGCCTGCGGGCATGGCTGCCTACGGGCGGGGCTACCTGCAGGTGTGCTGCGGCCTGCTGGCAGGGCTGCCTGCGGGCGTGCAAGGGCGTGCCTGCGCGTGGTGAGGGCAGCTCATGAGAAGGTCCTTTGGGCACGGTGGGGACGTTGCGGTGGGTAGGCGGTGGAAGCTGTGGCAGTGGCGCTGCAAGGGGGGTCTGGCTTGCAAGGGCAGCTGCAGTGCATGTGGTGGAAGACTGCCTTGTGCTTGCAAGGGTGCGGTGAGGTAGTAGCGCGGTTGCAGGCACGCGGTGGGAGGATGGTGGAGGCAAGCTGGGCTGGTGGTGGGAGAGGCTGGAGCGCGTGCACGGTGGGGTAGGGTGTGGCAGTGTGCTTGCTTGCAGGGCGCGCGAAGGCTGTGGCAGTGGGTGGTGTTTGCTTGGTTCCATAGTGCACTCCCTCTCCACGGTGGGGAAGGTGGAGATGATCCCCGCAAGGGGGAAAAGAAGAAGACTCCCCCTCTCGCCAAAAACACCCTCTCTTTTTTTTATCTCCTCCCCCCTCCCATCTGCAAGTTAAGGGATTTGCAAATCCCTTACTAAACTTAGCCGGTGGCTGTTGGGGAAGGTGTTCTTGAGGCTGGTTGGCTATTGGGGGAGGAGAAATTGCTTTTACCACCCTTTTCTTTGCAACATTATTCCTACAATAATAAAACATAAAATAATTACATACTAACTTGTAGAATGCGAAAGAATAGATGTAAACTTAAATTATGATGCATGCAATCATTCTATAAGTTAATGTAGTTATTAACAAACCTAAAATGTAAGAATGGAGTTAACTTAGGCGTAACAATAGTCCATTAAAATGGACTCATCAGCTGATCCTGAAGCATAAAATATGGCTGTCGGTTAACTAAATATGTTGCTGAAAGTATGGCATTACTCCAAAATTGCCCAGGAACCTTCATATGTGACATCAAAGTCTTGGCAATATCATGCAAATGTCGCAACTTGCGCTCTCAAACCCTATTCTGCTGGGAAGTATGGGCACAAGAAATCTGATGAATGATTCCCTTGGCTCGGAAAGCCTCCTGCAAATCACCATGCATAAATTCTAATGCATTGTCTCTCTGAAAAATATGAACAGTCTTACCATAATGTGTCTACACCTCAGATAGAAAATGCTAGACAATAGTTAGAATCCCACTACAAGCATTCATCAGAAACACCCATGTAAGTCTGCTATTGTCATCAACCACAACTGCAGAATACCTATGTTCGCCAATAGAGGCAACTCTGGATGGTCCCCAAACATCACAATGTATTAGGGAAAAAGGATTTGAACTGACACCAGTACCTCTCCTAGTATAGCTACTCTTGTGATGCTTCCCTAGTTGGCAATCTTCACAATCCAAGGGCAAAGAATTTGGTAACTCTGGATACATTTGGTACATCTTTCTCAAGAAGGATGCCCAAGTCTTCGGTGCCAAAGCAAAGGGTCACGAGAGATAGACACTGCCCCAGTAAACAACATGGACATGTCTAAATACTACAGGCCATCTTTCTCTATGCCACTGCCAATGATTTCCCTCATGTTTTGATCTTGAAAATAACAATGCTTTTCATAAAAAATAACACGACATTTAAGATCTTCGTAAATCCTACTTACTGACAAAAGATTCATAAGAAATTCAGGGACGTACATAGTATACCTCCTCTATCTTCATCCTAAGGGTAGCATCTACACCCCTAATTATAGTCATAGGAGAGGTCATTCCATTAGCCACCTGCACATCTCGTAGTCCTCATGGGATCACAGAATTCTTTAGATGACCTCAGTCTCCACTAAGATGCACAGAAGCTCTAGAATCTATCACCCATGTGCTTTGTATCCCTTTCTCTTCTTCTCAACCTCTTAGACTGTAAACACAAGTCCTTTTATATCTGAGTTTGATTTTTCTAACGTATTAAACTCATCTCTCTTTTAATGATAGAAGATTCATCATGCTTGAAAGGGATATCTTCTTCATTGGTGGTGAGAGAAGACTCATCACCACATATGTAATGTGTGAGATAGGCTCAAACACATGGGAATACCATTATGAGCCCGAACTAGCTCATTTTAATCCAATGAAGAGAATAAAAGCTCCTACATAACCAATTGAAGGTCCTAATTCACTGCATAACCTTTATGAGAGAAAAATAAGAAACTAGGGGCAAAACTGTAATTTTACCAATGCAGTATAACAACGATTTTTCTTAAGGGCTAAACAAAGGTCAAAGGGTCTTAATAAGATAATAAGTGGGTTAGATCAGACAGAAAAGGGTTTGTTAAGTTCTGTAAATTAAATAACTTCTTGAAACCGTAAAACAGACCCACTTAATTAACCACGATTTTGGTCAAGATAAAATTCACCTAAACCCTCTAAAAGTCATAGAAAAATATTTTCTAGGGTTTAGAACCTTTAATTTGGCCATTGGAACCCATTATGACCTAAAACGGGATCTCAAACAGATATTTGCCCTTAATTGGGTTTTTGCATAAATTTCCTAGTTAAACAAGTCAAACCCAAAATCCAACTTCACTATTAGATTTCTTAGGTCCAGATTAAGTTGGTACCAAAATTTGGACCCAAGATGAATTTGCCTTGACCTAGTTTACAAAAAGATCCAACCTGATTACATTTGTATCCCCATCTTTCAAAAATCCTTACAAATGGCCCCCTAGCTTCATCATCTTTGCAATTAGGTCCCTTCGCCATTATAGCGGTGGAATCCTACTTCGACGAGCTTTGGAAGGAGGTATCTCCTTGATTACTCAGAGAATCCCTCCAAAAATGGGAAGGGAGATTATCTGAGAAAATCCCTCCAATCGAAACCCATCTTTGATCCTAGATTCTTTCCCAATTTGTCATGCGAACGCATGAGAGACATGTGTGTCCTAATGGATTCCATCTCCGACAAGCTTTCCTTGCTTCCCAAGCCCTAATCGACCTTTAGGGCTTTATTTAAAGGAGCCCAAACCCCTCCGATCACGGCAAGCTTGAATTCGACCGGAGACCCTCTCAAATTCTTCTCTCCTCCTCCGGTCGATTTGCTCGTCAAGCTTCGGCAACCTTCCCTACTCTCCCTCGTCGTCTGACCACAATACCAGTGGCAGACTCTTCCTCCTTGCCTTCGTTCGCGTCGCACAGCACTCGCTGATGCTCCTGGCCCCCTTCATCCTCGCCGACCGTCTCTCTTTGAGCATCTTCGTTTCCGACGTCGGCCATACCAGCCCCGACGCCTCCGCTCACCCTCATCATCCCTTCACCTCCCAGATAAGCTCCCTTCCCCCTCTACTTTCTTCTCCACTCTATTTCCCAAAATCGACCACTGCCAACCTCCATCACCCTCATCTCCTACATCTCCGGCCACCACCTCCAGTGAGGCTGCTCCACCTCGACAGGCCATCCCATCCCTCGCCGACAAGCCCATAAGCTTCCCCTCACTCCACTAAACACTTTTCCTCACTTATATGATCGCGCCACTCACCCAAACGCATCCCCAAACACACCCGCACCTTTGCACATAGTGTGCCCTAGGCACCCTCGCATAGACGTCCCCACGCTACGCCAACCACCCCAACACATTCGCCGTGCCTTAGCGACGCTCCTTGAGTGATTTGACGTGGCCTCTAGGCCGTTCTTGTGATTTCAGGCTTAGGCATCATCCACCATTGGCGAGCGAGATTGAAGCTCGCTTGAGGTTGCTCCAGGCCTTGCCGGTTCTAGGCCCCTATCCTAGGCTGTGCGGAAGACTCTTGCGCACGAATCCAGGCTCTCAATTCCAGTCAAAGGCCGTAGCAGCTGCTGCAATTGGAAGACCACCTCTGCTGCAGGCTTGCGAGAAGAAGGGTGTGCGGATTGTCCTACCTTGGAAAGTCTTGAGGCCGCGCACCCGTAAAAGTTGATTTTGTGTCTGTATCTTTTCGCCTCAGATCCACAGGGTGAGGTTCCTCTCACTCGACCCGGTCTCGTCCACGGCACTACCCACGCAGACCTGGCTGACTCGACCCGACCTACGCCCCTCGCTCACCACCGCACATTGGTGGGCCTGGTCCCGGGTACACACCTGACCCGATAACCTGATTGTCTATGTGGCTCTGGGAGAGCGGAACCTAAGAGTGAAAGAGAGGAGAGCTGCGCAAGGATAAGGGTAGGTTTTGTTGCAGGTTGAAGCGAAGGGGAAGCTAAGCTGAAGAAGCAGAAGTGAAGGCCTGAAGAGGTTGAAAGGAAGCTAAGGGCCATGGCAGAGAAAGGTAGAGAAGGAAGCAGCTGAAGGAAGGAGGAAGAAGTTGAAGGAAGAAGGAGAAGCTAAGGACGAAGGAAGGCAAGAGGCAGAAAGGAGAGAAAGAGAAAGATCGAGAAGGAAGAAAGAAGAGGAGTCGCAGAAGAGAAGCAGAGAAAGAAGAAATCAGAAGAGAAGTGCATTGTAGCATCAGACGTTTAAGTCGTCTGATTTACAAATCAGGCGTCCAATTTGAGTTTAATTCATATTCATATACATTGAGTTAGTTGATATTGTAGGAGTATTTGGTGATCTACATCACCATTTACTCCCATATTTTTGTGCTTTGATACTGATATTATTGTATTTTCTTTTAAATTCTGAATTGTGATCTTGATTTCTAAATACTAATTTGCTCCTTGTGTTCGACTTCGAAGTTCAAATTCTAGTAATAAAATTATATCTATTTTGAATGCTTTTTCGACTATATTACAACGCAATACTTTTAAAACATGATTCAGCGCTCTAAACATCTGAACGCCATTGACAGGGAGCAATGGGCAATTTAGAATTCTTGATTACAATTTCTGATTTGGTACTAACTTGCTATATCTCTTTTTTGTGGTTGTTTCAGGGAGAAGATTCAAAGAAAGACCGCTGCACATCAAACACACTAGGGACAGGTAATTTCTGATTACTTTCTCTTAAGCCCCTCATTCTGAAAAGGAAAAAAATGATAAAATCAATTAGGGCTACTTGCTTTACATTCTTAGCCAATTCATCAAGTTGCCGGATTTGATTTCAACAACAAAATTGATTTGTGCACCCTTTTAAGGTAACTAGGGCTACCACATTCTTGTTTTAAGCCCTAGATATCACATTTGGCAAGCTAAATTGGACCAAGATTAGAGCCAAATTAAGGATTTAGGGTTTTAGAGACATACCTTCATAAGCAAGAATCAACTCTCCAAAAAGATGTGTGCCTAAGCCTTGGTTGAAGTGATTTATTCAAGCAAACCCTAAAATTCAGGCTCTTAATTTCACTTGAATCCTAAAAGAAGGGACTTAAAACTTCTCAAAGGACAAATAGGTGAAGTTGACTCAACCAACCTTGTTGGGTCAACCAACCTTGAAATTAGGTCACTTTTTGCACTCAATACATTTAAAGTTCAAGTGAAATCTTAAGCACCCTTGCTCTTAATTAATACTGGTAGACTCAAGAGGTCAAGTCCCTATTCTTGTCTTCTTGGAACATCAGTGACAATAGAGGTCAGGTGGGGGAAACCCTGTAACTCGTGGGGGTGCACTACCGTGTAGGGGTCCTTGCCGGACTCTCCCTCTTTAGCTGCCCAAGTATTTTTCAGGTGGACGGCCTTCTGACTAAGGGGTATCATCCGCCCCGAACCTCTATGGTCATCCAAATTTTTTGGTTGTGTTGATTGGGTCCATCACATTCTACTCTCATCCAGACCATCGGTGAATGTTTGGTAGGTGGTCCTTAAGACCACCCTTGAGGCCTCCTTTAGTCATTCACTCCCGTCGAGGCTAGGCCTCGACTTCCGTGTTCGTGTAGCAACCCCATCACATAGACATCTCCTCTGATTCATCTGAACCCAATTCTCCTTCTTCCATCATCATGGCACAACTCGTAGAAGAAGATAATAACCTTGAGAACCAACTTCAGTGCCTTAATGATTTATTCCAAGCCTTTGTGAATCCACTGCAGCGTCCTATGATGCGAGATCACTGAAATCCCGCTGCGGTGGCGATCGAACCTCGAGTCCAAATTCCGGTTGGAGGTCTTGATTCTGAACTCAAGCCCAATATGATTCATGTTATTCCAAAATTTCATGAGCTCAATTCCGAAGATCCTTTCCAGCACATCAGACAACTCAAGCATCTGGCCTAGACCTTCGGGTTAGATGTCCAAAATCAGGATATTCTTCTCATGAAGATGTTCTCCTTCTCTTTCGTGGACAAAGCAGCTCACTGGTATTAGACTCAAACGCATCTAATCAACACATGGGTTGAACTACAATCCGAGTTTTTGGAAAAGTTCTTCCCAGTTGGTCGGATGAATGCCTTACGACACTAGATCACACACTTCACACAGCAGCCTGGAGAACCACTTAATGAAGCATGGGACCATTTCTTTGATCTCATGCGAAAGTGCCCCCATCACAGAGTTCCTAAATGGGAACAAGTCCAGCCTTTTTACTATGGACTCCGAGAGGACATCCGTTTATTCGTCAATGCAACTTCAGAGGAAATATCATGGGTCAACACGAAGACACTGTGTGGGAGATTCTCGAGAATATGTGCGAGAACTCCATCAATAATGACTCCATGGGCTTATTCGACCGGATGAATGCCCATGCATCGATGAATCTAAGGGGAGCACACGAGATGTAGGGCCTGTCCGCATCCGTTGACTTGGAATTATTGGCCAGTCGTTTAGACAAGGTCTCTATCATTGAGAAGAAAGTGGATGAGCTAACTCGACATCTGCAGCGAGCCACCTCTGCGTAAAACTCGTTCGCACAGCCGCCCTCTGGGAGGGAAGCTGTGCATAACATCTATCACCGATCTTCTTAGGGGATGGACCCGTATCCACCCCCGTCTGACTCTAGGATCGAAGGAAACTCCGATCCTACCTACTCTAGTTAGGGGAACTCTGAGCCCTCGTACTCTGACTTGTCTGAGGTTCCTCAGACCTGCGAGGACCTCTACGCCATCCAGAATGACCCATTCTCTAACACCTATAACCCTTGGTGGCGGAATCATCCCAATTTCCTGTGGGCGGGAAATAATCAGAATCAAAGAGCACCATATCAACCCCATCCACAAGCTCCTCGTCCATATCAGCCGCCTCAGCCTCGACTCAATCCTACCTATCAATCTGGGCCAACTTAGACAGATCAAATGAATCTTATCCTTTAGACCCTGACTGACATTCAGAAGACGAATGCGGCTATGCAAAAATGGTACAAAGACGAGATCATAGAGGTTTGCAATCAACTCGCCTAGATGGAAAATTCCTGCCAACTTGGCACACTCCCTTTGCAACCTCTACCGAATCCGAATAACGTGTCAAACCAGAGGCGCGTTATGAACCTAAATTCGGGTCAAGCCTACATGATTTATCAGGCCCCTTCTGTTCCATCACCTGACGGGATGGAAGCTTCGACATCATATTTGGGATTTCAGCAGCAGCCACCTATTTTACCAACACCAAGCTAGAACTAGGCAGGACTAAATTCAGTTACAACTCATAGTGGCAAAGCAACGCAAGACCCACCTTACCCAAGCCACTTTCAGCCTGGTAGTACTAACCCAAGCCCTAGGATAGTTATCCAGGATACCCCTATCCCTGATCAAGAACCTGGACCTATTCTAGAGGAATCTTCTAAGGTTCCATTTCCTGAGGCCTTGACTAAGGGAAAGAGGACAACCAAACCCATGGCACCTGAGGACCTGGTCAAGCTCTTTGAATAGGTCAAGATAAACATCCCCTTGATGGATGCAATTCGCCACGTACGAGCTTACGCACGATTTCTAAAAGACGTGTGTACACCTAAGCGTAAGCCGCGAACCAAAAGTGGGAGCCCAATTGTATTGTCAGAGCAAGCCAGCTCTGTAATTTTGAGCAAACTCCCACCTAAGGCAAAAGGCCCAGGTACTCCCCTGATTTTCTGTACAATTGGTGATATCCAATTTGATAGAGCTTTATTGGATCTAGGAGCCTCCATAAAGCTAATACCTACATCCCTACTTGACCATATTGAGGAATCTGAGCTCAAACAGACAGAGGTAACATTACAGTTGGCTGTTCGATCTATTAAGTCACTTAAAGGAGTTCTTAAGGATGTCATTGTTAGGGTTTGGGATTTCTATTTCCCGGTGGACTTCGTAGTCTTGGATATGGATGCTCCATAAAATCCGAGGAATACACCAATTATACTAGGGAGACCCTTTCTGGCCACTGCTAGGGCCAACATAAATTGTGAGGAGGGCCAAATTGAACTGAAATTTGGGAACCAAACATTAAAGATTGACATCTTTAAGGGCCAACAAGGGATTAATTGCGGAGTTATAGAACAGATATGTGACATCAAGGTTGTGGTTGATGATTCGTATATTGAGGAAAACTTAACTACTTCTGATCAACCACAAGAGGATCAAAACCTGTTATCAGAGGAGTCCGAACATTACCTAGACACACCCATAACTCCTTCCCTTGCGCCTGACACACACCCTGAACCACCTGCTGCTGCTGATAACCTCATTTTGAAACTCAAGCCTCTTCCCGATCATCTTAAGTACGTCTTTTTTGGGTTCCAATCGGACGTTTCCTGTGATTATCAACTCCGGACTCACACCTGATCAGTAGTCCCATCTGATTACTGTTCTCTAGCAACATCGAAGAGCCATTGGATGGACTCTCGATGATTTGACTGGCATCAACCCCTCTTACTGCACACACCGCATCTATACTGAAGAGGGCACATGGCCTTCCTGTGAAATGCAAAGACGTCTGAATCCTAATCTGCAGGAGGTCATCAAAAAAGAGATCATCAAGTGGTTAGATGCGGGGATCATCTACCCGATCTTCGACAGTCGGTGGGTGAGTTCAACCAGGTTGTGCCTAAGAAGGTGGGACTCACTGTGATCACGATTGAAACAAGAGAAATCATATAGACCCGTATGGCAAATTTGTGGATAGTCTGCATTGATTACAGAAGACTCAATACCTCCATAAAGAAGGATCATTTCCCACTACCATTTAATGATCAGATCCTCGAGAAACTAGCGGGAAATAGGTTCTTGTACTTTTTGGATGGGTACTCTGGTTATAACTAGGTGGCAATTCATCCTGAGGACCAAGAAAAAGCCACTTTCACCTGCCGCTTCGGGACGTACGCATTCCGAAAGATGTTGTTCGGTCTCTGCAATGCACTCGCTAATTTTCAGCAGTGCATGCTTGCCATATTCTCAGATATGGTAGGTGATTATCTGGAAGTCTTTATGGATGACTTTTCAGTATTTGGTGAATCATTTGACGATTGCCTCCTGCACTTGGTCCAGATCCTCAAGTAGTGCATAGATGTGAATCTGGTTCTTTCTTGGGAAAAGAGCCATTTCATGGTGCTTGAAGAAATTGTCCTAGGACATCTCATATTAAAAAAAGGCATCTAGGTCGATTGAGCCAAGGTGAATTTGATTTCCAAACTCTCTATGCCTAGCTCGATCAAGGACATCCGATCTTTTCTGGGGCATGTCGATTTTTACCGTCGATTCATTCCTGATTTCTCAAAGATCGCACGCCCCTTGACCACTCTACTATCTAAGGATGTTCTTTTCAAAATCTCTAAGGAATGCACTCAAGCATTTGAAGCCCTACGTGATCAAGTTACCCAAGCTCCGATCTTACAGTCCCCTGATTGGTCTTAACCCTTTGAGATCATGTGCGATGCATCTGATTTTGCTGTAGGAGTGATACTTGGGCAGAAAATTGACGGGAGACCTGTGGTCATCTACTACGCTAACAAGACACTTGACGAGGCTCAGCGTAACTACATAATTACTGAGAAAGAGCTGCTAGCCGTAGTATTTACCCTGGAAAAATTCAGATCGTATCTTCTGGGTTCCCGTGTTATCATTTACTTTGATCACATAGCAGTAAGGCATCTCCTTGCAAAGAAGGATGCAAAACCTCGATTAATCCACTGGATCTTGCTGTTGCAAGAGTTTGACCTCGAGATTCTCGACAAAGTGGGAAAATAAACGTGGTAGCTGATCACTTGTTTCGCATTTCTTCTGATATTATCGACCCTTCTGGACCCATTACGGAACATTTTCCCAATGAGCACTTCTTGATTATCAGTATAGGGCTTCCATGGTTTGCTGATCTAGTAAACTACCTAGCATCACATCAGATCCTGTCTGATTGGCCGAAGGTCAAGAAGGACAAATTGCTCTCCGATGCCGAGTATTACTTTTAGGAAGACTCGTATCTCTTCCGTATCGGTGCTGATCAAATCATTTGACGATGTGTCTCGGGAGCGAAAATTCAAGACATCTTATCCTTCTGCCATGACCAAGCATGCGGTGGACACTTCTTAGGTCACAAAACTGCAGCAAAAGTCCTCTAGTGCAGCTTCTATTGGCCCACAATTTTCAAAGATGCATATAATCACTGTAGGGCATGCACTCGTTGCCAGACCTTAGGCAACATGAGCTATCGTGATATGATGCCCTTACAGTCGATTCTCGTATGCGAAATCTTTGACGTCTGGGGGATTGATTTTATGGGACCCTTTCCTGTTTCGGATGGCTTCGAGTACATTCTACTCGCTGTTGACTACGTGTCCAAATGGATCGAAGCCATTCCAACCTGAACCAATGATCATAAGGTGGTTATCAAATTCATTCATCAGAACATCTTTTCGCGGTTCAGGATTCCACGTGCTATAATCTTTGATGGAGGGACCCATTTCATTAATGCTTAGTTCAGGTCTCTGATGACCAAATACGGGGTATCACACTGAATCTCAACTCCTTATCACCCCCAAATTAATGGTCCTGAGCTATCAAATCGGGAGATCAAGAAAATCCTCCAGGTTACTGTTTGACCTGATAGGAAAGACTGGTCATCCCAGCTTCTGGAAGCCTTGTGGGCTTGTAGGAAAGCCCACAAAACCCAATTTGGTATGTCTCCCTTCAGATTGGTGTACGGGAAGGCATGTCACCTCCCCGTCGAATTGGAGCACAAAGCCTATTAGGCAGTACAGGCCTGCAACCAAGATCTTTCTAAGGCAGGAACCCACAGAAATCTTCAAATGTGCGAGATCGATGAATTATGCCACGACGCATATGAGAACTCATGAATTTACAAAGAGCGGGTTAAGGCCTTTCACGACAAGCGCATATCCAGAAAGATCTTTTACCCTGGTCAAAAAGTCCTACTCTTTGATGACAAGCTCAAACTATTCCCAGGAAAACTTAGATCAAAATGGATCGAACCTTACCTCGTCCGATGAATCTTTGGAAATGGAGCCATCAAGATCAGTCCACTCAGCCACAATTCAGAACCTTTCATCGTGAACGGTCAAAGACTCAAATCGTTCATTGACCTTACTAATTCGAATTTGGCTGAGACATCTTTTACCCTTCATTCTCCTTGAGCTCATTGCGCCCAGCCAATGGCATTAAACTCAGTGCTTAACAGGAGGCAACCCATCGTTTTTGAAAAACCTGAAACCTTTCCTGACATTCCTATGCTGAATTCATATTGCACTTTAGGGTTCATTCATTAGAACAGTCGACCCCACCTCAGGTACCTGTACCCGAGCTTGAAATCATCCGCAACAGTCACCTCGACCCGTTCGCCCACCCAGAACCTGTTCTAATGAATGATCTAAGGTGAACTCGAACCCACCTAATTTACAATGGGGACATTGCAAATCGTAGGCATGGAGGGGTATGAATGTGCAAAAAGCCTTGAAAATCATCTCACAAGAAAAGGTTTCATAAAAAAAATCACATTCTAAAAATATCAAAAAAATGAAAAATTCTTGAGAAAGAACAAAAAAATTCTTAGAGGAGAGAAAATTTTGAGGCCATACAAATCTGGAAGAGAAAAAGGGGAAAAGTGAAAAATGTCAAGAAGGAGCACAAGTTGAAAAGAAAAGGAAAAGAGATAGTCATTAGTAAGAAATTAAGGAATTAACTGAGTTCTGGACCATATTAAGAAAAAGAAAATGAAAGGAAAAAGTGCTAATGAAACATAGAAGAGATTAGTAGAAACACTGATTTCAGGCCTCTTGGCTATACTCCTAGGCTTAAAAATTCAAGTATCCGCTAAGATCTGGATAGTCAAGAGGTTGGGGAAAATGTGAAGCTTAAGTATTAGGTCTAAGGGTTAGGGAGTATTCGGCCTCGTTAACTAACCTCTGGTTTGTGGACTCGGTAACCTAAGCACCCCAATCCACACACAGTCTGGTTTAGTGCGCATAAGTATCAAAACCACGCAAATGCATTTAAATTGTTCTGAGAAAGTCGCCTAGATTAGGAGCAGCTGATCAACACTAGTTGATTTGGACGAGTTCCCGACGCGGAGAGGTGGGAAATTCCCCTCGAAGATGCATAATAGCATATTGTCTCCTCGATGCTTGTCTCCTAGGATATCTACATATCCTATCAGGGGCATGTAAGCACCCTGTGCTGGTTCGGATGCCATGGAAGACATTATCTCAAAATGTCGATTGTCAGGGTTTGGATTTAGCTACAAAACGCCATGGGCAGGATTATCTTGAAATCTCGAAAGCTAGGGTTCTGGGGGTTGCTGTGGGAGATGCTATCTCGAAGCATCGATTGCCAGGGACCCTTCAAGGATTGATAATGGGGACTAGGAATCCGATACAACCCATGTTGTGAAGCTAATTCGAAGCTAGAAATAAAAAGAAAAGAGAGAAAACTCTCCAAACAAAGAAAATTCCTTTGTTTCTCTTACAAAAACGTACTGTAAACTGAACCAAGGCTAAAATATGTTACAATCACGAATGCTTTAACTGTGGAGTTCAATGAACCTTGGGATAGTTCCTGTGGGCCTTAAAAACCTTCGCGGCAGATTGAGGCTAGAGCTGGTCAGGTCCAGATCTTGGTTGGTACTTGAGTACCTCTAGGCCTACTATCGACATTCAAACCGAATCCACAGAAGAAGGCACACATTACAATTTTGAGCATCAAAAGTATTACATGGTCTAGAATCAAAGTTAAAACCTTAAAATTTTGCTAAGGGACTAGCAAAAGCTAGGCATGGGGATATGATGGGAACATCATCATGAGCCCTAACTAGCTCATTTTGACCTAGTGAAGAGAATAAAAGCTCCTACATAACCAACTAAGGTCTTAATTCACTGCATAACCTTTCTGAGAGAAAAATAAGAATTAGGGGTAAAACTGTAATTTTTCCAATACAGTACAACAACGGATTTTCTCAAGGGCTAAATAAAGGTCAAAGGGTCTTAATAAGATAATAAGTGGGTTGGATCAGACAGAAAAGTGTTTGTGTAAGTTCTGTGAATTAAATGACTTCTTGAAACCCTAAAACAGCCCCACTTGATTAACCAAGGTTTTGGTCGGGATAAAATTCACCTAAATCCTATGAAAATCATAGAAAAATATTATTTAAAATTTAAAACCTTTAATTTGGCCATTGGAACCCATCTTGACTTAAAATGGGGTTTCAGACAGATATTTGTCCTAACTTAGGTTTCTGCATAAATTTCCTAGTCAAACATGGGCAAATCCAAAATTTAACTTCACCAGTGGATTCCTTAGGTTCAAATTAGGTTCGTACCAAAATTTGGACCCAAGATGAATTTGCCTTGACCTTGTTTGCAAAAAGGTCCAGCCTGATTACATTTGTATGCCAATCTTTCAAAAACCCTTACAAACGGCCCCCTAGCTTCTTCATTATCTTTGCATTTTGGTCCCTCCATCATTATATCGGAGGAATCCTACACCGACAAGCTTTGGAAGGAGGTTTCTCCTTGATTGCTCAGAGAATCCCTCCCAAAATTGGAAGGGAGATTCTCTGAGAAAATCCCTCCAATCTGAACCCATCTTTGATCCTAGATTCTTTCCTAATCTCTCATGCGAACGCATCAGAGACATGGGTGTCCTAACGAATTCCATCTCCGGTGAGCTTTCCTTGCTTGGGAAGCTTGCTTCCCAAGCCCTAACCGACCTTCAGGGCTCTATTTAAAGGAGCCCAAGCCCCTCCGATCACGGCAAGCTTGAATTCGACTAGAGACCCCCTCAAATTCTTCTCTCCTCCGACCAATTTGCTTGTCAAGCTCCGACGACCTTCCCTACTCTCCCTTGTCGTCTGACCAGAATACCAGTGGCAAACTCTTCCTCCTTGCTTTCGTCCGCATCGCGCAACACCCACCGATGCTCCTTTCCCCCTTCATCCTCGCCGACCGTCTCTCTCTGAGCATCTTCATCTCCGGCGTTGGCCATACCAGACTTGACGCCTCCGCTCGCCCTCGTCGTCCCTTCACCTCCCAAATATCTCCCTTCCCCCTCTACTTTCTTCTCCACTCTTTATTTCCCAAAATCGACCACTGCCAACCTCCATCACCCTCATCTCCTTCACCTTCGGCCACCACCTTCGGTGAGGCTGCTCCACCTCCACAGGCCATCCCATCCCTCGCTGACAAGCCCATAAGCTTCCCCTCACTCCACTGAACACTTCCCCTCACTCATATCACCACGCCACTCACTCAAATGCATCCCCAAACACACCCACACCTTTGCACACAGGGTGCCCTAGGCACGCTCGTACAGACGTCCCCATGCCATGCCAACCACCCCAACACATTCGCCGTGCCTCAGCGATGCTCCCTAAGCGATTTGACTTGGCCGCGAGGCTGTTCTTGTGATTTCAGGTTCAGGCATCATCCGCCATTGGCGAGCGAGCTTGAAGCTTGCTTGAGGTCGCTCTAGGCCTTGCCAGTTCTAGGCCTTTGTCCAGGGTGCGCGGAAGACTCTCGCGCACGAATCCAGGCTCTGAATTCCAATCGAAGGCTGTAGCAGTTACTGCAATTGGAAGACCACCTCTGCTGTAGGCGCATGAGACGAAGGGTCTGCGGATAGTCCCACCTTGGAAAGTCTTGAGGCCACGCACCCACATAAGTTTATTTTGTGCCTGTATCTGTTCGCCTCAGATCAGTGGGTGAGGTCCCTCTCACCCGACTTGGTCTCGTCTGTGGCACTGCCCACGCAGACCTGATCTGACCTGCACTCCTCGCTCACCACCGCACACCGATGGGCCTGGTCTCGGGTATGCACCCGACCTGATGACCCAATTGTCTGTGTGGCTCTGGGAGAGCAGAACCTAAGAGAAAAAGAGAGGAGAGCTGCGTGCGGATAGGGGTAGGTTTTGCTGCAGGCTGAAGAGAAGAAGAAGCTAAGTTGAAGAAGAAGTGAAGGCCTGAAGAGGACGAAAAGAAGCTAATGGCCACGGTAGAGAATGGCAGAGAATGAAGAAGCTGGAGGAAGGTGGAGGAAGAAGTTGAAGGAAGAAGGAGATGCTAAGGATGGAGGAAGGCAAAAGGTAGAAAGGAGAGAAAGAGAAAGATTGAGAAGGCAGAAAGAAGAGGAGCTGCAGAAGAGAAGTGGTCGTGCATGTTTCGCGTGTTAGAAATCGAGGTTACAAGTAACTTGTCATTGTAATTGCAAAACACGTCGATCAGATAAAATTTATACCGAAACTCCAAGGGAGTCCCGGGTCGAACACAGGGAGGCGACGTTTACTTTATTGAAAACCACTCTTCGATTCGTTTCTTTTTGGTATTTTAGGGTTTTGTTATTTTTTTGTGCTTTTGAAATAAAAGACAAGCAAATGAATCACAAGATAGAGATGTGGAACGAAAATGGTATATATATATCAATCCAATGTCTATTACAATTTGCTATGAAAGCATAAAAAGAGAGGGAGGTGAGAGGAAATCTCCCGAATCGGCTGTTCGGTGAGATGACGATGCCTGGCGAAAGCTTGGACGAAGGAGGTGAGGAGCGAGACGACGGAGGTCAGATGCTGGAGGATGTCGGGTTGAGGAAAGCTTCGGCGTAGCTCCGGAATGGAGGTGAGAAGACGAAGTTGATCTGCTACCGGAATGGAGGTGGGAGGACGGCTCCAAGGTGACCTATGAAGGGAGATGGGAAGTTGGAGGAGTATTTGGTGGGGTAGAGGTTCGCTACACTAATAGGCACCTTGGGAGCTTGAGAACAAGCTCTAATGGAGCGTTGGTTGGCTTGCTAGAGCTTGGAAGTAGGTGGAAGTAGAGTAGGTGTTGAACGCTCGGGTTGCTACGCTAACGTGTTTGGTTTGGAAAACCTATCGTTGTAGTATGAAAGCGAAGAACTCGTGTTCAATAAATAAAATTTATATCGGAATGGAAATCCCGGGTCGAACACAGGGAGGCGGACGTTTGATTTAAAAACGCGCGTTTGTTTTATTTGTCACGAAGTAAATTAATTGTTTAGAACTATCTAACTATTTACAATAAATATAAGCGAGAGAGAGTAAGAGAGAGAAAGAATATTACAAATGAAAATCGAAAAGAGATGTAGAATAATTATGGAATTTCATCATCAGAACGATTGTTCATTACACTAGAAAGCGGGAAAATGATTACACTCGAAAGCAGTAAATCTACTGTAGAAAGTTGTAACTCTATTCTAGAAAGCAGTAAAAAGAATGGGGAGAGAGATATCCTCCTCGACGGTCGCTTGGAGGACGAGTTGGACGGGACGACACCTAGACGAAGGGGGACGGAGCAGGATGAAAGAGGACAAAGCGGAAGAACGGGAATGGGGCAGCACGTCGTCGTCGCAGGATCCGCTTCCAAAAGGGGGACGAAAAATTGACTTTATCCTGCGAGAAGCATCCCGGGTGTGGGACAAGCTTCTCTTGAGCTTTGGAGAGGGAGAGAAAAGGAAGGGATGAGAATTTTGTGTGGAGGGGGTCTCCTTTTATAGTTGCAAGGAGTGGGGGCATTTTGGTCATTCCAATTTTAAAAACATTAATTCAGGACCTTTAGTGACGGATAAAACCGTCGCTAAAGGTCCGAACATGGCCTTCGTGGGTGGCACGCGCGCGCCCGCTCACCAACTTGCGCGTAACGCACGCGCACGTCCAGCCGATCTCAGCCGTCCGATCGTGAGATCGGATGGCTTAGATTGCACCTCCGCTCGCCTCCTCTGCATGCCCGCCCGCATGTGATTCCGCGTAAGGCGTAGCGTGCGATACGATGTGAGTGCAATTGCGCGCCTGCTCGCTCTCACCGCTCGCCCGCTCCTGCGGATTCGAACCAGCTCTAGCACCTTGCGATAAGGCGCTCACCCGCTGCGCTACGTCGTCCAGATAGTCGCGCGGATGAAATCAAGCGCGTGCATCCACAGCCGTTGGATCAAGATCCTACGGCCCAGATCGTGTGTTGGATTTCCTTTGGAGAGGCAGCGGTGGTCTTGAGGGGCGGTTGGATGGCTGAGATGGTGCCACATGGCGCCATCTTGGCCATCCATCTTCTGGATGATGTAGATGGTGCCACGGTTGTCGGATTGAGTCGATTTTCACGCAGTTGAGCTGCGATCATCGATCCGAATTCATCCGTGTGGTCGGATTTGTCGTTTGAAGTGTGGATTCACACCTCTTGGCCCTTGATCTTCTAGGGTTCCTCGATCACTAACTGATGTACAGATGTCTGATTAGGGCGATCTTGGAGTCATTGAACTCCAATCGTCGCCCTAATCACATCCGTATGGTTGGATCTTCGATCCGAGGCCCTGATAAAAAGTTTTCCCTGTCCATGAACATAAAAAGAGAAATTAACCTCCATTTTATTCAAACTACTCTAAATGCAAGATGATGCATGTTATGCAATATTTATAGCATGCAATGCAATCCTATGCTTAAGAACATGCATAAATAGACATCTTAAGTAGTGTAAACATGTTTACATCAGTAGGTAGAGATGGCTTGGAAGGGAGGGGGTGTAGGTCCTTTTATAGTGGTGGAGAAGAGGCACAAATCGGTATGGGACCGTTAGTGACATCCAGGCCGTCGCTGGAAACGTCGCTGTAGGCAGCTCATGCCCGCTGGCGACCACAGTTGGCTTTGCTAGCATGCGATGAATTACCGACGGCTGTAAGCGTCGCTGTAAGTCTAGCTCATGCGTCGCTGTAGTCTACCTCACGCTGCGCTGGCATTGCTCCTACCTTGCCGCGCGCGCGCACCCACGTGCTGGTGCTGCGTGCATGCGTGCGGTGTTGCGTGCGTGTGCTGGCGGCCTGGGCTGGGCCATGTGGCGCACTGTGGGTCGTCCATCTTCTTATTGTAGGGGCTGCTACAGAGGTCGGATTGAGTTGATTTTCGCGCCGTTAGGCTACCATCGTTGACTCGAATCCATCAGCGCAGTTTGATTTATCATTTGAAGCTTTGAATTATGTCTCCTAGTCTCTTGGCTGTTGATCTTCCTTGGACTGCATATGGTGCTACGGAACTTCGATCGAGGCAATTTCAGAAGCGTTGGACTCCGATCGTCGTCTTGATCAGATCCGTATGGTCGGATCGTCAATCTGAGGCTTCGAAATAAATATCCTTCTCTCCTAACCCCAAAAAGGGCGTAATTAACCTAAATTATATATAACTACTCTAAATGCTGAATGATGCATGCTATGCAATATTTATAACATAGAATGGAAATCTAAGCCTAGGAACATGCATGAATAGGCATTTTACCCTTAATAAATGTGTTTACATCAAGAAGCAGAGAAAGAAGAAATCAGAAGAGAAGAGCATTGTAGCATCAGACGTTTAAGTCGTGTGATTTACAAATCAAACGTCTAATTTGAGTTTAATTCATATTCATATACATTGAGTTCCTTAGTTGATATTGTTGGAGTATTTAGTGATCTACATCACCATTTACTCCCATAGTTTTGCACTTTGATACTGCTATTATTGTATATTCTTTTAAGTTTTAAATTGTGATCTTGATTTCTAAATACCAATTTACTCCTGTGTTCGACCACGGACTTCAAATTCGAGTAATAAAATTATATATGTTTTGAACGCTTTTTTGACTATATTACAATGCAATACTTTTAAAATCCGATTCAACGCTCTAAACAACATGCAAGATGGCATGTTTCCACACTGATCTTGCCCCCCATGGGTTGCACCACCACACAATAGTGTTAGCACACCCATTGGATGGAGGGTAACCCTTAGCCACAACTGCAGCAGGGTTGGCGGAGGCATTTGCATAGGCCGCCATGACCACTACAGTGACTTTCAGGGCTGCTACAGCACCGGCAAAGTCTCCTGTAGCTAGAGTAGGGCCAACAAGTTGTCGTTGGATTGGCGGTGACGTGGAGACCGGCAGTGGATCCGCGTAGGGCTAATTGGAGATGTCTCTATCGGTCTTCTGCAAACTGATCGTAGCGTTAGGGAAGAGATCTTTGTGATCTCCCATGGGATCACCTCCACTTGGGTGATTTGATTAGATTTTGGTGGATTTTCATTGGGATATCAGAGCACTGGCTTAGGATCGTTGCTCTGATACTATGTTGAAACAAATGAATTGTATTACTTGCAAAAGAAAACCCTAGTCCTCTTTTATATAAAAGAAGACTAGGCTAATTACATAAGTAACCTCTAAAGATAAATAAAATTACCAATACCCCTACAACTCAATAAATAAAAACTCATCAAATTGGTGCAACAATAAAGCAACAACTATAACAACACATTTATGGCCTAGCAAAAGAAGAAATAAGGTATGAAAATAATTCATCTCCAATAACAATAGGGACATAAGGTAGGCCTTATACAGGTTGAGTAATGCTTATGGTGGGCCAACAATGCCCTACATAGACTGATGTTGGTCACTCATGAGTAGGACAAGGGTAACCAATGGCCTATCCAAGCCAAATCATGCTGACATCGGCTAGAATCGGCCAATTGCCAATCATCAGCAGGTTGTCGACTATTGATTGATTGGGTAGCCATCGTAGGTGCGAGATCTAGTGAAGATTTGAGGGGTTTTGCTAAAAGAACTAGAGGTTTAGGTTTTTCTTCTAAATTTTTACATCCATGTCCCTAGAAACATACCAATTACATTCATATCCTTTAATACTTCATCATTACATCTTCACTCCTACAAACTTGCATCGTTATATATATATATGTCCTCATCGTTACATTTAAAGATAAATGGTGATAACTATGGTTAATATGTTACTCATCACCATTTAACAAAAAATAATTGAGATTTGTACATCCATGTCCCCAAAAACTTTCCTAATTACATCTAAATCCCACTAAGCATAAATTTTTCTCCTGGAAGGGGGGAAGGGGAGGAAGGTAGCGGACATGAGCGAGGAGGGAGAAGGTATGGTGGTAATGGCTAGGGAGGGGCTATAACTAGAAAGGGGGGAAGAGGAGGGGTGGTGGCAGCTAGGGAGGAAAGAGGAGGGGAAGTAAGTGGGAAGGAGGGAAAAGGAAGAGGAGAAAGAAGAAAGAAGAGGAGAAAAAGAATAAGTAGATAAAGGTGCTGATATAATTTTTAAATTTTACACTATTAATTTTAACAGTAGTTAGGGAATATTCCCTCAAGTTTAGCAGGGACTTAACCTAAAGGTATAACTGTCATGGGACACTTGCTTATTGGGGTATGGATGTAATATTATAGTATATAGGGGAATAGATGTAATTAGGTATGCTTCTAAGGGTATGGATGTAAAAATCCCTTTTTGTGAAGAGAAAAAAGGTAATGAGAATCAAGGAGTTAATTAATAGTTGTCTGATTTTAGTGTCATTTCATGCATAACTTTATTAATTCTGAGACATTTTGTTAATAAATAACATTTGATTTACAAGTTTGAGGCTCTAATTTTTGCATTTTATTACTTGTTGAAAAAGAGAAAATTTTGCAAGTATAGAGGTCAAAAGCATTGTAGAGTTGAAAGCACCATCCTTGGAAGCTTAAAAGAATTTATTATAGAGGAGAAACCTTATTTGGCTCACTATATTAATTTCCATTCATTTTGAGTTGAAATTCACCACCAAAGGCTAATAAAACCTACAAAAAAGATTAAATTTCACCTTAATTACATCCTACCCTTAGTCCTAACACATATTTACCACTCATATCACCCATAGATGTCCAGTTTAACCCTTTCCCAAACAACATACACATCCAAGAATTTTCCTTCTCTTTCTTTCCATAATTTTAGCCAATCAAGAGAAATCTTGATCCTAATTCAGAATCTTGACACACATTTAGAATTTTGATCATAACTTCCCCATTTGAAATCCAAATTGAGTGATTCACATTGCATTTGAAAGCTGATTTCAAGGGCTACAACTTTATTCTTATGTGCAACTTGAGATTTCAAATAGCAAAGGGATAAAAAAATGAGATAGGTTAAGGATACCCTAGAAGGCTGTTGTAAAACCCTCTATAAATATCCCTTCAAGGTTTTCATGGCAAAGTGAGCCCACTTGCACTTCAATTCCGCATTATCCCGAGTCTATGCTCTCTTAGTCAATGTGTGATGAACCTCACTACATTTTTTAACTCAATCTACATGCACACTGCTTCATCGAAATCAAATTGAAAGCATCCTCTTCAAAAGTAGACAGTATCCATGTTGTTTGCGGGCATCTAGGTAACAAACAGACACACCAATACATGCAAAGTATATCGTAGTTAAGGCATCTTGATGTTCAAGAATGCTTTCTTGTCTTATTTTTATTCCGCTACATTTATTGTTATAGTCATTGCGAGTTTTGTGCATTAGATTTCATTTTCCGAATCTCTTATTGATGCTTGAAATGCATGCGTCGTATGTTTGCATCGTATATCATGTGTAGAACGTAGTTTACTTTGTTTTTATGGTTTCTTATTCATTGGTTAGACCTACATAATCTTGTTGGTTAGTTAACTTTGAGTTTGTCACATTTGCACTTGATGTCCATACATGTGTGCATTGTAGCAACTTTGGGTCGTGGGGTGCTAAAGGTTCGAACCTAGAAATTTATGATTTCAAATGTCGAATTATGGATGGAAGAGAAGTTTTGTTATAATCTAGACTGTTTAGGATGATTAGTTGTTAGGTTAGTATAGGGTTATTATAAGTTATTTTAAAATTTTGATTCTCAAATTTGTAAACAAATAGGAAATCTGGTCAATTTTGTATGCATTCATTTGTAAGATGTTGGCATAATTTTTTGGCAATTTTCTGGTAAAACTAAATCAAGTTACCTTTCATATGCCATTGATTTCACATAAAAATCATTTGTAGAAAAAAGATAAACTTTGCAGAAGTGCCGTGTATTTAGATTCGCATGTACATCTGATAGGTCGATTTCCACATATTACTATTAATTTTGTGCTTCACGAATTTGTGTTAAGTTTATTTTGTTTAATTTTTTGTTTATCGAAGTTTATCCAAAAGTTTATCAAATTTTTATAGAAGTATTTGGCTAGGTTTCTCGATGTGTTTCGTTTGATGACGTAGTGTAAAAGTCTCGTCAATTTTGAGATGGAGTTTATAACTTAATGTCCTGATTGTTAAAACTTGCTTCTAATTATTAAATTAACTTATAAAAAGGAGTTTTTAACATAATCCACCTCCTCATAGGATTGACTTTTGCTTGTCCTATTTGCTTCAATTAGGTTAAGTTAGGGATTATTTTTATTAAGCATGATAATGTGTGGATTGTTGATACCCTTGTTTTATTGTAATAAATTATTTTTTATTGTGAACTAATTATTTTAGGTTGTATTACAGTGAAATCTTGGTGAAATGATTGCAAATCGAAGGAGCCTGGACTCACGAAGTCAATTGCATGTTTAGAATTGTTATTTTTACTTTTCTTGAGTTTGGAAATATGTAAGAAACCTTAAAAATATCAAGCACTTCATTTTGACTTCTGATAAATAACAAACTTAAGTGAAAAATTAAGTTGTCAATAATGTTGATCGAGCAAACAATTACCCTTATCAACCAAATTCATTTGATCAACCAAACATATCTTTTTAATCGATCAAAATCACCCAATGGTCAAATTCTGATTTTGCGCTTCAAATCAATCAAAATCATATTTTAATTGATCAACAAGCAATCGATTAAAAAAAGTTTTAATCGACCAAAATTTATTTTGATCTACCAAACAGTTTTGATCGACCAACAATATTTTCATAAATTTTTTAAATTAGCTAGAAAACACCTATAAATAGGATCCCTTAGCTCTCATTTGAAGACACACCTCTCAGAGCATTTTTAAACCAAAAAAAGTGCTTATACTCTTTCATACTTTGGTGCCTCTATGCCTATTCTCAATGCTTTCTAAAGCATAACTCTCTAAGGCTCCAAAATTCATGATTTGCTTATTTGTAAGGTTTCATAGAATATTCTGTATATTTCTTTATATTATATTTTGATTTGGGACACAAGTTGTTAGGAGTCTTGTTCTTCTCTTGTTAGGTGTAAAAGAGAATAAGCTTCTATAAGAGATTGTACCACCCTTGTTGTTAAGTGGTGTATTAGTGGATTGACTGGCGTCGACTAGTCGAAAAATCTTAAGCTGAGAGGTTGAGGTAGTGATTTTTATTTGTAAAGGTTTCCACTATAAAATAGAGGTGAGATTTATCTTATTTCGATGGCTTGGACTTTTAATTTTATATTATTTTCCTTTGTATACTATTCACCCCCTCTAAGGTGGACTTATAAGATCCTATAGGTATACTTAGTACTCACACATATATGCAAAGATCTAGACACACATGCAATTGATCTACCAATTATAACCAGGTTTAAATCACGAGGTGGTGGGTTATGTTAAAAACTCATTTTTATGACATAATCTATCAATTAGAACTAAATTTTAATGATTTGGACACTCATGCAACTAATAAAATCAATCTCAAAATTGACGGCACTTTCAGACTACGTATTAGATAAAACATGCTTAGAAACCTTTATAAATCCTTGTATAAAACTTTGATAAATTTTCTAGATAAATCAGGAATAAAATAAAGCAAATTTCACATAAATCTGTGAAACTCAATTCATAGTAATTCGTAAAAGTTGACCTATCAAATTTACGTGTGAATTTGCATATAGGACACTTCCACGAATTTTCTTTTTCTTTCCTACAAACAATTTTCGCGTGAAATCAGTGGCATTTGAAAGTTAGGTTGATCATGTTTTACCATAAAAATTACCAAAAATTTAGGCCTTGCACGAAACAATGCGTGTAAAATTAACTAGATTTCTTATTTTTTTACAAATTTGATAATCAAAATTTTAAAATAAATTCTAACAACTCTAAAATATTTAACTAATTAATCATCCTAAATAGTCTAAATGATAAGTGTTAAGGAAAAGAAAGCATCTTATTATTCAATAAAAGTCCTATCATCTCTTTTATATTTGAGAGGTTTAGAAAAATTACAATGGCACCCCGAAAATAAGAAAAATAATAAGTATGTCCCTAAGTTCAACACTCCCCCTCAAGTTGGGGCATGGATATCTACAAGACTCAACTTTGTCGCATAAGAAATCCGGATGCTTCTTCAAAGCTTTGGTAAATATATCAGGCAACTAGAGCTTTGAGGAGACATATGGGGTGTTAATCCTGCCAGTGAGAATAAAATTCCGAACAAAGTGGCAGTCGACTTCAATGTGCTTAGCCCGGTCATGGAAGACAGACTTTGAGGCAATGTAAGTAGCTGACTTGTTGTCACAGAGAAGTGGGACAGGTGTAGTAGCTTGGATGCCAAGATCTTGTAAGAAAGAAACTACCCACATAATCTTACGAGCTGCCTATGCCATCACGTTATACTCAGCCTCTACACTTGATCGTGCAACAATACTTTGCTTCTTACTTCTCCAGGAGACGAGATTCCTCCCAAGATACACTGCAAAGCCTGGAGTGGAGCGACAATCATCTATAAACCCAGCGTAATTTGCTTTAGAGTAAGCAATAATATCTAGGTTCCCACCATCTCTGTAATAAAGTTCTTTACCTAGTGTCCCCTTGAGGTACCTCAGAATAAGGAAGACCTCATGCCAGTGATTGTAAGGGGGATTCTACACGTGCTGGCTAGTCATGCTTACTGTAAAACTAATATTGGACCTCATGATAGTAAGAGAGTACGCGACCCATTGTACCATGGTAACGAATGACATCCTCATAAAGTGGATCTTCCTCATCTGAGGAATGTGCTGGTGGAGACTCCATAGGTGTACCAGAGGGCTTGGTCCCAAGCTGACTTGTCTCCTAAAGAATCTGAAGTGTATATTGCCTCTACAACAAAGACGAACTTGACTCTTGTTGCATTGCCTCAATCCCTAGGAAGTATCTCAACTCTCCCATGTCCTTGTTGACAAATGTCAAATACAAGAAGGACTTGGTCTGGGCAATCCCATCCTCATCATCTCTAGTAAGGATCATATCATTCACATATACTGCCAGAATAACTACTCAAGTATGACCTCCATATTCCATCTTTCTGATGAAGAGAGAGTGATCAGAAGTAGAACGGTGAAATCCAACTGAGGAAATCTCTATGCTAAACCTCTCAAACCAGGCCTGAGGACTCTACTTCAGCTCATATATTGCCTTAGTTAGGCGACAAATATGCTCCCCTTGGTAGTTGTAACTTGGAGGCTGCTTCACGTACACCTCTTTAGACAAGTCACCATATAAAAAGGCATTCTTAATATCAAGTTGATGTAACAGCCATCCCTTGATCACAGCAATAGAAATAATAATCTTGACAGAAGTAATACGAGTGATGGGAGAAAATGTCTCTAAGCAATCTACCTCATAAGTCTGAGTAAAGCCTTTAGCAACAAGCCAGCTTTATATCTATCTATTGTCCTATCGGGTCTATACTTGATAGTATAGACCCATCTACAACCAACCACTATAGCACTAGCAAGACACAACACGACATTAAGTCCCATGTTTGTCGTGATTATAAGGCCCGTATCTCCTCATCCATGGCAACATGCCATCTAGGATCCTAGGAAGCCTGGGTAAAATCCCTCAGAATCTCAGTGGTGGTAATAGCAGAAGAGAACTGACGGACCCCATTCTCCAAATAAGCAACTCTACTGTACTAAGAAAGAGGATGAAGTGTGAATGCTCTAATGGATCTCCTTGAAACTAGCTGCTCCTCCATGTCTGAATTGCCCTCATCTGTCAAAATAGGACAAGTCCCAGTGTTAGGTGAAGTATGTGGCCTCTGCTATATACCTAAGTCTCCTCTAAAGCAACTTGTATAAATGTTTCTTCATCTGAGAAGTATGAAATTTTCTCACAGTGACATCAGTAGTGACAATATATCTCTTGCAGCTCTGATCATAACACCTGTAACCCTTCTGAGTCTTGGAATACCCAAGGAAAACACATTTGACTACGCTACGAAAGAACTTGTCCTGATTACCATACGATTGGACAAAGCAGGTACATGCAAAAACTCTCAGGGGAAGAGCAAATGGTTTGTCACAATCTGAATGAATTACCTGAAAGGGAATCTACCCATGAAGAACTGACAAAGGTACTCGATTAATTAGGTAGCCTGTAGTGAGTATGGCATCTCCCCAGAATTACTTAGGAACCTTCATATGGATCGTTAGGTTTCTAGCAATATCTAGGAGATGTCGAAGCTTGCGCTCAGCCACACCATTCTGTTAAGATGTGTGAGCATAAGACATCTGGTGAATAATGCCTTGAGAAGAGAAGAGGCTCGGAACATCTCACTACATAACTCTAGGGCATTATCACTGTAGAGGACTTGAATTGTGCTACCATACTGAGTTTGAACCTCTGCTAAGAACTGCTGTATAACTTGGGGGATCTCGAGCAGGTTTTCATCAAGAAAACCAAAGTAAGGCGGCTATGGTCATCCACAATAGCCATATAGTATCGGTGTCCTCTTGGAGTAGGAACCATGTATGGTCCCCACACATCACAATGGACCACTACAAGAATATTTACTATTGTCGACTATTAAAAAAGTCGGCATTGTGAAAATAACGATTGAGAACATGGGTTGAGGAATGTATTGTCGTTATTGTGTTTTCTCGACCGTTCTAAAACGTTACTGTTGGGAAAAAGGAGGACCCTCATCCGACGTGTGGTTGTTTCTCTCATCTGTTTTCAACGGTTTCAATGAACATCGACATAAAAATCTACGTCGACTGTTATTTAGACGGTCGAGTAACATGTTATTCTTGACTGTTATAAACACTTGACTATTTTACAACAGTCAACAATAGTGATCTTATTGATTGTTTGTTTAGAACGGTCAAGAATATTAATATTGTTGTTTGTTTTTAAATAGTCGAAAATGTGTTGCAATTTCAGTCACAGACTATTCTTGACGGTTGTAAAACAACCGAAAATAGTAATTTTTTTTTACTAAAGGTTTTAACTATGTCGAAGACCTGTATAGAACTAAAAGTCCAATAAAAATATAATCACAAAACTTAAAACATTTGCATTCATTTAAAACACTAGAAATTAGAATCAAATTTTCATATATATAATAATGTATACAAAGTAGAGGTGCAAATAAAACACCAAATAAAAATACAATAATTAGGTTGCGGCACCAATGCCTCCAACACTACCACCTGAATCGTCATTGTCACGATGATCTCTATACTGGTGAAAGGATGGGTGATCGATACCTCCCTGCTGAAGTACTGTTCTCAACGTTTTTGTGCGGGTTTAAAGTATATCATGTTGTAGTACAACCGACAAAATGTTTAAACATATATAAAGAATTTTATTACTCGAAGACCGGAGTATCCGAGGTCGATCACAGGGAGCAAATGGAATTTACTACTAGTCAAAATGTAATTAAACACTCTAATTTACTCAAAATATCAATTCAACTATGAATGTATGCGATTAAAAGTAGTTAGGACAAAAAGAAATGAAATTGGACGTCTGATCTTGTGATCAGACGTCTTAAAAGTATGTTCCCTTTTCTTCTTGATTATTCTTCTTCCTCTGCAGTCTCTCTGTTTCTTCTTTTTCTGCTGCTGTGTTTGCTTTCTTTTCTTCTCTTTCTTCTTCTCCTGCGAAGGCTTCTTTCTTTCTTCTTCTTCTCTGCCTTGTTTCTTCTCTGTCTTGCTCCTTCTTCTTCTCTTGTGAAGGCTTCTTTCTTTCTTCTTTGGTCTCTCTATTCTTCCTGCCTTTCCTTCTTCCTTCTTTCTTTTCCTTCTCGCGACCAAGTCTTTCTTCCTCAACGTTCAGCCTGTGCCTACACAGAGCAAAACCTATCCTTTCTCCCTCTACCCACGCGTCTCTCTCTCTCAAGCAATTCACTCAGGGACGCTCTCCCAGAGCCACAGCCATAATCGGGTCGGATCGTACCTGGGACCAGGCGCACCTGCAGGTGGTGTGATGCGCGAGGAGTGCGTTGGTTTAGGTCGGGTCGAATCCGCCAGATCCGCGTGGTCAAGCCGCGGACGAGGCGGGTGTGGGGTCAGTGAGGGACCTCACCCCTGTGCTTACGGAGTCAGTGAGAGTAAAACACAAATTCAATTTATGGTATGCCCGCACCTCGCGATTCCACGATGTGGGACTAAAGGTTCCGCCCTGCCTTTGCGCGCACCCGCAGACCTGCGTGCAAACGCCATAGCTGCTGGCTTTGCTGGCGCTCCTTGCTGGACTCACTCACCTCGCGACACTCGCGCGAGTATGCAGCACCTGTAGCCTGGGAGACCTGGTGCCTGGAGCTTCGTTGGAGCTTCATCAGAGGTCGTCCATGGCGGCAGGAGCTCAAACACTGTCATGCACAAAACGAGCCTCTCGGCCCAATCAGATCAGCTAGAGACCTTCGCCGTGGCACGGCGAAGGCGGTGGACGATGCTGCAGGCCGCAGGTCGGCCTAGGCGTGCATGCCTAGGTCAACCTGTGGCCGGAGATGGTGGGTTGTTCGGGGGGTGATTATGGAGGTCTGGAGTGGCAGTTGTGGGGTGGAGTGAGTTCCTGGTGGTGAGGCCGAGCTCTCGAGGTGGTTGGCGAGCCGTGTGGGGGGCTGGAATGGTGGAAGCGGCTCGCCGGATGTCGGTCGGTGATGTGGAAGATGAGGGTGGTCAGCGTCGGTCGAGGGTAATTAGATGAGATAACAGGGGGAAAAGAGAGAGGAGAGGATAGAGAGGAGTTCTAACCTAATTGTAAGGACGAAAGGGGACGGAAGGCGGACAGCAGTACCTGCTGTCGCCGGAGAAGATGATGCCCAGTGGGGGAGAACGGCGGCGACGACGGGGCTGAGGCGACGTGCGCGGGTACTGCGCGACGCGGAGGGAAGTCAGGAAGCTAACTCTGCCACTGGTTTTGTGGCAGAGCGAAGAGGGAGGGGAGGGGGCTCGCCGGAGCTTGCTGGGACTTTTGGCCGGGCAGGAGGAGACGAATTGGGGGTGGACACTCGGCCAAATCAAGCTCGCCTTCTGCGGTAGGGTCTGGGGGGTGTTTTATAAGTGCTGGCCGCTCCTATCAGCACGTGGAGAGCGTGCAATTAGGTCTGCCGGCTTGCCGGAGTTGGAAGGAAGGTGGATACCCAAATCTCTCGTGCGTTCGCACGAGAGATTGGGTTCACACCAGCGATTGTAATTGGCTTTACAAGGAAGGGAATTCCCTAGAGAATCCCCCTTCCATTTCTGGGAGGGAATCTCTGAGGGATCAGAGAGCAATCCCTCTCTGAACCTTGTCGGAGCTCGGTTCTGCCCTAACAATGGCGGCATGACCGGATTGCAAAGGGGGCGAAGAACTTGGGGGGTTCTTTGCAAGGATATTCAAAAGATAGGGACCTATTTGTGATTTGGGTGTACTAAATTGCAAAGTAGGTCAAGATGACCTCCCCTTAGGTCCAAATTTTGGTATAAACCTAATTTCGACCTAAGGAATCCAATGGTGAAGTTGGATTTTAGGTTTGACCTCGTTTGACTGGACATTTTGCGTAAAAACCCAAATTAGGTTAATTGAGGAGCTAGGACCCTAATCTATGTCAGACTAGGTTCCAAAGGCCAAAGTAAGTGTTCTAAACCCTAGAGGATGTTTTTCCATGATTTTTAGAGGGTTTACTCGATTTTTATCCTGACCGGAACCTTGTTAATTAAAGCGGGTCTGTTTTAGGATTACCAGGTGTCATTTAATTCCTAGATTGCACATGAACCCATTTCTGATTGACTCAACCCTCTTTTTATCTCATTTAGACCATTTGACCTATGTTTTGCCTCTGAGAAATCCCGTTTATGTACTGCAATGGTAAAATTGCAGTTTTAACCTTTATTTCATGTTTTCTTCTCAGAGCACTTGTTCCTTCAGTTAGGCCTTCTTCTAGGTTATGTAGGAGCTTTTATCTTCTTTATTGGGTCAAAATGAGCTAGTTATGACTCATGATGAGGCTCTCATCAAGTACCTTCAGAAGCTCCTTTAAGGTCTGATTCGATTCCTTGTACTGCGTCGTAGTTTCCCTGACCTGCGTGGTCAGCTGATTGTGCAGCAATTCACGCCTGTAAATTGGCCATCTTCTGCTATTTCCTAACGTTATACATTTAGATTAGGTAGTTATGCATGCATTATGTAAATATTTTCATTTGTGCATTTTATGGAGAGGAAGATAGAGAAAGACATTGAGCATCCATTTCATTCATCCGGTAGTTGTGCCTCTCTCTCTCCTCACCCTGCACCTACCACAACAGGTTACCACGCCCTCCCGCTCCCTCGCGCGCATAGCACTCCTCATCCTAGCACCTGTGCATTTCTCTGCGCACGCGCACTCACGCGCCAGCGTGCATTGCTTGCTCCACATCCCAACTCCTGTGTGTTGCACCTGCTGTGCATCTCACACCACTCCCTCACACGAGCACTTGCGCGTGCTCAGCCTCATCCCAGTGCTTGTGTGTTGCTACCTCCATCTCCATACACTGACACTCACACACCACATACACATTTACATACACACACCCGTATATACATACTAGCACCTACACACACTTATATATATACATATTTACACTCACCCATTTATATACATATATACATACATACATACATATACATACATACATACATATATATATATATATATATATATAGTTACACACACATATATGTACATACTTATAGATATATATATTTATACATATACATATATATACATATATAGATATTCACACACACATTCCCTTACACATCCGCTAATACATTCTTCTCATTCATAATACCACGCACCCATCCCATTTCCGCGCATTATATCATGGGTATATTCACACCAGTTGTGATATATCCCTGATATTCGCACACATCAAGCCTTCTACCCACACTCCTACATGTTCGCTCCACACTGCATGCGACACGTAGCTAGGTTAATTGCATCTCTTTAGACGACGGTTAACCTAGCATTGTGCTACATTCCCATTGAATTCTTGATTCAATATTCCACATTCTTATTATCTATTGTATAGTTGTATATACATATCTATATATATCCTATATATATTCTAAATATATCTATACATATCTATCAATGAGCTAAGTATTTCAATTCATTTCCTTCTTTGCATTTTAATTTTGCACTTCCCTCCCCCCTCCATTTCCCTTCCCCTTTCCCTTCCTCTTCTTTTTCCTTCTCTTTCCCCCCCTCCATTTCCCTTTCCCCTTCCCCTCCCTCTTCTCCACATTCCCCTTCACCCATCCAAACTCCTTTCCCTCCTTCTTTACATCCCCCTTCACTCCATTTGCCTTCCTTCCCATGTATTCCCCCATCCATTTCCCTTCCCATTTCATTTCATACTCTTCACATTACTATTCCACTCTCCATTCCCTTCCTCCCCCTTTCCCTTCCTCTTCATTGTCCTTCTCATTCCCCCTTCCATTTCCCTCCCCCTTTCCCTTTCTCTTCACATTCCCTTGCTTCCTCTATTTCCCTTTCCCCTTCCTCTTCTCCGCATTCAACACAAAACATTCAATATAAAAGAAAATAAATGCATCATCTATAAATAAAATAAACCTAATTGGGCAAACCCCACACATAAAATAAACCTAAGTGGGCACACCCCGCACTTAAAATAAACTTAAGTGGGCACACCTCACACATAAAATAAACATAAGCGGGCATACCCCACATTTAGCATTAAAAGAGCATTTTAAAAAAGAAAGTAGTAGAAGAACCTCACCATAGTGACGAAGTAGCTAAGAAACGGTGCAGAAACAGTGTAAGAATGCGAAGAACCTATATGAGAAGGTAATAAAATAAATTTTAACTTTGAAAAATAAATGAACATAAGCTTTGAAAAAAGATGAAACAATTTAAAGGAAATTTAAACTAAAAAAACAACTAAAAATTTGTTAAATTATTTTTACAATTTAAAGGAAATTTAAATAAAATAGACAACTAAAAATTTGGTAAATTATTTTTATTTGTGGGTTATGGATTAATACTTTTGGCAAATTACCTTGTATATCAATGTCAGTTGCACCAAGGGAAACTTCTTCACTTTGTGGATTTTGTTGATATGCTTCAGATTCAACATTTGAGTCGAGATCTTTTCCCGCATCATATTATTCACATGGTAGAGCTCTAACGGGTATTATCCACCCATTTCTGCTATTATCAAGCATGTAGAATACTTGTGCTACTTGACAAGCTAGTGCGAATGGTTCTGATGACTGGAGAATGCGACAGTTCTTACTTAAGCTCAAGAAACTGTGTTTCTTATTGACTTTGAGTCCATCGCCTTCTTTGAAGACATCAAACCAATCACACTTGAATAGAACCACCTTACGATCAAACCTGAAACTCATTTTCACAATTTCTTCAATTTTACCGTAATACCCATCACAACCAGTGTTTAGGTCACAATTGACGACGACTCCTACCTGTTGCATGGATTTCTCATCATCAATGGACCATACTCTGAATATGAAAATGTTAATTATGTAAACCGAATGGTAACGTTAGTATATCAAAGGTGTATTAGTAATTACATCAAAATCCAGTACCCATCGTGGATCCTCATTTTCTTTCAGTTTATTTACACGATCCTTGAACAAATCAAGGAACTGTAAGTCATGTGTAGATGGCACAAAGGATTCTTTGAATTCATTGTAAAATTCATCCATTTCTGGAATTTGCTTCAGAATGTACAAGTGTGCCAATCGTCATTCCATTTCTGAGATGCGCTTAAACTCCGTCCAGAGGATCGACCTTCCTTCGATGTCAAATATGGACAGGCAATCTTCATCATTATCATTAAATCCTCCATCATAGTTCCGTTCAAGATGATTAAATCGATTATCTGTTTCATTTATGTACATGGCACAAAAGTTAATACATTCCTCTACAAGATAGCCTTCCACGATTGACCCTTCTGGCTTAGCCTTATTCAAGACATTATCTTTTAGTTTTTTCAAATATCATTCAATTGGATACATTGATCTATACTGCACAGGTCTAGCAAGTCTCGCTTCATTTGAAAGATGAAGCGTGACATGAGCCATCACGTCGAAGAATATAGGCGGGAAAATCTGCTCCTTTTTACAATGTGTGATCACAATTTATTTATCTCAATACTCTAGCAATTCGAGATCTAATGTTTTTGAATAGATGACTTTAAAATACCTGCTCATTTTCGTAAAAGAATCAACTATCGGATTAGGCATCACTCCATGTATTGTTAGTGGGAGTAAGATTTGCATGTATACATGAGAATCATGACTTTTTAACCCAGTAATCTTCTTCTGCGCTTCATTTCCACAATGTGAAAGCTACGATGAATACCCATTTGGAACCTGAATGTCTTTAAGGAATGAGAAAATCCATGCAGATGCATGTCTCTCCCTTAGTCCACCCTTTCCTTGTGTGCTCTCCATCGCACACACATAGGAACATCCCTATGTGCTCTCTTTTCAGTTTCCCTCTCTTGCTATTGCCACCAGCCTCCCCATTACAAATTCATTAGAATCTATTGGATGACGGATGCGTTCATCTTTCGATTTATTATCTTGATGCCACGCCATCAGTTTTGTTGTTTTACTGGAAATGAATTGGCGTTGTAGCCTAGGGATCAGTGGCAAATAACAGAGAACCTTCTCCAGCTATTTCTTCTCGCTTGTGTTTGTTGACTTACCCACCTTATACCTCTCCTAACCACATTCAGGATAGTTAGTCAACCTTGAGTACTCATTTCTGTACAGGACAGTCCTTACGACATGCATTAATCTTTTCGCATTTTAGTTCGAACCTACGTATTTGCTTCTTCGCATCATACCATGACTTAAGGTACCCAGCAGGATTATTCAGCAGCTCCCTAATGAATTCTAGAACCTCAAACATTAATTTCTCTATGGCTCTATTCATCACTTTCATTTGAAACAATTTGAGAAGGAATGACAACTTTGACATTGACGTTATTCTAGGAGCAATAAGATCCTTTGCTGCCTTGTCTGCATCGTAAAACTCATTACAATCTCGTAATGTCTCATTGTCATCTGCATCCTTAAGGTTTGTTGCTGTCATATCATTTAACATTTCATCCAATTCGTCTTCTTGATTATCATCTCTTTCTTCAAAAGCTTCAATTCTCTCATTTCTAACTTCTCCTCTCATCTACTCACCATGAGCTGTCCAATTTATGTAATGCAGCCACCAGTCTTTACATATCACATGCTAAAAAACTATCTCGATCATGAAAAAACACATTCAAACAGTGTCTATATGAGCATAAAATTAGCTGAAGGAATTCTCTTTGTCTAAATGTTTTCCTATCATCATTAAATGCCCATTTTAGAAATGAAATCACTCCACTCTTCTATTTGTGCTAATTTGAATTCCTTAAACTAATCCATGACTTATCCATAATATTAACCTAAATGTCAATGACAACCACTCATAAGTTAAACTCGAATAAGGAAAAAATGTGTATTTTAAGACCACTCATAAGTTAGACTCAAATAAGGAAAAAATATGTATTTTAAGAAGATTTTCACTTGATAGCCCATCCTTGAAGATTTGATCACAACATTACTTCTTACATGCAACCAGTGTTTGGAGAAGTTTCAATAGCATTTCCTTGCACTTTTCTAGTATACCCCCTAAGACTAACCTTAACTACATCTCCAATAGCCCTCATTAAAGGACACTTCGGGAACAGAACTAAGATTAGTTGGTATATCGGAGAAGAGTGAGAAAATGTGACCAAAATTTCTCCAAACACTAGCTACATGTAAGAAGTAACCATAAGTTGTGATCAAATCTTAAAGGACCCCCCTTTGTTCAGAACTTCTCTAAACAAAGGACGACGACACTTATGGTATGTTATAAAGACAACGCATCATTCATGTAAGTGAGCTATACATACACTCTGCATTGTCCATATAACATGATCATATGTCTCGACGGGCTAGTATTTTGACACAATTATATCAATCCCATAGCCTGTTACCTAGGAGTTAGAATTTCTATTGTTTGTCATTGGGTGCATCTAAATTTGTGCAAGTGTGTATCTATAAAATTGTAATAAAAATTTCATAATCAAACATAAATATCAAATAATTCAAACAATTTGGAAACACGATTCAAACATGCAGTCATAGAATTGTCAAAAGAAAGCTGTATAATAATCATTTTCATCATCAAATTTCTAAAAGCATGCAAGAATAAACAATTGACAAACAAAATCAAGAAGTGTATTTCAACATAAAAACTGTAAGAAACTCCTAGAAATCAGTTAAGCTTAACTTGAGGCAACAGGGCGTTAAGGATGTTAATTGAATGATAATTGAGGCATTAAGGATGTTAACCATGCTAATTGACATTAAGGATGTTGAAGTTGAATGTCAAACATCCCAAACTAGTCTTACTTTTTTCTTTAGAGAATTGAACTAGTCTTAATCAGATGTAGTAAAGAGTTAGACATAAGTGGAGGATTCTTAAATGGAAATATGCAAAGTGCACCCCTAAAATTTATCGGGCTTTCTTACATTCAACATAAATGGGAACGAAAAGAAAGATAGTGCAAAAAGGTTCCTTTTCCCCACAACAACATACATCACTTTCTGCTTCCACAATCTAAAGACAATCAAGAGGTTTCCATCGACTAGATAAGGTAGGAGAATTTTTATTCTAAACTAGCATCACCACACGCCACGGAAACTAATGAAATATCACACACAAGACAACAGCTTGCAGAAGGTCCACTCTCCCACAAGTGTCCCAACCAAAAGTGCAACCAAAATCAACATTCCCTTTAAACCAAACCTGCACATAAATCCCAAGAAACCAAGAAAAATCCAAAATTCCTCAAACAATCCATCACCCCCATCTTCCCATTCCACTCATTTCCTTACAGATTCCTGTGCCACGGAACTCAGATCCACCAAAAGAAGAGGAACCTAGCAAAAAGGAACCACCTTTACAAGCACCCACAACCTCATCAACCCAATCCCCTACCAAACCATGATAATTAGGGATGTTCAATTCTTTGAAGTGCACAAGTTGCCTTTCCCGAGACATCCAATAAAATCTGAATGATACAGAGAAGATTAACATGGCCCATAGGCAAGCATGTTACACACAAATCAAGATCATTGCAATGGAGGGAACAAAGCTAGGGTTCAGATCAGGCTTTAACCCAACATGCAAATCATCGTAAAGTTAGGGCTCAGATCTTTGCAAAGTTAGGGCTTAGATCCAACATGCAAATCACCAAGTGTGTGGGGGTGGCGATAGGGGGTGGTGGTGTAGGTGGTGGCAGTGGTGGTTGCAGGGGGTGGTGGTGGCAGGGGTGGTGGGTGGTGCTGGTGCTGGTGGTGGCACTGTTGGCATGTAAGCACCTTATGTTGGTTCAGGTGCCATGGGTAGGATTATCCTGAAATGTCGATTACTAGGGCCTGAATTTAGCTTTAGAACGCCATGGGTGGCACTATCTCGAAGTGTCGAAAGCCAGGGTTCTAGGGGTTGCCATGGGCGGTGCTATCCTGAAGCATCGAAAGCTAGGGACCCTTCGAGGATTGATGGTAGGGACAAGGAATCTGATACAGATCGTGTTTAGGGCCAATTCGAGGCTGGATCTAGGGAAATCTAAAAAGAAAAGAGGGAAAACTCTCTAAATGAAAATCCTTCTCTATCTCTCACTTATCAAAATGCACTGGCAAGCTGAAGCTAGACATGCTATGCTTACGCACGAGTGCTTTAACCGCTGGGTTCAACGAACCTCTGGCCAGTTTTTGCGAGCCTTAGAAACTTTCACTATAGACTCAGGCTAAAGCTGGTCAGGTTTGAATCTTGATTGATACTTAGTACCTCTAGGCCTATTGTTGGCATTCTGACCTAATTTCTAAAAGAGTACAACAAATCAGGCATTTGAACTTCAATGCATGGTTTAGAAATCTAGTTCTTTCCATAAGATTTTTCTAAGGGAGTAACAAAAGTTAGGCATGGGGGTATGATGATAACATCATCATGAGCCATGACTAGCTTTAATTGGTCAAGATTAATTGACAAATGCTCTACATAATCACCTGAGAGTCGTAATTCCCTACACATCCTTTTTGAGAGTAATACACTAAATCAAGGTTAATTCTGTAGTTTTGACATCATATCATGAAATAAAAATAATGATGGGGTTTACCAGGGGTTAATCTAAGGTATAATGAGCATTAAAGTCTAATAAGAAGGTCCACATAGACAGAAATAAGGTTTTACGCTTTTCAAGAACTGATACATAACTTAAAACCCTAATTTCAGACCTGCTTGAATTACTGAGGTTTTGGTTAGGATAAAATTCATCTAAACCTTTCAAAATTTATAGAAAAATATTCCATGAGGTTTGGTACCCTTGATTTGACCTTTGGAACTTATTTTGACCTTAAATAGAGTCACAACCATAATTCTACCCTAATTTGGGTTTCTACGCAAATTGCCTAGTCAAACTTGGTCAAAACTCAAATCCAACATCACCATCAGATTCCTTGGGTCAAAATTAGGTTTGTACCAAAATTTGAGCCAAATCAGAGTTCATCTTGACCTAGTTGCATTCTAGTCCTTTAAATCTCTGTTCCTCAGTTCTAAGACCTTAGCTTTCAAATTATTTACAAATCACCCCCTAGATTTTGTCATCTTCTTCACAAAAGGGTCCCTGTTGCCATGGTAGGTGTGAACCCAAAAGAGGCGACCTTCAATCACGGATACCTCCCTGATTTCTCGACTAAATCCCTTCCAAAATTGGAAGGGATGATCTTGAGGAAGTCCCCAATCACCTAAATCACATCTTGGACTTAGAGTTGGACCAAGAAGCTTGAGCGAACCCTTATGGTTTTAGGGATCTTCTTCCCTAATTTTTCGAGCTCTTCAAGCTTGCCTCCAAGCTTGAGGGCCTGCTTATAAAAGCTCGTGGAGATTCTAACCGTGCTCCTTAGCAAGGTTTAGGCCCAAAAATCCTCTTCAACTCCTTCCTTGCCCGTCTTCGACCAAGCTCCGGAAACACCTCCTCAATCCCTTCCTATGATCGACAAACAACCAAATTGGTTGGTTCTCCTTCATTCTCGACTTTGTCCGCTCCTCGACGGCCAACTCAGGAGCTGCCTCCCCTTCTCCTTGTCATCGTCCTTACCCTCATGAGCTTTCACCTTCTCAGGCATCAACAATAACACCAGCGTGCGCTCCTTCCCCTTTCATCCTTAAATTATTTCTTGTCCTCTCCCTCTTCTACTAAATTCCCTTATCCCTTTCTTTTCCTATTTCGACCACTGACACCGTCGCTCGCCCTCCATCTTCTCTATGTCCGGCTAAGCTCTGGTGAAGCCTGCACACCACCACAGACCACAAAATCACTCGCCAACGGTCTCAAAAGCTCCGTTGTCCCTCTGCGACCAAAGAAATTGAGGGGATTGGCCTCTCAAAGTTCCCACCAAACACGCCCACCTCTTAACACTTTCTCTGACCTCGGCTGACCTTCATACGCACTCCCATGAGACTCAGACCTTGCTATCACCTTCGCTGTCCTCAGGCGAAGCTTTTTAGATGCTTGACATGGTCGCAAGGCTGTTCTTTGTGTTTCAGGTATTCGCCATTCACTACCGTCATTGTTGTCTTCCCTAGCCATGATCATCATGCTTTGAGTAGCTCTGACCCCGCTACCACGCCCAGGCGATGCGGCCCAACTCCATGACCCTTCCCAGGTCCTCAATCAAAGACTTCAGTGCCAGTAGCACATCAAATTGGTGAAGCATCATCTCAATTGCGCTGTGCGAAGGAAGCTGCTAGTTTAGTGCCACATTGTGAAGTGAAAGGCATGCGAAGACCTTTAAGTTGAATTTGTGTTCTAAGCTCTTCGCCCAGAAAATCGGGGGTTGGGTCCCCGCTTCACCAAATTAAGCACTCCTTGCATATGACACTCGCCCGCAGGCCTGGTCCCTATTCATGCCCGATTACCTGGTTACCATGCATACCCAAATGCCCGATTACGCCCGAGTCTTTGAGAGAGAAGAGAGGAGAGATTTCTGAGAGAGAGGGGGTCGATTTTGCTGCACCATCCTTGTGCCCATCTGCGACACTTAGCCTCTGAAGAGAAAGGCCGTGCTCTGTGTTTGAAGGCCTTGAGGGAAGGCCTTGAGAAGGAAGGCTTTGAAGAAGAAAGAAGAGAAAGGCTCTTTGAGGAGCCTTGTGCTTGTGCTCACTTAAGTCATCTGATGCTATCTTCCCAACATCTGATTGAGGATTATTCCGAGCACTGTTGAATTATTTAAGTAATATAGTTAACATTGATGAAATTGATTGAGTATGAGATATATGCTTAATTTAGATAAATAATTGGTGATTTAAATCACCATTATTTTGTATTTCTATTCTTTTTATCTCATCGTCATTTGAATTATAATCTGACAAATTGTATTCATTGAATATCTATTTTGATGCTCAATTTATTATGCTCATTTATTTTAAAGGAAGATTAATGTGTGAATTCTACATTTACTCCCTGCGAACGACCTTAGACTCCTTTTAGATTTCGAGTTTATAAATTTCAATGTATTGCTGTGAGATTTTGTCGATTATACTACGACTCATATATTTCTTAACACTTGACGAAATCGTAACAGCTGGAAATAGGGGCGGGGCAGGGGATTTTAGTCGAGCTTTCTTGACCATTACGGAGAAACGACCAATGATAGCATTTGAAAATTTGCCTTTTTGAGTTGGCAGTTTATGAAAAGCTTATCATCGACCGTTTCCCCTTAATGGTTGAAAAAACACTTATTTTCTACTGTTAATAATGATCGAGAATAATAGTTTTATTGATTGTTAAGGGGAAACAATCGACAATTATCCTTCAAAATTAACTTTTCAAGTCGACGTCTTATCTTCGACGAAAATTTAGTGATGCGAATAGTGCTTTTTTTACTAGTGGACTAAAGCAAAGGGAACAGAACTCACTCCAGCATCTTTTTGTGGGTAGGTGCTCCTGTGGTGCTTCCCAAGTTGACAATTCTCACACTACAGAGTCAAGGAATCTGGTAAACTGGGATACATCTGTCGCATCTTATTGAGCAATGGGTGCCTAAGTCTCTTGTGTCATAGCCAAGGATCAGTAGCAATGGAGGCCACTCTCGCAAAAGGGGTAAGTGTGTCCAGGTAATAGAGACTGTCTCACTCTATTCCCACACCTATAATATGTCCTATCTGTTGATCTTGGAAGTAGCAATGGTTCTTATCAAATACTACTTGACACCCAAGATCTTTACAGATACGACTCACAAACAATAGGTTCACTGGGAATTCTAGAGCACAATAAACCTCTTCAATCGCAATACTTGGGGAAACATGCACATGCCCAACTACAGTGATGGATGATATGGCTCCATTAGCTATTCTGACATCCTTGATCCCATGTGGAGCCTTGGGATCCACTAGTTTCTCCACATCTCCTATAAGGTGGACTGAGGCATTGGAGTCTACAATCCATGTTCTTCCGATTCGCTTCTTCCTTGAATCTTCTCAGACTGCAAATGCAAGTCCTCCCAAATCTGAGTTCGATTTTTCTAGTGAATCAAACTCATCTTCCTGGCATGAGAGAAGGCTCATCATGCTTAAGGCTGACATCTTCTTGACCAATGGTGAGAGAAGGCTCATCACCAACTGTGTAATGCATGGAATAAATGCCATCACACAAGAGAGATCTCCACAACTCAGAGACCAAGATTGTTATTCGGCCATAGAGTCTGATTGTGGCCCCCCTGTAGGTTTGCCCGCAATAGTAACAGACCCAACAGGGTCTTCCCCACCACTGGTAGAGACTCGTTGCAGCCCCCATGGGCAGCACTTCTGCCCAACAGCGGCGATAGGCCCCCTTATGGCGATGATAGGGTCCTTCGGTGGGCCATGGTGGCCGGTGGTGGCATTGGGAACCCTATTTCCGATGTCGTTGTTACTATTTCCATCCTTCATGTTGATTTTCGATGATCAAATCTCCCTCAAGTTGGAGATTTGATCATCTTTTAGGTGGATATGTGGTGGGATATTGGAACACCGACCTCGGACCACTGCTTTGATATCATGTTGAGGAAAAGAAAGCATCTTATTATATAATGGAAGCCCTAGCCTCTCTTTTATACTAGAAAGGTTTGGAAAAATTACAAAGGCACCCCAAAAATAACAAAAATAAGTATGTCCCTAGACTCGACAATAAGAAAACCTATTTCCCATCCATAGTTATACATTTGAAATCATAAATTTCTGAGTCCAAAGTTTGGTAGGGTCTAGCACCTTGCATAATTTCCTACGAATGTATGCATGCATGTGCATCGAATGCAAACGTAACAAACTTAAAATTAACTAAGCAACAAGATTACATCGATCCAACCAACTAGTAGGAAATCATAAAAATAAAATAAACTACGTTCTATGTATGTATACAATTCAAACAATTGATACGAGCATTCCAAGCATCAATAAGCGATGAGAAATGAAATCTAATACATAAAACTTGCAATGAATATAACAATAAATGTAGTTAGCATAAAGGAAGAAAAATAAGATAAGCAAGTACTTTTGAACGTCGAGATGCCTCAATAATGGTAACCCCTACCTTCACACGTGTTAGATCACCCATCTATCACCTAGATGCCCATGAACAACATAGATAGAGTTCACTTTCAAAAAGGATGACTTCGGTTCTATCCTAATGTAGCAGCATGCACGTAGACCAAGGTAGAAAACATGATGAGATTTCAATGTTGATGGAGAGAGTGGAGACCCAGAGAGTGTGGAATTGAAATGCAAATGGCCTTGCCTTGCCTTGCCTTGGAGATGATGAAGGGATATTTATCGAGGGTTTTGCAACAACATTCTAGAATATCGTTGACATGTCTCATTTTTCGGCCTTCTTCTTTTTTGAATCTCAAGTTGCACATAAAAAGAAAGTTGTAGCTTTTGAAATTAGCTTTCAAATGCAACTTTAATCACTCAATTTGAATTTCAAATAATAAAATTGTGGACAAAATATTAAAGGTGTGTTAGGTTGTCACAAATTTTGGAATTAGGATTAGGATTTATCTTTTGATTAGCTAAAATCATGGAAAGAAAGAGAAGGAAAATTCTTATACGTATATGTTGTTTGCAAAAGGGTTAAAGTGGACATTCAGAGGTGATTTAAGTAGTAAATATGTGTTATAACTAAGGGTGAGATATAATTAAGGTGAAATCTAGGATTTTTGGTGGGTTTTATTAGTCTTTGGTGGTGTATTTAGCCTCAAAATGAATGAAAATTAATATAAGGAGCAAAATAGGGTTCCCCCTCTATAATACATCCTTCGTAAATGTGTTGGACCAAATTATCTCAAGCTTCCAAGGATAGTGCTTTCAACTCTACAATGCTTTTGTCCTTCATCTTTGCAAAATTAATAAGTTGAAAAAATTAAAGACTCAAACTTATTAATCAAATTGTTACTTATCCTCTAGTTACGTCGTTGTTGCTTATTGCCCTTTTTGTCATTATACAAAGCATAGGGTAACTTGTGTAATTGTCCCTAGGGTTTCATTTTTGTAAATAGGACCCTAGAACTAAGGTAATAAATGAAGCTCATTATTTGTTAGCCCCTACGGTCTTTAGTCATTTATGTTTGTTTTGCCATTTCTTGAGTTATAGTAGTTTCTATTTCTTTGAGGAGAACTTATGTAATTCTCCCACTTCTACATATTGAGTGGTAGAGTTATGGAATATAACTATTTGATTCATTTGTTCTAACTTGGTATCAAAGCCACGATTCTAGGCCAAGGTTCAATACCCACCTTGATTCCCATTCCTCAAAAAAAAAAAAAGGAAAGTCCTAACCTTAGTGAGGTCATAGGGAACACCACCACCACCGTCGGCCCCTCTTGGCTAGTTGGTGGGTCACCATGAGCTCTTCCTCTTCTCGTAGTAGTGCCTGTGACCAATAGCTAGGCCCCAATATTGCCCCAATGCTGCTTAAGGTCCAACGCTGCCCTCCTATTGGTTCCTTGGGCACTGCTGCTCTCCTGTTGGGCCAACGTTGCCTCCTACTAGGTCTTTGAGAGATGCTTCATCACCATAGCATTATCTGAACCCCTGGTGTATTAAGACTTGTGCTGTTAAAGCCCTTTAAGACGTCTGGGACATGGGTCAGACGTCTGGTCAGATGTCTGGACACCTTCCCAGATGTCTGGAAATCAAATTTTTTGTGTCCGTCCTCGCGCCTGCTCGCATGCTGCATGCAGACAGTACGTAGCCTCATTTTCTTCTCTCCTTCTCTCTCTTCTCGTCGACGCTACCCTAAACCCTACGCCTACTTAAACCCCCCTCCTCTCCCTCGTTCACCTCACCTTCAACCACCCTTCTTCTTCCTCCAGTGAGAGCGGTGAGCGACGAGTAGCGAGGAGCGGGCGTGAGCGGCGTGGGTGGAGAGGAGTAGCGAGGGGGAGGAGAGCGTGTGCGCGAGCAAGTGAGGGAGCTCGCCGGAGAGCTCACGGCCGGTCGGGCGTGCGCAAGGCGGAGAGGTGCGTCGGGGAGGTCCTCCCCGACACTGCTGCAGCTGGAGCAGTAGGCGAGCGGGTCCGGCGCGGCCGCGCGCGGCGCGAGAAGGCGAAGGTAGCTTCTGGTTCTGGGATTTTCCTAGAGTCAGACGTCTGGATTAACATCCAGATGACGCAGACGACATTTGGAGGAGGTTCCAGACAGCTGAGAGGTAAATCCCGCGACCTACTCTTTCCTTTGCGGATACGACCATGCAGGCCGTTCCGCTGAGGCACTGTTCCGTGCCATATTGAGGAGATTTGCGTCGTTGCAGGCAGGATTCGCATCGGGAAGGCGCGGGACATGCCCTCCCACACAGTTCAGAGTCTAGGCGAGGCACCAGACAGTGGGAAGCATCTCCAGACATCCGGAGAGGTGGTCGGATGTCTAGAACTGGGTCTAGACGGTTCAGTGGAGTTCTTGGACATCTGAGGAGTAGCACAGAGTTGAGGTACGGTTCTGGACCTTTTTATCAGAATTACTGTTTTGACCCGTTTAGGATCCGTTTGAGGTTCGATTTCCGCAATTAAGATTCCGTTGTTCTCCGTATAAGTTCCTCTACTTGTTGGAATACTTTTTATCCTATTCTGAGTGGTTTCTTGTGATTGATCCTTGTGATAGGACCTCATTTCGTTGTGGATTTGGGGTTTGCTGAGGCACCTAGACTGTCGATCAAGTCCCCATTACTCCTGGGTTTACTGGTAGAGTGGCTTCCCCTAGTTTAATTATAAACTTGAATACATATCTGGAATGAATGTTAGATCCTAGGGTATGGCATGAATCCTAGGACTAGAAACACTGCAATAGTTGTATGGAATGTATGAATTGCAGTCTTGGATGAGTAAATAGAATAATAACAATTGCCTGTAAACGGATAACAGCTACCTGTGAAATGTAAAGTACTGTTGTTAGCAACTGTTGCATGTAAATTCCTGTTGTTTACAATTAAATACGAGCTGCCTGTATATGAATTAGAAATGGAAGATTGAATGTTGGAAACATGAGCTACCTGCGAATAAACCTGGAATGTGAATAGTAAAGTTACATGCTACATGTGTAGAACCTGAGAAATGGAAATAGAAAATATGAAACCTAGTATGGCTTGGCCTGAGAAACTTGAGCATGAACCCTTTGGGGAATTAAGAGTAGAGCTCCTGGAAATAAATGGAATTGAATTGAAAATGTGAATGGGGAAGTGAGCTGGCCCTTGATTATGGTGTGCGAAGGAGAGCGACTGTCCTCCTGCTTAGTGCAGAGCAGAGCTAGCCCCCCTAGGGTTGGGACTCGTGGTTAGGATTGGCCACTTTATACTGACTTTTTGGCCCTCGTGTACACAGTACTGGGGAGAGCTACTAGTGTAGGGAGAGAGCTAGCCACCCCACGGGGCCTGGGGTTTAGCTAGCCACCTTATACCGACTTGATAGGCCCACTGGGCAAACCAGGGTAGTCAGGCGAGGGTGCGCGGACTATGGAGGGGCGAGACCCCTGTTTGGTTCTTAGGGGCTAGACCCTTGTTACTGAGAGGGCTATGCCCTATACTGGTTCCGTGCTGTGCTTTGGGCGCACCCGTTAACGGAAATGGCTGACTGCGTGCTAGTGAGGGGTAGCTACCTGTGCGTTTATCGCGCATGCCGTAGTCACCGTTACGTCTATCAGTGACCTTGGGGTGGTTGACTGAGTGTAGGACCACCATGGGGGACTCTCACGGCCTGGAGAGCACCACGTGCTACTTCTACTCTTCGGAAAAGACTACAATCAAGATCGTTCCCACGAGGAACATTGGAGATCAAGAAGGAGACCTGATAAATAAACCAAGTGATGAAAGAAAGAATAATTAGTTAAAGAAAGAAAGAAATTGAAAACAAAAGTTACCTCTCCACCTTTACTATTTTAGTTAGTTGGTTGTCACTCTACTCAGCGTTCGCTGACGTTTTGTACTCATAACCTTTTTCAGGTCCAGGTGTTGGGCAGCCAGAGCCTACGGCTGCAGAGGGTGCTGGGCCCAGTAGAACCCAGTAGTTGTAGCTTTCTGTTGTACTCCGTTTCCTGTTGTAGTGAGTAGTTGTTACACTTCTGTACTCTTTTATTGTGAACTTATATTCTTGTACCTGTTTAATTTTCTACTGTTATGTTGGTGTGTACTGTAGTAGTTTACTTCTTTACTGCTGTACTTTTGTTACTGTTAGTTGCTTGCATGGTGAATGTGGTTTATTTTACTGCTTTTTGGTTACTTCCTCGTTGAACGACTGAGTCTTAGGATCAGTCGAGTTAGTCCGATCTCGTGTCCTATAGGGATTCGGGAGTCGAGTTGTAACAAGATGGTATCAGAGCAAGGTCATCCCGAGAAGTGAACCAACTAGATGGAAAATAACCAATTCACATGCTTGTGACTAGAGTAACCACCACAACATACCTTTTGACACCGTCTTGAGTGTCCTTTGTTGAATGTCTATGGAATTGACGTCTTTTCTGTTCTGTGTTTGTGTCTCCTTGCAGGAGATGCCTCGACATGGGGTCAGGGAGGCGGGCCGCGGACGCGATTGAGGACGAGGTCGGAGGGCGGGCGCGTTGAGCCTGACGTCTCAGTGGACCAGTCACTACTTCCAGGCGTTCAGGCCCAGGACCTCGCCCAGCTGATACGGGAGATCGTACGAGAGGAGCTCCACCCGCCTCCACGGGCTCGTCTTCTTAGGGCTGCGGAGGGGGAGTCCTCTGTGGGACCACGAGACAGCCACAGCACTGGATGTGGGGGGAGGGGGTGGCCCTCCATCGCCCCCACCTTCCTCTGACACTTCCGAGCATGAGCCCTCCTTGCCTGGAGGTGTACCAGTTTCCCCACTTCTGCGCCATTACGAGCTTTTCGGACTGTTCCGAAAGCTGAAGCCCCCTCCTTCAAGGGGGTTGAGGACCCAACAGAGGTGGAGGACTGGCTCGAGTAGATCGAGAAGGTGTTTTACACCCTTCGCCCCCCTGCGGAATACCGTGTGGCCTTTGCCACATACCAGATGAAGAGCACGACACACAGGTGGTGGAGGGCAGTCAGGGGTCAGGAGAGGGCGAGCCGACTTGGGACTAGTTTGTCACCCTCTTCTGCGAGCAGTACTTTCCCCAGATGTGGCAGGACCAGAGGAGGCGGGAGTTCCACACTCTCCGCCAGGGGACGATGACCGTGAGCGCGTATCGCACGCGTTTCCTGGAGCTGTCCGTTTTCGCCGCGATAGCTGTGGCTACCGATGAGGAGCGCCTTTGGAGGTTCACCGACTGACTCCGACCTGCTATTCGGGGGTATGTTAAACCCCTGAAGCTGCCTACATTCTCGGGGGTAGTGGAGGCAGCTATGACATATGTGGAGACCAACCCGTCTGCATGTGACACTGACAGCGGATGGAAGAGGCCCTACCAGCTAGACTACTCACAGGGCCAGCCAGAGAGGAGGCACGTGGCGCCTGCAGGAGAGCCATCACGCTTTGCAGGGCCATCAGTGGCCTTTGGGGGCCCCCGACAGGGGCCAGCTACCAGCACCGGACCCCCGCCCAGCAGTCAACAGGGATCTACTGAGGGCGGGAGTCGAGTTCCCCTTTGCTACCAGTGTGGCTAGCCGGGCCACATCAGGTGGGACTGCCTGTCTAGGGATGAAGGTCAGCAGATGCTCCCCGCGTCGAGCACTGGAGGACGAGCAGGAGGCCGAGGTTCCCAGGCACGTCGGGGAGGACAGTAGTTGCGGGGAGGGTACCGGCCAGTGGCTACCCATCTGATGCAGCGTGTGGCTGCTTCGTCCGCACCTAGGGCTGAGGGGTGTATCAACGCCCTGACACACAGAGACTCCAGAGCTTCAGGATCAGTGGTGGCAAGTATGGTTACAGTTTCCGGCAGACTAGTTTACACACTTTTTGATTCTGGTGCCACACACTTGTTTGTCGTTGCTAGTTTTGCGGTCAGTTTGGGGTAGGACTTTGTGTTGTTAGAGGATCCGTTTGTGATCAGAGGTCCGGGTGGTCAACTGTTTGTAGCTGAGGAGGTTTACAGAGGTTATGAGGTCAGTGTTGGGGGACACAGCCTCCCCGTTGATCTGATTGTGATACCGATGGAGGACTTTGGCGTAATTCTGGGGATGGACTGGCTGTCTGCTTACCACGCCTTGGTGGACTGTTTTGAGAGGAAGATCGTCTTCTCCATACCGGAGTTGCCTTCTTTCGAGTTTCACGGACAGCCCGTGGACGGAGGCTTCAGCTGCATTTCTGCACTTCGGGCGGCGAGACTTTTGGGCCAGGGGTGCAAGGGCTTCCTAGCTTGTGTGGTGGCGGAGTCCAGCCTTGTGGCAGACTTTTAGAGTATCCTGAAGGTCAGGGAGTACCCCGACGTGTTCCCAGATGAGTTGCCAGGACTACCGCCTGAGCGTGAGATCGAGTTTGAGATCTCACTGGTACCGGGGACCAGCCCCATTTCTACAGCGCCTTACAGGATGGCACCACTTGAGCTGCGAGAGCTTAAGTCCTAGTTGCAGGACCTTCTGGAGAAGGGCTTTGTGAGGCCCAGTGTGTCTCCGTGGGGAACCCCAGTATTGTTTGTGAAGAAGAAGGATAGTACCCTACGCCTTTGTGTGGACTACAGACAGCTGAATAGGGTCACCATTAAGTACAGGTATCCGCTGTCGAGGATTGACGACTTGTTTGATTAGTTGCGAGGTGCCACGGTATTCTCCAAGATAGACTTGAGGTCTGGCTACCACCGTTGAGGATCAAGGAGACCGACGTCTCCAAGACAGCTTTTCGCACTCGGTACGGACACTACGAGTTTTTGGTCATGCCATTTAGGCTGACCAACGCTCCCGCTGCCTTCATGGATTTGATGAACCGGGTGTTTAGACCATATTTGGATCAGTTCGTGGTGGTATTTATTGATGATGTGCTCATCTACTCTCGAGACCAGGCGCAGCACAGACAACACTTGCGAATGGTTTTGGACACACTGAGACGACGTAGGCTGTACGCCAAATATAGCAAGTGCGAGTTCTGGTTGAGGGAGGTGACCTTCTTGGGTCATGTGATCTCCAGGGATGGCTTGGCTGTGGATCTAGCCAAGGTTGAGGCAATGCTCAGGTGGGAGAGACCGCGTACAGTGACAGAGATCCATAGTTTCTTGGGACTGGCAGGCTACTACAGGCGGTTTATCAGGGGTTTCTCGTAGGTTGCACGTCCTATGTCACAGCTGACTCGGAAGGACGTGCCCTTTCTTTGGACAGACGCTTGTGAGGTGTGTTTTCAGGAGCTGAAGGAGAGGCTGACTTCGGCTCCCATGCTCACCATCCCAGACAGCAGTGGCAGGTTTGTTGTGTACACGGATGCCTCTTTGCAGGGTTAGGGGGTGTGCTCATGCAGAGGGGTCACATTGTCGCTTACACTTCGCGGCAACTGAAGCCCCATGAGCATAGCTACCCTACCCACGACCTAGAGCTGGCAGCTATCGTCTTCGCACTGAAGACTTGGAGGCACTACCTGTACGATGAGACTTTTGAGATTTTTGTAGATCATAAGAGCCTCAGATACTTGTTTGATCAGAAGGAGCCCAACATAAGACAGAGACGTTGGTTAGAGCTCCTGAAGAACTATGACTACAGCATTTTCTACCATCTGGGGAAGGCCAACGTGGTGGCTGATGCCTTGAGCTGGAAGGCGCCCGCCCACTTGGCTAGTTTACAGGCACAGAGTTGGAGACTCATGGAGGAGATGGGCAGTTGGCGACCCCTAGAGTTTCTGGGGCACTGTGGGGTAGTGGCTGTGACACGACAGACGAGGCCAGAGCTGATAGACCGCATCATCACAGGACAGATGACCGATCCGTACCTACAGTCGTTACATGACAGAGTACTGTCAGGGGACCCTGGAGACTTCTCCTTTACAGACTGGGTGCTACGCATGAGGGGGCGTTTGTGTGTTTTCAGGGACGAGGAGCTGTTGAGAGAGCTCCTGACTGAGGCACAAGGTTCCAGGTTCACCATACATCCTGGGAACACAAAGATGTATCATGATCTGAGATGCAACTTTTGGTGGAGGGGAATGAAGTGGGATGTAGGTGAATTCGTACAGCAATGATTAGTGTGGCAGCAGGTGAAGGATGAGCATCAGAGGCCTGCAGGGCCGTTGCAGCCACTTCCAATGCCAGAGTGGAAGTGGGAGAGCATCACCATGGACTTGGTGGTGGGCTTGCTCGTTACCCAGCGAGGACACGACGTAGTCTGGGTGATTGTAGACAGATTGACGAAGATGGTGCGTTTCTTGCCGATCCGAGTCACTTTGGGACCAGCCCATTTGGCAGAGAGGTATATCCGCGACGTGGTACGTCTGCATGGAGTTCCGCGGGTGGTTGTATTAGATAGGGATACCCGCTTTACGTCCCAGTTTTGGGCTGAGTTTCAGCAGGCCTTGGGGATACGGTTGAGGTTCAGTACAGCATGCCACCCCCAGACGGATGGACAGTCAGAGCACACGATACAGACGCTTGAGGACCTTTTACGTGCCTGTGTATTGGACTGGAGGGGCTCCTAGGAGGAGCACTTGCCCCTGGCGGAGTTTGCATATAATAACAGCTATCACTCAAGCATCAGCATGGCACCCTACGAGGCTCTGTACGGACGGAGGTGTACTGCACCCTTGAGTTGGGTTGAGGTGGGGACCAAGTGGGTGGTTGGCCCCGGGCTGATCCGGCAGAGTCAGGAGGTGATCTAGCAGATTCACAGGCGACTCCGCACTATCAAGAGTAGGCAAAAGAGCTATGCAGATCGGAAACGCAAAGAGGTGCAGTTTGAGGTTGGGGATCATGTCTTCCTTTGCGTTTCGCCCATGAAGGGCTTGCAGCGGTTTGGGGTGACAGGGAAGCTCGCACCGAGGTTTGTGGGACCCTTTGAGGTCCTAGAGCGGGTTGGACCCGTTGCTTACAGGCTTGCCCTTCCTCCCCAGCTTTCTGGTGTGCACGACGTGTTCCATGTGTCCAACCTCAGGAAGTACGTTGCCGATCCCAGTCACGTTCTGAGCCACGAGAGCGTCGAGGTGGGTGACGACCTGACCTACCCCGAGCGGCCAGTGCAGATACTAGACAGAGTTGTCCGAAGTCTGAGACGGAAGCAAGTACCCCTGGTGAAGGTCTTGTGGAGGAGCCAATGGTATGAGGAGGCTACCTGGGAGCCTAAGGAGGCGATGAGAGAGCGGTACCTGGAGATATTTGAGGGTACGTCTTTTCGGACAGGCTTCGGTCCTCTTTGAGTTTGTTATGCGTATGTTGTTCTTTTTCCGCACCCTAGCTAGCTCAAGTTTCTGGGACGAAACATCCTTTGATTTTGTTATGTTATTAAGACCCGTGCTATTAAAGCCCTTTAAGACATCTGGGACTTGGGTCAGACGTCTGGTCAGATGTCTGGACACCTTCCCAGACATCTGGAAATCAAATTTTTTGTGTACGTCCTCGCGTCTGCGCACATGCTACGCGTAGACAGTACGCAGCCTCGCTTTCTTCTCTCCTTCTCTCTCTTCTCGTCGACGCAACCCTAAACCCCTCACCTACTTAAACCCCCCTCCTCTCCCTCGTTCACCTCACCTTCAGCCACCCTTCTTCTTCCAGCGAGAGCGGTGAGCGGCGAGTAGCGAGGAGCGGGCGTGAGCGGCGTGGGAGGAGAGGAGGAGCAGCGAGGCGAAGGGAGGAGTGCGCACGTGCAAGCTCGCGAGGGAGCTCACCGGAGAGCTCACGGCTGGTCGGGCATGCGCAAGGCGGAGAGGTGCGTTGGGGAGGTCCTCCCCAACACTGTTGCAGCTAAAGCAGCAAGCGAGTGGGCGCACGCGGCCGTGCGTAGAGTGAGAAGGCAAAGGCAGCTTCTGGTTCTGGGATTTTCCTAGAATCAGACGTCTGGATCGACATCCAGATGACACGGACGACGTCTGGAGGAGGTTCCAGATGGCTGAGAGGTAAATCCCGTGACCTACTCTTTCCTTTGCGGATACGACCATGTAGGCCATTCCGCTGAGGCACTATTCCGTGCCATATTGAGGAGATTTGCGTCGCTGCATGCAGGATTCGCTTCGGGAAGGCGCGGGACACGCCCTCCTACGCAGTTCATACGTCTGGGCGAGGCACCAGACGACGAGAAGCATCTCCAGACATCCGGAGAGGTGGTCGGACGTCTGGAACTAGGTTCAGACGGTTCAGCGGAGTTCCTGGAGACGTCTGAGGAGTAGCGCAGCGTTGAGGTCTGGCTCTGGACCTTTTTGAGACGTCTGGAACACCGATATGAATCAGAATTACTATTTTGACCCATTTATGGTCTGTTTGAGGTCCGATTTCCTCAATTAAGATTCCGTTGTTCTCCATATAAGTTCCTCTACTTGTTGGAATACTTTTTATCCTATTCTGAGTGGTTTCTTGTGATTGATCCTTGTGATAGGACCTCATTTCGTTGTGGATTTGGGGTTTGCTGAGGCACCTAGACTGTCGATCAAGTCCCCATTACTCCTGGGTTTACTGGTAGAGTGGCTTCCCCTAGTTTAATTATAAACTTGAATACATATCTGGAATGAATGTTAGATCCTAGGGTATGGCATGAATCCTAGGACTAGAAACACTGCAATAGTTGTATGGAATGTATGAATTGCAGTCTTGGATGAGTAAATAGAATAATAACAATTGCCTGTAAACGGATAACAGCTGCCTGTGAAATGTAAAGTACTGTTGTTAGCAACTGTTGCATGTAAATTCCTGTTGTTTACAATTAAATACGAGCTGCCTGTATATGAATTAGAAATGGAAGATTGAATGTTGGAAACATGAGCTACCTGCGAATAAACCTGGAATGTGAATAGTAAAGTTACATGCTACATGTGTAGAACCTGAGAAATGGAAATAGAAAATATGAAACCTAGTATGGCTTGGCCTGAGAAACTTGAGCATGAACCCTTTGGGGAATTAAGAGTAGAGCTCCTGGAAATAAATGGAATGGAATTGGAAATGTGAATGGGGAAGTGAGCTGGCCCTTGAGTACGGAGTACCAAGGAGAGCGACTGTCCCCTTACTTAGTGCAGAGTGGAGCTAGCCACCCTAGGGTTGGGACCTAGGGTTAGGAATGACCACTTTGTACTGGCTTTTCGGCCCTCGCGTACACATACCGGGGAGAGCTACTAGTGTCGGGAGAGAGCTAGCCACCCCATGGGGCCTGGGGTTCAGCTAGCCACCTTACACTGACTTGCTAGGCCCACTAGGCAAACCAGGATAGTCAAGTAAGGGTGCACAGACCGTGGAGGGGCGAGACCCCTGTTTGGTTCTTAGGGGCTAGACCCTTGTTTCTGAGAGGACTATGCCCTATACTGGTTCCGTGCTGTGCTTTGGGCGCACCCGTTAACGAAAATGGCTGACTGCGTGCTAGTGAGGGGTAGCTACCCGTGCGTTTATCGCGCGTGCCGTAGTCACCGTTACGTCTATCAGTGACCTTGGGGTGGTTGACTGAGTGTAGGACCACCATGGGGGACTCTCACGGCCTGGAGAGCACCACGTGCTACTTCTACTCTTCGGAAAAGACTACAATCAAGATCGTTCCCACGAGGAACATTGGAGATCAAGAAAGAGACCTGATAAATAAACGAAGTGATGAAAGAAAGAATAATTAGTTAAAGAAAGAAATTGAAAACAACAGTTACCTGTCCACCTTTACTGTTTTAGTTAGTTGGCTGCCACTCTACTCAGCGTTCGCTGACGTTTTGTACTCATAACCTTTTTCAGGTCCAGGTGTTGAGCAGCTAGAGCCTACGGCTGCAGAGGGTGCTAGGCCCAGTAGAGCCCAGTAGTTGTAGCTTTCTGTTGTACTCCGTATCCTGTTGTAGTGAGTAGTTGTTACACTTCTGTACTCTTTTATTATGAACTTATATTCCTGTACCTGTTTAATTTTCTACTATTGTGGTGTTGTGTACTGTTGTAGTTTACTTCTTTACTGCTATACTTTTATTACTGTTAGTTGCTTGCATGGTGAATGTGGTTTATTTTACTGCTTTTTGGCTACCTCCTCGTTGGACGACTGGGTCTTGGGATCAGTCGAGTCGGTCCGGTCTCATGTCCTGTAAGGATTCGGGAACCGGGTCGTAACATGGTGCCACCCCTACTGGATTGTCAAAATATTGGTCTTAGGTGTTCTTGATGCAAGTTTAGGATGTATGGGCTACTGATGTCTAAGGTAGCACATTTTTATAGCTCGAGGTTCAATGATCACCCTCAAGCAATTCTCAATGGATGGTCGTAATGAGGAATGGTTCCTCCTTTTCGATATTTATGTTTCAATTAATATAGCAAATACAAAAGTACTACACTCATTCTATGGTGTATGTGTATGGGTTAATAACAACTTTAAACAAGATTAACTGAGGGGTAGCCTAAAATGAAGTAAAACACACTACCACTCTCTTGTTAGTCCTACACATAAAGCCCTCATGAGCCACTTGGTTCACCCTATGTTTTTACTCATTTTTAGAGCTAAATGCCAAAGCACCCCCCATTCTATTTATGGATCTAAGCTTTTTAGGCGCATCTATGGTGGATCCAAGAGTAATTGGAGCTTAGCTCATCCCATCCTCTCATACCCTAGACCTTTTTCTTTGACACTAAGAGTTGTATCTTCTTGGCATTCAAGAGTAGATGGGTGCTGTGAAGGTCCTACTGGGGGTTCTAGAGGACCATGGTGTTTTATTGGGATGATAGGAATTAGCTAACCTTTTTTTTAAGCAGTTAGGAGAAGAATTATTAGGAGAAGTGGAAGATGAAGAAGAAGGCTACGATCTACTTTGGGAACGAGTAATAGCAGCGTGGAAGAGCAAAGGAAGAGCATGGAAAAAGAAGGAAGAAAAGAGGAAACGAGAAGAAAGTCTAGAAGGGGTTTGGCCATCAATCAACACAACCCCACTGATTCATCTTATTGCTATTTATAATAGGACTAGTCTTCAACTACAATAATTGCTATCATAGAGGTTGTTATTGCAGTTATGACAATTATAGTTCAACTACCATTCTTTACAAATTCCCTCCCCTTAAGGAACCTTGACCTCAAGATTGAAGTCAGGATACTTCTACTGAAAGATGGCATAATCGATCCATGTGGCCTCTTCCATCGATTGACTTGCCCAATGGATCAACAGTTGAGTTATCGCGACATTGTTTCTCTTAACCATCCTTCTTCCCAACAACCAGTGTGGTTGAGGTCTTCTTCCAGATTTTCTGGCAAGAGTTGATTGTGTATTGGATGAGTCCCATGGCTCTTTTTCACCTACGATATATGGAATGTGTTATGTATTTTCGAGTTTGGAGGAAGTTGGAGATGATATGCTGCCTCTCCAACTCGTGCAATGACTTGATATGGGCCAAAATGTCATGCAGCTAGCTTAAAATTGAATCGACATACTACGAAGTTCTAACGAAAGGGTTGAAGCTTCAAATAGACCCAATCACCAACTTGGAATGTTCTCTCAATGCACTTTTTATTAGCCTGGATCTTCATTCATTGTTGTGCTTTCTAGAGATGTCTTTTGAGTTCCTTTAGGTCACGTCTGCAGTTGGATTTAGCTCTAAAAATGAGTTTCTGGGAGGAGAAGACACGTCAGCAGCTGGATTTGATGGCCTTTAGGTCGGTGGCTAGTTTAGAAGGTAGCTATAGATGGGATGGGATCTTCACTCTAGCCCAGGCATATGAAAAAATCTTGGTGAGGTCCATTTCTGAGGAGGCTAATATGATAAGAAGGAAATTATGGCTGTTGAAGATCCCAACAAAAGTCCAAATATTTTTGTGGCTATGCAGGAGGGATGAATTGATTACAAGGGATTTTAGACAAAGGAGGATGGGTATTGCCTTACAGTCGTGTCTGCTTTGTGGATTACCCACCGACAGCTCTACTCACATTTTTTCCTCATGTGTGGTTACTAATGAGATTTGGAGAAGAGTATGAAGGGAACTGCTCCCCATGTGGAGTGTTTTGTGGCATAAATTTTTGCTACGTGATAAGCCACATATTCATATAACGGTAGGGATGTGGTGTGTTTGGAGAGCGAGGAATGAGTTTTTATTTCAGGAGAGGCCAGTCTGTGTGGAACAAATTGTAAATGTGTGCTGGTCCCTCATACATATATGGGGATCTGTTTTGTAAGATCCTGCTTTATTTTTTATGAATAAAATGCTCTCCCGAATTGCTACCGTAGCACGATAGCTTTCCTTTTTGTTTAAAAAAAAAAATTCCTTTAAAATTTGGTCTCGGCTGCAAAGCGAAATGGCAACTTCTGGTGTTGGTGAAGTACCTGTGGCATAAGTGATTATTGTTGGTGAAGCACGACCATAGACAATCTCAAATGGTGTCATCTGAACTGAAGATTGTAAGCTTGTATTATAAGAATATTTTGCCCAAGTCAATGGACCCACTCATGTTGTTGATAGCAGAAGCATCTCAAAAAAAGTTTCCAAGCATTTGTTCAAAGCCTCGAACTGACCATCCATTTGAGGGTGATAAGAACTTTTTTTCAATTTAGTACCTTGAGCAACAAATAGCTCTTACCCGAATGTGCTAAAAAATATAGCATCTCTATCTGAAACAATATAAGAAGGAATTCCATGTAAATAGACTATTTCACAAATGAATATAGCTGCAACATCTTGAGCAGTATATGGCTGCTTCAAAGGCATGAAATGTCCATACTTGGATAGGTGATCAATAACAACTAATGTCACATATTTATATTATGAAGGGGGAAGTCCTTCAATAAAATCCATTGCAATATCTTCCCATATACGATTAGGAATAGGCAAATGCTGTAATAGGCCAGCAGGAGCTTGAGTAGTTGCCTTACAACATTGACATAGATCATAATTTTTAATTTAATTCTTTATAGTTGAAGACATTCGCTTCCAATAAAAATTCTATTTAAGCCGATGAAGAGTTTTATGATAGCCTAAATGTCCCCTTTTTGAAGAATCATAGGCAAAATATAGAGCCTTGGGAATAAAAATAGAATCTGAGGAAAGGAAAATGAGATTCTTATACCATAGGAGACCTTGATGAAAAAGAAATTTGTCTTGAGGAAGTAGACCAACATTCCATTGCTGCATCCATTGAAATAAATTCTGATCAGTAGTATAGGAATCTTGCACATCATCAAGCCATTGAAAAACAAGTTCTGAAATGGCATTTAAAATTTTATATTCTTCTAAGCGAGAAAGAGCATTTGCAGCTTGATTGTGTTTTCCCTCTTTGTACTCCAATTGGAAATCAAGATCCATAAGTTGAATGAGACATTTGTGTTGTGTTGGAGTATTTGCTTTTTGCTGTAGTAAATGGTGAAGGCTTTGATGGCTAGTACGAATAATAAAACGTCCTCCCATAAGATAATGCCTCCACTTCTCTACTGGAAAGAGGATCGCATGGAGCTCCTTTTCATATGTAGACCAAGCTCGTTGTTTTAGTGAGAATGCTTTACTGATATATGCAATTGGTCTGCCTTGCTGTGATAGAACAACCCCCATTCCCAATCCACTCGCATCACATTCTATCATAAATGGTAATGAAGAATCAGGTAAAGCCAAACTAGGATTAGATATGAAAGCATCTTTCAATGTATTGAATGCCTCCTGAGCTTTATTATTCCATACAAAAGAATCCTTCTTCAAAAGTTCAGTTAATGGGGCAGCAATGATACTAAAGCTCTTCATAAACTTGCGGTAATATCCAGCCAAACCAAGAAATCCCCTTAAAGCTTTTATAGAATTAGGTATTGGCCAAGAAGCACTTGAATGAATTTCATCAAGTTCCATAAAAACACCTTGACGAGAAATGACATGACCTAAATAAGTAACTGCAATAGCTACAATTGTGCACTTGGACTACTTTAAAAATAATGAGTTGTGTCTCAAGACTCTAAAAACTTTAGTCAAATGCTTAAGATGCAACTCAAAAGAATGATTGTAAGTCAGAATACCATCAAAAAATACTAAGACAAATTTTCGAAGAAATGGCTTGAAGATGGAATTCATCAAATGTTGAAATGTAGAAGGAGCATTGGTAAGTCCAAATGGCATGATCAAATACTCATAATGGCCCTCATGTGTTCGAAAATCAATCTGATAATGTCATCTTCATAAACTCGAATCTGATGGTAACCGTAGCGAGGGTCGAGCTTAGGAAAGAACTGGGAACCCATGAGCTCATCCAATAAGTCATCAACTAAAGGTATAGGGAATTTATCCTTTATGGTAATGGAATTTAATCTGCTATAGTCAATGCACATATGCCATGATCCATTAGCCTTTTTGACTAAAATAATAAGAGCTGCAAATGAACTAGTACTTGGCCTAATCAAGCCATCATTAAGTGCATCTCGTATTTGCTGCTCAATTATTAGCTTCTGTAAAGGATAATGATGGTAAGGTGATTTTGAAATTGCTTGTGTACCATCAATTAAAGGAATGCGGTGATCATGAGCTCTTTTTGGTGGCAACTCATGTGGAATTTGGAAAATATCATCATATTATGTAGGAAGATCAAGCAATTCTGGAGGTTGGGCTGTATGTGATGGAGAAGTATTTGATTGAACTTCAGTAGATAAAACTTGCAGCATGAGTGCAGTCTTGGCTGATGGTAATTCTTTGGAAAGAGCCTTTGTGTCAACAATATAAACTTCTTTTGGATCATTTTCAAAAAAAGAAAAAGTTCTTTTGGTTGAATACCATGGAGGGAATGGCTGCGCCCATAAACTGTAAAATTCATGAAAAGCTTTTCAAAATTCCATTCTATTGTGCTAATTGCTTCAACCATTCAGTACGAAGCACCACATCATAGCCCCTTAGTATAAGAAGGTCATTGAGTTGAATATGAATGCCTTGGCATCGCCCTAAACTAGTGACCATATGTTCATCAGCAACCATAACTTGTGATTTAGAAGAATCAATAATTTTTAGACCCAATTTAGAAACCATTCTAGGATCTAAAAGATTATTTGAATTCCCTAAATCAATCAATATAGTGGTGACAACACCTTGAATATTGCCTTCAACTCGCATTGTAGAATTACTGATAGTACCATTTGTAGCATGGGATGATATCTCTTGCAGCTAATTATTAATTATTGCATCAATAACTCCATTTGGGGGTAGGCTTTCTAATAAAATATCTTGGGATTCAGCCACCAAATGAATTGTGTACAAGGCTTTACATTTGTGGTCCCTAGACCATTTATCACCACATTGAAAGCATAAACCTTTCTTGGCCCTCTCCTCATATTGAGATGGTGTCAATTTTTTTATTTGAGGTTTGGGTGCAGGCAATAAGGGCTTAGTTGCCATGGGTAACAAACCCCTTTGAATATCGATGGGCTTACAGCTTGGATCCTTGCAAGCTTGATTGCTTGTAACAAGGAAGATGGTCTAAAAGAGTGAACCTCAAATGCCAAATCATCTCGCAACCCGCTAATAAAAGTGCCCAACAAGTGATTTTCAGGAATGCCTTTTATCTTATTTGATAACCTCTCAAATTCTTTAACATAACCATAATCAGTAAGCTTATCTATTTCAATTTACTCAAAGCACCATGCAGATCTTCGAGAATGTTTGGTGTAAATCATGCCAAAAGTGCAGAAACAAAGGAATCCCAATCTAAATCACCCTTAGTACTGGTATACCACTAATACCATTGTCAAGCATCGCCATTTAGATGGAAAGAAGCAAGGGGCAATTTTTGAGGTGAAGGAATGTTATAAAATGCAAAGTTTTATTTGACTTTATACTAACAAGGCATAGGATCAGAAGAACCATCATAATTTGGACATTCTAACCTCTTTCCCTTTACTTGTAACAAAGAACCTGGCTTTGGCAGTGGTCTAGGATCTTCATCACTAGAAGAATTGGAAGGAACATCCTTTATAGTAGATATCTGCTGCTGAATTTCAGAATGAAGCTATGTTCGAAGTTGGTCGTTGGCACGATCGATTGTATCTAACAAAAGCTAGTGCATAGCCTTGATCTCCTCAGGCAACATGGTAGTGAAAGGGCCTGAGGTTGGCTCAGATGCCAATTTGTTAGGGGAAGAATTATTACGAGAAGTGGAAGAAGAAGAAGGCTGTGCTGTACTCTGGGAATGAGTAATAGCCAACGTGGATGGAGTAGAGGAAAAATAGTGGAAAAGAGGGAAGAATAGAGGAAAGGAGAAGAAAGTCTGAAAGAAGTTTAGCCATCAATCAACACGACCCCACTGATTCATCTTATTGCTATTTATAATGAGTGGTCTTCAACTATAATAACTGCTATCATAGAGGCTGTTACCACAGTTATGATAGTTACAGTTCAACTACCATTCTTTACATAAGCACATCTAATTGTATTTCACTCTTATCATGTTGTTTACCCCTCTCGTTATGTATGTAAGTATTGTTTAGCTTAGAACTCTTCATTCTTTTTCTAGTCCATACTATATAGAATGAAAAAAATAACTAATGTATGAAACATCGATGATAGTTGATGTGATGTTATGTGAAACATGTGTAAATGCAGGCTCTATGGTGGTGACTTACGTGTCGAGTGTACCCATTTATCTTGTTTATATCATGTATCGTATATTTGTAAGGATTGTGCATAGGTACAAGCACATGTAAATAGGTTTCCAGGTTTTCATCTACAGTAATCTGGCAGGTCATGTATATTGGGAAAGTGCTAATAACCACCTGTGCACCTGTGAGAATGGTGATGAGGGAAAGCGATGTAGAGCTGGTAGTGGTGAAGGATTGTCAGGTGAGTAATAGGGGAGGAAGAACATTGTTGAAGATGAAGAAAATGAAGGAGAAGAGAGTGGTATGGGCTGTGATGGAGGTGGTGCACACTGTCACCATGCACTACCACGTTGAAAGCTAGTGATGGATGTCGTGAAGCAAGCTTAGGCCGCTGCGTATGCCAAGGTCCACAAGGTAAGCTTCTTCCTCGCGGGAGAAGAGGTCGGTCCCCCTCTTTTGTATTCCCATCCAAATCCCCCATGCCTCCTTAGTCATTTCTTGGTCCATGGCTCCAATAAAGAGATTTTTTGAATCCCCTTCCTAGAATAGCCGAGATCCATATGGAAAGATGGTTGGATGATTTTGAGTAGTTGCACTTGCATGGAGGAGAGGTAGGATCATGAGGACTTCTTACAGGGAAGCCCTTCTCTAAGGTGCGAATTGCTCCTGCGTTTGGTCGATTTTCTTTCCACCTGTATAATAGTCATGCATGCAAATACCTAGGTGCTAATGTAGGTCAATTACACACAAAAAAACATAACTGTCTAGCATGCATACTAAAATTAATTACCATGTAAGTCCTATTCTCAATTGAAATAATTGATGTAATTCCAAAGTACATAGGCCTAATAATAGTCCAATAAATTGGACTCATCACTAAGCTCTTCAAATAGTCCCTCCATCTCAGTAAAATACTCCAATAGAGTGCGATCCCCTTGGGATGTGGACCATATACAACAATAGATACCTGCTAATAGAGCATGATTAAATTTCTAGGAATATTTCTTCTCCAAACTCTCCCAAATCTCTTTTGCATTTTTCTTGTATAAGAGATTCGTCGCACTTTGAGGCTTGACATTATTCATAATCTAGTTCATGACAAGATAGTTATCCTGTTCATATTTGTCAAAGTCTGCAGCACCAGTTTGCATGGGTTCCTTTGTGAGTATGTAGAGTTTCTTTTGGCCACCAACAAAAATCTTGAATGCCTGAGCCCAAGATAGGTAGTTCCTGACATCATTAAGTTTCATATTGGTGCCTTTGACTACAAGAGACATAGACAAAGTCATAGGATTGACTTCAAAGATGATAGAAGACTCAGACGCAATCATGTTGGCTCCAAAGAAGGGAGTTATTTACTATTTTCCAAAACTGAACCAGTAAATATAGATAGATTTTCCTCCAATTTTAGCAATGTCTCATAAATGTAGGACCTTGCAACTTCATGTGACCCTACAAATTGAAGATGATTGTTATGTAGGTAAGACACCTAAACAACCATCAAGTAGGGGATGAACTGCTACAGTTGATGCTTCCTCACATAGAAAGCACCAAGAATGAAGTCAGCAGCTACCTAGATCCCTGCATAGCCCCCAACATGTCACAAGAGGCGACTACAGGAGGTGCATGAGAGGACAACAACCTACAGAGACCACTATAGGAGGTTCTAGGTGCTTGTAACAACCACCAAAGCCATTGGCAATGGCCGCAACAATCCCCTCCTACGTTGCCTAGCATTGGCAGCAATAGGAGGGGTGTCTGACGATGCTGCTGTTGTGTTGCCGGTGGCTTGGTGGCATTGTTCCCTCGCTGTTGTTGGCTGGTAGCAATGCCTGGTGTCCGTTGTTAATGGCTATTGCTACCAACAGTGAAGAGAAGAGGAGATCAAGAGAGAGAGATGTTTCTCTCTCTAGGGTTAAGGTTTTGGTGGAGAACAATACCTGAGTGCAAAGAATCAAGGACTCACCTTACTTCGGTACCATGTTGAGGGAAAAGAGAATGAATTATTTTATTGGAAAAGAAACCCTAGTCCTCTTTATATATAGGCTTTCAGGAAAATTACATGTAATGCCCTTAATGAAATACAAAATTGTGAGATCCAGAACCTAGATTTTCATGTTCGACCTAGATTTCCCTCTTCGTAGGAAATACAATGCCCTTTGTTTGACACGAATCGAAACTTTTGAAATATCCATTTAGGTGCCAATTGGAAGGTTTGGATGGAGAATAGATTGTAATTATGATTCTTAGGTGCTGATGGTTCCATGGGAGTGCTGCTGTGGTGGGTATGTGTGGATGCGTGAGAATGAGAGCGAAAGAGGAAGGGAAGAAATGAAGAGGAAGGGGAGGAGGAGGAAGGGTAGGGGGAGGAGTTCTTTATTTTAATTTAGTTATTAGTGTCATTTGTAGTGGGAGTGTTTGAGTTTATTTATTATTTTGCTTTGTTTGTATGTAGATAAGTGGAGTTGAGGTGTCTTTGACGATTCGATTCACTTTTGTTGAAATTTTAAACATAAAATGACGTGTTGTTGTAAAGCTTTTGTGGTGGAAAGTCGACTATCAAAACATTAATTATTTGTAACCATAATGATTAGGTCGTTTCCACAGGGAGGAATTAGCCTAGTAAAATAATAAATGATGATTTGTCTATTCAAGACTATCAATTGGTAAATATAGAACCCATTGCAACCTTAGGAATCATCATTCTATGAAATTGAATAAGAGTAGAGGGAGTTCTTATACAAAACCACTTCAATAAAATATCCTTTAAATAAATGAATAGTATTCTTACAATGGCAGTTGACGTAATTTTTATTTGAATTGAAAATAGAGGATTTTCTCTTCGTGCTTGTGCGAGGAGGAGGAGCTGTGGTCAGCTGCGAGGATCGAGGGGAAGGTACATCTCAACAAGGGCTTCGTGTTGACGATCTCGATGCGGGTTGAAATGGCTGTCGGTGGTTGCGCAATGGTGGGGAGACCGGCAGCAATGGCTTCTCGACGTCGATGTGGAGATATCAGGAAGGTGCTGTGGATGATAGGCTTGTCAGTAAGCACGCGATATGCATTGTAGTGGTGATGGTGTCGAGCTTGAAGGTTGGAGGTGGTCGGTCGGAGGGCACTCAACGGCGGGGTATCCAATAGGAGCACGTCAGCGTAGGTGACGGCGGTGACCGTGCATGGCCTCTATAATCGGAGTGGACACTCATGGGGTAGGGATGATCTGAGATGGAGCGCAGTCGAGATTGGAGGTCGAGGCAGACAATGTGGTAGTTGTTGCGTGTATAGATGCTTTGGGTTCTTTGGTGAATAGAGGAAAGGTTTTGGTGAAGAAGAAGAAGAAGAGGAAAGAAGGGGTGATGGTGGGTGGCTGTTGGGGTGTGGAAGGGTTGTGCATGGATGGTGGGCGCAAGCAGGTGGGTGAGGGAGAAGGGTTGTGGGTTTTGCGAGGGGTGAAGGGTGTTGGCGGTGGTGATGGATGAAGGTGATGGGGTTGTGGTAGTGGGGTGGTGGTGATGGATGACTAAGGGTGAAGGAAGTGCATGGTATCACTATGCATAGGAGGATGTCAAGGGCAGGCAAAGGAGTAGGCTCAGATCACGGTGCATACCGTTGACACAGTGTATGCAATGGCCATGGTGCTTGCTAGTTCCACGGTGGAGAGGATGGAGGAGGTCCTCGCAGGGGGGGAGGGAGATATCCTCTGGAGAGGTTCTCCTTCCTCCTCTTTATGCTCAAATACCCTTTGCCCCTTCATCTGCAGCGTCTATTAGGGAATTTTGAATTCCCTTGCCAAATTAGGCAAAGCCTCGAAGTCATCGCGATTTCCCTGCATTTAAAAATATGTAATATGTATTTAAATGTATAATGGATATAAAAAGAATATATGCTAGATAAAATGAATTTCACTTATATTTAGGTAATTAGAGATCATGGCACCACAGTTAGGAAGCACTTAGTCCAATTCGTGATTCACTAAAGTTAACCCATCAGTCTTGTAAGGTTGAATATGGTTGGGAGAAATGGATAGGTGTCATTTTCTACTTTTTGAGTGCGATCATACTAGCATTAATGAATCAGATCTCATTAAAACTTTGAAGTTAAGCATGATCTGCAAGAGTGTAAGGTAATGGTGGAGTAACTAGAGGAATGCTTAGACTAGCCAGTGTATTCCACGAGCACGAGAACGTATACAATGACTTGTTGGTAGTGATAAAGGGAGAAGGAGCGAAGTAGGGGTGTCTGTGTGGTTGTCCTTATATATATATATGGGACGGATCTTATGCGCATTATGCTCATATTCCCTTTAATAAGCATAAATCTACAGGCAACCGATAAAGATCTAATGGATGGAAATAAAACCACCAATGTGCATAACACTGTGGTTTCGTATTACGATCTTAGCGGACCCATACCAAAAACGAGCATTAAAAATAGTAATTAAAGATGTCACATTCCAAAAATATCGAAACATTAACAAAATACATGATCTCCATAATCAATGCATTTTCCCTGAATGTAGGAACTAACAATGTGCAAAATCCATGATTCAAATCAAAAAGAGAAAAAATGGAAATACAAAATGAATATAAGAAGACAAAATCACTTGTAATACGTGTAATGAGTGTGTTCTGTTGACGATCGTGTGCTGTTGACGATCGCAACAATGGAAAGCCGTGCACTACAGGTATGTCTTCCAATAAAAATGAAGCTTATTAGTCATAACGTGTCCATATGTATGTTGTATTGAAAGTTGCAAATGGTTGTAATGATTGAATATTGTAGCCGTAATGGAGTAAATATGTAGTTGCAATGAAAGCAACTATACATTGTATCCTATGTTGCTATGAAAGAATGGCCAAGCGATCATGAAAACAATTAATAATTTTAATACAAAAATGATTAAAAAATGTGTCCCTCTATGTAATCGTGCAAATTCTTGAGGGTCTGGAATTAATCCGTGATTCAAATAAAAAATGGGAAAAAATGTTAATGAGAATTAAATGGGATATGATAATATAAGAAGACGAATTTGCTTGTAATACATGGAACGAGTGTGTGTTGATGACAATTCCAACAATGGAAAATGATGCAGTACAGGTATGTTTTCAAGTAAAATAAGGTTTATTGGTCATATTGTGTGCATACGTTTGTTGTATTGTAAGTCGCACATGGTTGAAATAAATGAATGGTGTAGTCGTAATTGGGTGAATATGTAATCGTAATGAAAGAAAATGTAGATTGTCACATATCCTCACATGAAAAATCGACCATGCAAATTGCTAAAAAATGATATCCATAATACAACAACGAATAAAAAATTCAACCCTTTGTATAATCGTGCATAAAGTTGTAGGTATGTATTCAATGATTTGCAACTTGCTTGCCAATGGAAACAAATAATATCATGCTAATATATCTAAAAAAATGATATACTAATAAACATATGGGGATTCAAATATGCATTACGAGTTGGCAAAAAGTTATCTTGAAGTGACGTTAGTAGATGAAGCTTCAAAGATGTATTACGGCTTGGCAAAAGGATATCTTGAAGTGATGTTAGCAGATGCATCAACCAATGGCAACGAAGCGTGTTACGAGTTGGTGAAAAGTTGCAGAGCAGTCATGATTGTATATGTAACATATTAAAATACATTATAAACGTAGTAAGGTGACGTCGAAAAAATAACACATAAAATAAACAATAAAAATGTGAGCGAATGCCTAATATGAAAAGGGGGATATATGTGTAAGGATGCACATTAACTGACATCTTCTTTCTAGAGGTTGCGCTGGAGAGGAGGAGGACGATGGAAGGAACCCTCGTTCTAACTTCATCTAATGAGCAATCAGGTAACTTTTACGATTACTGTTGCTATGGATGTCCAACTGTGAGAATGTTTCATGAAGTATGGAGTTTCTTCAGTGGTAAATATGTCATATTTACACTGGATTACGTTCCAGAATGATGAAACCCTAATATTCTAAGAACATACGGATGTATATGCCATTTTGAATTTTAAATGATCAAACATATCTGTGAGAAGGTTTATTTGTAGTCTTAATACGACGTAAACTAAAACCCACCCATTTCCATTTATAATGGAGTAGTGTCAAATGTATGCTTTATACTTGTTGTCAGTGCGGAGCATTGTAGCTAAAGAGTGTACCTTTGTTCCCAGCGTGTTTATGTTAAAAGGGGTATTAGTGGTTCCAATAAGATATATGACTTAGGGTGAATCAATTTAAATAACATTGAAATCTTTATACATGCGTATACTAACGACTAAGATCTTGAAACGTAATTTTTCCAATAAGATACATGTGTATCACGAATGTCGTGAGACACGTATGCTATAATACAACCAAATTATAAATAAATTGTAAGTTTATCTAAGAAATGTTTGAACTGCGATTGTCATTAATTGAGGAAAGCATGGTTGGAACTAGGAGATTGGACGCCAACAAGCAAATGGATCAATTGAAAAAACAAAATGAGATTGCTATGCACATGACAACAAGCAATGCCAGTGATGAGGTGCAGTGCAAAAAAGCAAAAACGTCAAATACAACACAAGAGATGGCATTTTCAAATAGTGATCAACATTAGACAAAGAAATTCGGGTGTAAGTGCACACTATTTACCCTGTTAGATTGCAAAGCATGTCTTACAAAAATGCATTCTTCCATTAAAAGGGTTTATTATTGTTTACATCATCTTACAGTTAGAGAGTCCATCTAGTATCGCTGCTACATACCGCACTTTAAGGAGTATATGGACGTGCATCCACTCACTGAAAAGTAGCAAGGGCTTTTGGAAAAAATGACCTTCTATAAATTGGTGGGAGTGTCAAAGGTACTGATTGATTATAGGGTGCTACATTGGATTATAGAGAGATACTAAGGAAGTGGTAAATTCTTACTTGGAAAAAAGCTCCTTGAATTCTCGTGTGATGACATAGGTATAATACTTAGACTACCCAACACAGGGTATCAAGTGAAAATCATTGAGAAATCACTTCCATGGAGTAGTTACATCCAGCAAAACATATTAAAAAATGTGAGGAAATTAGATAGGAGAACATTGGAACCAATATTAACTGCTTACTACAGAAATGATGACTGATCGGTCTACATATACGTAACCTGCCTTATTCGTCTCATGTTTGCCACTTTCTTGTTCCTGGAATCCAACTACAAATTCCCTTGAATACTTCTGAATTACATTGATTCTCTTGAGGATACCAAGTTCTTGAACTGTTCCTTGGCGGTGTCAGAATAAATACTTGGAAGAATGGATGATGTGGTCGACAAGATAAGAGAATGGAAAAAGGGGGCAGTAGTGAAAAGTTGGGTTACCTAAATGGCTACATACTGTGCCTTTACGTAAGATTGATTCCATTTATTTTGGGTGTTTTGATGATAATCTATGGTAAGAAGTTTTGATTAATAATGCATATATATGTTGCATCGATCAGGTATGGATGTTGGAGCACTGCTTCAAGGATTCTTACATGAGTAGGGATTTAAGACCAAGGATTAGGAAGTGGACAGGTTCAACTATAGTGAACCTAAAGCTGGTCGAGGGCTTAAAGAACAAAGAGGTAATAAGAAGATATAATAGCCTGTACTGTAAATCGTAAATATTGAAATTATATGTGTGCTTTGTATATGTATTTTAGGTGTGCACCAAATTGTCAACCAAGAAGAATGAGGTTTTTCGAGTTGGTGCCGATGACTACATGTTCTACTTGGACACGTTCGAGACATCAGGTTTTGTGTATCAAAGACCACTTGTTGTATTATTTGAAGTGGATACACAACAACCACTAAATAATCTTGTTGAAGAAAGAGAGAATGAATGCTGGTCAGATGTTTGTTGTGAAAGAATTGATGAGTTGGAGAAGAGGAATGATTCATACGTATTCGAATTGGATAAATTGTGAGAAGAAATAAAAAAATTGAAGGAGATGAAGGTGGTTGTGGAGCACAAAGACATTGCCATGCAGGTTGAACTCAGTGATCAGTGCCAGCAAATGAGTCATTTGAAGCCAAGTAAGATGACTAAATCTGAAAAGAGCCTGGTAATTTTGGTCGATGCAGTATGCATGAGAATTGAACCACCAACTTTTGACTTAATGCTTTCAGGTAACAATGACCTTGTACCTGAGAGCGACGCTTGTAATGCTGCTACTGTGACTGACGCAAAGGCAGTCGAGCTCCAGAGAGATACATCTAAAGCAGTAGAGGAGACAACACAACTTGAAAAGAGAACGTCATGTGAAAAGTCTGGCAGTGAATCCAAGGATGGGAAGAGTACCACTGAGAACAAAAAGAAGTTGGGAAGAACTCCAAGTTCAATGGTGAGGAGGATAAAAAAAAGACAGAATGAGGGAAGGTGGAGGATAAGAAGATGGAAGGTGCATGTAGTGACAAAAAGACGATAGGAGGGAGAAAGAAGGGGAAGACAAGGGATGGGGAGAAGAAGGTACATAATATTGGTTGTGAAGAAGTGACAGAGAAGGGGAAGGATGGAGAACATATGGAAACTGCAAATGTTGAAGGAAAGGGTGAACTATTTGCTGGGAAGGGTGGTCATGGGGGTGATAAGGATGATCAGGTTGTTCAAAGTGCATCCACCCTACTTGTAAATACAAATGTTGATAGTGATGCTGTGAGTAGCGCTCATTTATCTAACTTCAACTTAGACATACTTCAAATACATTGTAACATGCTAATATTCTGAATTTGCAGTACTTATGTGAACCAAGAGATGATTATATGGGGTGTGACAGTGTAACTAATGAAGAACATGGAACAATACAGTGGTTTTTGTGAGATCCCTGTGACAAGTAAGTATGAAGAATTTGAAAATAAATATTTAGTAACATCTTCTTTTTGTGAAAATATTGACAAATATATGTCTCATCCTGTAGCTACAACAAGAATTATCACACACCATTAGACAACTACTGTGCTAGGCAGCACATACACAACCTCCTTTATGGTGGGATGATAGAGGATATGGTATACACATCTGTAATAAAATTCAACAAGTCATAAAAGAAAGATCACCGTGGATTACTTTTATTTTCTTTAATTTAACTATTGCAATAATTCCTGTAGATAATAGATGCCTATATGGATGTGTTGTTCTTTAAAAATTTAGTGCTTCATGGAGGTGAAGCTCCATACTTCTTTGCATCATTGATAGTGTGGTATGTTTCTTTAAACGATGAACATGACAAGAGAAAGATGATTACAACACATACATAACACATGTTTTTGTGAAGAAAAATACTGATATGTGTTCTTGACATTCAGAGCTTAATTAGAAACAAAGTTGGGAGCATGACGATGGATAACAATGAAAACCTTGAACACATATTTGACGCTAGGCCAAGTACCCTTACAAATATTAAGAAGGCATTCTTCCCAATACACCTGCTAAGACACTGGATACTGTTGGAGGCATGTTTTGAAACAAGGATGTTCTACTCCTACGATTCCATGAGACATGACAGGAGAAGCAAATCTGAGGCAATGTGATGGGTAATAAAAAAACTAACATATCTTCTCAATTAAAGTTGTATTAGATTCCACTTTGTATAACTATATATGTTGTAATACAAGAGTCAATGTTTTTGGTTGTGTTGTATTATAAATGTTGTAATATAACTCTAACAATAAAAAATGCACACCTTAATGTAACTTATGAAAAACCATAAGTACTATCTATGTCTATAGGTGTGTATATACATGATTCAGAGATTTTGGTTGTGTTGCATTACACAAGATGTAATACAAATTCTAGTGATCAAATGTTTGATTATGTTATATGACCCAAGATGTTATACAAACTCTAGTGATCAAATGTTTCATTTATTGTATTACACAAGATGTAATACAAACTCTAGTGATCAAATGCACAAGCCAGTGCAAGTTTGTGAATAAATAACACCGTTCTAACAGTAAGTACTATATAAAAGTGTAGATGTTCTCAAACATGATTATGTGGTTTATTTTGTGTTGTATTACAAATGCTATAATACAACTCCAAAAATACAAGCGCACAATTTATTGTAGCTTGTGAATAACATGTTGCTAACCATAAGTTTATCTTCTGCGAAAGGAACTGGTTGGCAAGTTTTTTACAAATAAATTCCCTTTGGAGAATGTCAGGAATTGGAAGATGCTTTATGTCGAGAATATACCAATGGAATTAGATACAAGTGTAGATTGAATCTATGTCATAAAATACATGGATTACATTTGTGCAGGTAAAAATCTTGACTTCACAAGTAGGGATGTACCAAAGTTCAGAGCACAAATAGCTGCTACACTTCTAGATTGTGGTGATGATGATAAGCATGAAGAAATAAACCCATTCGTCAGGATGCTAAAAAGGAATGGAGATTAGAAGGAAATATCCTAGGTTTCTTATGTTAGTGAACTACATGGGTCTATTTTACTCTTAATCCTTGAATAATTTCTAGTCTGTTGGTCTACTTGCTTAGCATATGAAGTAGACATGCTCGATATTTTTGATTATTTTGAAATTTTTTGGTCATGTGAACATCTTTGCATGCACACCTTGCATAAAAATTGATATTAAGAATGTTTTTAGCCTCTAAATTAGGTATTGTTATATTCTGAATAGCCAATCATGTTTCACTGTGATAATGTACAACAGTTACCATGTTACAAACGTAAATGATTGGTGTATAAAGTAGATTAACGTAATACAAACCTCTCCCCATTTTCATGGATTGCATTTTGACAGTTATCAAAAATTACACATCTAATACAGTGTATTATTACCAACTAAAATTCTACTTTTGTTAGAGTTTTGTGTAACTGTAGTAATGCAAATTTTTTGAAATGGTAATGGTTCAACGATTAGAGAATATGTAGAGAGCAAGAAATCCCACATGAACTAACAACGTAATACACTCATTTATTCCCTAAGAAAATGCTCGAGAAACACAAGTGTCCATAATAAAAAACTCTAATTTAATGCTGATGGGAACACCATCATGAGCCATAACTAGCTTAGTTTGATTTGATTAAGTCAATAAAAGCTCCTACATATCTTTCAGAAGGTCTTAATGGCACAAAACATTGATTTGAGAAGAAGACAAAAATACAGGGTTATTTCGACAAATTTACTATTCGATCATAGAAATAGAATAACCACGAGTTTTCTCAGGAGTTGAATAAATGTAAAATGTTCTTTAGAGTCTATTAAGATGGTTCATACAGAACGAAACAGGTTTTCACGGGTTATAGGAATTAATGGACATTTAAAACCCTAAAAACAGATCGCTTAATTCACTGAGGTTTTAGTCAGGATAAAATTAACCTAAATCCTCTAAAATTCATAAAAAAATATTCTCTAGGGTTTGGTACGCTTGATTTGACCATCAGAACCCAATTTGACAAAAAACAGTCTCAGATAGAAAGTTGCCCTAATTTAGGCAACTATGCAATTTACCCAGTCAAACTTGGTCAAAACCAAAAGCAAACTTCACCATTGCATTTCTTGGGCCTAAATTAGGTTTGTATCAAAATTTGGGCCCAATATTAGATCATATTGATCGAGTTTGCATTTTGGTCCTGTCTGACTATTTTTTCTCACACCTGTGTCCTTAACTTTCAAAAAATCTGCATTTGGGTCCCTAAATTTGTCATCTTCTTTACAAGCTGGTCCTTGCTGCCACTGGAGTGAACGCACTTTGCTCCGGTGAGATTCTAGCGGAGATTTCTCTCTCGATTCTCAATCAAACCTTCTCAAATTTGAACTGGAGATTCCGCTAGAAATTATCTTCCAATCAGACCGATTCTTGAGCTTCAATTTTTTCCCAATCTCTCATGCGAATGCATGAGAGATTTGGGCTTCCTACTCCGGTGAACCTTTCAAGTTCAATAGCTTGGTTTCCAAGCTTCAATCGCTCTCTAAAGGCCTATAAGAGGATCCCTAATACACATCGATCATTTCAAGCTCGATTTTGGTTGGAAATTCCCCACATTCCTCCTTCATACTCCAGCCGAAAGGCTCCTCGAGCTCTAACAATTTCTTCCGATCTCCTTCATCGTTCGGCGGCATATTCTTCTTCCTCATCTTCCTTCGCGTTGTGCCATACCAACGGGCATCTCTTCCTCCGTCGTCCTCGCCGTCCTACCCTCACCGAAGTCATCTTCGTCCCCGACGCCGACCACACCAGAACCGGTGTCGCCTCTACTCCTCGTCGTCCATCATCCACCTAGATAAGTTCCCTAGCATCTCTACTTCACAGCCACACCAACCACTCTACATTTTGACTGCTGACTCACTCGCATGCCCTCTATCTTCCACCTCGTCGGCATACCTCTGGCGAGTTCGCACGGCCACCACACTCCACCAAATTGGCCGCCACTTGTCCCTACACCTCCGCGTCAACCCCAGGAGTGAAAGCCTTAACCTAGTTAGGTCTATTGCCCCTCCAAACTCCTTACCCGACTAACGCACTTCTGGCCATCTCCGACGAGGTCATCAGACCTCCACGATGCTCCTCGCCTCACGGTACACCCATCACCATGTTCGTTGTCCCACGGCAATCCTGCTGAACTATCTAACGTGGCTGTAAGTCTCTTTTCCTTGATTTTCAGGTGTCGAGTTCCTCCACGCCATTAGCGACGAGCTTGAGCGAAGCTTGAAGATCTCTTCAGCTGTTGAAGCCCCAGGCAACACTCCAGGTGCAGCGGACTTTGTCCAGGAACACAACCAAGGGATCAATTTGGTACCTAGATGGATCCTTTGACTAGAATCGAGCTCAATACTGTCACTGTGCTGTGCGAAGAAGGAACCTGGAAGGATTAGTGCCATATCGGAAGTTGGCAACCAGGAGCAGCGTAATTTTTTGATTTTCTGCAGCAACCTTATCACCTCAAGTTACATAGGGGGTGAGGTCCCTCACATGCACCCTCTCATGCCTCGCCTGTGACACACTCCACGCGAGCCTGGTCTGACTCGTTTACCCGCCTACGCTTGCACACACCTCGGCTGCTACCCTACTGCAGGTAGCCCTAGTCCTGGGTGCGTTCTGATCCGATACCCGACTACCCGGTTATCCCTGAGAGAGGGAAGAGGAGGAAAGAAAGGAAGAGAGAGAGCACAGGGGTAGGGGGTTTCGCTTCCCATGTATTGGGCTAACACTTAGCCAAAATTTGAAGCCCTCTCCCCTGTAAAAGAGAGAAGAGGAAGAGAAGAAAAGGCAAGGCTGGAGAAGAGGAGAACCGTAGAAGAACTAAATAAGAGAAGAGAAGGCATAGAAGGCAGAAGAAGAAGAACAGAAGAGCAGAAGTGGAGTGAGGCTTGAAAAGTACTGTAGCATCAGACGTTTAAGATGTTTAATCAGATCATCAGATGCCTGATACTCCTTTGAGCTTCTGAGGCTATATTATCTTGACATAACTTGATTTGCATTTGTTTGGTATTATTGTATAAGGGTAATTGGTGATTCAAATCACCATTTTACCTTATTATTTTTACATGTTGATACTTGAATTCTTGAAATATTATTCTGAATTAAGATTTGGCCAAAATTGCTTATATATTGTGATCTTGAGATTCATATTTGCGACTTGCTCCCAGCGAATGACCTCAGATTTCATTCGAGAATAAATATTATATGTTTTTCGAACTTATTCGATCTATATTGCAACACGATAATTTTAAAACCCGTTTCAGAGTGACTAACATTTTGGCGCTGTTGCCAGGGAGCAACGTGCAACTTTGGTCTCTTAATTGCAATATCTAATTTGATACTAACTTGCTCTATCTCTTTTGACTGTGATCTGTGATAGGGATTCATTGGAGGAAGATTAGCCGCACATCATAACACTCTAGGGGCAAGTAAACTCCATCCAATTTCCCCTAAGCCCTTGATTCTGAAAAGCTAAAAAAGGGAAGAAATCAATTAGGGCTACTTGCATTCTATTCTTAGAATAACCATCTCAAGTTGCCTTATTCGATACATTCTAGGGAACATCCCAACCCTGATTTGTGTACCTACTTAGGGTTCTAAGGTATCTAGGTCAATCACCTTCTTGCTTAAGCCCTAAGTACCATATTTGGATGAATTGAATTGGACCAATCAGAACCAATTAGGGTTTCCAGTTTAGGATTTTAGAGATACACTTGCTTAATCATGAAATAACCTTCCCAAACAGTGTGTGCCTAAGCCTTGGTTGAATTGATTTATTCAAGCAAACCCTAAAATCAGGCTCTTAATTTCATTTGAACACTAAAAGAGGGACCTAAATTTCTCAAAGGATAAACAGGTGAAGTTGACCCACCTTGTTGGGTTAACCAATCTTCAAATTAGGTCACCTTGCACTAAAACATCTTAAAGTTTAAGTGAAATCATAAACACCCTTGCTCTTAACTTAAAATTGGTAGACTTAAGAGGTCTAGTCACCATTCTGGTCTACCTGGATCCTCAGTGACAAGAAAGGTCGGGTGGGGGAAACCCTGTGTTAGTCACTTGAAATCGGGTTTTAAATTGTTGCGTTGTAGTATAGTCAAAATCTCGTGAAAAATAGATAAAATTTGTACTCGAGAAATCTGAGGTCGTTCGCTGGGAGAAAGTATGAATTTATCCTCAAGATTACAATTTTAAATAACAGAGTTAAGAAATTATGATCAGAAATTGATTCAGAATAATGTGGCATTAATATCAAGTGTCAAACTGCAAAAAGAATGGAGTAAAATGGTGATTTGAACCACCAATTACTCCCTACAATAATAGTAAGTGGAACTCAAGAACTATGTAGAAATAAACTCAAATCAAATGTCTGATTGAATGATCAAACGTCTTAAATGTCTGATGAATGGTGATATCTCTTCTGATCTGCTTCTTCTCTTTCTCTGTGCTTGTCTCTCTTCTTCTTCTACGGCTCTTCTTCTTTTCCTTTCTTTCTTTGCTTACCTTCTTTTTCTTCTCTGCTTCTCTTCTTCACGCAGAGGGGGAAGGGGTCTCAAATTTGGCTAAGTGTTTAGCCAACTTCTCTGGGGAGCAAAACCCCCCAAACCCCTGTGCGCTCTCTCTCTTTCTCTCTATGGGTGAAGCTCTCCCAGAGCCTTCCACAGTATCGGGTATATAGGTAATCTGATCTAGAGCGCACCCAGGTTCAGGCTCACCGGCAGTGGGTGGTGAGCGAGGAGTGTATAGCTTAGGCGGGTAATCGGACCAGGCCTGTGTGAGTAGTGTCATGGGCGAGGCAGAGTGAGGGGTGTGAGGGACCTCACCTGTTGTGTCTAAGGCAACAAGGCCCAAACACAAATTCAATTTATGCCGCTTGAGAAGGTCGACGCTTTCTGATGTGGGACTATCCCACTGAGAGTTTAGTGTGAGCATCTGCAGGTGGTTCCTCATCTGATTGCAATAGCTGTCGATAGTGTTTCACACAATTGGAGACCTGGGTGTAATCCTAGATGATTTCTGTGTCGACCTGGAGTTGCAGCCTGGGGCGAAGACCTTAAGAACATGGCCGGGAACATTGCGGAGAAGCTACGTTAATGGTAGAGACGCTTGGCACCTAAAAACAATAATAAGGCCTTTCGACCGTGTCAGAAAGCTCAGGAACAATCGTCGGAGCACGACGAGTTCAACGATGGCGGTGCCGTGGCGTGAGCGTGTGTGAAGAGGCCTGTTGACCTCGCGGAGGGTGGCCGAAGAAGCGTGAGTTCGGTAGAGGGTTTGGAGGAGCAATCAGCTTAACAAAGTTAGGGCTTTTGCTCCTGAGGTCGAAGCAGAGATGTGGAGCGTGGAAGCGGCGACGTAGGTGATTTGTGGTGGCCGCTAGCACTCGCTGGAGGTATGCCGGCGAGATGGAAGATGGAGTCACAGAGGGCGTCGGTGGGGTCGAAACGGTATGTTGGAGATGCTGACATGATGACGAGAAGTTGAGGAGTTGATTGAGAAGGGTAGCAGACGACGGGGAGCAAAGATGGCGTCGGAGAAAGGAGGAGCTTTGGTAGGGGTTGGACGGTGAGGATGAGGAAGATAGAGGCACCAGCTGGTACTGCACGATGCAGAGGTGAGAGGGAAGGATAAATCCATCCTCGGTATTGCGAATGGATGAGGAATGGAGACAGAGGAGGTCGCCAGATGTCGAGGAGCACTTCGGTCGGAGAAGAGAAGAATTGGGGGTTATTCCAGTCTAATTCGACTGTGGGAAGTTCGTTGTGCCCCGGGGGTTCTTTTATAGGTCATCAGAAGGCGAACAGAGCTTGAGAATCAAGCTCTCAAGCTTGGAAAGCTTCTTTGGAGATAGAAACCTAAATTTCAATTGATTCGCATGTCACTTTGGGCAAGACTTAGAGCCCAAGATGTGGCTCAAATGGAAGGCAACTTCGTCAGGAATTTGAGTATCTATTTTGGGATAGACTGATTGAGAATTGAGCAAGAAATTCTTGCTTGATCTGAATGGTGAAGCTCAGGGTTGCCTTTAATGGCACCAGGGACCTTTTTGCAAAGATGATGAATAAGTTGGGGGGTTGCTTGTAAGGAATTTTGAAAGTTAAGGGCATGGTTGTGAAACAAAAGGTCAGATAGGACCAAATTGCAAAATAGGTCAAGATGATCTTAGATTGGGTCCAAATTTTGGGTACAAACCTAATTTGGACCCAAGAAATTTGATGGAGAAGGATTTTTGTTTTGACCACGCTTGACTGGAAAACCTACGTAGAAACCCAAATTAGGGCAACTGTTTATCTGAGACTCTATTTTGGGTCAAGATAAGTTCAAATGGTCAAATTGAAGATACCAAACCATAAAGAATATTTTTCTATGATTTTTAAAGGGTTTAGGTGAATTTATCCTGACCAGAACCTCAGTTAATTAAGCAGGTCTATTTTTAGGGTTTTAGAAGTCATTTAATTCTCAAAACACGTAAAAACCCTTTTCGGTTTGTTCTAACCCCCTTGTTAGACTTTTAGGACCATTTGACCCTTAATTAACCCCTGAGAAAACCTGTGGTTATTCTGAATTCATGATATGATGGTAAAATTATAGTTTTAACCATGATTTTTAATCTTTCCCTTATAATGATTATGTAATGACTTAGGGTTCTCTGGCGGTTATGTAGGAGCATTTAATGACTTAATCAGATCAAATTGAGCTAGTTATGGCTCACGATAGTGTTCCCATCACCCTGTAACCGGTGGGAGTCTTTATGGGACTCTCCCTTTCTGGCTGCCCAGGTAATTCTTAGGTGGACGACTTTCTGAATTAGGGGTATCATCTGCCTCGAACCTCTATAGCCATCCAAAAATATTTAGATGTCTTGATTGGGTACATCACCTTCTGTCCCTCATCTACTCCATCGGTGCATGTTCAGAAGGAGGTCCTTAAGACCACCCTTGAGGCCTCCATTAGTCATTCACTCTCGTCGAGGTCATGCCTCAACTTCTGTGTTTGTGCAACAACTTGATCACATTGACATATCTTCTGATTCAGAACCTACTTCCCCCTTATCAGCTATGGATCCCCGAGAAGATCAACCTAACCTTGAGCAACAATTCCATGATTTTGAAAATCGAATCAATGCCATCATCAACCCACCGCCTCATCCTCAAATGCGAGATCACTATAATCTTACAACAGTGGAAATCGAACCTCGAATCAACATTCCCGCAAGTGGACTTGAGGTGGATCTCAAGCCTAGCATGCTTTGTATGACCACAAAATTTCATGGCTTGAACTCCGAGGATCCTTTCCGAGGATCCTTTCTAGCACATCAAAAACCTAAAGCATCTGGCCCACACTTTTGGGGCAGATGTACAGAATTGTGATGGCCTACTCTTAAAACTCTTCTCCTTCTCTTTGGCCGACAAAGCCACCCACTGGTTTCAGACTCAACCACACACAATCAACACATTGGGAGAACTCCAAACTGCCTTCCTGCAAAAATTCTACCCCATTGGTCGTTCGTACAAACACTATATGGCACCAAATCACGCACTTCTCCCAAGGAGCGGGAGAATCTCTACATGAGGCATGGGATCATTTTCTGGATCTCATGCGTAAGTGCCGCCATCATGGAGTTCAGAAGTGGGAACAAGTCCAATCCTTTTATCATGGGCTCCATGATGACATTAAGCTATTTGTCAATGCAACCTGTGGTGGTAGCACCATGGGTCAACATGAGGACACGATCTGGGAGATTCTTGAAAACATGTGTGAGAACTCCTCGAACAATGAGTCACTGGGTGCGTATGACCAGACGTCCACCCGCGCATTGTCAAATAATCGGGGGGGTACACGAATCCCCAGGCCTTTCTGCATCCATTGATTTGGAGTTGGTAGCCAATCAATTGGATAAGGTCTCCATTATCAAAAAGAAGGTGGATGACATCACTCGTCATCTACACAAATCCACCTCTGTACCTCAAAGCAATACGCGCACCTGCCCACGGGAAGGGAGGCTGCACACAACATCTACCATTCCCTGGGGATGGATGCATATCCTCCCCCGTCTAATTGTGGCTTCGGAGGCAACTCTGGGTCAGCCCACCACAATTAGGGGAACTCTGAACCCTCATACCCTGATTATCTCGGAGATCCTCAGATCTGCGAGGACCTTCACACCATCCAGAATAATCCTTTCTACAATACGTACAACCCTGGATGGTGGAATCATCCTAACTTTGTGTAGTCAGGAAATAACCTGAATCTAAGATCCCAATTCCAACCCCGACCACGGAATCAATGATCGTATCAACCCACTCAACCAAGGCCTAATCAAAATTACAAATCTTGATAGCCTAAAGAAGATCAGACATCTTTGATTCTCCAGACCTTGGTTGACATGCAAAAATAGTGCAAAGAAGAGATCTCTGAGCTACGCAATCAATTAGCCTAGCTGGCAAGCACTCGCCAACCTGGTGCACTCCCTTCTCAGCCTCTTCGAAATCAAAATAACATGCTGAACTAGAGGTGCGTTATGAACCCAAATCAGGGCCAAGTTTACTTTGTTTATCAGGCCCCTTTTGCTCCATCACCTAACGGGATGGATGCTTCAACTTCATACTCGGGATTTCAGCAGCAGACACCTATTTTGCCAAACCCAAACTAGAATTAGGCTGGTTTAAATTCCATCACCACCCGTAGTGGCAAAGTAACACAAGACCCACCTTTTCCTCGCCATGACATGCCTGAGACTGTAGACCCTAACCCTAGATTGGTCATCCAGGACACACCCATTATGATAAAGTGCCTGAGTCAATTCTAGAGGAACCATCTAAGGTTCCATTTCCTGAGGCCTTGACCAAAGGAAAGAAGATAACCAAACCCGTGGCACCTAAGGAGGACTTGGTCAAGCTCTTTGAGTAGGTCCAAATAAACATCCCCTTGATGGATGCAATTCGCCACACACTGCCTTACACATGATTCCTGAAAGACATGTATACACCCAAGCATAAGCCGCGAACCAAAGGTGGGAACCTGATCGTACTGTCAGAGCAAGCCAGCTCCATCATTTTGAGCAAACTCCCACCTAAGGCAAAAGACCTAGGCACCCCTCTATCTCCTGTGCTATCGGTGATATACAGTTTGACCAAGCCTTATTGGACCTAAGAGCTTCCATCAATTTGATGCCCACATCCCTACTAGACCAATTTGAGGAATTTGAACTTAAACCGACAGAGATGACTTTGCAGTTAGCTGATCGATCTATTAAGTCACCAAAAGGAGTACTCGAGGTTGTCATAGTTAGGGTACACGATTTTTACTTTCTCGTGGATTTCATCGTCATAGACATGGATGCTCCTGAGAACTTGAAGAATACACCGATCATATTAGGGAGACCCTTTCTAGCCACAGCTAGGGCCAATATTAATTGTAAGGAGGGCCAAATTGAGTTAAAATTTGGGATCAAGACATTAAAGATTGACATCTTTAAGTCCTAACAAGGAATTAATTGTGGAGTTATCGAACAAATTTGCGATGTCGAGGTCATGGTTGACGACCCATGTATCGAGGAAAACTCGATTATTTCTGATCAACCACAAGAAAATCAAAACCTGCAATTAGAGGAGCTTGAACTTAACCTAGACACACCCATAGCTCCTTCCTTTGCTCCCGACACCCACCCTGAACTACCTGCTGCTGCTGACAATCCAATTATGGAATTAAAGCCTCTTCCTGATCATCTGAAATACATTTTTTTGGGTTCCAATTAGACGTTTCCTGTGATTATCAACTCTCGACTCACATCTGATCAGGAAACACGCTTGATTACTGTCCTCCAGCAGCACCAGAGAGCCATTGGATGGACTCTCGATGATTTGACTGGCATCAACCCCACATATTGCATACATCACATCTATACCGAAGAGGGTTCACGACCATCCTGTGAAATGCAGAGATGCCTCAATCCAAACCTGCAAGATGTCGTGAAAAAGGAGATCATCAAGTGGTTAGATGCCGATATCATCTAACTGATCTCCGACAATCATTGGGTGAGCCCAATCTAGGTTGTGCCCAAAAAGGCAGGACCCACCATAATTACGACTGAAACCAGAGAGATTATACCAACCCGTATAGCTAACTTGTGGAGAGTCTGCATTGATTACAGAAGACTCAATACCTCCACGAAGAAGGATCATTTCCTACTATCATTCATTGATTAGATCCTTAAGAAACTAGTGGGAAATCGATTCTTCTGCTTCTTGGATGGGTACTCAAGGTATAACCAGGTTGCAATCCATCCTGAGGACCAAGAGAAGACTACCTTCACTTGCCCCTTTGGGACGTACGTATTCCGAAGAATGCCGTTCGGTCTCTACAATGCACCCGTTACTTTTTAGTGGTGCATGCTTGCCATATTCTCAGATATGGTAAGTGAATACCTTGAAGTCTTCATGGATGACTTCTCGGTATTTGGAGAATCTTTTGATGATTGCCTCCTGCACTTGGTCTAAATCCTCAAGCGGTGCATTGACGTGAATTTGGTTCTTTCCTAGGAAAAGAGCCACTTCATGGTACCTGAGGGAACTGTCCTGGGACATCTTGTCTCTGAAAAAAGCATCTAGGTTGATCGAGCTAAGGTGAATTTGATTTCTAAACTCCCTATGCCTAGCTCGGTCAAGGACATCCGTTCATTTTTGGGGCATGTCTGTTTTTACCATCAATTCATTCCCGATTTTCGAAAATAGTGCACCCCATGACTTATCTTCTCTCTAAGGATGTCCCCTTCAAAATCACCGAGGAATGCACTCATGTATTTGAGATCCTATGTGATCGAGTTACCAAAGCACCTACCCTACGGTCCCCTGATTGGTCTTAAATTTTTAAGATCATGTGCGATGCATCTGATTATGCTGTGGGTGTAGTACTTAGGCAGAAAATAGATGGGAAACCTATGGTCATCTACTACGCTAGTAAGACACTTGGTGAGGCTCAGCGTAACTGCACAATTCTGAGAAAGAGCTGCTAGCTATAGTATTTGGCCTGGAAAAATTCAAATCTTGTCTTTTGGGTTCCTGTATTATCATATACTCTGATCACACTGCAGTAAGGCACCTCCTCGCGAAGAAGGATGCGAAACCTTGACTAATCCACTGGATCTTGTTGTTGCAAGAATTTGACCTCGAGAGTCATGACAAGCCAGGAAAGCAGAACGTGGTAGCTGACCACTTGTCCCGCCTTCCTTCTTACATTATCAACCCTTCCGGACCCATCACAGAACACTTTCCTGATGAGCACCTCCTAACTATTAGTACATAACTTCCTTAGTATGCTTATTTAGTGAACTACTTGGCGGCACATTAGATCCCGTTCGATTGGCCGAAGGCCAAGAAGGACAAATTGCTTTTCGATGCCAAGTACTACATCTGGGAAGGCCCATACCTCTTCCACATTGGTGTTAATCAGATCATTAGACGTTGCATCCCGGAAGTAGAAATTTAGGACATTTTACCCTTCTGCCATGACTAGGCTTGTGGTGGACACTTCTCTGGACATAAAACCGCAGCAAAAGTCCTCCAGTGTGCCTTTGACTGGCCCACGATTTTCAAGGACGCATGCGATCACTGTAAGGCATGCACTTGTTGCCAGACCTTGGGCAACATGAGCCATCACGATATGATGCCTTTATAGACGATTCTCATATGTGAAATCTTTGATATTTGGGGGATTGATTTCATGGGACCATTCCCTACCTCGGATAGCTTCAAGTACATTCTCCTCACTGTGGACTACATGAACAAATGGATTGAAGCCATCCCGACTTGAACCAACAATCATAAGGTGGTAATCAAATTCATTCACCAGAACATCTTTTCACTGAATGGTGTCCCATGTGCCATTATCTCTGATGGAGGGACCCATTTCACGAACGCTCAATTCAGATCACTGATGACAAAGCATGGGGAATTGCACTGAATCTTGACTCCTTATCACCCCCAAACCAATGGTCTAGCTAAGCTATCAAATCGAGAGATCAAAAAAATCCTTCAGGTCACTGTTCGACTTGACAGGAAAGATTGGTCATCCCGACTTCCAGAAGCCTTGTGGGCTTTTAGGACCGCCCACATGACCCAATTAGGCATGTCTCCCTTTAGATTGGTGTACGGGAAGGTGTGTCACCTCCCCGTCTAGTTGGAGCACAAAGCCTATTGGGTAGTATGGAAGTGTAATCCAGATCTTTCTAAGGCTAGAACCCACAGACAGCTTCAAGTGAGCGAGATCGATGAACTACACAATGACACGTATGAGAACTCATGAATTTACAAAGAGCGGGTTAAGGCCTTTCACGATAAGAACATATCCAGAAAGATCTTTCATCCTGGTCAAAAAGTCGTACTCTTTGATGCCAAGCTAAAACTCTTCCCGGGTAAACTCAGATCGAAATGGATTGGACCATATCTTATCTGACGTATTTTCGGAAATGAGCCATTGAAATCAGTCAACCCAGCCTTGATTCTGAACCTTTTATTGTGAATGGCTAGCGACTTAAGCCGTTCATTGAACTCACGGATACAAACTTGGCTGAGGTATCTTTTGATCTCCATTCTTCCTAAGCTTATTACGCCCGGCTGATGGCGTTAAACTCAGCGCTTAATGGGAGGCAACCCATCATCTTTTTGAAAAAACCCAAAACCCTTCTTGACACTTCTCGTTGCTGAACTCATATTGTACTTTAGGGTTCGTCCATTAGAACAGTTGACTCCACCTCGGGTACCCGTACCAGAGCTTGAAATCATCCGCAACAGTCATCCTGACCCGTCCACTCACCTAAGCCTGTTCAAATGTATGATCTAAGTTGAACTCGAACCCACCTAATTTACAATGACGACATTGCAAATTGTAGGCATGGGGGGATATTAAAGTGCAAAATGTTGTGAGAATCACTCCACAAGAAAGGGTTTCATAAAAAAAATTACATATTCCAAAAAAAAAAAAATGGGGGTGGTTGAGGAAAAAGAAGAGCCATTTTTGAAAAGGAGGGAAGAAAATTGAAAAGAGAAGAAAGTAGCACAAAGAAAAAGAAAAGAAAATTGAGCCCCTTAGAAACGATTTGGAACCTACACACCTTCTAGGTTGGATCGAATGATTAAGTCCTGAAAGGCTAAAACTTAATGGATTAGTGGTGAATACCGACCTTAGGCCTCTTGGATCAATTTCGATTTAAAATTTCACATACTTGTCAAGATCCAGATTAATCCTCAAGAGGTTGGGGAAAATGCAAAGCTTTAGTTTTAGGTCTAAGGCTTAGGGAGTATTCGACCCCGTTAACTGATCTTTGGTTTGCGGGACTCGATAACTTAAGCACCCTAAATCACTCACAGTCTGGTTCAGTGTGCTCTAAAGTTAAAATCATGCCAAAGGGCATTTAATCTGTTATGAAAAGGTCCTAAGATCTAGATTAGGAATGGCTTGAAAACACAAGTTGATTTGGATGAGTTCCCAGCATGGAGAGGCAGGAAATTCCCTTCGAAGATGTGCAAGAACATATCGTCTCGTCGATGCTTGTCTCCTAGGATATCTAAATATCCTACTGGGGGCATGTAAGCACCTTATGCTGGTCCAGATGCCATGGGTAGTTTTATCACGAAATGTTGATTGCCAGGGTCTAGATTTAGCTATAGAACGCCATAGACAGGATTATCCCAAAATCTCGAAAGCCAGGGTTTTGGGGGTTGCCATGGGTGGTGCTATCTCGAAGCATTGATTGCCAATGACCTTGCAAGGATTGATGGTGGGGACAAGGAATTCGATACAGATCGTGTTTAGGGCCAAGCCGAGGATGGATCTAAGGAAAAATATAATGAAAAGAAAAGAGAGTGAAAGCTCTCCACAAATCAAATTCTCCTTCTATGTCTCTCTCAAAATGCACTGGCAAACTGAACCGGACTAACCATGTTTTAAGCACGGGTGCTTTAACCGCTGGGTTCAACAAACCTTAGGTTAGTTCTTGTGAGCCTTAGAAACCTTCGCGGCAGACTGAGGCAAAAGCTAGTCAGGTCTAGATCTGGGCTCGCACTTGAGTACCTCTAGGCCTATTGTTGGTATTAAGATCTGATTCCTAGAGATGCGGCCTACTAAGGCATCCTGACGGTTAAATTCGACCTAGATAACTAGTTCGATTTAGATGGTTTTGCTAAGGGACTAGCAAAAGCTAGGCATGGGGATATGATGGGAACACCATCATGAGCCAAAACTAGCTCAGTTTGATCTAATTAAGTCAATAAAAGCTCCTACATATCTTTCGAAAGGTCTTAAGGTTACAAAACATTGATTTGAGAAGAAGACAAGAATACAGGGTTATTTCTGCAAATTTATCGCTCGATCACGGAAATAGAATAGCCATGGGTTTTCTTAGGGGTTGAATAAAGGTAAAATATGCTTTAGAGAGTATTAAGAGGGTTCATACAGAACGAAACAGGTTTTCATGCGTTACAGGAATTAATGGACATTTAAAACCCTAAAAACAGACCGCTTAATTCACTGAGGTTCTGGTTAGGATAAAATTCAACTAATTCCTCTAAAATTCATAGAAAAATATTATCTAGGGTTTGGTATGCTTGATTTGACCATCAAAACCCAATTTTACCAAAAACAGAGTCTCAGACAGAAAGTTGCCCTAATTTGGGCAACTGTCCAATTTACAAGCTGCATTTAGGTCCTATCTAACTATTTTTTCTCACACCCTTGCCCCTAACTTTTGAACAATTTGCATTTGGGTCCCTAACTTTTGTCATCTTCTTTACAAGCTGGTCCCTACTCCATTGGGGTGATTGCACATTGCTTCGACGAGATTCGAGCGGAGATTTCTCGCTCGATTCTCAATCAAACCTTCTCAAATTTGAACTGGAGATCCCTATTGAAATTATCTTCAAATCAGATCGATTCTTGAGCTTCAATTTTTTCCCAATCTCTCATGCGAACACATGAGAGATTTGGGTTTCCTACTCTAGTGAACCTTCCAAGTTCAATAGCTTGGTTTCCAAGCTTCAACCGCCCTCTAAAGGCTTATAAAAGGATCTCCAATACACACCGATCATTTCAAGCTCGCTTTTGGTTGGAAATTCCCCACATTCCTCCTTCCTACTTTGGCTGAAGGGCTCCTCGAGCTTTGGCGATTTCTTCCAACCTCCTTCATCGTCCGTTCGCAATACCGGCAATGGATTCTTCTTCCTTATCTTCCTCCTCGTCGTGCCATACTAGCGGGCGTCTCTCCCTCTGTCATCCTCACCGTCCTACCCTCACTGGAGTCATCTTCGTCCCCGACGCTGACCACACAAGAACCGACGTCGCCTCTACTCCTCGTCGTCCATCAACCACCTAGATAAGTTCCTTAGCATCTCTACTTCACAACCACACCAACCACTCTACATTTCGACCGCTGACTCACTCGCATGCCCTCCGTCTTCCACCTCGCTGGCATTCCTCCGGCGAGTTCGCATGGCCACCACACTCCACCAAATTGGCCGCCACTTGTCCTTAGACCTCAGCCTCAACCCCAAGAGCAAAAGCCCTAAACTCCTCACCCGACTCACGCACTTCCAGCCATCTCCCTTGAGGTCGTCAGACCTCCACGACGCTCCTCGCCACACACTACACCCATCACCATGTTCGCTGTCCCACGGCGATCGTATTGAACTATCTAACATGGTCGTAAGGCCCTTTTTCTTGATTTTCATGTGTCGAGTTCCTCCACGCCATTAGCGACGAGCTCGGGAGAAGCTTGAAGATCTCTTCAACCATTGATGCCCCAGGCGACACTCCAAGTGCAGCGGACTTTGTTCAGGAGCGCAACCAAGGAATCAATTTGGTCCCTTGATCGATCCTTTGACCGAAATCGATCTCAATACTGTCGCTGTGCTGTGTGAAGAAGGAATCTGAGAGGATTAGTGCCATATCGGAAGTGGGCAACCAGGAGCAGCGCAATAACAGCAACCTTATTGCCTCAAGTTACATAGGGGGGTGAGGTCCCTCGCATGCGCCTTCTCACGCCTCGCTCGTGACACACTCCACACGGGCCTGGTCCGACTCGTTTACCCACCTACGCCTGCGTACGCCTCGGCTGGTACCCCACTACAAGCAGTCCTGGTCCCAGGTGCATTCTGATCTGATGCCTGACTACTCGATTATCCCTAAGAGAGGGAAGATGAGGAAAGGAAGGAAGAGAGAGAGCATGGGGGTAGGGGGTTTCGCTTCCCTATGTATTGGGCTAACACTTAGCCAAAAGTTGAAGCCCTTTCCTTTGTAAAAGTGAGAAGAAGAGGAAGAGAAGAAAAGGCAAGGTTGAAGAAGAGGAGAACAGCATAAGAACTAAAGAAGTGAAGAAGAGAAGGCACAGAAGGCAGAAAAAGAAGAATAAAACAGCAGAAGAGGAGCGAGGCTTGAAAAGTACTATAGCATCAGTCATTTAAGACGTCTGATCAGAACATCAGATGCCTGCTACTCCTTCTTTGAGCTTTTGAGGCTATATTATCTTGACATAACTTGATTTGCATTTGTTTGGTATTATTGTATAAGGGTAATTGGTGATTCAAATCACCATTTTACCACATTATTTTTGAGTGTTGATACTTGAATTCCTAACATATTATTCTGAATTAAGTTTTGGCTGAAATTGCTTATATATTGTGATCTTGAGATTCACATTTTCCACTTGCTCCCAGCGAACGACCTTGGACTTCATTCGAGTATATATATTATCTATTTTTCGCACTGATTCGATCTGTACTACAACGTGACAGTTTTAAAACCAATTTCAGAGTGACTAACAAATGCTTACAATAACTTTTAACTGGATGGATAAATTGAAAGGCATATTCAAATTCATATACTCTATGACAGGACCTACATATATGAACTAAAGGTCAATCAATTGGTATTGCTGACCACAATGTGAAAGAGAAAGTATACAACAAATTAAGTCTTAGATCTTTCATGTGCTTCCAGAGCTAACGTCCTCAATAGAATCTGACCTTCATAACATACAAACACGTAGAAAAATTTGAATAGAAAATAAGATGTTAGAAATATAATTATGGTTGAATTTAGAATCGAGTACATATGCTAAAGATACCTCAATATGGGAACATCAATTGTTGATGTCTTGTTCAGACAATTCCTTGAGTTATGGTCGATGTTGAACTTCAAACATAGTTTGCATTGCCGTCCTTTTGATTGTTTGTACTCATATGTAGATTTCAAATGATTGCTTCCTAATTTTGGCCTCCCACTTTTCCCACTACCTTTAGTCTTTACAATTTGTTATTTTTTGATGGAGATGCCAACACTAGCATAACTATTTTTTGATCGTTTAGTTGATTATTCGTCAAGAGAAATCTTCTCATGATAAGTGAGACTTCGCAACCTCTATTGTATCATCATATTTCAAAGCTATGTTCATTGGGGAAGAACACATTTGGTATAACTCCTTTGCATCGTCATTACGGCCCATGGCTTTGTATAATGGGTAATATCCGGATTTCTTCAGGTTGCTTTTCCATCTATCGAAAATATAGGATTCTTCAAGGATACAAACGTTCCTATGTTTTAAAACATCAAATATATGTTTGAATGGTAAACCAATGAAGTCCATGAACCTATAGTTGCAATGGAAGACATTGTCTCCACTACATAATGTGACTTCATTCTCATCACCAATGGAACCAATGCTAAAAGTTCTATATTTAGAGCCAGGCTTGTCAATAGATAAATCAACAACGTTTTACATTAGACAATGCTTGATCTGCTTCTGTACCTTGTAGAATACGATATTTGTAAATACCTCTAAAAGCTACCACTCGACGTTCCATGATGTTTGGAGGATTGGCTGTCGCATCAGGGTGTCGTTGTCAAGTGAATTCTTGTTCTCCCTCAACCTGTTTAATGCATTTTGAAATCTACATATGAATTCGTATAATGTGTTTTGTTTGGTGATGGTGTTGTTTTAGAAAGCATGAAGGCTTTCACTCCTCTGTGTCATCTTCAAATTGGCAAAAAAATGATTACACGTGTAAATGAGGACCCACCTCTCCCTCATTTCAAATATAGACTTTAGTTAATTGTGATTGGAAAGGTTCATCTTCTGTAAAATGAGAGCCCATTGTTCCTTAAACTCCTTCACACTTTGTGAGTGCCATATAAGGTCATTAAGCTCACTTATCGCAAGTCGCCCCATAGAAGCAAATCCTATCTTGCTGCTAAACTTGTTTACAATATGCCAATAGCAAAATCTATGTATTGAATTTGGAAAGCAAGTTGCTACTGTAGTAGATATTGATGGATCCTGATCTGTTACAATGGAAGACGGATGTGTACCAACAACATCAAGAAATCTGTTAAAGAGCCAATCAAATGAATCCTTTGACTCATTCATAAGAAGTCCATTGCCAAATATCACTATTTTCTTGTGATGATTGACATCGTAGAATGTGGCAAATATTAGTTTATATTTGTTTGTATTGTACGTTGTGTCAAATGATAAAACATCACCAGATAATCTATAATCCTCTAGACAAATAGGATCCAACCACATGCAATGTGTGAGGCATTGCTCGTCGTCAACCATGTATGTGAAAAAAAATTCAGGTGTTTTAGACTTATAAAAGTGAAAGTGGTCAATCAGCAATTGAGTATCGTGTCCTGATATCTTTTTTTGTTTGTCCCTTTTCAAGTTGTATATATCCTTAACAATATTAGAAAGCCTCTCATCAAGTCCACCATGCTACTGCAGAAAGGCTACCTGCTTATTTGCTGGAATATTCACATCAGAAAGCATTTCAAGTATTACCTTTGAGTGATCACTGATCTTCTTCATAGGTTTCAGATACCTCTTCTTGGTGATGATATCAGATGATTGTGGTCGTCTACAAATTTTTGTATTTCTCATTTGTTATTATGTGTCAGAAACTTGATTGTTAATTTGGCCATACACCCAGTCCTAATGGAGCCATATCTCCTTTTAAAGTTCCTTGTAGATGGTGATGTTGATTTCGAAAGTGGGTTCGAAAATGATAGGGACTTGTTGCTTAATACATCCTTAGGCTTCTCAGAGAAACCTTTTGAGGAACATACAAACTTCTTATACGATAAATGTCTTTCTTTGGAACCTATCAATCAAAAATTTGGTGTTGCTCTTACATATGGAAAAAGCTCTGGCAATTGCAAATTTTTCATAGAAATTTTTAGCTTCGGATATGGAGTCGAACACCATTCCTACCCTTGGAGTTATGCCCTCCAAATCATTCTCCACATCTATCTCATTCTCAAGGCTTTCATTAACTACAATGACTGCATTCTTGTAAGCTAGCAAAAGAGGGGAATAAATAACATCAATTCTAATGTTGAGAAATCAACATTTGCATCTAGAATCGTGCAACCACCATTGTTAGTTGAATTTAATACAAAGGCAGAGATTCTAAACATACTTGGTGTCACAAACGCATCATCCATCTTATATGATTCAGGTGACGTAAATCCATCTCCTGATTCTGCAACCAGCAAGAAAATTGTAATGAAACAAATGTTGTATTGCTCTTAAGGTTTATTGTAATACTATTATTGTGTTATAGAGAACAAGATTGTTTATTCTTGTACTTGATGTATTATAACTATCTCGTCAGAGGCTCCATATACTAAGGTTTATTGTAATACTATTAATATATTATAGGTTACAAGATTATTTATTCTTATACTTATTGTATTACAATGTCTGTACTGCGACATTCATTGCCACCAGGATGTATTACACCTTACACGGTGGTTTAGAATTTCATTTAAGGTTATACAATGATTGTAATACGACTATCCACTTATTGTGATAGTGAGAAAGTCAGCCTTCATTGATAGTATTACAACTCTTGGAGGACACTTTTTTATTAAAGAGAACAAGATTGCTTATTCTTATGCTTATTGTACTATAATGTGTGTACTACGACATTCATTGGCGCTAGGTCGTATTACACCTTACATGGTGCATTAGATTTTGATTTGTGGTAATACAACGATTGTAATACGACTATCCAATTATTGTGATAGGGAAAAATCAACCTTCATTGATAGTATTACAACTCTTGAAGGATGACTTATGTGCATGTTCGAATTCAAGTTTTAAAGATTGATATACCTAAATCTTTTTGTATTACAACATGCATAATACGACATTCAATGACACCTAGATGTAATACACCTTAGATAGTGGTTTAGAGTATGATCTATTGTATTACAATGTTAGTAATGTGGTTATCTACTTATTGTGATAGAAAGTGATCGACCTTCATTGTGTTTACTCAATTTTGTGGAACATAAGAAACATTCAACCTAACATGGATGTTCTAGGATATCTAGAGACATCATTTTCATACTTGCAAACAAAAGCTAACATAAAAGACAAGAGGTAAAAACTAAAATTGTCAGAAATCATTCATATAAAAATACTTAGGATGGAATCTGCATGAACAAAGGATCCATAAATATTCTTGCATATATCTGTGCGATCCATAAATCCTAATAACAAGAAAAAGATCGACGTGAACATGCCCCAGTGATAAGAGAAGTCAGTGTACTATACTATTATCAATATAGAATTTTGTAATACAAGTTCAGAAAAAAACCTTTGTGTGGATGTCGAGCGCACAAGTTGAACAAGATCTTGAAGTGTTCAGAGACGCTACTTCAATGATAACAATGTTTTTTCTGATTCCTTCTCACATGTAAACGGCGTATAGAGAACAAAAAAGTAGAAATAATATCATTCGTTATACCAAACATGATACTTCTGGTAACTTCGGAGAATACATGGTAATTATGTTAAATATATTGTAAATTATAATTTCCGTAAATTAAGGAAACCACCGCTATTGTAATGGTGGTTTCTAATACAAGTTGAAATGTTGATATAGTATTGGAAACTGACGTGTAGGATCAAAAGACATACAATGTGTGCTTATTTTTAATCTTTTGAGCACTGTGCTCAAAAGATACCTTTTCTATATATATATATGAGTAAGTGGTGTGTACTTTATGTCAGTGTGGGTTTTGTTAAATAATTATGTATGATATGCATATGTACATGTAGGTACATATTTAAGTTATATGTACGCATCACAAGTAGACACGTTGGGGTGTACATAAATTTTGTACATCAAATAAAGCTACATATATGTTTGGGTTAGATGTGTGTGTTTATAGCACACTATGTTTACGTATGTGCATATGCATGCGTGTGGGAGGTTACATCTAAAGTTGTTTATGAATAGGTTGGGATTTACAAGTGATTGTATATTATTGTATGCATATGTATATTGCATTGGGTTGTATACATGTATATATGTATGGGGATGTGATAAACGCCAATTTATCATCATTCTTATGTATTAAAACAAACCTAGCTTTTAGGATTTTACTCCGTAAATGGGTTTTTGGGTTGCATTTAGACATAAATTAGGATAGGCATGCATTTTACTTTTTATTGTCTTTTTGATATGTTTTTGTGAGTGTTAGGGATAGACAAAGAGTCAGATCCCTAGAACCTTAGCACTTGGGAAGGCAACTGGTGAAGGAGAAGCTCAAACCAGCTGGGACTCAGCTTAATCTAGCTTACCATAGCAGGATTCTAGCTCACTTGAACTAGGGTTAACTCATCCTAGCTCCATTCAGCTCATGTCACCTAAATGGCAACTCAAGAGATTTCATCTTAGCTCACCCTAGCACAAGTCAGCTTAGATCCAACTCAACTTAGCTGAGTCTAGCTCATCTCAACTCCCATTAGTTCACAGGGAGCTCTAGCTAGCTCAACTAAGTTGACTGGAGTTCACCTCAGCTCAAGACCAGCTTGATCCAGCTCCACTCAACTCCAGCCAGCTAAAGATGACTTCATTTCAGCTCAAGAAGCTCAAGTCCAACTCCCGGGGACTCAGCTTAGCTCAACTCAGTTGAGCTAAGCTACCTTAGCTACCTTAACTAGCTTGATCCTCCCCGGGAGCACCAGACCCAGCTCACCTCAGCTCCTTGTGGCAGCAACCGTCTTACTTTAGCTTGGCTTAGCAGCCAGCAAAGAACTAGCAAGCTAAGCTAGCTAAAGTAGCTCCATGCCACCCTCTTCAACAGATGCCAGCTCTAGTTCAGCTGTAGACTTCTTTTGTCTAGCTCCTCTCCTCAAACCCTAGCCTCCATATGCCTCCTCATCTACTCCTCTACCCCATTACTAGCTAAGCTAGCTTAGCTTAGCTTAGCTAGGATCCAGCTCCCTTGGCATTGACCACCTTAAAACCCCACCTAACTAGCTCCACCAATTAACCCTAACTCTAAGTCCACCTAGCTAACCTAGTCCACCCCTAAGTTGGCGCCACCCTAAGCACCTGTTCACCCCTCACCTTCCACCAAAAGGTACCTAGAGTTGGCGCCAAAACCTAACCCTAACCACCTCCTATTTTGGTGCCAACCCTACCTCCCATATCTACCATAAACCTAACCCTACATTCACATCCTGCCATCCACATACCCCCTTCTAGAACCTTAAGATGGCGGCACCTAATGGCCCTCTAGAAGGCGCATTTTCGCGCCAACTCTAAGGGGCACCAAAGCCATAACCACCCCCCTTGTGCCCCCTCACTTTGCGCCATTTATTCCTAGCCCTAGGATCCTTAACTACCATCCCAAATCCCATCCTAGCCATCCATTCTATCCACACTAGGCCCCCTCCTCCCTACTCTATATATACCCACCTAACTACCCACATTTGGATCATCCTCATTTTAGTATTATTCTACCTATACCCACCATAACCTAAGGCCAAGGAAGAAGAAGAAGAGAAGAAGATTAAGGGGGCATCCTACCCACCCCCTTGGTGCCTTCTTCCCCTTCTTTCTTCTCCCTTGTGCCAAGCCAAGGGGGAGGACATTCTCTCCTCAAGGAGGATGGCTAGGCAAGGAGAAGCAAGGGTGGTGCATGTCCACCCTTAGAGGAGATCAATTAAGGTGGTAGCTTCCACCTTGGAGGAGCCAATGCATGCCTACCCTAGGGCTTGCCAAAAAGGAGGAAAACCACCACTGATCCCGGGCCTTTACAAAAACCTAGTGAAATCCCCATCCCTATGCAAATTGACTCTCCACTCCCACATCAGGAATAAAAAGAAACACAAAAATCTTAGGACACGACTTTTATCCTTTTCCCACAAGCTCTCCACCCCACCACCAATCTAAAAAAGAAATCTGAGTGCACCATCGAGGAACTCATGGATTTTTTCGGGCAAGTTCAAATCAATATCCCTCTCCTAGATGCTATCAAATATATACCTACCTTTGCCAAATTTTTGAAGGAGATCTATACTCTTGAAAGGTAGGCAAAAAATCTAGGCTAGGTGCATCTTTCCGAGACAGTAAGCTCTGTCATACAGAGCAAGCTACCTCCTAAGATGAAAGATCCAGGAGTGCCATTAATTTCAGTGATTATTGATGATACTACTTTTGATCGCGCCCTCCTTGATCTTGGTGCCTCAGTTAATGTCATTCCCACGATTTTATTTGAAGAGTTTCAGATCGGTTAACTTAAACCTATTGAGGTTAACCTTCAATTAGCTGACTGATCTACAATCAAACCTCATGGGATTGTCGAGGATGTTTTAGTCAAGGTCCAGAATTGTGTCTTCCCTGCAGACTTTCTGGTCTTTGACATTAAGGTACCTGAATCTTTAATGAATGCCCCGATAATCCTTGGATGATGCTTTTTGGCTACTACAAAGGCAAACAATAATTGCCACACAGGCAAAATGGATATCACCTGCGTAGGCCAAACTATCACTCTTGATATTTTTAAATCCTCCAAGAGATTCCATGATGATGATTTTTTCGAGGACTCAGATATTGAAATTTGAAATTCGGTGGAGGAGATAATGTTGGTAGATACCCTTCCCGACCATAAATTTTTCGAGGAATCTGACTCAGAATATGTGGTCGGCGAAATCTTTGATTTGGAGACTTGTCTTGACCAAAAATCCATTCTCAATGAACCCCCTGATCACCCTGACCCACCCACTCTTTCCTTACCCTACTTTTCCACACTAACTTCACCTAATCCTCACCATCCCTTCCTCGACCCCTTTCCGATGGACCTGCCACCAAACCTGCCTGAGTTTGGCATTCAACCCAATTTAAAACCATGGCCAGACTCGTGCCACACTTATCATTTTCCATCGAACTTTGATCCCGATCTTTCTACCAATCAATTTTCCAAGGATCCGGAAGAAGATGCATTTTTTGCGGGCATCCAAGTGTTCAATATTTTACATGATTACCCGTATTCAGTGCATGCCTTCACGCACGGCTGAATGGCATAAAAGATAACACTAGATGGGAGGAAACCCATCATTTTTCTTACTTTCGTTTTCCTTTCTTTTTCTAGGTTTTGACCATCCTAAACCTGACTACCTTTCACTAAGGTGATCCCTTCTCCCTCCTAATGCATGAGGACATTGCATATCTTAAGCATGGGGGGTGTTTTTAAAATTTTGACGATCGATATAGGCTTTTCAAAATCGAAAAACATGCATTTTTCTTTAGTCATTTTATTTTCCTGCTTGCATACCCAAAAAAATAAAAATGTTGAAAACTTTTTTGAGGAAAATTTTAAAATCGGGACTAAGGTTGAAAACTCACTTTTGGTACAATGGGATTTAATCTTTAACAAACTAGGGATAAGGATACGAATCTGATCATTAGAATTTTAGGGTCTATTTTTAGACTAGATCAGATATTCTTCTCCAAAATTCCACCTGAACTCATGATAGTTAAGGTGACTTGATCCTCTTTTGTAATATGGAAAGTATCTGGCTTAGTTTTTGATTCAAAAACTTGCATTTCATTCAAAACTTCCTATGTTAAATTTCACACACAAGCCAACACCTAAAATCTACTAAAAATTAAAAAGACCCCCTTATTTGGCCTTAGTAAAAGTCTGAAGCAGATCATTGGCTTGAGTTTCCACCGTCAAGAAGGAGGAAAATGCCTCCTTTGAGGATGCGATGTCAACATATTATCGCTTTGGCGCTACTCCATATCTATATTTCATATCTTTAGACAGAGCATTAAAGCGCATTTTTTCAGCTCAAGTGTCTTGGATGGTGCTCTACCCATGGCATCGGAGCGAGAGCTTGAGTTTGCTTGGAGCGCCTCTTTACACCGCATTGTGTTTTCGGGTTGTGAGCTCCTGGGTAGTGTCATGGACAGTGTTATCTTGAAGTACTGGTGCCAGAGCCCCTTTAAGGTTTGGTAATGGGAATGATGATCCCGACACATCTGTTACAAGACTAAGATAAAAATAAGCATGGGGGAGAGAAAAAAAAAGTTTTAAAATGAAAAGCACGCCCTTATAAATGTTGGCTTTTCACAAGCACGGACATAAGGTTTTAAAGGTTATTGCAAGTTGCGAATCAGATTTAAGAGCCAAAAAAATCCTAAAAATAAAAATTTCAAGTCATCTGAATTAACAAGGGGTTAATCTATGAATTTTTTGGAGGATATATTGATCCCATTTTTGTCTAATTTTTGGATCCAAAAAAAATCCCGATGTTTATCTTTAACAAATCCTGTACCTCCTGTGTTTAGACCAACCAAGGTCCTGTATCTCTTTCTCCTCGAAGGTCAAAAAAATTAGATTTCCCTAAATTTTCATTTTGTAAAAATTAAAGTTTCGGTAAGAGACTAGCAAAAGATAAGCATGGGGTTGTGATAAACGTCAGTTTATCATCATTCTTATGCATTAAAACAAACCTAGCTCTTAGGATTTTGCTCCGCAAATGGGTTTTTGGGTTGCATTTAGACGTAATTTAGGATAGGCATGCATTTTACTTTTTGTTGTCTTTTTGATATGTTTTTGTGAGTGTTAGGGATAGACAAAGAGTCAGATCCCTAGAACCTTAGCATCAGGAAGGCAACTGGTGAAGGAGAAGCTCAAACCAATTGGGACTCAGCTTAATCCAACTCACTTAGACTAGGGTTAGCTCATCCTAGCTCCATTCAACTCATCTTAGCCGAATGGTAGCTCAAGAGAGCTCATCTTAGCTCACCCTAGCTCATGTTAGCTCAGATCCAACTCAACTTAGCTAAGTCTAGCTCATCTCAACTTCCATTAGTTCACAAGGAGCTCTAGCTAGCTCAACTGAGTTGACTGGAGTTCACCTTAGCTCAAGACCAGCTTGATCCAGCTCTACTCAACTCCAGCCAGCTGAAAATGACTTCATTTCAGCTTAGGAAGCTCAAGTCCAACTCCTGGGGACTTAGCTTAGCTCAACTGAGTTGAGCTAAGCTACCTTAGCTACCTCAACCAGCTTAATCCTCCCCGGGAGCACCAAACCTAGCTCACCTCAGCTCCTTGTGGCAACAGCCAGCTTACTTTAGCATGGCTTAATAGCTAGCAAAGAACTAGCAAGCTAAGCTAGCTAAAGTAGCTCCATGCCACCCTCTTCAATAGATGCCAGCTCTAGTTCAGCTCCAGACTTCTTCTGTCTAGCTCCTCTCCTCAAACCCTAGCCTCCATATGCCTCCTCATCTATTCCTCTACCCTATTACTAGCTAAGCTAGCTTAGCTTATCTAGGATCCAGCTCCCTTGGCATTGACCACCTTAAAACCCCACCTAACTAGCTCCACCAATTAACCCTAACTCTAAGTCCACCTAGCTAACCGAATCCACCCCTAAGTTGGCGCCACCCTAAGCACCTGTTCACCCCTCACCTTCCACCAAAAGGTACCTAGAGTTGGCACCAAAACCTAACCCTAACCACCTCCTATTTTGGTGCCAACCCTACCTCCCATATCCACCATACACCTTACCCTACATCCACATCCTGCCATCCACATACCCCCTTCTAGAACCTTAAGATGGCGGCACCTAATGGCCCTCTAGAAGGCGCATTTTCGCGCCAACTCTAAGGGGCACCAAAGCCATAACCACCCCCCTTGTGCCCCCTCACTTTGCGCCATTTATTCCTAGCCCTAGGATCCTTAACTACCATCCCAAATCCCATCCTAGCCATCCATTCTATCCACACTAGGCCCCCTCCTCCCTACTCTATATATACCCACCTAACTACCCACATTTGGATCATCCTCATTTTAGTATTATTCTACCTATACCCACCATAACCTAAGGCCAAGGAAGAAGAAGAAGAGAAGAAGATTAAGGGGGCATCCTACTCGCCCCCTTGGTGCCTTCTTCCCCTTCTTTCTTCTCCCTTGTGCCAAGCCAAAGAGGAGGACATTCTCCCCTCAAGGAGGACGGCCAGGCAAGGAGAATCAAGGGCGGTGCACGTCCACCCTTAGAGGAGATCAATTAAGGTGGTAGCTTCCACCTTGGAGGAGCCAAGGCACGCCCACCCTTGGGCTTGCCAAAAAGGAGGAGACCTCACCTTGAAGGAGCTTACAAGGGGAAGGACTTGGAGGAGTTCTTTTCAACTACGGGAGCAGCCATAGTTGCAGCAAGGGCTTCATCATCTTCGCCATCTTCATCATCAGGATTTTTGTTTTGCTTGTTTTGTAGTTTTCTTGTTGTTATGGAAGCTTTTCTCTACAAGTGTAGAACAAAAATTCGCTTTTATAAAGCTTCTTTCTCAAATTTGTGTATTTTGTTCTCTACTTTAGTTTGTGTTAGGATTCTCACACCCTCTTCCTAATTTTCCTAGGCCTTCACTTGCCTAGGGTGAGCTTGGGCAGAAGTTACTCTTGCCACTTATTTACTAAGGTAATGATAGTCTCTCTTTCCCGTCAACAAAATCCACTTTGTCCCCTTATTTCAGAACTCAAAAATTGTATAATTAAAAAGAGAAAAAAGAAAGGTGAATTTCATTTCCAAGCAAGAGATGTATTTTGCAAACCAATTGCCTCCTCGGACGACCCTAGATACCCCACTATCTAAGTTATAAATTTTAAAAGTGAAAGCCGAATTGCACATTATAGGGGCTAAAGCACAATTTTAACAAATCACGTATTTTCGCTATCCAGATGGTATTCAATAATTACAACTTGTATTGTGTAATTAATGTATGTACCTATATCTGTGATGCATGTGGGACTTGTAGGTGTGAGTGTGGTAGTGCGTGGGTAATGGAGTGTACAGAACATGTGGTGGTGACATGTGCCTAAGTCTTGACTTTGAGTGTGTAGGTATTATATGGGATTAGTAATTTACATTGCGCACCACTTGTGATTACAGGTGATAAAGCCACAGGCACTTCAGGAGCTTAGGCAAAGCCCAATTCAAGTGTTTGGAAACATGTGATTTTAGGTAAAGTGTCATTTCCTTTATTTTTTGGGAATTTATATTGCTTGACTTATTTTGTCTCTTGCTACTTTGGAAGTCAACCTTTACACTCCATTCACTGGATAACACCCTGTGAAACTTAATAAATAAATTGAATAAATAAATTGAGAGTCATCTGCCTAGTTAAAATGGTTGTAAACTAACTGTCAAGATTTACGCACGTAGAGTGTGGAGGCTCCTAGGAATGGGGAGAAAACCCATGTGGGGCCATTCCACGTTAGAACAGGGAGAGAAAGAGATCAATAGCCACTGGCTGCTTGTGGTGGCTGGTGATGGTGGCCGTCAGCTATTGAGGAAGAGAGGGAGAGTTGGTGATGTTGGAAGTAGTATTTCACTAACTCAAAAAACAAATATAATAGGAAGGCTCCCTTTTATAGAAGAGATAACATATCCTCTATAGTAAGAAACTAATCTTATCTCCTAAATAAGGAAGAACAAATCTCAAACAAAATAAAATACTATAAACAACTTTCCTAAAAACTAACTTAACAAATAAACCAAGCAAAGGACCAAACCCTAGGACCCTAGGACTTACAACCGGCAACCCTAGTGGCCTCCTAATCTACTGCACATGGCAGTGCGACGTGGACACTCTTATTCCCAACATTCCCCCTATAGTTGAGGCTGGGAGGATGATGACTTAGTCTTCAAACTTGTGAGGTTAGATGCCCCACCACTCTTCTTCGAGAGTCGTGCTCTCAACCTTGTCTTTGGAAGAGGCGACAGTGTAGCCTCTTGCGACCTCCAAAGTTGTTGCATCTATGGCAACCTCTATAGTTGTCGTGACAATCGCCATTGTCTTCTTCTCCTTCTCTTCACAAATCATAGCTTGTATCTTCTTGAGACCCTTGGGAGTTAAGGAGCCCATCCTTGAGGTGCTAGTAGCCCTACGTGGAGGCCTCCTAAACTTGTCCCAGCATCTCTCTTGTGGATGATTTGTGCATCCACAATATTGACACCAGGGGTAGACATGACCAGGGCCTCGGCCATGACCCCTTCCATGCCCTGCACCTGTCTCTGGGATTGCAAGTGCGGAGTTGTTGCCCTTGGGCGTGACTTCTTCTGGATCTCCATCGTCTCAAGATAGCAGAAGATGGTCTCAAGATCCATCCTCCCATTGGATGCAAGAATCTGATAGCGGGCGGCTTGATAACGGGGATGCAACCTCAATAAAAACTTGGCAGATTGCCAAATTGCCCATGTCTCCCCCTATTTGTTGCAACACATGGGCTTGTAGATGTCCAACTCCTCAAACAATGCCTCTATCTTCTCATAATATTTTGTCTAGGAGAGATCTCCATGACTGCCTGTCCATGTACAACTATATAGATCAGTAATACAGGTGTTGCTTGATTTTTGGGCATACCTTTTCTCGAAAGCCATCCAAATCTCATATGCGCTCTTTTTATAGAGCATGTTCGAGGCGATGGCTAGATCCACCGAATTCATGAGCCAATTCATAATGATGTAGTTCTTCTCTTGTTTCTTTTTCTTCTTATCATCCTTCTACTTAGGTGGTTCCTCTAAGAGAATATTGAGTTTCTTCTGGCCTCTGACGAATATCTTGAAGGTGCGAGCCCACAAGACATTTGGAGGTGCCGTGCAACTTGATGGATGTTCCCAGAACAACCACTTTGCCCACTCCCAAGGCCAATGTGGCATCGGTCACCAAAGTAGTGGCATCCATCATCTTCTATGATCTTCCTTATTCGCTTAATGCACTGGTTTTGTCGAGGAAGACTTGTTGGAGATGGAAACCACACGTGTGTGGTCATGAACGTGCACACGCCAAGGAGCCTAGATTGTAGGCTTTGATACTATGTTAAGATTTGTGCACATGGAATGTAGAGGCTTCTAGGCATGGGAAAAATAGCCCACGTAGGATTGTTCCACGTTAGAATAGGGAGAGAGAGAGAGTAGCAGCCACTGGCTGCTTATGGTGGCTGGCGGCTATGGTGGTGGTCTCTAGCTATTAAGGAAGAGAGAGAAAGGAGTTGGTGATGTTGGACATATTATTTCATTAACTCAAAAAACAAATGCAATAGAAATGCTCTGTTTTATAGAAGAGAGAACATATCCTTTCAAATAAGAAATTAATCTTATCTCCTAGATAAGGAAGAACAAAACTTAAATAAAATAAAATCCTCTAAACAACTTTCTTAAAAACTAACTTAACAATAAACAAACTTGCAAACCAAGCAAAGGACCAAACCCTAGGACCCTAAGACTCACAATCGATAATGCTAGAGGCCTCCTAATCTGCTACCATGTGCCACTGCCACATGGCCACTCTTATTCCCAACACCAACAAAGGTGAATTGTGAAATAAAATGCTTATTTTAGCACTTGGACTGAGAAATTAAATCGGATAGATAAACTGCATGAAAGAACTGAGTTAACTGCTTTATACTTGAGAAATTTATGAATTACACGTTGAAACTTGATTGATATTTGTAATTGAAATCTTGGTATGGGAAATGCCTGAAATAAAATAAAATAAAATAAAATATCACTTGTGAATGCAACACCATCTTCCTGTATTAGAAAGAGGTAAATGTGGGTGTTAGGAAATAAATTAAAATTAGTTATTTGATTAGTATTTACTATTTTTAGGCATTTGCTGTGTTTCCATGTATGCCCCTTTGCCTCTCTATATAAAGAGGGCTAGAGCCTATTTTTTATAAATAACGACAATCATTTTATCCCATCTAAAATCTTTACAGGTATCAGAGTGGTTTAATCCTGTGGGAAAGAGAAAAGTGGAAAGGGAAAAACCTTAGAGAGGGGAGGGGGCCTCTGGCGACACCACTGGTCTCTAGAGAGCATCTAGGGAGTCTCCTCCTCTCCATGTCATCTCCTTCTCTCCACTAATTTTCGAAGAAGACTGTTGCACCAATTGCAACATCTTCTTGGAGGGTGCTAAGAGGGAGAACTCGGAGAAGAAGACTGTTGCGGTAGATCATTGGGTTGCATCCTTCCTCTTTGACCTAAAAGGCGACACCATTGCCTCCTCCCTCGCAGGGAAGCCTGCAAAGGCCATGGGACCATTGCCTCCTTCGTCACAGAGAAGCCTGCAAAGGCCATGGGGCTATGCTTTTCATTGCGTGGAAAAGCCATAATCCATGACAATTGAATGATCTAAATAATGTGAAAGTGATAAATCAAACAATAAATAAATCAAGGAGCACTTGGGTTTACATGGAAACCCCACTCACGGAAAGCGGTGAGAAAAATCATGGGAGAAGGCTCTAATGGAGCTCTGATGTTTCTATTCTTCTTAAAGAATAAGTGAGGGGGTACACACCTATTTATAGGCCACCACACATATAACAAAATCCCACTACACTATGTGGGACTAAACCACTACACATGTTTCTCTCAACACTCCCCCTCAAGTTGGAGCATGGAATGCTCAGCTTGTAACACGAAGAAATCCACTCTACACAACAGAACACAACATTCTGGATTGGTTCTTGCTTGTAGGTGGGAACATGGGTTGGAGTTGCTGGACAAATTGCAGCTGGCTTTGAAAGAGTCCTCTCCTTTGGTGACCTGGTGCTGGTGGCTCCCCATTCAATATCCCTGAAATGAGGTCTTCATCTAAAGTCGAAACTGGATCTCCTTCTTTGGAGTCCACAAAACTGGATCTCCCACATAGAAACCTGAGTAGGGCCCTACCTCTGAGGACCTTGAAACTTGGATTTGTTGGAACTCTGCTCGACATCTTATTTTGGTGTTAACAAAATTATTATGGATTAATGTTTGCAATTTAGTGCTTTTCAGATTTAAGTGAGGATCAAGGCAAACAAGAAATGATGGAGGCATGATGATGAGAAGGAGAAGATCATGACATGAAGGAGGTAAGATGACAAGGAGGAGTCGAAGAGGAGAAGATCATCTTCGACCTTTAGATTTTCTAGATTAGATTTTTTATTTTATAGAATGTATGCCTCTTAACAAAGAATCAACTTAGAACGTAGAATTAATTAGAGATAAACTACAATTTATACTACGATCATTTTCAAAGATGTAATTGATTAATTTACTTAAAAAAGGTACTTGTTAACCCACAAGTACCGGTACTAAAGTTTAGTACTGGTACATGTGAGTTACAGGTTTGTGTTTTTCAAAGAAACAAACCTATACCTTGCGAGTACCGGTACTGGAGGTAACGAGTACCGGTACTAATGATCAGTACTGGTACAAGTGGGTTACAGATTTGTGTTAAGTTTTTAAAACCCAAATCTAGAAGTAAAAAGTACCGGTACCCATACTTTAGTACCGGTATCAGTTAGTCGTTGGCTCAAAATTGAACGGCTAGAAAATTAATTTAGACAATATGAAAGTTGGGATTTAAACCCCAACATCTAGTAGATGACCCACTAAGGTCCTAACTCTATAAATAAACCCTTGGACCCTTAGTTTGCACAATAAGAAATAGAGAAGAAAAATTCTAGAGCTATATTTCATATTTTCACAATGTTTTCAAGAGAATGAATAGTTTGCTGCTCTCAATCTCTCTACAGATTTGCAAGCACAATGACGTGATTTCTTCACGCATTGTCAATGCATTCACATTCATTCTGGGCTCTGAAATTGGTATTAATTTTATATTATTGTTGAGAGGCTTAGGTATTTAGTTGTAAGATTTTATTTGTCTTACATCAGTGCTATATTTGTTCTTAAGCATTTACTCGTTGGGTTGTAACAAACCCGTCTCTTGTACTTGGGTTGAGGTAACTTATTAATTACCTCATTTAGTAAATTGATTTTCTCATGGTTGAGGGAATCAAGTTAAAAATCCTGAGCTGGGAGGCTTAGGTAGTGGAGTACCCAAGTGAGTGGGGAACCACTATATATCTTGTGCCAATTTCTGTGATTGTAATTTGTGTAAATCTTTCTTATTATTACTTATATTGTGTTTAGGTGTTTGTGAGCGTAGCCATCTATCTTTAGATCCTATTAGGATCTCCCTCTCTAGAGACCTCGAAACTCTGGACCTCCCAAAGTTATGATTTCTCATGTGGAGTCCATAAACAAAAGAGACTCCCGAATGAGGGATGACTATAACAGGCTTCCATACGCCCCCTTTCTGCCATACTCATATGGGAGAAGGAACAAATATAGAGAAGAAATGAGAATAGAGAAGAGCTTCTCCACCTCTTCTTTGGAATTTTCATTTTTTTTTTAACTTCAATCACCTCCTTTTCTTTCTTTTCTTTTTTATAATTTTTTCCTTTTCCTCCTTTTCTTTCTCTCCTCTATTTTTTTTCTCTTTTCCCTTTTTTTTACTGCTAACAAGTAAAACACACACACATAGATATAGAGGATATATTTCATAATTTCTACCAAAGAAGGATTTTAGGGTTTAAGAAACCACAAATGCTTGATCGTTGCCTTCAGGTAGTGTCGCTCCTTAGCCTTTAAGTAATGCTGCTCCTCCAAGTGCACAAGCTTCATTGCCATTGCTCCTTGAGAGGAGCTCTGGATTTTCTGCTACTCGTGCATCTTCTTCCATCACGCAGGCCCTAGGGAAGGCATCCTTGATCACTTCCTCATGATAGAGCAACAGTAGCGAGACCTCAGACCTTCTCCATTGTGCGATGAGGAAGGACACAGTGCTTCCTCGCCTACCTTGTCGAGATCTTCTCGATTGTTTCCCCCCTTCTTTTCCTCATGCGAACACTAGTCACATAGGTCCTAAGTGCTACCAACAGTAGCTATGCCCCATGCATCGCAACCAAGAGAGCAGCCTTGAGTGCCACCTCAACTGTGTGTGCCACCTCGAGCCACAACTGCGTGCACCTCTTGCAGCACTCCACATACTTGCATGAGATCTCTGTAGTGATCTCCACCGCTCATCCTTCTCGAGCAGCTCTAATCGAAAACCCTAGTGAGGGGTAGATCGCCTTCCACATACTCCTCGATTTTCCTTCAAATCAAGAGATGGAACTCCAAAAATAATGATAAATATGACAACCATGAAAATGATAACCCAAGAAAAAACCCGCTCTGATACCATGTTGAATGATCTAAATAATGTGGAAATGATAATATCAAAGCAATAAATAAATCAGGGAACACTTAGGTTATGTGGAAACCCCACTCACAAAGAGTGGGGAGAAACTTCACTGGAGAAGGCCCCAATAGGGTTCTGATGTTTCTATTCTTCTCAAAGAACAAGTGAGGGGGTATACACCTATTTATAGGCCACCACACATGTAACAAAGTCCCACTACACTATGTGGGACTAAACTGCTACACATGTTTCTCTTAATAATAACTGGATTGTAAACCCTAGACGAGGGTCTATAGGGGATAGAATGCTTCACGGTGAGAATGGGGTCTTCTATTTTTGAGAGAGAGCTATAGCACTGGCAGAAAGAAAAGAAAAAGGAGGAAGATTTGGGTCTTTGGTGTTTCTTTAAAAATTTAGGGTTAATTTCTTATTAAGTTCAGTTGTTTTCCAAGTCTATGTTTTTAGTGTCTTGCCTTTGGGGCCTTTGTGTGTAGCCCCTCAAGTTTTAAGTTCTTTTTTTTTTGTTTTGGGTCCTTATATGTTGAGTGGAAGACACAGGATTTGAAGAAGGGAGCTTCCTGTTGATGAGCTCTCATCATAGTTTTAGAGAATCGCATCGTAGTATAGTGACAAAAATTGAATCGACATTTAAATTTATAAGTGCTCGAAAAACATGAGTTCCAAGGTCGTTTTCAGGGAGAAAATGATCACAAATCAAGCACAAATTAAATATTCAAACAAAACTCAACATACAAAACACATATTCAATAAATTGCAAATTGTATATCAGAGTTAGTGAACAAAAATAATGTAAAGAGAGAGATATATCAAGCCCAAAAAAGATGGTGGTTGAGATCTCCAATATATCCTTTAATAGTTATGCTCTCTTCCTTCAAACTCAATGCCAACTTCAACACTTAGACAAATCTTAGCACTTCAATTTCTTAGCAGTAAAGCCCTTTATACTTAGCCAAAATTTCCCAAGTTAGATGTCCTCAGCAGTTCACAGATGGCTTAAGTGCTTAGCCCAATTTCCTTCACAAACAAAAGCTGAGCCCCAATTCTCTTTGGAGCAAAACCCCACCCCCTCTCTCACAACTGACCTCTTTCTCTTAAACCTAGTTCAGACCATAGACCAAACTTGGTTCAAGCATAAATTAGCCCAGACCCATGTACCGTGGGCACAGGCAAGGGCACGTGTGCGTGGCATGAGGGTAGGGACCTAACCCCAGTGACTCGAAGGCGATAAGCTAATGAGACTAATGCAATAAGTTTCAAAAATGTCTTTAGCACCCCACATTGTGGGACAAAAGCTTGCTGTTCCTTTTTGTGTGCAGCTACTCGGAGATGATCCTTCAATTAGTGTTGTTGTTGCTACTTCATCGAATTGAAGCCCCAAAAGGCTTCATGGGGTATTCTGTTGAGCTTGGAGGTGACAGCAACAAGGATGACGACCGGGCGGTAGTGGACCATAGTGGAGAGAAGAGGAGAGCTGGTGAGGACCTGCAAACCAAAATTACGGGCTCGTAGCCCCAATTAAAAAGCTAAAAGGTATCATCAGAGTGTGTGCAGTGCGTTGGTGGAGTTAATTTGGTGTTTCATGTAGTGTAGATAGTCGGATGGTGACTGTGATCGGTGGGTTGAGTGGGTGTGTCCGGCCACGAGTTTTAGAGGTTGAAACCCCAAATTTCCTTGGTTCTTTTGACCTCTGAAACAAGTGGAAGGTGTGGGTGGTGGTGGTTTGTGGTTTGGTGTATTGTGGAGCTGGCACAAGCTCACTGGAGCTCGTGCCGGAGATGGAGAAGATGAGGGTGGATTGGTGTGTGTGAAGGTCAATCCTAGAAACTAAGGGTGTAGAAAGAAGTTGGGGGCAAGAGGAAGAGAGTTGAGAGCTTATGGGGCAAGGGAGACATGAGCGTGCACCAGCATGGCTTGTTGGAGTCGAAGAAGACGAAGTCCTCTGGTGATGAGAAGTGGCGACAACGGAGGAAAGAGCTCCTGCTGTGGCTGGAGAGGAGCGGAGGAGGGATAGGAAGACAATGGGTCATCTAATTTGGTTGTTGGACGGCTGGAGGAGGGAGGTGGAGTAGAGTCACCGGCGTCGAGGTCGGAGGTGATCGAAGGAGGGAAAGAAGAGCTTTTTTGGCTATAACCTGGCTGATTCTGATCCTAGAACAATGAGGAGTTTATATAGATGAATATTAGGGCCTCAATTGTAAAGGATTTATGAATTTGGAGTAGGAATCAAGCTTGTTTCCTATTTGCAAATTTCAAGTTTGGTAGAGCTTCTCCTCTTTAATCTAGATGTGAAATAAGGTCTGATTGAAAGAGGATCTCTTAAGGGTTCATGGTTGTGCGTGTTTCGCATGTTAGAAATCGAGGTTACAAGTAACCTGTCGTCGTAGTTGCCAAACACGTCAATCAAATAGCATTTATACTGAAACTACAAGGGAGTCCCGAGTCGAACACAGGGAGGTGACGTTTACTTTACTTGAAAACTGTGCTCCATTTTGTTTCTTTTTGGTATTTTGGGGTTTTGTTATTTTTTTGTATTTTTGAAATAAAAGAAAACAAGCAAACGTATCACAAGATAGAGATGTGGAACAAATATGATATATATTACTTCCGATGTCAATTACAAGAAACTATGAAAGCATATAATGAGAGGGAGGTGAGAGGAAATCTCCCGAATTGGCTATTTGGCGAGACGACGGCGCTTGGCGGAAGCTCGGACGAAGGAGGTGAGGAGCGGGACGACAGAGGTGAGATCCTGGAGGACGTCGGGTTGAGGAAAGCTTCAACGTAGCTCCGGAATGGAGGTGAGAAGACGGAGTTGATCTGCTACCGGAATGGAGGTGGGAGGACGGCTCCAAGGTGACCTATGAAGGGAGATGGGAAGTTGGAGGAGTATTTGGTGGGGCAGAAGTTCGCTACACTAATAGGTATGGGAGCTTGAGAACAAGCTCTAATGGAGCATTGGTAGGCTTGCTAGAGCTTAGGAGTAGGTGGGAGTAGAGTAGGTAGAGATGGCTTGGAAGGGAGGGGGTGTAGATCCTTTTATAGTGGAGAAGAGGCAAAAATAGGTATGGGACCATTAGTGGCATCCAGGCCATCGCTGGAAACATCACTGTAGGCAGCTCATGCCCGCTGGTGCCCACAGCTGGCTTTGTTGGCATGTGATGAATTACCGACAGCTATAAACGTCGTTGTAAGTCCAGCTCATGCATTGCTGTAGTCCACCTCACGCCGCATTGGCGCCGTGCTCCTGCCTTGCCGCGCGCTCGTGCGGCCACGTGCTGGTGCTGCGCTGCGCGCATTCGCACCTGCGCGCCCGCGCGCGCACCCACGCTGTTGTGCATGTGCGGTGCTACGTGCGTGTGCTGGTGGCCTGGGCTACGCCACGTGGTGCAGCCTGGGCTGTCCATCTTCTTGTTGTAGGGGTTGCTTTAGAGGTCGGATTGAGTCGATTTTCACACCGTTAGGTTGCGATCGTCGACCCGAATCCATCCGTGCAATCGAATTTATCATTTAAATCTCCGAATTATGTCTCTTAGTCCCTTGGCCGTTGCTCTTCCTCGGACTGCATATGGTGCTATTGGCCTCCTATCGAGGCAATTTCAGAGGCGTTGGACTCCGATCGTCATCTCGATCAGATCCGTATGGTTGGTTCGTCAATTCGAGGCTCTGAAATAAATATGCTTCTCTCTTAACCACAAAAAAGATGCAATTAACCTAAATTATATACAACTACTCTAAATGCAGAATGATGCATGCTATGCAATATTTATAACATGAAATGCAAATCTAAGCCTAGGAATATGCATGATTAGGCATTTTACCCTCAACAAATGTGTTTACGTCATACCCCCATGCCTATCTTTTGCTAGTCCCTAGCAAAAATAAACTATATGCTTTGTATAAAAGTAGAATTAGAATTAGATCACTTAGGCCTAAGTCATTTATTAACAATAGAAAATTTCAACTAAGGTCTTAAACTACGAAAACTCAACAGTACTCGGGTGTCTGCCAGAATGCAAACCGCCCAAGTTCTTGCCTTATTTGAGAAGGGAAGATATATATTTTTTATTTTTCTTCTTTTCTAATTTTTTTATACTTTTGGAGTTTGAGAGTTCCGGGATAACTTTTTACGGCTACTCGACCCGCCCAAGACTTGAAAAGGACTGTAAGTACTAAGCATCTTTGTGAAAAAGTGATAGACTTACAAAACGGCTGTTAAGATGGACTTCAGGTTTCTACGACCCTAGGTGACCTTGCCTAAAGGTTTATCTTTACGATCGGTAGCTTTCTCCCTACTTTCTTTTATATGGGGTCAACACAAGGGCGAACCCAGTGTATATCTCCACGGTTTATTCTACTTCCCCGCTTCTTCCCTAGGTGTTTTGGGAATTATTATGCATTTTTTTTTGTTGTGAGCTGGGTTCTGGACAACCGGCCAATGAGCTGTTACCACCAACAACTTGCCAGCCATACTCGTGCGGTGAAGTGTGGTTTTATTTATTTTTATTTTCTCCTTTCTTTTTTTTTCTCTATTTTTTTTTTAAGTAGGTGGCTTTCCTGATCTAAGATTTACCTAAACGCAGTACAATGAAAATAGTCTTGTGGCTGGGCTCTGGACAACCGGCCAATGAGCTGTTACCACCAACAACTTGCCAGCCATACCACCCAAGTCGGTCAATTAGCTATCCAATTTCCGTAAAAATCGCCGGAAAGTGAGTCAGTGCAAAAAAATGTGTGTAGATGCTTAGGCTTAAAGTCCCCCTAAATCAGAGGGCGGGTTGATAAGTCGCATACTTATCATCCCAAATTATTTACCAAATTAAAATAAATTAATTGGCGAGAACTCGAGACTAAATCCACATTCGAGTGGACACCTGGGCTAATTAAGCCCGAAGACCTGAAGAGTCTAAGTGTTTAGGTCCTCTCGTACCATTTCCTAAAGTTAATAACTTCCAAATGCCTAGGTTCTCTTTTCCTAATTTCTTTCTTTTTTTTATCTTTTTTCAAATTTTTAATTTTTTTTAATTTTATAAGAAACTAAAGAAATTCTACGGAGTTAACATAATGATTTCAGGAATCGATTATCCACCCCCCCATGCCAAAATTATGCAATGTCCTCATTGTAAAAATAAAGACATGAAAAGGGTGAAGTAAATAGAATATCACCTGAGTGTCGTGAAAATCTGGTCAGCTCCATAGAGAGAAGAGTGTATACACACGTGCTAAGTTTATTGCCTTCAGCTAGATATAACATACATACAAAGAAGAAATTGAGAATTCACAAGTGTGGGTCAAAATCAAAATCAAAAGGTTGATCCTGAAACCTGTCCGCAGAAGATGTCCACAGACGTGGACGAGATTATGGTGCAGACCCATGCCCTAGGGTCGAGTGGTTCTTAGGTTCTGGATGCAAATCACCTAGAATGGAAGGTTGTTGTGTTTGCGGGGCCGAGCCTGCGGTTTAGTGGTGTGCAACCCAAGACCAAAGTGTCGGACAATGAGTAAAGATGGTTCAATAGGTGCGGTTGTCCACTTAACATCTAACTCAGAAAAATAATCAGTTATTTTGAGCTTGGGTTGCACGCGAAAGATATCATAAGGGTCCGCAAAGAAGATAGGTGGTTTCAGGTCAATGGGTACCCTTATATCCAAACTTGTTTTTCCCTCAAAATTGACCTCCCAAATTTTTATTTCCAACTTCCTATCCTCTGAAATCAAGGTTTCTGGGACCTCCAGATCATTGTACTCCCCATCTAAAGTACCCAAGTCCAACAATTGTGGCTGAATCAGGATTGACTTGGGCACAATGATATCAAAAGTATGTTCATTCAACTCTTCGGGATGTGGTTGAGGAATGGTGCTACTAATTGAGCTGTCGGGTATTGGATCCTCCAAGTTAGCCCCAACCGAATCAGAATCTTCAGTAGTCGAGCTACCAAACTGGTCTTCATACTCCTCGAGCCCATATGTCTCACTAAAATCATTCTCCTCAAGCTTATGTGAGACTTCACTAAGAGATTCCTCACCCTCAAAATCAAAGAATTCATGATCCTCATTTGTATATGTCTCAACATCACAAGTCATTTCATCATCCAAGGAGACATAATTTTTTTCGTTTCCTGACTTGGGGATCTTGGGTGAATCAATCGGTTCATCCTCAAAGGGTTTCTCTAGACCAATCTGGTCATCTCCAATCTCTGAATATGTATCCCTCTTGATAGGCACCTGAGCGGGTTCGGACATTGGTTGTCCTGAAGAGGGTTCATCTTGAGAATCATCCCAAGATTTAAGTAGTGTAACCACAAATTTCATCCTCAACATCAACAATTTCCCACGAAGAAACTCACCCAGGTCCCTATCCCTAACACTTTGGAGCAAATCCAATAGAGAACTATTAAGTTCATCAGTCATTTAAATTAGGCTCCAGTGCTTCAGTGCATGGTGTTGGCTGGGCTTCTAAAGATTGTATGGTGTTCCTCAAATTAGCCAACACTCTATCTTGGATCTAGTTCACCTGAACTGATTGGTTCGATTCAGGTTTGGGTGGGTTTGGGTTGAATCTAGGGGAGTCAAGATGTCGAGGTTCTCGGGTCCCTCCCTGAAAGTAGGTCATTCTAGGTTGTTCAAAGGATGGTGGCGACCTATATTTAGTGGAATACTGGGGAGGGTAGGTGTTATAATCATGATATCCTTCCTGATTATAGATCGGGTTGGTTTGGTCATGAAAGGATGGAGATCCATAATCATTATAGCTCTGGGAAGGATAATAATCATAGTCTTGTTGTTCAGGGTTAGGCCCTGGACATTGAGGTCCGGATTCATATCCTCAATCAAAGTCATCCCGGCTAGTGGATGGGTAATTACACGTCAAGTCGGGATAGTAATCATCTTGGGGATAAGTGGGGGTAGGAGGATAGAATGTGAAATGTGTGTAGGATGTGGAAGGGTACATGGTGAAGTAAGGAGGGAAATCAGAAGAGAAAGGAGCCCTGCAATACAAAAATACAAGCCTATCCTTAGGTTGGGTAGCCTAAAGGTCTACAGACTCTCAGAATCCGTCCTAAGATTATAGGCGATTTACTCTACTTATGTCCAGGCAATCCAACCATTTAGAAGGAGGGACTGGGGAGTTCTTCCTTTGGCTTGCACCTCCGGTTCCTAGTGTACCCCCCAGCCGCGGTTGGTTGATGCTACTCCCCTAGCTAGACATCAGATTAACTAGTATAAGCAGGTTAATCATGAATAATCTCAATCTGGATCCCGATGAGCGAATGAATCCTGAGGGCCAACGTCTAATTGATTTTAGCTAGGCTTGGGAAATTGGTGCTCTGGAATGTGATGGGCCATTAATGGGTTGTGCCCTTAATGATTTGTTTGAGAACGTGTGAATGTACACAACCAAGAGGTTTTCAAGCAAGATTATTAGTGATGAGGTGAGTTTTAGGATTCGAATCTTAATAGCTTTTAGGATTCAAATATTAGGTGTTTTCAACCAAGTTTTGTGAGGCAAACCAAGTTTGTTGTTGAAAGCACGTGTTCAAGTATTTTCCTTTAGAAATCAAGAAAAATATGGAGTGCCTGGCTTGACCTAATTATTGAATCCTATGGGGCAGCTAGAAAATGTACCTCTTTTAGATTAGGTGGTGTGGCCCAAACAATTCACTCAATTGGCTCAAATGCACCACCAATTAAGGTACACAAAAAGATGGTTAACCTAATATGATTTCTACTCTTTTATGTGTTGAATTCGTGTACTGGGTCCACAGGTCGGAAGCCCGGTTGAGTAGATGAAAAATCAAGTCTGATTATGTGCCTCAAATGTGGGTGTATAGAGTGTGTAACTTGATTTGTTCCACAGAAATATCTTTTTGTTTTTTTTGTTTTATATAAGATGTGGGTGAGATGGGTGAAGGTGGCAAATAAGACAAACAAAGTCTATCCTAGGGTTTATGAAAACACCTAAGTAGATTAGGTCTTGGTTATGATTGTGGCAAAATGAACTAGTGGGGGGGAAAGTAGGGGACACTTACAGAGTACTCTACCCGCACTTTACTCCGATCTACCACACTTGGATCTCCATGCTAGGGTGCTTGCAAGACAGTAGATCAAAGACAAGTAGGGTTAGTGCTATGTAAATGCAAAGAAGCACAATAAACAATAAAGTAAATTCCGTTGCCTCCCCAGCAACGGTGCTAAAATGGTCGTGCGTGTTTCGCGTGTTAGAAATCAAGGTTACAAGTAACCTGTTGTCGTAGTTGCAAAACACGTCAATCAAATAGAATTTATACCGAAACTCCAAGGGAGTCCCGGGTTGAACACAGGGAGGTGACGTTTACTTTACTTGAAAACCACGCTTCGTTTTGTTTCATTTTGGTATTTTGGGGTTTTGTTATTTTTTTGTGTTTTTGAAATAAAACAAAACAAGCAAATGTGTCACAAGATAGAGATGTGGAACAAATATGATATATATTATTTCCAATGTCAATTACAAGAAACTGTGAAAGCATATAAAGAGAGGGAGGTGAGAGGAAATCTACCGAATCAGCTGTTCAACGAGATGACAGTGCTTGGCGGAAGCTCGGACGAAGGAGGTGAGGAGCGGGACGACGGAGGTGAGATGATGGAGGATGTCGGATTGAGGAAAGCTTCGGCATAGCTCGGGAATGGAGGTGAGAAGACGAAGTTGATTTGCTACCGAAATGGAGGTGGGAGGATGGCTCCAAGGTGACCTATGAAGGGAGATGGGAAGTTGGAGGTGTATTTGGTGGGGCAGAAGTTCGCTACACTAATAGGCACCTTGGGAGCTTGAGAACAAGCTTTAATGGAGCGTTGGTAGGCTTGCTAGAGCTTGGGAGTAGGTGGGAGTAGAGTAGGTAGAGATGGTTTGGAAGGGAGGAGGTGTAGGTCCTTTTATAGTGGAGGACAAGAGGCAAAAATAGGTATGGGACCATTAGTGACATCCAGGCCATCACTGGAAACGTCGCTGTAGGTAGCTCATGCCCACTGGCACCCACAGCTGGCTTTGCTGGCATGAGATGAATTACCGACGGCTGTAAACGTCGTTGTAAGTCCAGCTCATGCGTCGCTATAGTCGACCTCATGTTGCGTTGGCGCCGTGCTCCTACCTTGCCGTGCGCGCGCACGCCCACGTGCTAGTGCTGCGTGCGTGCAGTGCTCCGTGGGTGTGCTGGCGGCCTGGGTTGCGCCACATGCCGCAGTCTGGGCCGTCCATCTTCTTGTTGTAGGGGTTGCTACAAAGGTCGGATTAAGTTGATTTTCACGTCGTTAGGCTGCGATTGTCGACCCAAATCCACCCGCACGGTCGGATCTTCCTTGGACTGCATATTTTGCTACAGGACTCCAATCGAGGCAATTTCAAAGGCGTTGGACTCCGATCGTCCTCTCGATCAGATCTGTACGGTTAGATTGTTAATCCGAGACTCCGAAATGAATATGCTTCTCTCTTAACCACAAAAAAGATGCAATTAACCTAAATTATATACAACTACTTTAAATGCAGAATGATGCATGCAATGCAATATTTATAACATGAATGCAAATCTAAGCCTAGGAACATGCATGAATAGGCATTTTACCCTCAACAAATGTGTTTACATCAGTTCATCCCTCCAAATTTGGAGGGATTTGGATCGTAATAGCAGGAGGAATCCTTGATTGGCGTCATCAGTGATTGGGTTTGAAAACCTTATTAGGAAACCTTGAGTTGAGAGGTGGAAGAGACCTATTCGTGAAGGTGATGTGAAGCTAGGAGTATTTTGGTGAGAAAAGCCTAGAAGTTAGGTGTTTAATCGAAATGGATAGAGATCTAGGGACTCAATTGCAAACTAGGTCAAGATAGACTCTGATTAGGTCCAAATTTTAATGTTAACTAATTTGGACCTAATGAATCTAATGGTGAACTTGGATTTGGGTTTTGATCATGTTTGACTAGGCAAATTACACAGAATCCCAAGTTAGGCAACCTCCCATCTGAATCTCTATTTATGGTGAAAATGGGTTGAGATGGTCAAAGTGAAGGTACCAAACCTCTTAGAATATTTTCAATGATTTTTAAAAGGTTTATATTGAATTTATTTCTATCAGAACCCTTTTACTTTGAGTATTATTGATAATTAGGGCTTTTAGTATTGTTTTAATCCTTGAAATGCGTGAAATCCTGATTCAATTTACTGAGCCCACTTGGTCATTTAAATTCATTTGACCTTTAATTATCCCTGATTAATTCCTTGGTCAATTTGCATTTGTGATTCAATGTTAAAGCAACAGAAATAACCTTATTTTCTTGTCTTCTTCTCAAATCAGTTCCGTACGGAATTACGATCCTCAGACGATCATTTATGAGCATTTAACCTTTGATCCTGACTAATTTTAGTTAGTTATGGTGAATGATGGTGTTGCCATCATATCCCATGACTAACTTTTGCTAGTCCCTAGCAAATCTTATGGACCAAACTAGTTCTCTAAACTGAATTTTTTTTGTCAGGATGCCTTATCGAGTCGTATCTCTAAAAAGTAGATCAAAATACTAATAATAGGCCTAGAGGTACTCAAGTACCAGCTAAGATCCAAACCTGACCAGCCTCAACCTTGGGTTCGTCGCGAAGGTTTCTAAGGCTTGTAAAAACTACCCAGAGGTTCGTTAACCCCAACGGTTAAAGCACCCATGCCTATTCATAGCAAGTCCAGGTTTAGTTTACTAGTGCATTTATGATAAGAGAGATAGAGAGGGATATTTATTTTGAGAGTATTCTCTCTTTTCTTTTTACATTCCCCTAAATCTAACATTAGATTGGCCCTAAACACGGTCTATATCGGATTCCTTATCCCTACCATCAATCCTTGCAAGGTCCCTGGATTTCGATGCTTTGGGAAGCACCACCCATGGCAACCCCCAGAACCTTAGCTTTCGATACTTTGGGATAGTGCTACCCATGGCATTCTGTAGCTTAATTCGGGCCCTAGCAATTGACATTTCTAGATAATGCTGCCCATGGCACCTAAACTAGCACAAGGTACTTTCGTGCCTTGGTAGGATATGTGAATATCGTGGGAGAAAAATGCCAAGGAGACAATATATTATAACATATCTTCGAGGGGAGTATTTTTCATTTCTCCTCTCTGTGCCGGGAACTCGTCTAATCAACTTGTGTGTTCAAGCCGCTCCTAAGTTGAAACTTCGGGAAAACATTTTCAAAATAGAACACTTTTGAGAATTATTCTTCATTAAGTGCACTGAACCAGAATGGTGTGTGATTTTTGGGTGGCTAGGTTACCAAGTCCCACAAACCAAAGGGTAGTCAATGGGGCTAAATAATCCCTAAGCCTTAGACTTAATACATTAGCCTCGCAACTTACTTAACCTCTTGAGGAATAGTTTCGATCTTAACAAATACATGTGTGTTTAAGCCCTAAAATAGGCCCAAGAGTTCTAAGGTTGGTATCCGTCACTTATGTCCTAAGATTTAGCCCTTAAGGTCTTAATTCATCATTCGATCCAGCCTAGAAGTTAGGTAAGTTACATAATCAATTATAGGGAGTAATCACCATTTTTCTTTTGTTTGCTTCAGTTTCTTTGTTTTCCCTTTTCTCATCTGTTTCTTCCTCAACTGTAATCTTTCAATTCAGCTCTCCTCCTTTCATCATTTTTTTTATGAAACCCTTCAAAGAATCAAATTTCACAGTGTTATGCACTTTAATATCCCCCAAGACTAAGATTTACAATGTCCTCATTGTAAAGTAGGTGGGTTCGAGTTCAGCTTAGATCACACATTAGAAAAAGTTTGGGTGGGGTGGCGAGCAGGTCGGGATGACTATTGCGGATGATTTCAAGCTCTGATATGAATATCGAAGGTGGAGTCGACTGTTCTAATGGACGAACCCTAAAGTGTAAAATGAATTTAGCTCAGAGATGGGTAAGAAGGGTCTCGATTTTTCAAATGACTGGTTGCCTCCCTTTAAGTGCTAAGTTTAATGTCATTAGCTGGGTGCAATGTAGCATAGGAAGAATGGAGATCAAAAGATATAGCAACTAAATTCGAATCGATGAGTTCGAGGAACTATTTCAGTCTTTAACCATTCACAACAAATGGTTCAGTGGCATGGATGAGTCCACTAATTTCTACAGCTCTATTTCTGAAGATTCTTCAAACGAGAAAGGGTTCGATCCATTTTGATATCAGTTTTCCTACGAAGAGCTTAAGCTTGGCATAAAAAAGGAGCACTTTTTGGCTAGGTTGAAATGATTTTTGTGATATGTGCCTATCATGGAAGGCTTTGACTCACTCTTTGCAAATATGCGAGTTCACGTACGCATGATGGTAACACCATCATGGGCCCTAACTAGTCACATTTAGTCAGATTTGATTAATAAAAGCTCCTACCTAATCATTTAGGGGTTACAACTCTGCATCATTCTAATTTGAGAGGAAAATAGGGAAATAAGGTTAATTCTACAGTTTAAACAACACATGGCAAATATAGGTTAATCATGGGGTCATTTAAGGGTTAATTGAAGGTCAAAAGAGCACAAAAGTCTAAAAAGTGGGTCAACACTGAATGAAACGGGGTTTCATTCATTTTGAGGGTGAAAATAGCGCCAAAAATCCTAATTATCAACCCACTTCAATTAAAGAGGTTCTGGTCAAGATAAAATTAATCTAAACCTCCTAAAATTCATAGAAAAATATCCTAAGAGGCTTTGTATCTTTGGTTTTACCATTTGAACCTTTTTGACCTAGAATAGAGTTACAAATGAAAATTTACCCTAATTTAGGTTTCTATCAAATTACCCAGTCAAACATAGTTGAAACTCAAATCCAACTTCATCATTAGATTCCTTGGGTCTAAATTAGGTTGAGTCCAAAATTTGGGCCCAATCAAAGTCTATCTTGACCTAGTTTGCATTTGAGACCTTAAAACTCTATTTCTTACATTTAGACCCCAGGTTTCAAGTTTATTGCGATTTGGTCCCTAAGTTTCTTGTCATTTTCTACAAATGGGTCCCTGCCACCATTGGTTTGAATAGAGCTCCACCATCGACTTTTGAGCGAGGATTTTTGGATTTCTTTTTTGTCCACCTTCTCCGGCCTCTACGACTTTGGCTTCGGCGAACCTTCTCCGACAACCTCATCGAGTTGGCCAAAGATCAAATTGATCGGCTCATCTTCCTCGTCTCTTCGTCGTGCATCTTTCCAACCAAAGAAAGAGCATTTTCATCCTCTCCATCACCGCTCCCTCGCCGTTGACCTTATCTTCTCCAATTATGGCCAATCAATGCCGAAGCGGTTCCCTCACCCTCTTGTCCAACTAAGCACCTCCTCTTTCTCTCCCTCTCTACTTCAATTCCACTTATTTAGACCTTAGATTCGACCACTCATCTCATCGTTCCACCGCCGTCTTTCGTACGGCCGGTGAAGCTCCAACGAGCTCGCACGGCCACCACACCACACCAAACGCATCGCCATCACATCCCATAGATCTGCCTCATCCCCACCTTCAAAAGCCCTCTACCTATTTTCACTTTTGACCATACATGCATCCCATTGAACACCTCGACTGAAGCTCGCCTTCTCCATCACCGACAGGCCCCCTCCGACCACCGCATGCCCTTAAACCATCGCCACTGCACTCGCCTTCGTAAGGCGACGCTTATTAGTGCATTTGACAAGGCCACGAGGCTGTTTGTGTGCGTGCATGTCTTCAACAGAGCTTTGCCTTCTCCCATCGCCTCCTCTGACTTCGTCCACCCTACTCTGGCCATCTTTCGATCTGCAGCTACCCTCATTCTACGTAGCTTCATCTCCTGAGGTTAGTAGCATCATCAGTCAAATCTGCAAGCTGCAACTATTACTTCAATTGGTGTGTGCTTCAGTAGTTGCCAGGACACGAAGGAAGAGGGGACATTAGTCCCACATCATGGATTCAGAGCATCGTGAAGGCAGATAAAGGCCATTTGTCACATTAGCTCTTCGTCTTAGCATGCACCAGGGGTGAGGTCCCTATTCACTTGTGCTGTGCACGTGCCCTCGCTCGTGGTTCACACCACGAGGGTTTGGTCTTGGATTCAATTTCCCGGTTACTGTTACTTGGGCTTGAGCTTGATAGAAGGAAGAGATCTGAGGAGGAGGGAGGGGGTTTTTGCACTGTTGACCTTGGGATTCGTGCCCATCCTCTCCTCGCTCAATACTTAGCCGTTCTGCTCGCCTTCTGTGCTTTGTGCTTGTGAGGCTTTCCTTTGTGCTATGCTAAGCCTTGGTTCTTCCAAGGCCTTTTTGAGATAAGGCATCTGACTGACTTGGTGCTTTGCCTTGGTTATGATATTTTTTGAGATATTCAATTGTGGTTATTGTTGATTTATTTGAGATATTGATTAGAGCTTAATTGTAGGGTTAAATTTGATGATTCAAACCACCATTTTTTCCCATTCATTTTACACTTTGATACTTGATATTCTGAGACATTTCTGACATATATTGCATATCATTTTTGATTATCTGATTCACTTGCAATTTCTATTTCTAATTATTGTGATTAGTCAATTGATTTGCTATAATTGTTCCCTACGAACGACCTTGGACTCATTTCTATTTCTCGAGCTTATAAATTTAAATGTTGTATTGGTTTTCATCATTATATTGCAATGCAATATTTTTACGATGATTTTCAATGCAACATTTTGGCACCGTTGCCAGGGAGCAACGCGCATTTCATTCACTGATTACAATTCTGATTTGATACTAACTTACTTTATCTAATTTGTTGTGATTTTACGAGGTGAATATGAAAGAGCGACCACATGAGTAACCACACCAGGTGTAGGTAATCACATTCCCTTCTTCTTAAGCCCCTTATCTCTTTGAAAAAGAAATTAATTAGGATCAACTTGCTTTATTTCATAGTAATCAATCACTTGAGTTGCCTGATTTAATCTGATTTAATTAGAGATCCCCATCTTGATACTTGCACCTATTATGGACTTAAGGTGCCTTGGGCTATTCACCTTCTTGATTGAGCCCTAGGTATCAACTTTGGAAAGAAATAGACTTGGAAAAAAGAACCAAATTAGGGTTTCAAGAAAATGCACCTGTGTGATTTAAAGAGAATAAATTTCTTGCATCATGTGTTACCCAAGCCTTGGTTGAATTGATCTAATCAAGTGAACCCTAAAAGCAGGCTCTAATAATCACTTGAATCACTAAAACTTGGGACCTAATAACCTAGTTGCAAACCCCTTCAGGGTGATTTTGGGTTCTTTACCCTACTCATCCTCAACTTTAGGGTGGGTAAGGTGAAGTTGATCCACTTTGCGGGTTAACCAACCTCCAAATTAGGTCACAAATCAAAATCAAATCTAAAGTTCAAGTGAAATTCAAGGCACATACTCAAGATTAAAATTGGTAGACTTAGGAGTCAAGCTTGCTCATTCCGGTCTACTTGGATTCTCAGTGACAAGGAAGGTCGGATGGGGGAAACCCTATAACCCATGCGGACACTCTATTGTGTAGGGGTCTTTGTGGGACTCTCCCTTCCTGGTTTCCCAAGTAATTGTCGGGTGAGTGAGTTTTTGATCTTGACGTATCATCCGCCTTGAACCTCCTTAGTCATCCAAAGATTTTTGGGTGCCGTGATTGGGTCCATTACATATTTTGTCCCTTATTTGTTTCTTTAGTGCATGTTCAGGAGGAGGTCCTTAAGACCACACTTGAGGCCTCCATTAGTAGTTCATTCTCGTTGAGGCCAAGCCTCGACCCATTTGTTTGTGCTACCACCCAACTAGATTGACATCTCTTCTGACTCTTCCATTTCTGAGCCCATATCTCCATCATCTGCATCCTTGGATAACTAAGAAGAGCCCAACATTTAGAATCAATTGCAGTACCACACCGATCTATTTCACGCATTCATAAAGCCGCTGTAGTGTCCACATATGTGAGATCATTACAAGTGGTGATCAAATTAGAGTGCAAATAGCAGCTGGAGGGTCTGATACTAAAATGGGTCGAATTTGATTAATGCTATATCCAAATTCCATGACTTCAACTCTGAAGATCCCTTCCAGCACATCAAACAATTGAAACATCTGGCCTAGACTTTTGGACCACCTGATCAGAATCGGGACATCCTGATCATGAAGATGTTCTCCTTCTCTCTTATGGATATGGCTACCCATTGGTATCAGACTCTGACTTGTCCGATCAACACTTAGCAGGAACTCTAATCTGAATTCCTGAAGAAATTCTTCCCAGTTGGTTGCACCAACGCATTGAGGCACCATATCATGCATTTCATGCAAAATGCGGGAGAACCACTTCATGAGGCATGGGATCGCTTTTTGGATCTCATGCGGAAATGCCCCCATCACAGAGTTCCTAAATGGGAACAAGTTCAGTATTTTTACTAGGGACTTCGTGAGGATATCAGACTTTTTGTCAATGCATCCTATGGTGGCAACATCATGGGTTAGCATGAAGATATTGTTTGGGAGATTCTCGAGAACATGTGTGAGAACTCCATAAAGAATGAAACTATGGGTGTGTTCAACTGGATGACTACCCGCACATTGACAAACATGCAAGAGGTACACGAGACTCAAGGCCTATCCTCATCTGTTGATCCAAAGTTGGTGGCCAATCGCTTGGATAAGGTCTCTATAATTGAGAAGAAGGTGGACAAATTGACTCGACATATGCAGAGAGCCACCTCCGCACAGCAGAGCACATATGTGCAATCGCCCTCCAGTAGGTAGGCTGTGCATAACATTCACCACTACTCTTATCAGGGGATGGACCCATATCCACCCTTGTCTGATTCTGATTTTAGAGGAAACTCCGGACCTGCCTACTCTAGTTGAGGGAACTCTGAACCCTCATACTATGATTTCTTTGGAGTTCCTCAGACCTGCGAGGATCTCCATGCCATCTAGAATGATCCATTCTCTAACACCTACAACTCTGGATGGTGAAATCATCCCAACTTCACGTGGTTAGGAAATAATCAGAACACGAGACCGTAATTCCAACCCAGACCACAAGCTCTGCACCCATATCAGCTCGCTTAGCCTAAGCCTAATCCGAATTACTAATTTGGGCCATCAAGGGAAGATCAAATGAATCTGATTTTACAAACCTTGGCTGACATCCAAAAGACTAATGTGGTTATGTAGAAATAGTATAAAGATGAGATCACAGATGTTCGAAATTAGGTCGCATAGATGATTGGGTCTCGCTAGCCTAGTGCATTCCTGTCTCAACCTCTGCCGAATTCAAATAACGTTCTAAACCAGAGGTGCATTATGAACCTGAATCAGGGTCAAGCTTACTATGTGCATCTGGCCCCTTCTGCTCCATCACTCGACAGGATGGAGGCTTCCACATCATATTTAAGATATTAGCAGCAACCACCTATTTTGCTAACTCCGAACCAAAACTAGGCAGGCCTTATTGCTGTTACCTCCCGTAATAGCAAATCGACTCAGGATCCACCTTATTGTAGACACTCTAAACTTGGTAGTTCAGAGCCTAATCCTAGGATGGTTATCCAGGATACCCCTATCCTAGATCCAGAGCCTGAACCAATCCTAGAGGAACCCACAGAGGTTCCATTTCCTGACGCCATGACCAAAGGAAAAAGGAAACCCAAACTTGTGGCACTCGAGGAAGACTTGGTCAAGCTCTTTGAATAAGTCCAGATAAACATCCCCTTGATGGATGCAATCTGCCACATACCGAGTTACACGCGATTTCTGAAAGACTTATGTACACCAAAGCGTAAGCTACGAAACAAAAATGGGAGTCCGATCATTTTATTTGAGCAAGCTAGCTCAATCATCATGAGAAAACTCTCATAGAAAGTGAAATATCTTGGCACCCCTTTGATCGCCTATAAGATCGACAATCTAGAGTTTGATCGAGCCTTATTTGATTTAGGAGCCTCCATAAATCTCATCCGTACATCCCTACTAGATCATTTTGAGCAAAATGGAGCTCAAACCAATTGAGGTGACCTTTCAGCTAGCTGACAGATCAATCAAGTCACCTATAGGAGTTCTCGAGGATGTTTTAGTTAGGATTCAAGATTTCTACTTTCTGGTGGACTTCATCGTATTAGATATGGATAGTCCTGAAAATTTGAGAGACACATCGATCATCTTAGGGAGACCATTCCTAGCCACAACTACAGCAAATATCAACTATGAAGAGGGCCAGATAGAGTTAAAATTCAAGAACAAGATGTTACGGATTGATAGCTTTAAAGCTCAGAAAGGAATAAACTATGGGGCGATTGATAAAGTATGAGACATTAGTTCTTTGGTTGAGGACCCGATTATAAAGGAAAACTCGACTATCCTTGATCCTCAGCCACAAGAAGATCATGACCCACAAATAGAAAAGCCTAGAGCTGATCTAGACCTACCCATAGTTCCACCTTATCTCTTGAGGCCCATCCCGAACCCCCACCTGTTGCTGATAACCCGGTATTGGAATTAAAGCCCCTCCTAGATCATCTAAAGTACGTGTTCTTAGGTTCCAATCAAACGTTTCCTGTGATTATCAATTCTTGACTCACACCTGATCAGGAAACAAAGCTGATTTCTATCCTCCAGCAACATTGAAGAGCCATCGTATGGACTGTAGATGACCTGAGATAAGTCCCTCATATTGCACACATCAAATCTACACTGAAGAGAACTCACAACCATCGAGAGAAATGCAGAGATGATTGAATGCAAATCTTCAAGAGGTCGTGAAGAAAGAGATCATCAGTGGTTAGACGTTTGTATCATCTACTCAATCTTTGACAGCTGTTGGGTGAGCCCTATTTGAATTGTACCTAAGAAGGCAGGGCTCACCGTGATTATGATTGAATCTGGAGAGACCATTTCGACTCATATTGCGAATTCGTGGAGAGTTTGCATAGACTATCGGAAATTGAATGCCTTCATGAAAAAAGTTCATTTGTCACTCCCGTTCATTGATCAGATTCTCGAGAAACTGGCGGGAAATTGATTTTTCTGTTTCCTGGATGGGTACTCTAGATATAATCAGGTGGCAATTCATCCTGAAGATTAGGAAAAGACAACCCTTACCTGCCCCTACGGTACATACACGTTTCGTAGGATGCCATTTGGGTTATGTAGTGCACCCGCCACCTTTTAGTGGTGCATACTAGCCATATTCTACGATATGGTAGGTAAATACCTTGAGGTCTTCATGGATGACTTCTTGATTTTTGGTGAATCTTTCGACAATTGCCTCCTACATTTGGTCCAGATCCTTCAAAGATGCATCGAAGTGATGTTAGTTCTCTCCTAAGAAAAGAGCCACTTCATGGTTCCTGAGGGCATCGTGCTTGGACACCTAGTCTTTCAGAGAGGTATCCAAGTTGACCGGGCTAAGGTAAATCTAATCTCTAAATTCCTGTGCCTACATCAGTTAATGACATCAGATCATTCTTGGGGCACGTCAGATTTTATCGCTGTTTCATATCTGATTTTTCCAAAATCTCATGCCCCTTGATGAATCTTCTCTTAAAAGACACGTTTCGAGATGACGAGTGAGTGCATTCACACGTTTGAAATCCTACGTGATTGAGTCACCCAAGCACCAATCCTACAATCTCCTGACTGGTCTCAACCCTTCTAGATCATGTGTGATGCGTCTGACTACGTAGTAGGAGTGGTGCTGGGTCAGAAAATCGACGGGAGACCAGTGGTTATATATTATGCCAATAAGGCACTGATGAGGCTCAGCATAATTACATGATTACAGAGAAGGAGCTACTAGCTGTAGTATTCGGTGTGGAGAATTAAGATCATACCTCCTGGGATCCCACATCATCATTTACTCAAATCACACTGTAGTGAGGCACCTACTTAAGAAGGACGCGAAGGGTAGATTGATCCACTGGATCTTACTGTTGGAAGAATTCGATCTTGAAATTCATAACTGATTGCACAGCAATCATATGACCTAAGTGATCATATGGCCTAATCTACCTGAATTAAGTTAGATTCTAGCATAACTTGGGAATAATGCATGCATAAGCATCATAAATTGCATGGTAGTCAATTTCATAGCTTTTTAGATAATACTGCTATTTTATGCCCTAAAAGAGAGATGACATTGATTGCAGATGATTTGAGGCTACAGATGAGAGATCAGACTGTATAGATCTGATTAGGATGATGACAGGAGCTCAATCTTCTGAAATCATCTTGATCAGACGACAATAGCAGCACATACAGCCCATAGAAGATCAGAGGCCAAGGAGCCAGATAGCACAAATTGAATCCTCAGATGTCAAATCCGACTGCACGGATGGACCCAGATCAACGATCGCGGTTCGACAACGCAAAGATCAACTCGATCGGAGTTCTGTAACACCAATTACAAAGGTAGGAAGATGAACGGCCAGGTCAGTGCCACGTGGCATCATCCCAGTAGCCCCTCGCTGTGCCCCCAATCATTGAAGGAGAAACGAGGGTTTTTGGATTGTCATCCAATTGCCATGAGGAGACCACGGTGCCCCTCCACCATGCCTTCATCACTAGGAGAACATCTCAGTCATTGGGTGAAGATCCAACAACTGAAGGCAGCCACACCTAAATCCTAAATGCGACACAAGAGGTAGCACGGCACAGTGGTTCGCGCCCTTACACACAAGCGCTAGGTGCGGGATTGATTTGCACTTAGCATGAAATCAGGAAAGGTGGTGGCACTCAAACACAATTCAACTGTTGGATCAGAACTAGCAGTGTGGGTGTAGCTGCGTGGTGCGATGGTGATCGATGGATGAGGCGGTGTGGATCACGCGCACGCTATTGCCCAAACTAACGCCCCGCTACACATGCTCTCTTAAGGCGGTGTGGCACGCGATGAGAGCCGTTTGATCATCAGTTCGGAAGGATGAGTTTGAAAGAGTGCGATTGTGTGTGCGAGGAGGATGAGGCATGCAAGAGAGTGCCGCGGATTGTGATCGGACGAGTGGGAGCACGCCATGTGTCAGCTACAGAAGAAATCCGAGCCTTGAAGGCATGTTTGAGGTTATTTTGAGGCACGATTAGAGCCATTGATCTCTCGATCGATGGATCTGATCAAACCAAGGTTGTTGCATGATTTTGGGGGCTAAAATGCCTACTTTTCCCCTCATTAAAGATATAAAAAGAGCCCAGGGGCCCCTAGTTGAGTGGCAACTCACACCAGACAAATCTTCAGAATCTCTCTCTGTAACATCTCTCCGATCTTCCTCCCAGTGCTTTGGATCTGAATTGCTGTTGCACTTCTCACAAGCATCCCACAAGCGGCATAGTCCTTCATCTGCTCTCTCTCTCTCTCTACTCCTTAGCATAGTTCCATTAGATTTATGAGACATCATCTTGATCAATAAAATGTTTATCCGATCTCGTGAATGCTTATCTATATATACATATATAAATATATAAATATTTGCTTAGAACGACTTCTTTGAAAAGCTTTCACATAAAAATTTTATTTTTGCCTCCCTGCGAATGACTCGGCACTCACCAAAAATCTATAAATGTTATTTGTTTCGATGCAATTTGCAACTACAATGATAAAACTAATCTTTTATGTGTCCCGTGGTCGAACAAGTTGGAGTCGTTGCTGGGGAGGCAACAAAAAATTTTGAAACTTTTCTTTCTAGTACTTATTTGAGATTCTAATTGGCTATTCTTTTTGATTGCATGTGCACAGGAATCGTAGAATTTCAAGAAGAAACACTCAAAAATGGGAAAAAGGGTTAGAATCTCAGGTAAGTACTCTTATCTTAGATTAGGTTAGATTTCTTTTCAAAAAAAATGAGAAAAAAGGTGCTTGCTTGATACTTAGGTTAGAATTTGCTTGCTTTTTGAAAAAAAAATAAAAATCCCACTTGTTGGTGGGAATCAACAAAACCACCTCCTAAATTTCACACTAAAACAAACTATCATCTTAAAAATTTAATTTTCGAAAATTTTCACATCCAAAAATTCTAAATTGGTACTGGACGTGGGTTTTGAAGTCAGCAAACAATATATCCAAATTTTATATTAATTTGTATTATATAAAAATTTTAAAAATTCTCATACTGAACTATTATCAAATCGGTTATTGTTCCCACTTTTTTGAAGTTCAAAATATCATAGGCATTTTTCTACAACTTCGATTGACTTAAAATTTATGGCATTGAATTCCTGTGAGAATATAAAATTTAGGAAAATTTTGAAAAAAATATTTCCTACATGTTTGATTGCACAAATTATTCAATCACTAACTGGGGGTCAAAACAGACTGCAAAACCCCTAGTACACTTTAATGTAAAAAAATAAAAAATGTATATTAAAATTCTTGAAAAAAATATTTTCTGAGTTCCTAGTTAGTGGTGCAACACGATCAATTGATTTTGTTGCTTGGGTCGAACCACTCCCCTTATTTTGGACTTAAAAGGATCATCTAGAACTGTCTGCTCTTAGAGTTTCACATTAAGGTAGAGCATACCAGTATTTCCATTCTTAGAGGAAATCTATCAAACAATTAGGACTTGCAAAACATCTTACGTGCCTCATTAGAACCATTTCTTGAAGATATTTACTTAAGTGAACCCTAAAATTCACTAATACAAGCATTTGAACCTTAAAATTTACTTCATCATAAAAATTGCTTGTGAATCCCTTGCTTGTGTAGTTCACATTTTTGAAATCAATTTTAAGGGCAACACTCCCCTAACGTCCATCATATTCCAAAAGCATCTCAAGCCTAAGCCTAAAACTGAGTAGACTTGCCCTAGGCAGGACTAATTTTCCTGGTGACTTGAAATTAGATTAGGCTAAGGTCAAGGCCTTGTCTACTTAGACCCACTGGTGACAAAAAATGTCAATGTGGTAACCACATTAACCCTTAGTGGTGTCCCACTGTGTGGGGTGTTCTAGGGGGTCCCACCCTTCTGGCCAGCCAAGTAATTCAAGGGTTGATCTAACCTAGTTGTGTTTTGGGGAGCTAGGATTAGGTCTATTAAGGGTTTACACTCTTAGGACTAGCCTGATTGCTTGTACTGAAAGGGTGGGATATTCTCGCATCTATCTTCTCCCTGTCATCTGCAGACATTTTTCTGGTGCATGGAAGGTAGAAGATCTCTACATCCTGATTTGCTGCCACCTTTAGAAAGAAATCCTAGGAGAAGACTTGATTGTCCAAGATCTGACTGTAAACCCTCTTCAATGGCTAGTCACCACGAGGAAGATGAGATCGAAGAGGAGGAATAAAATTTGGATCCAATGGCTCTCTTATAGAGGCAGATTACTAAGTAGGGCCAACATCGTGATAGATAGTGGAGGTCATAGTGCAGGCCATTGCTCGACTCCAAAATGGGAGAGTAGACCAGCCTCTTAGAGACTTTTACAATCCTCCTGATGCCTAAGCAGAACCTTTTGTTAGGGTACGTCAAGATGGGGATGATTTTGAACTCAAACCACAAATCATCAATCTGATTCTCCACTTCCATGGATGGGATTCCAATGACCCCTTCCACCACCTTGAAGAACTTATACACATGGGAAGCACCTTTGGCTGTAGGAACATGAATGAAGGTACCTTAATGACGAAAATGTTTCCATTTTCCTTAAAAGATAAAGTTGCTCATTGTTTGAGGACTATTGGTAGACCAATCTTAACTTGGGAAGATTTGAGAAGCACATTTCTGAAAAAATTCTTTCCCACAGGAAAAGCCAATGCCCTTAGATGTGCCATTACAACCTTCAAGCAGAACCCTGAGGAACAACTGCATGAGTCTTGGGAGAGATTTAATGACTTAGCTAGGAAATGCCCTCATCATGGGATTCCAAAGTGGTACTTGGCCCATATTTTCTATTATGGGTTAAGTGACAATTTGAAAAATTTCGTTGATGCAGCATGATGATAACATCATCATCAGCCATATCTAGCTTTAATTAGTCATAATCCATTGATAAATTCCCCTACATAACCGCCAAAGAGCCATAACTCATTGCATATTCATTCTGAAAGAAATACATTAAAACGGGGTTAAATCTATAATTTTACCATCATATCATGAATGCAGAACAATCACGGGTTTTCCCAGGGGATAAATAAAGGTCAAATGTTCTTAAATGTCTAATAAGAGGGTCCGTGTAGAAAGAAACGAGTTTTCACGTGTTTCGAGAATTAATGGACATCTGAAACCCTAAAATAGACCCGCTTAATTAACTGAGGTTATTTTCATGATAAAATTCACCTAAATCTTCTAAAAATCATAGAAAAATATTCTATAAGGTTTGGTATGCTTGCTTTGACCATTGGAACCCATTTTGACCTAAAACAGAGTCTCAGATAGTTAGTTACCCTAATTTGGGTTTCTACACAAATTACCTAATAAAACTTGGTCAAAACCAAAATCTAACTTCACCATCAGATTCCTTGGATCCAAATTATATTTTTACCAAAATTTGGATCCAATTTGAGATCATCTTGACCTAGTTTGCATTTTGGTCTTGTCTGACTCTTTTCTCTCACACACATACCCCTAACTTTTGAATTCTTTGCAAATAGCCCCCTAGGTTTGTCATGTTCTTCGCACAAAGGTCCCTACTACCATTAGAACCTTCCGTCCATACATGGAAGGTTTCCATGAAGGTTTTCTCCCTAAATTTGTGGCAGATCTCTCCCAATAGTGAAACGACTTCTAACGAGATCCTCTTCCATCTGAGCTTGTTCATGACCTTCCAAATCCGACCAAAACCTTGTGCGAACTCTTGAAAGCTCCTAAACCTATACCATAAAATACGAGCTCTCCAAGCTTGTTTCCAAGCTTAGAGACTTTCCCAATGGCCTATAAAAGACCCTCGTGCACAACCTTACCTCCTTAGTAAGGTTTGAGGCCAAAAACCTCTTCAATTCCCTACCTCCGGCCCCTCTCCAACCGAGCTTCGGTGAGCTTCTCAGACCTCCTTCTTCTGGCCATTAGACGATCAAATCAAGTGTCCCATTATCTTCCTCACCTTCCTCCGCTTCTTGTCGGCCAAAGCAAAAGCTTCCCTGACCTCCTTCCTCGTCGTCCCCCATCTGAGAGTTCTTCTCCGTCGCCGGCCTGCCAAAATTGGTGTGGACCCTACCCCTTTCGACCATTAGATTAGGTTAGCTAGGTTCCCTTAGTTTGCTAGGTTTTAGCCCTATATTCAAAACCTAAAAATAACCCTCGATGCTGACGTTCGCCATCATCTTCCTCCACTCCAGCCACACCTCCGGCATGGTTTTCCATTCACCACACACATCCAACTGCCTCGCCAATACCCTCACAACCTCCACCATACTTCCATGAACCAAACCCCCATCTTTATTTCCCATTCCATCCACTCACGCGACCCCCCGAACACACCCATCACTGACCACCTTCTCTATCTCCAACCGACCACCACGCACCTCTACATGCCACGAAATCACTGCATCACACTCCATACCCTCCGACGAAGCTATTGAGCAATTTTAATGTGGCCGTGAGGCCTTCTTTTGTGTTTCAGGTACAGGACCTTCGGTCGCCATTGATGGAGCTTCACGTGACCTTGAAGCAGGTGTTCTTTCTCCAACAGTCCCAGGCGCCAACTCCAGGTTGTGCGGAATCAACACCTCCAGACTCCCAGGTCCTTGATTGAAAGCATGAACACTAGCAGCTGCTTCAATTGGAGATGCCTTCACTGCAGCAGCGCATGAGAAAGAGTGGGTTTAGTCCCACATCAGTAGAAGATAAGCGAATGTAGCCGCATAAGTTGATTTTCTTAATACGGCTATTCACCTCCAAACACATGGGGTGAGGTCCCTTCACCCCTCCACACGACCCGACCCACCTACTATACACTCCTCGGCTTCTACCCCATGCACGTAGCCTTGGACCCAGTTATTGTTCATGCCTGATTACCCGATTAAGACCGTCTATTTGAGAGAAGAGGAGAGGAAGGCAGGAAAGAGAGAGAGAATGGGGGAGGGGTGGGTTTTGCTCTTCTGTATAGATGCTCAACACTTAGTCGCTGAAGCCTTGACATCCCCTGTGCGTGAGAGAAGAAGAAGCCAAGGTAGAAAGAGAAGAAGACCTGAAGAAGGAGAAAAGAAGAGGAAAGAAAGAAGAGGCTCTGAGAAGAGGAGAAGGGCAGAAGGAAAGGAAAGGCAGAAGAAGAAGAGAGGGGCCGTGCCAAAGAAGAGGAAGAAGAAGCTAAGAAGAAAGAAGAAGAAGAAAGAGTAGCAGAGAAAGCTTTGAAGAATCACTGTAGCGGGAGACATTTAAGTCATCTGGTTTGAGGGCCAGGCGCTTGATTACTGTTGGATTATTTGGTTAAATTGTGATGCATGCTTAGAAGGCTTAATTGGTGATTTAAATCACCACTTTTGGCTTTTCTATTCTTTTTATCTCGAGATACATTAAGCTTCAATGAGTATTTAATGTGACAGATTAGTATTCATTGAATATCATTATTATGCTTAAATTCTTATGCTCATTTATTTTGATTGAGATTAGCACGTGAATTCCATATTTGCTCCCTGTGTTCAACCTCAGACTTCATTCTTGATATTCGAGTTATAAGTTTTATTTGTTGAGAGAGCTATTTAGGAGACTTTACTACAACGAGACACTTAAAACTACTTGATAGACCCCCTCAACACAGCATGTGGGGGCAATTTCCTAAGCAGAGATGCTGAGGGAGCTGTTCAATTATTTGAGAATATGAGTGAGAATTCCCTTAACAATGCCTCAATGTCCGCCTTCAATAGATCAAATCAACCAAGGAGCGAAGTCTATGAAGTTAAGGATAATTCAAACTCGGTTGATTTAGAACTGATAGCACAATGATTGGATAAGGTGGAACTCGTTGGGAGGAATGTAGAGAGTTTGGATAAGAAATTGGACAACCTTCTGAAGGACAGGAATTCCTTAGGTGCACATTCCAGAATAAACCCTATGCTGCCAAGGAACTTCTATGCTAACCCACACCCAACTCCCCAATCCTCTAGGTCAGGAAGTAGTGCACAATATTAATGACCTAACCATGGTTCCACCGATGAGCCAACTTTAGTTGGACTCATCTCTTCCTGGGTACCAAGGAGGGACCTTGATGCCCTCAAATTCTGAATTAAGCATCCCGATACCTAATTATCCTGAGGATGTTAATGCACTCCAGGGATACACTAGAAATTACCCATATTCAAACACCTACAACCTTGGATGGCGTAACCATCCTAACTTTGCTTGGTCAGGTTAGAAACCCGCCCAAGGTCTTAACTTGACTAAGCCAAGCACTTATGGGAAACCCAGTAGGTACACACAACCGTGCACATATCAGCCACAACCTACTCAGAAAACCCAACCTTCTGATTTGAGTCTGGTCCTCAAAGAAACGTGGGAAATGAATTTGAGACATAAAGAAGAAATGGATCAATTGAGGACAGATTTGACAGGATGATTAGACCAATTGGTAGATGGTAGACAACACGGGATGCTGCCATCCCAACCCATCCCCAACCCAAGGAACTTCAATAGGGTTAACCAAAATAACACATGGGAGTAACAAGCACACATAATTCAACTTGCTCCCTAGCATCCACCTGGCTTTGTTAACCCTAACTCAGCTCAGGTTCAACCTATTTTTCAAAACCCACCTCACCTTTCTAACCCTAATGCCTATGCTTGTGCTATCACCTTGAGAAGTGGGTAACAAATACAAGATCCATATCCTTCTACATCCAAATTTTACTAATATCTTGAGGAGCCCGAATTTGACTTGGGAGACCAAGCTAATCTAGAAAACAAGACTTAAGATTTGAACACCCATGATTTCTCTCAAGCATCTTTTCCTGAAGCCTTGAACAAATCCAGGGAAAAGAAAACAATAAATCTGAGTGGCTTGAGATTTTAAAGCAAGTCCAAGTGAATATACTACTCCTTGAAGCCATTAAGAACATCCCGACCTATGCAAAATTTCTTAAGGAATTGTGCACATCGAAATGCTAGGCCAAATCATAAAAAAAGGTCATAGTTCTGAATAAGCCAGTGCCATCATCTTAAATAAGCTCTCTCTTAAAAAGAAAGATCTCGAGATCCCCTTAATTTAATGTGAGATAGTTGGTTTTATCTTGGAATGAGCATTACTGGACCTTGGTGCCTCCATCAATCTAATCCCCATGGAATTATATGAAGAGTTGGATTTAGGTCCCTTTCAACACACTGATGTTAACCTTCAGCTTGTTGGTAGGTCAACTAAGATTCCAAAGAGACTCTTACAAAATGTGATTATAAAAGTGAGGGATTTTGAGTACCCTGTAGACTTTCTTATTTTAGATATGGAGGCATCAAAAAATTTGAACCACACCTTGATAATCTTGGGAAGACCTTTCTTGGCCACAGCCAAGGCTCTAATCAATTGTGAGATGGGGAGTATGCAAATCACTTATGGGAGGAAAACTTGTCAACTCAATATCTTTAAAGCTTCCTAAAAGAATAAAGTGAATTGTGGTTCTATTGAGGTTGCGGGAACAATTGAAGAGGTCTTGGCAATTCACACTAGGGATGATCTGAATTCTGTCAGATCTCAAGATCAACAAGAAAGATAGGGAAATGATGTACTTGAGAATGCTTCTGATTTACCACCTCCCATAGATAATCAAATTGAAAAAGGCATTTGTGAGATCGAGGAACTATTGGGAGTATCCTATGATGAATTAGAGGATGACATAAAGAATCCTCAGTATATCCACCCTGAAATTCAAGAATTATTGGATTTTAGGGGAGTTCGAGACATTGGACAACCAAAGGACATGAACTAAGAAAACGAAGAAACAAGCTCAGAAAAAGAAGTTCAAGGCATTATGGACTGGGGTAGAACTTATAATCCAACTAGTTCAAATGGATGGCTTGATTCTGAGGAGGAAATGGTTTCTAATAAGGAAGAGGTAATTTCTGATGAGGATTTCAAGGAATTCAACACAACTCTACCTTTATCCTCGTATGACTCGGAGCCTGGAGAATTCATGATTTTTGACATCAATTACCATTATGAGGATCCGTATGATTCTTAGATCATTGATTTTAGGACCACATGATCATATCTTTATATTAATCCTGAATCTTTCAGTAACAATTATTACTCCTCTTGACCCACAATAATGAAATAAGTATTTCTTTTGGGTTTAAGTTTGGCAAATGATGTTAAACTTAGCGCTGGCTGGAAGGTAACCCAGTATTCTATACAGGTATTTCTCTATCCAAGCTGACGTGGATTAACAAGCCCAGTCTGGTGATATCCCCTCCTCTTACTTATTACATTTTGATCTTCCTACATACATTTCAATGAGGACATTGTAATGAATAAGCATGGGGGGGTGGACATTGCATGTCTTATTATGTTAGAAAAAAAATTCTTACATTCATGCATAAAGAATTTTTAGCAAAAAGTTTTTATTAGGGATTTATTCTTAAGTCGATTCCTGAATTTAGAATCCAGTACATTTTCACACTTACCCGTAGAATTTGCAATAGATCTTCTGTGAAGGTCAAAAGACATCTTTAGTTTTTTGAGAAGAAGCAATGCTTCTCCTGAACCCTTGGATAGTAATTAGGGAGTCAGGAAAACATCTTCTAGTAGATCCACCAAACAATTGCGAAGTGAGAGTAGAGATTCTACTAGTGCTTTAAGGATAGTATAAGGAATCTTAGTTTCTGGATAATTGGATAATGATACTCGGAGTTAGACATAGTTTTTGCTCTCGATTCCTGCATACAAATGCTTTGTGTGAATTTTTGGAGAGCCACCAAATAAGGCAGATACGCAAAGAGTGGGTTCTAATAAAACTAGGACTAAGGTGGATGGTTGTGACCGTCCTTTACGGAATTCTCGGCTGAAGGAGGGTATTAATATCAAGGTCAAAAATAAACTGTCCCATCCATTCCTTTCTCGGTGCTGAGAGTAGGCACTTCTACCAAATAAGCCACCCGATATCCTCTCGAACACCCTAATCCCGAATAATGCCTTGTGAATAAAAATGTGCATGGTTGCTATAGTATGTTGTGTTGGTAGAAATAAATATCTATGAAAAAAAAGGTAAAAAGAAATAAAAAAAAGAGAAAAGAGAAATGAAAGAAAGAAAGAGAAAAGCAGAAAAATATATATAGAAAAAAGAAAGAAAGAAGAAAAAGTGTTAATTGCGTTGTGTTTACTTCATGTCAAGCACATTGAGGCAACAACACCCATTTCCTTTATAATCCACCAAATACAGCCTTGACCTACTTTTCTGTATTTTTGACCGCCTAAATACTTGTTGAGGATTGCTGACTTAGTTAGAGGATTATTAAAACTTAATCAAAGTATTAATGCCATGAGAGGCCACCAAATATATTGACAAATTTGGTGAAATGGTGAGCTCGAAAAGAAAAAAAAGAAAAGAAAAAAAAGAAAAAAAAGAAAAAGAAAAAAAGAAGAAAGAGAGAGAATGAGTATAAAGGAACTAAATAGAGCACAGTCTCTCTGCCTCTCTTTGAGTTGATTTATTTAATAGTCTAGAAATCTAGGTTTTGTAGTACTAGTCTATGTGTAGCATCAGATGAGTGTAAGCCACCAAATATAAATCCACTTGACTCAAAATATCTTCTACCTAAGCAAAAAAAAATTAAGGTTGAAATAACATATTACTTTATAAACCCCAAGGGAAGAAGTTTACCTATCCCAATAGAATTTTACTGAGGGTTAAGTACAAGCTTTAGATGTGAATTGACTTTTCACTTGGATCCATTGCATAGGCTACAACACTACACTTTCACAACTATTTGGATTTCTAACGTTTTGGATGAAAACAAAAGAACTAAATCTCTAGCCGAACTCTTGATAGAAATTATTCATTTAGGACCACTCTACATTTAGCCTTGCATTTGCTAGGGACTAGAAAGATTCAGGCATGAGGGTGTGATTGCACAACAATCATATGACCTAATCTACCAGAATTAAGTTAAATTCTAACATAACTTAGGAATAATGCATGAATTAGCATCATAAATTGCATGGTAGCCAGTTTGGTAGATTTTTAGATAATACTGCTATTTTATGCCCTAAAAAAGAGATGACATTGATTGCAGATGATTCGAGGCCACAGATGATAGATCAGATAGTATAGATCTGATTAGGATGACGACGGGAGCCCAACGCTTCTGAAATCATCTTGATCAGATGACCATAGCAGCACATACAACCCATAGAAGATCAGAGGCCAAGGAGCCATATAGCACAAATTGAAGCCTTGGATGTCAAATCCGACCCATGGATGGACCCAGATCAATGATTACAATCCAACAGTGCAAAGGTCAACTCGATTGGAGCTCTATAGCACCAACTACAAAGGCAGGAAGATGAACAGCTAGGATAGTGCCACGTGGCACCATCCCAGCAGCCCCTCGCCAAGCCCCCAATCACTGAAGGAGAAGCAAGGGCCATTGAATCATCATCCAACGGCCACGAAGAGACCATGTTGCTTCTCCATCGTGCCTTCATCACTAGAAGAACATCTGAGCCGTTGGATCCTCATCTAACGGCTGAGGCTAGCTACGCTTAAATCCTAAACGTGACACAAGAGGTAGCATAACACAACGGTTTGCACCCTCAACTCAAGTGCAAGGTGCGAGATCAATTCGTTCTCAGTGCGAAATCGAGAAAGGCGGTGGCAATCAAACATAATTTGACCGTTGGATCAGAACTGGTGGTGTGGATGTGTCCTCGTGGCGTGATGGTGATCGATGGATGAGATGGTGTGGATCATGTGTGCGTTAACACCCAAACTAATGCCTTGCTACACGTGTCTCTTAAGGCAGTGTGGCGTGCGACAAGAGCCGTCCAATCATTAGATCGGATGGTTGAGTTTGAAAGCACGTGATTGTACACGCAAGGAGGATGAGGAGCACAGGCGAGCGTTGCGGATCATGATCGGACGAGTGGGAGTGTGCCACATGTCAGCTATAGAAGAAATCTGAGCATTGAAGGTGCGTTTGAGGTTATTTTGAAGCGTGATCAGAGCCGTTGATCTCCTGATCAACGAATCTGATCAAACTAAGGTTGTTGCGAGGTTTTGGAGGCTAAAATGCCTACTTTGCCCCTCATGTAAGGTATAAAAAGAGCCCCAGGGCCCCCTAGTTGAAAGGCAACTCCCACCAGACAAATCTCCAGCCTCTCTCTTTGCAACTTCTCTCCGGTCTTCCTCCCGGCGCTTTGGATCTGAAGTGCTGCCACAGTTCTCACAAGCATCCCACAAGAGGCAATGTCCTTCATCTGCTCTCTCTCTCTCTCTACTCCTTAGCATAGTTCCATTAGATTTATGAGACATCATCTTGATCAATAAAATGTTTATTCGATCTCATGAATCCTTGTCTATATATACATATATAAATATATAAATATTTGCTTAGAATGACATTTTGAAATGCTTTCGCACAAAATAGTGTTTTTGCCTCCCTGTGAATGACTCGATACTCACAAAAAATCTATAAATGTTATTTGCTTTGACGTTATTCACAACTACAATGACAGAACTATTCTTTTACACATCTCGTGATCGAATAGCGACAAGGTGAGAAAGTAGACTGTGGTAGCTGACCATTTGTCTCTCCTTCCTTTTTCAATCATTGACCTGCCTAGACCTATCACCGAGCACTTTCCGGATGAGCATCACTTGGCCAGTAACGAGCTTCCTTGGTTTGTAGAGATTGTGAACTACCTGGTTATGGGGAAAGTCTTGCTAGATTGGGCGACTTCCCGGCGGAACAAGTTGATTACCGATGCCAAGTACTATATCTAGGAAGATCTATATCTTTTCCACACTAGTAATGACCAAGTGAATAGGAGATGCATTCCTGATAACGAGATCAATGATGTCATCTCATTCTATCATGACTAGGCCTACGGTGGCCATTACTCTGGGTGTAAAACCGTAGCAAAGATCCTCTAGTGTGGGTTCTTTTGGCCCACAAGATTCAAAGACGCACAATCCTATTGTAGGGCATGTGCCCATTGTTAAACCCTCGGCAACATGAGCCCATGAAATATGATGCTCTTGAATCTGATCATAATGTGCAAAATCTTTGACAATTGGGGAATTGATTTCATGGGACCCTTTCTAGGATCTAACGGCTTTGAGTACATCTTATTCGCTGTTGATTATGTCTCAAAGTTGTCCCCACCAGAACGAATGATCATAAAGTTATTCTCTAGTTCATTTAGGAGAACATCTTTTCCAGATTTAGGGTTCCAAAGACCATCATCAGTGATGGCGGGCCTTATTTCACGAATGTGCAGTTGCTGTCCTTGATGAAAAAGTATGGATGTCACATCGTATCTTGACTCTTTATCACCCCCAGACTAATTGATTGGCTGAACTATCCAATCGGGAGATCAAGAAAATCCTTCAGGCCACTATTCGGCCTGATAGGAAAGATTGGTCTACCTGCCTTTCGGAAGCTTTATGGGCCTATAGGACCACCCATATGACCCAGTTAGGAATGTCTCCCTTTAGACTCGTGTACGGGAAGGGATGTCACCTCCCTGTAGAAATGAAGCACAAAGCCTAATAGGTAGAATGAAAGTGTAATCTAAAACTCATGAAGGTTAGAATCCACCGTCAGTTCCAAATGAATGAGATCGAGGAACTTCGCAATGATGCATATGAGAACTCACGTATCTACAAAGAGTGGGTCAAAGACTTCCATGATAGGCACATTTCGCGAAAATCCTTCCATCTTGGTCAGAAAGTATTACTCTTTATTGCCAAGATCAAGCTCTTCCCAGGAAAACTAAGATCAATGTTGATGAAGCATGTTTTTGCCAGTGAAAGTCAACGTTTTGAGAAACTCGTCATCACAGGCACAAAACTCGTTATCAAATAAAATTTTACCGAAACTCAAGAGGGAGTCTCGGGTCGAACACAGGGAGGTGACATTTGTTTCTTTTTTGGTGATTTTAGGCTTTATTTTTTTTTTGGTATTTTAGGAGAATGATAAAATCACTTACAATAAAGAGAGTAGAGAGATGAACCACAACTTGATAGCTTGAAATGAAATAATGTTTATTACAGTAACAATAAGCTAAACAAACTAAAAGAGATAAGAGTGAGAGGAAATCTCCCTAAAAGGATGTCTGGTGAGATGATGATGCTTGGCGGCAGCTTGGATGGAGGAGGAGAGATGCTGGACGTTAGGGATGAGGCGCGAGACGAATCTGGGTAGTGGAAAGCTTCACCAAGCTAGGAATGGGGATGAGGAGGTGGAGGTGATCATCTACCTGAATGGAGGTGGGAGGACAACTCTAGGATTTCCTATGAAGGTGATGAGGTAAAGGATGAATATTTGGTGGAACAAGGGGTTTTTGCACTAATAGGAGAATCCATGGAGCTTGGGAGATCTCTTGGGAGTTCAGAGGGCTCTTTGGATTTTTGGAGTAGGTGGGAATAGCATAGGTAGAGATGATGGCAAATGGGGAGGTGTAGGTGGGTTTATATGGTGGTGGAGAAGAAGCTTTTCGTGCATAGACAATCAGTGACATCTGCAATCATCACTAAAGATCTGTCGTAGCTATCACTAAAGATTCGTGCAGCATTGCTGGTGCATGCTACGCGTTGCCTAGTCTTACGCGTGCGCTGGCTGTGCTATGTGCTGCGCTGGACCGTGCTTCATGTGCGCATGTCACGTGCATGTGATGGTGTGGTGCGGTGTGCTGGTTGTGCGTGTGTTGCCTTTAATTGAGCAATTAGGGGGCTTGGTAGGGTTCGAACCTGCACCCCTCATTTGGGAGTACACACCTCAACCAATGCGCCACATTAGCGCATGTGTCGAGAAGACCTCCTATGGGCGTGCAGTGGAGAAGGCTTCTTAGCTGTTGGATTTTCATCCAACGGTTGAGATCGCATGTTGGAAGGCCTTTGGAGGGACATCAGGCGACCTTAGGCGATCTGGATGGTGCCATGTGGCACCATCTGGATCGTCCACCTTTCCTTGCTTGCAGAGGATGCCATGGTGCTTAGATCGAGATGATTTCCGCATTGCCAGACTGTGATCGTCATTCCTGATTCATCCGTATGGTCAGATTTTGCATTTGAAGCTTCGAAATGTCTCACCCTTTTCCCTGGCCATTGTAATGCATGAATTACTGTACAATTTATACACATCACACTAAATAGAATATGATGAATGTTATGCAGTTTTATACTATGTAATGCAATGCTAAGCTTGGGGACTATCATAAATAGGCATTTTATCATGAATACATGTGTGTTTATCATACCCCCATGCCTATCTTTTGCTAGTCCTCAGCAAAATTAACCTAAATGCTATGTATAAGAATAGAATCAAGATTTGATTACTTAGGCAAGATTCGTTAATTGCATTAAAAAAATTCACTAAGGACTTAATTAAAAAAACTCAATAGTGCCCAGGTGTCTGCCAAAATGTAGACCGCCTGAGTCCTTGCCTTATTTTGAAAAGGGAAAATATATATATTTTTTGTTTTTCTTTTATAATTTTTTTGGATTTTTGAGTTTAGGGTTTCAGGGCAGCTTTCTACAGCTACCCAACTCACCCAAGACTCAAAAAGAACTTCAAGTTTTAAGCATATTTGTGAATGTGATAGACTCACTAAGCGGCCGTTAAAATTAACTTTATGTTTCTACGACACTAAGCGACCTTAAGAGTTTTTGCCTAAAGGTTTATCTGTCCAATTGGTAGGTTTCTCCCTACTTGTTTTTATATTTTTTTATGGGGTCAACACAAGGGCACACCCAGTATATATCTCCCCAATTTATTCTACTTCCCCGCTTCTTCCCTAAGTATTTTGGAAATTATTTATGCATTTTTTGAGCTGGGCTCTGGTGTCGGACTCGAATAGGTTATTAATATGGTGATTGTATCGTTGAAGTGTGTATAGTGGTCTACCTAAATCGGACTTAACCATCTCTTTACAAAATTTTTTTTAACTTGGCCTACTTGATTTTATCTTGGTCACTTTTAGGCCCAGGGTCGATCTCAGGGAAGTGGGGTTACAAGTCAAGTTTCTACGCCTTTCCTACAATGGGTCTCTTCCGTTTGTTTATTGTGTTTTTTGTGTTTTTTTTTCTATTTAGATTTTCTTCTGGTAATCTTTGTCCTTGAGGCACACCCTCAAAATTAAGTTCTTGGCTTTGAGCTAAAATAGGGTTCGAAAATGGGTCTTGCTATTCGCAAGACGTATTACCTGCAAGTCAAGGATTATCTTTTCTCTTTTATATATATTTTTTTATCTTTTTATGGGCATGCAAGAGAAATAGAAGTAAAGTAACTATAGTATCTATATGTATATATATGTATACTATATATGTATAAAGTGGTGGGGGTGGAGGCGGAGATGGAGTGTAGAACGGTGTCGAGTCGGTCGTCGTCTAGAAAGACGCAACCAACAGGACGAAGTACCGCGTGTAAGGTGTAGGATGGATGGTGGAAGTTGAATGCTGACATGCTTTTTTTTTGTATGTGTGTATCGGGGAATATCAACAACTGGTGCAGATATTCCCGCGATACCACGTATGTTAAGTAATGTGAAAATATATATATATGTATGTATATATGTAAATATATCTATATGTATATATGGTTATAAATATCTAGGTATATATACATATATATATATATAGGTGTATATATATATATGTGTATGTAGCTATATATGTATATATGTATATGTATATATATATAGGTATGTAAATATATATATAAGTATATGTATAGATATATATAGATATATATATTTATATGTATATGTATGTATATGATACTATATAGATGTATATGTATATATATATGTATATATGTATATAGTAATATATGTATATATAGATATATGTAGCTTGATATGTATATATATGTATATATATATAGTTATACAGATATAAATGTATATATGTATGTATATATATATATATGTATAAGTATATATATATATATATAAGTATATAGATGTATATATATATATATGTGTGTGTATGTATATAGAATAATACATATTTATATAAGTACTAATATATGTATAGATATATGTATAAATATATATATATATATATGTATATAAGTATATGTATATATATATATATATATATATAAGTATATAGATATATGTATATATATATATATGTATACTAATACTTAGTTATATAAATACTATATATATATATATGTATATAAATATATGTATATATTTTTCAATATATATATGTATACGTATATATATATATATATCTATATAATAGTGTATAGGTGTGTGCATGGAAGTGTGAGTGTATGTGTGTGTGAGCGTCGGTAAAGAGAGTGTTGTGAGAGAGAGTGAGAGAGAGAGAGCACTGCTGGAGGGTTAAGGTTAAGTCGTTTGCAGCTTCCAAGCACCGTCTGGAGGCTCCACGCACGCATGCGTAGGTGCGTCTGTGTGGAGAGAGGAGCGTGCTGGGGGATTGGGCGCGGAGAGGAAATGCAGCGACCGTGCTGCACGAAGGGCAGGAGTGGGCGCTAGCAGGCGAGTGCGGGGGTTGGTAGACGCGTGCACGGGCGAACGGCGGTAGCGGCGCGTTGGGTGACCGGTTAAGTGAGAAGCTCACTGGTCACCCCACTGTAGCCACAATGTTCCGCAGAATTGCATAAACAGTGGCTACAGTGGCCGGGCGAGCCGCGCGACCGGGATCTGCAGGTGCGGTGAGTGCGGTTAAGTGAGTACGGTGTACGAGGAAGAAGGTCTGAGCTGACCGGTTGTGGGCGTGGAGAAGTTTGCGACAGAGCGGAGAAGCGGGAGGTGATGGTGCCTGCAGGCATGTGTGGAGGCTTGCGGGTGCTGCTGGGGTGCGCTGGGGTGCTTGGCTGGCCGTTGCAGAGGTGCGCAATGGCCGGTTGCGGGTGGAAGAGAGAGCGCGATAGGGCGAAGAAGCGAGAGGCGAGGGTGCCTGCAGGCGAGCGAGGAAAGGTGAGGGCAGCCTGCAGGCTTGAGCAGAAGCGAGGGCGGCCTGCTGCCGCCTTGCTGCTGCTGCTGTGGGGCTTGGCCGACTATTGCAGGGTGTGCGGTGGCCGGTTGAGCTTCACAGCTTGAAGCTTGCGGTAATGGCTGAAATGGCATGGAAGGTGAAAACAGGGAAGAAGGCCACCATGCCCATCGGCTCTTTGATGAGCTGGGCGGTGGTGGTCTCACGGTGGTGGTTATGCACCACCGTGAGGTGCTCCTGTCCGTCGGGTGTCTTCTCGGAGGAGGAGGGCCGGCGTGTGGAGGGAGAGGGAGGAGAGGATGGTGGCCTGGAAGTGAGCTGCGTAGGGTTTTTGAAGTGGAGGACCAGGCTGCCCATGAAGAAGCCGCCCACTTTATATAGAAGAAGAAAGCCATGCACAGCGATGCCCTGGCTGTGCATGGCTTGCGCATGGCATGGCAGGGAGTGGGCTGCTGTGGCTGGTAGGGAGAGTCGTGAGTAGGGAAGCATGGCGCGAGGAGGAAGAAGTCAATCCATGCATAGCAGCCGTGGGAAGATAGATTTCCAAATCAAATGGAAATAAAAGTAAAGATGGGAATTTTGCGAAGCAGCACTTGAAGAAAATGTAAATTGTGAGGCCATTTTATTCACTCTCCTCCCCTCTCAATTAAATGCATGCATGCGTCTATATTCACAAATGCGACTATGTCTACCTAATATGCACTGATAATGCTAGGAAATAGTATAAGACAACACATTTGCAGGAGTATTTTTGCTGTGAAATCATACCCCCATGCCTATCTTTTGCTAGTCCCTAGCAAAATGTATTTAGAAATGATCTTTAAGCTAAAGATTTTCTTCTGAGGCAACATAGGTGTGTTTATTGTTGGATATTGTGAGAACCAATTGTAGAGAAGACTACCAGTACTTTAAGTCTCACATGACAAAGATCATCTCTGGACTAACCAGGACTCTTGATATTTAAGCCTTACATACTATTTCCAGGACCCAGGAGGTTTTTGCCGTACTCGAGAGCTCAAGAGGTTATGGCTTGTGCTTAGTGAAGGATCAAGACTGACCAGATGAACATTAAGACTCAAGCCTAGGGTTTCATGAATTTTAAGTACAGGTTGGTCCCAGTTTTAGCTCGTGTTTTCGGATTGACCCTTAAGAAGATGACGGAAAACTCAACTCCCATTTTCTGATATTTGTGGCTTGCTGGAAAAACAGCGTATTTGTGACTTGCCTTGAAAGCCTTTTTACGGTAGAGACTTTACAGACATTTGCGAGATATACTGACGTATTTGCATTTTTTTTTTGAAACACGTGTCAGTATATCTCTTACAACATTATTTGGAGGAGCACACTTTTTTTTGGTGGGAGAGTTTCTTTTTGGTGGAAAGAGTTTCTCCTAAACACAAGACTAAAGCCTGGGATAAAAAGTCTACCTGCGCGCACAGGTAAGGACTCCACCTTCCCTAATGAACACTAGGGTTGGATCATATGTTCACTTGGTCTTTCTTGATATGTGTAGTGTGAACCAAGTTTACTTGAGCTCTCAAGTAGGAGCAAACCAACGGATCTTCTACTGGTGTCTCAGGTACAAGAATACGTCCTTAGTTAGGAGAGATTTTGATCTATTTTGTCAATGCTCAAGTGAATTAATCCGAGCCTGAGCGAATCAAGCTTCTGTGGCCTGGAAAGTCTTCAAAACAGAGGTTGAATATCCATAAACACTTATTGTATTATTGTTTCAACTTTCAGATCATTACTAAACACCATTTATTATTATTATTATATATATATATTTTGTTCTTCTTTTTCTTGCATATTTATAAATAGGTGGAAACTGCATGATACCATAAAATACCCAGATCCTATGGATGCCTATCCACCCCCCCATGCCAAACAATGCTATGTCCTCATATGCATGCAGGGAAAGGTAGAGAAAGGACGAAAGATCGGGTAACGAGAGCTGATGTGCAGGGTATACAGTAGGGTGGTAGGGTGGGTGGATGGTGGGTGGTGAAGTGAAAAGTGAAGTGATCGTGATAGTGGCGTGAAAAGTGATGGTGGATGGTGAAAGGTCTGGCATTTCATGGGACGAGAGTGTCCCAGGCAGATTGGAGCACAAGTCAGGAGAAAGAAATTGGCCCTCAGATTGGCCAAGAAGAGGGGCTTTTTGGATAGATGGATCCAAAAAGGAATAGCCCCAGTGAGAAGTATATGGGCTCAAGGTCCTAGTGTGGAGTTGCAAATCCGCCTGATTTGGTGGGAAAGAAAGGGCAATCCAGTCTTCAAGAGTGTGGACTGGCGGTGAGTAGCCCGGAGATGACTCAGACCACGAGGTATGGGAAGCGAAGAAAACCTCGTCAGAAGTCTGGTCAGGAGATGGTACGGGAATAGGGAGGGATGGGGGAAAGTCATAATATGTGTTGATCAGGCAGTCATCAGTTTTTATAGGTAATTCGCAGTAGTCTGAATAGGTCCCAAATAGTCTGATACATGCGCTGACTGCCATGTCCTCGTTAGACGTGTTATCCTCGATGCAGTCGCAATCAAAGTTCTTGGCTGCCTTGAAGATGTTAAGCCTGCGCTTCTCAGATCCAACGGCAATCTCAATACAGCCCGACTCGCAGTCGATAAGGGTGCGAGCTGTGGCCAAGAAAGGTCGACTAAGGATGATCGGACAATCAGAAAGTGAGCTAGGAACTTCCATATCTAGAATAGGAAAGTCAACAGGAAAACAGAGACTGTTGACCCTAACCACCACGTCTTCCACCACACCCTTCGGGATTTTGACAGAACGATCTGCCAACTGTAACGTGACAGGGGTGGGTTTTAGATTTCCCAAAGAAAATTTTTCGAGCATGATGGTTGGTATAAGATTTATGGAAGATCCTAGATCAAGCAGGGCACGGTTAAAACTGCAGCCTTGGATGCTACAGGAAATAAGCGGTGTGCTCGGATCTTTCTGCTTCGATGGTAGATTTGACAGTATAGCACAACTCGCATGAGGCGAGAGAACCACCGGATTCTTAGTTTTCTTTGACTGTCGCCTGGGTGTTGTGTAGTATTTGAAAAATCGGATGACAGTAGGTATATGGTCGATAGCCTCGAGCAGGGGTACCTTGATTTCTACATCCCTAAACAAATTACGCAAGTTACTAAAGGCCTGCATATCTTTCTTTTTGCCTTTTGGCTCCCTTAGTAGAGCCTCAGGGAATGGGACTGATTCTGGCATGAATTTGGGTGTATCGTCCTCTTGCGAATGCAGTACGCATCCTGAATGAGAGGGCGATAGAAGAAGACGGGCCAAGATCAGGTCAAGGCAGATCGACGGTCTGCTTACCGCTTCTCATAGTGATAGCATTGGACGATGCAGGTCCAGTGGGATCATACAGTGGAGGAGGGTTTGCAATAGGGACATAAGAGTGCGGTGCTGTAGCGGGATTAGCCTAAATCCCAGTGGAATGCTCGGAGCCTGCAGAATTTGATGAACCTACCCCTGAGAAGGTTGTACCTGTGGTTGAGGACCACGGGGTACGAAATTTCGTGGGTTTGGAACAGGTTGGGCGGGAAGAGTGCCCTGAGATCGAGTCGCCATGCGTAGTTGACTGATCTCAGCATTCTGCTGTGCCAATTGGTGCTGAAGAGAGGTCATGTTCTCTTCATGGCGCTTTGACATATCCGTCATCATTCGCATGAATTTATCAAGAGGACTTGATGCGTGTTCAGTTTGCGGTACGCAAGGGCCTGATGGCAGGTTCGCCATAGGATTAGACTGGGACCTTGGGATGACAGGTGCGGACGGTTGCATTGGTCCACCTGTGGGGTTTTGGTGCTGTGGGTTGTTGGACCATGCGAAGTTCGGATGATTGTGCCACCCTGGGTTATACGTGGCAGAGAATGGGTTGTTCCCTAGGGTGCAAGCATCTTCTATGCCAGAAGACGTGTCCTCATGTAAATATGCATCCGAGCACACGGAGGCTTGGTCCTCCGTGTCGAAATACTGGCTCGCAGAAGCCAGTTCCACATGACTTACTGAGTCGCTTGGCGCGACACTCAGTAAGGAAGGTCTTACGGGGTTTCTCGGGATAAGCCTGGTGTTGGAAGAATTGGAATTGTGACGAAGTGGTGAAGTGGGGGTGTTTGTCATAGAAGGGGCAGGGTTGGCCAGAAGCTCGTCCAGCTTCTTGTGCACGACGGAGACTTCATCCAGTTTTTGTGCTATAAGGCTAAGATCAGTGGATGAATGGGAGGGTCCCATGTCAACTTCGTGGACATTTCGGGGCTAGCTGGTATGATTAAAGGCGACAATGGAAGCATTGTTCATTGAGTTTTCACTCATATTTTCAAACAATTCAAATGCTCCATTTTCGTCTTTATTCATAAAGTTCCCTCCGCAGGAAGCATCTGCAATCTGCTTCAAAGTCTCATTTAGCCCGTAGTAGAAAATCTGGGCAATATGCCACTTAGGCAGACCGTGGTGTGGACACTTCCTGAGGAGGTCATTATACCTCTCCCATGCCTCATGAAATTGTTCGCCGTTTTGTTGCGTAGATGAAGTGATAGAACGACGAAGCGCATTGGTTCGCCTGATTGGGAAGAACTTCTTGAGAAACGCTGTTTGCATCTCTTCCCAAGAGTGGATGGTTCCCAAGGGTTCGTAGCCACTACGACGCTTTATCCCGCAATGAAAACGGGAACATTTTCATGAGGACTATAGGTAACCCGACATTTCTTGGTTTAACAGTTTCAGCCAATCGGGTTAAGTCTTCCAAGTGGAGAAAAGGATCTTCACTTGCAAGACCATGGAAGTGAAAATTTATTAGGCCAATTATGTTCGATTTTAATTCAAAGTCGTCCCTGCCCATGGGGACCTAAATTTACCTTATGGTCTCTGTAGTAGCAGGATTCTGATAGGAGCTAAGAGACCTAGGCTCCTCCCGTTCGGGAGGGTTCTGCATTTCCTCCCATGTTTTCCGAATGGCTTCAATTTGCTCATTATACATTTCCATTTGGGCTTGGAGGCGGGTTATGGGATCTAAGGCTCCACCACCTGATGGGTTCTGAGGGCGGTTTCCTCCCTCGGGATTTGGGGGTGGGCGTGCGGCCATGTTTGTGGAGGAGGAGGACGATTAGGCTTCTTTTCTAGATTTATCAGGTAATTCAAACAGTTCAGGGTTTTGTGACCTCCTCCCAAACATGCACTACCGCAGGAAGAATTGGGGGGATAAGAAGGGAAAAGAGATGAGAGAAATGACGCCGTAGAGGTACACTTGATGTCAAATCAATTCAATCAAATTCCTAACCTCTACAGTGTGCCCTTAGACCTAAAGATCTAAGTTACCTACTATCACGAACTACGAAATCGAATGTGAGCACCGCGGAACCACCGGGCCAGATTGAAAGGCCGTTTGCCCTAGTCTTAGACACCCGATAGCACGCGGGAACCCTCACCAGCACGTAGACGCTACACGCAGGTAGTTAGACCTCCAATCCTTAAGAAGGGTCAAGTTATTGCCAATTTTAGTTAGAGGCTTAGGGTCAAGTGCTTTTGGAATGTGAAGGTTATTGTTTACAGGTAATGCCCAAGTGATTGATTTTCAGAGTGTGTAAAACAAGCATGCAACGGGGAAATCTCCCCAAATTGAAGTTTTTAATTGGTGAATGGTTTTTAGAGTTCAGCCTTAAGTAGTATGAATTTTAGGATTTTGCTGAAATACCAATTCAACCAATCTCCGGGTTTTTGAGAGAATACATGTTTTCTTCAAAGCCCAACAAACCCTTCTTCAATATCAGTTGGTTAATGCATGCTAAAATGCAATGGGCTACCCTAAATGGAGATTTCTATGTGTGGATGCACGAATCAGTTTTAGATTTTTGTGAAAGGGAGCCAAAGCACTTCAATTCAAGTGCTCGCAATCACCAGAATGATTTCCACACACAAAGCTTCAACCAAAAGATAAAGAAACTCAAATCATTGGGGTTGAAGTATTCAGGATCGAATCTTAGGCAAGTTGAAAAGTCGTGGTGGGGTTGGAATCAACTCAATTCCAAGTCTCCCCACCAAAAATGTGATCCCGAATTTGCAGATAATCGAGGCAAAGAGGGGTGCAATCAATCTTTTTATTTTCCTCAAAGAATACTTCACATGGCGAAAAATTCGAGAATCAAGATTCTTGGATTTTCCCTATGCGAAGTAGGGCGGGAAATCCCAGGATAGTGGGAGTAAGGGCAATCAATCAAATAAGTGAATTTTAGTCCACTTGCCCCAAGAGATCTAAGAAGTTTTTCTAGTTTTTTTAGTTTTAATGATTTTTTCTTTTTTTTTTTTTAGGGTGACAAGTTAACCTAAGTTGCTAAGAAAAGAAGAACCTACTTGTGCAGCAACGTGTGTGGAGCTCCAGTGCGGTGTCGGCGTCTTCACACTCTTGTTCCCGCCCTTGGATCTGCCCACGTCTCCAACTTCGTCTGCCTGTCTTCTCCTTGCAACAGGTTTACCTGCACACCAAAAACAAAAACACCCGTGAAGAGAAGGGTGTGAGAAGAGAAAAAATTACAGGAATGGATTAAAAACTTACTTGAAGGCGCACTTCCCCGGCAACGGCGCTAGAAAAGGTGTGGTGTCGGGCCCGAATAGGTTGTTAATATGGTGATTTTATCGTTGAAGTGTGTATAGTGGTTAACCTAAATCAGACCTAACCATCTCTTTACAAAATTTTTTTTAACCTGGCCTACTTGATTTTATCTTGGTCACTTTTAGGCCCAGGGTAGAACTCAGGGAAGTGGGGTTACAAGTCAAGTTTCTACGCCTTTCCTACAATGGGTCTCTTCTGTTTTTTTATTGTGTTTTTGGTATTTTTTTTCTATTTAGAATTTTTTCTGGTAATCTTTGTCCTTGAGGCACACCCTCAAAATTAAGTTCTTGGCTTTGGGCCAAAATAGGGTTCCAAAATGGGTCTTGCTATTCGCAAGACGGATTACCTGCAAGTCAAGGATTATCTTTTCTCTTTTATATATATATATTTTATCTTTTTATGGGCATGCAAGAGAAATAGAAGTAAAGGAACTATAGTATATATATATGTATACTATATATGTATAAAGGGGTGGGGGTGGAGGCGAAGATGGAGTGTAGTACGGTGTCGAGTCGATCGTCGTCTAGAAAGACGCAACCAACAGGATGAAGTGCCGCGTGTAAGGTGTAGGATGGATGGTGGAAGATGAATGCGGACACGCTTTTTTTTTTGTATACGTGTATCGGGGAATATCAGCAACTGGTGCAGATATTCCTACGATACCACGTATGGTAAGTAATGTGAAAAAATATATATATATATATGTATGTATATATGTAAATGTATCTAAATGTATATATGGTTATAAATATATAGGTATATATACATGTATATATATATAGGTGTATATATATATATGTATGTAGCTATATATGTATATATGTATATGTATATGTATATAGGTATGTAAATATATATATATATATAAGTATATGTATAGATAGATATATGTATATATATATATATATATATATATGTATATATTTATATGTATATGTATGTATATGATACTATATAGATGTATATGTATATATATATGTATATATAGATATATGTAGCTAGATATGTATATATATGTATATATAGTTATACAGATATAAATGTATATATGTTTGTATATTTATATATATATATATGTATAAGTATATGTATATATATGTATGTATAAGTATATGTGTATATATATGTATATATATATAAGTATATAGATGTATATATATATATGTGTATGTATATAGACTAATACATATTTATATAACTACTAATATATGTATAGATATATGTATAAATATATATATATATATATATGTATATAAGTATATGTATATATGTAAATATATATGTATATATATATATATATAAGTATATAGATATATGTATATATATATGTATACTAATACTTAGTTATATAAATACTATATATATATAGATATAACTATATATATATGTATATAAATATATGTATATATTTATCAATATATATATGTATACGTATATATATATATGTATATAATAGTGTATAGGTGTGTGTGTGTGTGTATGGAAGTGAGAGTGTATGTGTGTGTGAGCGTTGGTAAAGAGAGTGTTGTGAGAGAGAGTGAGAGAGAGAGAGAGAGCGGGAGAGAGAGAGAGCGCTGCTAGAGGGTTAAGGTTAAGTCGTCTGCAGCTTCCAAGCACCATCTGGATGCTCCACGCGCGCACGCGCAAGTGCATCTGCGCACAGAGAGGAGCACGCTGGGGGATTGGGCGTAGAGAGGAAACGCAGTGCACCGTGCTGCGCGAAGGGTAGTAGCGGGCACTGGCAGGCACGCGTGGGCGACGCAGGCTGGTGCGGGGGCTGGCAAACGCGCGGGCGAGACGCGTGCACGGGCGAACGGCGGTAGTGGCGCGTCGGGTGATCGGTTAAGTGAGAAGCTCACCGGTCACCCCACTGTAGCCACAATGTTCAGCAGAAACGTGTGAATAGTGGCTACAGTGGCAGGGCGAGCCGTGTGACTGCGAGCTGCAGGTGCTGTGAGTGTAGCCGGCTCGCGGCTGGCGCTCGAGGAAGAGGTCTGCGCCGGCCGGTTGCAGGTGCGGAGAAGTTCGCGACAGAGCGGAGAAGCGGGAGGTGATGGTGCTTGCAGGCACATGCGGAGGCTTGCGGGTGCTGCTGGGGTGCTTGGCCGGCCGCTACAGAGGCGCGCAATGGTCGGTTGCGGGTAGAAGAGAGAGCGCGACAGGGTGAAGAAGCGAGAGGCGAGGGCGCCTGTAGGTGCGCGAAGAAAGGCGAGCGCGGCCTGCAGGCTTGTGTGGAAGAGAGGGCAGCTTGCTGCTGCCTTGCTGCTACTGCTGTGGGACTTGGCCAGCTGCTGTAGGGTGTGCAGTGGCCAGTTGAGCTTCACAGCTTGAAGCTTGCGGTAATGGTTGAAATGGCGTAGAAGGTGAAAACAGGGAAGAAGGCCACCATGCCCACCGGCTCTTTGATGAGCTGGGCGGTGGTGGTTGTGCACCACTGTGAGGTGCTCCTGTTCGTCGGGTGTCTCCTCGGAGGAGGAGGGCCGACGTGTGGAGGGAGAGGGAGGAGAGGACGGTGGCCTGGAAGTGAGCTGCGTACGGTTTTTGAAGTGGAGGACCAGGCTGCCCATGAAGAAGAAGCCGCCCACTTTATATAGAAGAAGAAAGCCATGCACAGCCATGCCCTGGCTATGCATGGCTTGCACATGGCATGGCAGGGAGTGGGCTGTTGTGACTGGCAGGGAGAGTTGTGAGCAGGGAAGCATGGTGCGAGGAGGAAGAAGTCAATCCATGCATAGCAGCCGCGGGAAGAAAGATTTCCAAATCAAATGGAAATAAAAATAAAGATGGGAATTTTGCGAAGCAGCACTTGAAGAAATGTAAATTGAGAGGCTATTTTATTCACTCTCCTCCCCTCTCAATTAAATGCATGCATGCATCTATATTCACAAATGCGACTATGTCTACCTAATATGCACTGATAATGCTAGGAAATAGTACAAGATGACACAATTGCAGGCGTATTTTTGCTGTGCAATCAGGCTCTAGACAACTAGCCAATGGGCTGTTACCTACGGTAACTTGCCAACCATACTTGTGCGGTGAAGTGTGGTTTGTTTTTTATTTTTCTCCTTTTTCTATATTATTCTTTTTTTTATTTTTATTTTTGAGTATCATTTTTTTCTTTTTCTATGTAGGTGGCTTCCCTAATATAAGATTTACCTAAAAGTAGTAGAATAAGTATGGTCATGTAGTTGGGCTTTGGACAACTAGCCAATGGGCTGTTACCCATGACATCTTGCCAGCCATACTATCCTAGAAAGTTCATTAGCTACCTAATTTCCATAAAAATCATTGAAAAGTGAGTCAGTGCAAATAGTGTGTAGATGCCTAGGCTTAAAGTCCCCTTAAATTAGAGGGTGGGTTGATAAGTCATCTACTTATCACCCCAATTTATTGACCAAATTAAAATAGAATTACTTGGCGTGGACTCGAGACTAAGCCCACATTTTAGTGGTCACCTAGGCTGATTAAGCCCGAAGACCTGAAGAGTCTAAGTGTTCAGGTCCTAAAGTATCATTTTCTAAAGTTAACAACTCCTAATGCCTAAGTTATCTTCTCCTAATTCTGATTTTTTTTTTAATTTTAAATTTTATTTATTTATTATTTTTTTAAATAATAGGAAATTACTATTATGGGTTGACAAAATAATCAAATCATAAAGTATCCACCCCCCATGCCTAGCTAATGTAATGTCCTCATTGTAAAATACAAGCAAAAAGAAGGGCAAAATAGGAAGAATATCACCTGTATTAAGTGAAACTCTAGTTAGCTCCAAAATAGTTTATACACATGCTGAGTTTAGTGGCTTCAACTAGGCATAGTCCTCAAACAAAATTATAAACATTGAATCTACAAGAACAAAGTTTCCAGGACCCAAGATATGGGTCCCGGAGAGTGAAAGTAGGCTTGCTAAAGAGATGATCAATGAAAGTGGCAAGCTAGTGATGCAGGGAGAGCCCAAATAGTCTCCAATAGGAGTTTTGTTGACTCAATACAGAGGACGTTTGGGTGGGTGTAGGATTTGTGCAATGGTTGGGTGAAAAAGGACGATGAGGGTTTTGTGATGTGTTGGGGGTTTGTAATGTGTGAGTGTACTCTAGAATACCAAGCTTTTCAAGAGTTTCTCCCCAAAATTCAATTTCGTCCTCAAAATCTGGGTGCTTGATCTGACCATTCTAATCTTTGTGATTTCCACCCATTATTTGAACCTTAAACTCCAAAAATTCAGGATAAGGACATTATTGGGTTTTAACTTTATCAGGTGAATCTTTCAACAAATTCCTAATTTCATGAATATTTTCCTCATCTCGGTTTGCTACTGTTGGTTGCATGTCTTCATTGTCGTCAATTATCCCTGCAACCTCGTGATTTTCTTCCTGAGTTTCGGTTGGGTTGGCCATTAAAGGGTTGTCTAATGTGTGTATGGCCATTACCTCCTCTATTCTGCTCAACTCCTCCATTAAACCACACTTAACTTGTTCCTTCTTTGCGGCCTCGAAAATATTAAATCGATTTGTTTTATTCCCTAAGGTGATTTCTATATCTCCTGATTCACAATCAATCCTTGCCTTGGCGGTGGCCAAGAAAGGTCTTCTCAAAATAATCTGGGTGTGGTTGAGCTATTTTGGTGCTTCCATGTCAAGGACCATTAAATCAACAAGGTAATGCAAATCATTAACCTTGACTAGAACACCTTCCAAGAGACCCCTTGGTTTTGTAATAGAACTATCGACCAACTGCAGGGTTATGTCAATGTGTTTTAGGTGGCCTTGACCCAGTTTCCTATGAAGTGAGGTAGGGATCACATTAATGGAAGCACCCAAGTTGAGGAGGGCCCTGTTAGAAGTAATGTTTCCTATTGTGTAGGAAATCAATAGGGCTCCTGGGTCCTGCTTCTTAGGGGGTAGCTTGTTTAAGATTAGTGTGCTTGTGTTGTCAGACAAGACTACTCTCCTAGTGTTTTCAAATTCCGCTCTATGCTTCTCTTTATATGAATTAAGTAAAGCTTTGGCATAGGTGGGGATTGATCCAATAGTCGTGAGGAGTAAAATGATTGTCAATTTGAAAGCCTGAAGTAAGGACATCCTCTCCTCAATGTTAGAAGTAATGTTTCCTATTGTGTAGGAAATCAATAGGGCTCCCGGGTCCTGCTTCTTAGGGGGTAGCTTGTTTAAGATTAGTGTGCTTGTGTTGTCAGACAAGACTACTCTCCTAGTGTTTTCAAATTCCGCTCTGTGCTTCTCTTTATATGAATTAAGTAAAGCTTTGGCATAGGTGGGGATTGATCCAATAGTCGTGAGGAGTAAAATGATTGTCAATTTGAAAGCCTGAAGTAAGGACATCCTCTCCTCAAATTTATCCTCCAGCATTTTTTGTTTGCCCATACAACAACAACATACTCCCGAATTAGACTCTGATGTTTTGTTGATTACATTCTTAGTTGGGAGTCTAGAATTCTTATTATGGGTCTTAATGGTATTGACGTGGGTTTGAGTAGGACCCTTGTATCTACTACCACTCCTCAAGGTGATGGTATTTGTAGTAGCAAAGTGCTTTTGGCTAGTGCCTTGTGGAGGGTTGGGCAAGACAGGAGACTCCCGGTTGATTATGGTAGGAACTTGGTTAGCTTCGGGAGGGGCTGGGGTAGCTTGATAGATAGCATGAGCTTGAGCATGTGGCTCCCCACTATTACCAAACCCTTGAGGCACAGCACCTCGATTCTGCACATTTCTTGGGTTTGGTACAGGCTGTGGTGGTAGATATCCGAGCTATCGGTTGTTTGTACTAAGTCTAGATTGCAAGGTGTTTAGAGAAGTTTTCATTTGTTGCATGAGCTGGAGCATTGACCCTTAAATTTCTTCCATCTTTTAGTTTAAATCAGCCTACCCGGCAGGTTGTTGGGCATTCCACATGGGCTGATTAAACTGATTCAGGGGCAGTTGAGTATATACATGACCTTGACCCATTGGTTTTTACGATACATAGTTGTTGGGTCGATATTGGGTCTGCTGGCCCTGATCTTTCCAACAGAAGTTAACGTGATTTTTCCAACCAGGATTATAGGAGTTTGAGTAAGGGTTGGACCTAGCATTCTCATGTACTTAATAAAAATCCTTATGTGATGAGGATGAAGGGTAAAAAGGATCAGAAAAAATGGGATCAAAGGCCCCAGTTTGGAACCCATAAGGTTCCGAGAAGTGATGGCTTGAAGGTCGAGTCGACTCAAGTTGGTTCACAAACTCCCATCCCATAGGAGCTTGTGAAGAATGGAATCCTGAGCTCTAGGATTGAATGTATCTAGAAGTATTAGAGTTTTTGAACATCCACTCTTCCATTCGTTTAGCAACCAGATCCACCTTATCTAATTTGTTGCAGATCAATTCCATATCAAATGTATGAGAATCTTGGACCTCATTGGCATTTGATCTATTTTGTTGGAATCGGTTGAAGGTTTTCATGGAGGCATGGTTTATACAGTTTTCGTTCATTTCCTTGAACAAATCATATGCAGTATTTGCATCTTTGTTGAGGAAATTGCCTCCGCAAGAAGCATCCACATGATGATGGAGTTGATTATTCAACTCGTGGTAGAAAATCTAAACAAGTTGCCATTTAGGCACCTCGTGGTGTGGAGACTTTCGCAATAGATCCTGGAATCGTTCCCAAGCCTCATGAAAGGGTTCCCCCGGCTGCTGGGCAAAAGTGGTAATTGCCTGTCGTAAAACATTGGTTCATCCAATTGGGAAGAATTTCTTTAGGAAGGCCGATTTCAAAGCTGTCCAGGTAGCAATCAGTCTTCCAATGGTACGATACCATTGTGCGGCGTTATCCTTGAGTGAATGGGGGAAAAGTCTCATGAGCATCTGTTCTTCATCCACATTCAATGATTTGGTGGTTTGAACCAGGGTGATCAGATCCTCTAAATGTTGGAATGGGTCATCTGAGCCAAGCCCGTGAAAGTGTTTAATCAAACTCAAAACTTGGGCCTTGATCTTAACATCACCAGTAGGGATCACAACACTGGGATGATCTTTGTAATTTGAAGGATCATAGAAATCCTTCAAGGGCTGAATGCTCTGACCATTCATTCATTGGAACCATTGCTGCAATTCTTCCCACTACCTCTAAATCAGCTCCTGCTGGCTTGGGGGTGGGGGGAGGTGGTTGTTGATCAGCCATGGGATCTACTTGGCTATAACTCAACCTCTACCTCCAAGAATGGTCTAAAGGTCCTTCCAAGTGAGGATTCAATGACCTCCTACCAAGCATGCACTGGAAGGAAGTCAGAAGGATGAGGAAAAAGGAACCTTGCAGCACAAAATATACAAGCTTGCCCTTAAATTGGATAGCTTAGGGAGCTATGCTTCAGAAATAAACTTTGACCACACAACGAATTTGGTGTTGTCCTTACTCCCGAAGGTGGTAAAGTTGGGCCGGCGAAGTGGGGGAGCGTGTCTAGAGGGCCACTAATTATGCCAAACCCCTGTTTGCTTAAGTCGTTTGACAATCGAGCCCCCCAAGTTTACCTTTTGAAGTAAGCGGACGCCATTAATTCAAAATGCATTCAAGAGATTACCCTGAAATGGACTCAATGAAGCTTAGGGCCAGTGTCTACTCAATTTTATTTAAGGCTTGGGATAGCAGTGCTTCTGGAATGTGATGGGCCCTTAATTGGGTTATGCCTTTAACGATAAATTCATGAGTGTGTATGTGCACAACCAATGGTTTTTCAAGCAGGATTAAATTTTTGTAAGGTGAATTTTAAGGTTTGAATCTTGCTTAGTAGCTTTTAGGATTCAAATATTAGGTGTATTCAACCAAGTTTTGTGAGGCAAACCAAGTTTGAAAGCATGAGTTCAAGTATTTTGCTTTATAAATCAAGAAAATATGGAGGGCCTAGCTTGACCTAATTTTTTAAATCCTATGGAGCAGCTACAAGATGATTCAGTTTTAAATTGATGAGGTGGAGCGGACCAAATAACTCAAACAAGTGACCCAGATGCACTACCAATTAAGGCGTACAGAAGTGATTAACCTAATCTAATTTCTACTCTTTTATGTGTTGATTTATGCATGTACCGGTTCCACAAGTCAGAATCTCGGTTGAGTAAAAATAAAAAGAGGTTATGTGCCTCAAGTGTGGGTGTCTATAGTATGTGTGTTACTTTTGTCTCACAATCAGATCAGATATATATTTTTTTAATTTTATTTTTATGCGAGGGTGAGATGAGTGGAGGTGGCAAACAAGACAAACAAATTCTATTATAGGATTCGTGAAAACACCTAAGTAGAGTAGGTCTTGATTATTAAGGTGGCGAAATGAACTAGTGGGTGGGGAAATGGGGAAACTTATAGAAATCTCTACCCTCACTTTACTCCAATCTACCACCTTCAGCTCCTCGATCAAGTTTCCTGCAAGATAGTGAATCGAAGAAGAAAGATAGGTTAGAAAAATATGTAAGTAATGCGGTGAAACATGGAAAGAACCAAAGAGTGTTGCCTCCTTGGCAATGACGCCAAAACGATGAAGTGTGTTTTCACGAGTGAAAATCAGGGTTTCGAGAAACCCATCGTCATAGTTGCAAACTCGCTATCAAATAAAATTTTACCGAAACTCGAAAGGGAGTCTCGGGTCAAACATGGGGAGGCGACGTTTGTTTCTTGAATTCCGCATTTCAGTTTGTTTCTTTTTGGTGATTTTAGGTTTTGTTATTTTTTTTGGTATTTTAGGAGAATGATAAAATCACTTACAATAAAGAGAGTAGTGAGATGAACCACAACTTGATAGCTTGAAATGAAATAATGTTTATTATAATAACAATAAGCTAAACAAACTAAAAGAAATAAGGGTGAGAGGAAATCTCCCAAAATGGATGTCTGGTGAGATGACAACACTTGGTGGCAGCTTGGACGGCGGAGGAGAGATGCTGGACATCGGGGATGAGGCGCATGATGAATCTAGGTAGAGGAAAGCTTCACCAAGATAGGAATGGGGATGAGGAGGTGGAGGTGATCGTCTACTTGAATGGAGGTGGGAGGATAGCTCTAGGATTTCCTACGAAGGTGATGAGGTAAAGGATGAATATTTGGTGGAGCAAGGGATTTTTGCACTAATAGGAGAATTCGTGGAGCTTGGGAGAGCTCTTGGGAGTTTGGAGGGCTCTTTGGAGCTTTGGAGTAGGTGGGAATAGCATAGCTAGAGATGATGGCAAATGGGGAGGTGTAGGTGGGTTTATATAGTGCTGGAGAAGAAGCTTTCCATGCATAGACAGTGACATCTACAATTGTCGCTAGGGATCTACCCTAGTTGTCACTGAAGATCAGTGCGGCGTTGCTGGCGCGCGCTACGCGCTAACTTGTTGTGCCCGCGTGTGTTGGCTGTGCTATGTGCTACGCTAGCGCATGCTTCATGCGTGCATGTCGCGTGCATACGCTGGCATGGTGTGTTGCATTGGTCGTGTGTGCATCGCCTCCAATTGAGCAATTGGGGGGCTTGGCGGGTTTCAAACTCGTGTCCCTCCTTTGGGAGTACTCACCTCAACCAATGCACCATGCTAGCGCATGTGTTGAGATGACCTCCTATGGGTGCACGATGGAGAAGGCTTCTCTGCTGAGATCGCATGTTGGAAGGCCTTTGGAGGGATGTCGGGTGACCTTGGGTGATCTGGATGGTGCCATGTGGAACCATCTGGACTGTCTACCTTTCCTTTCTTGTAGAGGATGCCACAGTGCTCAGATCAGGATGATTTCTATGTTGCTGGACTGCGATCATCGTTTCGGATTCATCCATACGATTGGATTTTGCATTTGAAGCTTCAAAATGTCACGCCCTGTTCCCTGGCCACAGTAATGCATGAATTGCTGTACAATTTATACACATCACACTAAATGCAATATGATGAATGTTATGTAGTATTTATACTATGTAATGCAATGCTAAGCTTAAGGACTATCATAAATAGGCATTTTATCATGAATACATGCGTGTTTATTAATAGTGGATTGGACCATTGCTCATTCGATGAAGCTTTGGAAATGGAGCTGTTGAAATCAGTGAACTCAGCCTCGACTTAGAACCATTTGTCGTGAATGGTTAGAGACTCAAACCATTTCCCGAACTCACCAATTTGAATCTGGCTGCAGTATCTTTTAATCTCCAATCTCCTTGAGCTACATTTCACCCAGCTGATGGCGTTAAACTTAGCGCTTAACGGGAGGCAACCCATCATTTGGAAAACCCAAGACCCTTCTGACCTATCTTTTCGTTGAAATCACATTGCACTTTAGGGTTTGTCCATTAGAATAGTTGGCTTCACCTTTGATACCCGTATCAAAGCTAGAAATCATCTGCAACAGTCATTCCTACCCATTTGCCACCCACCAAACTTGTTCTAATGTACGATCTAAGCTGAACTTGAACCCACCTAATTTGCAATGGGGACATTGCAAATCTTAGGCATGGAATGGTATTAAAGTGCAAAATGTTGAAATTTGATTCATCATGGGGTTTCATTCAAAAAAAAAAAGAGAGAAAGGAGAAAGAAGAGGTCAATTTTAAGCTGAATTGAACAAAATTGAGGAGAAGAAAAGAAAAGAAAAGGAAAAGGAAAAGGACAAGGAGCAAACAAAAAGAAAGAAAATGAGATAGTCCCTGTGATTATGGAACTCACCTAACTTCTAGGCTAGATCAGACAATGAATTAAGACTTGGAAGGTTGAAACTTAGGAGATTAGTGACTAGTACCATCCTTAGAACTCTTGGTCCTATTCTAGGACTTAAACACTCACATATTTGTTAAGATCCGGATTAGTCCTTAAGATGTTGAGGAAAGTGCGAGGCTGATTTATTAAGTCTAAGGCTTAGGGATTATTCAACCCCATTGCCTACCCTTTGGTTTGTGGGACAAGGTAACCTAAGCACCCAAAACCCACACACTAGTCTGGTTTAGTGCACTTAAGGAAGAAATAATTCCAAAAGTGTTTCATTTTGAAAATGGTTTTCTTGAAGATCTAGCTTAGGAGCGACTCGAAGAAAAAAGTTGATTGGTTGAGTTCCTGGTGTGGAGAGGTGAAATGAAAAATACTCCCCTTGAAGATGCATAATAACATATCATTTCCTCTGTGCTTGTCTCCTAGGATATCTAAATATTCTACAGAAGGCATGTAAGCACCTTGTGCTTGTTAGGTGCCATGAGAGTGATTATATTGAAATGTCGATTGGTAGGGCCTGGATTTAGTTACAGAACACCATGGGTGACACTATCTCGAAGTGTCGAAAGTCAGGGTTCTGGGGGTTGCCATGGGCGGTGCTATCTTGAAGCATCGAAAGCTAAGGACCCTTCGAGGATTGATGGTGGGGACAAGGAATCTGATACAGACCGTGTTTAGGGCCAATCCGATGTTGGATTTAGCGGAATATAAAAAGAAAAGAGAGAAAACTCTTAAAAGGAAAAATCCCTCTCTATCACTCTTACCAAAAATGCATTGGAAAACTGAACCTGGACATGCTATATATATCCATAGGTGCTTTGACCGCCAGGGTCAATGAAACTCTGGGCAGTTTTACGGGCCTTAGAAACCTTTTTGGTAGACCCAGGGCTAAAGATGGTCAGGTCTGGATCTTGGCTGATACTTGAATACCTCTAAGCCTATTGTTGGTATTTTGATATAATTTCTATAGATGCGGCTTAGTAAGGTATCCTAGCGATTACATCCAGCTTAGAGATCTGGTTTGGTCCATAGGATTTTGCTAGGGACTAGTAGAAGCTAGGCTTGGGGGTATGATGGTAGCACCATCGTGTCCTAACTAGCCACATTTAGTCAGATTTGATTGATAAAAGCACCTACCTAATCATCTAAGGGTCACAACTTCGCATCATTCTGATTTGAAAGGAAAATAGGGAAACAAGGTTAATTCTATAGTTTTAGCAGCATATCGCAAATATAGATTAACCACGGGGTCACTCAAGGGTTAATTTAAAGTCAAATGAGCATAAAAGTCTAAAAAGTTGGTCAACATTGAATGAAATGGGGTTTCACACATTTCGAAGGCGAAAATAGCACCAAAAACCTTAATTATCAACTCACTTAAATTGAAGAGGTTTTAGTGAGAATAAAATTAATCTAAACCTCCTAAAATTCATAGAAAAATACCTTATGAGATTTCATATCTATGGTTTGACCATATGAACCTATTTTGACCTAGAATAGAGTTATAGATGGAAATTTGCCTTGATTTGGGTTTCTATGCAAATTTTCTAGTCAAAAGTGGTAAAAACTCGAATCCAAATTCACCATTAGATTCCTTAAGTCCAAATTAGGTTAATACCAAAATTTAGGCTTAATCAGAGTTTATCTTGACCTAGTTTGCATTGTAGCCCTTAGAAACTCTATTTCTTACATTTACCCCCAGGTTTCAACTCTATTACGATTTGGTCCCTAATTTTCTCATCATTTTCTACAAATGGGTCCCTTCTGCCATTGGTGTAAACAGAGCACCACCGCTTACTTTTGAGTGAGGATTTCTCTCTCAATTCTCACCCAAATCTCCCAACATTTGGAGAGATCATTCCTGAGATGATTCTCTATAGATTGGACTTGATCTAGAGACCAATCTCGACTGATTTTGCCACTGGTGAACCTAAATATGTCAAGCTCAAAAATTGACTTGAAGCATGCTTGATTTGGCTCTTGGAGGGGCGAACAAGGCCCTATTGAAACCCCTCAAGTCCTCAGCATCCTCTTTAGCCAGGTTTCAACCAGATTTCCTCTTCTTCCACCTTGTCCAGCCTCCTTGACTTCGGCTGCAGTGAGCCTTCTCCGACAACCTCATCGAGCCAGCCAACGGTCAAATTGACCAGCTCATCTTTCTCGTCTCTTCATTGTGCATCTTTCTAGCCAAAGAAAGAGCATTTTCATCCTCTCCTTCCTCGCCGCTCCCTCGATGTCGACCTCATCTTCTCAAACTCTGGCTAATCAATGTCGGAGCGACTCCCTTGCCCTCTCATCCATCTAGGCACCTCCTTCTCTTCGTCTCCCTCTCTACTTCAATTCCACTTACTTAGACCTTAGATTCGGCCACTCGTTGCACCGTTCCACCACCATCTTCCCTAAGGCCAACGAAGCTTCGACGAGCTCGCACGGCCACCACACCACACCAAACACACCGCCATCACTTCCCAAAGATCCGCCTCACCCCCACCTTCAAAAGCCCTCTACCTATTTTCACTTCTGACCATACATGCATTCCCCCGAACACCTTGACCAACGCTCGCCTTCTCCATCACCGACAGGCCCCCTCCGACCACTACACACCCTCAAAACACCACCACTGCACTCACCTTCATAAGGTGATGCTTCTGAGCATATTTGACAAGGCTGCGAGGCTATTTTCGTGCATGCAGGTCTTCACCAGAGCTTTACCTTTGCCCATCACCTCCTTCGACTTCGTCTACCCTACTCCGACCATCTTCTGATCTGCAGTTACCCTCATTCGATGCGGCTTCATCTCTTGTGGTTAGTAGCAACATTAGTCAAAGCCGTAGGTCGCAGCTATTTCTTCAATTGGTCGTGCTTCAACAGCTGCTAGGACACGAAGGAAGAGGGGAAATTAGTCCCACATCATGGATTCAGAAACTCGTGAAGGCAGATAAAAGCCATTTGTCACATTGGCTCTTCGCCTCAGCATGTACTGAGGGTGAGGTCCCCATTCACATGCGTTGAGCACGTGGCCTCTCCTGCGGTTCACACCACGTGGGTCTGGGCTTGGATCCGATTTCTCGGTTACTATTCACCTGGGCTTGAGCTTCACAAAAGGAAGAGATCTGAGGAGGAGGGAGGGGTTTTTACACTGTTGACCTTGGGATTCATGCCCCTCCTATCCTCGCTCAACACTTAGCCATTCTGCTCGCCTCCTGTGCCTTGTTCTTGTGAGGCTTTCCTCTGTGTTGTGCTAAGCCTTGGTTCTTTTGAGGCCTTTTTGAGATAAGGCATTTGAGCCTTAATCATGACCTCTAACTTGGTGCTTTGCCTTGGTTCTGATATTTATTGAGATATTCAATTGTGGTTACTATTGATTTATTTGAGATATTGATTAGAGCTTAATTGTAGGGTTAAATTGGTGATTCAAACCACCATTTTCACCTATTCTTTTTGCACTCTGATACTTGGTATTCTGAGACATATTTCTGACGTATATTACATATCATTTTTCATTATCTGATTCACTTAAAATTTCTATTTCTGATTATTGTGATTAGTTAATTGATTTGCTATAATTGCTCCCTTCAAACGACCTCAAACTCATTTCTGTTTGTTGAGCTTATATGTTTAAATGTTGTATTGATTTTCATCACTATACTACAACGCGATCTTTTTAAGACGATTTTGATGCAACAACACATTATTGTGTAACTCTTCAATCTCGCTCATTTGCAACCGGTGGTGGATTCTAGCCTTTATGAGATCTGATGTAGACACATTTAATTAGGTTAAAATGCCTATTCATGCATGTTCCTAGGCTTAGATTTGCATTTCATATTATAAATATTGCATAGCATGCATCATATGCATTTAGAGTAGTTGTGTATATTTTAGGTTAATTGCATCCTTTTTATGGCCAAGAGAGAAGGAGATTTATTTCAGGGCCTTGGATGGATGATTTGACCAAACGGATTTGATCATGATGACGATCGGAGTTTAACGCCTTTGAAATCGTTGAGATCAAAATCCTGTAGTACCTTATGCGGTCTGAGGAAGATCAACGGCCAAGGGGGTAATGCGACATCCTTACGGGCTTCAAATGAAAAATTTGACTGTACAGATGGATCCGGAGCAATGATCACAGTCCTACACCGTGGAGATCACCTCGATCCAAGCACCGTGGCACCCTCTGCAATAGAAAGAAGATGAATGACCCAGATGGTGCCATGTGGCACCATCTCGACCGCCTTACATCGACCAGCAGTGCCTACCCACACCACTCCTCATCTACGACCTCCATTCCCAACCGTTGGATCTTGATCCAATGGCAGAGAAGCGCTCTCCACCGCTTGCCATAAGACTTCTTCTCGACATATATGGCAACTTGGAGCATTGGTTGGAGACTTGGAGCACAAACCGGCGACCACTGTTCGAGTTCCCACATACCTCCTTATTTTAGAGGCACATATCTAATTTGAATCAATACCGCATGATCTTGATCAGGTAGCTTGATGGGAACACCATCATAAGCCCTAACTAGCTCATTTTGACCCAATGAAGAGAATAAAAGCTCTTACATAACCAACTGAAGGTCCTAATTCACTACATAACCTTTCTGAGAGAAAAATAAGAAATAAGGGGTAAAACTGTAATTTTACCAATGTAGTACAACAATGGGTTTCCTCAAGGGTTAAACAAAGGTCAAAGGATCTTAATAAGATAATAAGTGGGTTGGATCAGACAGAAAAGGGTTTATGTGTACCTTGTGAATTAAATGACTTCTTGAAATCCTAAAACTGACCCACTTGATTAACCAAGGTTCTGCTCAGGATAAAATTCACCTAAACCCTCTAAAAATCGTAGAAAAATATTCTCTAGGGTTTAGAACCTTTAAATTTGCCATTGGAATCCATCTTGACCTAGAATGGGGTCTTAGATAAATATCTGCCCTAAATTAGGTTTTTGCATAAATTTCCCTGTCAAACATGGTCAAACCAAAAATCCAACATCACCATTGGATTCCTTAGGTCCAAATTAGGTTTGTATCAAAATTTGGACCCAGGATGAATTTGCCTTGACCAGTTTGCAAAAAGGTCTAGCTTGATTACATTTGTACCCTTAGCTTTCAAAAACCTTTGCAAAAGGCCCCCTAGCTTCTTCATTGTTTTGACAATTAGGTCCCTCCTCCATTATAGCGGAGGAATCCAACTCCGGTGAGCTTTGGAAGGTGGTTTCTCCTTGATTGCTCAGAGGATCTCCTCCAAAATTGGAAGTGAGATTCTCGGAGAAAATCGCTCCAATTTGAACCCATCCATGATCTAAGATTCTTTCCCAATCTCTCATGCAAATGCCTGAGAGGCATGGGTATCCCAACGGATTCCATCTCCGGTGAGCCTTCCTTGCTTGGGAAGCTTGCTTCCCAAGCCCTAACAGACCTCCAGGGCTCTATTTAAAGGAGCCCAATTCGCCCCGACTCCTCCAAGCTTGAATTCGACCGGAGACCCCCCCTCAAATTCTTCTCTCCTCCTTCGGCCGATTCACTCATCAAGCTCTGGTGATCGTCTTTACTCTCCCTCATCATCTGACCACAATACCAGTGGCAGGCTCTTCCTCGCATTCGTCCGCGTCGCGCAGCACCCGCTGACGCCCTTGTCTCCTCTTCATCCTCGTTGACCATCTCTCTCTAAGCGCCTTCGTCTCTGGCATCGGTAGTACACACCAAATGCCATCTTCGTCTTCCCTTCATCCACTATCATCCTACATAAGTCCCCTTCCCCCTCTACTTTCTTCTCCACTCCCTATTTCTCAAAATCAACCACTGTCTCACTCCATCACCCTCATCTCCTTCATCTCCGGCCACCACCTCCGGCGAGACCTCTCCATCACCATAGATCATCCCACCCCTCGCCGGCAAGTCCATAAGCATCCCCTCACACCACTAAACATTTCCCCCCACTTCACACACCACTCCACTCACTCACACACCTCACCTAACACACCTACACCTTCGCACACAGTGTGCCCTAGGCACGCTTGCACAGGCGTCCCCATGACACGCCAACCACTGTAGCACACTTGCCGTGCCTCGGCGAAGCTTCTTAAGCAATTTAACGTGGCCGCGAGGCCGTCTTTGTGATTTTAGGTAACAGGCATCATCCTCCATTGGCGTAGAGCTTGAAGCAAGCTTGAAGCAAGCTCTAGGCCTTGCCAGCTCTAGGTTCCTATCCCAGGCTATGCAGAACACCCTCGTGCATGACTCTAGGTGCTCAATTCCTGTCGAAGGCCGTAGCAGCTGCTGCAATTGGAGAACCACCTCTGCTGCGGGCATGCGCAAAGAAAGGTGGGTGGATAGTCCCACCTCAGAAAGTTATGAGGTCGTGCACCCGCATAAGTTGAATTCGTTCCTGTAGCTGTTCACTTTCGAATCACGGGGTGAGGTCCCTCTCACCCGATCCTACCCGGTCTCGTCCGTGCTGACGCCCTGCGGACCTGGCTGACCCGACTGTTTACGTGACTAGATCGTGTTTTAAAAGATATGTCGTTGTACTATGGATGAACTCTCCGTGAAAACAATAAGAATTTATAACTCGAAAATCAAAGTATCCGAGGTTGAACATAGGGAGCAATTGGATATCTCAAGACTTAAGGACACAACTTTCAATAAAAAGCAATAACTAATTCAACCAAAATTGAAGAGTAATGTTATGGAGAAAGTGCTCAAAAAGAATTGGACGTCTAATACAATATCAGACATCTTAAAATTTTTGACTACAGTGCTTTGAATTGTTGGCCTTCTGTGTCTTTTCTTCTTTTGCTTTGCTCTGCTGCTATACTTCTTTTGGCTTCTTCTTCTTCTTTTCTTCCTTAGCCTCTCCTGCTTCTCTTCTTCTGCCCTTGCTTTCTCTCTTCTTTCTCTTCCTGCAGCTAAGTCCTGGCCTTTCTTCTTTTCTTCTTCAGTTTCCTTCTTCTTCTTCCCTTGGTCTACCGCTCCTCTGCTACAGTTCGTCACTTTTCTTCTCCTTTTTCCTTCCTTATTGCGGCTATCTCCTTCCTTGCTAAGTCCTTCAGCTGCTTCCTTCTTCCTTTTCTTCTCTTGCTGCGCCTCTTCCTTAGTTTCTTCTTCCTGCACAGTCACCATGTAGCAAAACCTACCCCCTACCCTCCCCACATCTCTCTCTCTATTTCTCTCTTCGGTACGCTCTCCCAGAGCCGGGTAATCGGGTCGGGTGTGCACCCGGGTCCAGGTGCACTGTCATGGGTGTGGTGTGCGAGGAGTGCTAGGTTAGGTAGTCAGGTTGGGTGCCAGGTCTGCGGGGGTAGGTTGCGGACGAGGCATGGCGAGTGAGGGTGAGGGACCTCACCCCTGTGTGACTTGAGGCAAACTGCACAAATCACAAAATCAATTTAAACTACGTACCTCACTCTTGTGTTTTCGAGGTGGGACTAAAAGTCCCACCCGCTTCTGTTGGCACTTGCAGGAGGATATCTTCGCGCAATTAATGCAACTGCAGGTCCCACAGCGACTGCTATCAGACTGGATTCGCTCACGCACTCAACCCACGCAGCCTGGGGTCCTGAAACCTGGAGCGCGTGGCCTGAAGCTCGGAAGCAAGCAAGCTTGTATGCTTGTTAATGGCGGACGGGGGCTCTACCCTGCACGACACAAAAATAGCCTTGCGGCTCTATCAGACAACAGGAGAACCTTCTCCGTATCACGGTGAAGGTGAGGTGGGGGTCGACGTGGCTCAGAACGGCCTAGGCTTGTGTGCCTAGGTCGGACTGAGTCCGTGTGTGTGGGGTTGTTCGGTGGAGGTGTGGAGCGTATGTGGCGGGCAGTGAGTGGGTGGAAAGTGATCAGTGGTCAATGGAGGAGGTGAAGAGGTTGGTGGTGAGATGTGTGGAGGTGCGGAGTGATGGATGTGTCACGCCGGAGGTCGGCCGGAGATGGGGAAGATGAGGGTGACGGTGCCAGTCGAGGGGTGGTTTGTGAAATAGAATGAGGGAAAATAGAGAGTAGGAGAAGGGGAACTTATCTGGGGTACTTGGAGCGAAGGGTGGCAGAGGAGATGAACGACGTGTTTGTGCCATTGTCGGAGAGGATGGCCCTGGAGGGGAGATGATGGCGACGAGGAGGAGGTCCGGGAGGCGTGCGCTGGTGCGGTGCAACGCAGAAGAACGAGGCGAAGCGAACCCTGCCGCTGGTATGGCAACAGAGCAACAAGAGGGGGGAGGAAGAGTTGCCAAAGCTTGTGGTCTACTTGTCCAGAGAGGGGAAAGAGGAATTCTGGGGGATTCTTTCGCTAAATCAAGCTTGAGGGATTCGTAGAGGATCGGGGATCCTTTTATAGTCGTTAGCTGGGCTTCTGGTGCTTTAAGGACAAGCCTTCTAATGCAAACTCCTCGCCAGAGAAGGAAGGCAGTTAGGATACCCAAATCTCTCGAGCGTTCACACAAGAGATTGGGCACAAAATTGATCTGGAGATCGCGTTCAAATGATGGAGAAATCCTCAGAGAATCTCCCTTCCAAATCTGGGAGGAGATCTCTGAGGATTCGAGGAGATATCAGCCTTGAATCCTCGCCGGAGTGGGATTCCTCCGCTGTAATGGCGGAGGGACCTGGATGCAAAGGTGGTGAGGAAGATAGGGGGCACTGCGTAAGGGTTTTTTCAAAAGTTAGGGTCCATAATGTAATTAGGGGACCATTTCGCAAAGTAGGTCAAGATGACATTCTCTTAGGCCCAAATTTTGGTGTAAATTTAATTTGGACCTAAGGAATCCAATGGTGAAGTTAGATTTTAGGTTTGACCATGTTTGAATGGACATTTTGCATAAAAACCCAAATTAGGTTAAATACTGAGCTAAGATCCCAATCTATGTCAAAATGGGTTTCAAAGGCTAATTTGAAGGTTCTAAACCCTAAGGGATATTTTCCATGAATTTTAGAGGGTTTAGTTGATTTTTATCCCGACCATAACCTAGTTGAATTAATCGGGTCTGTTTTAGGGTTATAGAATGTCATTTAATTCTTGGATTGCATAATAACCTATTTCTGACTAAACCAACGCACTCTTTATCTTATTCATACCATTTGACCTATATTTTCCCTCTGAGAAATCCCATTTACGTACTGTAGTGGTGAAATTGCAGTTTTTACCCTTTAATTCATGTTTCCTTCTCAGAATAGTAAACCCTTGACTTAAGTCTTCCTTGAGGTTATGCAGGAGCTTTTGTTTACTTTCTTAGGTCAAAATGAGCTAGTTAGGGCTTATGATGAGGCTCTCATCGCCAACCCGACTACACTCCTCGCCCACCATCGCATGCTGGTGGGCTTGGTCCCTGGTACGTACTCAACCTGATTACTCGAATATGTGTGGCTCTGGGAGAGTGGAACCTAAGAGAGAAAGAGAGGAGAGTGTGCGTGGGTAGGGGGTAGGTTTTGCTGTAGGTTGAAGAGGAGGAGAAGCGAAGCTGAAGAAGAAGAAGGAGAAGCTAAGGGAAGGGCCACGGTAGAGAAGGAAGAAGTTGAAGGAAGAAGAAGGAGAAGCTAAGCAAAAGGTTGAAGTCAGAGGAAAGAGAAGACAAAGATAAAGAGAAAGAGAAAGAAGAGGCAACTAGTAGAGAAAGGCAAAGAAGGAGAGAAAAGGCAGAGAAAGATCATAAAGGAAGAAGAAGACAGAAGCCAAAGGTAAAGAGAAAGAAGAGAAGAGGTTGAAGCAGAAGAAGGAAGAAAGAAGAAGAACCGCAGAAGCTGAAGGAAGAAGGAGCACTATAGCATCAGTTTAAGTCATCTGATTTACAAATCAGACGTCCAATTTGAGTCTAATTCGTATACATTGAGTTCTTTAGTATTTTGTGCTCTACATTTACTCCCATATTTTTGTACTTTGATACTGATATTATTGCATATTCTTTAAAATTCTGAATTGTGATCTTGATTTCAAAATGCCAATTTGCTCCTTATGTTTGACCTTAGACTTCAAATATGAGTAATAAAATTGTATTTGTTTTGAATGCTTTTTCGGCTATACTACAACGCGATACTTTTAAAACCCTATCCAGTGTCACAAACATTTTGGCGCCGTTGCCGGGGAGCAATAGGTGATTTAGAATTCTTGATTACAATTCTTGATTGGGTACTAACTTGCTATATCTCTTTTGTTGTGGTTGTTTCAGGGAGAAGATTCAAAGAAAACTGCTGCACATCAAATACACCAGGGGCAGGTAATTTCTTATTACTCTTTCTCTCTTAAGCCCCTCATTTTGAAAAGGAAAAAAAAATAAAATCAACTAGGGCTACTTGCTTTCCATTCTTAGCTAATCCATCAATTTTCCTGATTTGATTTCAACAACAAAATTGATTTGTGCACTTATTTAAGGTAACTAGGGCTACCACTTTCTTGATTTAGCCCTAGATACCACATTTGGCAAACTAAATTGGACCAAAATTAGAGCCAAATTAAGGATTTCAGTTTAGGATTTTAGAGACACCTTCATAAGCAAAGAATCAACTCTCCAAAAAGATGTGTGCCTAAGCCTTGGTTGAAGTGATTTATTCAAGCAATCTCTAAAATTCAAACTCTTAATCTCACTTGAATCCTAAAAGAAGGGACCTAAAACTTCTCAAAGGACAAATAGGTGAAGTTGACCCACCTTGTTGGGTCAACTAACCTTGAAATTAGGTCACTTTTTGCACTCAATACATCTAAAGTTCAAGTGAAATCCTAAGAACCCTTGCTCTTTAATAAAACTGGTAGATATAAGAGGTCAAGTTCCCATTCTGGTCTACCTGGAACATCAGTGACAAGAGAGGTCGGGTGGGGGAACCCTATAACTCGTGGGGGCGCTCTATCGTGTAGGGGTCTTTGCGGGACACTCCCTCTCTGGCTGCCCAGGTATTTTTCATGTGGATGGTTTACTGACTAAGGGCTATCATCTGCCCCGAACCTTTATAGTCCAAATTTTTGAGTGTCTTGATTGGGTCCATCACATTCTACTCTCATCCAGACCATCGGTGTATGTTAGGTAGGAGGTCCTTAAGACCATCCTTGAGGCCTCCTTTAGTTATTCACTCTCGTCGAGGCCAAGCCTCGACTTCCGTGTTTGTGCAGCAACCCCATCACATAGACATCTCCTCTAATTCATCTGAACCCAATTGTCCTTCTTCCATCATCATGGCACAACCCGCAGAAGAAGAGAATAACCTTGAGAACCAACTTCAATGCCTTAATGATTTATTCCAAGCCTTTGTGAATCCACCGCAGCATCCTATGATGCGTGATCACTATAATCCTACTGCGGTGGCGATCGAACCTCGAGTCCAAATCCCAGCTAGAGGTCCTGATTCTGAACTCAAGCCCAACATGATTCATTCTATTCCAAAGTTTCATGGGCTCAATTCCGAGGATCCTTTCAAGCACATCAAACGTCCTAAGCATCTGGCCCAGACCATCGGGTCAGATGTCCAAAATCGAGGTATTCTTCTCATGAAGATGTTCTCCTTCTCTCTCATGGATAAAGCAACTCACTGGTATCAGACTCAAATGCATCTAATCAACACATGGGTTGAACTACAATTTGAGTTTTTGAAAAAGTTCTTCCCAGTTGGTTGGACGAATGCCTTACAACACCAGATCACATAATTCACCCAGCAGCCTGCAGAACCACTTCATGAAGATGGGACCATTTCTTGGATCTCATGCGAAAGTGCCCCCATCACCGAGTTCCTAAATGGGAACAAGTCCAGTCTTTTTACCAGGGACTCTATGAAGATATTCGCCTATTCGTCAATGCAACTTGCGGAGGAAATATCATGGGTCAACACGAAGACACTGTGTGGGAGATTCTCAAGAATATGTGCGAGAACTCCATCAATAATGACTCCATGGGCTTATTCGACCGGATGAATGCCCACGCATCGATGAATCTAAGGGGAGAACATGAGACGTAGGGCCTATCTGCATCTGTCGACTTGGAATTGATGGCCAGTCGTCTGGACAAGGTCACTATCATTGAGAAGAAGGTGGATGAGATAACTCGACATCTGCAATGAGCCACCTCTGCGCAAAACCAGTTCGCACAGCCGCCCTCTGGGAGGGAAGCTGTGCATAACATCTATCACCGATCTTCTCAGGGGATGGACCAGTATCCACCCCCATCTGACTCTAGGACTGGAGTAAACTCCGATCCTGCCTACTCTAGTTAGGGGAACTCTGAACCCTCATACTCTGACTTTTCTAAAGTTCCTCAGACCTACGAGGACCTCCACGCCATCCAGAATGACCCATTCTCTAACACGATAACTCTGAATGGCGGAATCATCCCAATTTCCTGTGGATGGGAAATAATTAGAATCAGAGACCACTGTATCAACCTCCTCCACAAGCTCCTCATCCATATCAGCTGCCTCAGCCTCGACCCAACCCCACCTATCAATCTAGGCCAACTCAGACAGATCAGATGGCTCTCATCCTTTAGACTCTGGCTGACATTCAAAATACAAACGTGGCTATGCAGAAACAACACAAAGACAAGATCACAGACGTTCACAATCAACTCGCCCAGATGGCAAATTCCTGCCAACTTGGCACACTCCCTTCACAACCACTACCAAATCTAAATAACGTGCCGAACCAGAGGCACTTTATGAACCCAAATCTGGGCCAAGCCCACATGATTTATCAGGCCCCTTCTATTCCATCACCTGACAGGATGGAAGCTTCGACATCATACGTAGGATTTCAGTAGCAGCCACCTATTTTACCAACATCAAACCAAACCAGGTAGGACTAAATTCAGTAACAACCCGTAGTGGCAAAGCAATACAAGACCCACCTTACCCAAGCCACTTTCAGCCTGGTTGTAACCCAAACCCTATCCAAGGTTCCATTTCCCTGATCAAGAACCTAGACCTATTCTAGAGGAACCATCCAAGGTTCCATTTCCCGAGGCCTTGACCAAGGGAAAGAGGACAACCAAACCTGTGGCACCTGAGGAGGATCTGGTCAAGCTCTTTGAATAGGTCCATATAAACATCCCCTTGATGGATGCAATTCGCCACGTACCGGCTTACGCATGATTTCTGAAAGACGTGTGTACACCTAAGCGTAAGCCGTCAACCAAAAGTGGGAGCCCAATCGTATTGTCAAAGCAAGCCAGCTCTGTAATTTTGAGCAAACTCCCACCTAAGGCAAAAGACCCAGGTACTCCCCTGATTTCCTGTATAATTGGTGATATCCAATTTGATAGAGCTTTATTGGATCTAGGAGCCTCCATAAACCTAATGCCTACATCCCTACTTGACCATCTTGAGGAATCTGAGCTCAAACCGACAGAGGTGACATTACAGTTGGCTGATCGATCTATTAAGTCACCTAGAGGAGCTCTTGAGGATGTCTTTGTTAGGGTTCGGGATTTCTATTTCCTGGTAGACTTCATAGTCTTGGATATGGATACTCCAGAAAACCCGAGGAACACACCGATCATACTAGGGAGACCCTTTCTGGCCACTGCTAGGGCCAACATAAATTGTGAAGAGGGCCAAATCGAACTGAAATTTGGGAACGAAACACTAAAGATCAACATCTTTAAGGCCCAACAAGGGATTAATTGCAGAGTTATAGAATAGATTTGTGATATCACGGCTGTGGTTGATGATCTGTATATTGTGGAAAACATGACTACTTCTGATCAACCACAAGAGGATCAAAACCTATAATCAGAGGAGTCTGAACTTGACCTAGACACACCCATAACTCTTTCCCTTGCTCCTGACACACTCCCTGAACCACCCGCTGCTGCTGATAACCCTGTCCTGGAACTCAAGCCTCTTCCCGATCATCTAAAGTACGTCTTTTTGGGTTCCAATCAGACATTTCCTATGATTATCAACTCCAGACTCACACCTAATCAAGAATCCTGTCTGATTATTGTTCTCCATCAACATCGAAGGGCCATTGGATGGACTCTCGATGATTTACTGGCATTAGCTCCTCTTACTGCACACACCGTATCTATACCTGAGAGGGCACATGACCTTTCCATGAAATGCAGAGACGTATGAATCCTAATCTGTAGGAGGTCGTGAAAAAGGAGATCATCAAGTGGTTTGATGCTGGGATCATCTACCTGATCTCCAACAGTCGGTGGGTGAGTCCAATCCAGGTTGTGCCTAAAAAGGAAGGACTCACCGTGATCACGACTGAAATCGAAGAAATCATACCGACCCATGTGGCGAATTCTTGGAGAGTTTGCATTGATTATAGAAGACTCAATACCTACACAAAGAAGGATCATTTCCCACTATCGTTTATTGATCAAATCCTCGAGAAACTAGCGCGAAATAGGTTCTTCTGCTTTTTGGATGGGTACTCCAGTTATAACCAGGTTGCAATCCATCCTGAGGACCAAGAAAAGACCACTTTCACCTGCGCCTTCGAGACATGCGCATTCCGAAGGATGCCTTTCAGTCTCTGCAATGCACCTACTACTTTTCAGCGGTGCATGCTTGCCATATTCTCAGATATGGTAGGTGATTATCTGGAAATCTTCATGGATGACTTTTTAGTATTTGGAAAATCATTTGACGATTGCCTCTTGCACTTGTTCCAGATCCTTAGGCGATGCATTGACGTGAATCTGGTTCTTTCCTAGGAGAAGAGCCATTTCATGGTACCTGAAGGAATTGTCCTGGGACATCTTATATCAGAAAAAGGCATCTAGGTTGATCGAGCCAAGGTGAATCTGATTTCCAAACTCCCTATGCCCAGCTCGATCAAGGACATCCGATCTTTCCTGGGGCACGTTGATTTTTACCGTCGATTCATTCCTAATTTCTCAAAGATTGCTTGCCCCCTGATCACTCTACTATCTAAGGATGTTCCTTTCGAAATGTATAAGGAATTCACTCAAGCATTTGAAATCCTACGTGATCGAGTTACTCAAGCTCCGATCCTACAGTCCCCTAATTGGTCTCAACCCTTTGAGATCATGTGCGATGCATTTGATTTCACTGTAGGAGTGGTACTTAGGCAGAAAATTGACGGGAAGCCTGTGGTCATCTACTACGCTAGCATGACACTTGATGAGGCTCAGCGTAACTACACAGTTTCTGAGAAAGAGCTGCTAGCTGTAGTATTTGCCCTGGAAAGATTCAGATCATATCTTTTGGGTTCTTGTGTCATTAATTACTCTAATCACACAGCTGCGAGGCATCTCCTTGCAAAGAAGGATGCGAAACCTTGACTAATCCACTAGATTTTGCTGTTGCAAGAGTTTGACCTCGAGATTCATGACAAAGCGAGAAAACAAAACGTGGTAGCTGATCACTTGTCCCGCCTTCCTTCTGATATTATCAACCCTTCCGGACCCATTACGGAACATTTTTCCAATGAGCACCTCCTGACTATCAGTACAGGGCTTCCATGGTTTGCTGATCTACTAAACTACCTGGTGTCACATCGATCCTGTCCTATTGGCCAAAGGCCAAAAAGGACAAATTGCTTTCCGATGACAAGTACTACTTTTGGGAAGACCCGTATCTTTTCCGCATTAGTGCTAATCATATCATTCGACGATGTGTCTCAGGAGTGGAAACTTAGGACATATTATCCCTCTACCATGACTAGGCATGTGGTGGACATTTCTCACATCATAAAGCTGTAGCGAAAGTCCTCCAGTGTGGCTTTTATTGGCCCACGATTTTCAAAGACGCATACAATTGATGTAGGGCATGCACTCGTTGCCAGACCTTAGGCAACATGAGCCATCGTGATATGATGCCCTTACAACCGATTCTTGTATGCAAAATCTTCAACGTTTGTGGGATTGATTTTATGGGACCCTTTCCTGTTTCGGACAGCTTCGAGTACATTCTACTTGCTATTGATTACGTGTCCAAATGAATCGAAGCCATTCCAACCCGAACCAATGATCATAAGGTGGTTATCAAATTCATTCATCAAAACATCTTTCGCAGTTTGGGATTCCACGTGCTATAATCTCTGATGAAGGGACCCATTTCATTAATGCTCAGTTCAGGTCACTAATGACCAAGTATGGGGCATCACACCAAATCTCTACTCATCACCCCCAAACTAATGGTCTAGCTGAGCTATCAAATTAGGAGATCAAGAAAATCCCCCAAGTTACTGTTCAACCTGACAAAAAAGTTTGGTCATCCCGACTTCCGAAAGCTTTGTGGGCTTATAGGACCGCCCACAAAACCCAATTAGGTATGTCTCCCTTCAGATTAGTGTACGGGAAGGCATGTCACCTCCTCGTTGAGATGGAGCACAAAGCCTATTGGGTAGTACGGACTTGCAACCTAGATCTTTCTAAGGTAGGAACTCACAGAAAGCATCAAATGAGCGAGATCGATGAATTACGCCACGACGCGTATGAGAACTCGCGAATTTACAAAGAGCGAGTTAAGGCCTTTCACGACAAGACACATCTAGAAAGATCTTTCACCCTGGTCAAAAAGTCCTACTCTTTGATGTCAAGCTCAAACTATTCCCAAGAAAACTCATATTGAAATGGATCGGACCTTACCTCGTCCGACGAATCCTTGTAAATGGATCCATCGAGATCAGTCCACTCAGCCACGATTTAGAACTTTTCGTCGTGAACGGTCAGAGACTTAAACCGTTCATTGACCTTACCTATACAAATTTGGCTGAGACATCCTTTACCCTCCATTCTCCCTGAGCTCATTGCACCCAGCTGATGGTGTAAAACTCAATGCTTAACAGGAGGCAACCAATCATTTTTGAAAAACCCGAAACCTTTCTTGACATTCCTATGCTGAATTCATATTGTACTTTATGGTTCATCCATTAGAACATTCGACCCCACCTCAAGTACTCATACCTGAGCTTGAAATCGTCCGCAACAGTCACCTTGACCCGTTCGCCCACCCAGAACATGTTTTAATGAATGATCTAAGTTGAACTTGAACCCACCTAATTTGCAATGGGGACATTGCAAATCATAGGCATGGGGGGGTATGAAAGTGCAAAATGCCGTGAAAATCATCTCACAAGAAAAGGTTTCATCAAAAAAATCAGATATTCCAAAAATTCCAAAAAAATGAAAAATACTTGAAAAAGAACAAAAAGATTCTGAGGGAAAAGAAAATTTTGAGGCCATACAAATCTTGAGGAGAAAAAGGGAAAAAATGAAAAATGTCAAAAAAGGAGCACAAATTGAAAAGAAAAAGAAAAGAGATAGTCATTAGTAAGAAGTTAAGGAATTAATTGAGTTCTAAACCATATCAAGAGAAAGAAAATGAAAGAAGTGCTAATGAAACATAGAAGAGATTAGTAGGAACATTGATCTTTGGTCTCTTGGGCTATGCTCCTAGGCTTAAAAATTCAAGTATCCACTAAGATCTGGATAGTCCTCAAGAGGTTGGGGAAAATGCAAAGCTTAAGTATTAGGTCTAAGGCTTAGGGAGTATTCAACCTCATTAACTAACCTTTGGTTTGCGGGACTCAGTAACCTAAGCACCCCAATCCACACACAATTTGGTTCAGTACGCATAAGTATCAAAATCACGCAAATGCGTTTAAATTATTATGAAAAAGTCACCTAGATTAGGGGCGGCCGATCAACACAAGTTGATTTGAACGAGTTCTTGGCGCGGAGAGGCGGGAAATTCCCCTCGAAGATGCGTAATAACGTATCGTCTCCTCGGTGCTTGTCTCCTAGGATATTTACATATCCTACTGGGGGCATGTAAGCACCCTGTGCTGGTTTAGATGTCATGGGTGGCATTATCACGAAATGTTGATTGCAGGGTCTAGATTTAGCTACATAACACCATGAGCGAGATTATCTCGAAATCTCGAAAGCTAGGGTTCTGGGGGTTGCCACGGGCGGTGCTATCCCGAAGCATTGATTGCCAGGGACCCTTCGAGGATTGATGATGGGGACTAGGAATCCGATATAGACCGTGTTGTGGAGCCAATCCGAAGCTAGAAATAAAAAGAAAAGAGAGAAAACTCTCCAAACAAAGAAAATTCCTCTATCTCTCTCTTACAAAAACGCACTGCAAACTGAACCAAGGCTAAAATATGTTGCAAGCACGGGTGTTTTAACCGCAGAGTTTAACGAACCTTAGGATAGTTCCTGTGGGCCATAAAAACCTTCGTGGCAGACTGAGGCTAGATTTGGTCACGTCCAAATCTTGGTTGGTACTTGAGTACCTCTAGGCCTACTATCTGCATTCTAACCTAATCCACAAAAGAAAGCACCCATCATAGTTTTTGAACATCAAAGGAACTCATGGTCTAGAATCAAAGTTAAAACCTTAAAATTTTGCTAAGGGACTAGCAAAAGCTAGGCATGGGGGGTATGATGGGAACACCATCATGAGCCCTAACTAGCTCATTTTGACCCAATGAAGAGAATAAAAGCTCCTACATAACCAACTGAAGGTCCTAATTTACTACATAACCTTTCTGAGAGAAAAATATAAAACAAGGGGTAAAACTACAATTTTACTAATGCAGTATAACAATGGGTTTTCTCAAGGGCTAAATAGAGGTTAAAAAATCTTAATAAGATAATAAGTAGGTTGGATCAGACAGAAAAGGGTTTGTGTATACCCTGTGAATTAAATGACTTCTTGAAATCCTAAAATAGACCCACTTGATTAACCAAGGTTTTGGTCAAGATAAAATTCACCTAAACCCTCTAAAAATCATAGAAAATATTCTCTAGTGTTTATAACGTTTAAATTAGCCATTGGAACCCATCTTGATCTAAAATGGGGTCTTAGACAAATATTTGCCCTAAACTGGGTTTTTGCATAAATTTCCTAATCAAATGTGGTCAAACCCAAAATTCAACTTTACCATTGGATTCCTTAGGTCCAAATTAGGTTTGTACCAAAATTTGGACCCAAGATGAATTTGCCTTGACCTAGTTTGCAAAAAGGTCCAACCTGATTACATTTGTACCCCTATCTTTCAAAAACCTTTGCAAAAGGCCCCATAGCTTCTTCATCATTTTCGCAATTAGGTCCCTCCATCATTATAGCGGAGGAATCCTACTCCGGTGAGCTTTGGAAGGTGGTTTCTCCCTGATTGCTCAGAGGATCTCCTCCAAAATTGGAAGGGAGATTCTCTGAGAAAATCCCTCCAATCTGAACCCATCCATGATCCAAGATTCTTTCCCAATCTCTCATGTGAACGCATGAGAGACATGGGTATCCCAACGTATTCCATCTCCGGTGAGCCTTCCTTGCTTGGGAATCTTGCTTCCCAAGTCCTAACCGACCTCCAGGGCTCTATTTAAAGGAGCCTAGTTCGCCCCGACTCCTCCAAGCTTGAATTCGACCGGAGACCCCCTCAAATTCTTCTATCCTCCTCTGGCCGATTCGCTCATCAAGCTCCGATGACCTTTTCTACTCTCCTTCGTCGTCTGATCACAATACTAGTGGCAGGCTCTTCCTCCTTGCGTTCGTCCACGTCGCGCAGCACCCGCCACGCTCTTGTCTCCCCTTCATCCTCGTTGATCATCTCTATCTGAGCGCTTTCGTCTTCGGTGTCGACAGTACGTGCCTGATGTCATCTTTGTCTTCCCTTCATCCACTATCATCCTAGATAAGTCCCCTTCCCCCTCTACTTTCTTTTCCACTCCCTATTTCTCAAAATCAACCATTGTCGCACTCCACCACCCTCATCTCCTTCATCTCCGGCCACCACCTCTGGTGAGATCGCTCCACTGAACATTTCCCCCCACTTCACACTCCACTCCACTCACTCACGCACCTCACCGAACACACCCACACCTTCGCACACAGTGTGCCCTAGTGGTGAAGATGATGATGGTTTAACGTGATGGAATCCATTGTATGATCATCCACGGTTCATATAAAAAATGTCGTTATTGTTGTAGTATATGTCAAAAATACAAACCATTATCACGACCATTTTATTTAATTACCTAATTTTTCTGGTTTAACCCAGGTCGTTCACTTGGAGGTAGTTATTGATATACAACACTCTCTTGGTCCAAAATTATTCTTTAATTCCAAAAAGAAATTTTATGTCCAACAAAGAATGAATGAATGTATGCTTGATTTAATTATGCACAAAGAATCAATTAAAATGCTTGCAAAAATTAATTACAAACAAGCATCAAACACTTCATAACTATATTCTAAACTATCTACTTATAAGTTATACTGTCAATACTTTCATTTATATACCATACTAACTAATAATACATACTCTACTTAACTTCATATGTTAACAGATACAGTAACACATAGTAGCTACAACGACAGATATAAACGTCGCTAGACCCAAAAAAAACTATATACAAACTTTAAGAAGGAAACAAGGGTTTATAGTGACATTTTATTCTGTCAGTAAAAATGTGAAGTTATATATATCTATATATATATAAAGCTATACTGCTTATACATATACATACTATTTACCTTATACGTACTTATTTACAAATACTATCTATACGGATATCTGTTATATATTATACATATACATACTCCCTTCCTCTCTTACTCTTCAAATCTTCTTAGTGTTTCTTCTTCTCTTCTTAATTTTTCTCTTTGTTTTAACACTTAGGCGTTCTTTAGCTTACATTCTTCTTCGTGTTTAAAGTGTCATTAGGGCTCTTACTTAACAAAAATTTATTTAATTTGCGGGCACGTTTTTCGAGGGATACACAGCACCCAGAGATTGGGTCGACCAGACCTCTACTAAGCGTACCCTAATTTCTTAATTAGGCCGCTTAAGTACGTTTTGGCACACATTTGGGCTTAACCAAGCCCTCGCACAGCACACACAGGCCCTTGGTCCACACACACACACAAGCTCAAAATGCTCAGTAGTACATAGGATGATCGGTTGCTCAGGTGCCCGGTGCCCATGACAACTGATCATCCTATAACACAAAAATAATAAAAAGTGCTGCGGGCGCTTCACCGCAGCCGATATGGCACTATCTTAGCGCTAGTGCAGTAAAGGAATTCCAGCAGTGTGTAGGAAATTGAGATTTTGGCCCTTAATTCGAGAGCCATAATTTATTATAAAATAAAAATAAATTATGGGATAATAAAGTATTTACATAGTACTTCTTGATTGTACAATTAATTTAGATTTTTAATTATATTTACTATATAAATAATTTCAATAAAGTACGCAGTTTGTATAAATTGAATTATAAGTTTTATTCCTTAATTACATATAAATTAGTTAATATATGGTCTAAATGACCTTATACAGAGTTAGTAAATATGTTAAAGTATTTAATATATATTTTTATTGCATTTTACATGCTTTATTTCTATTTTATTTACATTTAAATAATTCAATTTCTGATTATTTTGTATATAAATTCAGTTTACGTAGTATTATACATTTAAAATGACTTAAATTAGCTTAACTTACTCAAACTACATTAATGTAAATGTATAGTATAGCTTAACTTGCTTTTAACTTAATCTACTAATTTATTTTAATTTAAACTACTAACTTAACTGTTAACTTAATAAATTAATTATTTATTCTAGATATATAATTAAATTAAGATACAGGGATTAATATGTTTATTATATACATATAATTACATATATACAGCATCATAACTTAATTTGGCTGTTTATAGTGTTTATTACTTTATATAGCTTATTGTACATATACATTAGTTTAATTAATAATTAGTTGTATAGTTAAGATATATATAGTATAATCTAACTTAAATATTTAGTTTACATACTAGAGCATATACATAAATTATTTATCTTATAAATATGTATAATTTACATTATAGCTAAGTAGGCTTATTAAATAGCTTAAATATATACCTATATACATATTATACAAGGGATTCTTTTTAGTATTTTTAGAGTTTTTCACTTTTTATGGTTTTTATATATGTGTTAGAGATAAGAAATGAGAAGGGAGGAGATAGATGAGGAGAAAGAATTATTTTTGTCCTTTTTATGTTTGGTTTCTTTTATTAAATTTCATGGTATACAGAATTATCGACTGGTAAATTCTACCAAGTTGGGGATTTTGATTGCCACGAAACTTAGTATGTATGTAAAAAAAACACCTAATCTTCAATCAGATAGGTTTATTTTATTTTTTTAGACTTTTTATATGATTTTTATTTAAGTCCAAAGTTCACACATTCTAGGCCTTTTAAAGGTTTCCTGAAGTGTGTTAAGGCCTAGAATGGATCTTAAGGGGTCTAAAAGGCAATCAACTGCCTCAATAGTCTCAACACACAACATATGGACAAGATAAAAATAGTTTAGCATGCAGATCACATGGATTACAATTAATTAAAATAGTGATCAGTTGGGTTTATTAACTAGCTGAAAAAAGATTCATTTAGAAGAATACAAGCATTCAAAGGAGCTTAAAAATTCATTTAGTTTACAAGAAAGCTTGTACAAAAGTTGAATACAACTTTCTACAACAGGCAGCTATTTAAAACCTAAACTAATGTCCATATGGTTTATTCAGATCTAGAGTTTCTAATGAACAATAGAAACAAGCCAATCATAACAGCAGTAGCAGATCTCAGCAGAAGCTGCTGAAATAGACCCCATCATCACACCAAGTTCCTCTTCAGATGTCTCAACTGCTGCTGCAGTTAACTCATCTAAAGAGGAACAAGTTTGCAGCAGTTAGTAGAGATTAATTCCAACATGTACCTCTTGATTTAGCTTTTTTTTATATCCCAGATCAGGTCATGGACACCCTGATTAGGGATTTAAAGGAGTTAATCCAGGGAGCACAGCTTGGAATTAAGGGGGAGGGAATGTAGCTGCTTCTGCAGCAAATTGTTATACATCTGGGATTTAAAGACAAAATAAAAAATCACTCTAAAGAAAAACTCTGACAAGGATTTATGTTCTCATAAAAATCACTCATGAATACAATTCAAACTCAAAATCCCTTGTCAATAAAATCTCATCATTCAAAACTGAAAGGGATCTGATCTAGCTCTTTCTAATGCTATAGACAGCTTGTAGAAGGAGTTAGGTCAGTCTATTTAAAATCTAAACTTAAATCCCAGATACCTGAAACCTTACGGAGTATTGAGAACTCCTTAGGTTGAAAATTAGAGCTTTATTTTGCAAACAACTCATGAATATAGGATAGAACCTCAAATCACCAAAGTGATTTTCCTTAGCTCTATCATGTATTCAAAGCATTAAAATCCTCATGAAAATCCAGATCAGATTATGGCTCATCTGAGTTGAATTCTAACTTCAGAATCACCTCAAACTCCTAGCCGAACAATGAATCCAATCAAAGATATCTCAGTTTGCTAGATCAAAACATTCAAAACCCAAAATGAATAAAAATCCTTGAAATCTGAATCCGTAAAACATCTGGCAAACTGATTCAATTTTGAAATTCAGATTAGGGGCTTTTGTGACGAAATGGAATGAATGGAAAGCCCCTAAAATGGATTTTGATGCTAATTTCATATCTGAGGTTGACTACCATTCAGATGTGAAATTAGATCTAATGAGTAGGTGCATTGTGAGAGAAATTGAGGAAATCAGAAGAGATATGACAATGTGTACAGGGAAAAAATCATGAACAGTGACTGGGGGAAATTGTCCCCTCTGATCTGAGATGATCAAAGAAGGTGAGGGGGAAAAACATTTAATCTAAATCTACTCCTAATACTATACTAACATGCATAGCAGATTAACACTAATTCTACATCTAATTATATTGCTAAGCTATCTAACTAACACAATAGCTAAACTACAAAACAGTAAAACTATTCTAAAAGGAAGAATGGGACCTATGGGTCCTTAGCTGGTGGCTAAGGAGGAAGATGGGAGGGAGGTGAGCTTCAGCGGAGTGAAAAGCCTGCTAGCGAGGCTTCAGGGTCATCCTCAGGTGCTATGAGGTCCTTAGTAACAAGGAGGGTTGGAGAGAAGTCGAGGATTTCACAATCGGTGGCTGTGAAATCAGGGATGAGATGAAGAGAGGAAACTGGAGTGGAGGAACGATCTCTAAGAGAGTAGGAGATAGAGATCCCCTGCGCGTTCGACCACTGAGGTGCTTAAATAGCAATCTCAGTGGCTCAGATCACCGCACGGGTGAAGATAGACGTCGAAGGCACCGACGGTAAGGATGAGAGGAGAGGAGCGCGCGGGCTGCTAATTTGAAATCTGACCATAGGATAGGATCTGGGGGTCGGGTGAGCACACACGCCGCTTCACGCGAAGCTTCGATTTACATCGAGCTGTAGATCAAGATCGAAGGAGAATGGATGGACGAGATGCCCCGAGTTCTTCGCACGCACAGTGCGTGTGAAGAGGCTCCAGGTAGCCGGCTTCTAAAGGCAAATTGCAGGGAGGCCCTTCTGTGAAGGGGTAGAACATTTATAAGCAGGCCCATAAGTGGTAAAGAATGATAGCTGAATCGACCCTAAGGGCTTTCAAAGAGGTCCCTGCGGTTTGCAAATAGGTCAGAGAAAATTTTCTAAAGAAGGAAATGTGATGCATAAAGGACCTAAATGTAAATTCTAAGTTTCAAGGCCCTAATGATGTCCAAATGCCTTCAAGTTTTTATATGTGCTTAATTGAACATTTGAGAAGTTAGTTATACTTTTGATTTGGACTTTTAAACTTGTTTGTGTGTTCAATTAACACTTGGATCACCATTTGACTTTTTCTCAAGAATATCTCGTTTTATGACCCAATTATGCAATTTTAACATAGAATTAAGGTTTTAGGTCTTTTTCTTTGATTCCCACACTTAACCCTTTTTATGTGTTAATTTGATATTGTTTAACCTAGTTTCTAGCTTAACTTTAGCTTCTTAGCTATGATGAGTAGCCACTCATCACCTAGGCATGCTCGTATAGGCATCCCCATGACACGCCAACCACCACAGCACATTCACCGTGCCTCGGTGAAGCTTCCTGAGCGATTTAACGTGGCCACGAGGCCGTCTTTGTGATTTCAGGTAATAGGCGTCATCTACCATTGGCGTAGAGCTTGAAGCAAACTGGAAGCAAGCTCCAGGCCTTGCCAGCTCCAGGTTCCTGTACTAGGCTGTGCAGAACACCCTCGCGCATGACTCTAGGTGCTAAATTCCAGTCGAAGGCTGTAGTAGCTGCTGCAATTGGAGAACCACCTCTGCTGCGGGCTCGCGCTAAGAAAGGTGGGTGGATAGTCCCACCTCGGAAAGTTCTGAGGCCGTGCACCCGCATAAGTTGAATTCATGCCTGTAGCTATTCGCCTCTGAATCACGGAGTGAGGTCCCTCTCACCCGATCCTACCCGGTCTCATCCACGCTCATGCCCCGTGGACCTAGCTGACCTGACCCGACTGCACTCCTCTCCCACCACCGCACGCTGGTGGGCCTGGTCCCGGGTACGTACCCGACCCGATTACCCGAATATGTGTGGCTCTGGGAGAGCAGAACCTAAGAGAGAAAGAGAGGAGAGTGTACGTGTGTAGGGGTAGGTTTTGCTGCAGGCTGAAGAGGAGGAGAAGTGAAGCTAAAGAAGAAGGAGAAGCTAAGGGAAGGGCCACGGCAAAGAAGGAAGAAGCTGATGGAAGAAGGAGGAGCTAAGCAAAAGGTAGAAGTCAGAGGAAAGAGAAGACAAAGATAAAGAGAAAGAGAAAGAAGAGGCAGCCGGCAGAGAAAGGCAAAGGAAGAGAGAAAAGGCAAAGAAAGATCGTAAAGGAAGAAGACAGAATCCAAAGGTAAAGAGAAAGAAGAGGAGTAGAAGTAGAAGAAGGAAGAAAGAAGAGCCACAGAAGTTGAAGGAAGAAGGAGCACTGTAGCATTAGTTTAAGTCATCTGATTTACAAATCAAATGTCCAATTTGAGTCTAATTCATATACATTGAGTTCTTTAGTATTTTGTGCTCTACATTTACTCCCTTATTTTTGCACTTTGATACTGATATTATTGCATATTCTTTTAAATTCTTAATTGTGATCTTGATTTCTAAATACCAATTTGCTCCCTGTGTTCAACTTCGGACTTCAAATCGAGTAATAAAATTGTATTTGTTTTGAACGCTTTTTCGGCTGTACTACAACGTGATACTTTTAAAACCCAATCCAGAGTCACAAACACAGCCTTGATGAGGCAAGCAGGTGATCTGGTCTGAGGGATCCAACGGCTGCCAGTAGTCACGTAGACAGCGCAATTTGAATTGAGCAGGCGCACAACGTTGGATGTGTGATCTTCAGCCATGCAATTAGAACCTTCCGATGCACATCCAATGGCCTTCAACCCTTTAACCTTGTGCCAGCTGCTGCATGTGTGAGTGCTGCACGCGGGGGTGTAATGGCTTTAGCGATGTTTGCAGCGAGGCTACAGGGACGTCTTTGATGTCGCTATTGACCTTGGATAGATTTCCTCCTCTTCTCTCCACTATAAAAGGACCCCTACACCTCCATTCTTCACCATTTCTTCCTTTCTTCTCCTCACCACCTCCAAGGCTCTAGAGAGAGCTTGTCCCAAGCCTAGGATGCTCCTCTAGAGTAGACAACAAACATTTGTTCTCGCCTCTCATCCCTATTTGTGGAGCATCCTGCGGCAATCCTCTCACCTCCCTTCTAGAAGAAGATCCTCGCCGCGATGCCATCCTGCCCCACCCACCATTCTCCGGCTCCATCCTCGTTCGTCCCACTCCTCACCACCTTCCTCCAGGCAGCGTCAGAGTGAGTCGTCCTTCGAGCAAGCATCACGGGCGATTCTCTCACCTATATCTTTCCTTTTGCTTTTGTAGTGTAATCTTTCCCTCTTTCTTAGTTGTAGAAAACATTTGCTTCAGAAATATATGTGATTCTCTCTCTCTCTCTCTCTTATATTTTTGTAAGTAGATAAAGTTTTCATCGACCTAATCTCTTGCTTGATAAAAATACAAAAAAATTAGAAAAGACAAAATTGACAAAAACAAATAAAAAGCGAAACGTGGATTTTTCAAACCAAACATTCACCTACCCATGTTCAACCTGGGACCCACTTTTCGAGTTTCGGTTATAAATTTTATCTGATCGACAAATTTTCTCGCGAATCAAACTACGACAACAGGTTTTCCAAACTCGAACCTTTTTGCATGCAAATCTGCCGCTATCATTTTGGCGCCATTGCCGGGGAGGCAACACTCTTTGATTTTTCTTGTGTTTTTCCACTTAACTTTTTAGCTCACTTTGCTCCTTTCTTTCTGTGATTACAGGTACCGTTCCAAGGTGAGCCAAAGTAGATAGATTGGAGTAAAGTACAGTTAGAAGGTTCTGTAAGTTTACCCCACCACCTCCACCCTAGTTTCCATTTCGCCACACTAATAACTCAAACTCAAATCAACCTAGGTGCTTTTATAAACCCTAGGATAGATTTGATTATTTGATTGTCACTTCACCTCACCTTACCCACCTGCATAAATTCAAAGAAACAAAAGAATACTCTTCTATTGTGGGATTTAATTAAAAGAGACACACTTAACACCCACAAATTCTCATCTTAAGGCACACAATCACTTTGATTCTACCACTTAACCGGGATCTGACCTATGGACCCGGTACACTTCAACTCAATACACATAAGTGAGTAGAAATCTTATTAGGCTAAGACATTGTGTGACTTAATCTGTGGTGCGAATAGGCCAATTGATTGATTTGTTTGGGCTGCACCACTCAAAATAAAACTGATCCATCAAGTAGCTTGCCACTTAGGGTTGATTTTTAGGGCTGAACCAGGCACTCCACATTGTTTTTTGATTTCTAAAGGAATATATCATCACTAGTGCTTTCAAAACCTAGAGTGTTCTACTGAACCTTGATTGAATACACCTAAAGATTAAATCCTAAAAGCTACAAAATAAGGTTAAACCCTAAAAGAGACATCATCAAATAACCTTGTTTGCAAACCCTGGTTGTGCACACACACACATTTGAATTGATCATTAAGGGCACAACCCATCTAAAGGGCCCATCACATTTCAAGAGCAAGTTCATCCCAAGCCTAACTAAAACTGAGTAGACGTTGGCCTTAAGGATTGATTTGCTCTTCAGGGCGCTGATTGCGATTTTTTTCGATTAATCTGCTTCTACTAGTTCATCTGATGTCTACCTAGGGGAGTAGAGTCAAACAACCGCAACTGGGGGGTACACTAGGAACAGGAGGCATAAACCAAAGGAAGAACCTTCTCCCCAGCCCCTCCCTCTAACTGGTTGGATTAGCCAGATAGAAGTAGACTAAATCATTTCTATCATCTCAAGATGGGTCCTGGGAGTCTATACGTCTTTAGGCTATCCACATAAGGACAGGTTTAGTTGATTGTACTGCAGGTCACCTTTCTCTCTTATGTTTTCCCTCCTACTCTTCTTACACACATTTCCCATCCTACACTCCTACCAACACATATCCTCAAGATGATTACTATCCCGACTCAACTTATGATTACCCATCTCCTAGTCGGGATAACTTTGATTCGGGATACTATACCGGACCTTAGTGTCCAAGGCCTAACCCTGGACAACAAGACTATGATTACTATCCTTCCTAGGGCTACAATGATTATAGGTCTCCATCCTTTGATGATCAAACCAACCCGATCTACAATCAGGAAGGATATGATGATTATATCATCTACCCTCCCCAGTATTCCACTGAATATAGGTCACCTCCCTTCTTTGGATAACCCGAAATGACCTACTATCAGGGAGGGACCCTGACGTGCACGGGATGCAGTTGTTTAATTGTGTTGTTATATCATATGTTCGCTATGTTAGTTTTAATTAAAGATTGGATTTGGTGAGTCCAAGTGTCGAACACGAGGAGGTGTGAAATCGGATTACTTTGTTGCTTTTAGTTGTCACAAAAAGTTTGGTTTGCTTGTGAGAAAATGAGGAGAGAGGGAGAGGGAGAGGGAGAGAGAGTAGGGTTAGAGTTCGTCTTGAAATCATGACATTCATTTGAACAAGATGGGACCTATATAAGAAACAACATCAACATTAACATTTAGCATGCAACTTGAGTTTGTTCGCAAATACAACAATAGCTAAAAGCTTAAACAAAAGCAATATAAAACTAGGGTAAAGAGAGAGAGAGAGGAGGAGGAAAGGCGGCCACGGCGGTGGAGGAGGGCTCCATCGGTGGCTTGACAACTCCGGCGAGTGTGAGGTATGCTTGGTGAAGCTAGGAAGGAGCTAGGAGTAGGGTGGAAGGTGTGTGTGTATTCAATGCCTTTGAATGGGGTGGTTGAAGGGGTTTAAATAGGAGAAAAGGGCTTCTAAATGAGGTAAAGGGGGTTTAGCAATGTCTAAGACGTCGCTAAACCCCTTCCAAAAACATCGCTGAATCCCTCTGACTGCTGGTCCAATAAAGGCACGCGTGCTTCTTCTTCTCAAGCCTTGCTCATGATCCGTGCGCTTGCGCTGTGAGCCATCCGATCAAAGATTAGACGATTGAGATTTCGCATGGGCACATGCTGTGGATCGCGCACATTCTCGCCCGGGCGCATCTGTGTGTATCCGTTGCGCTGCATGGCACGATCCTTGCAGTCGACTTTCACATCAGCGGCCGAATTTCGTCCGCACGCGCTCTTGCTGTCAATTTGAGTCCCACTGTAGCTTGAACGGGCGCTCTTTGCTTGCGGATGAGACGTGGACTGATTGCATAACAATCATTGGTCTTAATTGACCTAAATTAGGCTAGGACCTAGAATAAGTTAGGATAATTTATGCATGCATAAGCATTATTTGCATCTTTACTGCTTTCTTTTATCTATGCATAAAATAATGCTATAATGTGCTGATTAGGTGCATTATGTCGATTACAGGTAATAAGCTGACCAGAAGGTAGATCTAAAGCTAGATCTGAAGAATAAAGAATAACTGGAGTTACAACAGAGCTGGAGTGGAAGACCTAGAATAAGATGTAGTAGAAAATAATGTAAAGGGTTGAGGTATGCTATTCTATTTAAGTAGGAATAAAGTAGTAAATTATAAAGAACTTAGGACCATCCTAGCCCTAGGATAGCCTAGAAGCTTCCCCAAGACTTAGCCACCCTTAGATTAGGTCACTACACCCTAGGAAACCTTAAAACACTAATTCTAGCCTCTATCTGGACGTCTAGATAAGTTATAGGACATCCAGAACCCTTAGCCAACTCTCGCACACCTTAAACCTACTTCTGCAGTGTTATTAGACATCCAAACACTTGGTCAGACATCCAATTTCTGCAGAATAGCTATGACAGAACCTAGAATCCCTCCTAACTCTAATTGGATGTCCAGACAACAAGTCTGGACTTTTGATTTTTCACTATAAGATGTCTAACACTATTATTGGATACAATACCCTCCAGATTGCTATCGATTTATGATAGCAATCGTCACTGATTAAAAAAAAAAAAAAACACTATTATTGGACGTCTAGAACTGCCCTCCAGACCCTGTTTTGAGATTCAAGCCTTGATTTTGGATCTCTAGGTCTCTAAACCCAATTCCAACCCCATAGGAACCTAAATTAAGGTGCCCTAACCCTAGTACATCACCTCTAAACCTCCCTAAGGACCTATTTAGGTCCTCACTAAACCTAATTGACTTGGATCTTAGTCAATTCCATCAACCTATTCAATTGGACTCATTGAGTACAATTGAGCCTTGATCTCAGCATACACTATCCAATTGGACTCAGTGAGAGTCCAATTGACCTAGACTTGTCTTAATTGAGTTATTTTACTCTCAAATAAGTTTTCACACACCCAATTAAACTTGTATTAAGTTTAATTGCACTTTATCTTAGTAAATTAGGGTTTACAACCCTAATTTGAGACCTACCTTGACCTAAACCCCTTAGAACCTAACCTAATCAACTTAGCCACCTAAGTTTCAACCCACACACACCATACCTACCTTGACATAAACCCCTTAGAACCTAACCTAATCAACTTAGCCACCTAAGTTTCAACCCACACACACCATCCACATGAAAAATACCTAGCCTAGAGTTCTCTAGAACTCTCTACCATGTGTTGTTGCCTTGGTTGCTAAAATTAGAAACCAAGAGCCATTCAATTTTTAGATCCACATTTGGTGGATCTAAAAACCACCTTCCATCCTCTCTCTCTCACTCTCCCATGGGCTCCTACCATAGGCCTCTCTAGAGAGCTTCCCTTAGGTCTATAAAAAGACCTAAGAGGTGGCCATTTGCACCCATTCACTCTTGGCTTCCATTTAGCTTAGTTTCATTCCACATCCACTCCACCTCCATGTCCATGAGTAGCTTCACCATGGCCACCACCACCTCCACGCCAAGATGTTGGATCACCTCCTCAACCTTTCTCCAAGGGCTGGCCTAAGTACCATTGGCCGCCCCTCCTTCTCCTCTCAACCAACTCAAAGGCCATCAGAGCCCACCTTCGAATGCCCTTATTTCTGCTAGATTAGTAGCTTAGTTCTTCATAGTTTACATGCTTTATTTACTACTTAGTAGTGTAGCTCTAAACTCTCCCCCAATGATACATGCATAATCCCCCCCTTAGATTCATGTATGCAATCGTTTTCTGTTAACTAGATTTATGTTTCTAAGCATTCCTCTATAAGCTTTCCATGAGTTCCATGTTGCAAACACCATGATGAATCAATGCAAAATCTTTTTCTATATATATATCTATGTGTTGAGAATCACCATGAGCTTATTGCAATATATTTTGTGTGATTAAAGTTTCCTGCTTTTAATTATTATCTGTTGCAACTAACATGTCGATACCTGAAAATATCAATGATCTTCTATTAATGCACTTTTTGTAAACAGCCACCACATAACTAGAATCATGCGAACTGAAACTCACACTTTCACATTTGTCATCTATCTAACACATGAGCACATAATTAGGGTTCATAATGAAAGTGGCCAAACATTGATCCGACGATTAGAAATCGACGTGCAATTTTAAAAAAGTAGAGCGAGTGAGATCGATTTCAAATCTGCATTTCCATAAATGCCTCCCAGAGACGAATGACCAGGACTCCAAGTCTCCTTATCCTTGTAAACTATTTTTGTTGATCGTATTTCACAACTATACTACGACGCATTTTGATCAAATACATGCTATATGAACCCAACAAAATGGCACCGTTGCCGGGGAGGCAATGTCATTTTTTATTTCGATCTTTTGAGCTATCACTGATAAATCGTCCTTTTCTTGTCTTTTGATGTGCAGGAAAATAGGAAAAATGGGAATCTGCGCACGGAATGAGCTTAGATTAAAACAAAAATCAGGTGCACATCTCATCTTAGATTAGGATTTCCCTTTCTGAACCCTAGGTTAGATTTATTTGAAAAAGAAAGGAAAGAAAAAGCCTATTTATTTTCATGAAAAATAAAAAAAAATCAAAGAAAAAAAATCTAGGTAGTTAGATTAGGTTTCCTTTTCAATCCTAGGTTAGTTTCGAAAAAGCAAAAAAAAAAAATTTGAAAATGCTTTAAAAGAAAAAATCCTTCTTAAAAAAAAATTTCAAAATTTTTTTGAAAAAAAAAATTGGTGGAAAGTTTAAATTTTAAACTTAAACACCTTTTAAAAGCTTTTCCACCACCCTTTGATTTTCGGTCAGATTTCAAATTCTAAATTAAAAATTCAATTGCCAAAAAATTAATGAGCAAAAAAATTCTAAAATTTAGGTTAGACCTTCATTTTTAAACCACCTTTCAAATGGAATTGTTCATTAAAAAAATTCCAAGTACAAAATTTTTAAAAATTAGCGAAGTGCAATGGGGTTAGACTGACCCAGATTTGAAAACTTTCAAAATTCAAAAAGCAATTCTAAGCAATCCGTGAATTTGTTTCTACTAAAAATGGTGGGGTTTGAAAGATGATCTCATTGGCTTTAATTTCCATATTTTGTCCAAATTTTTGAAAGTCATTTGGTACTATTTCAATTTGAGAAACCGACCAGGGGTCAAAATTCCAGATTTGACCCCTTGAGATTCAAAAATCTCTAGAAATTCGATTGAAATAGTAAAAATTACAAAAAATATTCTCTGAAAAGACAATTGAAAAGGAAATCTATTTGTAAAACTTCAATATATTTGGATTCCAATTTTTGCCAGAGAAGTATTTTTATTTCCTGGTCTGCTGAAGAAGAAACAAAAAAAACCCTAAAATTGCATGAACCCTAGGTTACATCTTTAGGGTTACACTCTAGAGACCATACATTTGGGCTATACTAGACTTAATCAAGTCTAATGTTTAGCCGGTGAGCTTGGTCACTTTGTGGGCCACTCACCATAAACCCCAGTTGAAGAAAAAATGGCTAAAATTAATTTTAAAACACGAAATTAACCCAAATTCATTGTCATACTACTGGTTGTTTTCAATCTCTCTTGCCAAACCTAGTGACTAAGTCTGCGGGGTAGTGTCAAACAACTGCGGCTAAGGGGTAACAGAACCGGAGGCTTAAGCCAAAGGAAGAACCTTCCCCTTAATCCCCTCGTAACCATACTGGTTGGGTTAGCTTGAGAGGCAGAAATCACTTTCAGTTGGTTGTACGACGAATTTTTCTTCAAGAATTCAAACTTGAAATGAAAAATCTCGTCATCCGATCATAAGGATCATCTGATTGATAGGGCCTTAGCCTTGTCTGGCTTGGCTACACCAACCCAGGGGTTGGGTGGTGTATGCAAGGAAGGAGGTCACTCAAACCTCGACTGGTTGGACCTTGGGACCTTGGAAGCTGCTCCCAAGGAGGCGAGTCACCTCGCTCGAACCATCTTCTCCCCCACCTTTTTCTTCTATCTGCTTAGCCGCAATGGCTAACCCTAGATTTGGACCTAATCATGATCCAGAAGAGCGGGACCCACGAGCTTATCTGAGAGCCCAGGTCACTGAATCAGCTCAACCTTGGGATCATAACCCAAGGTGGTGAAGATGACTTTTCGCTTCGCATGATCCTTCTCCTTGGGTTACTGAAATGGTTAACCCATATCCTAACCTTGGATATTATGACCCATACCAGTTGATCCCTCAAAGGACCGCATCTTATAACCCAGGATATGGATTTCATACTCCTACTTCTCACCCATGGAATATGGCTAGACTTGATTCACCCCCTGGAACCCCTGAAGAACTACTGGTGCATATGCGACTGCATTATAGAATATAGAGAGCTATAGCTAGCGCTAAGGAGAAGGCTGCATTCTACCTACACGAAATCCAAGCTATCACTAAGCCGAACCAAAGACAAAGCTAGATTCCATATCAACAAACTGTGATGGAGCTCCCTCAAGGAACAACAGGGATAATAAGGTTAATTGGACAAAATCAGGAAACTCAAGAACTACTGCTTTTGAGATATCAAGTGGAAAATAGCCTTGAAGACCTCGAAGAATCTAAAATGACTACGCCGGAAGGACACACAGAAGATTCACGGGAGTAGATGCTGGAAGATCATTCAGGGGAAGAAGAATCTAGCTTGGATATGAGATAGGAGCAGGAAATGTTCCGAATAGGTTCATCTGAGAACTCCATTCAAGAAACTGAGGAGGAAAGGACTGATATCTCCAGGACTGAGCCACAATCGGATTATCCTGAATCCTGGGAGATACCTCTTGGGTTAGATAACCCAATCAAGATAAGGGAAGTAGATCCATTTGAGGATATGGATCTTGAGGCAAAAATTACATGTGACACTACTGATCAATCTAGGCCACTTCCCATTTTCGGTGAACTTGTGCTGGAGCCAACATCTTCTGATCTGCGCACTCTTCTTCTTTCACCTACATACCTAATTCGAATATTAGAGATTCTGGGATGACACTTTCTATCCCTAATCCTGACATCCGAAGACCAAAAGTAGCTATGGATGACTTGATGGAAGAAATAAATATGCTACCTAAAGCAGGAATTACGGAGGAGCCCAACCCATACGAGGGTGAAGCTTTGAGCAGAATGAGCTGGGGATGCACCTACCATCCTAGTCAATCTAATGGATGACTCAACTTCGAGCCTGAAAAGTCAGCCTCTGATGAATCAGAGATGAGTATTGATGAGGACGAAATAATTTTTGACGAGGATTTCAGTGACCTTCCCACAGATCTTCTACTTTTACGGATACCCCCATATGATCGAGAGCCTGGAGAGGGCATGATGTTTGATGTCAATTACCGTTATGAGGATCCCTATGACTCAGATTTTGGTTCTGAGATACATTTTGATCTACTCCCTCAGCAACTTCCTGTTGAATTGTGGGACACGATAAATCAGCTGAATCAACATCATGATGCCCCCTCTGATTATCCTCTATTTTCCACCATTGCTCCACATCTTCTTATAGCTAAACTTTTTGGAGTAGGGGTGCACAATTAGCTGGTTCGCATCTCTGGACCACTGATTCTAGGAGCATACGAGCACATCTTTCTCTTAATCTTGACTAGCTCTTATGCAAGAACTGATACATCTGATTGAGTTTTCGCCCAGCTGGTTCGCCCAACTTGAGTTTTTGCCCAGCTGGGGTGAGTGCGGGCGAAGGTTGTGAATTCTCAATCGTCCGATTGGCGGATTGGATGGCTTAAAGTTGCTGAGCGTGATGAAGAGGTGGTGTGCTGCGGGTGAGGGTGAGTTGGATGCCACCACGTAATCGCTTGTGGGCCATTGATCTGATGATCAACGACCATAACTTCTTGGGTCGATCGAGGGAGCTCTGGATATCGAATTTGAGTGATTTCGAGTCTGTTGGACTCGATTAGTCGATCTGAGTCCATCCGTGCGGTCCGATTGCTCATCTGAGGCTTGTTTCACTACAACTTGTACATATAGCCATTAAACATTGATTCAAAAGAAATCTTAACTTGGAATGCATGCAGTGCTCCTATGCCTATTATGACATGTTATTAGTGCGCATATATCCTCAAAACTCACCCTAGTTGATGGAATTATCAACATTGAATGTGGAGTTATCATACCCCCATGCTCATCCCTTGCTAGTCTCTAGAAACATTTATCCTAGCCATTATTTTCAGTTAGAATTAGGAATTGATTACTTAGACATTTGTTTCTTGTCAACGGGAGGAAATATACTAAGAGCCTAATCTACAGAGACTAAACAGTGCCTGTGTGTCTGCCAAAATGTGAACCACCCAAATCCTTGCTTTACAGATTCATATACAAATATTTATTTTTTTTTCTTTTTCAACTTTCCTCATTTTTTTGGATTTTTGGAGTTGAGAGTGTGTCGGTAAATTTTGACGGCTACCCAACCCACCCATAACTCGAAAAAGACTCTAAGAGCTAAGCATCTTAGTGTGAATATTGTGATAGACTCACTCAATAGTAATTAAAACAGACTTTGGGTTTCTACGTCCCTAAGTGACCGAAAGAGAAAATGTTTGCCTAAAGGTGTATCTATCTGATTAGTAGCTTTCTCCCTACTTTTATTTTACATGGGGTTAACATAAGGATGTTTCCAGTGTATATCTCCCTAGATTGCTTTACATCCCTGCTTCTTCCTTAAGTGTTTTGGACTTTTTGTACATTTAGTGAGTTGGGTTCTGGACAACCGGCCAATGGACTGTTACCCATGACCACTTGCCAGCCATACTCGTGTGGTGAAGTGTGGCTTATTTTTTTCTTTTTCTTCTTTTTTTATTTTTCTATTTCTCCCTTTTTTTCATTTCATTTTTTTTGTTGTTTAGTATGTGTCTTTCCTAATCTCAGATTTACCTAGAGGCAATAAAAGAAAGTGGTCCTATGACTGGGCTTTGGACAACTGGCCAATGGGCTATTAACCACGACAACTTACCAGCAATACCACCCTAGAAGGTTCATTAGCTACCCAATTTCTATTAGATTCTCCGAGTGAGTCAGTGCAAAAATATGTGCAGATGCTTAGACTAAAAGTCCCTCCGAGTCAAAGGGTGGGTTGATAAGTCGTACAATTATCATCCTACTTTATTGATCAGATTAATGTAAATTAAGGTTGTGAGGGTTCGAGGCTAAATCTGCATTTTAGTGGACACCTGGGCTGATTAAGCCTGAAGGCCTGAAAAGTCTAAGTGTTTAGGTTCTTATATTATTTCTCACAGTTGACAAGCTCCTAATGCCTAAGTTCTTCTTCCTAATTATTATTATTATTATTATTTATTTATTTATTTTTATTTTATTTTTTTATTATAGTTCAAGCTAATAATATAAACTCAGAGAATGCAAATTACCACCCCCCATGCTTAAGTTGGACAATGTCCTCATTGGCAAATAAATGTATGCAATGGGGGTACAACAAGAAATCACCTGAGTGTCATAGTTTACCTAATTAGTTTGAATCTTCTGGGTTGCCTCATAGGAAGCGCTAAGTTTATTGCCTCCAGCTAGGCGAAGCTCCATGTCAACCCTTAATGAGGGTGAAGACTTCCTTTGGGGGAACCTGGGCAAGAAAATGTTTTAATCTCTAACTATTTACTATGAAGGTTTGCCCAGTGTTAGGATATGCAATTTCAACTGCCCCATTGGAATAAGGTTTGACCACCTGATATGGTCCTATCCACTTTGATCTCAACTTCCTGGGGAAAAGTTTGAGTCAGGCATCAAAAAGCCAGACTTACTGGTTGGGCTCGAAGGTTTTCCTATGGATGTGTCAGTCATGTACGGCTTTCATCTTTTCTTTGTAAAGTCGACTGTTCTCATACATGTCCTGATGGATTTCCTCAAGCTCGGAGAGTTGGAGTGTCCTCTATGCTCCGACTAACTGAGAATCCATGTTGCACTGCTTAACAACCCAGTAAGCCCGGTGTTCTAACTCGATCGGAAGATGGAAAGCTTTACCAAAGACCAAGCGATAAGGTGGCATGCCTATCGTGGTCTTAAAAGTGATCCTGTATGCCCAAAGGGCATCATCCAGTTTTGTGGACCAATCCTATCTATCAGGTCTCACAGTCTTTTGCAGAATATTCTTGATCTGTCTGTTGGAGACCTCAGTTTGCCCATTTGTTTGCGGGTGATACGGAGTGGCAATGCAGTGAGTAACCCCATATTTTCTAAGCAAGGCACGGAATTGGGCATAAATAAAGTGACTCCCAACATCACTGATCATGGCCTTCGGTATCCCAAACCGAGAGAAGATGTTTTGCTTAACAAAGTCCATGACAACCTTATGATCACATCTTTGGGTGGCGACAGCTTCGATCCATTTCGAGACATAGTCTACTGAGACTAATATGTACTCAAAGTTGTTGGATGGTGGGAAGGGACCCATAAAATCGATTCCCCAAACATCGAAGATTTTGACAATCAGAATGGGTTGGAGGGGCATCATGTCCTTTCTGGTCATAGTCCCTAATGTCTGGCAGTGAGAGGAAGTCTTAGCGAAGCTGTGTGTGTCCTTGAATAAGGAGGGCCAGTAAAATCCAGACTACAAAACCTTTGCAGCCGTTTTCTTCCCTGAAAAGTGGCCACCACAGGCTTGTTGGTCGAGACAAAAGGATAGCACACTTTGGACTTCTTCCTCAGGAATACACCTCCTAATGATCTAGTCGGCACAAAGTATAAAAAGCATGGGATCATCCCAGAAATAGTGCTTGGCTTCAGCCAAGAACTAATCCTAATGCTATCTAGACCAGCCGTGCGGAGCCTGTCCTACCACCAAATAGTTGACGAAGTCTGCATACTAGGGTAGCTTTCTTCCTTGCATGGCTATAAGTTGTTCATCTGGAGAGGTGTCAGTCAAGGTAGTGATGGTCCGATGTGGTCTGGGTGGAGTCTGGATAGGTGATCGGCTACTACGTTCTTGCACCTGATTTTGTCGCGTATTTCCAGGTGAAATTCCTACAAGAGCAGGATTCATCTGATGATCCTGGGTTTAGCGTCCTTCTTGGCTAACAAATGTCGGATAGCGAGTGGTCAGTGTAAATTGTCACGTGGGATCCCAGAAGATATGATCGAAACTTTTCTAACCCAAAGACTACGGCGAGCAGTTCTTTTTCTGTGACAGTATAATTCCGTTGAGCCTCATCCAACGTCTTGCTCGCATAGTAGATCACCACAGGTTTCTTTTCTCTTCTTTGTCCTAGGACTGCGCCGATGGCAAAATCTAATGCATTGCACATAATCTCAAAGTCCTGGGATCAGTCTGGGGGTTGTAATACAGGCACAGTGGAGACTGTTTCCCTTAGAGTGTTGTAAGCCTTGATGCAATCAAGTGTCATGTGAAAAAGGATATCATTGGCTAGAAGGTCAGCCAAGGGTTTAGAGAGTTTGGAAAAATCTTTAATGAACCTTCAATAGAAGCCAACATGTCCTAGGAAAGATTTGATTTGCTAGATCGAGCTAGGAGGTGGAAGTTTGGAAATTAGATCAACCTTAGCTCATTCTACTTCAATGCCTCTATGTGAGATGATGTAACCGAGGACAATCCCTTCCTGAACCATGAAATGACTCTTTTCTCAGCTTAAAACCAGGTTGACCTTAATACATCGCTTCAGGATCTTCTCCAAATTGCTAAGACAATGGTCGAATGAATTCCCGAACATAGAGAAATCATCCATAAAGACCTCCAGGTATTCACCCCCCATCTCTGAAAAGATGGTTGGCATGCAACGTTGAAAGGTAACGGGTTCGTTGCATAATCCGAATGGCATACAATGGAATGCGAACGTGCCATACAAACAAGTGAATGTGGTCTTCTCTTGATCTTCCGGTGTAATAGCAACTTGGTTGTATCCTAAATATCCATCCAGGAAGCAAAAATATTTCTACCTTGCCAATTGCTCAAGAATCTGGTCATTGAATGGCAGAGGGAAATGATCTTTCTTGGTGGCCTCATTAAGCTTCCTATAGTCGATGCACACCTGCCATGTAGTAGCGGTGTGGGTGGGGATGGATTCGCCCTGATCATTGGTGATAATGGTGAGCCTGACTTTCTTGGGTACCACTTGAGTGGGGCTCACCCAGGGGCTATCGGAAATCGTGTAAATGATATTTGCGTCAAGCCACTTGAGTATCTCTTTTTGAATGACCTCTCGCATATTCAGGTTCAATCCTCTCTGCATTTGGTGAGAAGGTTGAGCCCCTTTTTCCAAATAGATCTTGTGAGTGCAATAAGTAGGGCTAATTCCCCTCAAGTAAGAAATTATCCATCCAATGGTTGCCCGATGTTCAGAGAGGGTTGCAGTCAACCTAAGCTCTTGTTCCCTAGTTAAATGGGCATTGATAATCACAGGGAAGGTCTGGTCAGGTCCAAGGAAGACATACTTGAGATTATCGGGCAACGGCTTCAGTTCAGGTGTAGGTAGGACAACATTTGACAGGTAAGGGAAAGGTGGGAGTTGATCAACATCAATCTCCTCAAATGAAGGTTGTGGAAGGTAATTAGCTCTACAAATGTCAACCTCCATAGGTTGGGGTGGGTCAGGGTAGTCATTGGCTGGTTGAGTCAGATGGCCTGATGAAGAGCTAAGGGTGAGGCATTCTTCCACCAAGGGTTCCACGGGATCATGCTCCTCAATCCAGTCATAATCAAAAGACTTGGCCACCCTGGAGATATCCAATTACATCTTTTTGTCTCTAAAGGCGATTTCCATACATCCCGTGTCGCAATCAATGCTCGCTTTAGTTGTAGCTAAGAAGGGTTTGCCCAGGATGATGGGTGTGTTTTGTAGTTGCTTGGGGACTTCCATGTCGAGAACTGATGTAAACATGTTTAGATTACATAAAATGTCTATTTATGCATGTTCCTATGCATAGAATTGCTTTACATACTATAAATATTGCATAGCATGCATCATCTTGCATTTAGATTAGTCTGAATAAATTGGAGGTTAGTTGTCTCCTTTAATGGTCAGGGACAGGGTGACTATTTATCAGGGCCTCGGATCGAAGATCCAACCGTATGAATCTGATCAGGGCGACGATTGGAGTTCAATGACTCCAAGATCGCCCTAATCGGATATTCGTAGCATCAGATAGAGATCGAGGAACCCTAGAAGATCAAGGAAAAGGATGGTGTTAATCCACACTTTAGACGGCAAATCTAACCACATGGATGGATTCGGATCGACAATCGCAGCCTAACAGCGCGAAAATCGACTCAATCCGATACCCGTGGCACCATCTACATCACCTAGAAGATGGACGACCAAGATGGCGCCATGTGGTGCCATCTCGACTACCCAACCGGCCGCACGCAACCGCTGAAGCCCTTAGCGCCAACTCTTCTCTACAGTTTGATCAAGATCCAACGGCTGTGAGGCACCTGCGCTTAAGTTAAGCTCTTAACATAATGTGCCCACAGCGCGTCGGTCGAGCGCCTTAACAAGGCGAAGGAGACGCGGGATCGGGCTGCGGGGAGCCTCAATTGGAGTAGGCACGCGGGCGCTATCGATCGCATGATGGAGATCGAGCAGCTGTGCACGCCTAATTGGCTGAATGTGCCATCTGATGCGGCGAGGCGACGCTAGATCTCACACGGATGAGGCACGCTGACGAGGAGGGCGAGGAGCACTCAGCCGTTCGATCTCATGATCGAATGACCGAGATTGGAAGAACTTGGATGCACGTTAAGGCGCGGGGATGCGAGCGAGGGCGTGCGAGCTGGCCACAAAGGCCATGTTCAGGCCTTTAGTGACGTATTTATCCGTCACTAAAGGTCTTGAATTAATGATTTTCAACATGTAATGACCAAATTGCCCTCACTCCTTGCAACTATAAAAAAAGATCCCCTCCATACGAAATTCTTATCCCTTCCTTCTCTTCTCTCCCTCTCCAAAACTCAAGAGAAGCTTGTCTCACACCCATTTCAGAAGCGGATCACGCAACGACGATGACGTGCTACCCCATTCTCATTCTTCCTGCCTCGACCTCCTTCTTCCCGCTTTGTTCTTCATCTTCCAGGAGTCGTCCTGTCTGACTTGTCCTCCAAGCGATCGTCGAGGAGGATAACTTCTCTCTCCCATTCCTTTTTCCTGCTTTCTAGAGTAGAATTTTCCTACTTTTTAGTGTAATAGTTTTCCTGCTTTCTAGTATAATTTCTTGCTTGCTTAATTGTATAAACATTTTGAAGTATCAAGTGAATGTTTTCTATCTCTCTCTCTCTTATTCTGATTGTTTATAGTGCTTCATTGTAATTATTCCACTTTTCAACAAAAACACGAAAAAAATATAATTGCGAATTTAGATAGACGTAGTCTCCCTGAGTTCGACCCGAGATTTCTATTCTGGTATAAATTTTATTTGGTGAACATGAGGTCTTCGCTATTCAAACTATAATGACAAGTTTTCAAAGCCAAATTTGATAGCGCAGTAACCCGTTGCTTCAATATTTTGGCGCCGTTGCCGGGGAGGCAACGATTTCCGATATTCTTTTCACATTTCATGCACTTTATTGTCTTCTAACTTGCTTTCTCTTGTGTTTATTGTTTTGCAGAGACCTCCATCAGGGAATCATCAAGCCGTAGACTGAAGTAAAGTGTAGTTGAAGACGACTGTAAGTGTTCCCCATTCTTTCCCCCTCCATAGATTTCATTTGTCACATTAAATTCAAATTCCAATTGACCTAGGTGTTTGCATAAATCCTAGGATTAGTTTGGTTATTTGGATTTTCACTCACACTCATTCCACCATCACTTATAAAAAAAACAAAAAGATAATTTTGTGGGGTAATTTTCAACAAACACACAACATACACCCACACTCAAGGCACTTAACCTACTTGATTTGCTTCTACTCAATCGGGTTCTGATTTGTGGAACCGGTACACACAAATCTACACATAAAAGAGTAGAAATCATTCTAGGTTAACCATTTCTGTGTGCCTAACCTAGTGGTGCAGTTGTGGCTAGTTATTTGAGTTGTTTGGGCCGCACCACTCAACCTAAAATCAACTCATCAAGTAGCTTCTTCTTAGGGTTTTCAATCTAGGTTCATACCAGGCACTCCACTTTATTTCTAGTTTTAAAGGAAAGCAATCTTCACCCATGCTTGAAAACCTGGTTTGCCTCAGACTTGATTGAAATCAACCTAATTTTAAACCCTAAAAGCTACTTAAGCAAGATTTGAACATTAAAATCTATGAATCACAAATAATCTTGCTTGAAAGCCTTGGTTGTGCATGCACTTACACAATACTCAATTAATCATTAAGGGCACAACCCATTTTAAGGGCACATCACATTCCATAAGCACTACAATCCCAGGCCTTAATAAAATCAAGTAGACGTTGGCCTTAAGGACTGATTCGCTCTTCGGGGCCTAGTCTGAGATTATTCATGATTAACCTACTTGTACTAATTAATCTGATGTCTAGCTAGGGGAGTAGCATCAAACTACCATGGCTGGGGGGTACACTAGGAACCGGAGGCGCAAGCTAAAGGAAGAACCTTCTCCACAGTCCCTCCTTCTAACTGGTTGGATTGGGCAGACACAAGTAGATAAATCATTTATAATCTTAAGGCGGGTTTTGGGAGTCTGTAAATCCTTAGGCTACCCCACTTAAGGATAGACTTGTTTTGTTGTGCTGTAGGGTACTTATCCTCAGTCCTTTCAACCTTTTCCTTGTTTATGCTAGGAAGACGGTCATTGAATCCTAGATGGGAAGGACCACTACAGCATTCTAGGAGGCGCAAATTGGATTTTGGTCAAATTGATCCCATGGTCGATCAACAGCCTCCTCTACCTCGGGATCCACAAGAGAAATTCCGAAGGCAGCTGGAATAAATGTAGAGAATGCAGGAATGGTTCTAGAGAATGCAAGGCGCTCAACCCTTGAAGGATTTTTATGATCCTTCAAATTACGGGGAACATCTTGGCATCCAGATTCTGGCTGGAGACGTAGAAATCAAGCCTCAGGTGTTAAGCTTGATCAAACATTACCATGGGCTTGGCTCCGAAGACCCGTTTCAGCACTTGGAGGACTTGACCACTTTGGTCCAGACTACCAAGACACGAAACGTGAAAGAGGAGCAAATGATCATGAGGCTCTTCCCCCACTCTCTTAGGGATAAAGCCGCTCATTGGGATAGGACTATAGGAAGAATAATTGCAACTTGGAATGAGTTGAAATTGGCCTTTCTGAAGAAATTCTTCCCTGTCGGACATACTGATGAGAGCCTCATCATGAGCCATAACTAGCTCATTTTGACCTAATAAAGAGAACAAAAGATCCTACATAATCAAGAGAAAGGCCTAATTCAAGGGATCACTAAACTCTCGAGAGGTATGGGTGTTGTACCTGTGGCGACCTCCGGTGAGAGCCTTGCTCACCCTCCGTGCATCTGACCCTCTTCTTGTGCCTATAAAAGAAACCCCAGGACCAGCCGCTTGAGGCAAGCTTGTCTTGGCGGAGAATCTCTCAAAATTTCCTCTCTTCCTTCTCCGACAGGAAACCTGCAAGCTCCGGCGGCCACTCCTCCTCCTTCTCGTCGCTCTGCTGCCATACAAGTAGTAGAGTTTGCTTCGTCTAGTCTTCCTGCGTCGTGCTGCACCAAGCGCACGTTTCCCTGCCCACTTCCTCGTCGCCGCTCTCTCCCTCTGGGTGCTTCTTCTCCAGCGACAGTCAATACGACTGCCCGCCTCTCCGGCCCCCTTCATCATGCAAGTAAGTTAGAACCACTCCCCATTTTCCCCTCTTTCTTTTCCCACATTACTTCATTCAAACCGACCCTCGACCACTCCTGACCACCATCACCTTCCTCGCCTCCGGCCAACCTCCGACGAGTTGCCCCCATCAATTCGCAGCTCCATACAACTCGCCGACCGACCCAGAAGCTTCGCCTCATCCCACTGAATACGCTCCGCCCCTCCACAGTCCCTCCATACTCACACAACTCACCCCCGAAAGCACCCAACTTTTCGGTCACAGGTCGACCTAGGCACGCATGCCTAGATTGCCCCGTGGCCTACTGCACATCGCACCACCTTCGCCGTACCACGGCGAAGGTCTTTCGGTAGTTTAATTAGGCCGTGAGGCCGTATTCGTCTCTGACAGATTTTGAGGCCATTAAAGCCACCTCGAAGCAGCTTCTTCCGAGCTCTAGGCTTCAGGGCTCCAGGTTTTTCGCTGCTGCGGATTGGGGAGACTTCTGCGAAGGCAGCCAGCTAGCAACCGAAGAGAACCGAAGCTACAACTGAGGAGATTGCGAAGAAGTCTTCCTGCGGGCACGCGCGAGGAGAGGTGCCAGTTAGTCCCACATCGTGAGTTCACAAAGTGCCGCACTGGTTTAAGTTGATTTTGTGAATTAGCCTTATCGCCTCTGATACACCTAGGGTGAGGTCTCGCGCCCCACGCTCGCCTCGTCCGCGGATTCACCACGCAGACTTGGCGGATCCGACCCGGCACACTACCGAGCACACCCGCGCACCATAACATGCTGGTGCGCCTGGTCCCAGGTTCGCAACCCGACCCGTTAACCCGGCTCTGGGAGAGCTTCCTATGAGTAGTTTGCAGAGAGAGAGAGATGCGCGGGTAGAAGGAAGGGATAGGTTTTGCTGCCTTGTGTGCAGGCAGACAGAGCGCTGAAGAGAAGAAGCTCAGCACTTGGCTGCAGGAAGGAGAAGAGAAGAAGCTGAAGAAGAAAGGCTGAGCAGAGGAAAAGGCTCGCTAAGGCAGAAGAAGAAGAGATGCCTTAGCATAAGTGAAGACTGCAGAGAAAGAAAGAGGACGCAGAAGGAGAAGAAGAAGAAGAAGGACTAACAGTAGACAGAATCAAAAGAAGAAGAAGAAGAACAGCAAGGCAGAAGAATACTTACATTTAAGACGTCCGATGCAAAAATCAGACGTCCAATTCTGTCCTTTTTAGCAATTCATTTTTTATAATTCTCTCATTAAACCAATTGTTTTTCATTTAAATGAAGTTGTAGTTTCAAGTTTTTAAAAGTACTTAGATTGCTCCCTGTGTTTGACCTCGGATACTCCAATTTTCGAGTAATAAAAATCTTTATTTGTTTTGAACGCTTTTTCGGCTATATTACAACGTGACATCCTTTAAAAACCCGATAAAACATATCGAAACATTTTGGCACCGTTGCCGGGGAGCAACGGGCACTTTTGAAACTTTTGATCATAACTTTTGATCCAATATTTGATCTAATTCATCTCTTTTATTGTGCTTATCTCAGGGAAAGTAGAGAAAAGAAGAGCAGCTGCACAACAGACACTCCAAGGAACAGGTAATCTTCGTTAGCCCTCTTTTAACTCCCTCAAAGTCTGAAAAGGAACAAAAGAAGAATCAACTTAGGGCTACCTGTTTCATACTTAGTAATTCATCAAAGTTGCCTAATTTTTCATTTCAACACATTTTTAACTGCTCATCCAACTAAGATAACTAGGGCTAAAACTTTCTTGATTGAGCCCTAGATACTAAATTTTGAGGCAACTAAATTGGACCAACTAGAGCCAACTCAAGGATTGAAAAGCTAGGGTTTTTAGAGACACACCTTCTCTTAAAAAAGAAAAAAGTTTTTTCAAAAAGAGGTGTGCCTAAACCTTGTTTGAAAAGATCTATACAAGAGGAACCCTAAGCAAATCAGTCTTTTAAATCCATTTGAACCTTAAAAGAAAGGACCCAAAAGCTCTCAAAGGAACAAGAGGTGAAGTTGATCCCTTGGGTCAACCAACCTTAAAATTAGGTCACTTTTTCACTCAAAATACCTAAAAGTTCAAGTGGAACCTTAAGTACCTTGATCTTAAAGTAAAAAAGGTAGACTTAAGAGGTCAAGGTCCCCATTCTGGTCTACCTGGAACCGCAGTGACAAGAGAGGTCGGGTGGGGGAAACCCTGTAACTCGTGGGGACGCTCTACCGTGTAGGGGTCTTTGCGGGACTCTCCCTCTCTGGTTGCCCAGGTATTTCTCAAGTGGACGACCTTTCTGACTAAGGGGTACCATCCGTCCCGAACCTCTATAGTAACCCAACAATTTTTGGGTGTCTCGATTGGGTCCAGCACCTTCTAATCTCATCACACCCTTCGGTGCATGTTCGGTAGGAGGTCCTTAAGACCACCCTTAAGACCTCCTTTAGAAATTCACTCTCGTCGAGGCCAAGCCTCGACACCCATGTTTGTGCAGCAACCCCACCACATTAATCTTTCATCTGACCCAAGTTCTCCTTCTCCCAACATGGCACAACCCATTCAAGAGGAGAACAACCTTGAGCACCAACTTCAACGCCTAAATGATCTCTTTCAAAACTTTGTAAACTCACCGCAGCGACCTATGATGCGAGATCACTACAATCCCGCTGCGGTGGCAATCGAACCTCGAGTCCAAATCTCGATTGGAGGTCCTGATTCTGAACTGAAGCCCAATATGATTCATGCCATACCAAAGTTTCATGGGCTTAACTCTGAGGATCCATTCCAACACATTAAACAACTCAAGCATCTGGCCCAGACCTTCGGGTCAGATCCACAAAATTGGGATATCCTTCTCATGAAAATGTTTTCGTTCTCCCTCTTGGACAAGGCTGCCCATTGGTATCAAACTTAGACCCGTCCGATCAACACATGGGAGGAACTTCAGGCAGAATTTTTGAAAAAATTCTTCCCTGTTGGCCGAACGAATGCCTTGCGCCACCAGATCACTCATTTCATTCAACAACCGGGAGAACCTCTTCGCGAAGCATGGGATCGATTCTTAGATCTCATGCGAAAGTGCCCCATCACGGAGTTCCTAAGTGGGAACAAGTCCAGTCTTTTTACTAGGGACTCCGTGAAGACATCCGTTTATTCGTCAATGCAACGTGCGGAGGAAACATCATGGGTTAACACGAGGACATGGTGTGGGAGATTCTCAAAAACATGTGCGAGAACTCCATAAATAATGACTCCATGGGCTTATTAGACAGGACGAATGCCCACGCATCGACGAATCTGAGAGGGGCACATGAGATGCAGGACCTGTCCACTTCCGTCGACTTGGAACTGATGGCCAGTCGTTGGACAAGGTTTCTATCATAGAGAAGAAGGTGGACGAGCTAACTCGACATTTGCAGCAAGCCACCTCTGGGCAAAACTCTTTTGCACGACCTCCTCTGGCAAGGGAAACTGTGCAAAACATTTACCACCAATCTGCCAAGGGGATGGACCCATATCCATGCCCGTCTACTTCTCAAATTGGAATGACCTCCGATCCATCCTACTCTAGTTGGGGGAACTATGAACCCTCGTATTCCAACTTTCCTGAGGTTCCTCAGATCTGCGAGGACCTCAACGCCATCCAGAATGATCCATTCTCCAATACCTACAACCCTGGATGGAGAAATCATCCTAATTTTCAGTGGACGGGAAATTCTCAGACTCAAAGACCACTATATCAACCCCGTCCACAAGCCCCTGGTCCATATCAGCCACCTCAACCTCGGCCCAATCCCACCTACCAATTCGGGCCAAACCAGGATCAACTGACTCTTATCCTTCAAGCACTGGCTGACATTCAAAAGACTAATGCGGCAATGCAAAAACAACATAAGGACAAGATCACAGAGGTTCGCAACCAACTAACCCAGATGGCAAATTCCCGCCAACCTGGCACCCTTCCTTCGCAACCTCTGCCCAACCCAAATAACGTGCCGACCCAGAGGCGCGTTATGAATCCAAATTTAGGCCAAGCACACATGATTTATCAGGCCCCTTCTGTTCCTTCACCCGACGGGATGGAGGCCTCCACTTCCTATGCGGGCTATCAGCAGCAACCCATCTTACCCAACCCTAACCAAAACCAGGCAGGGCTAAACTCTGTAACAACCCGTAGTGGTAAGGAAACCCAAGATCCACCCTATCCAGACCACTCCAAGCCTGGTAGTAATCCCAACCCTAAGACAGTAATCCAGGACGTTCCTATCCCTGTCCCAGATCAAAGACCTGGACCTATCCTAGAGGAACCAATCAAGGTTCCGTTTCCCGAGGCCTTGACCAAGGGAAAGAAGATCACCAAGCCTGTGGCACCTGAGGAGGATCTGGTCAAGCTCTTTGAGCAGGTCCAAATAAACATCCCCTTGATGGATGCGATTCACCACGTATCGGCTTACGCACGATTCCTAAAGAATGTGTGTACACCCCAGCGTAAGTCGCGAACTAAGAGTGGGAGTCCAATTGTACTGTCAGAGCAAGCCAGCTCTGTAATCCTAAGCAGACTCCCACACAAGGTTAAAGATCCTGGTACTCCCCTGATTTCCTGCAAGATAGGTGATACCCAATTCGACAGAGCATTGCTAGAATTGGGTGCTTCCACAAATCTGATACCCACATCCTTACTTAACCACCTAGAAGAATCTGAGCTAAAATCGACTGAGGTGACATTACAATTAGCAGATCGATCTATAAAGTCACCAAAAGGGATTCTCGAGGATGTTATTGTAAGAGTGCGGGATTTCTATTTTCCTGTAGACTTTATGGTCTTAGACATGGACGCACCTGAAAACCCTATGGATACACCGATCATTCTTGGGAGACCTTTCTTGGCTACTGCTAGAGCCAACATTAGCTGTGAGGAGGGCAAATAGAGCTCAAATTTGGAAATCAAACCCTGAAAATTGATATATTTAAGGCCCAACAAGGAATCAATTGCGGTGTCATCAAACAGATTTGTGATATCAGGACTTTGGTTGATGAAACACATTTTGAGAATGACCTGATTATACCTCATCTACCACAAAAAGATTTTGAACCGCAATCAGAGGAGTCAAAACCAGATTTAGACAGACCCATAACTCCAACCCTTGAACCTCACATTTACCCTGAACCACCCGCTGCTGCTGATAACCCCATCCTTGAACTGAAACCCCTTCCCGATCATTTGAAATACATCTTTCTGGGTTCTAATCAGACCCTTCCTGTGATTATTAATTCCAAGCTTAATCTCAAACAGGAATCCCATCTGATTGCTGTTCTCCAGCAACATCGCAGAGCCATTAGATGGACTCTCGATGATTTGACTGGAATAAGTCCCTCTTATTGTACACACCATATTTACTTAGAAGAGGGCGCATGACCTTCTCGTGAAATGCAAAGACATCTGAACCCCAATCTGTAGGAGGTTGTGAAAAAGGAGATCATCGAGTGGTTAGATGCAGGGATCATCTACCCGATCTCCGACAGTCGTTAGGTGAGCCCAATCCAGGTTGTGCCTAAAAAGGCAGGGCTCACCACCATAACGACTGAAATCGGAGAAGTCATACCTACCTGATTAGCCAACTCGTGGAGAGTCTGCATAGATTACCGACGACTCAATTCCTCCACGAAGAAGGATCATTTCCCACTACCTTTCATTGATCAGATTCTCGAGAAATTAGCGGGAAATCGATTCTTCTGCTTCCTTGACGGGTACTCCGATTATAACCAAGTAGCTATTCATCCTGAGGACCAAGAGAAGACCACGTTCACCTGCCCCTTCGGAATGTACGCATTCCGAAGGATGCCTTTCGGTCTCTGCAATGCACCCGCGACTTTTCAGCGGTGCATGCTTGCCATATTCTCTGATATGGTAGGTGACTATCTGGAAGTCTTCATGGATGACTTTTCAGTTTTTGGAGCATCATTCAACGATTGCCTCCAACACTTGGTCCAAATACTCAGGCGGTGCATCAATGTGAATTTGGTTCTTTCCTGGGAAAAGAGCCATTTCATGGTGCCTGAGGGAATTGTCCTAGGACATTTAATCTTGGAGAAAGGCATTCAAGTTGATCGAGCTAAGGTTAACCTGATTTCCAAGCTCCCTATGCCTAGCTCGATTAAGCACATCTGATCTTTTTTGGGGCATGTCGATTTTTACCGTCGATTTATCCTTGATTTTTCAAAAATCGCGCGCCCCCTGACTACTCTTCTCTCCAAGGATGTGCCTTTCGAAATTTCCAAGGAATGCACTCAAGCATTTGAGATCCTACGTGACCGAGTCACCCAAGCCCCGATCCTACAGTCCCCTGATTGGTCTCAACCCTTTGAGATCATGTGCGATGCATCTGACTTCGCTGTAGGAGCGATTTTGGGGTAGAAAATTGACAGGAAACCTGTGGTCATTTACTACACCAGCAAAACACTGGATGAGGCTCAGCGTAACTATACGATTATTGAGAAAGAGCTGCTAGCTGTAGTATTTGCCCTAGAAAAATTCAGATCATACCTTCTAGGTTCTCGTGTCATCATATACTCGGATCACACAGCTGTGAGGCATCTCCTTGCAAAGAAGGACGCGAAACCTCGATTAATCCGATGGATCTTGCGGTTGCAAGAATTTGACCTTGAGATTCGTGACAAAGCGGGAAAGCAAAATGTGGTAGCTAATCACTTGTCCCATCTTCCTTCTGAAATAATTGACCCTTCTGGACCCATCACAGAACATTTTCCTGATGAGCACCTCCTGGCTATTAGTACAGGTCTTCCATGGTTCGTAGATATAGTAAATTACCTGGTATCACATCAAATTTTGCCCCATTGGCCGAAGGCCAAGAAGGACAAATTGCGTTCCGATGCCAAGTATTATATTTGGGAAGATCCGTACCTCTTCCGCATAGGTGCTGACCAAATCATCCGGAGATGCGTCCCGGAAGATGAAGTCAATGATATTCTTTTATTCTGCCATGACCAGGCATGCGGTGGCCATTTCTCTAGACACAAAATCGCATCAAAAGTCCTCCAGTGTGGCTTTTACTGGCCCACAATATTCAAGGATGCATACGATCACTGTAAGGCATGTTCCCATTGCCAAACTTTGGGCAACATGAGCCATCGAGACATGATGCCTCTACAGCCGATCTTGGTGATGTAAACAGATTTACACTACTTAAAATGTCTATTTATGCATGTTCTTAAGCATAGGATTGCATTTCATGATATAAATATTGCATAACATGCATCATCTCGCATTTAGAGTAGTTTGAATAAAATGGAGGTTAATTGTCTCCTTTTATGTGCTTGGACAGGGAAAACATTTTATCGGGGCCTCGGATCAAAGATCCAACCGTATGGATATGATCAGGGCGACGATTGGAGTTCAACGACTCCAAGATCGCCCTAATCAGGCATCTGTAGCATCAGATAGAGACCGGGGAACCCTAGAAAATCAAGGGCCAGGATGGTGTAAATCCGCACTTCAGATGACAAATCCGACCACACGGATGAATTCGGATCGACGATCGCAGCCCAACGACATAAAAATCGACTCAATCCGACATCCGTGGCACCATTTACAACTTCCAGAAGATGGACGGCCAAGATGGCGCCACGTGGTGCCATCTCAGCCGCCCAAACTGTCGCTTGCATCTTGTGAAGATCGCGCACCCGTATCCTCTCTGCCGTTGGATTTCGATCCAACTGCTGCGACGCGCCCGCGCTAAAGTCAGGCGCTCGACACAAACGCGACTGCAGCGCAGCGGTCGAGCGCTCTAACGCAAAGCAGGGACGCGCGTTCGAGCCTCGCCATGTAGAAATTGGAGCGGTGGCGCGCCTCTAATCGACCGCACGATCGCGATCCAACGGCCGTGCGCGCCCGATAGCACCGACGCGCGATTGGACGCGCGCGTGAACGCGTGATCTCACGCACAGGCGGGCGAGCGACAGCGGTGAAGGCGTGATTTTAAGCCGTCCGATCTCGCGATCGGACGGCTGAGACTACGCGGACGTGCGTAGGCGTTACGCACGCGGGCAGCCAAGCGGGTGCGCGTGGGCGCGGCGGCGACGGCCACGTCGGGGCTTTAGTGACGGATTTATCCGTCACTAAAGACCCCTTATTTATTATTTTGAAGATGTAATGTCTATTTTGCCCCCACTCCTTGCAACTATAAAAGGAGACCCCCTCCATACGAAATTCTCATCCCTTCTTTCTCCTCTCTACCCCTCCAAAGCTCAAGAGAAGCTTGTCCCACACCCGGGATGCTTCTCGTGAGATAAAGTCCAATTTTCCTTCCCCTTCGGAAGTGGATCCCACGACGACGACGACGTGCTGCTTCGTTCCCGTTCTTCTGATTTGTCCTCCTTCGTCCCGCTTCGTTCTCCTTCGTCCAGGCGTCGTCCCGTCCGGCTCGTCCTCCAAGCAACCGTCGAGGAGGATTTCTCTCCCTATTCTTTTTACCGCTTTCTAGTATAGATTTACTGCTTTCTAGATTAATCTACTCATCCTCCAAGCAATCGTCGAGGAGGACATTTCTCTCTCCATTCTTTTAATGCTTTCTAGAGTAAATTTATCACTTTCTAGAGTAATTGTTTTATGCTTTCTAGTTGTAATGAACAATCTCTTCAATATAAAAATTCCTTGTTTATTTTACATCTCATTTTGATTTCTCTGTGTAATATTCTCTTTCTCTCTTACTCTCTCTCTCTTCTATTTATTGTAAATAATTAGATGGTTCTAAATTGAATTATTCTGTAACAAATAAAAAGAAACGCGTAGTTTTTAAATCAAACGTCTGCCTCCCTGTGTTCGACCCGGAATTTTTATTTCGGTATAAATTTTATTTGTTGAACACGAATTCTTCGCTTTTGAACTACAACGACAGGTTTTCCAAAACCGAATACGTTAGTGTAGGTTCGTACACGTTCAACACTTGGTATGCGAAATTTTGATATTTGGGGGATTGATTTTATAGAACCCTTCTCGATCTCAGATGGCTTCGAATACATCTTACTCGCAGTTGACTATGTGTCCAAGTTGGTAGAAGCCATTCCGACCCAAACCAACAATCATAAAGTTGTTATCAAATTCATTCATCAAAACATTTTCTCAAGGTTTGGTATTCCACGAGCAATAATTTCCGACGAAGGGTCCCATTTCACAAACGCTCAGTTCAGGTCACTGATGACCAAATACGGGGTGTCACACCGAATCTCTACTCCTTTCCACCCCCAAACTAATGGTCTAGCTGAGCTATCAAACCGAGAAATCAAGAAAATCCTTCAGGTTACTGTTCGACCTGACAAAAAAGATTGGTCTTCTCGGCTTTCAGAAGCATTGTGGGCCTATAGGACCGCTCACAAGACCTAATTAGGAATGTCTCCCTTTAGACTAGTGTATGGGAAGGCATGTCACCTCCCCATCGAATTGGAGCATAAAGCCTATTGGGCAGTACAGAATTGTAATCTAGATCTTTCTAAGGCTGGAACCCACAGAAGACTTCAAATAAGCGAGATCGATGAATTACGCCACGACGCGTATGAGAACTCGCGAATTTACAAAGAACGGGTTAAAGCTTTTCACGACAAACACATTTCTAGAAAGGTCTTTCATCCTGGTCAAAAGGTTTTACTCTTTGATGCCCAACTCAAATTATTCCCAGGAAAGCTACGATCTAAGTGGGTCGGACCTTACCTAGTCCGACAAATCTTTGGAAATGGAGCCATTGAAATCAGCCCACTCAGCCAGGATTCTGAACCCTTTGTTGTGAACGGTCAGAGACTCAAACCGTTCATTGACAGGACCGATATAAATTTGGCTGAGTCATCCTTTACCCTCCATTCCTCTTGAGCTCATTGCACCCAGCTGATGGCGTAAAACTCAGCGCTTAACGGGAGGCAACCGGTCATTCTTTGAAAAACCCGAAACCTTGTCTGACATTTCTATGCAGAATTCATATTAGGATTCATCCACTAGAACAGCCGACTTCACCTCAGGTATCCCTACCCGAGATTAGAAATCGTTCGCAACAAGTCATTTTGACCCGTTCACTCACCACACACCTGTCCTAATGCATGAATTAAGCTAAAATCACACCCACCTAATTTACAATGGGGACATTGCAAATCGTAGGTATGGGGGGGTATGAAGGTGCAAAACGTCAGGAAAATTCATATCAAGAAAGGGTTTCATCTTAAAAAAAAAAAAAAAGAGACTTGAAGGAGGGGAGAAATAATTCAGGGTCATACAAAATGAGAGGAGGAAAAGAGTAAAATGCCAGAAAAGGAGCACAAAATGAAAAAGAAAAAAATAGTCATTAGTAAAAGATTAAGGGATTAACGGAAGTTCTAGACCAGATCAAGAAAAGAGAAAAAGTGTTAAGGTAACATAACAAGAGATTAGTGGGAACGTTGATTTTAGACCTCTTGGGCTAGATTCTTTAGCTTAAGAATTCATGTATCCGTTAAAATCTGGATAATCCTCAAGAGGTTGGGGAAAATGCGAAGCTTAAGTATTAGGTCTAAGGCTTAGGAAGTATTCGTCCTCGTTAACTGACCTTTGGTTTACGGGATTCGGTAACCTAAGCACCCCAAATTCACACACAGTCTGGTTCAGTGTGCATAAATATCTAAATCATGCAAAAGCGTTTAATGTTCTGTAAAAGTCACCTAGATTAGGAGCGGCCAATCAACACAAGTTGATTTGGACGAGTTCCCGGTGCGGAGAGGCGGGAAATTTCCCTCGAAGATGCGTAACAACATATCGTCTCCTCGGTGCTTGTCTCTTAGGTTATTCAAATATCCTACTGGGGGCATGTAAGCACTCTGCTGGTTCAGATACCATGGGTGGCATTATCACGAAATGTCGATTGCCAGGGTCTGAATTCGGCCACGGAATGCCATGGGCGGGATTATCTCGAAATCTCAAAAGCCAGGGTTCTGGGGGTTGCCATGGGTGGGATTATCTCAAAATCTCGATAGCCAGGGACCCTTGAGGATTGATGATGGGGACGAGGAATCCGATACAGACCGTGTTGAGAAGCTAATCCGAAGCTAGAAATAAAAAAAAAAAAGAAAAGAGAGAGAAAAGCTCTCCAAACAAATAAATCTTCTATCTCTCTCTTACAAAAATGCACCGCAAACTGAACCTAGGCTGAAAATGTCTCAAGCACGGGTGCTTTAACCGCGGAGTCCAACAAACCCTAGGTCAGTTTTCTGTGGGCCTTAGAAACCTTTGCGGAGGACTGAGGCTAAAGCGGGTCAGGTCCAGATTTTGGTTGGTACTTCAGTACCTCTAGGCCTATTGTCGGCATTCCGACCTAATCACAAAAGAAAAGGAGAAGCACTTATCATAATTGTTGACAAACACTCAGGGTCTAGAATGGAAGTTAAAACCTTGAAATTTTGCTAAGGGACTAGCAAAAGCTAGGCATGGGGGTATGATGAGAGCCTCATCATGAGCCATAACTAGCTTATTTTGACCTAATAAAGAGAACAAAAGCTCCTACATAACAAAGAGAAAGGCCTAATTCAAGGGATCACTAATCTGGGAAGAGAACATGAAACAAAAGGTAAAACTGCAATTTTACCAGTGCAGCTCATCAATGGGATTTTCCAGGGGCTAAACATAGGTCAATTAGGCTTAATAAGAGGAAAAGTGAGATGATTCAGTCAGAAAAGGGTTATTATGAAATTTAAGAATTAAATGACACTCTATAACCCTAAAACAAACCTACTTAATTTCACAAGGTTCCAATCAGGATAAAAATTAACTAAACCCACTAAAATTCATGAAAAATATCCACTAGGGTTTAGAACCTTCAATTTGGCCTTTGGAACCTGTTTTGACCTAGATTGGGGTCCAAGCTCAATATTTGACCTAATTTGGATTTTTGCGCAAAATGTCTAGTCAAACGTGGTCAAACCAAAAATCCAACTTCACCATTGGATTCCTTAGGTCCAAATTAGGTTTTTACAAAAATTTGGACCTAAGGGAAGGACATCTTGACCTACTTTACAAAATAGTCCACCTAATTACATTCTGGCCCCTAACTTTTGAAAACCCTTGCGAAAACCCCCCAACTTTTCTTGTCACTTCTGCATTCCGGTCCCTCTGCCAATGCAGCAAAAGACCCATACTCCGGCGAAGTTTCGAGGAGTATTTCTCCTCGCTTCCCCAAGGAGCTGCTCTCAGATTTGAAAGGGGGGTTCCTTAAGAAGTCCCCTACCGCCTGAGCAGCTCCCCATGCCCTGATTCGCACCATACCTCTCGTGCAAACGCTCGAGAGGTATGGGTGTTGTACCTGCGGCGACCTCCGGTGAGAGCCTTGCTCACCCTCCGTGCATCTGACCCTCTGCTTGTGCCTATAAAAGAAACCCCAAGACCAGCCGCTTGAGGCAAGCTTGTCTTGGCGGAGAATCTCTCACAATTTCCTCTCTTCCTTCTCCGACAGGAAACTCGCAAGCTCCGGCAGCCACTCCTCCTCCTTCTCGTCACTCTGCTGCCATACCAGCAGTAAAGTTTGCTTCGTCTAGTCTTCCTACGTCGCATCGCACCAAGCGCACGTTTCCCTACCCACTTCCTCGTCGTCGCTCTCTCCCTCTAGGTGCTTCTTCTCCGGTGACAGTCAATACGACTGCCCGCCTCTTCGGCCCCCTTCGTCCCTGCAAGTAAGTTAGAACCACTCCCCATTTTCCCCTCTTTCTTTTCCCACATTACTTCATTCAAATCGACCCTCGACCACGCCTAACCACCATCACCTTCCTCGCCTCCGGCCAACCTCCGGCGATTTGCCCCCGTCAATCCGCAGCTCCATACAACTCGCCGACCGACCCAGAAGCTTCGCCTCATGCCACTGAATATGCTCCGCCCCTCCACAGTCCCTCCATACTCACACAACTCACCCCCGAACACACCCAACTTTCCGGTCACAGGTCGACCTAGGCACGCACGCCTAGGCCACCCTGTGGCCTGCTGCACATCGCACCACCTTCGCTGTGCCATGGCGTAGGTCTTTCGGTAGTTTAATTAGGCCGTGTGGCCGTATTCGTCTCTGACAAATTCTGAGGCTCGACCGCCATTAAAGCCACCTTGAAGCACTTCTTCCGAGCTCTAGGCTTCAGGGCTCCAGGTTTTCAGTTGCTGCGGATTGGGGAGACTTCTGCGAAGGCAGCCAGCTAGCAACCGAAGAGAACCGAAGCTGCAGCTGAGGAGATTGAGAAGAAGTCTTCTTGCGGGCGCGCGCGAGGAGAGGTGCCAATTAGTCCCACATCGTGAGTTCACAAAGCGCCGCACTGGTTTAAGTTGATTTTGTGAATTAGCCTTATCGCCTCCGATACACCTGTGGTGAGGTCCCACGCCCTACACCCGCATCGTCCGTGGATTCACCACGTGGACCTGGCGGATCCGACCCGGCACACTATCGAGCACACCTTGCGCACCATAACACGTCGGTGGGCCTGGTCCCAGGTACGCAACCTGACTCGCTAACCCAGGTCTGGGAGAGCTTCCTGTGAGCAGTTTGCAGAGAGAGAGAGATACGCGCGGGTAGAAGGAAGGGATAGGTTTTGCTGACTTGTGTGTAGGCAGACAGAGCGCTGAAGAAAAGAAGCTCAGCACTTGGCCGCAGGAAGAAGAGAAGAAGTTTAGGAAGAAAAGCTGAGCAGAGGAAAAGGCTCGCCAAGGCAGAAGAAGAAGAAGAGAAGCCTTAGCAGAAGTGAAGACTGTAGAGAAAGAAAGAGGATGCAGAAGGAGAAGAAGAAGGACTAACAGTAGACAGAATCAAAAGAAGAAGAAGAAGAACAGCAAGGCAGAAGAAGACTTACATTTAAGACGTCTGATGCAAAAATCAGACGTCCAATTATGTCCTTTTTAGCAATTCATTTTTTATAATTCTCTCATTAAACTAATTGTTTTTCATTTAAATGAAGTTGTATTCTCAAGTTTTTAAAAGTACTTAGATTGCTCCCTGTGTTCGACCTCGGATATTCCGATTTTCGAGTAATAAAAATCTTTATTTGTTTTGAACGCTTTTTCGGCTATATTACAACGTGACATCCTTTTAAAACCCGATAAAACGTACCAAAACACGTACCAATGCTTTGAGATGGGCAATCACTACCTTTACCCAGCGGCTGGGGGAACAGTTTCATGTGGCCTGGGAGCAATTCCAAGACCTATTGCGGAGGTGTCAACACCACGAGGTGCCAAAATGGCAACTTGTGCAGATCTTCTAGCATGGGTTGACTGAGCAACTCAGGAATCACGTGGATGCTTCTTGCGGAGGTAATTTCCTCAACAAAGATGCAGATAGTGTACACGATTTGTTTGAGGAAATGAGCAAGAATTCAATCAATCATGCCTCCATGAATACTTTTAATCGGTCCCAGCAGCCCAGATCAAATGTTAATGAAGTCCATGACTCATTCATTCGATATGGAATTGATTTGTAACAAACTTGATAAGGTGGACTTGGTTGCTAAGAGAATGGAAGAGTGGATAGCCGAAAATTCAATGAACAACTCTTGATCCACTCAATCATTGAATTCAGGATTCCATTCGTCGCGAGCTCCTTCTGGATGGGAGTTGGTGAATCATCTCGATGCGGCTCAACCTGCGAGTCAGCATTATTCGGAACCCCACGGGTTCCAAATTGGGGCCTTTGATCCTAGTTTTTCTGATCCTTCCCTTTCTTTCTCTCCATCCTCACCCTGTGAGGATGTCTATTTTGTATAGGAGAATGCTAGATCCAACCCCTACTCTAATGCTTATAACCCAGGTTGGAGAAACCACCCTAACTTCTCTTGGAAAAACCTAGGGCAACAGACCCAATTTTGACCCAGTAACTATGCTCCGCATCGACCAATGGGTCAGGGTCATGTATATACTCAGTTGCTCCCAAATTAGGTCAATCAGCCATCTTGGAATGCCCGTCAACTCGTAGGGAAGGTTGATTTGAACCGACGAGTGGTAGAGATGCAAGGATCCATGCTCTAGCTCATGCAGCAAATGAAAACCTCGCTTGACAACTTGCAAACCAGGCTCATAGCTAACTCTCGTCAACTCGGATCTCTACCATCCCAACCTGTACCCAACCCGCAAAATATTCTGAATCTGGGCAACCAAGCCCATGGGTACGGAAATCAGAGGGACCCACACGCACATGCTCAGGTGGTTAAGCAAGGTCCTTGTTCTTCTTCTTTTGCACATCAACCATTTTTGGCTAATAATGCCCCTCCAATCTTTCCTAACCCTCCCCAAGACCCAAACTCTTATGCATCTGCAAATTCTGTTACCTTGAGGGGTGGTAAACAAACTAAGGATCTAGAACCACACTATTCTGATTTACCGAATCCTGAAGAACCTGAGGAGGGAGAGGAGAATTTTGGAGAAGAAATCAAGGCTCAGGAACCTGATTCCAAAGATCTGACTCATGTTCCTTTTCTTGAAGCCTTGATCAAATCAAAGAAGTCTGTTGATAGCAATGAGGAGCTTTTGAATATTTTTAAGAATGTTGAGATTAATATCCCGCTCCTCGATGCTATTAATCATATACCAGCTTACGCGAGATTTTTAAATGATTTATGTACACAAAAGCGTAAGTCGAGAGAATTTATTTTGAGGAAGGTGGAACTCTCTGAGTGGGCTTGTTCTATTATCCTGCACTACCTCCCTCAGAAAAAGAGAGATCCAGATGCTCCATTGATTTCTTATGTCATTGGAGATTACACTTTTGATAGAGCACTTCTGGATCTGGGTGCATCCATCAACCTAATTCCGACTTCTTTTTACAAGAAGTTTGGATTAGGTGAACTTCGGTCGACTTTAGTAACGCTGCAGTTAGCAAACCGTTCGGTCACAAATTTGTGAGGCGTTATTGAAGATGTTGTAGTTAAGGTCAAGGATTTCTATTTTCCTATAGATTTCCTTGTCCTTGACATAGATGTACCAGAAAATCTAAGGAACACACCCATCATTCTGAGGCGTATGTTCCTGGCTACCGCTAAGGCCAACATTAACTGTGATAGCGGTAGCATGGAAATCGCCTTTGGGGATCAACGAATGAAATTGGATATTTTTAAGGTGATTAATAAATTTGAGGATTGTGGATTTATTGAGGAACTTGAGGAGGATAATGTGAACATTGAAACTTGTTTGATGGTTTCTGCAATTGAAAGTTCCTCCTTTGATGATGAATTGGACCCACAACCCTCTATGGTATACCTGCCATCTTCTAAAGAGGTTATTGATTTTGTTCACTCTCAACCTCTTCCTGTTGATGAGTCATCAGCATCTTCCTTACCTTCAATCATCAACCTGCCCTAGCTTGAACTGAAACCATTACCTGAGAATTTGAAATATCAATTTTTAGGACCACAAAATACGCTCCTTGTGATTATCAATGCTAAATTAAAAAAGGAGTAAGAGATTAAATTGATTAAGGTCTTGAAGGAACACAAGGAGGCAATTGGTTGGACCATTCATGACCTTAGCGATATCGAGCCATCTTACTGCAATCATATAATATTCTTGGAAGATGGATCCCGCCCTTCTCGCCAGATGCAAAGGAGATTAAATCCAAATATGCGAGAAGTGATCAAAAAGGAAATCATTAAGTGGCTCGATGCAGAAATTATTTATCCAATCTTTGATAGTCCCTGGGTAAGTCCCGTGCAGATTGTTCCCAAGAAAGCTGAGATTACCGTTGTGACTAACGAGAGAGGAGAATCTGTCACAACTTGTTCAGCTTCCTCTTAGAGGGTTTGTATCGATTACAGGAAGCTGAACAGGGCCACGAAAAAGGATCATTTTCCTCTGCCTTTCATTGATCAAATCTTAGAAAGATTAGCTGGGCAGAAGTACTTCTGTTTTCTTGATGGCTACTTGGGATACAACCAAGTTCCTATCCATCCTGAGGATCAGGAAAAAACTACTTTTACCTGTGCCTACGAAACCTTTGCTTTCCGTAGGATGCCTTTCGGTTTATGCAATGCACTTGCAACTTTTCAAAGGTGTATGTTAGCCATATTCTTTGACATGGTGGGAGAATTTACGGAAGTCTTCATAGATGATTTCTCTATTTTTGGAGAATCGTTTGACTCTTGTCTAGCTAATATAGAAATGATTCTTAAATGATGCATCAAAACATGATTGGTCCTTAGCTGGGAAAAGAGTCATTTCATGACACAATAAGGCATCGTCTTGGGTCATGTAATCTTTGAACGGGGAATAGAAGTGGATAAAGCTAAGGTTGATGCTATCGCTAAACTTCCTCCTCCCACATTTATTAAACAAATTTGATCATTTCTTGGTCATGTGGGATTCTACAGAAGATTCATCAAGGATTTCTCGAAGGTTGCTCATCCTCTGAGCAATCTTCTTGCCAAAGAAATGCCGTTTGTTTTCGATGAATCATGTCGTAAGGTATTTGATTTCCTGAAAATGATAGTCACTTGTGCTCCCATGTTGCAACCACCGATTTGGACAGTCCCTTTTGAGATCATGACTGATGCTTCTGATTACGTGGTCGGGGCTGTTTTGGGTCAAAAAGTTGACAGGAAGCCCTCTGTCATCTACTATGCTAGTAAAACTCTGGATGAAGCCCAGAAGAATTACACTATTACTGAAAAGGAATTACTAGCTATAGTATTTGCTTTGGAAAAATTCAGGGCTTATCTCTTAGGGTCTCATGTCATCATTTATACCGACCACTCGGCCTTGAGACATCTCTTGGCCAAAAAGGATGCCAAACCCCAGCTTATTCGTTGGATTCTTCTGCTTCAAGAATTTGATCTTGAAATCAAGGATAAATCCGTGGTACAAAATGTGGTGGCGAATCATTTGTCAAGACTTCTAAGTGATTCTTCTCGTCCGAACGTCCCGATTGCTGATACTTTTCCGGATGAAACTATCCTTGCAGTTTCAGGTGTCCAAATCCCATGGTTTGCTGACATTGTTAATTATTTGACCGTTGGTCAAATCCCCCAGGATTGGACCAAGCAACAATGGGATAGACTCAAATCTGAGGCTAAATACTACTTCTGGGAGGGCCCTGAACTGTACCGCATCGACTCTAATCAGATTATTCGTCGATGTGTTCAGGAGAATGAATTCAATAGTATACTCGAGTTCTGCCATGCATCTGCATGTGGTGGACATTTCTTCAGGAAAAAGATAGCTGCAAAGATTTTGCAATCTGGCTTCTATTGGCTGTCTTTATTCAAGGATGCCCAGGATTTTTTAAGGTCGTGTTTCCGATGTCAGTCACTCGGGAGCATAACTAAGAGAGATATGATGCCCTAAACCCAATTCTTCCTGTCAAAATCTTTGATGTTTGGGGCATCGATTTCATGGGACCCTTTCTCCCTTAATTTGGACATTAGTACATTCTTGTCACTGTTGATTATGTGTCCAAATGGATTGAGGCGATACCCACCCGAACCAATGACCATAAGGTGGTCATCGATTTTGTCAAGAAACACATCTTCAGCAGGTTTGAAATTTCGAGGGCCATCATCAGTGATGGTGGCACTCATTTTACTAATGCCCAGTTCCATAATTTGTTGGCTAAATACGGGGTTAATCACTGAATCTCCACACCTTACCATCCCCAGACGAATGGACAGGCTGAGATCTCCAATCAGGAGATCAAGAATATTCTACAAAAAACGGTTAGGCTTGATCGCAAGGACTGGACTCAAAAGCTTGAGGATGCTCTTTGGGCCTACCGTACGGCGTATAAAATGCCCATCGGTATGTCTCCATTTCGTTTGGTGCATGGAAAGGCATGTCATTTACCTATAGAGATTGAACATAGGGCATTCTAGGCAATCAAGCAATGCAATTTAGATATGAATTTAGCTAGGAAGACTAGGAAACTCCAACTATCTGAGTTGGAAGAGCTTAGAAATGATGCATATGAGAATGCCAAGATCTACAAGGCTTGGACCAAAGCTCTACATGATCAATTAATTTCCCTTAAGATCTTTTAGCCGAACCAGAAGGTTTGGTTATTCGATTCTCAACTTAAGCTCTTTCCCGGCAAACTTAGATCTAAATGGAATGACCCGTTCATTATCGATCATATTTTTCCAAATGGAGCCATTCAGATCTCTGACCCAAAGATGGGTAACACATTTAAAGTCAACGATCAACATCTGAAGCCTGTTATTGATCGTACTCTTCCAGAACTCGTCTCAGACACGGTTACTCTAGCCATATTGTGACTTCTTTGGCTGGACTTCGCCTAGCTGACAGCATTAAACTCAACAGTTGTACATATGACACAAAGCTGACCTGAGCTTCATATTCAGGTGATACCTTTCATACTCTACCCTTTATTTCATGTCTCTTTTTCTCAATGTGGACATTGCATCAGTTAGGCATTGGGGGGTGGATTCAATTTTTGAATCATTTTGTCAGCTTTGTGAAATTCTTGTAAATTGTATATCTCTTCTTATATATACATAAAAAAAAAAGAATTAGGAAGGAATACTTGGACATTAGGACTTTTCAATCTTAGGAAATATTACATTAGGATCTGAACACAAAGACCCTTCAGGTCTTCAGACTTAATCGGCCCGTGTATCCACTAAAATGTGGATTTGTTTTTCGAGTCCTCACCATCTTAATTCTATTGTAATTTGATTAAATAAGTTTGGGTGATAAGTACACGACTTATCAACCCACCCTCTGATTTGAGGGAGCTTTAAGTCTAAAGAATCTACACACTTTCTTTTCACTGACTTGTTGATCGGTGGTTTTAACGGAAATTGGGTAGCTAATGAACCTTCTAGGGTGATATGGCTGGCAAGTTATCGTGGGTAACAGCCATAGGTAGGTTGTCCAAAGCCCAGTCACTGGACCATTCTCTTCATACTGCCTTTAGGTAAATCTTAGACCAGGGAAGCCACCTACTTTAAAAAAAAGTCAAAAAGAAAAGAAAAAGAAAACATAGAAAAGAAAAAGAAAACAAAAGAAATAAGCCACAATTTGCCACACGAGTATGGCTGGCAAGTTGTCAGTGGTAACAGCTCATCGACCTGTTGTCCAGAACCCAGCTCAAGAAATGCACTAAAAATTTCCAAAACACTTAGGAAGAAGCGGAGAAGTAGAATAAACTGGGGAGATATACAATGGATTCACCCTTGTGTTGACCCCATAAAAATAAAAGTAGGGAGAAAGCTACCGATTGTAAAGATACACCTTTAGGCAGAACTCTCTTTTTAAGTTCACCTAGAGGTGTAGAAACTCGAAGTCTGTTCTAATTGTCGATCAACGAGTCTATCACATTCACAATAAGATGCTTAGAACTTAGGGTTCTCATCAAGTCTTGGGTGAGTTGAATGGCCGTAGAAAGTCACTCTTTAACTCTAAACTCAAAAATCCAAAAAAAAAAAAGAAAAGAAGTAAAAAGAGAAAAAGAAAATTTTTCTTTGAATAAGGCGAGGGCTTGAGGCAGTCTGCATTTTGGTAGATACACGGGTACTGTTGTGTCTTTGAAAGTTCAGATCCTAAGTAAAAATTTTCTTAATGTTGAAAATAACTTATGCTCAAGTAATCCAACTTAATTCTTTTATAAATAGCATGTAGTTTTTGCTAGGGACTAGCAAAAGATAGGCATGGGGGTGTGATGTAACATGTTTAGATTACATAAAATGTCTATTTATGCATGTTTTTAAGCATAGAATAACATTACATACTATAAATATTGCATCGCATGCATCATCTTGCATTTAGATTAGTCTGAATAAAATGGAGGTTAATTGTCTCCTTTTATGGTCAGGGACAGGGCGATTATTTATTGGGGCCTCGGATTGAAGATCCAACCATACGGATCTGATCAGGGCGACGATTGGAGTTTAATGACTCCAAGATCACCCTAATCGGATATCCGTAGCATTAGATAGAGATCGAGGAACCCTAGAAGATCAAGGGCAAAGATGATGTTAATCCACACTTCAGAAGATAAATCTAATTGCACGACTCAATTCGATACTCGTGGCACCATCTACATCACCCAGAAGATGGACAGCCAAGATGGTGCCACGTGGCACCATCTCGGTCACCCAACCAGCCGCACGCAACCTCTGAAGCCCTTAGCGCCAACGCTTCTCCGCCGTTGGATCAAGATCCAATGGCTGCGAGGTGCCCGCGCTTAAGTTAAGTTCTCGACACAACGCACCCACAGCGCGTTGGTCAAGCGCCTTGACAAGGTGAAGGAGATGTGGGTTCGAGCCGCGAGGCACCTCAATTGGAGCGGGCGCGTGGGCACTATTGACCGCATGATGGAGATCGAGTGGCTATGCACACCCAATCGGCTGAACGTGCCATCTGACATGGCGAGGCGACGCGAGATCTCATGCAGATGAGGTGGGCGAGGAGCGCTCTTAGCCGTTCTATCTCATGATTGAACGACCGAGATTGGAAGAATGTGGACGCACGTTAAGGCGCGGGGATGCGAGCGGGCGCGTGCGAGCCGCCCACGAAGGCCACATTCAGGCCTTTAGTGACAGATTTATCCATCACTAAAGGTCCTGAATTAATGATTTTCAACATGTAATGACCAAATTGCCCTCACTCCTTGAAACTATAAATGGAGACCCCCTCCATACGAAATTCTCATCCCTTCCTTCTCTTCTCTCCCTCTACAAAGCTCAAGAGAAGCTTGTCCCATACCCAGGATGCTCCTTAAGAGATAAAGTCAAATTTTCGCCCCCATTTCGGAAGCGAATCCCGCAACGATGATGATGTGCTACCCCATTCTCGTTCTTCCTACCTCGACCTCCTTCTTCCTGCTTTGTTCTTCATCTTCCACACGTCGTCCCATCCGATTCGTCCTCTAAGCGACCGTCGAGGAGGATAACTTCTCTCTCCCAGTCCTTTTTCCTGCTTTCTAGAGTAGAATTTTCTGGCTTTCTAGTGTAATAGTTTTCCTACTTTCTAGTGTAATTTCTCGCTTGCTTAATTGTATAAACATTTTGAAGTATCCAGTGAATGTTTTCTCTCTCTCTCTCTTATTCTGATTGTTTAAAGTGCTTCATTGTAATTACTCCACTTTTCAACAAAAACATGAATAAAATATAATTACGAATTTAGATCAACGTAGCCTCCCTGAGTTTGACTCAGGATTTCTATTCCGGTATAAATTTTATTTGTTGAACACGAGTTCTTCGCTATTCAAACTACAATGACAGGTTTTGAAAACCAAATTCGATAGCGTAGTAACCCGTCGCTTCAACAAGAACCAAAAAGTTGACTGGGAAGTAGAAGTCCTTGACTTGAACAATTATGTCCTCGACTACCCCCTTCAGGGTTTTCACAGGTCTATCAGCCAACTGAATGGTCACAGTGTGGGTTTCAACTCCCCAAATCCAAACTGGTGATACAGGGTCGTCGGGATTAGGTTGATCGAAGCACCTAAGTCCAAGAGCACTCTTTTAAATGTCATGTCCCCGATATTACAAGAAATCAGGGGCGCTCCTAGGTCAGTTCAATTGGGAGGCAGGCTGCTCAATATCACTGAACTAGCTTGTTCTGAGAGCACTACCTTCCTAGGTGCTTGGGTTTTCGGCTTACGCTTCGACGTACAGACATCCTTCAAGAACTTAGTGTAAGCAGGGGTATGTTTAATTGCTTCGAGGAGTGGAATATTAATTTGGACTTGTTTGAAAATCTCCAACAGCTCCTCATTCTCAACTACAACTTTCTTTTTTCTTCCTTTTCTCTAAGGCCTCAGGGTATGGTGTTTGGGTTTGAATCGTGTCAGTCTCCATGTCCTTGGGTTCCTCCTGCTCTCCCTCAGACTCGAGTATCTCCGGAAGTGAGGTCATGGGAGTGGTTGGCCATTTGGGGTCCTAGGTTTTAGTGTCGCTTCTCAAGGTTACCGTATTGGCAGAGGCGTTGGGACCATGGGTAGATCCTTGAGAAGAAGAGGAAGAAGGAGCACCAAACCCAAGGCATATTTGTAGGGCTTGCTGGACCATGTCGGCATGTCCGGGATTGCCTTGGAACCCTTGCAAATTGGGGTCTCTATTAATCACATTTTGCAGGTTCAGTTGTGGTTGAGAAGGAAGGGATCCCTGCTGTTTACAATCCAACAACTGGCTCAACTGTCCCTTCACTAAGGCCATTTCTTCCTGGTGTTTTTGATTCATGTCATCCATCATTTTTATCAATGTGTCCTTTTGGTTTTGAGGGGGAGGGGCTGCCTTATTCTGATTATAAGGTGGTCTAACCGATGGGCCTTGCTGATAGGAGGGGGGATTTGGCCTGGGTTGGTTCTGGAATTGGTTCGATTTTTGGTTTGTCCAAGCAAAATTCGGGTGATTATGCCATCTGGCATTGTAGGTGTTGGAGAAGGGATCAGGTTTGGAGTAACATTGGATAGCTTGGACATCCTCAAAGATAGAAGGTGTTAAGGGGGAGGGAAGTGAGTAATCAGGGGTTGAGGGAGCAAAGGTCCCTCCCTGGAACATGGTTAGGGGTTTTTCCAATTGCATTTGGCTCATTGGCTGCACTAGGTCTACATTGTGAGCTCCCTTTGCTAGGGAGAGGGTTTGCAGTGGGTTCCTGGTCTAGTTTAGCAGCTCATCGATCTTTTTGTCCACCAATTCATCTCGATCCAACTTTTTGGCTATAATGTCCGTGTCAACCATTCCAGAATTTGCTTGCACCTCATAGATCCCACCACGAGGTTGACTGAATCAATTAAACTGGGTCATGGAGGCATTGTTGAGTGAATTCTCACTCATGGACTCAAAGAGTTCGAATGCGCTCTCCTCATCTTTGTTCAAAAGGTTACCTCCACATGAGGCATCAACAAAGTTCCTAAGGTTGCTGTCCAGACCGTGGTAGATGATCTGGGCCAATTGCCACCTTGGAACCTCATGGTGTGGGCATTTCCTCAATAACTCATTAAATCTTTCGTACACCTCATGGAATTATTCCCCACCTTGGAGTGTAAATGTGGTAATGGCTCTCCTGAGGGCATTGGTTTTACCTATGGGGAATAATTTCTTCAAAAATGCATGCCTTAATTCCTCCTAGGTGGAGATGGGTCTCCCTAAGATTCTAAGCCAGTGAGATGCTTTGTCTTTTAGGGAGAAAGGGAACATCTTAATCAAAATAATATCCAAGCTGATATTCCTAGGTTTCACAGTTTGAGCGATCGTGTCAAGTCCTCAAGGTGTTGGAAGGGGTCCTCATTTGAGCTCCCATGAAAGTGGCTCTGAATTAAGCTTAGGACATTAGGTTTCAGCTCAAAATCATCTCCCCCTTTGGGGACTCTGAGATGTGGCTCGATCCGAATAGCAGATGGATCGTAAAAGTTGCAGAGGGGCCTAGGTTAGCCCTCTAGAGATTGTGGTGAGTTAGGTGGGTTTAGTGGGGGTTGCCCTTGAGGGTTTTGCAATCTGTGTATGGCTTGCATGATGTTTTGGATTTTTTGTTGTTGAAGTTGGTGGTTGGCAGATATTTGGGCCTGAATGATGGCCATAGCATTGGGTGAGGGTTGGTCCTCAACCTCATCAATTCTTGGTTCAGCCATTTCTCGCGTAAAATCAAGTCTCCTTCTGATTTCTCTATCCAAAACAAACAATTCAGGATGCAGTGATCGTCTCCCGTACATACACTAGGGAAGAACGGAGAGCGATGCGGAGAGAAACAGATGAGAGAAGTGTGTGGACAAACATGCAGACAAGTCTAGTCCTTACAATGTATACCTTAGGTGACCTAGAAGCCTCAAAGGGAATGATCAAGCCTGTAAGCACTTAACTGTCCTTCCCAATGTTAATCTGGTCGGGTTGATTACAAGGGGATTGAGGGGAAGGTTCTTCCTTTAGCTTTCACCGTCGGTTCCGTAGACCCCACAACTGTAATCGTTTGACACTTCTCCGCAGTCCAGACACCAGATTGTACAAAGGGAATGAAGGCTAAATGTCCAGCAAACCAAATCACACCTCCAAGACTTAAACCAGTCCTACCTAAAGCACGTCTACTCCATTTTAATGAGGGGCTAGGCTAGTGCTTGTGCTCAAGATATGTGATGAGGAATTGATTGGGGTTGTGCCTCTTAGTTAATCGATTTGAGCGTGTGTGCACTTAACAAGATATGGTTCTCAAGCAAGGATTTAAGATGTGGTGTCTTTTAGTGTTTGTTCTTACTTTAGTGCCTTTTATGGTTGAAGTGCCTTAGTGTTTTCAAACAAGGTTCAAGTGGGCACACAAAGTTTTGCACACAACAAGCGAAAGTCGATTTCCTTTAGAGTGATGTGGCCTTAGAAAAGCAACCCTAATGAGTTCACCTTAGTGTTAATGCAGTTCTACCAGGTGAGTTGATTTTAGTTATGGTGAGTGGTGCGACCCAAGTCAAATCATGGCGACTTCGCAAACACCACTCAAAAGAAAGAAGAACACTCAAAAAGATTATCTCCTTAAGAATGTTAGGGTGTATATTTTGTGTTTGTTGGGTGATGAGTTTCGAATGTGGGTCAAGTAGTCATTCACCACGCCAATTTTTTTATTTATATTTTTTTGTATTTTTCTTTTCTTTAAGCACACAAACAACCAAAGGGTGGAGTGATACTCACAACTGGTCTTCGCCGCACTTTACTCCATCTCTACTGTCGCAAATCGCACTCCTTCGTCGCCCGTGCGTTGAGTTCCTGCAATCCTCAAGTAGAGGGAGAAAATGAGTTAGACGATGTGAATACGAATGCAGGATGAAGGCAACAAAAGAAATCCGTTGCCTCCCCGGCAACGGCGCCAAAAACTGACGTGCGCGGGACGTGGCTGTTTAATTGTGTCGTTATAGCATGCGTTCGCAACGTCAGTTTTAATTAAAGATTGGATTTGGTGAGTCCAAGTGTCAAACACGAGGAGGCATGAAATTGGATTACTTTGTTGCTTTTAGTTGTCACAGGAAGTTTGGTTTGCCTACGAGAAAATGAGGAGAGAGAGGGAGAGGAGTAGGGTTAGAGTTTGTCTTGAAATCATGACATTCATTCGAATAAGATGGGAGCTATATAAGAAACAACATCAACATTAGCATTTAGCATGTAACTTGAGTTTGTTCGCAAATACAACAATAAGCAAAAGCTTAAACAAAAGCAATATAAAACAAGGGTAAAGAGAGAGAGATGAGGAGGCAAGGTGGCCACAACGGTGGAGGAGGGCTCCGTCAATGGCTTGACAACTCCAGTGAGTGTGGGGTATGCTTGGTGAAGCTAGGAAGGAGCTAGGAGTAGGGTGGAAGGTGTGTGTATTCAATGCCTTTAAATGGGGTGGTTGAAGCCATTTAAATAGGAGAAAAGGGCTTCTAAATGAGGTAAAGGGGGTTTACCAACGTTCAGGACGTCGCTAAACCCCTTCCAAAAATGTCGCTGAAGCCCTCTAGTAGCCGGTCCAATGAAGGCACGCATGCTTCTTCTTCTCAAGCCTTGCCCGCGATCTGTGTGCTCGCGCTGTGAGATTTCACGTGGGTGCGCGATGCAGATCGAGCACATTCTCGCTCGGGCGCATCTGTGCATATCTGTTGCGCCGCGTGGCGCGATCCTCGCTGTTGGCTTCCGCATTAGCGATCGAATTTCATCTGCACACGCTTCTGCTGTGAATTTGAGTCCTACCGTGGCTCGAATGGGCGCTCTTTTCTCGCGGACGAGGCGTGGATTGCTGCGCTTCCTCCGCTGGTTTGTGCGGAAGCGAGGTCAGGCACGGGGAAGTGTCGACTGTTGGATGGAAATCCAATGGTCAGGATCTAAAGTTGAGGCTGCAGGGGCGCACGAGTAAAGGGTGCGTGCGGGCGAAGGTTGTGAATTCTTAGTCGTCCGATCGACGGATCAGACAACTTATAGTTGCTGAGCACGATGAAGAGGTGGTGCGCTGCGGGTGAGGGTGCGTCGGATGCCACCATGTGGCTGCCTGTGGGTCGTTGATATGATGATCAATGGCTAGAACTTCTTGGGCCAATAGAGGGAGCTCCGAATGTCAGATTTGAGTGATTTTGAGTCCATTGGACTCGATTCGTTGATCTGAGTCCATCCATGCAGTCCAATTGCTCATCTGAGGCCTGTTTCAATTCACACTTGTACATATGACCATTATACATTGATTCATAAGCAATCGTAACTTGGAATGCATGCAGTGCTCCTATGCCTATCATGACATGTTATTAGTGCACATATATCCTCAGAACTCACCCTAGTTGATGGAATTATCATAATTGAATTTGGAGTTATCAGACCCGAGAATCTCAATATCTTGACTCCCATAGAATAAACCCAAACCCACCCAACCCTGAACCAAGCCATTCGGTTTAGGTGAACCAGATCCAAGACAAGGTGTTGGCTAACTTGAGAAACACCATACAATCTTTAGAAGCTCAGCCAACACAATGCACTGAAGCATTGGAGCCTATGATAAAAGTGATTAATGAGCTGAATAGCTCTTTATTGGATTTGCTCCAAAATGTTAGGGATAGGGGCTTGGGCGAGTTTCTACTTAGGAAATTGTCGAGATTGAGGATGAAATTTGTGGTTGCCCTAGTTCAATCCTGGGATGATTCTCAAGATGAACCCCCTTCAGGAAAGCCAATGTTTGAACCTGCAAAAGCACCTGTTGGGGGGGGTACATTTTTTGAGATGGGGGATGACCAAGTTGGGTTAAAGTAACCAATTAAGGATGAAATGATTGCCTTACCCGAGGTCCCTGAACCAGGGAAAGAGGAAAAATATCTCTTTAAACCAAGAAATGACATATGATTTTGAGACATATATAAATGAGGATCAACAATTCTTTGATTGTGAGGGTGAGGAATCTTTAGGTGAAGTCTCACTTGAGCTTAAGGAAGATGATTTTAGTGAGACAAACAGGCTTGAGGAACATGGCAATCCATTTGATAGCCCATTCATTGAAGATTTTGATTCGGTTGGGGCTAACTTGGAGGATTCGAATCCTCATTTACTAAAATATCCAATCAGTAGCCCCATCCCTCAACCACACCCCGAAGGGATTGATTTTGATTTGGAAATCAGTATGCCTAAGTCAATCCTGATTTAGCCACAATTATTGGACTTGGGTATTTTAGATGGGGTGTACAATGATTTGGAGGTCTCAGAAACATTGATTTTATAGGATAGGAATTTGGAAGGTTTAAATATGGGAAGCTACTTCTGAAGGAAATACAATTTTGGATCTAAGGGTTCCTATTGACCTAAAATCACTTACTTTCTACCAGGACCCTTATGATATCTTTCACATGCAACCCAAACTTAGAATCATTGATTATCTTTTTGAGTTGAAATCTAAAAGGACATCTGAACCTATTGAACCATCTCTACCCATTGTCCGACACTTTGGTCTTGGGTTGCATACTACCAAACTGCAGGCTCAGCCTTGCAAGTCTCAGGTTCTGGGTGATTTTCATCCAGAACCTTAGAGCTATTCGACCTTAGGGCATGGGTTTGCATCACAACTTGGTCCACATTTGTGGACATCTTCTGTTGGCGGGTTTGAGGATCAATATTTTTATTTTGATTCTGACCTGCACTTGTGAATTCTCAAATTCTTCTTTGTATGTATATTATGCCTAGATAAAGGCATAAAATTAGCATGTGTGTATACTCTCGTCTCTCTACGGAGCTGACCAGATTGTCACAAAATTCAGGTGATATTCTGTTTACTCCACCCTTTTCATGTCTCTATTTTTACAATGAGGACATTGCATCATTTAGGCACGAGAGGGTGGATAACTAATTCCTAGAATCATTTTGTTAACTATGTGGAAATTCTTTTATTTTTATTTTCTTAAAAGAAAGAAAGAAAAAAAAAGAAGAAAGAAATTAGGAGAAGAGAACTTAGGCATTTGGAAGTTATTAACTTTAGGAAACGATACGATAGGACCTGAACACTTAGACTCTTCAGGTCTTCGGCCTTAATTAGCTCGGGTGTCCACTTGAATGTGGACTTAGTCTCGAGTCCTCACCAAGTAATTTTACTTTAATTTGGTGAATAAATTGGGATGATAAGTACATGACTTATCAACCTGCCCTTTGATTTAAGGGGATTTTAAGTCTAAGCATCTGCACACTTTTTGCACTGACTCTCTTTCTGATGGTTTTTACAGAAATTGGGTAGCTAATGAATTGTCTAGGGTAGTATGACTGGCAGGTTGTCATGGGTAACAACTCATTAGCCAGTTATCCAGAGCCCAACTACATGATCATACTCATTCTACTACTTTTGGGTAAATCTTAGAAAAAATGAGAAAAAAGGAATACTTATAATAAAAAGAAAAAAATAGAAAAAGGAGAAAATTTAAAAAAAAATCACACTTCATTGCATGAGTATGGCTGGCAAGTTGCTGTGGGTAACAGGCCATTGGTTGGTTGTCTAGAGCCTAGCTCACAAAAATGCACAATAATTCCCAAAACACATAGGGAAGAAGCAGAGAAGTAAAATAAATTGGGGAGATATACACTGGGTTTGCCCATGTGTTGACCACATAAAAAATTAAGTAGGGAGAAGGCTATCGTTCGGAAAGATAAACCTTTAGGTAAAAACTCTTAAGGTCACCTGGGGTCGTAGAAACCCGAAGTCCATTTTAACGGCCACCTAGTGAGTCTCACTCTTTTCACAAGATGCTTATCACTTAGGGTCCTTTTCGAGTCTTAGGTGGGTCGGGTAGCCGTAAAAAGTTATCCCAAAACTCTCAAACTCTAAAAGTCCAAAAAAAAAAAAGGAAAAGAAGAAAAAGCCAAAAAAATGTATCTTCCCTTTTTAAATAAGGCGAGGACTTTGATAAACTAATCGGGAGGACCCAATGGAGAGGTGAGGAGCAGCTAGGGTTTGGGAGGTAGACGACAGCTGGAGGGTTTGGAGGTCTAGGAGAAGTCGTTAGAGGGAAAGGATGGAGGAGGCATGGGCACCTCCATGGGTGTCTCAAAGGGCTAGTGAGATGTGGAGGCGATGGCGAGGAGGGAATGTGGATGTCCTGTATTATCACTGCAGAAGAAGAGGACATATGGCGGCTGTGTGCAGGTCGCCGACATTATGCCTAGCGTGTGGGGGTAGGGACACAAGAGGAATGAATGTAGAGTAAAGTTGAGGGAGACACAGAATACTGGTGGGCGAGATAGGGTTTAGGGTGTTAGTGAGAGGCCGCCGCCACCTCCGCCTCCGCCACCACCATCGGAGGGGTTCGGGCATGTTTATGATGTGGAAGTGTCTCAATCGGAGGAGACCACGACAGTGGAGATGGCGATCAGGGGGGCGCTCATCGGTGAAGTTATGATTGGCACCTATGCTCATGAGACGATCCAAAAGCTAGTAAGGTCTCTTTCACTCTCTTCTCCGGGGTGGAAGGTGGCACATTTGGGGGTGCAAGGTTAGTGCTTTTCGATCTGGGCATGTTTGATGTGGAAGGGCTATGTTTCCGTATGTCGAGCTTCGACGGGGTGATGGTGCTATGGAGATTGGTGTCTCCTTTTAATGGAGCTCTTCGTGACCATCCTCCTCAGAGAACCGAGGTCAGAAGGGGGACCATGGAGATCTGTTGACTGCCGTTGCATTTACGGACAAAGGGGGTGGTGGCTGGTGTGATTTCCAACTTCGTGACCATGGAGGAGAACGTCGTGGTTGGTCTATGTAAGGGAGATAGGAGATCGATTAAGGTCAACATGAAGGTGACAAAGGGGGTCCAGTCCTGGAAAAAGTTATCCTCAGGTGCGGGGGAAGTTCTTGGCTTCTCCAGATGAAATTGGCTTTATGCCGTGAGGTTCGTATGTAAGAGGATGTCTCTAAGGTGCAGGTTGAGGAGATGGACACCCAGAATGACCTCCAAGGGGATAGTGCCAGGTGTTCTGGCAGACAAGTGGAGAAGAAAAGGAAGGAGCTTCATTGGTCGGAGGTGCCGGATGCTGAAATGAAGGAGGTAAGGCAGTTGGACCAACCACCACCAGAGGTTGCGCTGGTACAGGATGAAGGTGGTGGAAGGGAGCTTGTCATTATGAATTCTGATGTTCTTAGGAAACATGTGACTTGTGAGGCTACTCCATAGAACCCTGATAGCATCTCTTTTTTTGCACCAAGGGAGCTGAACTATGAGGTAGGTTCTTCATCAAGGGGGGTGAATGTGCACTCACCTTATAAATTGAGGGGAAGGAGTGCTGGTGGAGGTCAGACACACAGTGAAGGGAAGGTATCAGACATCCTGAAGGTGGAGAAGACGACTGGGGGGCAACAGGGGGCCTCGAAGTTCAGGGGATGAAGGTGATCACATGGAATGTGCGTGGGTTGCGCGATAGACTACGGAGGGCATCGCTGGCTAGATATCTTTGTGAGTAGGAGGTGGATTGCGCCTTGTTACAGGAGACTCATATAGAAGAGGAAGGGGACTCTCTATGGTAGTCACTGCTATAGAGGGCATGTAGATTTTAAAGCTGTCAATGCGATTGGTAGGGCTGAAGGGATGGCTGTGTGGGGGAAGAAGTCTTGTCTGAATTTGCTAGAGGTTTGGAGGGGAAAGTTTGTACTTTCTTGTAGATTTCAGGCAATTGGAGATGCACAGGAGCTGATTCTGTCATGTGTGTATGGACTGTGTGTGGACAATTTAAGAAATGAATTGTGGCAGGAGCTGCACGGGATGGCGAGTAATACAAATGGGATCCCCTGGCTTGTTCGTGGAGATTTCAATTTCATTTTATCTGTGACTAATTGACGGAATGGAAGGGGGGACAGGTCCTCTCTTGGCTTTTAGTTAGGAGTGTCGGAGGTGGGTCTCAATGAATGCTCATCAGCAGGGGCTGAGTTCACCTGGCGCTAGGGTAATGCGCTAGTTTCCAAGCTGGATAGATTCTTTGGGAATGTAGAGTTGTTAGAGCGATTTCAGCTCTCCTTAGTCATGGGGTTGGCTCACCCATTCTCAGACCACACTCCTCTACTTTGGGATAGTGGGGAGGAATCGCATGTGGGCACCTACTACAAATTTAAGAAGTCATGGCTGAGAGAGGAAGGCTTCAAGGAGATGGTTGGTAGCTGGTGGGTGCATAAGAAGGTGGAAAGATCTGCCACTTATCACTTGGCCATGAAATTGAAGGATCTGAGAGGGATACTGAGGGAATATAGGCGAACTGTAGAAATTGTCAGAAATCAGAGGAGGTCTGAAGCTATGTCCATGATGTGACTTCTGGATGAAAAGGAGAACAGGGAGAAGTTGACAGCGGATGAGGAGGAGTTGAGGAAGCACTGGCAGGGGGTGATTCAAGTTGAGGATCAGATTAAGGAGGTGGACTGGCATGAAAAGTCAAGACAATTATGGTTGAAGGAAGGAGATGCTAACACAACGTTTTTCCATATGGCTACGAGTGTTAGAAGGAGAGTGAATTTTATCTCCTCTCTGAAGAAAGGGGACTTGGTGCTTACATCCTATGATGATATTAGAAGGGAGACGACTAGATTTTTCAAGGAAGTGTCGAGATCAAGAGGGAGAGGGGGCTGGAGAATGGCAGCTTCAGATTTCCCCTGGGTGGGAAGCATGGCAGCAGCAAGGATGATTGAGAATATTTCAGAGCAGGAGGTGGCGGAGGCTATGTGATGAGAGCCTCATCATGAGCCATAACTAGCTCATTTTGACCCAATAAGGAAGAGAAAAGCTTCTACATAACCTAGAAGAAGGCTTAATTGAAGGAACAAGTGCTCTGAGAAGAAAACATGAAATAAAGGTTAAAACTGCAAATTTACCATTGCAGTACATAAACGGGATTTCTCAGAGGCAAAACATAGGTCAAATGGTCTAAATGGGATAAAAAGTGGGTTGAGTCAATTAGAAATGGGCTTATGTGCAATCTAAGAATTAAATGACACTTGGTAACCCTAAAACAGACCCGCTTAAATTAACAAGGTTTCGGTCAGAATAAAAATCAAGTAAACCCTCTAAAAATCATGGAAAAACATCCTCTAGGATTTAGAACACTTAATTTGGCCTTTGGAACCCAGTTTGACCTAGATTAGGGTCCTAGCTCTTCAATTAACCTAATTTGGGTTTTTACGTAAAATATCCAGTCAAACGTGGTCAAACCTAAAATACAACTTCACCATTGGATTCCCTAGGTCCAAATTAGGTTTATACCAAAAATTGGACCTAAGGGGAGGTCATCTTGAAATACTTTGCAATTTAGTACACCCAAAATCATAAATTGGTCCCTATCTTTTGAATATCTTTGCAGAGAGCCCCCTAAGTTCTTCGGCCCCTTTGCAATCCAGTCTTGCCGCCATTGTTAGGGCAGAACCGAGCTCCGGCGAGGTTTAGAGAGGGATTACTCTCTAATCCCTCAGAGATTCCCTCCCAGAAATGGAAGGGGGATTCTCTGAGGAATTCCCTTCCATCTAAAGCAGATCACGATCCCTGGTGTGAACCCAATCTCTCGTGCGAACGCATGAGAGATTTGGGTATCCACCCTCCTTCCATCTCCGGCGAGCCGGCAGAGTTAATTGCGCGGTCTCCACGCGCTAGAAGGTGCGGCCAGCACCTATAAAAGACTCCCCAGATCCTGCCGCAGATCCTAAGCTTGAATTTGACGGAGATCCCCTCAAATTTCCTCTCTCCCATCTCCAGCCAAAAGACCCGCAAGCTCCGGCGACCTCCTCCCCTCCTTCTTGTCGCTCTGCTGCCATACCAGTAGCAGAGTCAACTCTGCCACTTCCTCCCACGTCGCGCCGTACCAAGCGCACGTGCCCCTGCCCTCATCCTCGTCGCCGCTTCCTCCCTCAGGGTCCTTCTTCCCTGACGACGGCAGTTACGCGTCGTCCACTCCGCTGCCTCTCTTCCTTCCAGATCACCCCAGATACCCTCTCCATCCTCTCCTCTCTCTTTTCCCCCTGCTATTTTATCCAATTACCCCCCGACAGTGCCTAACCACCTCCATCGTCCTCGCCTCCGACCGCCCTCCGGTGAGCTGCCCACACCACTCCGCCCCTCCACACGGCTCGCCAACCCTCTCGTGAGCTCCGCCTCACCACCAGGAACTCATTCCACCCCTCCACTGCCACGCCAGACCTCCACAATCACCCCCCGATCAACCCCACACCTCCGACCACAGGTTGACCTAGGCACGCATGCCTAGGCCAACCTGCGGCCTGCAGCACTGCAAATCATCTTCGCCGTGCTACGGCGAAGGTTTCTAGCTAATCTAATTGGGCCAATAGGCCGTTCTTGTGTAGGACAGGTTGCAGCTCTTGCCGCCATTGACGGTCAAAGCAGCGAGGAGCTCGTAGCAGCTTCAGGCACCAGGGCTCCAAGGCTGCAGGTGCAGCAGACTCACGCGAGTGTCGCAAAGCGAGTGAGGCCAGCAAGTCGCACTGCGAGGCCAGCAGCTGGGGCAATTTCACGATGGAATCTCTGCGGGCGTGCGTGAAATCGGGACTGATCAGATAGTCCCACATCATGGAATCGCGAAACACAGGTATAATATAAATTATTTTTGTGTTTTAAGCTCACTGCCTTCGTAAGCACAGGGGTGAGGTCCCTCACCTGCCCTCACACCCGCCTCGTCCGCGGCTTGACCTCGCGGTCTGGCGGGATCTGACCCGACCCTAGCCTTGAGCACTCCTCGCGCATCACCACCTGCTGGTGCGCCTGGTCCTGGGTGCGAAGCGACCCGATTACCCGTGTAGCTCTTGGAGAGCATCCTTAAGCGAATTGCAGAGAAAGAGAGAGACGTTTGGGTAGATGGACGGGGGTAGGTTTTGCCTTGGCTGTGGTGTGCGCAGGAAAGAAGAAGCAAACACTTAGCAGTTGTAGAAAAGGAAGAGAAGAAAGAAGAGGTTGTGTAGCAGAAAAAGAAGGAGAAGCTTTCGTAGAGAACCAAAGAGCAGGAAGAAGGAAGGCAAGGCAAAAGAAAGAGAAGAACGAAGAGAGGCCAAGTGAAGACTCTGCAAAGATCAGAAGAAGAAGAAGAAAGAAGGAAGGCAAGGCAGGAGAAGAAATAAGAGACAAGAAGCAAAGGCAGAAAGAGAAAGAAGCAGAAAGGAGAAGAAGAGAGAAATGGGATTACATTTAAGACGTCTGATACAGAAATCAGACGTCCAATTCTATTTTCTTTTACAAATCCTTTTTAAAATTCTCTCTTTGAATCACTCATTTTCACTTAACAGTTGTATTCTTTGGTTTTAAAAAGTATTGAGATTGCTCCCCGTGTTCGACCTCGGATACTCTAGTTTTTCGAGTGATAAAATTCTTTATATTTGTTTAAACGTTTTGTCGATTATACTACAACGTGATACACTTTAAACCCGCACAAAAACGCGAGAACACTATGGCTGGGCTGAATGCAGAGGGTTCTCTAGGTCCAAATGGCTTCTAGGTTTTTTTCTACAAGGAATTGTGGCCTGTGGTCAAAGGGGATGTGATGGAGGTTATTAAAGAATTCCAAAGAGGCAACTCAGGCATGGAGAGAATCAACAAATCTTATTTGTTTCTATTACCAAAGTGCAGTGGGGAAGAGACACTGGCAAACTTTAGACCAATTGCGTTGTCGAACTCAATCTATCTCATCATTGGTAAAGTACTGGCGAATAGGTTGAAGCATGTCTTGGCTGATTTGATTAGTCCGGTGCAAGCTGCCTTTCTCTCTAACAGATCTTTATAGGAGTCGTTCATCGTGGTGCAAGAGATGATCTCGGGTTGGACGAGGAGAAAGTACAGGGCATTCATGTAGAAGGTTGATTTCAATCATGCATACGATTCGGTAGAATGGCCATACCTGTGGGAGATTTTCAAGAGGAGAGGATTCCCTCCCCAGTGGATTCAATGGGTGAAGAGGTGTATTGTCACATCTTCTTTCTCTCTTCCTATAAATGGGAGACCTTGTGGAGTGTGGATCCAGCCGCAATGTGGGGTGCGGCAGGGCTGTCCTTTGGCCCCGCTTATCTTCAATTTGGTAGTTGACACCATCGCACATTTTAGTTTCAAGATGGCAGAGGCAGGCTTGGTCAGGGGATTTTCACTATCAAATTCTAGAGCCCTTGCACCCGTATTACAGTACGCCGATGACACGGTGTTTTTTGTGGAAGGTGGGCTTAGTGAGCCAGAGTCTCTAGCTACTATGATTAAAATATTTGGAGAGATTTCGGGCTTGCAGTTGAATGGAGCAAAATCTTCTTTGATCTGCTTTGGTATGGCTGATAGGGAACGTGAAGCGATGTCAGGCACCTTGCATACACCATCGGCCACACTTCTGGTAAGATACTTGGGCTTACCTTTGACAGATAAGAAGATGAAGAAGAGTGATTGGGTAGCTCTTTTTGAGAAGGTAATTGCCAAACTGGAATTGTGGAGTACTAGATTTTTATTGAAGGGTGGATGGCTGATCTTGCTGAATTCAATCATCACATCGATTCCAGCCTTTTTTTTCTTGGTATTCTGACCACCGAAATCTATTTGGAAGAGGCTTGACATGATGAGGAAGCACTTCTTCTGGAAGGGGGCAAAGTCAATAGGTAGGTTTCTACATCTGGTGAAATGGCATCACCTATACAAACCTCAGTCTAAGGGAGGTATGGGTATCAGATCATTGAAAGAGTTCAACGAGTCTTTGCTACTGAAGTGGGATGTTAAGCTAATGGTGGATGCTGACAAGATGTGGTCCTAATTAATTAGAGATTCGTATGGTCCCTCACAGGTGCAGGTGTGGAATAAGGTCCCTAGTTGACCCTCTCCATTTTGGCAGTCAGTTAGGAGGGCGATGTAGGACCATTGGTCAGAGTTTGTGCCTGAACTAGGTGATGGCAAAAGTTTTCTGTTCTGGGATAATACGTGGTCTGATCTGGCCAAGCTGTGGGAGGCATACCTAAGGGTCTTCGCGACAGCAGGAGAAGGCAGGGCGCTGGTTAGAGATTTATGGGATGAGGAGAATGACAGGTGGTTTCCTGTTGCTGCTGGTGCACGTGAGGGCGGAAGAATGTAGACTAAACTCACATGGATGCTGGATGACTTGATGGCTTTCCAGCCTGCAGAAGAGGAGGATGGCTATTGATGGAAACATGGTTTATTTAATATCGATGGAAACATAGTTTATTTAATTCTGCCAAGGCCTATTGGAGGCTGATGGAGGTCTCGCCAGATACTCCCACTCTTGCAGACACTGACTGCGCCAAGATTTGGAAAATGAAATTCCCGCTTAAGCTTAAAATATTCTTATGGCTTTGTAGGAGGGATGGGCTTATAATTGGTGATTTAAGGAGTAGAAGGTCGGGCGCCCCACAGTAGAATTGTCCACTGTGTGGATTTGACACGGACAATAGGACACACCTTTTCTCTTCTTGCTTGGTGATGGATCAAATTTGGAGAGCAATATGTGAGGAGCCTTTACCCACGTGGGACGACCTCTGGAGGAAACTTGTGATGGCAAGGAACCATCAGCCGAAGATGGTGGCTGTTATGTGGTGTATATGGCGTGCTCGTAATGAGTGTCTTTTTAGGGGGTTCTATTTATGTGGGCTCTATTGTAAGGGAGTGTCGGGGGCGTGTGAAAGAGTGGTGTGACTCTATGTAATGGCTTTGTTGGCATATGAATAAATGAACCATGTATGCTATTGTTTTCGATAGCACTCCTCATCTTATCAAATAAAGAAAAATAAGGCAAGGACTTGGGTGGCCTGCATTCTGGCAGACACCCAGGTACTGTTGAGTTTACGTAGTTAGGACCTTAGTTGAAAATTTCTATTGTTAATAAACAACTTAGGCTTAAGCTATCTAATCCTAATTCTGATTTTATACGTAGCACATAGTTTGATTTTGCTAGGGACTAGCAAAAGATAGGCATGGGGGTATGATGTAGACACATTTAACTAGGTTAAAATGTCTATTCATGCATGTTCCTAGGCATAGATTTGCATTTCATATTATAAATATTGCATAGCATGCATCATTCTGCATTTAGAGTAGTTGTGTATATTTTAGGTTAATTGCAACCTTTTTATGGCCAAGATGGAAGGAGATTTATTTCAGGTCCTCGGATGGATGATCTGACTGTACGGATCTGATCAGAATGATGATTGGAGTCTAACGCCTCTGAAATCGTTGAGATCGGAGTCCTGTAGTACCTTATGCGGTCTGAGGAAGATCAACGGCCAGGGGGCAATGTAACATCCTTACAAGATTCGGATGAAAAATCCGACCGTGCAGATGGATTCAGAGTGACGATCACAGTCCGGCAATGCTAAAATCACCTCGATCCAAGCACCATGGCACCCTCTGCAACAGAAAGAAGATGGACGACCCAGATGGCACCATGTGGCACCATCTAAGCTGCCCAACATCAGCGAGTAGCACCTACCCACACCACTCCTCATTCGTGACCTCCATTCCCAGTCGTTGGATCTTGATCCAATGCCAGAGAAGCCTCCTCCACCGCGTGCCATAAGATGTCTTCTCGACACATATGGCGACTTGGCGCATTGGTTGGAGACTTGGAGTGCAAACCGGCGACCACCATTCGAGTCCCCACATGCCTCCTTATTTCAAAGGCGCATATCCAATTTGAATCAAGATCGCACGATCTTGATCAGGCAGCCATGATGAGGCGTGCGGGCGATCTGGTCTAAGGGATCCAACGGCTACCAGCAGGCTCGTAGACCACATGATTTGAATTGAGCAGGCGCACAACATTGAATACGTAATCTTCAGGCATGCAATCAGAACCTTCCGATGCACATCCAACGGCCCTCAACCCTTCAATCTTTCGCCAACTGCTACGTGCATGAGAATCGCGCTCGGGGGTGTAATGGTTTCAACGACATTTGCTGCGAGGCTACAGCGACGTCTTTGATGTCGCTATTGACCTTGGACGAATTTCCTCCTCTTCTCTCCACTATAAAAGGACCCCTACACCTCCATTCTTACCATCTCTTCCTTTCTTCTCCTCACCATCTCCAAGGCTTTAGAGAGAGCTTGTCCCAAGCTCGGCATGCTCCTCTAGAGTATAAAACAAACATTTGTTCCCGCCTCTCATCCCCATTCGTGGAGCATCCCGCGACCGTCCTCTCACCTCCCTTCGGGAAGAAGATCCTCACTGCAATGCCATCCTACCCTGCCCTCCATCCTCTAGCTCCATTCTTGTTCGTCTCGCTCCTCACCACCTTCCTCTAGGCAACATTAGAGCAAGTCACCCTTCGAGCAACCGTCGAGGGGGATTCTCTCACCTATATCTTTCTTTTTGCTTTTGTAGTGTAATCTTTCCCACTTTCTTAGTTGTAGAAAATATTTTCTTCAGAAATATATTTGAGTCTCCTTCTCTGTCATATTTTTGCAAGTAGATAAAGTTTTCATCAACCTAATCTCTTGCTTGATAAAAATACAAAAAAATTTGAAAAGACAAAAATGATAAAAACAAATAAAAAGTGAAACGCAAATTTTTCAAACCAAACATTCACCACCTCGTGTTTGACCCGGGTCTCACTTTTTGAGTTTCGGCTATAAATTTTATCTTATCGACATATTTTCTTGCGAATCGAACTGCGACGATGGGTTTTCCAAGCTCGAACCTTTTTGCGTGCGAATATGTTACTATCAAGATCTAGATTACACTTCCGTACTGCTCGGTAGGCCTTTTGTTCCATCTCTATAGGAAGGTGACATGCCTTCCTATACACGAGTCTGAATGGAGACATTCCTAGCTGGGTCTTATGGGTGGTCCTAGAGGCCCATAAGGCTTTCGGAAGTCCGGTGGACCAATCCTTCCTGTCAGACCGAACAGTGACCTGAAGGATTTTCTTGATCTCCTGATTGAAGAGCTCAACTAATCCATTGGTCTGAGGGTGATAAGGAGTTGAAATATGATGCGACACCTCGTACATTTTCATTAAGGACTGGAAGTGCACATTCGTGAAGTGAGACCCACCATCGCTGATGATAGCTTTAGGAACCCCAAAGTTGGAAAAGATGTTCTCTTGAATGAACCAGAGAATAGCTTTATGATCATTCGTTCTTGTGGGTATAGCTTCGATACATTTCAAGACGTAATCAATAGCAAGTAAGATGTACTCAAAGTTGTTAGATCTAGGAAAGGGCCCTATAAAATCAATTCCCCATATATCAAAGATCTCTCATATGTTAATCAGGTTTAAGGGCATCATATCACGTGGACCCATGTTGCTGAGGGTTTGGCAATGGGCACATGCCCTATAGTAAGATTGTGCATCTTTGAACATAGTGGGCCAAAAGAATCCACACTAGAGGATCTTCACTTGGTTTTACGCCTAGAGAAATGGCCACCGTAGGCCTGGTCATGACAAAAAGAGATGACATCATTAACCTCGTCATCGAGAATGTATCTTCGGATTACTTGGTCATTACCGATGTGAAATAGATAAGTATCTTCCTAGACATGTTACTTGGCATCAAAAATCAGCTTGTCCTGCCAGAAAGTTGCCCAATCAGGCGGAACTTTCCCCGTAACCAAGTAATTCACGATATCAGTGAACTAGGGAAGTCCATTAATGGCCAAGAGATGTTCATCGGGAAAATGCTTGATAATAGGTTCGAATGAGTTAATGATCGAAGAAGGAAGGAGAGACAAATGGTCAACTACCACATTCTACTTTCCCGCCTTATCGCAAATTTTGAGATAGAATTCTTGCAACAGCAAGATCCATAGGATTAATCTTGATTTCGCATTCTTCTTTGTAAGCAAGTGCCTTACTGCAGTGTGATACGAGTAAATGATGACATGGGATCCTAGGAGGTATGATCTGAATTTCTCTAGATCGAATACTACAGCCAAGAATTCTTTCTTCATAATCATGTAATTACACTGAGCCTCATCTAATGTCTTGCTGGTGTAATATATTATCACCCATTTCTCGTCGATTTTCTACCCTAGCACTGCTCCTACTATGTTCTGAGATGCATCGCACATGATCTCGAAGGGTTGAGACCAGTCAAGGGATTGTAGGATTGGAGCTTGGGTAACTCGGTCACATAGGGTTTCGAAAGCGTGAATGGACTCACTAGTCACCTCGAAAGGTGTGTCCTTTGAGAGAAGATTCATTAAGGGGCGAGTGATCTTTGAGAAATCAGATATAAATCATCGATAGAAATCTACGTGCCCCAAAAACAATTGGATGCCTTTAACCGAGGAAGTCACAGGTAATTTGGAGATCAAGTTCACCTTAGCTAGGTCAACTTGGATACCTCTCTTAGATACGAGGTGTCCAAGCACAATGCCCTCAGGAACCATAAAGTGGCTCTTTTCCCAAGAGAGAACTAGGTTTACATTGATGCATCTTCAGAGGATCTGAACCAAGTGTAGGAGGCAATCATCGAATGATTCACCAAAAATTGAGAAGTCGACCATTAAGACTTAAAGGTATTTAGCTACCATATCAGAGAATATGGCTGGCATGCACTGCTGAAAGGTGGTAAGTGTCTTGCATAGCCCGAATGGCATCCTACGAATGCATACATATCGTGAGAGTAGGTAAAGGTGGTCTTTTCCTAATCTTTTTGATGGATTGCCACTTGGTTATATTCGGAGACCCATCCAGGAAACAAAAAAACTAATTTTCTACTAGTTTCTCTAGAATCTGATCAATGAACAGGAGAGGGAAATGGTCTTTCTTCATGGAGGCATTTAGTTTCCAATATTCTATGGAAACTCTCCGTGAATTATCAATTCAAGTTAGGATGGTTTCTCCAACTTCGGTCGTAATCATAGTGAGCCCTGCCTTTTTAGGCACAACTTGGATGGGGCTTACCCAGTGGCTGTTAGAGATAGGATAGATGATTCTTGTGTCCAGCCACTTGATAATTTCCTTTTTCATGACCTTTTGTAGGTTCGAGCTTAGTCTTCTCTGCATTTTGTGAGAAGGTCATGAGCCCTCTTTGGTATAAATATAATGAGTGCAATACGAGGGACTTATTCTAGTCAGATTATCTAGAGTCCATCCAATGTCTCTTCGATGATGCTGGTGGACAAAAATCAGCTTTGTTTCCTGATCAGGAGTGAGTCGAGAGTTGATAATCACAGGAAACATTTGATTCAAACCCAAAAACACGTGTTTCAGATGATCTAGGATGGGCTTTAATTCAAGCATCGGGTTATCAGTAATGGGTGGGGGTTCGGGATTGTCCTTAGAAGACAAGGTGGAAGCTAGCAATAGATCTATATCAGCTTCGGGCTCCTCGATCTGTGAGTCAAGATCTTCTTGTGGTTGAGGTTCTAGGAGAATCGGGCTCACCTCTGTAATTGGGTCCTCAACTAGGGAACTTATGTCGTAGACTTCTTCGATTGCCCCACAGTTTATTCCTTTTTGGGCCTTAAAGATATCAATCCTCAATGTCTTATTCCCGAATTTCAATTCAATCTGTCCCTCTTCGTAATTGATATTTTCCCTAGCTGTAGCTAGGAATGATCTTCCTAAGATGATCGGTGTATCTTTCAGATTCTCAGGAGTATCTATGTCAACACAATGATGTCAACCGGGAAGTAGAAATCTCGTATCCTCACTAAAACATCCTCAGTAACTCCTCTTGGTGACCTTATTGATCTGTCAGCTAGCTGTAGAGTCACCTTAGTCTATTTGAGCTTAGTTTCCTCAAAATGATCTAGTAGGGATGTGGGGATCAGGTTTATGGAGGCTCCTAAATCTAATAAATCTTGATCGAGCTCTAGGTTGCCTATCTTACATGAGATTAGAGGGGTGCTAGGATCTTTCACTTTTTGTGGAAGTTTACTCAAGATTATAGAGTTGGCTTGCTCGGATAGCATAATCGGGCTTCCATCTTTGCTTCATGGCTTACGCTTTGGTGTACATAAGACCTTCAGAAATTGCACGTAGGCTGGTACATGGCGGATCACATCCATCAAGGGAATGCTTATTTGGACTTGTTCAAAGAGCTTAACCAAGTCTTCCTCGAGTGCCACAGGCTTAGGTTTCTTATTTCCTTTGGTTAAGGCCTTGGGAAATGGAACCTCCGCTGGTTCCTCTAGGATTGGTTCAGGCACTAGATCTGGAATGGGTGTGTCCTGGATAACCATCCTAGGTGTGGGCTCTAAACTACCAGGGCTGGAGTGGCTAGGATAAGGTGGGTCCTGAGTGATTTTGCCACTACGTGTAATAACAGTGTTTAGGTCTACTTGGTTTGGATTTGGAGTTGGCAAGAGTGGATTTGGAGTCACCCAAATCTTGTTTTAATTCATGATGCAAGTCTTCAAATGTAATGGACAGAAATTCATTATTTCTTAGAATCACAACCCCAGGGGGAGTAAGATCAGAATCTAGATTAGTCAAAATCTCAACTTCTTTTAGTTCTGTGGACCTCTGAATTTGATCCCAATTGTCTTTCTCTTGAATTACATCTTCTAAGGGAATGTTTTTCTATTCCTCATTAGTCAAATAAAACTCCTTAGGATTCCATGATTCAGCTGAATTCTTTGCTTCCTCAGATAGATCTTCATAAGTCATCCCTAGTAATTCTACAATTTCTTGAACATCTTTTTCATAAGGGGATTGTCTGTTTTGTTCAATCTCGAGATATTGAGGATAAAGGTTAGATTTTTCTTCAAGACTCTGGTGGATGGAAAGAGAAGGGTGAAAATTAGCTGAAACAGAAGTGAAAGCAGATTCGACTTCTATATGGGATATCTTAGAATGATTAGTATTGCCAAATCTAGATATCGAATCGATTAAGAACATTTGATCATGGTAATCCTCAGACAAGATCACATTAGAGCCATCCAACCATGCTTGGCTGGGAGTGTCACTATTTCCAATCTTTCTATCTTCTTGATCTTGCTCTGATTCTCCCAAATCATCCATGTAGTCCAATTGTATGTCCTTAAACATAAAAGACTCATACTCCAGCCCACCATGGATTGGCTCCTCAAAATAGAATGGTTGCAATTCAGGATATAATTCCTCAAGTGAGCCTTCCTCCTCAAAGTCCATTTTTAGGATATCAAAATTATTTATTAGTCTAGTTGGAGGCCTAAGTAGGATTTGTTTTGCATAATCACAGGGCTGGTGGGTGGGCTCGGTGTATGTAGAGGTTGGGATTGGATAAGATGTCATACTTAAGGTTGGATCCCCAACCTTGAGTGGCTTACAACCAAGTTGTGGCATACTTAGACCAGGTTTATCACCTTGTGCTTTTCGGATTCTATTGAGCTATTTTGTCAGATTATATGTGTTTCTTTTATTAGCTTCTCTCATCCCCTGGACTACTTGGAGTAATTGGGTGATCTCAAGAACATCGCCATTGTCAGGGATTTGAGTAGTCTGAGGATAATAATTTTCAGAATTTCTAACCTTAGTCAAATCAGAATATCTATCATTTGAATACCTAGGGTAAGAATTATATCCTTGGTTGGGTGGTGTAGGGTTTTCCTAATAAGAAGGTGAAGTTGTTTGTGTGGAATTGAGATAATTTGCAAAGTGATTTCGAGGATAGGATTGATATTCTAGGTATTGGAATTCTAAGGCATATCCTTGATCCAGGGAGAGATGAGTTTGGCTAACTGGTCAAGATAGTTGGCCATGCCAATCAGGTGCTAATCCTACATGGAGAGTGTCTCTTGAGATTGTAGAGATCCTTGATATCCAGAGTTTCGTATGAGATTCTGTGAGGTAGGCCTAGCTATACCCAGGGAATATGAGGTGTAGGCAAGGGAATCAAATCTCGGGTGTTGAGGAGAGTTCTCCCATCCTGACGGAGTTGAAGAGAAGGGTTGTGATAGGAAGAAAAGGAGGAATAGTGTGAGGCAAAAGAGTATGGGTCCATGGTTTCCTCCTCAATCAGTTCTTCCTCATGGCAATTAGTCATTGGAATGTATTCAGAAAAATTGGGTCTTCTCCTTAGTTTACTCTCTAAATGTGGTGCCAAATCAGGGTTCAGAGACCTTTTAGCATCCATGTACCAGAAGAAAGTTAATAGATGAGAGAGAGAAGATAGACGAGAGAATACCCTACCCTTTTAATACAAGCAATCAAATTGGTCCTTAGAGTGTCAACCCTAAATAGACCTGATCATGGCTCCCCAAAACACGACTGGGTTAGATTAACCCTTGAATTACTTGGCTGGCTAGAAGGATGGGACCCCCTAGGACACCTTGCACAGTGGGACACTGATAAGTCCAATTTATTGGACATTTATTTGGCTTAAGTACATATGGAATACATTTCCTTATTGTTTAATGACCCAGGCTAAGTAGTAATTAATCTTAGCTTACAAATATTTTTGTATTTGCTTTGTGTTCTGATACATACATTTATATTTGATATGTGCATGCAGAGAGAAAAAAAAATAAAAGTATAATAGGTGGCTGGACACGAATATAATTTGAAGGAGGGTATGCCCATAATTACCCCATCACCGTCGCTCCCTCCACCAACATTCAAATCCAGCAGTTGCGCATGTGAAGGGAGAGGCAGACGTTGTGGATCTGGAAAAGGTTAAAGAATCTCTTTCCCTTCGGGGGTTAGAGGCATCTGCTCCCTTCCTCTCCACCGTGAAGCAAAGCATGCACCGCAGCCAGCCGCGTGCATTGTGACCCCCTCACGGACTGCAGCCAACGGTGCGCGCACCCCTTACCAATCGCAGCCAGCCGTGCACACTATGACCCCCTCACCGCTCATAGCTAGATCGCTTGCAGCCAGACCACACATTCACCCCTTCACCGCTCACTAGCCAGATCGCGCGCGCTACCCTCTCACCGCGCGCAGCCACACCCGCGCAACCACGCCCGTGCACGAAGCAGCCGCTCCTCGCACAGTAGCCCCACCGTGCACACCCTCCTAGCGTGTGCCTGCACGCTTGCGCGCACACACCTCGCATGCGACGTGCCATCTACGCAGCAGTCCTCCTCCTCTCCGTCTTCTTCTTCTTCTTCCTCTCCACCAAGCGAAGGTACCCAAAGCCACCAAAAATGTAGCCATGTCCACGGGCCTCGTAACTTCACTCTATTGACTCCAACGGACTCGCTGCACCCTCACGAGCTCAGCCACACCTTCTAAAGGTCGGTAGCAAACCGCACATGCTGGCACGTCGCCACCAATGATGGCCATCCTCCTCGTCGCTGGCGAGACTGCCGGCCACTGTTCGTCAATCCGCTACCACCATCAAGACACCCTTGCTTAGGCCGACCTTCACCGAAGTTCCCGTGGCTCGCCATTGCCCCCTCTTCTCGTGCGAGCAAAGGGAAGACATCCTCTATTTTTAGGTTAAATAGTTATTACATTGAATGCCATTGTGGACTCTTGATTTTTGAATTTTAGTTATTTTAATGAGGTAACATTGTGGCAACACCCTCATATTATTGCATTATTATCCACCTCTTGTTTACATCTGTTGATTGCATGAAATTGCGATTCTAGTTTACATCCTAACCCGCATGCAAGTAAAATTTACATAGGATGCCACTGTTCTTGCATTATTTACATATTTAGAGCTTCGAATTCTTACATGAAATTTACGTAGCGAGCTCATGATTTCTCTATAAATTGGAAATTCACATTTAGAGCAGCATATCTATTGATTCGTTTGATGAATATTTTTGCAAACATGATTTGTTGCTTATTTGTGACTTATTGTAATTGTTCCTCCCTGTGAATTCGACCTAACTTTTCATGGTTAGTTTTACTGATAAATACTTTTGATTTGGGATTTTTCCACCACGTGATTTCACTGCAATGACATATTTTTCTGACATCATTATTCCGCAAGCGAAAAACTCTTGATCAAATGGTGCCGTTGCTGGGGAGGCAACAGATGCAAAAATTTCACCTGATTTTTATTTCTAATTATTTCTCGTTGCACAGTGATTTGACCAGTTATTATCTTTTCTATGCAAGGAATCTGACGAGGTGACAGGCGCAACTGAGAGACAACGTCGACCTTGAGCAACGTCCACACGCGGGGCAGATGCAGGAGACCTGAATCCCGCATTCATAGCAGATTCTCCTTTGTCACAAGTTTTATTTCTGTTTTCTTGCCCTTGTAGTAATTGGGGCTTATTTCCGGGGGTCTATCCCCACATTCCTTAGAGGCTAGGGGCTATATATATTTTTTTCTGCATGTGAGAATTATATTTCTACTTGCTTGCACCTGAAACAAACAAAAGAAAATATTGAGCTACCTGTTTAGGAGTTGCATGCCCTTAGGTGTGCTCATTTAGGAGTGATTGAGCTGCATATTAGATCTCATTGTTGCATTGCGAGCATATTTTCACGAAGATTGTTGGAGACTGGTACACCTTTCTAACTTGGCATCCAGCTCCTGTCCACGCATTTGCATTTGGATTAAAATTCAAGACCACCAAAATTGATTGAATTAAACTAATTCAGTGGTCGCCTAATTGAAATTGGGACTGATAATCAGATTCGACCTTAAAACCAAGCCATACTTGATATGATTCAAAGGGACTTGATTGCGATTTTCAAAAGAAAATTACTTTTATCGGTGAATGCACACTTCTTGCACTGAGCACGCATTATAGGCACTACACTAGGACTTGGACCCTTAAGGCTATAGGCATCGATCTATTTATTGGTGCAAACCCTCCTGTCTCGCTTTGAAACGGTGATATTAACTTTTGCCCAAGTGACTTGATACTTTAAGGAGGGGGACACCCCTTAAAGGAATTTAAGGGTAGTTAAGAGGGACCACTAACGCAATGCCTCAAAGGAAGGGCTCGCCCTACTTGCATCCCTTGGTTCCATCCTTGGAGTACCTTTTTACTTGAGCATTGGAGAATATCACTATAACAAAGTGTACATCTTTAGGGCACTCCAAGTTCAATTTAGGGTGCATAATTGTTTGACAACTTGATTAATCACCCCAAAAGGGCTAAAAGTAACCTCAACCTTCTTAATAGTCATTGACCAAAAATTTTATGTGCCTTATTTCTCTTATACCACTTACTTGGGAACGGAGAAAAACTGCCTTGACTATATTTGGCCAAGCTGAAGAGTTGGAAGAGGCCTTAAAGAACTTTAAATTAACAAGACCTCTTGCCTTGTGTTTGCATGGTGTATGCTTGGTAGGCGCTCTCTTAGTAATAGTCTTCTCTTCAACCCTAAGCTTGAGAGAATTATAAGGAAAGCTAACCAGGAAAGAAGAAAAATGGCTGAAGAGAGACCTGAAGAAGAGATTAGGGTTGGTGAAAATCAAAGAACTTTGAGAAACTATTTCCTCCCTACAACCCACCAAGCCCTACCTATCCGAACACTTGGAGTGGATAACCCATATGAAATCAAGAGCAGCACCATATCTTTGCTCCCATCTTTTTATGGTACTACTAGTGAGGATCCCTACAGGCATCTTTAGGAATTCACCAAGGTCTATTCCACGGTGAAGTTTTAAGGCTTTACTAATGAAGCCCTGATGAGGACTCTATTTCCATTCTCCTCAAAGTATAAGGCCAAGCATTGGTATCATACCCTTGATGCAAGGGTAAATGATTGGGCCAACCTTAAGGGGAATTTTTGAAAAACTATTTTCCTATGAGTAAGAAGAACCATTACAGAAGAGAGATTATGGGTTTCACTCAACAGGAAGGGGAGCAATTTCATGAGACTTGGGAGAGCTTTAATGACCTTCTTAGGTTATGCCCCCACCATCAGGTGCCAAGATGGCAGTTGGTCGAAAGGTTCTATAACGAATTATCAGAAAGGCATAGGCAAACCATCAATGCAGCCTGTGCAGGAACCTTCATGACCAAAACTGAGGATGAAGCTTGTGCATTATTTGAAACATTAAGTGACAACTCCATACATATGTCCTCTGCCTATCAAGAAAGAAAACCATCAATCTTGCAGAGGAAGATAGAGGCCCATGAAGTCGGGGCTACTCAGGATTTGGCTTATCAGATTTAATTATTGAACAAAAACTTTGATAGGCTTTTAGCAAACCCTGGCATGAACCCACAAGCAGCCTCTATCTTTCAGGCTTCAAGTGAATGCTCCATTTGGCAAAGCACAACGCACGCCACTGCGGAGTGCCACCAGGCAAATCAATTCCCTGAGTTGATTTTGGCCAACTTGAACGTGGCCCAAGGTTTTCGCCCACCTCCTCGTAATAACCCTTATTCCAATACCTATAATCCGAGGTGGCAGAACCATCCAAACTTCTCTTGGAAGCAAGGTGATGCTTCTAACACAGGAAATACAAGACCCCTACCTCCCCAACCCATATACCAACCATCCTATGAAAACCCTCCTCAGAATAAGTCCTCTGAGATGGATGAACTTAAAGCCATGATGAAAGTGATGCAAGAGCATCAGAATATGGTCATCCAATCTCAGAATAAAATGATTACTGATATGCAATCCCAAATTGGTCATCTTACTAAGGCAGTTAGGCAGCGTGATTCGAGGAAGTTGCCTAGCTCTTCTAAGGAGTACCCAAAGGGCAAGGGGGTCGTATTCAGGGAGCACGCCCAAGCTGTGACCGTGCTGAGGAGTGGAAAGAAAATTGACAAGCCTGATAACACTTGATAAGTCCACTTTTATGGACTATTATTTAGCTTAAGTACTATTTAATTATTTGTTCTTAGTTGTTAATTAATTATGAGTTATATGGAAATTCACCTTGGCCTGTGGCAAACGGTGGCAGCAACTAGCTTTTCTTAAGTCGTTGTAGTACAGATAGTTATTGCCATCATTTACTAATATTTGTTACTCGCAAAATACAGTTCTCCCGAGGTCGAACTCAGGGAGCAAGTAGTATTCTAGAGATATACATGTTCTATTACAAAAATAAAGAGAGAGAGAGATGAAAGTTGGCTTCTTCTTCTTTTTTCTTTCTCTGTCTTCTCCTCTTTGGCTCTTGAATCTTTTGTTCTTCCTGTGTTCTTCTTCTTCTTTGTTTCTTCCTTTCCTTTCTTTGGATCTTCTTCTCGTGTTCTTCTTCTTCTTCTTCTTCTTCTTCTGATCTCTGCAGAGTCTTCACTTGGCCTCTCTGTGTTCCTCTCTTTCCTCTGCCTCGCCTTCCTTCTTCTTCTTTGCCTTCAGGACGTCGTCTGATTGGAAAATTAGACGACTTAAACCGCTTGTTGCTACAGTGTCTCTCTTAGCTTCCTTCTTCTTCACCTGTGCCTGCACGCTCAAGAGTTCAGAGTCAGAGGGAAAAACCTACTCTACCCTCCCCCCCCCCCCCCCCCCCCGCGTCTCTCTCTCTCAGTATTCACTCTTCGGAAGGCTCTCCCAGAGCAACCGGGTAATCGGGTACGAGTCGCGCTCGGGTCCAGGCCCACCGGCGTGCGGTGGTGGGCGAGGAGTGCCAGTCAAGTCGGGTCGGGTCGGCCGGATCCGCGTGATGAGCTCGCAGACGGGCAGGGTGAAACGGTGTGAGAGGGACCTCACCCCGTGTGCTGAGGCGATAAGCCTACAACACTTTTTCAACTTATATCGGCACTCCTCTTCGAAGCCTTCCGAGGTGGGACTAAATGTCCCACCCCAATGTGAGCGCCTGCGTGGAGGAAGCAGCGGCAGCCGAACTTCGCGCGAGGGCTTCGGGCGAGGGCTTCGCCCGAACTGCAGCCTGACACTTCGCGAAGCTACCCCGCGAAGCCTGGGAGTCTGACCTGGGCGTGGTGTGCCTGGAGCAGCAGGTCGAAGGAGCTTCGCTGCTCAGCAATGGCGATGGCGGGCGCAACACCTGTTCACAGAAGCACGGCATCTCGGCCTAATCAGATATGCGGAGAACCTTCTCCGTGGCATGGCGAAGGTGGTCGGAGGGTCTGCAGTGGGCATGGTGGAGCAAAAGGGTCGCCCTAGGTCAAACTGCGGGCGGAGAAGCGAAGGTGGTCGGTGGATCTGCAGAGGGCGTTTGGTGGGAAGTGGAGGGGCGGAAGAGGATCAGGGTGAGGAGGCGGAGGTTATGCACAGGTCGGAGAGCCGTGTGGGGTGCTGGAGCGATGGGAGCGGTTCGCCAGAGTTTGGCCGGAGGTGGAGAAGGTGAGGGTGATCGGTGGGAAATCGGTGGCGACAGTAAGGGTTTTCAGTATGGAAAAGAAAGAGGGGAGGAAGAAGAGAAGTTATACCTACTAAGCTGGACGAGGAGGGGTTGGAGCAGGCGACAGTCGTATCGACTGTCGCCGGAGAAGAAACTGCCCAGAGGAAGGGGCGGCGGCGAGGAGAGGGCCGGAGAGGCGCCCGCTGGGTGCGGCGCGGCGCGGGAAGATCGAGGGAAGGTAATCCTGCTGCTGGTAGTGCGGTAGGGCGACGAGGAGGACGAGGAGAGGCCGCCGGAGCAAGGGGGCGTCTGTCGGAGTTTGGCCGTAGGTGGAGAAGGTGAGGGTGTGTCTCCGTCAGATTCGAGCTGGGAAGAACGGCGGAGCGACGGGGGTATTTATAGGGGAAGAATCGGAGAGGAGGGCGGAGGGAGACGACGTGTCTCCCTCGCCGGAGGACGCCGGAGGAAGGAGACCCATACCATCCGTGCGTTCGCACGGGCGGTATGGGTGGTCGCAGCACTCAGGGGGGTGTCCCTGCGGTGGCTGACGACGCAGGGTACCCGCCATTGACTTGCCAGGGCCCCTCCCTCTCCCTGCACGGCGCCATGCTCCGCGCAAGGTCGCCGGAGCATGGCGCTGCTCAGGTTTTGCAGGAGGGACCTAAGCACAAAGAACGAAGGAGAGTTAGGGGCCAAAATGTGAGGGTTCAAAAGTTGAGGGCCAAAAAGTAAATATATGAGGACCAAAGTGTAAAGTTGGTCAAGAAGGTTTCTTCTTAGGCTCAAGTTTTTATACATGACTAATTAGAACCTAAGGATTCTGATGGTGAATTTTATTTCTAGATTAAACCTTGTTTGACCGGTCAATTTATGTAAAAACCCAAATTAAGTTGTTAATTGGGCATGGTTCTCAATGTAGGTCAAAATGGGTTCCTAAGGCCAAATTGAAAGTCCTAAACCCTAGAGATTATTTTTCTATGAATTTTAGAGGGTTTAGTTTATTTTTACCTTGCCTCAAACCACGTGAATTGAAGTGGGTTTATTTTTAGGGTTACAGGCTGTCATTTAATTCCTTGGAGTTGCTGTAGCCCTTATTGAGTCATCTCATCCCACTTTTCTTCTTATTAGGTTATTTTGACCTATGTTTGGATCCTGAGTTACCCTATTTTCAGATCAGATTGGTGAAATTGCATTTTTACCCCTCAGTTTATGTTTTCTTTGCAAACTCAGAATCTCTCTGAGCCAAGCCTTTCTAAGGTTATGTAGGAGCTTTTATTCTCTGTATTAGGTCAAAATGAGCTAGTTATGGCTCATGATGAGGTTCTCATCATACCCCCATGCCTAGCTTTTGCTAGTCCCTTAACAAAAACTTAAGGTTTCAACCCTTGTTCTAGACCATGAAGTTCTTAATAGCTTCAGATAAGTGCTTTTTCATTTAAACTTAGATTAGGTTAGAATGCTGACCATAGGCTTAAAAGGTGTTCTAGTACCAATCAAGATCCAAATCTGTCTAGCCTCAGCCTCAGTCCTTAGAAAAGGTTTTTAAGACCCACAAGAACTAACCTAAGGTTTATTGGACTTTGTAGTTAAAGCACCCGTGCTTGAAATGATTTTAGCCCTGGTTCAGTTCGCAGTGCATTTTATAAGAGAGAGATAGAAAGTTTTTCTGTTTGGAGAGTTTTCTCTCTCTTTTTCCTTTTAGTTCTAGCCTAGGATTGGCTTTTCAACACGGTCTGTATCAGGTTCATTGCTCCCATCATCAATCCTCAAGGGTTCCTGGCGATCGATGCTTCGAGATAGCACCGCCCATGGCAACCCCCAGAACCCTGGCTATTGAGATTTTGAGATAATCCCATCCATGGTGTTCCGTGGCCGCATTCAGACCCTGGCAGTTGACACTTCGTGATAATGCCATCCATGGAATCTGACCAGCAGGGTGCTTACATGCCCCCAGTAGGATATGTGAATATCCTAAGAGACAAGCACCGAGGAGATGATATTTTGTTATGCATCTTTGAGGGGATTTCCCACCTCTCTGCACTGGGAACTCGTCCAAATCAACTTGTGTTGATCGGCCGCTCCTATTCTAGGTGTACTTTTCAGAATTTTTTCGACGCTTCTACGTGATTTTGATTTTTATGCTTGCTGAACCAGGCTGTGTGTGAGGTTAGGGTGCTTAGGTTACTGAGTCCCGTAAACCAGAAGTTAGTTAGCGAGGTCAAATACTCCCTAAGCCTTGGACCTAGTACTTAAGCTTTTCATTTTCCTCAACCTCTTGAGGATTGTCTAGATCTTAATGGGTACTAAGAGTCTATCAAGAATGCCTAAAGTTTGCGTTCTTACTAATCTTACCAAGCACTTTTCATTTCTTTTCTTGAAAAAAATGGTCTAGACTAAGGTTAATTCCTTAGCTTCTTACTAATGACTATTGCTCTTTTCTTTCATCTTTTTGTGCTCCTTTTCATTTTGTTTCTTTTCCTCCTCCTCAAAATTTCCTTTCTCCTCTTATTCTTTTTATTTTGAAAAATTTTTAATTTTTATGGTGTTTTTGGCATATGTGAATTTTTTGTTTAAAACCCTTTTTTTTCTACAAGTTTTGCACTTATACCCCCCCATGCCTAAAACTTGCAATGTCCTCATTGTGATTTAGGGATTTTTATTTACTTAATTTATTCCTTAAGATAGATATTTTTGTGAGTGAATGGGTCGGGATGAATTCTGCGGACGATTTCTAATCTCAGATGCAAGCATCTGAGGTGGAGTCGGCTGTCTTAAAGGGTGAACCTTAAGTGCACAATGGTGTCAGAAAAAAGGTTTTAGATTTTCAAGAAATGATGGGCTGCCTCCCGTTAAGCGCTGAGTTTTACGCCATCGGCCAGGCCAGTAAGTTCAAGGGGAATGGAGGATGAGGGATGATTCAGCCGAATCAGTAGAAGTCACATCAATGAACGGTTTGAGTCTCTGACCGTTCAAGATGAAAGGTTCGGAATCATGGCTGAGTGGACTGATTTCAATTGCTCCATTTCCAAAAACCTGTCGGACTAAATACGGTCCGACCCACTTGGACCTCAGTTTCCCCGGGAAAAGTTTGAGTCAGGCATCAAAGAGTAGGACCTTTTGACCAGGATGAAAGATCTTTCTCAAGATGTGCTTGTCGTGGAAGGCTTTAACCCGCTCCTTGTAGATTCGCGAGTTCTCGTACACGTCTAGGCGTAATTCATCGATCTCGCTGATTTGGAGTTTTCTGTGGGTTCCAGCCTTGGAAAGATCTAGATTACAGTTCCGTACTGCCCAATAGGCTTTATGCTCCAGTTCTATGGGAAGGTGACATGCCTTTCCGTACACCAGTCTAAAGGGAGACATGCCCAATTGGGTCTTGTGGGCGGTCCTATAGATCCACAATGCTTCCGGAAGTCGGGACGACCAGTCCTTCCTGTCAGGCCGAACAGTGACTTGCAGGATTTTCTTGATCTCCCGATTTGACAGCTCAGCTAGGCCATTTGTTTGGGGGTGGTAAGGAGTCGAGATTCGATGAGACACCCCAAATTTGGCCATCAGTGACCTAAACTGAGCATTTGTAAAATGGGTCCCCCATCAGAGATAATAGCACGGGGAATCCCGAACCTTGAGAAAATGTTTTGATGTATGAACTTAAGAACAATCTTGTGATTGCAGGTTTGGGTCGGTATGGCTTCGATCCATTTGGACACGTAGTCCACCGCAAGCAGAATGTACTCGAAACCATCCGAAACAGGAAAGGGGCCCATAAAATCAATCCCCCATACATCGAAGATTTCGCATACGAGAATTGGTTGCAAAGGCATCATGTCACGATGGTTCATGTTGCCCAAAGTCTGGCAACGACTGCATGCCTTGCAGTGACTGTATGCTTCTTTGAAAAGTGTAGGCCAGTAGAAGCCACACTGGAGGACTTTGGATGCGGTTTTATGCCCTGAGAAATGGCCACCGCATGCCTGGTCATGGCAGAAAGATAGGATATTGCTGATTTCCTCTTCCGGGACGCATCTCCGAATAATTTGAACAGCACCTATGCGGAAAAGGTACGGGTCTTCCCAAATGTAATACTTGGAATCAGAACACAATTTGTCTTTCTTGGCCTTCGGCCAATCAGACGGTGTCTGATGAGATGCCAAATAGTTTACTATATCAGCAAACCATGGAAGTCTAGTACCAACAGAAAGCAGGTGCTCATCAGGAAAATGTTCCGTGATGGGTCCGGAAGGGTTGATGATCTCAGAAGGAAGACGGGACAGATGGTCGGCTACCACATTCTACCTTCCCGCCTTGTCGCGAATCTCAAGATCGAATTCTTGCAACAGCAAGATCCAACGGATTAGTCGGGGCTTCGCATCCTTCTTGGCAAGGAGATGCCTTACAGCCGTGTGATCCGAGTAAATGATGACATGGGAACCCAGAAGATATGATCGGAATTTTTCAAGGGCAAATACTACGGCTAGCAGCTCTTTCTCCGTAACCGTATAGTTACGCTGAGCCTCGTCAAGTGTCTTGCTAGCGTAGTAGATGACCACGGGTTTCCCGTCAGCTTTCTGTCCCAGGACCGCTCCTACAGCGAAGTCAGACGCATCGCACATGATCTCAAAGGGTTGAGACCAGTCAGGGGATTGTAGGATAGGTGCCTGGGTGACTCGGTCACGCAGGTTTTCAAAGGCTAGCGTGCATTCCTTAGAGATTTCAAAAGGTACATCCTTAGAGAGAAGAGAAGTCAAGGGGCGCACAATTTTCGAGAAATCTGGAATGAAACGGCGGTAAAAACCGATGTGCCCTAAAAAGGAACGGATGTCCCTGATCGAGCTAGGTACGGGAAGGCGAGAAATCAGATCAACCTTAGCTCGATCCACCTGGATGCCTTTTTCCGAAATTGAGTGTCCCAGGACAATTCCCCCAGGCACCATGAAATGGCTCTTTTCCCAGGAAAGAACCAAGTTCACCTCAATGCATCGCCTGAGTATCTGGACCAAGTGTTGGAGGCAATCATCAAAAGATTCTCCAAAGACTGAAAAGTCATCCATGAAGACTTCCAGGAAATCACCTACCATATCTGAGAATATGGCAAGCATGCACCGCTGAAAAGTAGCGGGTGCATTGCAAAGACCGAAAGGCATCCTTCGGAAAGCATACGTTCCGAAGGGGCAGGTGAATGTGGTCTTTTCTTGGTCCTCAGGATGGATTGCCACCTGGTTGTAACCGGAGTACCCATCAAGAAAGCAGAAGAACCTATTTCCCACTAGTTTCTCGAGAATTTGATCAATGAAGGGTAGTGGGAAATGGTCCTTTGTGGAGGAATTGAGTCGGCGGTAATCTATACAGACTCTCCACGCATTGGCTAATCGGGTAGGAATGATTTCTCCGGTTTCAGTCATTATGATGGTGAGTCCTGCCTTCTTAGGCACAACCTGAATTGGGCTCACCCAATGACTATCGGAGATCGGGTAGATGATCCCGGCATCTAACCACTTAATGATCTCCTTTTTCACGACCTCCTACAGATTAGGGTTTAAATGTCTCTGCATTTCACGAGAAGGTCGTGCGCCCTCTTCTGAATAGATATGATGAGTACAATAAGAGGGGCTTATTCCAGTCAAATCATTGAGAGTCCACCCGATGGCTCTGCGATGTTGCTGGAGAGCAGTAATCAGACGGGATTCCTGTTCGGAATTGAGGGTGGAATTTATAATCACAGGAAGGGTCTGATTGGAACCCAAAAAGATGTATTTCAAGTGAGCAGGAAGAGGCTTTAACTCGAGGATAGGGTTATCAGCAGCAGCGGGTGGTTCAGTGTAGATGTGAGGTTCAAGGGTAGGAGTTACTGGGTTGTGTATGTCTGGATTCGACTCCTCTGTTTGTGGGTCAAGATCCTTCTGTGGTTGATGAGGCATAATCGAGTCATTCTGGAGGTGTGACTCATCAACCAAAATCCTAACGTCACAAATCTGTTCGATGACACCGCAATTAATTCCTTGTTGGGCCTTAAATATATCAATTTTTAAGGTTTGATCTCCAAATTTAAGCTTTATTTGGCCCTCCTCACAGCTGAAGTTGGCTCTAGCAGTAGCCAAGAAAGGTCTCCCTAGAACGATTGGTGTATCCCTAGGGTTTTTAGGCGCGTCCATATCTAAGACTATAAAGTCCACTGCGAAATAGAAATCCCTCACTCTTACAATAACATCCTCGAGAATCCCTTTTGGTGACTTTATAGATCGATCTGCTAATTGTAATGTCACCTCGGTTGGTTTTAGCTCAGATTCTTCTAGATGGTCAAGTAAGGATGTGGGTATCAGGTTTATGGATGCACCCAAGTCTAGCAAAGCTCTATCAAATTGGGTATCACCTATCTTGCAGGAGATCAGGGGAGTACCAGGATCTTTTGCCTTGGGTGGGAGTTTACTGAGGATTACAGAGCTGGCTTGCTCTGACAGAACAATTGGGCTCCCACCCTTGGTTCGCGGCTTACGCTGGGGTGTACACACATTCTTTAAAAATCGTGCGTAAGCTGGTACGTGGCGGATTGCATCCATCAAGGGGATGTTTATGTGGACCTGCTCAAAGAGCTTGACCAGGTCCTCCTCAGGTGTCACGGGCTTGGTGGTCTTCTTTCCCTTGGTCAAGGCCTCGGGAATTAGGATCTTGGGTGGTTCTTCTAGGATAGGTCCAGGTTGTGGATCTGGGATAGGGGTGGGGACGTCCTGGATTACTGTCCTAGGCTTGGGATCACTACCAGGCTTGGAGTGGTTCGGATGAGGTGGGTCTTGGGTTTCCTTACCACTATGGGTCGTTACGGAATTAAGTCCTGCCTGGTTTTGGTTGGGATTGGGTAAGATAGCTTGCTGCTGGTAACCTGCAAAAGAAGTAAAGGCCTCTATCCCGTCAGGTGAACGAACAGAGGGGGCCTGATAAATCATATGGGCATGGCCCGGGTTTGGGTTCATAACGCGCCGCTGGGTGGGCACGTTATTGGGATTAGGCAGAGGTTGGGAAGGAAGAGTACCTGGCTAGCGAGAGTTTGCCAACTGGGTCAATTGGTTTCAGACCTTTGTAAGTTCGTCCTTGTGTTGTTTCTGGATAGCCGCATTCGTTCTTTGAATGTCAGCCAGGGTCTGAAGGATAAGGGACATTTGATCTTGATTTGGCCCAGATGGATAAGTAGGGTTGGGCCGAGGCTGAGGCGGTTGGTAAGGACGAGGAGGTTGTGGGCGGGGTTGGAAGGATGATCTTTGGGTTTGGGAATTTCCCGCCCACTGAAAGTTAGGATGGTTACGCCATCCAGGATTATAGGTGTTGGAGAACGGGTCGTTCTGGATGGCGTTGAGGTCCTCGCAGGTCTGAGGAACCTCCAGAGAGTTAGAGAAAGAGGGAATGGAATTCCCCTGGCAGGTGTAGAAGGAATCGGAAGGACCTCCGGGCAAAGATGCGGATGATGGGTCCATCCTAGGAGAAAATCGATGGAGAATGTTTTGCATAGTTTCCTTTGTGGAAGGTGGCTGTGCGAAAGGGTTATGCACAGAGGTGGCTTGCTGCAGATGCTGAGTCAGCTCATCCACCTTCTTTTCGATAATCGAGACCTTGTCCAATCGACTGGCCATTAACTCCAAGTCGACTGATGCGGACAGGCCCTGCGTCTCGTGTGCTCCCCTGAGATTCGTCGCTGCGCGGGTATTCGTCCTGTCGAATAATCCCATGGAGTCATTGTTGATGGAGTTCTCGCACATGTTTTCGAGAATCTCCCACACGGTGTCTTCATGTTGACCCATGATATTTCCTCCGCAAGTTGCATTGACGAAAAGACGGATGTCCTCACGGAGTCCCTGGTAAAAAGATTGGACCTGTTCCCATTTAGGAACTCCGTGATGGGGGCACTTTCTCATGAGATCCTGAAAACGATCCCATGCCTCATGGAGAGGTTCCCCTGTTTGTTGGGTGAAATGTGTAATCTGATGGCGCAAGGCGTTGGTCCGTCCAACAGGGAAGAACTTTTTCAGGAACTCGGACTGAAGTTCTTCCCAATTGTTGATCGGCCGAGTCTGAGTTTGATACCAATGGGCGGCCTTGTCCATAAGAGAAAAGGAGAACATCTTCATGAGAAGAATATCCCGATTTTGTGCATCTGACCCGAAAGTTTGGGCCAGATGCTTTAGCTGTTTGATGTGCTGGAAGGGATCTTCAGAATTAAGCCCATGGAATTTAGGTATAGCATGAATCATATTGGGCTTTAATTTAGAATCAGGTCCTCCAGTCGGGATTCTGACTCGAGGCTCGATGGCCACCGCAGCAGGATTATAATGGTCCCGCATCATGGGACGCTGCGGTGGGTGCACAAAGTTTTGGAAGAGGTCGTTGAGTCGCTGGAGCTGGTGCTCCTGATTGTTTTCTTCCTCAACTGGCTGAGCCATGATGGGGGAAGAAGAAGAACTTGGTTCTGAATTAGAAGAGGGAATAATGTGAGGGGGTTGCTGCACAAACACGGGCGTCGAGGCTTGGCCTTGACGAGAGTGAATTTCTAAAGGAGGTCTTAAGGGTGGTCTTAAGGACCTCCTACCGTACATGCACTGTTGGAAGAGATGAGTTTAGAAGGTGCTGGACCCAATCAAGACACCCAAAAATGTGTTGGGTGACTATAGAGGTGCGGGGCAGATGGACCCCTTGATCAGAAAGATCGACCACCTGAGAATTACCTGGGCAGCCAGAGAGGGTGAGTCCCGCGAAGACCCCTACACGGTAGAGCGTCCCCACGGGTTACAGGGTTTCCCCCACCCGACCTCTCTTGTCACTGCGGTTCCAGGTAGACCAGAATGGGGATCTTGACCTCTTAAGTCTACCAATTTTAATTCAAGATCAAGGTGCTTAAGGTTCCACTTGAACTTTAGTCTTTTAAGTGCAAAGAGTGACCTAATTTGAAGGTTAGTTGACCCAAATGGTCAACTTTACCTGCTAGTTTTGCTTATTAGGTCTTGTCTTTTAGGGTTCAAGTGTTTAAAGAGCCAATCTTATTTTAGGATTTCTTTGGATAGGTATTTTCAGATAATGGCTTGGGCACACTTCTTTTAAGGTTTCTCAATTCTTGTTTAAGAAGTGTGTCTTTAAATCCCTAATGTTGAATCTTATGTTGGCTCTACTTGGTCCAGTTAGTTCTTTAGTGGGTAATTAGGGCTCAAGCAAGAATGTGTTAGCCCCTAAATACCCTTAATAGTGTACAGGAATAATGGGTTGAAAACATGCAACTTCTTATGGTTTACTAAGTATAGAAGATAGGTTAGCCCTATATTGCTTGTTCTTTTCTTTTCTTCCTCTTTAGAGTTTAGGGGTTAATAGCGAGAGGAAAAAATTACCTGTCCTCGGAGTGGTTGTCGTGCGGTTGCTTGTCTTCTTGATTTCCTGTAGCAGTGTAAAAGAGAGGAGATTATTAGAACTAAAAAAAGAAACAGGAATGTTTACCTCAAGAATAGCCGTTGCTCCCCGGCAACGGCGCCAACTGGCAAACGGTGGCAACAACTAGCTTTTCTTAAGTCGTTGTAGTACAGATAGTTATTTCCATCATTTACTAATATTTGTTACTCGGAAAATACAGTTCTCCCGAGGTCGAACTCAGGGAGCAAGTCGTATTCTAGAGATATACATGTTCTATTACAAAAAAAAAGAGAGAGAGAGATGAATGTTTGGCTTCTTCTTCTTTTTTCTTTCTCTGTCTTCTCTTTGGCTCTTGAATCTTTTGTTCTTCCTGTGTTCTTCTTCTTCATTTCTTCTTTTCCTTTCTTCGGATCTTCTTCTCGTGTTCTTCTTCTGATCTCTGCAGAGTCTTCACTTGGCCTCTCTGTGTTCCTCTCTTTCCTTTGCCTCGCCTTCCTTCTTCTTCTTTGCCTTCAGGACATCGTCTGATTGGAAAATCAGACGACTTAAATCGCTTGTTGCTACAGTGTCTCTCTTAGCTTCCTTCTTCTTCACCTGTGCCTGCACGCTCAGGAGTTCAGAGTCAGAGGGCAAAACCTACTCTACCCTCCCCCCCCCCCGCGTCTCTCTCTCTCAGTATTCACTCTTCGGAAGGCTCTCCCAGAGCAACCGGGTAATCGGGTACGAGTCACGCCCGGCTCCAGGCCCACCGGCGTGCGGTGGTGGGCGAGGAGTGCCAGTCAAGTCGGGTCGGGTCGGCTGGATCCGCGTGATGAGCTCGCGGACGGGCCGGGTGAAGCGGTGTGAGAGGGACCTCACCCCGTGTGCTGAGGCGATAAGCCTACAGCACTTTTTCAACTTATATCAGCGCTCCTCTTCGAAGCCTTCCGAGGTGGGACTAAATGTCCCACCCCAATGTGAGCGCCTGCGCGGAGGAAGCAGCGGCAGCCGAACTTCGCGCGAGGGCTTCGGGCGAGGGCTTCACCCGAACTGCAGCCTGACACTTCGCGAAGCTACCCCGCGAAGCCTGGGAGTCTGACCTGGGCGTGGTGTGCCTGGAGCAGCAGGTCGAAGGAGCTTCGCTGCTCAGCAATGGCAATGGCGGGTGCAACACCTATTCACAGAAGCACGGCATCTCGGCCTAATTAGATATGCGGAGAACCTTCGCCGTGGCACGGCGAAGGTGGTCGGAGGGTCTGTAGTGGGCGTGGTGGAGCAAAAGGGTCGCCCTAGGTCAAACTGCGGGCGGAGAAGCGAAGGTGGTCGGTGGATCTGTAGAGGGCGTTTGGTGGGAAGTGGAGGGGCGGAAGAGGATCAGGGTGAGGAGGCGGAGGTTATGCACAGGTCGGCGAGCCATGTGGGGTGCTGGAGCGATGGGAGCGGTTCGCTGGAGTTTGGCCGGAGGTGGAGAAGGTGAGGGTGATCGGTGGGAAATCGGTGGCGACAGTAAGGGTTTTCAGTATGGAAAAGAAAGAGGGGAGGAAGAAGAGAAGTTATACCTACTAAGCTGGACGAGGAGGGGTTGGAGCAGGTGACAGTCGTATCGACTGTCGCCGGAGAAGAAACTGCCCAGAGGAAGGGGTGGCGGCGAGGAGAGGGCCGGAGAGGCGCCCGCTGGGTTGGGCGCGGCGCGGGAAGATCGAGGGAAGGTAACCCTGCTGCTGGTAGTGCTGCAGGGCGACGAGGAGGAGGAGGAGAGGCCGCCGGAGCAAGGGGGCGTCTGTCGGAGTTTGGTCGGAGGTGGAGAAGGTGAGGGTGTGTCTCCGTCAGATCCGAGCTGGGAAGAACGGCGGAGCGACGGGGGTATTTATAGGGGCAGAATCAGAGAGGGGGGCAGAGGGAGACGACGTGTCTCCCTCGCCGGAGGACGCCGGAGGAAGGAGACCCATACCGTCCGTGCATTCACACGGGCGGTATGGGCGGTCGCAGCACTCAGGGGGGTGTCCCTGCGGTGGCGGACGACGCAGGGTACCCCCCATTGACTTGCCAGGGCCCTCCCTCTCCCTGCACGGCGCCATGCTCCGCGCAAGGTCGCCGGAGCATGGCGCTGCTCAGGTTTTGCAGGAGGGACCTAAACACAAAGAACGAAGGAGAGTTAGGGGCCAAAATGTGAGGGTTCAAAAGTTGAGGGCCAAAAAGTAAATATATGAGGACCAAAGTGTAAAGTTGGTCAAGAAGGTTTCTTCTTAGGCCCATGTTTTTATACATGACTAATTAGGACCTAAGGACTCTGATGGTGAATTTTATTTCTAGATTAAACCTTGTTTGACCGGTCAATTTATGCAAAAACCTAAATTAAGTTGTTAATTGGGCATGGTTCTCAATGTAGGTCAAAATGGGTTCCTAAGGCAAAATTGAAAGTCCTAAACCCTAGAGATTATTTTTCTATGAATTTTAGAGGGTTTAGTTGATTTTTACCTTGCCTCGAACCACATGAATTGAAGTGGGTTTATTTTTAGGGTTACAGGCTATCATTTAATTCCTTGGAGTTGCTGTAGCCCTTATTGAGTCATCTCATCCCACTTTTCTTCTTATTAGGTTGTTTTGACCTATGTTTGGACCCTGAGTTACCCTATTTTCAGATCGGATTGGTGAAATTGCATTTTTACCCCTCAGTTTATGTTTTCTTTGCAAACTCAGAATCTCTTTGAGCCAAGCCTTTCTAAGGTTATGTAGGAGCTTTTATTCTCTGTATTAGGTCAAAATGAGCTAGTTATGGCTCATGATGAGGTTTTCATCAGCCTGCATTTAATTTTATGCTTCAATTTTTACATTTAATAGCATACATTATGATAATATAATTTATTTGATAAATACAGGTTAGGTGCAAGATCAGGAGCTAATTTTTTCTTGTATAAGACGTCTGGGACTTGGATTGGATGTCTGGAATTATTGTTACAAATTCGCGACATTATCTTTTTTAAGACGTCTGATGCTCCAGATAGACGTCTGAAGAAGGAACCGCCCGTACTTATCTACTGTTCCAACCACTCGTGATCGTCGTAAGTAGTTGGAGATACTTGCGGCCGAAGGAAAAGGAGAGTGGGGTTCAAAAAGAAGCTGCGTCCTTCGAGGATAGGGGCTGATCTTCCTCCCCTGGCGGGGATCTTCTCCCTCTCACCACTGTGGAACAAGCGCACCCTGTGTTTTAAGCTTGCATCGTGGTCTCTGTGCACCAACTTCCACCGCATGCGCACGCCCTTGCAGCGCCCATAGACGCCGCACCAAGTGCATGTAGGCGCCGCACCATCAGCCTGCCCACATCCCACCGAGCGCGTGCGTGCTCTTTCAACCCTGCAACACTCACAACCCGGCCACGCGCAAGCGCCCTTGCAGCGCCCACAGACGCCGCACCATCAGTCGTGCACGGCCACAGCGCAGGCGCCGTACCCTTGTGGCCACGCGTAGTGCGCAACTGTGCCGCGCACAACCCTGTAGCACGCACAACCCGGCCTCACACAAGCTGCCCTTGCAGCGCCCACAGACACCGCACTGTTCATCTTCTTCCCCAAAAGAACCCATCGCCAGCCGCCCACCTCTAAGTGCAGCCACCTCCACATGCCACGAAGCTTCACTCCAACAGCGCCATCAACTTCGCCTTGCCCTCACAAGGCTGCCCACACTCGCGGCAGCCCTTCCCCCCGTCCCTATGCATCCCGCGCGCAAGCCACCGCCGATGACATCCAAGGCTCTGACCAGCCGCCGCCAATCACCTCCGTCAACGCCACGACCACCAACATGAAGCCCACATCCCGGCCGATCGACTCCGAGCACCGCACCTCCAGCTGTGCCTTCTCCTTCCCGTGCGCAGGAGGGAACGAAATCCCCTGTTTTGCTACAGTGATTAGTCTATTACCATTGTGGAAGTTCCTATTCATTTATTTTATCATTACATTATTACGGTGAAATTGCATAGTCCTCCTACTTCACCTAAATTATTTGCACATATATATATCACATGAATGATTAAATGCATGGATTATGGAGAATAAGTTATGTTTTAGAAATTAGTATTTGCGGTGCTTACCAGTATAGAGATCACTATTTTACATGCTATTATATTATGGTGAATTTGCATAATAGCACCTACATTCTTGATTAATTGGTTAAAACAAGCATCTATGTGAGAAAAAGAAAAGCACGAAGTAGCATGCATATCTATTGAGTTTCCTGAATAAATGAGACACTATTTATTAATTTAAATAGGCTAATTCCTCCCTGTGGAGATGACCTAACTATTCGTGGTTAGATTTTGAAAATTTAAATGTTTTGAAAAGTGATTTTCTACCACGTGATTAAATACAACGACACATCATTTTATAATAAAGTTTTCAACGAAAATGAAAATCACTCTTTTCAAATGGCGCCGTTGCTGGTGAGGAAAAATGCCTATTAAGTTTTTAGGAAGTTTATGTTATTTTTATGTTCTTTTAAGAGCTTTTCTGAACTACTAACTATGAATTTTCTTCTGTGCAAAAACACGCGACGAATGCGACGGACGCATACGGCGGAGACGATCTTTTTGGTGGACCTTGACGCTACCTGGAGGACAAAAATAGAAACACGTGGACCTTGATCCCATGTACATAGGCTTTCAGAGAAGCCTATTTTTGATTTAGGCAGTAGGTCTTAGTTTGATTTAGTTAGATAGACATTAGAATTTAATTTGTGTGTTTTGGACCCTTGTTGGGTATTTTTGGGAACGTGTTCCCAGTGCCATTTTATTTCTGATCGCTCTTGTATACAGGAGCGTATTTTCGGGAGCATGTTCCCATTTAATTAGATTATAGGATTATTTGCACTATTTGAACTGAATTTCGATTAGTTAGATTAATTCTGTTTGTTTATTATATATAATAAAAAATAAATTCGAACTGCCTGCTAGAAGCTACATATCTGTAGGACGACCATCTAGGACTAAATGAGCAGCATCTAGTTTATTTTTATTGCACTACATTCATTATTGCACGAAGAAAGCTGGAGTAAGGTACGTGTTCTCTTGAGCATTAATTACTTGTCATGCATATGCATTGAACCTAAATCTAAGACCACTAAAGTGCTTGAATCAAATTAATTCAGTGGTTACTTTAAAAAAAAAAAAATTGGGATTGTTAAGAGGTTGGACTTTAAAATCTGTGACTGAAAATTATGTGCAAAAGGATCCTGTTTGCGGAATTTCAAAATATCAAAACACGATCGTATGCTTGCACACTTGAGACACTGTGCACCTCACACATAAGGTCACTAGATAAATTTCTACCTCTCCTCTTTTGCACCACAAGGGAAGTTAGTCGGAAATCAACAAGCCTATCCTCCAAGTTACTTCGGTTCCTTATGTGTGGGCTCGATTTGAGACTTCCATCCCTTACGAGTAGGTTATAGGCACTAGCGAAGGTTGGCCTAGGAAGCGTAATTTTGCAAAACTTGTTTGGCCACCAACTAAACATATAACTCTAAGACCTGCAATCTACTAAAAATAGATCCCGCTAAATTTACGTTTGCTGTGACAATAGGACTCTTTAGAAAGTTTTCTGCCGAATCCTAAGAAAATTATTTTGCTTAAAGAAATCGATTACTCTTACTCCTATCATTTAGATTATCAGAGTCAATACTTCCCATCTTTTAATCAGGATCCCATGCTCCGAGCGTATCCATCCTTTGATGGGTACATTGATAATTCATGGGATCATTCTCATTCTTACCCTTGGAGTACTGGCTTGATAACTCCCACTTTTGAGCAGAGCCTAGAGCGGGATTTTCCAATCCTGAAATCCCTACTTCCGTGCAAACACCCAACCCTCCCACCCTTCATGATTTTCTGTATCGAGGTTGGACCGATACCCCTAGGAAATTAGAGCCAGAAATTGACTATCTTCCCCAACCTGATAATAGTAGCCTCTCATCTTTTATGATAGAAATGCAAAAATAGAAAAAGGAAATAATGGAATCAATGGGAGAGATGTTGAGGAATAGTCAACACTTAAATGAAGAAATAAGACAACTTAGCTACACGCTTCCCAATAATCCTGATCCCTACCCAATAAACCATGATTATAAAAATAATTTTGAGGAACCTAATGACAATAGGGATCCAATTTTAGGTAGCCATCACTTAGACTCTTCCAATGAGACACGGCCACTAGAGGATAATGATCATAGTGATTATCCACCTGAATTATATTGCAGTCAAAAGCAGGGGAAGATGGTATCTCTTGAGGACCTTGACCCCAATGATGGTATTCTCCTTACCCCTACCAACCCGGGTCAAGGTTATATAGTTCCTATCACTTCCCCTCTTGATTATTTGGTGGAATCCCATTCTACTCTTAGTGAGCCTACTCCTGACCCTCCACCTAGGGAATCAACACCTACCATTCAAGATTTTGAGGATTCAAATGCACCTAATGAAGGTGACCCTAAGGGAATAGAGGATGATCAATTCTGGTCTCAGGGATATGACGAGTCTAATTCTGAAGATGAGGATACCCTAATAGAGGAACCTGGACTGAAAATCTGGAGTGATTCATAGGAGAATTATTTATCATTTGAGGATTTACCTCTAGAGGGTAGAAATAATATGATTAAATCCAGATTCCTCCTTTCTTTAAAGAGTCATCCTCCATCAAAATAGGAGTTGATATTAGAGGAGGACGGACAAAATAATGAGAAGTCTATGGGAGACTCTCGGGAACAAAACACATCAATTCAGGATTTATCCCTCGAGAAGAATGCCGAATTCAATGATATAGGCTTCCTCCAAAATATTAAGACTGATCCTCCTTTAGAAATAATTGAGGATACTGATCCAACTCCTAATGAATCACATATACACCCCGATAAATATTTCAGTGAACCAAATGAATCTGGGGATGAGCTGAATGATAATGATTCTTACATTTTGACCCTGCCATCAAAAAGTTGTAATTTGGAGTCTACCCTTGATTCAAATTCTAGGCAGGATAACTTGAAGTTGTCTACTACTATTAGGGAGTGTACATAATTTAAATCATTGTTGGAATTGCACCTAACACCAACTAAGCCCTCATTGGACTTAACCATTACCTTCCGACACTACAAACAACCCTTATACTCCCTAACCGATCCTTGGCTCAGATCTCTGCTCATGTACATTCTTTCTGGAGACTATATTAGGCCAATACATCCTAGGGTAGAATGGCGAGTATGGATTGATGCTTGTATTTTTACTCTCGCCATTCAAGGGTTTGAACTAATTATGTGTATATCTTTTAAAACCCGTCCTGCTCTGGAGGATCCTTATTATCCTCCACTTATTCCGTTTCGGGAGGCCCCTTTTCATATTCCGTTTATTATTCCTAGACCTCCCAAGGTAGCTAACGAGATTTTCTGTTTTCATTTCTTCTGGCGAGGATTTGGAATTACATTGCATCATTACCTCGCCAACATCCGTGGTTACCTGTTTTCTAGGCCTGCACTGTTACGCATTTTCTTAGGGCCTAACCTTTTCTGTTTGGAACCTAACTTACAGGTTCCTTATAAGTTTGGCTGCTGACAGAAAATGCAGCGCTTGTTGGGAGGCAACCTAGCAGACCGTGTTAGGTGATATTTTTCCTTTTTCCTCCTGTTTTAATTTTACAATGGGGACATTGTAGGATTTAGGCATGGGGGAGTGCAATTGCATTTTAGGAAGTATTCATGTATTTAGGTTAGCATATAAAAAAAAAAATTTTTTTGAGCTGAATGGGTTAGTCCCTAGCCGAATACCTTTGTCATTGGAGGTTTTTCTTCTTGAATTATTTCTTAAGTTTAGAATCCAGTACATTTATTTCATGTGCACATAGACTTGGTAATGGATCCTTTGGGAAAACCAATAAGCATTTGTAGTCTACTGAACCCTTGGACAGTTCATAGGGAATCAGACATACTATCTTCTAATAATTCCACCTTATATTTGTGAGAAGTAGAGAGATTACTGGTGCGCTAAGTCTAGTACAAGGACTCTTAAGTTCTAGATAATTAGATAATGATACTTTAGAGTTAGGTGTAGTTTTCACTCTCTGTTCCTGTGTACGTACTTTGAGTGAATTCCTGAGAGTCACCAAATAAGGCAGATACACAGAGATTGAGTCTTAATAAAGCTATAACTATGGGGGATGGTTACGATCGTCCTTTATAGAGTCCTCAGCTAAAGGAGGGTAAGAGTGTCAAAGGTCAGAAATACGCCTGTCATATCCATTCCTTCCCAGTGCCAAGAATAGGCACTTCCACCAAATAAGCCACACAACTTCCTTTTGACCATCATCATCCCTAATAATGCCTCGTAAATAAAAGTCCGTATTGTATTGTGTTGATTGAAAAAGAAACAAAAACAAGAAGAAGAAAAAAAATATATATATATATAGTAAAAAAGAAAAAAAAAAAGAGAAAAGAAATAGAAAAAGAAGAATAGAAAGAAGAAAAAGAAGAAAAAGTTATATTACAAAAAAAAGAAAAAGAAAAAGTCCTAGTGTATGATGTAACACTATTTTTGAGGCAACATAACACCTATCGCGTTCCACCAAATATGACCCACACCTACCTTCTAGTGCTTCTGATCGCCTGAATACTGGTTGAGAACTCTTAGTTATAGAGTTATTAGGACTTTAATTGAAGTGTGGATGCCATGTGAGGCCACCAAATAGTGAGTATAATTCTGATGAGATTCGTGATCTCAGAAAGAAAGAAAAGAGAGAGTGTCCAGGAACATCAAGAGAGCACAGTTGTGTAGCCTCTCTTAGAGTTGACTTGTCTAGTAGTCTAGAGAGCTAGAGTCTGCAGTACTAGACTATATGTAGCACCAGATGTGTGTGTGCCACCAAATACAAATCCATTTGATATCTCCTACCTAAGCCAAACGCCGGGGTCAAATTACAGATTATCGTCTGCTTTGTCCCTGAGGGAAGTAGTTGCCTATCTCGACAAAAATATTTGCCAAGGGTGATGTACGAACTCCCAATGCGAATTGGATCTTTCACTTGGATCTGTTACCTAGGTTATCAGCACTTCACATTTGTCTGGATCTCTAAAGTTTTGAAATAAGAAAAGAAGAAATCTTCTGATTACTTCTATTGTCTTCCATTTTTGCTCGGGACTAGCAAAACTTAGTCATGGGGGCATTTGATAAGTCCACTTTTGTGGACTATTATTTAGCTTAAGTACTATTTAATTATTTGTTCTAAGTTGTTAATTAATTAGGAGTTATATGGCAATTCACCTTGGCCTGCATTTAATTTTATGCTTCAATTTTTACATTTAATAGCATACATTATGATAATATAATTTTTTTGATAAATGCAAGTTAGGTGCAAGATCAGGAGCTAATTTTTACTTATATAAGACGTCTGGGACTTGGATTGGACGTCTGGAATTATTGTTACAAATTCGCGGCATTATCTTTTTTAAAACGTCTGATGCTCCAGATAGACGTCTGAAGAAGGAACCGCCCGTACTTATCTACTATTCCAACCACTCGCGATCGTCGCGAGTAGTTGGAGATACTTACGGTTGAAGGAAAAGGAGGAGAGTGGGGTTCAAAAAGAAGCTGCGTCCTCCGAGGATAGGGGCTGATCTTCCTCCCCTGGCGGGGATCTTCTCCCTCTCACCACTGTGGAACAAGCGCACCCTGTGTTTCAAGCTTGCACCGTGGTCTCTGCGCACCAACTTCCATCGCATGTGCCCGCCCTTGCAATGCCCGCAGACGCCGCACCAAGTGCATGCAAGCGCCGCACCATCAGCCTGCCCACATCCCACCGAGCGCGTGCGTGCTCTTTCAACCCTGCAGCACGCACAACCTGACCACGCACAAGCACCCTTGAGCACCCACAGACGCCGCACCATCAGCCGTGCAGGGCCATAGCGCAGGCACCGCGCCCTTGTGGCCACGCGTAGTGCGCAACTACGTCGTGCACAACCCTACAGCACGCACAACCCGGCCACGTGCAAGCCACCCTTGCAGTGCCCACAGACACTGCACTGTTCATCTTCTTCCCCAAAAGAACCCATCGCCAGCCGCCCACCTCCAAGTGCAGCCACCTCCACGCGCCACAAAGCTTCACTCCAACAGTGCCATCGACTCCACCTTGCCCTCACAAGGCTGCCCACACTCGCGGTAGCCCTTCCTGCCGTCCCTACGCATCCCGCACGCAAGCCGTCGCCGACGGCATCCAAGGCTCCGACCGGTTGCTGCCGGTCACCTCCGTCGATGCCACGACCACCAACATGAAGCCCACATCCCGGTCGATTGACTCCGAGCACCGCACCTCTAGCTGCGCCTTCTCCTCCGCGTGCGCACGAGGGAACGAAATCCCCTATTTTGCTGCAGTGATTAGTCCATTAATATTTACCTTAAATGCCATTGCAGAAGTTCCTATTCATTTATTTTATGCATTACATTATTGCAGTGAAATTGCATAGTCCTTCTACTTCACCTAAATTATTTGCACATATATATATCACATGAATGATTGAATGCATGGATTATGGAGAACAAGTTATGTTTTAGAAATTAGTATTTACGGTGCTTACCAGTATAGAGATCACTATTTTACATGTTATTATATTATGGTGAATTTGCATAATAGCACCTACATTCTTGATTAATTGGTTAAAACAAGCATTTATGTGAAAAAAAGAAAAGCACGAAGTAGCATGCATATCTATTGTGTTTCCTGAATAAACGAGACACTATTTATTAATTTAAATAGGCTAATTCCTCCCTGTGGAGATGACCTAACTATTCGTGGTTAGATTTTGAAAATTTAAATGTTTTGAAAAGCGATTTTCTACCACGCGATTAAATACAACGACACATCATTTTATGATAAAGTTTCAACAAAAATGAAGATCGCTCTTTTCAACACTCCTATGGTTACGTCTCAGAATTCCCCTCCTACACCTGACCCAACTTCCATCTCCACCAAGGAAGAGCCACACTACTCTCCCTCGCTTGAAATCACCCACAATGAGGATGTCGTCATTCCACCACCCCTCTCCTACCATGACGACCCCTCTACCCAAAAGCTGAGGGTGCCCTATCCAGATCACCTATCTACTCCTAGGGGATCTTCTGTTGGCTCGCCTGGAGCCAAGGATAGGACGAAGGAGATTATGGACACTTTTAGGCAAGTCCAGATCAACTTGCCTCTGTTGGAAGCTATCAAATAGATCCCATCCTATGCCAAGTTTTTAAAGAACCTATGCACCCAAAAGCGCCGATCTAGGAGACAGGTCCAAGCCAAGATCATCTTGCCTGACCATGTTAGCTCGATTTTCCAACATGGAACACCCCCCAAAATGAAAGACCCAAGGGCCTCGTATATCTCAGTGGTTATAGGTAACCAACACATTGACGAGGCTCTGCTCGATCTGGGGGCGGGGGTGAACATTTTACCGAGCTCTGTCTACAACCTTTTGGGAGGAGGTGAGTTAAAACCTAGTCCAATCATCCTCCAGGTCGCAGATAGATCACTTAAGACACCTCGGGGATTACTGGAAGATGTCTTGGTGAGAGTGGATGACTTCTTCCCTATTGACTTTCTTGTGCTAGATACTGACCCTTCTAATAAGCTCACCAAGCCCCCATCTTGGCCACAGCCAACGCCTCTATCAATTGTAGATCAGGAGCACTTAAAATGGACTTTGGGAACAAGAAAATCTGGTTGAATGTTTTTAATACCTACAAGCAATCTAGATTTGAAGATTGTTCTCAGATTGAGGTTGTTGATGAAATAATTGAGGAGACTACTCCTGCACTCTTATGTAGAGATCCCCTTCAAAAGGTCATATCTAAGGACCATCCTCCGACTATTGATGAAACTAAAGGGGAAATACCCGAATTAGAAGAGTTGCTGGGGATACACACAAAGTCTCTGTCCCCACCCTGGACCGTGAAGGTAGACCTGCTACCTAAGGCAGAGACATATCAACTTAAACCCTCAATCCAAAAGGCTCCTGAGTTTTAGTTGAAACCCCTCCTGAGCACATTGAAATATGCTTTCCTTAGCCTTAATGACACGCTCCCCGTTATTATCTCATCTGCATTATCTGAATCATAGGAGGGAGCTCTGCTTGAGTGTTTACAAAGGGATAAGGAAGCAATTGCCTGGTCAATTGCTGATATTAAGGGTGTTGATCCCTCCCTTTGCATGCATCAGATATACATAGACGAGTCCATGAAACCTTTTCGAGACATGCAGAGAAGGCTCAACCCCAATATGCGGGAGGTTGTTAAAAAAGAGATTTTGAAATGGCTGGATGTAGGGATTATCTATCCCATTTTAGATAGTAAATGGGTCAGTCCTATTCATGTGGTGCCCAAAAAGGCAGGAATCACTGTGGAAGAAAACAAATAAGGAGAGTTGGTGACCACTAGACCCTCAACTGGTTGGAGGGTCTGCACTGATTACTGCCATTTGAACATAGCTACCCAGAAAGACCATTTTCCCTTACCGTTTATGGATCAGATTTTGGAACGACTGGCAGGGAATAAATTCTTGTTTCCTTGATGGGTATTCTTGGTATAATCAAATAGCCCTCTTTCCTGACAATCAGGAGCGTACTACCTTCACGAGCCTATATGGTACATTTGCATTCCGTCGAATGCCATTCGGGTTATGTAATGCTCCTGCCACTTTCCAACGATCTATAATGGCTATCTTTTCTGATATGATCAACAAGTTTGTTGAAATTTTCATGGATGACTTCTCCATTTATGGCTCATCATTTGACCTATGTCTTTCGCACCTTGATAAAGTCTTAACCTATTGCGAAGAGGCAAAGCTGGTGCTTAGCTGGGAGAAAAGCCACTTTATGGTCCAGTAGGGCATTGTGTTAGGGCAAGTAGTTTTCGAGAGAGGATTAGAGGTGGACATCGCAAAAGTTGATTCCATCTCTAAGCTTCCATCGCCCGCCAATGTTTGTCAGGTTAGATCTTTCCTTTGCCATGCTGGATTCTATAGGCGCTTCCTTAGAGATTCTAAGCCACTCTGCGACCCGTTAGCGAAGGATGTCTCCTTCGATTTTGATGATAGATGTGGCGAGGCTTTCCAAGTCTTAAAGAAAGACCTTATTACTGACGAGTCGATTTTCCACTTTCGATTAAGTTTCGCAAATGAAATAACGTGTTGTTGTAGTATGTAAGTGGTGGAAAAATTGACTAATCAACAATTAAAATAATCACTCAATTAGGAGCGGGTCGTATCCACAGGGAGGCAAGGGCCTATTTAAATTTGCAAGGGTCAAAAACCAATGTTCACTACTAATTTCGTCAAGAAATCAAGTCAAAATCGCTTTTCAATTAAGATAAAAAGACTTTAACATGCTGATTTTGCATTTACAAGAAAGGAGGTTCTTTGTATAAAATCACCATAATAATTAAATGAGAAAATGAAGTTCACAATGGCATGAAATGTAAATATTAATACCACCAAAAATAGAGGATTCTACCCCTCTTCTCCTCGCGCACGGGAGAGAGGTTCATTCTAGAAACTCTTCTGGGAATAGGTTGGCCAAAGCGAGGGCTTCGCGGCGGTGGTGGCGGCAGGTTGCAAGATGGCCGGAGTCGGCCAGACGAAGCTCCAGCGAAGGGTCGTTTCCGACAACTCTTGCAGCTGGCTGCGCTTGCTGGAGGGAGTGTGGAGGCGAGCGTGGGCGCTGCAGGCATGCACGGGCACTGCAAGCCACACGGGGAGAAGTGCTACGCATAGCTCAAGGAAGTGTGAAGGTCTGGTGGGGCGTGCGGGCGCTAGCAGTGCATTGGAGGAGGTCAGCGAGGGCTCTGAAGGGGCGGGCGCGCGGAAGTGCTAGCTGGGTGCTGTAGGTGACACGTGCTTGTGGAAGAGAAGGCACACCTGCTGGGTGCATGTGGGCGCTGCAGGCTGCACGGGCGCGCACGGGCTCTGGTGGCAGATCTTGTTGCTGCTGAAGGCACATAGGTACACGCGGGGAGGTGCTGGAGGCTGTGGTATGCAGGTAGAGGTTGCAGCTGCTGCTGCTGCTGCTGATGTGCGCAGGTCGTGCTGGAAGGGCGGTGTGCGTGGAGCAGCGGCCTGGACGGTTGCACGCGGAGGGGTGTTGGAGGTGGTTGCTGCTGCGCGTGGGGATGGCGCAGTTTTTGGGTTCTTTTTGGTGGAGTGGAGGAAAAATAGAGAATGGGGAAGAAGGTGAAGGTAGTTGCTGGTGATGGTTGACGGCGGTGGTTGCGTGGCCTTCAGGCACACGCTCGCAGTGAGTTGCACAAGCCACTGATGGTGCGGCGGTCTATCGCCCCGCCTGCCCATGGTGGAGTGGTCTTGTGCTTGCGGTGGGAGGTCGGTGGTGTGGAATGAAGAAGCTCTAAGCTATGCGCAGTGGTGGGTCGGAATGGTGGTGGCCCTCCTCTAGCTGGTGCGGTTAAAGTCTTCTTTTATGGCTGCAGGATCATGGAGAGGAAGAAGCATTGAAGAAGAGGGATCGTCGATGACGTGAATTCTCCTCAGCAATTAAGGCATGCATTCAACGTGACAAGTTGTTGCTACGAAGAGAATAAAAATAAAGAAAAATGATTATTGGGTTATTTATATGTAAGACCTTAACTTCTATGTTAAATTCAAAACTCTAATTGTAATGCAACTTATTTCAATGCATGATATTCTAAATAAATTCTAAATGATATTATCAATGCATGAGATTTATATTATCTTATTTACATATTAATTTATGCTATATAAGTGTTCATGTTAGCTTCATGTCTAGGCATTAAAATACATACTTAGCCCATAAATATGGGCTCATCAAATGCCCCCATGCCTAGTTTTTGCTAGTCCCTAGCAAATCAAGCAACAACCCAACTTTTCAAGTGGGATAGCCAACCCAAATGGTCTTCCTTCAGAACATGATAAGTTCAGACTTTAGACCTAAGGTTCCCAAGTAATTGCTAAGTTACAGACTAGGTCGGCTAAAGATGAGTTGCAGGCACAGGTTTCTCTGATTTCTAACTCTACCCTAGGGTTTATTGGTCCTAGAGATGAAAGCATCCGTGCATGTGCATTGGTTTGAGTTATTTAAGGTTGGTTGATTGCCAATTAGGGAAGAGAGTAAGAAAGAGACTTTCTTTTTCTTTTTTTTAATATATAATTTTTTTGTTTGATTCCTCTAAGTCTAACCTTAGATAAGCTATCAACACGGTCTGTGTTGGATTCATTGTCCCCATCACCGAACCTCGAAGGGTGCTTGGGTTTTGATGCTTCGAGATAGCACCACCCATAGTGACCCCAAGAACTCCTGGCAATCGACACTTTGAGATAGTATCCCCATGGATTTCTAAAGCAAATTCAGGCCTGTGGCAATTGGTTCTTCGAGATAGGGCCACCCATGGTACCTGAACCGCACAATGCGCTTACATGCCTCCAGTAGGATGGATATCCTAAGAGACAAGCACCAAGGAGGTGACATGTTATCATCGCATCCTCAAGGTGAGTATGTACTCCACCTCTCCTACAGCAAGAACTCTTCCAATCAACTTGTGCTTTCAAGCTTCTCCTAAGTTAAAACTAAGAGAATTGTGGATGTGAATTATGTGTGAATTGTGGATGCTTTGGTTACAAGGACCCGTAAACTAAAAGGTAGAAAAAGATGCCAGATACTACCCAGCCTTTAACTCAATCCCTATCTTTCCTTCCTCAACCCCTCGAGGAATGATTTGCAACTTAACTCATACTTCAGTTTTTAAGTCTACAAATCACCCTAAAGGTCTAGAGCTAGTACTTCAACTTAGCTTCTAAAGTCAGACACCTAGAGTCAACATAGTCTAACCTAAAGTTCTGGTCTACCTAAGAATGCAGGGTCTCAATGATGTAAAATGTTTTTTTTTTTTTTACGATCAAATGTATGCAATGTAGAATATTTAAATTAAATGAATGAATGCACTATGTATAAATGCTATGTACAGATGCCTTAGGTCCTATCCCCCCATGCCTTGTTCAAACAATGTCCTCATTGAAAGTAGAATGACCAAGGGAAGATATTACCTGAGGTGGAGGAGCTAAGGCTCCTCGAGAGTCACCTCGTCAACCAGCTGGCCATCCAAAGTTACATAAGGTTTTAATCATTGGTCGTTGACGGTGAAGGGAGGTGCTGAAGAGGAAGGTTTCTTGATCTCCACAGCCCCATGCGGAAATACTTTGGTGACAATATAAGGCCCATCCCAATAGGATTTCAATTTTCCAGGAAATAACTTAAGTCTAGAATTAAAAAGTCAGACTTGTTGGTTGGGCTCAAAGGTCTTTCTAAGGATGTACTTGTCATGCAAGACCTTAGTTCTCTCTTTATAAGCTTCGGAGGTGTTATAAGCATCATTCCTTAGCCCCTCAAGCTCAGTCAACTCCAGTAAACGTGCTTTACCAGCTTGCTCTAAATCCATGTTAACACTTCGGATAGCCCAAAGTGCCCTATGTTGAAGTTCAACGGGTAAGTGGCATGCTTTCCCGTACACAATCTAGAAGGGAGACATACCCAAAGGGGTTTTGTAGGCTATTCGATAAGCCCATAATGCGTCATTGAGCTTTTGGGACCATTCCTTCCTATTTGGCCTAACAGTCTTTTCTAAAATGTTCTTGAGCTCCCTATTTGAGACTTCAATCTGGCCACTTGTCTGAGCATGATAAGGGGTAGCAATCTTGTGAGTTACTCCCAAACTCCTGAGTAGCCGATTGAAATGATGGTTCCGGAAATGAGGTCCCCCATCACTTATAATCATCTTGGGGCAGCCAAAGCGAAATATGATATTGGCCTTCACAAATTTCAAGACCACAGAGTGGTCATTTGTGCGCGTAGGAATGGCCTTTATCCACTTGGAGAAATAATCCACTACCACCAAGATATATTCAAATCTATGGGACGAAGGGAAGGGACCCATGAAGTCTATCCCCCAAACATCAAAAATTTCCACAGGTTGGATAGGGTGTTGGGGCATCTCATTCTACTTCCCAATCGTTCCAGTCCGTTGACATCTGAGACAGGCCTTAACAAAGTAATGGGAATCCTTAAATAAAGAAGGCCACCAAAAATCAGACTGGAGAACCTTAAAAGATATTTTCTTAGCACCAAAGTGTCCTCCACAATGAAGCTCGTGGCAAAATCTCAACACACTTTGTTGCTCTTCTTCAGGCACACATCATCTCCAAACTTGGTCTTGTCCAATATGAAATAATTCTGGCTCTTCCCAATGAAAGATTCTAGCATGGGAAATGAATCACTTCCATTTCTGTGCATCCCAAGAGCCAGGGGTTCTTCCAGTGACCAACTAGTTAACTATATCCACATACTAGGGTGAAGTCGGTGTTACCGCCATAAGAGTTTCATCGAGAAATGTCTTGAGGATGTCTCCAGATTGAGAGTCATCAATGGGAAGGTGAGACAGGTGGTCAGCCACTACATTTTCCACTCCTTTCTTTTCATGAATCTCCAAGTCAAACTCTTGAAGGAGTAGAATCCATCTAATTAAACGTGGCTTAGAGTCTTTCTTGGCAATGAGATGTTTCACTACCGCATGATCAGTAAAAATGACCACCTTGGATCCAAGAAGATAAGACCCAAACCTCTCCAAAGCAAAAACTATAACAAGTAATTCCTTTTCAGTGATTGTGTAGTTTTGCTGTGGTTTAATTAAAGTCTTGCTAGCATAATGCAGCACATGAGGTTTTCCCTCAACCCTCTATCCAAGAATAGCTTCCACTGCATAATCCGAAGCATCACACATCAACTCAAATGGGAGTGTCCAGTTAGGAGCTCGGAGAATAGGCACAGAGGTCAAGGCCTCCTTTAGCGTATGAAAAGCCTCGGCACACTTTGAATCGAAATCGAAGGAAGATTCCTTCTCCAATAAGTCGCAAAGTGGCCTAGAAATTTTGCTGAAATTCTTAATGAATCACCTATAAAAACCTGCATGGCCTAGAAAGGATCTAATCTGTTTGACATTCGTAGGTAGTGGAAGTTTGGAAATAGAATCAACTTTAGCCTTATCTACTTCCAAGCCCCTTTTAGACACAACATGCCCAAGTACAATGCCTTTCTGTACCATGAAGTGGCTTTTCTCCTAGCTGAGGACTAAACCAGTCTCCTTACATCTCTTCAGCACATTCTCTAAGTGCAGGAGACATTGGTCGAAAGATGCATCGTAAATGGAGAAGTCATCCATAAAAACCTCGATGCACTCGTCAATCATGTTCGAGAAAATGGACATCATACACCGCTGGAAAGTTGCAGGTGCATTACATAATCCAAATGGCATACGCTTGAATGCAAAAGTGCCGTAAGGACTAGTGAAAGTTGTCTTATCCTGATCATCAAGGATGGCTGCAACCTAGTTGTACCCAGAATAGCCATCTAAAAAGCAGAAATACTTGTTCCCTGCCAATCTCTCAAGGATCTGATTAATAAAGGGCAAGGGAAAGTGATCCTTCTGGGTAGCGGTGTTCAGTTTGCAGTAGTCAATGTAGACCCTCCAACTAGTTGAGGGTCTGGTCACCACTTGTTCACCCTGGTTGTTTGTTTCTACAGTGAAGCCTGCCTTCTTTGGCACCACATGTATTGGACTAACCCATTTGCTATTTGCAATGGGATAAATGATCCCAGCATCCAACCACTTCAGAATATCCTTTTTAACCACTTCCCTCATGTTGGGGGTTAAGATGTCTCTGCATGTCTCGAAAGGGTTTGATGGAATCATCAGTATAAATGTGATGCATGCAGAGCGTAGAGTCTATACCCTTAATATCAGTAATCGTCCAAGCTATGGCTTCCTTGTGTCGTGATAAGCAGTCTAACAAGGCTCCCTCTTGCACTTCAGATAGTGCAGATGAGATGATTACAGTGAGCGTATCATTTGACCCATGGAATACATGCTTGAGAGAATCGAGGGGTTTCAGTTCAAGGTCGAGGGCTTGTATGGTTGAGGGTTTCATAATAGAAGTCCCCATCTTAGGTAGCAGATCTACCTTAGGCAGACATGATGGGGAAAGAGACTCAGTAGAAACTCCAAGCAATTCCTCAAGTTCTAGCACATCCCCTTCACATTCCTCCAAGAGATGGGAATGCTCATTTAACATGATATGCTAAAGGGGTCATCACATAAAATTGCAAGAGTTGTCTCTTCAATCAGATCATCTACCACCTCAACTTGGGAACAATCCTCAAATCCAGCTTGTTTATAAGCATCGAACACATTCAGCCGAATTTTCTTGTTCCCAAAGCCCATTTTTAATGCCCCAGTGTGACAATTAATTGAACATTAGAAGTCGGAAGAAAAAGGCGTACCAAGATGATAGAGGGCTTGTTTGGTTTGTTGGTAGGGTTAGTGTCCAGTACTAGAAAGTCAATGGGGAAAAAGAAATCCTCCACTCTCACGAGGACATCTTCCAACAGGCCCTGTGGTGTCTTCAAAGAACGGTCTACAACTTGGAGGATTACAGGGGAAGGCTTCATATTGCCTCCTCCAAGTTGTTCATATACATAGCTCAGAAGGATGTTCACCCCCGCACCCAGATCAAGCAGAGCTTTGTCTATTTGTTGGTCGCCAACGACTACTGAGATGTATGGGGCTCCTGGGTCCTTAAGTTTCGAGGGTGTCCCATGTTGTATAATTGAGCTAATAGAATCAGGTAGGACAACCTTTGATTGGACCTGTTTCCTTGATTGTCGCTTTTTCATGCATAGGTCCTTAAGAAAGTGGGCATAGGACGAAATCTATCTGATAGCTTCAAGCAAGGGCAGATTAATTTGTACTTGTTTGAAAGTCTCCATGATTTCATCCATCCTATCTTTGGCTCCAGATGAGCCAGCAGAAGTCTGCCCAGAGTCAGATAAGCGCTCTGAAAAGGGCACTCTCGGTCTCTGGGTGGAAGGGTTGTCATGTCGGGTAAGAGGGGGAATGGGGACAACCTCTTTCGGTGAGGTGATTTCAAATGGAGAAGAGTTGGGATGCTCTTCTCCAGTGAGGTCGAAAGTCGAGGTGGATAGTTTTTCAGAAGGTGGGACTATAGGAGCATCAGGTTTCGAAATTTCTTTCCCACTCCTCAGAATAGTCACTGCCTGGGCTTGCTCCCTAAACATAACCCCTTTCCCTTTAGGGTTCTCCTCAAATGAACTGGGAAGCTTCCCAGTCTCTCTTTTACTTATGGCCTTGACAAGGCGTCCAATTTGTGATTTCATCTCATTGATTGCCTTGTGATGAGATTGGATGATCATACTTTGATTCTCCTGCATGGCTTTAAGCTCATCCATCTTAGAAGTCTTGGATGGTTGGGAGGTCATAGGAGGTTGATTATATTGTTGAGTCTGAAAGGGTTGGGGTCTGTAATTCCTTGAATTAGAGACATTCCCCTGTCTCCATGAAATATAAGGGTGGTTCCACCATCCCTCATTATAAGTGTTGGAAAATGGGTCATTACGAGGTCTGGGTCGGAATCCTTGGGCGGCATTCAGGTTTGCCTGTACAAGGTCAGGGAATTGGGAGGCCAAATGACAATCCACAGTACCGTGCGTATTGCCATTGCAAATGGAGCATACAGAAGCTTGGGAAGCAGAGGCATTTGGCGTGAGTTGGTTAGGGTTTGTCATAAACCTTTCAATGTTTTGGTTCAACAATTGAATCTGAAAGGCCAAATTCTGGGTATCCCTAGCCTCATTTGCCTCAACCTTTCGCTGCATAAGAGTGTGTTTTCTATCCAAATAGGTAGAATAAAGACGGATAGAATTCTCTCTCAAAGTCTCAAAAAGATCCCAAGCCTCATCTTCAGTTTTTGTAAGAAAGGTTTCTGCATAGGCACCATCCACTGTTTGCCTATGCTTGTCATTTAATCCATTATAGAACCTTTCTACAAGCTGCCATATTGGCACTTGATGATGGGACATAAGCGTAACAAATCTTTGAAGCGCTCCTATGCATCATGAAATTGTTCTCCATCTTGTTGAGCAAAACCTATGATTTCCCTCCTGTAGTGATTAGTCTTGCTCATGGGGAAGTATTTTTTCAAAAATTCTCCCTTCAAGGCATCCCAAGCATCCACTCTACCATCTAGAGTGTGATACCAATGCTTCGCCTTATCTTTGAGGGAGAAAGGAAAGAGGGTTCGCATTTGGGCATCATCAGTAACACCCTGCAATCTCACCGTGGAACAGACCTTGGTGAATTCCTCCAGATGCCTGTAGGGGTCCTCCCTAGAAGTACCATAGAATGAGGGCAACAAAGATATGGTACTACTCTTGATTTCATATGGATTATCCCCTCCAGTTCTTCTCAGTATATGGCTAGGTTGATTGATAGGGATAAAATAATCTCTCAAAGATCGCTGGTTTTCCACAATTCTATTCTCTTTCCTCAACCATCTCTTTTCTCTCTTGGTTGGCTCTCCTAAGGATCCTTTCAGGTTCTGAATTAAACACAAGTTGTCTCCTTAAAGATTGCCTACCAAGCATACACAAACAAACACAATTCCAAAGGACCTTTATGTCTTTAATCAATTAAGGCCTTTGAGATTTAAGTCCAGTTGTAGATGACAATACAAATTGCCCAAACAATTATGTGCCTATTGTCGACTTACGAAATGCCTTATTGAAGACCTAATTGGAACTTAGGTGCTCTACCCTAAAGTTCAAATGGTAAAGTACTTCAAGGATGGAAGATCAAGGGATGTAAGTAGGCCTAAGCCTTCCTTTGAAGCTGTGCTTTCGCGGTGCTTCTTAACTACCCTCAAAAATATGTGATAGGGTATCCTCCTCCTTGGAGTTACAAAACCTTTGAGCTTAAGTTTCAAGCACTTTGGTATCCAATGATAGGAGAGTACTTTCCTAGCAGCTCAAAGACCTAGGAGTGTCTAAATGCATGCTTAGTGTGCAGTCATGCACGTGTGCATTCACCGTAAAAGTTTGAATTTTTTGAACTGCAGCATAATGTCTCAAATCAACTCCTTGGGTTTTATATGTTCCTCCTTTGATTAGTCTTTTTTCAGAGAATGTGACCACTTATTAAATCATTTCAAGACAACTTTGTGATCTTGTAATTAAGTCCAAAATGCAATGCATGATCAGAATATGGATGCAAAGTAAGAGAATGCGTACCTTGCTTCTAGCAATCAACGATGCGAGAATGCACGCAATGCAGAGAAATAAATCTAGAGGCTGCTCATACAAACCTGAATGGTTTGTCCTAAGGGTAGGCAGCTTCTAGCAGGCAGCTCATTTTTTTTTTTAAACTACTTATGCACAATCAAAATAAAATCAATCCATAAAAGAAAATAAAAACCTAAATCTAAAGAAAAAGGGAATAGACTACCAAAAATTACCCAACACGGGCCTAACAAAATCAGGGAACAAACCACAAAACTATACCCCAGAATAAGGGTGAGAAAACAAACAACTAAACTAAACCTAAAGAGTCTACTCTAAATGCTGAATCAAAAGTTAAGAGAAAGATCCTCCTAGATGGCTATGTGTGTGGGTCAAAGCCCACAAGCTCCTATGATGATCTCAGAGGTGGTCGCAAGATCCACCAAGATGCGAAGCTTAGTTCCTCCTCCAAGTAGTGGAAACAAGGTCCACCACAGCGTTGCTGAGGCCGATGTGACAACTCGTGTGTAATATGCGTACCTCGCACCAAATCAAATAAAATAGGTTAAATATGCCTTAATTAAAATGTGAATAAATAAATAGATAAATGCGAGTTTAACAAGCCTGTTGTCACCCCAGCAATGGCGCCATTTGACGAGTCGATTTTCCACTTTCGATTAAGTTTTGCAAATGAAATAACACATTGTTGTAGTATGTAAGTGGTGGAAAAATTGACTAATCAACAATTAAAAAAACCACTCAATTAAGAGTGGGTCGTATCTACAGGGAGGCAATGGCCTATTTAAATTCGCAAGGGTCAAAAACCAATGTTCACTATTAATTTTGTCAAGAAATCAAGTCAAAATCACTTTTCAATTAAGATAAAAAGACTTTAACATGTTGATTTTGCATTTACGAGAAAGGAGGTTCTTTGCATAAAATTATCATAATAATTAAATGAGAAAATGAAGTTCACAATGGCAGGAAATGTAAATATTAATACCACCAAAAACAAAGGATTCTACCTCTTTCCTCCTCGCGCACGGGAGAGAGGTTCATTCGAGGAACTCTTCTGGGAATAGGTTGGCTGGAGGAGGGCTTCGTGGTGGTGGCAGTGGCAGGTTGCGAGATGGCCGAAGTCGGTCGGACGGAGCTCCGGCAAAGGGCGATTTTCGGTGGCTCTTGCGGCTAGCTACGCTTGCTGGAGGGAGTGCGGAGGCGAGTGCAGGCGCTGCAAGCCGCATAGGGAGAAATGCTGCGTGCTACTGAAGGAAGCACAGAGGTCTGGTGGGGTGTGCGGGTGCTGGTGGTGCGCTGGAGGAGGTTGGCGAGGGCGTTGAAGGGGCGGGCACGCGGAGATGTTGGCTGGGTGTTGCAGGCAACACGCGTGCGCGGAAGAGAAGGCATGCCTGCTGGGTGCGCGCATGCGCTGCAAGCGGCACAGGTATGTGCAGGCTCTGGTGGCAGATCTCGCTGCTGCAAAGGCGCGTAGGTGCACGCGGGGAGGTGCTGGAGGCTGTGGTGCATGGGTGGAGGTTGCAGCTACTGCTGCTGGTGATGTGCGCAGGTCATGTAGGAAGGGCGGTGCTCATGGAGCAGCGGCCTGGACGGTCGCGTGCAGAGGGGAGTTGGAGGTGGCTACCGCTGCACATGGGGATGGCATAGTTTTTGGGTTCTTTTTGGTGGAGTGGGGGAAAAATAGAGACTCGGGAAGAAGATGAAGGTGGTTGCTGGTGATGGTCGATGGCGGTGGTTGCGTGGCCTTCAGGCACATGCTCGCAGTGAGTTGTGCAAGCCACTGATGGCGCGACGGTTTGTCACCCCGCTTGCCCGCGGTGGAGTGGTCTTGTGCTCGCGGTGGGTGGCCGATGGTGTGGAATGAAGAAGCTCTAAGCTCTACGTAGTGGTGGGTCGGAATGGTGGTGGCCCTCCTCTTGCTGGTGTGGTTAAAGTCTTCTTTTATGGCTGCAAGATCATGGAGAGGAAGAAGCATTGAAGAAGAGGGATCGTTGACGACGTGCATTCTCCTCTGCAATTATGGCATGCATTCAACGTGAGAAGCCGTTGCTACAAAGAGAATAAAAATAAATAAAAATGATTATTGGGTTATTTATATGTAAGACCTTCACTTCTATGTTAAATTCAAAACACTAATTGTAATGCAACCTATTTCAATGCATGATATTCTAAATAAATTCTAAATGATATTATCAATGCATGTAATGCATGAGATTTATATTATCCTATTTACATATTAATGTATGTTATGTAAATGTTCATGTTAGTTTAATGTTTAGGCATTAAAATACATAGCCCACAAATATGGGCTCATCAATTACCGTGCCGGTTCTCCAAGCAACAGATTGGACCCTCCCGTTTGAGCTAATGTGCGATGCTTCTGATTTTACAGTGGGAGCGGTCTTAGGTCAAAGGGTTGATGGCAAACCTCATGTGCTGCATTATGCCAGCAAGACCCTTATGGATCCTTAGCAAAACTACACGATCACTGAAAAGGAGCTTCTTACTGTAGTGTTCGATTTGGAAAAGTTTCGGTCTTATCTTTTGGGATCCAAGGTTGTGGTGTTCACTGATCATTCTACCTTAAAGCATCTTCTTGCTAAAAAGGACACCAAACCTCACCTAATTTGTTGGATTCTGCTACTACAAGAGTTTGACCTGGAAATTAAAGATAAGAAAGGAGTTGAGAATGTGGTAGCAGATCATCTGTCTAGGATCCCTATTGAGGCATCAAACCTTGTTGGCGGTATCCGACTTTTCCTGATGAGTCTCTGATGGCCGTGGAGGCCAAAACTCCTTGGTTCACTGACATAGTGAACTATCTGGTCATGGGCATTACCCCTAGTACTTGGGACAAGCAGAAGTGAGACAGGTTTCTCGCTGACGCTAAATTTTATCACTGGGAGGAACCTGAGCTTTTTAGAATAGGCCCTGACCAGCTTTTCCATTGTTACATCCCTAACGAAGAACAAAGAAGTGTTCTGAGTTTCTGCCATGACCTTCGCTGTGGGGGACATTTTAGTGGAAAAAAGATTGCCCATAAGGTTCTTCAATCTAGCTTTTGGTGGCCCACTTTATGTCGAGATCACATACATATGTGGGTGCATGTTTACGTTGCCAGTAGACGGGAACCATTGGAAAAAGGGATGAGATGCCCCAACAACCTATCCTCCCTGTTGAGATCTTTGATATTTGGGGCATTGACTTCATGGGTCCCTTTCCTATGTCCTTCGGATATGAGTACATCCTTGTGGCTGTGGACTATGTATCAAAATGGATAGAAGCCATACCTACACGAACCAATGATCATTCCGTGGTCTTGGATTTTGTTAAGGCTAATATCATTTCTCAGTGCGGGTGCCCAAGGACGATCATAACTGATGAAGGACCTCACTTCAAGAACGTACACTTCACAAGACTACTCCAAAATTTGGGAGTTAACCACATGATAGCCACACCTTACCATCCCCAAATGAGTGGACAAGTTGAAGTGTCTAATAGGGAGATTAAATGAATTTTAGAAAAAACTGTCAGTCCCGACCATAAGGATTGGTCTAAAAAACTAAATGATGCTCTTTGGGCCTACAGAACCGCGTATAAGACTCCCTTAGGCATGTCTCTTTTCCGTCTTGTCTACGGAAAGGCTTGCCATCTTCCTGTTGAAATCCAACACAAAGCCTATTTGGCTATTAAAAACGTTAACTTGAATCTGGATAAAGTGGGAAAGGCACGTACGTTAGAGTTAAGTGAGCTTGAAGAGCTTTGTAATGAAGCCTATGAAACTTTTCAAGCATACAAACAACGTACAAAGGTCTTCCATGATAAGCACATTATTAGAAAGACCTTTGAGCCCAACCAGTGAGTCTGGCTTTTCAATTTCAGACTTAAATTATTTCTAGGAAAGCTCAAGTCCTATTGGGATGGGCCATACATTGTTATCAATGCCTTCCCTCGTGGAGCTGTAGAAATTCGAACCCTACTTCTGGTGCGAGCTTTAAGGTGAATGGCCAACGACTTAAACCTTATGTTACTCTTTCAGATGGCCAGGTTTTGAACACACTTCGGCTTGAGGAGCCTTAGCTCCTCCCACTCTCTTCCTCAGGTGATATTCTTCTACGTCTGTATTTTTCCATTGAGGACATTATCAATCTTAGGTGTGGGGGGGTATAACCTGCGGATGATTATAGCATTTATAAATATTTGCATACATTTAGGATAGTAATTTATGGAAAAAAAAATCTTTTATTTTCTTGAGCTAAATTGGTTAGTCCCTAGTAGAAAATTTATCAAGGTGGTGTCATTAAAGATTTTCTTTTTAAATTATTACTTAAGTTTAGAATCCAGTACAGTTACATTCACTTGCACATAGACTGGGTAATGGATCTTTGTAAAAAATCAATAAGCATTTTTAGTCCACTGAACCCTTGGACAGTTAATATGGAGTTAGGCATACTATCTTCTATTAGATCCACCTCATATTTGTGAGAAGAAAGTAGAGAGATTACTGGTGCGCTAAGTCTAGTGCAAGGACTCTTAAGTTCTGGACAATTAGATGATGATACCTCAGAGTTAGTCATAGTTTTCGTTCTTTATTCCTGTGTGCGTACATTGTGTGAATTCCTGAGAGCCACTAAATAAGGCAGATACACAAAGATGGAGTCCTAATAAAACTATGACTATGGTGGATGGTTATGCTCATCCTTCATAGAGTCCTCGGCTAAAGGAGGGTAATAATGTCAAAGGTCAGAAATACGCTTGTCCTATCCATTCCTTCCCGGTGCCAAGAGTAGGCACTTCCACCTAATAAGCCACATAATATCCTCTTGACCATCATCATTCCTAATAATGCCTCATAAATAAAAGTTTGTGTCATATTTATTTATAAAAAAAAAAGAGAATAAGAAAGAGAGAAAAAAAAAACAAAAAGAAAAAGAAAGAAAGACAGAGAGAAATATTAATATTAAAAAAAAAAAGAGAAGAGAAAAAAAAAGGAGAAAAAGAAAAGAAAAGAGTTTAAGTTTATAGTTTTATCTTCGTATCACTTTTCATTATGTGACAATGTTTCTACGGCAACAAAAACACCCATCGTGATCCACCAAATATGACCCATACCTACTTTTCAGTATTTCTGATCGCCTGAATAATGGCTGAGGACTTCTAACTTAGTTGTGGAGTTATTAGGACTTTAATTAAAATGTGAATGCCATGTGAGACCACTAAACAGTGAGTACATTTACAAAGGTTGGTGAAATGTGTGAATCTCAGAAAGAAAAGAAGGAAAAGAGTGAGCAAAAAGGGACATCAAGAGAGCACAGTTGTTCAGCCTCTCTCTGGGTTGACTCATTTGATAATCTGGGGAGTTAGAGTTTGCAGTACTAGACTACAGGTAGCACCAGATGAGTGTGAGCCACTAAATATAAATCCATTCAACTCAATATCTCCTACATAAGCTAAAAAGCCGGGGTCAAATTACATATTATTTTTTACTTTATCCCCGAGGAAAGTAGTTGCCTACCCTAATAGAAGTTTTACCAAGGGTTAAGTATGAACTTCAAATGTAATTTGGCTTTTCATTTGGATTCATTACTTATACTACAATCACTTCACATTTGTTTGGATCTCTAAGTTTTTGGAATAAGAAAAGGAGAAAACTTTTTGGTTGCTTCCATTGTTTTTCACTTTTTGCTCGGGACTAGCAAAACTTAGGCATGGGGGCATTTGATAAGTCCAATTTATTGGACATTTATTTGGCTTAGGTACGTATGGAATACATTTCCTTATAGTTTAATGACCTAGGCTAAGTATTAATTAATCCTAGCTTACAAATATTTTTGTATCTTCTTTGCATTCTAATACATACATTTATACTTGATATGTGCATGCAGAGAGAAAAAAAATAAAAGTATAATAGGTGGCTAGACATGAATATAATTTGAAGGAGGGTATGCCTATAATTACCCCATCACCGCCACTCCCTCCTCCAGCATTCAAATCCAGCAGTTGCGCATACGAAGGGAGAGGCAGATGTTGTGGATCTGGAAAAGGTTAAAGAATCTTCCCTTCGTGGGTTAGAGGCATCCGTTCCCTTCCTCTCCACCGTGAAGCAGAGCATGCACTGCAACCAGCAGTGTGCACTGTGACCCACAGCCAGTTGCGCGCGCACCCCTCACCGACCGCAGCCAGCCATGCGCACTGTGACCCCCTCACCGGTCACAGCCAGACCACGTACGCACCCCCTCACCACTAGCCAGCCAGACTGCGCACGCTACCCACTCACTGCATGCAGCCACACCTACGTAGCCACGCCTGTGCGCGAAGCAGCCGCTCCTCGCACAGTAGCCCTACCGTGTGCACCCTCCTAGCATGCACGTGCACACTTGTGCACACACACCTCGCATGCGATGCGCCATCCATGTAGCAGTCCTCCTCTCTGTCTTCTTCTTCTTCCTTTCTGCCAAGCGAAGGTACCCAAAGCCACCAAAAACGCAACCACGTCCACGGGCATCGTAACTTCGCGCCATTGACTCCAACGGACTCGCTGCACCCTCACGAGCTCGGCCACTCCTTCTGAAGGTCAGCAGCATGCCACACACGCCGGTGCGTCGCCACCAACGTCAACCATCCTCTTCATCACCGGTGAGATCATCGGCCACCATTCGTTGATTTGCTACCACCATCAGGATGCCCTCACTTAGGCCGACCTTCACCGAAGTTCCCGCGGCCCGCCATTGCCTCCTCTTCTCATGCGAGCAAAGGAAAGACATCCTCTGTTTTTAGGTTAAATAGTTATTACATTGAATGCCATTGTGGACTCTTGATTTTTGAATTTTAGTTATTTTAATGAGGTAACATTGTGGCAACACCCTCATATTCTTGCATTATTATCCACCTCATGTTTACTTCTGTTGATTGCTTGAAATTGTGATTCTAATTTACATCCTAACCCGCATGCAAGTAAAATTTACATAGGATGCCTCTGTTCATGCACTATTTACATATTTAGAGCTTCAAATTCTTACGTGAAATTTACGTAACGAGCCCATGATTTCTCTATAAATTGGAAATTCATATTTAGAGTAGCATATCCATTGATTCATTTGATGAATATATTTTGCAAACATGATTGTTTCTTATCTGTGATTGATTATAGTTGTTCCTCCCTGTGGATTCGACTTGACTTTTCATGGTTAGTTTTTCTGATAAATACTTTTGATCTGGGATTTTTCCACCACGTGATTTCACTGCGACGACATATTTTTCTGACAGCATTATTTTGCAAGCGAAAAACTCCCGATCAGACACCACTAAGGGTTACTGTGGTTACCGCACTGACATTTCTTGTCACCAGTGGGTCCAAGTAGACAAGGCCATGACATTAGTCCATTCTAATTTCAAGTTCCCAAGACTATTAGTCTTGCCTAGGGCATGTCTACTCGATTTTAGGCTTGGGTTTGATGTGCTTTTGGAATATGATGGGCGTTAGGGGGGTGTTTGCCCTTAAAATTGATTTCAGATGTGTGAAGTGCTCAGGCAAAAGATTCACAAGCAAATTTTTTTTTTATGTTGAAGTGAATTTTAAGATTCAAATGCTTGCATTAATGCATTTTAGGGTTCACTTGAGTTAATATCTTCAACCAAGGTTCTGATGAGGCACACAAGAGTTTTGAAGATCCCAGTTTGTTTGATAGATTTCCCTTAAGTATGGAAATGTAGGTGTACTCTATCCTTAATGTGAAACCTTGGAATCAGATAGTGCTAAGATGATTCTTTTAAGTCCAAATTCAAGAAAGTGGTGTGACCCAAGCAATTCAATCAATTGGTCCTATTGCACCACTAACTAGACACTCATAAAATATTTTTTAAGAATTTTTAATGCACATTTTCTATCTTTTTCTGATTTAAAGTGTACTGGGGATTTTGTAGTCTATTTTGACCCCTGGTTCTTGATTGAATAATTCGTGCAATTGAATGTACAAGAAATATTTTTTTCAGATTTTTCCTAAATTTTTTTGTTGTCTTAGAAATTCAGTGACATAAATTTCAAGTCAATCGGAGTTGTATAAAAATTCTTATGATATTTTGAACTTCGAAAAATCAGGAATGGTATCCGAATTGATAATAGATCAGTGTGCAAATTTTTAAAATTTTTCTTTAACTCTGATTCATACAACATTTGGATATGTTGTTCTTGGCTTCAAAACTCACATCCAGTAAAAATTGGAGAATTGTTGGACATACAAATCTTTGGGAATTGAATTTATACGTTAAGAGTTTCTCTCAGCCTGAAAATCACTAACAAGAGAATTTTTTTTTCAATAAACATGCAAATTCTAACTAATCCTAAGGTTCATGCAAATCCTAATTTTTCTAAATCTAACAAATCTAAACTACGGGTACTTACCAGAGATATGAACCTGTGATTTCTCTGTTTGTCGTGTCCTGTTTAGATTTCCATGCTTCTTGAAATCAACGTAAAGATAGTAAGTTAGAGATCTCAAATAAGCACCGAAAAGCTTCAAAAATTTTCGTTGCCTCCCCAGCAATGGTGCCAACTTTTTTCGTCGCCACTAGACACGTTAGAAAGATTCAATATTATCATTGTAGTGCGAATCAAGATGGAACAAATAAATTTATAAAATCCAGTGAGTACTAGGTCGTTCGCAGGGAGGCAATCTCAATTTATGCAGAAGCTTTTCAATAGAACTTGCTCTAGACAGATATTTATATATATGTATAGATCAAACATGTAGAAGATCAGAATTTTATTGCATTCAAATAGAGTTTTTCAAAATATAAATTCCTACGATAGCAGATAGATAGATAGATAGAGAGAGAGAGAGAGAGAGAGAGATAGAAGATAGATAGATGATGACGTCGCTTGTGGGATGCTTGTGCAAAGCACGACAACACTTCAGATCGAGAGCGCCGGGATGAATTGTAGAGAGGAGTTGTAGAGGAAGAGAGAGGCTGGAAGAGAGATAGTGGGAGTCTCTCGAAGATAGAGATAACTATTCAATAAGGGGCCCTAGGTCTTCTTTTATAACTTTGATAGAGGGTAAAGAGGGTATTTTGGCCCTCCAACTCATACAACAACCTTAGGTTAATCAGATCCATCGATTGGGAGATCAACGGACCTAATTTGGCCTTAAAACTTCTTCAAAATCGCCTTCTATGCTTTGGGCGCATGAGATGCTAACACATGGCACGCCCAAAGTTGTTGATCCATGATCACATGGCTCCTGCTCCCCCACGCAAGCCAACTTATCTTCTTTGTGTGCCTGCTCACTCAAAATGAGCGCCTGGTCCTCAGTCGTCCGATCGTGATCACTCTTGTTGCCTTTGTGTTGAAGCAAGCATGTTAGATTGCGCATGGGTTCCCGCATCCAGCTGCGATGTGCTCAGATTATGCCACGCGGTTGCATCTGCATGCTCTGCTTGCCATCCGACGGTCCAATTGAGCCCATGCCTAACGTTCTCCTGATTTCTCGCACAGCGCAGATTGAGCACGCACGCTTGCTTGCAAGTAAAGGTGCGAACCGCTGCGCTACTCCGTTTTGTTGTGTTTTCGTTTCAAGGCAACTTTGCTCTCAACCGTTGGATGAAGATCCAACGGTCAAGATCTTCTCCTTCTTTGATGAGGTGTGTATGGAGAGGGAACGTGGTGGCTCATGGACCGTTAGATAGCCATCCAACGGCCCACAGCGGGCGAGGAATGATCTTCAGAGATGGGGCGACGGTGAAGGGTGGCTGTGATGGCACTACATGGAGCCATCATGGCTGTCCATCTTCTTTTCTTTGTATCTGGTGATGTAGACCTCTGATTGGGTTGATTTTTACGCTGTTGGACTGCGATCATTGATCCAGATCCATTTGTGCAATTGGATTTTTATCTAAGGCTTGGATCTTTGTCCTTTAGCTCCATGGCCTCTTTTCTTCTATAGATTGCACAAGATGCTCTGGTTATCTGATTGAGATGATTTAGGAAGCGTTGGACTCCCATCGTCATTCTGATCAGATCTATACAGTTTGATCTGTCATCCACGGCTTCGAATCATCTACGATTAATTTCATCTCTCTTTTGGTATATAAAATGACAATATTGTCTATGCAGCTAATCAAACTAACTATTATACAAATTATGATGCTTATGTATGCATTGTTCCTAAGTTATGCTTGAATCCAACTTAATTTTGGTGATTTAGGTTGCATGATTGTTGTGCAATCAATATCCAATATATGATGTGGAAACCTCCATCCCGTAGGGTGAAGGTGTAGAAGGGGCCTGATAGACATAGTGAGCTTGGCCTTGATTTGGGTTCATAACGTGCCTTTGGTTCGGTATGCTATTCGTATTCGTTAGAGGTTGGGAAGGAAGTGAACTAGGCTGGCATGTTCTAGCCATCTACTTAAGTTGATTGTGAACCTTTGTGATTTCTTCCTTATGTTGTTTTTGTATATTAGTCTGCGTTGGTCTTCTGCATATTAGGTAAGGTCTGCAAAATCAAGCTCATTTGATCTTCTTTGGTAGGCCCAGTTTGGAAATTCAGGTTGAGCCTAGGCTGAGTAGGCTGATACGGTTGCGGAGCTTGTGGTTGGGGTTGGAATTGAGGTCTCGAGTTTTGATTATTTCCTGACCACGTGAAATTTGGATGATTATGCCATCCATGGTTATATGAGTTGGAGAAAGGATCATTCTGGATGGCATGGAGGTCCTCGTAGGTCTGAGGAGCTCCAGAGTAATCAGAGTTCCCCCGACTAGAGTAGGATGGTTCGGTGTTTCCTTGGAAACTAGGATCAAGCAGGGTTGGATAAGCATCCATCCCCTGATATATTGGTGGTGAATGTTATGCATAGCCTCCCTACCTGAGGGCGGCTGTGCATACCAGTTTTCCTACGAAGAGGTGGCTCTCTGTAGATGTCGAGTTAGTTCGTCCACTTTCTCGATAATGGAGACCTTATCTAGGCGATTAACCACCAACTCCAGGTCCACAAATGTAGATAAGTCTCGTGTTTCATGTGCCCCTCGTGTGTTTGTCAATGCACGGGTGGTCGTTCGGTTGAACACACCCATAGACTCATTGTTTATGGAGTTCTCGCACATGTTCTTGAGAATCTCCTAAATGGTGTCTTCATGTTAACCCATGATGTTGGCACCACAAGTTGCATTGACAAATAATCTAATGTCTTTACAGAGTCCTTGGTAAAAAGACTGGACTTGTTCCCATTTAGGAACTCCATGATGAAGGCATTTCCGCATGAGATCTAGAAAGCTATCCCATGCTTCATGAAGTGGTTCTTCCGCATTCTATGTGAAATGCGTGATTTAGTGCCTCAAGGCATTTGTGAGATTAACCGGGAAGAAGTTTTTTAGGAATTTAGCTTGTAGTTCCTCTCATGTGTTGATCGGTTGAGCCAGGGTTCGATACCAACGGGTAGCCTTATCCATAATAAAGAAGGAGAACACCTTCATGAGGAGGATGTCTCGATTTTGAACAGGTGGTCTAAAAGTTTAGGCCAGATGTTTTAGTTGTTTGATGTGCTGGAAATGGTCTTCGGAGTTCAAGCAGTAAAATTTGGGGATCGTGCTGATCAAATTCAGCTTCAATTCAGTATCAAGTCCTCTAGATGGGATTTGCACCCTGGGTTTGATAGCTACCACTGTGGGATTGTAGTGATCTTGCATCTTCGGATGCCGTCGGGGGTTTATGAATGCATGAAGTAGATCTCAGAGATTCTGCAATTGATTCTGAAAGTTGGGCACTTGGCCTTCTCCTTCAAGATCTTGATTCTCCATAGAAGTAGAGGATGGAGAACTAGGTTCAGAAGTGGAATTGTCGAAAGATATTTCGATCTTATTGGAAGGGAACCCAAACAATTGAGCTGAGGCTTGACCTTGGCTAGAGTGAATTGCTAACGAAGGTCTCAAGATTAACCTTAATGACCTCCTCCCGTGCATGCACTATGGAATCATATGAGGGATGGAATGTGTATTGGACCCACTCGAGGTAGCCAACAAGGCTGGGTGACTATGGCAGTTCGAGGCAAATGGATCCCTGGATCAGAAACTCACCCACCTGAGAATTACTTGGGTAGCTAGGAAGGGAGGGTCCTGCAAAGACATTTCACACCCGACCTTCCTTGTTACCATGATTCCAAGTAGACTGGAATGTGTGAGCTTGAATCCTAAGTCTACCAGTTTTAATCTTGCTTGTGCCTTGAATTTCACTTGAATTAGAAGTTAATTCGATTTATGGCCTAATTTGGAGTTTGGTTGATTCACAATGTGGACCAACTTCACTTGACCAATCCTAAAGTTGAGGATAAGGGTCAAGGATATAAATTACCCTAAATTGGTTCTCAAGCATGTTATTAGGTCCTAAATTTTAATGATCCAAGTGATTATAGAGTCTTGATTTTAGGGTCCACTTGATTATATCAATTCAAACAAGGGCCTGGGTAGCACACAATGCGGGAATGTATTCCTTTTTAAGCAGCAAGTGTGTACTAGTCCTTGAAACCCTAATGTGGAAACCCTAGATTGGCTCTATTTCCAAGTCCAATTCTTCCAAAGATGGTACCTTGGGCTCAATCAAGAAGGTGAATAGCCTAAGAAACCTTATGTCCCTAATAGGTGAAAGTATTGGGATGGGGATCTCTAATCAATCAATCAAATCAAATCAGAAAACTTGAATGATGATTACTAAGTAAATATGGCAAGTTGGACCTGATTGATTTCTTTTTCAATCTTTCTAAGAGAGGAGGAGTTTAAAGAAGAAGGGAATGTGGTTACGTGCCCTTGGTGTGGTTGCTTTTGCAGTCGATCTTCAGGTTCAGCTCACAACAACACAACAAAAGAGATATAGCAAGTTAGGATCAAATCAGAATAAGTATGATTAGTGAGTGAAATGCGGTTGCTCCCCAAAAATGGTGCCAAAATGTTGATGAGATCTCGTCGTAGTTTTAGAGAATCGTGTCACAGTATAGCGACGAAAATTGAATCAACATTTAAATTTATAAGTGCTCGAAAAACGTGAGTTCCAAGGTCATTTGAAGGGAGCAAATGATCACAAATCAAGCACTAATCCAATATTCAAACAAAACTTAAGATATATAAAAAACATATTCAATGAATTGCAAATTGTATATCAGAGCCAGTGAACAAAGATAATGTAGAGAGAGAGATATATAAGGCCCAAAAAAGATGGTGGTTGAGACCTCCAATATATCCTTTAATACTTAGTTTCTCTTCCTTCAAACTCAATGTTAACTTCAACACTTAGGCAAATCTCAGCACTTTAATTTCTTAGCAGTAAAGCCCATTATACTTACCAAATTTTCCCAAGTTAGATGTCCTCAGCAGTTCACAGACAGCTTAAGTGCTCAGCCCAATTTCCTTCACAAACACAAGCTGAGCCCTAATTCTCTTTGGAGCAAAACCCTACCACCTCTCTCACAGCAGACCTTCTCTCTCTAAACCCGATCCAGACTATAGACCAAACTTGGTTCAAGCATAAACCAGGCCAGTCCCACATGCAGCAGGCACGGGTAAGGGCACATGTGCATGGTGTAAGGGTAGGGACCTAACCTTAGTGACTCGAAGGTGATAAACCAACGAGCCCAAAATAATAAGTATCAAGATTTTTTTTAGTGCCCTACAATGTGGGACAAAAGCTTGCTGTTCCTTTTCGTGTGCAGCTGCTCAGAGATGATCCTTCAATTGGTGTTGTTGCTGCTACTTCGTCCAATTGAAGCCCCAAAATTCTTCGTGGGGGTATTCCACTGAGCCTAAAGGTGATAGCAGCGAGGATGATGATTGGGCAGGGGTGGACCATGGTGGAGAGAAGCGAAGAGCAGGCGAGGACCTGCAAACCAAACTACAGGTTCGTGGCCCCAATTAAAAAGCTCAAAAGTAGTGCCGGAGTGTGTGGAGTGTGTTGGTGGAGTTAATTTGGTGTTTCATGTAGCGTAGATTGCCGGATGGTGACTGTGATCGGTGGGTTGAGTGGGTTTGTCCAGCCACAGATTTCAGAGGTTGAAACTCCAAATTTCCTTGGGGCTTTTGATCTCTAAAACAAGTGGAAGGTGTGGGTGACAGTAATATTATCGTGGGCCCTAGCTAGCCACATTTAGTCAGGTTTTAATGATAAAAGCTCCTACCTAATCATCTGAGGGTCATAACTTCACATCATTCTGATTTGAGAAGAAAATAAGAAATTAGGGTTAATTTTGAAATTTTAAAAGTAAATCACAAATACAGAATAATCATGGGGTCACTCAGGGGTTAATTTAAGGTTAAATGAGCACAAAGTCTACAAAGTGGGTCAACGCAGACTAAAATAGGGTTTCACGCATTTTAAGGGCGAAAATAGTACCAAAATCCAAATTATCAAACCCACTTAAATTGAAGAGGTTATGGTAATGATAAAATTAATCTAAACCTCCTAAAATTCATAGAAAAATATTCTAAGAGGTTGGTACCTTTGGTTTGATCATCTGAACCCATTTTTACCTAGAACAGAGTTTTAGACGGAAATTTACCCTAATTTGGGATTTTGTGCAAATTACCAGTCAAACGTGATCAGAACTCAAATCCAAGTTCACCATTATATTCCTTGGGTCTAAATTAGGTTAGCACCAAAATTTGGGCCCAATCAGAGTTAGTCTTGCCCTAATTTGCATTTTAGCCCTTAAAAACTCTTACATTTAGCACAACAGGTTTCAATTTTATTACGATTTGGTCCCTAACTTTCTCGTATATCTTGCAAAAAGGGCCCTTTCACCATTTATGGTGTGAAAGCTCCATAGTGAAGATTCAAGGGAGGATTTCTCCCTCGAATCTAATCCAAAATCTTACCAAATTTGGAGGGATTGACCTAGGGATGATTCCCAATCAATTGAATCACCTCAAGAGGCCTAAATCGACCCATAGAGAGCAGGCGAATGCGAGGAAATTTGGGGATATTTTTCCTTAAAATTTTAGGCAATTCTAGCTTCTTTCCTTGCTTTTGAGCTCAGTTTTGAGCCCTATAAAAGGCCCTTGAGTCTAGGCCATCCTCTTAAGCCAAGATTGGACCAAAATAGCTCTCCCTTCTCCTCGTCCGGCCAAATGCAACTTGCCCTCTGGCGACCTCCTCTTTCTTCCTCCTCTAGCTAGAAAAGCACCAAATTGGGTGGCCTTTCATCCTCCTTTCTTCCTCGTGCTCTAGCCAAAGAAAGAGCGTCTTCTACCTCATCTTTGTCGTCGACACCTCACCGGACCTCATCGTCTTCTTCACGTCTGGCTGGTCAACGCTGGACGCTGCTACCTCTCTCGCTCCTTCTCGCTCCTTCAACTTCTTCCTATCTCTTTATAGAACTTCCTTGGACTCTCAAACTTCACTTTCAACCACCAGATCACCCTCAACACCACCATCTCCCCCACGTTCGGCATGAGCTCCGGCAAGCTCACGCCACAACACCCAAAAGCATCGCCATACCTTACTGATTAAAAGCCTCAAAGAAATTTGGGGTATTTATCGCGCTTTCACTCCATCGATCACCACACTCCTTGCTCTCCATCTTTGATGTCCACAGACCTCCACCAACCACCACATGCCTTGAAAGCACCACCACATCACTCGCCTTCACACGGTGAAACTTCTGAATGTGTTTGACAAGGCAGCAAGGTTGTTTTTAAGCATGCAGGACTTCACCATAGCACCGTCGCCACCTTCATCATCTCTGTCATTGATTGCCTCTCTCCGGCCTTCATTCAACCTACTACGACCCTCGCTTGAAGCGACTTTAGTTCATGAAGCCACTGGCACCAGCAATTGCAAGAGAAGCCTCCAGAAGAAGCCTTGATTTGACAAAGCTATCTGCTACAGCATGCGAAGCTGCAGGCAAAGGAAAGTGGGAACTTTAGTCCCACATCGTGTGAGGAAGAGCCACCAGCTGTAGATAAAACTAATGTGTCCTAGGCTCGTTGCTTCAGCACGCATTGGGGGTAAGGTCCCCATTCACACATGCATATGCACATCCTTGCCCGTAGTTCACACCACGAGGGACTAGGATGGATCATATTGCTCGATTACTGTTCATCTAGGCTTGAAGAGAAGGAAATTTGAGGAGGGAGGGGGTTTTTGCACTGTAGCCTTGAGATTCGTGCCCCTCCTCTCACTCATCACTTATAGTTGTTGAGCCTTGTCTCTGCTACTTGCCTCCTATGCCTTATGCTTGTGAGGCTTGTGCTTTATGGTTCTTTTGAAGCTTTGATTTAAGGCATCTTGGCCTTAGATGTGACGTCTGACTTGGTTACTTCCTTGGTTCTAACGTTGTTGTGGATATTTGGTTGTGGTTACTGTTGGATTATTTGAGAGATTTGATTAAAGCTTAATTGTAGGGTTAATTTGGTGGTTTAAACCATAATTTTTAGCGCATTCTTTTTGTACTATGATACCTGACATTCTGAGATACATTTCTGATATATATATTGATTATCATTTTGATTTCACCTGCATTTTATTCTTAATACTGTGATTAGTGATTTATTTGCTTAACTTGCTCCTTGTGAATGACCTTGGACTCACTTCTGTTTTCAAGTTTATAAATTTTAAATGTTATATCGATTTTGTCACTATACTACGATGCATTATTTTCCTAAATACAAAAAATTTTGACGTTCAACATTTTGGTGCTGCTGCTGAGGAGCAACATGCATTACATTCACTAATTACACTTTAATTTGATACTAACTTGCTTTATCTAATTTTTTGTGATTTTGCGAGGTGAATCTAAAGATCAACCGCATGAGCATCTGCACTAGGGGCAGGTAATCTCATTCCCTTCTTAAGCCCCTATCTCTTAAAGGATTAAAAACTAAATCAATTAGGATCAACTCACTTATTTCGTAGTAATTAATCATCTAAGTTGCTTGATTTGATCTGATTTGATCCCCATCCTAATACATACACCTATTAGGGACCTAAGGTGCCTTGGGCTATTCACCTTCTTGATTGAGCCCTAGGTGCCAACATTATAAAGAATTGGACTTGGAAAACAGAGCCAAATTAGGGTTTTCACATTAGGGTTTCAGGAAAACACACTTGCTTGATTTAAAGAAAGCATATTTCCTGCATTGTGTGTTACCTAAGCCCTAGTTGAATTGATCTAATCAAGTGAATCCTAAAAGAAAGCTTGACAATCACTTGAATCACTAAAACTTGGGACCTAATAACTTGTTTGCAAACTACTTCAGGGTGATTTTGGGTTCTTTACCCAACTCATCCTCAATTTTAGGGTAGGTTAGGTGAAGTTGATCCACTTTGTGGGCCAACGAACGTCTAAATTAGGTCACAAATCAAAATCAACTCTAAAGTTCAAGTGAAATTCAAGGCATATACTCAAGATTAAAATTGCTAAACTTAGGAGTCAAGCTTGCTCATTCCAGTCTACTTGGATTCTCAGTGACAAGGAAGGTCGAGTGGGGGAAACCCTGTAACCTGTAGGGATTCTCTCCTGTGTAGAGGTCTTTGCAGGACTCTCCCTTCCTGGCTGCCCAAGTAATTCTTGGGTGAGTGAGTTTTTGATGCAGAGATATCATCCACCTCGAACCTCCTTAGTCATCCAAAGATTTTTTGGGTGCCTCAATTGGGTCCATTACATATTCTATCCCTTATCTGGTTCTTTACTGCATGTTCGGGAGGAGGTCCTTAAGACCAAATTTGAGGCTTATGGGTGTGTTCGACTGGACTATTCAATGCACGGTGTGTTCGACTAGACAATCACTCGTGCATTGACAAACATGCGAGGGACACATAAGACTCAAGGCCTATCTGCATCGTCGATCTGGAGTTGGTGGCCGGTCGTTTGGATAAGGTCTCTATCATTGAGAAAAAGGTGGACGAACTGACTCGACAGCTACAAAAAGCCACCGCTGCACAGCAGAGCATGTATGCGCAACCGCCCTTAGGTAGGGAGGCTGTGCATAACATTCACAACCACTCTTACCGGGGGATGGACTCGTATCCACCACCGTCTGATCTTGGTTTTGGAGGAAACTCCTGACCTACCTACTCTAGTTGGGGGAACTATGAACCCTCGTATTCTGATTTTTGTGGACTTCCTCAGACCTTTGAGGATCTCCACGCCATCCAGAATGATTTGTTCTCTAACACCTATAACCCTGGATGGCACAATCATTCAAACTTCGCATGGTCGGGTAATAATCAGAACTTGAGACCTCAATTCCAACCTCAATCACAAGCTCCACGTAAATATCAGCTCGCTTAGTCTAGGCTTAATCTGAATTATCAATCCAGGCCGTCAAGGGAAGATCAAATGAATTTGATTCTGCAAACATTGGCTGACATCTAAAAGACCAATGCGGCTATGTAGAAACATCGCAAGGATGAGATCACAGAGGTTGGAAATCAACTCGCACAGATGGCTAGGTCATGCCAACCGGGTGCACTCCCATCTCAACCTCTACTGTTCGAGTCGTTAAATCGGTGTCTTTGTCGTGTTGTAGTATAGCCAGAATAGTGCTCAAACAAATAAATTTATTCCTAAAAAATGTTTTGAGGTCGAACACAGGGAGCAATATGGAATTCAGTTCTCAAAATTGCAATTTAAGATAAGAAAGCCATGAAATTATAAACAAAAACTGCTTCAGAATAAAATAGTACTAGGATCAAGTGTCAGAATGCAAAAATAATGGAGTAAAATGGTGATTTAGATCACCAAATACTCGTTACAATGATAGCTAGTGAACTTAATGTACATATGAATGAAATGCGATCAATCAATCATCTGATTTACTAATCAGATGGCTTAAACTACTCAAGCTTCTCTATTCTTCTTCTTCTTCTGCCCTTGTTCTTCTCTTCTTTCATTCTCTGTCTTTCTTGCCTCTGCAACTCTTCTTCTTCCTTCTGCCCTTCTTCTTCCTTTGGCTTTCTTCACACAGCAGGGGAAACTTCTTGAATTTAGCTAAGTGTTAGTCATTTTCACCAGGAGCAAAACCCTCCCCCTACCTGCGCAGGATCTCCTTCTCTCTTTCTCTCTTTAGCAATCGCTCTTCCAGAGCCACAGGGTAATGGAGTTATCGGATCTAGCATACCTGGGTCTAGGCTCACCGGCAGTGGGTGATGAGCGAGGAGTGAGGGTTAGGCAGGCTAACGGGTCAGGCCAGGTCTGCGGGTAGAGGTCACGGACGAGGCGGTGCATGGGTGAGAGGGACCTCACCCCGTGTTTGGAGGCGAATAGCCTACTTGACAAATTCAACTTATGCGTGGTCACAGGGTCGTCTGTTCACGATGTGGCACTATTCGCTTCCCTCTCCTTCGCATGTCTGCAACAGCACTTCCTCCTTCAATTGGTGTAGCTAGCATGGATAATGCATCCAAGTTCCCACCTGGACGTGTTCATAAGTTGTTTTCGCGCAACCTGGGGATAGAGCCTAGAGCTCGCACCGCAAGAACATGGCTCCAAGCTTGCTTGGAGCTCCTTCGTTAGTGGCAGCGAAGGGTAGAACCTAAAATCCAAGAATATATTAGCAGATTTGCCGTGGAGTGGTGAGTGTGGTAGTAGTTGTGTGGCATGGCATGAGTGAGGGTGGAGGTCAGACAGTGACAGGTTAGGTCGGAGATGATGGGTCTGTTCAGGGGGTGGTGTGAGTGGATGGATTGGGAAATTGAGAGAGGGGAAATGAGCGGAGAGGTGTGGTGGAGGTTTTGAGGTAGTCGGCGAGGGGCTTGGTGGTGTGTGGAGCAAGATGTACCTCACCGGAGGTGTGGCCAGAGCGGTACAAGACGGAGTCACAGAGGCATGGTTGAGGTTTAAATGGCGTGTCGAAAGTACTGGTGTGATGAGGAAGAGGTTAGGGAGCAGTTGAATGTACTAACGGATGAAGTGGGAAGGGGAAGGTGCCAGTTGTGGTGTTGTCGGCGCTGGAGAAGATGACAGCTCCGAGGAGAGGGAAATGGCGAGGAAGAGGGAGATCAAGGCGCCAGTTGGTACGGCTCAACATGGGAAGAAGCGAGGAAGATAACTTCGCTGCTGGTATTGCGAACGGTGGATGAAGATGGACGGAGGGGCTCACCGGATGTCGAGGAGCTTTCGACCGAGAGATAGAGGAATTAGGGGGGAATCTTGGCCGATTTCGAGCATGAGGAAGACGGTCTGAGCAGGAGGTTCTTTTATAGACCTTAGGAGGAAGTTTTGAGCTTAGGAAGCAAGCTACCCAAGCTTTCAAAGCTTGCTAGAGTTTGGAAATTCCTTGATACCCAAATCTCTATGCGTTGTCATGAGAGATTGGAAAGGTTTTGGGACATGGGATTTGGTTCAAAAGGAAGGGAATTTCTTGACAAACTTCCCTTTCAAATTTGAAAGGGATTCGTCAAGAAATCAAGGAGTTCTTTCCAAATTAAGGTCGTCGGAGCAAGTAGGAATAGGTTTAATGGCAGTAGGGACCTTTTTGTGAGAACGACGACAAAGTTAGGGATCTATTTGAAAAGATTTTGAAAGTTAAGGCCAGAAATGTAATCAGACAAGACCAAATTGTGAACTTGGTCAAGACAAACTCATCTTGGGTAAAAATTTTGGTACAAACCTAATTTGGACCTAAGGAAGCCAATGGTGAAGTTGGATTTTGATTTTGACCACGTTTAACTAGGTAATTTATGTAAAAACCCAAATTAAGGCAAATATCTGTCTGAGACTCTGTTCTGGGTCAAAACAGGTTCTGATGGTTGAAGGTTCCATACCCTAGAGAATATTTTTCTATGAATTTTAGAAGGTTTAGGTGAATTTTATCTTGACCAGAACCTCACTTAATTAGGCAGGTATGTTTTTAGGGTTTCGAAAGTCATTTAATTCTCAAAACATGTGCAAACCCTTTTCTGATTGTTCTAACCCACTTGTTAGCCTTTTAGGACCATTTGACCCTTAATTATCCCCTAGGTAAACCCATGGTTGTACTGCATTCATGATATGCTGGTAAAATTACAGTTTTAACCCTAGTTTCTTATTTTTCCCTCACAATGTTTATGTAGTGACTTATGGTATTAACTTTGATTCTAAACCATATGCCCTTTTGATGCTTAAAACTCTGATGTGTGCTTTTTCTTGTAGATTAGGTCAGAATGCCGATAGTAGGCCTAGAGGTACTCAAGTACCAACTAAGATCCGGACCTAACTAGCTCTAGCCTCAATCTGCTGCGAAGGTTTCTAAGGCCCATAAGAACTAACCTAAGGTTCGTTGAACTCCGCAGCTAAAGCACCCGTGCTTGTAACATATTTTAGCCCAGGTCCAGTTTGCAGTGTGTTTTTGTAAGAGAGAGGTAGAAGAACTTTTCTTTATTTTTGGAGGGTTTTCTCTCTCTTTTCTTTTTATTTATAACTTCAGATTAGCTTTACAACATGGTCTGTGTTGGATTCTTAGTTCCCACCATCAATCCTTGTAGGATCCCTGGCAATCAATGCTTTGGGATAGCACCGCCCATAACAACCGCCAGAACCCTGGCTTTAGAGATTTCGAGATAATCCTACCCATGGCGTTTTGTAGCTAAATCCAGACCCTAGCAATCGATGCTTCGTGATAGCACCGCCCATGGCATCTGAATCAGCACAAGGTGCTTACATGCCCTCAGTAGGATATTCAGATATCCTAGGAGATAAGCACCAAGGAGACGATATGTTATTGTGCATCTTCGAGGGAAATTTCCCGCCTCTCTGCGTTGGGAACTCGTCCAAATCAACTTGTGTTGATCAACCGCTCCTAATCTAGGTAACCTTTTCAGAATATATTTAACCCATTTACGAGATTTTGATACTTAGGCACACTGAACCAGACTATGTGTGGATTGGGGAGCTTAGGTTACCGAGTCCCGCAAACCAGAGGTTAGTTAATGAGGCCGAATAATCCCTAAGCCTTAGACCTAATACTTAAGCTTCTCATTTTCCCCAACCTCTTGAGGACTATCCAAATCTTAGCGGATACTTGAATTTTTAAGCCTAGGATTGTAGCCTAAGAGGCTTAAGATCATCGTTCCTACTAATCTCTTTTTGTTTCTTTAGCACTTTCTGCCTTTTATTTCCTTTCTTTTGATTTGGTCTAGAACTAAGTCAATTTCTTAATCTTTTACTAATGATTATCTCTTTTTCTTTTCAAATTGTGCTCGTTTTTAACATTTTTATCTCCTCCCCTTTTTCTCCTCAAAAATGATATGCCATCAAAATTTCCTCCCTTCTCCTATTTTTGTTCATTTTCAAAAATTTTTATTTTTTTGGTTTTTTTGGAATATGTGATTTTTTTTTAAACCCTTTCTTGTGAAGTGATTTTCACATATGTTTTGCACTTTAATACCCCCCTATGCCTATGATTTACAATGTCCTCATTGTAAATTAGGTGGGTTCAAGTTCAGCTTAGATCATTCATTAGAACAGGTGTTAGGTGGGTGAATGGGTTGGGGTGACTGTTGCGGACGATTTCAAGATCGAGTATGGGTACCAGTGGTGGAGTCGACTGTTCTAATGGATGAACCGTAAAGTGCAATATGAGTTCAGCATAAGATGTGTCAGGAAGGGTTTCGGGTTTCTCAAAATGACGAGTTGCCTCCTGTTAAGCATTGAGTTTAATGCCATCAGCCGGGTGCAATGAGCTCAGGGAGAATGGAGGGTAAAAGATACCTCAGCCAAGTCAGCCGGGCGTAATGAGTTCAATGAACGTTTTGAGTCTCTGACCGTTCACGACAAAAGGTTATGAATTGTGGTTGAGTTGACTAATTTCGATAGCTCCATTTCCAAAGATTTGTCGAACATGGTATGGTCCAATCCTTTTTGATCTGAGTTTTCCTGGGAGCAATTTGAGCTTGGCGTCAAAGAGTAGGACTTTCTGGCCAGGGAAAAAGATCTTTCTGGATATGTGCTTATCATGAAAGGCCTTAACCCACTCTTTGTAAATTCACGAGTTCTCATACGCGTCATGGCATAGTTCATCGATCTCGCTCATTTGAAGCTTTCAATGGGTTCCTACCTTAGAAAGATCGAGATTGCAGTTTCGTACTGCCCAATAGGCTTTGTGCTCCAATTTGACAGGGAGGTGACACGCCTTCCTGTACACCAATTTGAAGGGAGACATGCTTAATTGGGTTTTGTGGGTTGTCCTATAAGCCCACAAAGCTTCCAGAAGGCAAGTAGACCAATCTTTTCGATCAGGCTGAATAGTGACCTGAAGGATCTTCTTGGTCTCTCGATTTGATAACTCAGCTAGACTGTTAGTTTGGGGGTGATAAGGAGTCGAGCTTCTATGCGACACCCCGTACTTGGTCATCAGTGATTTGAATTGAGCATTCTTGAAGTGGGTCCCTCCATCGGAGATTATGGCACTTGGAATCCCAAACTAAGAAAAGATGTTCTTATGAATGAATTTGATAACCACCTTATGATCGTTGGTTCGGGTCGGAATGGCTTCGATCCATTTGGACACGTAGTCAACAGTGAGAAGAATGTATTTGAAGTCGTCCGAAACAAGGAAGGGTCCCATAAAATCAATCCCCCAGATATCGAAGATTTTGCATACGAGAATCGACTATAAAGGAATCATATTGTGGTGGCTCATGTTGCTTAAGGCCTTGCAACGAGTGCATGCCTTACAGTGATTGTATGCATCTTTCAAAATCGTGGGCCAATAGAAGCCGCATTGGAGGACTTTTGCAGCGGTTTAATGACCAGAGAAGTGTCCAGCTGAAGCTTGGTCATGGCAGGACAAAATGTCCTTAAATTTCGCTTCTGGAACACATTGTCTGATGATCTGATCAGTACCAATGCGGAAGAGATACGGGTCTTCCCAAAAGTAGTATTTGGCATCGGAAAGTAATTTGTCCTTCTTGGCTTTTGGCCAATCGGATGGGATTTGATGTGATGCCAAGTAGTTTACTAGATCAGCAAACCATGGAAGTCCTAAACTGATAGTCGGGAGGTGCTCATCGGAAAAATGTTCAGTAATGGGTCTGGAAGGGTCGATAGTGTCAGAAGGAAGGCAGGATAAGTGATTAGCTACCACATTCTATTTTCCTGTGTTGTCACGAATCTCGAGGTTAAACTCTTGCAACAGCAATATCTAGTGGATTAACCAAGGTTTCGCATCCTTCTTCGCAAGGAGGTGACTCATAGCAGTGTGATCTAAGTAAATGATAATACGGGAACACAAAAGATACGATCTGCACTTTTCCAGGGCAAATACTATGGCTAGCAGCTCTTTCTCAGTAATTGTGTAGTTATGCTGAGCCATGTCAAGTGTCTTGCTAGCATAGTAGATGACCACGGGTTTCTCGTCTATTCTCTATCCAAGTACTGCACCTACAGCGCAATCAGATGCATCGCACATGATCTCAAAGGGTTGAGACCAATCAGGGGGCTGCAAGATAGCTGCTAAGGTAACTCAATCACGCCGGACTTCAAATGTGATTGCGTAGCAATCATAGGGCTTAATTGACCTATTAAGCTAGAACTTAACATAAGATAAGGTAATTCATGCATTCATAAGCATTATATGTGTCTTTACTGCTTTTCTTTAGCTTTGCATAAATTAATGTTATAATGTGCTGATTAAGTGCATTATGTCGATTGCAGGCAATAAGTTGATTAGGAGCTGGTCTGGAGGTGGATCTGAAGCTGGATCAGGAATAATGAGTGTTGCAGTAGGACTGGAGTAGAAGACTTAGATTAGACATAGGGAATAATGATGTAAGGGAGTTAAGGTTTCTATTCTATTAAGTAGGAATAAAGTAGTAAAATGTGAAGAGCTTAGGCCCATCCTAGCCCTAGGATAGCCTAAAGACTTCCCCAAGCCTTAGCCACCCTTAGATTAGGTCACAGCACCCTAAGAGGCCTTAAACCCCTAGTTCCAACCCTTATCTGGACGTCCAGATAAGTTATAGGATGTCTAGGACCCTTAGCCATCTCCCGCACACCTCAAACCTACTTCTACAGTGTTATTAGACATCCAGGCACTTTGTCAGACGTGCAATTTCTGCAGAATACCCAAAACAGAACCTAGATTTCCCCCTGACTCAGATTGGATGTCTAAAACTGAAGTCTAGACTTTTGATTTTTGAGTATAAGTCGTCTGATAATATTTTTGGACATCTGGGACTGGTCTCCAGTCCCTGTTTTGAGATTCAAGCCTTAATCTTGGATTTCTAGCTCCCTTGACCTAATCCCAACCCCATAAGAACCTAAATTAAGGTGTCCTAACCCTAGTACATCACCTTTAGACCTACCTAAGGACCTAATTAGGTCCTCACCAAACCCAATTGACTTAGATCAAAGTCAATTACCATCACCTAAGCCAATTGGACTCATTGAGTCCAATTGAGCTCAAATCTCAACCCACACAAGTTCAATTGGACTTAGTGAGAGTCCAATTGACCTAAACCCAACTTAATTGAATTATTTCACTCTCAATTAGGTTTACACTCATTCAATTAAACTTAGGTTAAGTTTAATTGCAATTTCCCCTTAGCAATTAGGGTATGCAACCCTAATTCAAGGTATACACCTACCCAAACCCCTTAGGACCTAACCTAGACCTCTTAGACACCTAGGGCACCACCACCACACACACACACACACACACACACACACCCATTCACGCACCCACACTTCTCTAGGGTTCTCTAGAACCCTCTTGAAGTGGCGCCAACTCTTGGTTGCCAAATTTAGCAACCAAGAGGCATTCAATTCTTAGATCCACAAATTGTGGATCTAAGAACCACTTCTATCCTTTCATGGCCAGCCACTCTTGGGCTCTCTCTAGAGAGTTCCACACTTCTCTAGAGAGGATCCCTTAGGTCTATAAAAAGACCTAAGGGGTGGCCATTTTCGCCCATCCACATTATTGGCACTCATCCACTTTTTGGCCATACTTGCTTGGCTCCATCCACCTCCACTTAGGCTAGCCGCCACCCTCTCCACTCCATCTCCACGAGCTGAGCACCACCATGAAGGACACCATGCCAGGATGTTGGATCACTCCTCCAACCTCTCTTCAAGGGCCGGCCTAAGCCCCATTGGTCGCCCCTCATTCTCCTCTCTACTACTCTAAGGCCATCGGAGACCACCTCTGAATGCCTTCACTTCTAATAGATTAGTAGCTAGCTCTTTTCATTTATTGCTTTTATTTATTGCTTAGTAGTGTAGTCCTTATTCTCCCGCAATGATGCATGCAAAATCCCCCCATAGATTCCTGTATGCGATCATTTTCTGTTAGCTAGATTTACATTTTTAAGCATTCATGTACAAGCATTCCCCTACAAGTTCATGTTGCATACACTCTCCAAATGAATGAATGAAAAATATATTTTCTATGTATATATGTCTATGTGTTAAGAATCACCATGAGCTTATTGCAATATCTTTTGTGTGATTAATGTTGCCTGTTTTTAATTCCTGATATTCTTGCAACTAACCATGTCATACTTAAAATATGTAATAATCATGAACCGGCATGCAACTCTAAACATAATAGAGCGGTAAAAGATCAAATTCAAAAGTAAAACAAATGCCTCCCAGAGACGAATGACTGGGACTCAAGTCTCATTATCTTTTGTTAAACATCATTGTTTGATTGTATTGTGCACAATACTACGATGCTTTTCCTATTGAAATGCACTCTACGCTACCAAACAAAATGCCAGAGTGCACTCTTTGGTGATTTCAAAGGAGGCATCCTTAGATAACAAATTAGTTAGGGGGTGCACAATTTTTGAGAAATCAAGAATGAATCGATGGTAAAAATTGACGTGCCCCAGGAAGGATCGGATGTCTTTGACCGAGCTAGGCATAGGGAGTTTGGAAATCAGATTCACTTTAGCTCTATCAACCTGGATGCCTTTTCAGAGATAAGATATCCTAGGACAATTCCCTCAAGTACCATGAAGTGACACTTTTCCCAGGAAAGAACCAAGTTCACATCGATGCATCGCCTGAGGATCTGGACCAAGTGGAGGAGTGATGAGAGACTCATCATGAGCCATAACTAGCTCATTTTGACCTAATAAAGAGAATAAAAGCTCCTGCATAACCTAGAAGAGGGCCTAATTGAAGGAATAAGTGTTCTGAGAAGAAAACATGAAATAAAGGTTAAAACTGTAATTTTACCATTGCAGTACATAAACAAGATTTCTTAAAGATAAAACATAGGTCAAATGGTATAAATGAGATAGAAAGTGGGTTGAATCAATCAGAAATGAGTTCATGTGCAATCCAGGAATTAAATGACATTTGGTAACCCTAAAATAGACCCGCTTAATTCAACAAGGTTCCAATCAGGATAAAAATCAAGTAAACCCTCTAAAAATCATTATAAAATATCCCCTAGGGTTTAGAACATTTAATTTGGCCTTTGGAACCTAGTTTGACCTAGATTAGGGTCCATGATCATCAATTGACCTAATTTGGGTTTTTATGCAAAATGTCCATTCAAACGTGGTCAAACCTAAAATACAACTTCACCATTGGATTCCTTAAGTCCAAATTAGGTTTTTACCAAAATTTGGACCTAAGGGGAGGTCATCTTGACCTACTTTGCAATTTAGTACACCTAATCACATTTTGGTCCCTATCTTTTGAAAACCATCACTTAAACCCCCCTAGCTTCCTCGCCAATCTTACAATCAGGTCCCTCCACCATTATTGGGGAGTGATCCTGCTCTGGCGAGGATTAGAGAGGGAATACTCTCTGATCCCTCAAAGATCCCCTCCCAAAATTGGAAGGGAGATTCTCTGAGGAATCCCCTTCCATCTAAGCCTGATCTTGATCCTAGATTTGCACTCAATCTCTCCTGCGAACGCACGAGAGATTTGGGTATCTAACCACCTTCCATCTCCGGTGAGACATCGGTGATAGAAGGCGTGCCCTCCATGCACAAGAAGCACGGCCAACACCTATAAATTAAACCCTAGCTCCGGTCGAACCTCCTCAGCTTGACTTGGCCGGGATTCCACCTCAAATTCATCTCCTTCTTCGGCCAAGGTGTCCAGCGAGCTTTGGCGAGCCCCCCTCCTCTTCCTCTTCGCTTTGCCACAAAACTAGTGGTAGAGCCGTCTTCCTCATCCTCCTCCGCGTCGTGCAACACCCACGCGCGCTGCCCTAGCCCCATCGTCGCCGCCGTCTTCCTCCACTGGGCGTCTTCTTCTCCGGTGATAGCAGGTACTGCCGTCCGCCTCCTCGTCCAATTCATCCCTTTAGTTAGGTTAAAACCATTCTTCTCTACCCCCTCTTTCATCTCCCTCATTTTATTTCATCAAAAACCCCTCGACCGCCGCTGTTCACCATCACCTTCTTCATCTCCTGCCACCCTCCATCGAGACACTCCCATCGCTCCGCAGCCCCACACGCCTCGCCGACCATCGCATAACCTCCGCCTCACCTCATTGAGTAACCTCCGCCCATCCACAGTCCCTATAAGCCTCCACAACAGTCCCCCGAACTCACCCATCCATCCGGCCATAGGGCGACCTAGGCACGCACGCCTAGGCCACCCCGTGGCTTGCCACCTAGTGCTTCACCTTCGCCGTGACACGGCGAAGGTCTCCCGGTGATCTGATTAAGCTGAGAGGCTCTTTTCGTGTCTGACAGATCTCAAGCTCCGGCCGCCATTGACGGTAACTTGAATAAGCTCCACGCTTTCTCCAGGCCTCAGGACCGTAAGTTTCCAGGTGCTGCGAACGTGGGCAGGTCTTGCGAAGCTAAGGGATCTAGCGAGCGACGCCACAGAGCCTGCAGTTGCGGCAATTACAGGAAGGACTTCTGCGGGTGCGCGCGAGAGAAGGCAGTGGGTATTAGTCCCACATCGGTAACTTACAAACTACTGGAGTGGTTTATAATGTTTTTGTGATATGGGTTTGTTGCCTCCAAACGCACTTGGGGTGAGGTCCCTCACCTATCTCACTACGCCTCATTCGTGGTTTCACCTCATGGATCTGGCGCGATCCGACCCCACCCTTTCATGAGCACACCTCACGCACCACCCTCACACCGGTGCGCTTGGTCCCGGGCGCGAGACCCGACCCATTTACCCGACTCTGGGAGAGCGTCCTGAGGGTGGTTTACAGAGAGAGAGAGACGTGTGGGTAGAGGGTTAGGTTTTGCTTTGCTGTGGTTGTGTAGGGAAGGAAGAAAGAAGGAAGGATTGAAGCCAACACTTAGCCGCTGCTAGCAAGGGAAATGAAGAGAAGAAAAGGAAGAGGCGAAGGAAAAAGTAGAAGAACTAAAGAAGAAATTGAGAAAGGTGAAGACAAGAAGAAGAAGAAGAGAAACTGAAATAAAGGAAGCAGAGCCAAGGAAGAAGAAGAAGACCCGTGAAGAAGAAAGAAGCAAGGCAGATGAAAATAAGAAGGAAAGAAGCAAGGCACTGCAGAAGAGAAATAAGAAGCTCAAAGAAGAAGAAAGGAAGAAAATCAGAAGAAGACAAATAAGAGAAGGGAAACCCATTTTTAGTCCAATTTCTTCGTTTTGCCACAATTAATCTTCAAACTCATGCATTTATATTTGAATTAAGTTTTGAGTAATTAAAGTGTTCAATTACATTCTAGAGATTAGTAATGAATTCCAATTGCTCCCTGTGTTCGACCTCGGATACTTAGCTTTTCGAGTAATAAAACTTTTATTTGTTGACGACGCTTGATCACTTATATTACGACATAATTAATTGTTAAAACATGATCGAGTTTCGCGTCAACATTTTGGCACCGTTGCTGGGGAGCAACGAGCAATTTATCACTAGTCTCTACATTCTTTTTATCATATTGAACACTAACTTGCCCTACTTTGCTTTGTTGTGATCTTGCAAGTATTTCACAAGAAAATCCCTCCCGTAAGTCAACCACTCCAAGGCTGGTAATTTCTTTTCTTCCTTAAACTATCCCCTAAGCTTTGAAAGACAAAAGGAAGAAATCAATTTAGGAATCAATTGCATTCTTTCTATAGTAATCACCATCTTTAAGGCAAACGTTTCCTGATTTAGCAAAATTTTTTTCAAATCTTCTTGAAGTTGGAACGATTTTTTAGATTCTATCCCACAAATTCATGTGCCTAATAGAAATCATGTTTAATCTTTGCAGACAACACACTTCTTGTTTTTAAGTGCAAAGAGAACCTTTTAAAAAAAAAGAAAAAGAAAAAGAGGATTGGAAATAGAACCAAATTAGGGTTTCTACAGTAGGGTCTTGAAGTGTTAGCTCACACATGCCTGCATAAAAGGAAATAAACCCTCCTGCATCAGTGTGCTACCCAAGCCCTTGAGTGAAGAGATCTTAACAAGACAAACCCTAAGAAAAATTGAGCTCTAAAATCACTTGAATCTTAAAATTTTTGGACCTAATAAACTGGGAGTCAAATCAGGGTGATCTCTAGGTCCCAAGCCTGGAATCATTCTGCCATCTATAGGACAGGTCAGGTGAAGTTGACCCATTGGGTTAACCAACCTCCAAATTAGGTCACAACATCAACTGTCTAAAGTTCAAGTGAGAACCCTAAAGCACCTTTGAAATAAAAGTGGTAGACTTAAGAGGTCAAGGTCCCCATTCTAGTCTACCTGGAATCTTAGTGACAAGAGAGGTCGGGTGGGGGAAACCCTGTAACCTGTGGGGATGCTCTACCGTGTAGGGGTCTTTGAGGGACTCTCCCTCTCTGGCTGCCTAGGTAATTCTCATGTGGACGATCTTCTGATTCAGGGGTACCTTCCGCCCCGAAACTCCATAGTCATCCAAACATCTTTGGGTGTCTTGATTGGGTCAAAAACATCTCCAGTCCCTCATCTTTTCTCTTTAAAGCACACACATACATTTTCAGTGGGACTCGTTATTCAGATCTAATCGCTTCATAATTTGATTCTACATCTTGATTCAAACTCTGATTCTACATCTTGATTCCACCACCTGATTCAAATATGCAGCCAAACCACCTAGGACTACCATTCAAGAAACCTGAATATCAGAGATCCATGAGAGATAAAATGATTGAGGATGCCATGAAATTCTATGAAAAAGAAAAAACCTCAACACCAAGAGGAAACATTCAGGTTGATGTCCCAACAACCACAACCTTTATCATAACTTGTGTCCAAGTACTATTAACAGAAGCCACAAAAGGATCAACTCATGACTTGCTCATTACTGGATACATTGAGATAGAAAAACTGCACAATCTTGAATACCTTCAATGTATGACAAATCCTCAACTTTGGAAGCAACACCAAGATTGTCTTGAAAAATGGGAAGAGATAATGAGATTAGTAAAACAAATTATTGACCAGAAGTACCCGTATATACCACAAATAGAAGATGAACTATCGTGGGACAATATCGAGGATCAATCTGATCTCGGGTTCAAGGCACAAAATGGTTGTGAATTCCCAACCCAAATAGAATACAATGTGCCTGATATTGAAGAAGGTTGGGAAGCTCCAAATGTAGGAAAATACCATGTTGAGCCCACTCTAGACCATAAATCACCAGGCTTAGAATCCCAAAACTCCTACAATAATGAAGGTAGAACTGAACCTCTTGAGGGTGTAAATTCCGTCCCTTATTCTGATAAGGTGACCCTCGAAGGTTATTCAGACCTAGATTCTAGTAATTCAACCCACATCCTAAGCCCAGAATCTAGATTTGAAACCTATTTTGAAGATTTCAAGGCCCCATATGAGGAAGATCAATCTTTCAATGAAGAATATGATTTTGGGCCTCTATTTGATGAATATCCCTCGCCAACATCCTCAGAGGAACTAATCAATTTTTTGGAAGTCACACCAATTTACGATACAGAAATCGAGGAGTTGGACGAGTGGGGTTTCAATTGGGTCTGCCCTACTAGCTTAGAACCTAAGCCTCTACCAGAGAGGGACACCTTTTTAAGCTCGGGATTAACATTTAGGCTAGACCCCAGTCAGGCTGCTGAATCTACAACATATGATTTATTCTGTGGTGGAACTCATGATCCTGAATCTCATTCAGATTTTGATTTTCGCAAACTCTCTGACGAGTTCGAATCTAACCATAACATCGGAGAAAATCTGCTTCCTGATTATAATAAGCCAATTTTCTTTGAAGCCACCTGCTCCACATATACAGAATCAATCAAAACCCGTTCCCTACCCTGACTCGCAATCGGACTCAATTTCTATTCCGATTCACCTCTCACTGAGCCGTTTGCAGATGATTCAACTCCATATCTATACCAAGTATCGGGTATTGATCAGACCGAAAAGCAAGAGCCATCATTCTTTGATCACCTCTATAGGGTTTCCACACCACACATTGATTATTTTTCGGAACCCTACTCTGACCAGGTTGATTCGACTCAGCCTAAACCCGAGTTTTCACTTCCATATCCATTTGAATCACATTACTTATGGTGGTTTCCACGTCTGTTCATCTACATCTATCAACCCACCAGACTCATTGGGTTTGGGCTGCATCATCAGCCTACTGATCTTAACAAGCACCTGGTTGGACCAACCAGGCTCTTAATCAAGGTGCTTGTTTTACAAAATTCCATTGATTTGACCACTCCCTCCCCACCCCATTTTTCGCTCGGCTGAAAGCATTGAATTTAGCACTTAACGGGAGGCAACCTGTCATCCCAAAAACAAAGACCCGTCTGATTATCCGTCTGTACTCCACGTCCATTGCACCTTGAGTTCAGCCTTAGACAGTTGATCCCACCTCTGGTACACATACCAGAGCTTGAAATCATTTGCATCAGTCATTTTCGACCATTCACCCACCCGATGTATCCTGTTCTAAGTCCCTGACCTCAACACTATTTCACACCCTCCGTTTACAATGAGGACATTGCAAAACTTAGGCATGGGGGGTGATAAAGTGCATACATAAAGAACCAAGAAAAAATTAGAAGGATTCTCACACAAAAAAATTCACATATGTCAAAAACACAAAAAATTGAAAAATTATGAAAAAGAACAAAAAATGGGGAGGGAGGAAATTTTGTGAGCCACATAATTATGAGGAGAAAAAGAGCAAAAATGACAAAAGGAGCACAAAATGAAAAAGAAAAAGAAATAGTCATTAGTAAAAGATTAAGGAATTAACTAAAGTTCTAGACCAGATCAAGAAAAGAAATAAAAGAAAAGTGCTAAGGAGACATAACAAGAGATTAGCGGGAACGTTGGTCTTAGGCCTCTTGGGCTAGATTCTTTAGCCTAAAAATTCATGTATCCACTAAAATCTGGATAATCCTCAAGAGGTTGGGGAAAATGCGAAGCTTAAGGATTAGGTCTAAGGCTTAGGAAGTATTCGGCCTCGTTAACTGACCTTCGGTATGCAGGATTCGGTAACCTAAGAACCCCAAATTCACACACAGTCTGGTTCACTGCGCATAAATATCCAAATCACGCAAAAGCGTTTAATGTTCTGAAAAAGTCACCTAGATTAGGAGCGGCTGATCAACACAAGTTGATTTGGATGAGTTCCCGACGCGGAGAGGCGGGAAATTCCCCTCAAAGATGCGCAATAACATATCGTCTCCTCGGTGCTCGTCTCTTAGGATATTTAAATATCCTACTGGGGGCATGTAAGCACTCCGCTGGTTCAGATACCATGGGCGGCATTATCACGAAATGTCGATCGCCAAGGTCTGAATTCAACCACGGAACGCCATGGGTAGGATTATCTCGAAATCTCGAAAGCCAGGGTTCTGGGGGTTGCCATGGGCGGTGCTATCTCGAAGCATCGATAGCCAGTGACCCTTGAGGATTGATGATGGGGACGAGGAATCCGATACAGACCGTGTTGAGAAGCTAATCCGAAGCTAGAAATAAAAAGAAAAGAGAGAGAAAGCTCTCCAAACAAATAAATCTTCTCTCTCTTACAAAAATGTACTGGAAAACTGAACCTAGGCTAAAAATGTCTCAAGCACGGGTGCTTTAACCGCGGAGTCCAATAAACCCTAGGTTAGTTTCTATGGGCCTTAGAAACCTTTGCAGAGGACTGAGGATAAAGCAGGTCAGGTCTGGATTTTGGTTAGTACTTAAGCACCTCTAGGCCTATTGTCGGCATTCTGACCTAATCACAAAAGTAAAAGAGAAGCACTTATCATAATTGATGACAGACACTAAGGGTCTAGAATAGAAGTTAAAACCATGAAATTTTGCTAAGGGACTAGCAAATGCTAGGCATGGGGGTATGATGAGAGCCTCATCATGAGACATAACTATCTCATTTTGACCTAATAAAGAGAATAAAAGCTCCTGCATAACCTAGAAGAGGGCCTAATTGAAGGAATAAGTGTTCTGAGAAGAAAACATGAAATAAAGGTTAAAACTGCAATTTTACCATTGCAGTACATAAACGGGATTTCTCAGAGACAAAACATAGGTCAAATGGTATAAATGAGATAAAAAGTGGGTTGAATCAATCAAAAATGGGCTCATGTGCAATCTAGGAATTAACTGACATTTGGTAACCCTAAAATAGACCTGCTTAATTCAACATGGTTTCGATCAGGATAAAAATCAAGTAAATCCTCTAAAAATCATGGAAAAATATCCCCTAGGGTTTAGAGCATTCAATTTGGCCTTTGGAACCTAGTTTGACCTAGATTAGGGTCCAAGCTCATCAATTGACCTAATTTGGGTTTTTAAGCAAAATGTCCAATCAAACATGGTCAAACCTAAAATCCAACTTCACCATTGGATTCCTTAGGTCAAAATTAGGTTTGTACCAAAATTTGGACCTAAGGGGAGGTCATCTTGACCTACTTTGCAATTTAGTACACCTAATCATATTTTGGTCCCTATCTTTTGAAAACCATCACTTAAACCCCCCTAGCTTCCTCGCCAATATTACAATCAGGTCCCTCCACATTATTGGGGAGAAATCCTGCTCTGGCGAGGATTAGAGAGGGAATACTCTCTGATCCCTCAGAGATCCCCTCCCAAAATTGGAAGGGAGATTCTCTGAGGAATCCCCTTCCCTCTAAGCCTGATCTTGATCCCAGATTTGCACCCAATCTCTCCTGCGAACGCACGAGAGATTTGGGTATCTAACCACCTTCCATCTCCGGTGAGATGTCGGTGACAGAAGGTGTGCCCTCCACGCACAAGAAGCACGGCCAACACCTATAAATTAAGCCCTAGCTCCGGCCGAACCTCCTCAGCTTGACTTGGTCGGGATTCCACCTCAAATTCATCTCCTTCTTCTCCGACCAAGGTGTCAAGGGAGCTTCAGCGAGCCCCCCTCCTCTTCCTCTTCGCTCTGCCACAAAACTAGTGGTAGAGCCGTCTTCCTCATCCTCCTCCACGTCGCGCAACACCCACGCGCGTTGCCCTAGCCCCATCGACACCGCTGTCTTCCTCCACAGGGCGTCTTCTTCTCCGGTGATAGCAGGTATTGCTGTCTGCCTCCTCTTCCAATTCGTCCCTTTAGTTAGGTTAAAACCATTCTTCTCTACCCCCACTTTCATCTCCCTCATTTTATTTCATCAAAAACCCCTTGACCGCCGCTATTCACCATCACCTTCTTCATCTCCGGCCACCCTCCGACGAGACGCTCCCATCGCTCCGCAGCCCCACACGCCTCGCCGACCATTGCATAACCTCCGCCTCACCTCATTGAGTAACCTCTGCCCATCCACAGTCCCTATAAGCCTCCACAATAGTCCCCCGAACTCACCCATCCATCTGGCCACAGGGCGACCTAGGCATGCACGCCTAGGCTGCCCCGCGGCCTGCCACCTAGTGCTTCACCTTCGCCGTGACACGGTGAAGGTCTCCCGGTGATCTGATTAAGCCAAGAGGCTCTTTTCGTGTCAGACAGATCTCAAGCTCCGGCCGCCATTGACGGTAACTTGAAGAAGCTCCACGCTTGCTCCAGGCCTCAGGACCGCAAGTTTCCAGGTGCTGAGAACATGGGCAGGTCTTGCGACGCCAAGGGGTCTAGCGAGCGACGCCACAGAGCCTGCAGTTGTGGCAATTGCAGGAAGGACTTCTGCGGGCACGCGCGAGAGATGGCTGTGGGTATTAGTCCCACATCGGTAACTTACAAACTGCTGGAGTGGTTTATAATGTTTTTGTGATATGGGTTTGTTGCCTCCAAACGCACTTGGGGTGAGGTCCCTCACCTATCTCACTACGCCTCATTCGTGGTTTCACCTCATGGATCTGGCGCGATCCGACCCCACCCTTTCATGAGCACACCTCACGCACCACCCTCACACCGGTATGCCTGGTCCCGGGCGCGAGACCCGACCCATTTACCCAACTCTGGGAGAGCGTCCTGAGGGTGGTTTACAGAGAGAGAGAGACGTGTGGGTAGAGGGTTAGGTTTTGCTTTGCTGTGGTTGTGTAGGGAAGGAAGAAAGAAGGAAGGATTGAAGCCAACACTTAGTCGCTGCTAGCAAGGGAAATGAAGAGAAGAAAAGGAAGAGGCGAAGGAAAAAGTAGAAGAACTGAAGAAGAAATTGAGAAAGGTGAAGACAAGAAGAAGAAGAGAAACTGAAATAAAGGAAGCAGAGCCAAGGAAGAAGAAGACCCATAAAGAAGAAAGAAGCGAGGCAGAAGAAAATAAGAAGGAAAGAAGCAAGGCACTGCAGAAGAGAAAGAAGAATCTCAAAGAAGAAGAAAGGAAGAAAATCAGAAGAAGACAAATAAGAGAAGGGAAACCCATTTTTAGTCCAATTTCTTCTTTTTGCCATAATTAATCTTCAAACTCTTGCATTTATATTTGAATTAAGTTTTGAGTGATTAAAGTGTTCAATTACATTCTAGAGATTAGTAATGAATTCCAATTGCTCCCTGTGTTCGACCTCGGATACTTAGGTTTTCGAGTAATAAAACTTTTATTTGTTGACGACGCTTGATCACCTATGCTATGACGTAATTAACTGTTAAAACACGATCGAGTTTCGCGTCAACAAGGAGGCCCGCTAAATGATTCACCTAATACCAAGAAGTCATCCATGAAGTCTTCATGGTATTCACCTACCATATCTGAGAATATGGCAAGCATGCACCACTGAAAAGTAGCAGGTGCATTGCAAAGACCGAACGGCATCCTTCGGAATGTGTATGTTCCGAAGGGGTAGGTGAAGGTGGTCTTCTCTTGGTCATCTGGATGGATTGCGACCTAATTGTAACCAGAGTACCTGTCCAACAAGTAGTAGAATTGATTTCCCACTAGTTTCTCGAGAATCTGATCAATGAATAGTGGTGGGAAATGATCCTTCTTCATGGAGGAATTGAGTCTTCTGTAATCAATGCAAACTCTTCACGAGTTTGCTATACGAGTTGGTATGGTTTCTCCAGTTTTAGTCGTGATGACGGTGAGTCCTGCCTTTTTAAGCACAACTTAGATTGGGCTCACCCACCTACTGTCGAAGATCGGGTAGATGATCCCTGCATCTAACCACTTCATAATCTCCTTTTTCATGACATCCTGCAGATTTGGATTAAGGCGTCTCTGCATTTCACGGGATGGTCATGAGCCCTCTTCGGTGTAGATGTGATGTGTGTAGTATGAAGGGTTGATACCAGTGAGATCATCAAGAGTCCATCAAATGGCTCTTCGATGTTGCTGGAGAATAGAAATCAGGCATGTTTCTTGATCAGGTGAGGGAGTTGATAATCACATGAAACGTCTGATTAGAACCCAAAAAGATGTACTTGAGATGATCGGGAAGAGGCTTTAATTCCATAACCGGGTTGTCAGCAGTAGCGACTAGTTCAGGATGGGTGTTGGGAGCAAAGGAAGGAGCTATAGGTTTGTCTAGGTTGAGTTCGGGCTCCTCTAATTGCAGGTTTTGATCCTCTTGTGGTTGATCAGAAATAGTTGATTTTTCCTCGATAAAGTCGTCAACCAAAGCTTTAATATCGCAAATCTGTTCTATGACTCTGCAATTAATTCCTTGTTGGGCCTTAAAGATGTCGATCTTTAGTGTCTTGCTTAGAAATTTTAATTCAATTTGGCCCTCCTCACAATTGATATTGGCTCTAGCAGTGGCCAGAAAGTGTCTCCCTAGTATGATCGGTGTATTCTTCACATTCTCAGGAGCATCCATGTTTAAGACAATAAAATCCACTGGAAAATAGAAATCATGTACCCTAGCTATGACATCATCGAGAATTCCTTTTGGTGACTTAATTGATCGGTCGGCTAGTTGTAAAGTCATTTCTGTCAGTTTAAGTTCAAATTCCTCAAAGTAGTCTAGTAGAGATATAAGTATCAAATTTATGGAGGCTCCTAAGTCTAATAAAGCTCGGTCAAATCGTATATCACCGATTTCACAGGAGATCAAAGGGGTGCCTAAGTCTTTTGTCTTAGGCGGGAGTTTTCTCAAAATGATAGAGTTGGCTTGCTCTGACAGTATGATCGGATTCCCGTCTTTGGTTTGCGACTTACGCTGAGGTGTACATACGTCTTTCAGAAATTATGCATAAGCTGGTATGTGACGTATCTCTTCCATCAGGGGGATGTTTATATGGACCTGCTCAAAGAGCTTAACCAGGTCCTCCTCAGGTGCCACGATTTTGGTTATTCTTTTTCCTTTGGTCAAGGCCTCAGGAAATGGAACCTTAGATGGTTCCTCTAGAATGGGTCCAGGTTCTTGATCTGGGATAGAGGTGTCCTGGATGACTATCCTAGGGTTAGGGTTTGTATTACCATGTTTGGAGTGGCTTGGATAAGGTGGGTCCTATGTTGTTTTGCCAGTGCGGGTAGTAACAGAATTCAATCCTGCCTAGTTCTAGTTTGGTGTGGGTAGAAGAGGTGCTTGCTGCTGGTAACCCATATATGATGCTGAAGCCTCCATCCCATTGGGTGATGGGGTAGAAGGGGCAGATAAACAAAGTAAGCTTGGCCTGGATTTGGGTTCATAATGCACCTCTGGTTCGGCACGTTATTCGGATTAGGCAGAGGTTGTAACGGAAGTGCACCAAGTTGGCAAGGATTTGCCATCTGGGCAAGTTGATTGCGAACCTCTGTGATCTTGTCTTTGTGTTGTTTTTGCATAGTCGCATTGATCTTCTGAATGTCAGCCAGAGTCTGAAGGATAAGAGTTATTTGATCTGTATGAGTTGGCCCAGATTGATAAGTTGGGTTAGGCCGAGGTTGAGGCGGATGATATGAATGAGGAGCTTGTGGTCGGGTCTGATATTGAGGTCTCTGATTTTGATTATTGCCTGACCATGTGAAAATGGGATGATTACACCATCCAAGGTTGTAAGTGTTTGAGGATGGATTAGTCTGAATGGCATTGAGGTCCTTGCAGGTCTGAGGAACCTCAGGAAAATCAAAATATGAGGGTTCAGAGTTCCCCCAACTAGAGTAGGTGGGTCCAGAGTTTCCTTCGAAACCAGAATCAGATGAGGGTGGATACGGATCCATCCCCTGAGAAGGTCGATGATAGATGTTGTGCACGGCCTCCCTGCTAGAGGGTGGTTGCGTGAATGAGTTTTGTGTAGAGGTGGCTCGCTGCAATTGTCGAGTTAGCTCATCCACCTTCTTCTCAATAATAAAGACCTTGTCCAGATGACTGGCCATCAGTTCCAAGTCAACGGAAGAGGACAGGCCCTACATCTCATGTGCTCCCTTTGGATTCATCAATGCACGGGCATTCGTCCGGTCGAACATGCCCATGGATTCATTATTGATGGAGTTCTCTCACATTCTCGAGAATCTCCCACACGGTGTCTTCGTGTTGACCCATGATGTTTCCTCTGCAAGTTGCATTGACAAATAATCGAATATCCTCACGGAGTTCCTAGTAAAAAGACTGGACTTGTTCCCATTTAGGAACTCTGTGGTGGGGGCACTTTCGCATGAGATCCAGAAAACGATCCCATGCTTCGCGAAGTGGTTCTTCTGCTTGTGTAAAATGTGTGATCTGGTGCCGTAAAGCATTTGTCCGACCAATAGGGAAGAACTTTCTCAAAAACTCGGATTGAAGTTCCACCCAGTTGTTGATTGGACGCATTTGGGTTTGGTACCAGTGAGCAGCCTTATCCATGAGAGAGAAGGAGAACATTTTCATGAGTAGAATATCCTGATTTTGAGCTTCTAACTCGAAGGTTTGGGCCAGATGCTTGAGTTGTTTGATATGCTGGAAAGGATCTTTGGAATTACGCCCATGGAATTTGGGAATGGCATGAATCATGTTGGGCTTGAGTTCAGTGTCAGGACCTCCAGCGGGGATTTGTACTTGAGGTTCAATTGCCACCACAGCAGGACTGTAGTGATCTCGCATCATTGGACGCTGTGGTGGGTTCACAAAGGCTTGGAGGAGATCATTAAGGCGCTAAAGTTGATTTTCAAGATTATTTTCTTCTGCTGGTTGTGCCATGATGATGGATGAAGGAGAATCAGGTTCAGATGAATCAGAAGAGATATCGATAGGATTGGGTTGTTGCACAAACAAGGAGGTCGAGGCTTGGCCTCGACGTGAATGAGTAGCTAAAGGAGGCCTCAAGGATGGTCTTAGAGACCTCCTCCCGAACATGCACCAATGGAGTAGAAGAGAGGTAGAATGTGATGGACCCATTCAAGACACCCAAAAAAAATTTTGGATGACTATAGAGGTTCACCTGAGAATTACCCCTTAATCAGAAAGCCGTCCACCTGAGAATTCCCTAGTGATAACACCACACAAGGGGGTAATAATTATGTTGAATATGGCCCATCTTTAGAATAAAAGGCACAACATAAGTAGAATAGGAGCATTGCATGCATCAAGTACCAAGATTGCTTATAAACTGTATTAATGGCCATTTGTGTAAGCATTTGTCAAAGCAGGCCTCAGATGAGCAATCAGACCACACAGATGGATTCAGAACGACGAACGGAGTCCAACAGACTCAAGATCGGCCAAATCTGACATCCGGAGCTCCCAAAATGGGCCCAAGAAATTCTGACCGTTGATCTGGAGATCAACGGCCCAGAGAGCACCACGTCATCCCGCCCCCACCACACGCACATCTTCAACCGGCCAAGGACAAATCTCGGCCGTCGATCTTCGATTGAACGGCCGAGATTCACGCGCTCGCCTGCGGTCGCTGCGACAAAGCGCGGGCGTGGCGCAGCGGTTAGCGTGCACGCCCTCATCGCCGCGACGTGCGTTCGAGCCGCGCGGAGCGGATTTTGAAGGCGAGCGGAAGGCGCGGAAAAATTGGGCCGCCCAATCAGCAGCGGGCGGCCTGGATCTCGCCACGCGGCGCAATGATAGCCCACGAGCACCCACGCGTGCACGCACGCCGGGCGAAAACGTGCATGCGCACGCGCGCCCAAGGCGTGATCTCAGCGCGGGCGAAGAAGGCTCTCAGCCGTTCGATCTTGGATCGGACGGCTCTCGTTCAGCGGCCACAGATCGCGCGAAGAGGAAGACTGGGGCGGGCAGCTGACCGGCGGCAGGAGGGCTTCACAGAGGTTTGTGGAAGCGGTTTTAGAGGCGCTCCAGATGTTGCTAAAGCCTAGTCTTCTTTTAGGAAGCCCTTAACTCTATTTAAACCCCCTTCTACCACCATTCAACGCATTCACTCCCCCTTGCAACTACTCCACTCCTCTCTTAGCTAGCTTTAGGCACTCTTGTAATCACCGGAAACGACGAGCCGCCGACGGAACCTCCTCCACCGCCATGGCTACCTCGTCGCCCTCCACTCTCTCTCTTTCTCTCTCTCTCTCTCTTTTAAGCTTTCCATTACTTTTGTTGAAGCATGTATTTAATGTTGTAAGTTATGAACTACGAATGCATGATTAATGAAGTTATTTTCCATTCAATTGCCATTTTAATTTCTGTTCAAGTTGCATGATCAAAACCAAGAGCTTTCTAACCCTAAACTCTCTCTGTCTCTCTCTCTCTCGCTTTTCAAAATCGCATCTTTCGCAAGCAAAACTCCACCTTTTCCGTGACAACAAGTGATAAGCAAAAGTCCGATTTTCATGCCTCCCTGAGACCGACACTCGGACTCACCTCCGTTTACTTATTTTAGAACTGACGTATCAAGTGCGACTATAACAACACCTCTTAACAAACACGCACAAAGACACGTCAGTTTTTGGCGCCGTTGCCGGGGAGGCAACGGATTTGTTTTATCACCTCCATTCCACATTCATTCTCACATCGTCTAATGCCCTATTTTCCTTTTTACTTGATGGTTGCAGGAATTCGACGCATGGACGGCGAAGCGACGCATCCGACGGTAGCAAGGGAGTAGGCACCTCGAGGATCGATAGTGAGTAACCTTTCTCATTGTTTACTTGCGTGAAAAAGCTAAAAAAAATTGTAAAAATTGAAAAAAATTGGCGTGGTGTATGATTGCTTGACCCACATCCATAACACATCACCCCACAAAAAAATGTACACTCTAACATTCTGAACAAATTCTTGGAGTGTCCTTTTCTTTTTCTTGAGTGGTGTTTACGAAGCCACCATGAATTGACCTGGGCCGCACCACTCAACCCTAAAACGAACTCATCTAATAGAAGTTGCATGATCATCAGGATGAGTACACTAGGGTTTTAGAGCCTCTACAAAAGAAAAGGAAATCTACTTTCACCAAGTTGTGTGCAGAACTTGACGTGCTTACTGAAACTTGTTTGAAAACATTAAGACACGTCAACCCTAAAAATGTACTAAAGTAAGGATGAAACACTAAAAGACACCACATCTTAACAAATCCTTGCTTGAAAACCATGTTTTGCTAGAAGCACACACTTTGAAAGTGGAAAATTAAGAGGCACCACCCCAATCAACGGCTCATCACATCACCCTAAGCACAAGTACTATCCTAACCCTTTAAAACTGAGTAGACGTGCCCTAGGCGGGACTGAGTTAAGTCTCAAAAGGTGAGGTTTTGTTTGCTAGGCACTTGGCTTTCATTCCCTTGGTAGAATTTGGTGACTAGGCTGCGGGGCAGTGTCAAACGACCGCAGTTGTGGGGTCTATGGAACCAGAGGCGCAAGCCAAAGGAAAAACCTTCCCTGCAATCCCCTCGTAATCAACCTGGCCAGATTAGCCTTGGGAAGGGGAGTCCAGTGCTTATGGACTTAATCACCCTTTGTGAGATTTCTTAGTCTCCTAAGGAATACACCATAAGGATTAGGCTTGCGTGCTTGATTGAAACACATTTCTCGCATATGTCGCCCTCCGCATCCCCTCCTGTTCTTCTCTAGTGTATGCACGGGAGGCGCTCACTGCATCCCGAATTGTGTGTTTTGGGGCAGGAATCTAGGAATTCTGTTGAAAACATGGCTGAACCTAGGGTAGATGAGGCTGAAGATCAACCCCCACCAGACGCTATGGCCATCATCCAAGCTCAAATCAATGCTAACCATCGGCTTCGGCAACAACAAATCCACACCATCATGCAAGCCATACAATGGTTACAAAACCCGCAAGAACAACCACCACCTTTCCACGACATACCAGGGCAACCACCACTTGATTTACCGCCATTTTAGGACCAGCCAAGACCCCTCCGCGATTTCTATAATCCCTCTGCTATTAGAGTCGAGCCACACCTTAGGATCCTCGAGGGGGGAGATGATTTTGAGTTGAAACCAAACGTCTTAAGTTTGATCCAGAGCCACTTTCATGGAAGCTCAAATGAGGACCCCTTTCAACACCTAGAGGATCTCGACCGCATAGCACGAATGGTGAAACCTAGGAACATTAGCCTTGACATTGTTCTAATCAAGATGTTCCTTTTCTCATTAAGAGACAGGGCTTCTCATTGGCTTAGAACCCTAGGTAGACCCATCACCACCTGGGAAGAACTGAGGCATGCATTTTTAAAGAAATTCTTCCCCATAGGAAAGACTAATGCCCTCAGAAGAGCTATCACTACCTTCACACTCTAGGGTGGGGAATAATTTCATGAGGCGTGGGAAAGATTTAATGAACTTTTGAGGAAATGCCCACACCACGAAGTCCCAAGGTGGCAATTGGCCCAGATCTTTTACCACGGTCTAGACAGCAACCTATGGAACTTCATCGATGCCTCATGCGGGGGAAACTTCCTAAACAAAGATGAGGAGAGTGCGTTTGAGCTCTTTGAGTCTATGAGCGAGAATTCGCTCAACAATGCCTCCATGAACCAGTTTAACAGGTCCAGTCAACCCCGTGGCGGGATTTATGAGGTACAAGCAAATTCTGGAATGGTTGACATGGACATCATTGCCAAAAATTTGGATCGAGTAGAATTGGTGGACAAAAAGATTGATGAGCTACTGAATCAGACCAGGAACCCCTTGCAGACTTTCTCCCTAGCAAAGGGAGCACATAATGTTGACTTGGTCCAACCCTTTACCCAACTGAACCTAGAACAACCCCTAACCACGTTCCAGGGAGGGACCTTTGCTCCCTCGACCCTTGATTACTCCCTTCCCTCTTCATCAACATCGGCTATCTTAGAAGATGTACAAGCTATCCAAGGTTATGCGAAACCTGACCCTTTCTCCAACACTTACAACACTGGCTGGCGTAACCACCAGAACTTTGGTTGGACAAACCAGAGACCACCGCAATTCCAAAACCAGCCCAGGCCAAACCAGCAGCCACACTTGCCCCCCTATCAGCAAGGACCACCAGTTAGACCCCAATATAACTAGAATAGGGCGGCCCCTCCCCCACAAAACCAAATGGATACCCTAATAAAGATGATGGCTGACATAAACCAGAAACATCAGGAGGAAATGGCCTTGGTAAAGGGACAGTTAAGCCAACTCTTGGACTGTAAACAACAAGGATCCCTACCTTCCCAACCACAACTGAACCCGCGAAATATAATTAACAGAGGCCCCAATTCGTAAGGGTTCCAAAGCAACGTCAGGCAGGCTCACATGGTCCAGCCAGCCCTGCAAACACCTCCTGGGTTTGGCGCTTCTTCGTCCTCGTCTCCTCAAGGATCACCCCATGGCCCCAATGCCTTTGCGAATGCGGTGACCTTGAGAAGTGGCACCAAAACCCAGGATCCCAAATGGCCGACTCCCCCCGAGACTTTACCTGTTGAAATACCCGACTCAGAAGAGGCACCAACCAAGGACCCAGACATGGAACCAATCCACATTCAGACACCCTACCCTGAGGCCTTGGAGACAATCAAGAAAAAGAAGAATACTGTGGAAACTGAGGAGCTGTTGGAAATTTTTAAGCAAGTACATATTAATATTCCGCTCCTAGAAGCCGTTAAACACATCCCTACTTATGCCAAGTTCTTAAAGGATGCCTGTACACCCAAGCGTAAGTCGAGATCGCAAGCACCTAGGAAGGTTGTACTTTCTGAGCAAGCAAGTTCCGTGATATCAAGCAACCTTCCACTCAAGTGAACTGACCCAGGAGTGCCCCTAATTTCCTGCAATATCGGGGACATGACATTTGATAGAGCACTCCTGGACCTAGGTGCTTCTATCAATCTAATTCCAACAACCCTGTACCACCAATTTGGTTTTGGGGAGTTGACACCAACCCCTGTCACCATCCAACTGGCTGATAGATCTGTGAAAACCCCGAAGGGGGTTGTCGAGGACGTAATTGTATGGGTCAAGGACTTCTATTTCCCGGTCGACTTTTTGGTGCTCGACATGGAAGTCCCTGAAAATTTACAGAATGCACCCATAATTTTAGGCAGACCTTTCTTAGCTATGGCTAAAGCAAACATTGATTGCGACACGGGATGTATGGAAATCGCCTTTGGGGACAGGAAAATGCAATTGGATATCTTCCGGGCGACAAAGTCTTTTGATTGCGATTACATTGAGGAACATGATCCCGTGGAAACTTTAATCGAGGAATGCCTCACCCTTAGTTCTGTCTCAGACCACCAAACCCGTAGTTCTAACCCGTCACCATCATTACCTGTGGACCTCTGTAAGGCTGAGTATCATCACATGACACCATTTGAAGAGATCGATGTTGATCAACTACCGCCCTTTCCCTTCCCATCGACTGTGGTCCCACCCGCACCCGAACTTAAACCATTGCCCGAGAATCTCAAGTACGTCTTCTTGGGACCTGACCAGACCTTCTCGGTGATTATTAATTCTCATCTAACCAAGGATCAGGAACTCAGGTTGACTGCGACCCTTTCAGAACATCGGGCCACCATTGGTTGGACCATTTCAGATTTAAGAGGAATTAGCCCCACCTATTGCACCCATAAGATTTACCTGGAAGACGGGGTCCGGCCTTCCCGCCAGATGTAGAGACGTTTAAACCCAAACATGCGGGAGGTCGTTAAAAAAGAAATTATCAAGTGGCTTGACGCCGACATCATTTACCCTATCTCCGATAGCCCCTGGGTGAGCCCCACTCAAGTGGTTCCAAAGAAAGCTGGGCTCACCGTTGTCACCAATGATTGTGGCGAATCCATCCCCACCCGCACCACCACCGCATGGCGGGTGTGTATTGATTACAGGAAGCTTAATGAAGCCACTAAGAAGGACCACTTCCCCTTGCCATTCATTAACCAAATCCTTGAAAGATTGGCAGGGCAGAAATATTTTTGCTTCCTGGATGGATATTCAGGATATAACCAAGTCGCAATTGCTCCGGAAGATCAGGAAAAGACCACATTCACTTGCCTGTATGGCACGTTTGCATTCCGTCGAATGCCGTTCGGGTTATGCAACACACCTGCGACCTTCCAGCGCTGCATGCTAGCCATTTTTTCAGAAATGGTCGGCGAATACTTAGAGGTCTTTATGGATGATTTCTCTGTATTCGGAAATTCATTCGACCATTGTTTGAGCAACTTGGAGAAAATCCTGAAACGATGTATCGAGGTTAACTTGGTGTTAAGTTGGGAAAAGAGCCCTTTTATGGTTCATGAAGGAATTGTCCTCGGACACATCGTTTCGCATAGGGGCATCGAGGTAGATCGAGCTAAGGTTGATTTAATTTCCAAACTTCCCCCACCTAGTTCGGTCTGGCAGATTCGCTCCTTCCTAGGACATGTTGGCTTCTACCGAAGGTTCATCAAAGACTTTTCCAAGCTTTCAAAACCCTTGATCGACCTTCTAGCCAACGACGCCATATTCCACATGTCTCCTGATTGCATCCAAGCTTATCACACCCTCAGGGACTTAGTCTCCACCGCACCTATACTTCAACCCCCAGACTGGTCGCAGGACTTTGAGATTATGTGTGATGCATCAGATTTTTCCATAGGCGCTGTCCTAGGACAAAAGCAAGACAAGAAGCCTGTGGTGATCTACTATGCGAGCAAAACGTTGGACGAGGCCCAACGTAATTATACCGTCACAGAAAAAGAGTTACTCGCTGTAGTATTTGGACTTGAAAATTTTCGCTCATACTTGCTGGGATCTCACGTGACTATTTACACTGACCATTCAGTCATCCGGCACTTGTTGGCCAAAAAGGACTCAAAGCCCAGGCTCATCAGATGGATCCTGTTTTTGCAGGAATTTGACCTGGAAATCCGAGACAAGGCCGGATCGAAAAATGTGGTGGCTGACCACTTGTCGAGACTTCATCCAGACCACATTGGACCCTCCCTACCTCTATCTGATACCTTCCCTGATGAACACATCCTAGCCGTGCAAGACAAGAAAATGCCATGGTATGTCGACTACGTTAATTACCTGGTTATAGGACAAACCCCGCACAGCTAGTCTAGACAGCAACGAGACAGGTTCTTGGCTGAGGCCAAGCACTATTTCTGAGATGATCCCATGCTATTTCGCCTCTGTGCTGATCAGATCATCAGAAGGTGTATCCCTGAAGATGAAGTTCAGAGTGTGCTTTCCTTTTGTCATGACCAAGCATGTGGCGGCCACTTCTCTGGAAAGAAAATAGCTGCAAAAGTGTTGCAGTCTGGATTTTACTGGCCGTCCCTATTTAAGGATGCACACATCTTTGCCAAAACTTGCTCACGCTGCCAAACACTGGGGACCATGACCAAAAAAGATATGATGCCCCTTCAGCCCATTTTGATTGTCGAAATCTTCGACGTGTGGGGTAGCGATTTTATGGGCCCCTTTCTACCATCCAACGGCTTCGAGTACATCCTAGTCTCAGTAGACTATGTTTCCAAATGGATTGAAGCCGTTGCCACCCGACGATGTGATCTCAAGATTGTCATGGACTTTGTGAAGAAGAACATCTTTTCCCGGTTTGGAATACCCAAGGCCATGATCAGTGATGGTGGAAGCCATTTTATCCATTCCCAATTCCGTGCCCTACTTAGAAAATATGGGGTAAACCACCACATTGCCACCCCGTATCATCCACAAACAAATGGGCAGACTGAGGTCTCCAATAGATAAATCAAGAACATTTTACAAAGGACTGTGAGACCTGACAGGAAAGACTGGTCCACACGACTTGATGATGCCCTGTGGGCATACAGGACCACTTTCAAGACCCCGATAGGCATGTCGCCTTATCGCCTAGTCTTCGGCAAGGCCTGCCATCTTCCTGTCGAATTGGAACACCGGGCTTACTGGGCTGTTAAGCAGTGTAACATGGATCCCCAGTTAGCCAGTGCGCAGAGGACCCTGCAATTATCTGAGCTCGAAGAAATCCATCGGGACGCCTTTGACAATAGTCGACTGTATAAGGAGAAAATGAAAGCCGTCCACGACCGACTCATTCGTAGAAAAACCTTTGAGCCGAACCAACAAGTCTGGCTGTTTGATGCACGCCTGAAACTCTTCCCAGGGAAACTTAGGTCCAAATGGACAGGACCATTTCGGGTGGTCAAGCCCTATTTTAATGGGGCTGGGGCGATTGAAATTGCGGATCTTAACACCTGGCACACCTTTACAGTCAATGGTCAAAGATTGAAGCATTTCCTGGCCCAGGTACCCCCCAAGGAAAGTGTCACCCTCGTTGAGGGCTGACACCAAGCACCGCCCAGCTGGAGGCGTTAAACTCAGCGCTTCCTGAGAGGCAACCCAGAGGATTCAGACTGATCCGGTAGTTTACGTCATTTACGTACTATTTTTTGAACCCTTGTGCATCCATGTATCTACCAATGAGGACATTGTCCAACTTAAGCATGGGGGGGATGGTAAATTGCATAATCCTGAGCTTAATTAATCAGTCTGAATGAATAAATTAATTTAAAAAAAAAATTGAATTTAGGAAGAAAACTTAGGCATTAGAAACTTGTCAATAGTGGGAAATAATACAAAAAGAACTTAAACACTTAGACTTTTCAGGCCTTCAGGCTTAATCAGCCCTGGTGTCCGTTAAAATATGGATTTAGCGGCGAATCCTTGCAACTTTAAGCTATTCTAATCCACCTACTAAATAAGGTAATAAGTATACAACTTATCAACTCACCCTCTAACTCAGGAAAACTTTGAGTCTAAGCATCTGCACACATTTTTGCATAGACTCACTTCTTGGAGATTTTGACAGAAATTGGGTAGCTAATGAACTCTCTTGGGTGGTATGGCTGGCAAGTTGTCGTGAGTAATAGCCCATTGGCAAGTTGTCCAGAACCCAGCCATAGGCCATTTCTTTTTCGCTGCCTCTAGGTACATTTGAGATCAGGGAAGCCACCTAAGAAAAAAAAAAAGAGGGGAAGAAGAAGAAAAGAAAATAAACCACACTTCACCGCACAAGTATGGCTGGCAAGTGATCATGGGTAACAACCCATTGGTCAGTTGTCCAGAACCCAGCTTAATAATTGCACAAAAAAGACCAAAACACCTAAGGAAGAAGCGAGGAAGTAGTACAAGCCAGGGAGATATACACTGGAAAATCCTTGTGTTGACCCCAAATAAAACGAACATAGGGAGAAAGCTACCAATCGAACAAATACACCTTCAGGCAAAAATTTATTTTCTTTTTCGGTCACCTAGAGGCGTAGAAACTTGAAGTCTATTTCAATTACCATTAAGTGAGTCTATCACAACATTCACACCAAGATGCTTAGTACTCAGGGTTTTAACCGAGTTTTGGGTGGGTTGGGTAGCCGTAAAAAAGTTACCAACCTACACTGAATTCCGAAAAAAATTCTAAAAAAATATATATGCACATGTATAGTTATATATACATTAAAGCAAGGATTCGGGTGATTCGTATTTTGGTAGACACCCGGGCGCTGCTTAGTCTTTGTAGATTAAGATCTTCGTATATTTCCTCTTATTGACAAGTAATGAAGTGCCTAAGCAATTACTTCTTTAATTCTCCAAGGAAATAAAGGCTAGAATAAACCTTGCTAGGGACTAGCAAGGAGTAAGCATGGGGGTATGATAACACCACACAAGGGGGTAATAATTATGTTGAATATGACCCATCTTTAGAATAAAAGGCACAACATAAGTAGAATAGGAGCATTGCATGCATCAAGTACCAAGATTGCTTATAAACTGTATTAATGGCCATTTGTGTAAGAATTTGTCAAAGCAAGCCTTAGATGAGCAATCGGAACACACAGATGGATTCAGAACGACGAACGGAGTCCAACGGACTCAAGATCGGCCAAATCCGACATCCGGAGCTCCCACAATGGTCCCAAGAAATTCTGACCGTTGATCTGGAGATCAACGGCCCAGAGAGCGCCACGTCAGCCCGCCCCCACCGCACGCACATCTTCAGCCGGCCAAGGACAAATCTCGGCCGTCGATCTTCGATCGAACGGCCGAGATCCGTGCGCTCACCCGCGGTCGCCGCGACAAAGCGCGGGCGTGGCGCAACGGTTAGCGTGCACGTCCGCATCGCTGCGACGTGCGTTCAAGCCATGCAGAGCGGATTTTGAAGGCGAGTGGAAGGCGCGGAAAAATTGGGCCGCCCGATCAGCAGCGGACGTCCAGGATCTCGCCACATGGCGTGACGACAGCCCATGAGCGCCCACGCGCGCGCGCATGTCGGGCGGAAATGTGCGCGCGCACGTGCGCCCATGGCGCGATCTCAGCGCGGACGAAGAAGGCTCTCAGCCGTCCGATCTTCGATCGGACGGCTCTCGTTCAGCGGCCACGGATTGCGCGAAGAGGAAGATCGGGGCAGGCAGCTGACCGACGGCAGGAGGGCTTCACCGACGTTTGTGGAAGCGATTTTAGCGACGCTCCAGATGTCGCTAAAGCCCATTCTTCTTTTAGGAAGCCCTTAACTCTATTTAAACCCCCTTCTACCACCATTCAATGCATTCACTCCCCCTTGCAACTACTCCACTCCTCTCTTAGCTAGCTTTAGGCACTCTTGTAATCGCCGGAAACGACGAGCTGCCGACGGAACCTCCTCCACCGCCGTGGCTGCCTCGTCGCCCTCCACTCTCTCTTTCTCTCTCTCTCTCTCTCTCTCTCTCTTTTAAGCTTTCCATTACTTTTGTTGAAGCATGTATTTAATGTTGTAAGTTATGAACTACGAATGCATGAATAATGAAGTTATTTTCCATTCAATTGCCATTTTAATTTCTGTTCAAGTTGCATGATCAAAACCAAGAGCTTTCTAACCCTAAACTCTCTCTCTATCTCTCTCTCTCGCTTTTCAAAATCGCATCTTTCGCAAGCAAAACTTCGCCTTTTCCGTGACAACAAGTGATAAGCAAAAATCCGATTTTCATGCCTCCCTGAGATCGACACTCGGACTCACCTTCGTTTACTTATTTTAAAATCGACGTATCAAGTGCGACTATAACGACACCTCTTAACACACACGCACAAAGACACGTCACCTAGATAGCCAGAGAGGGAGAGTCCTACAAAGACCCCTACACAGTAAAGCGCCCCCACAGGTTACAGGGTTTCCCCCACCCGACCTCTCTTGTCATCGATGTTCTAGGTAGACCAGAATGGGGACTTGACCTCTTAAGTCTACCCATTTTAATTAAGAGCAAGGGTGCTTAGGATTTCACTTGAACTTTAAGATGTGTTGAGTGCAAAAGTGACCTAATTTAAAGATTGGTTGACCTAATAAGGTAGGTCAACTTCACCTGTATTATCCTCTTGAGAATTTTAGGTCCCTCTTTTAGTGTTCAAATGAATTTAAGAGCCTCATTTGAGGGTTTTGCTTGAATAGATCAGTTCAATCAAGGCTTAGGCACACATTATTTGGATAGAGCAATTCTTGATTAAGCAAGTGTGTCTCCAAAAACCCTAAAGTAGAATCCTTAATTGGCTCTAATTTGGATCAATTTAATTTGTCAAAAATGTGGTACCTAGGGCTCAAACAAGAATGTGATAGCCCTAGATACCTTTAAGCTTCAAGTGGGTGCACAGATCAAGATTCGTTGTCTAAATAGAATGTATCAAATCAGGCAACTTGATGAATTATCTAAGGATAGAATGCAAGTAGCCTTAATTGATTTTTTTCCTTTTAACCTTTTCAGAATTAGGGGCTTAAGAGAGAGTCGTTAGAACTTACCTGCCCCTGGCATGTTTAATGTGTGGCTGATCTTCCCTGAATGTATCCCCCCTGAAACAACCACAGCAAAAGAGATATAGCAAGTTAGAATCCAAATCATGAATTGCAATCAAGAGTTCTAAATTGCCTGTTGCTCCCTGGCAACGGTGCTAAAATGTTCAAGTCGCTAAATCGGTGTTTTTAAAAGTGTCGTGTTGTAGAATAGCCAAAATAGCACTCAAAAAAATAAATTTATTACTCGAAAAAGTTTTGAGGTCGAACACAGGGAGTAGTATGGAATTCAGTTCTCAAAATTGCAATTTAAGACAAGAAAGCCATGAAATTATAAACAAAAATTGCTTTAGAATAAAATAGTACTAGGATCAAGTGTCAGAATGCAAAAATAATGGAGTAAAATGGTGATTTTGATCACCAAATACTCCTTACAATGATAGCTAGTGAACTCAATGTATATATGAATGAAATGCAATCAAATCAATCATCTAATTTAATAATCAGACGGCTTAAACTGCTCAAGCTTCTCTGTTCTTCTTCTTCTTCTGCCCTTATCCTTCTCTTCTTTCCTTCTTTATCTTTATTGCCTCTACAACTCTTCTTCTTCCTTTGACTTTATCACACAACAGGGGAAACTTCTTGAATTCGGCCAAGTGTTAGTCGGTTCTCACCAGGAGCAAAACCCTCCCCCTACCTGCGCAAGATCTCCTTCTCTCTTTCGTTGTTTAGGATTCGCTCTCCAAGAGCCACCGGGTAATCGGGTTATCGGATCTAGCATACCTGGGTCCAAGCTCACCGGCAATGGATGATGAGCGAGGAGTGAGGCTTAGACAGGTTAACAGGTCAGGCCAGGTTCGCGGGCAGAGGTCACGGACGAGGCGGTGGGTGGGTGAGAGAGACCTCAACCCATGTTTAGAGGCGAATAGCCAACTTGACAAATTCAACTTATGCGTGGTCACGAGGTCATCTGTTCACGATGTGGCACCATCTGCTTCCTTCTCCTTCGCCCGTCTATAGCAGCGCTTCCTCCTTCAATTGGTGTAGCTAGTGTGGTCAATGCATCCAAGTGCCCACCTGGACATGTTCGTGAGTTGTTTCCGCACAACTTGGGGATAGAGCCTGGAGCTTGCACCGCAAGAACATGGCTCCAGGCTTGCTTGGAGCTCCTTCGTTAATGGCAACGAAGGGTAGAACCTAAAATCCAAGAAGAAGGGCCTCGCGGCCATGTCAGAAGGCTCAGGAGATTCACCGTGGAGTGGCGAGTGTGGTGGTAGTTGTGTGGTGTGGCGCGAGTGAGGGTGGAGATCGGACGGTAACGGGTTAGGTCGGAGATGATGGGTTTTTTCGGGGGGTGGTGTGAGTGGATGGAATGGGAAATTAAGAGAGGGGAAATGAGTGGAGAGGTGTGGTGGAGGTTTTGAGGTAGTCGGCGAGGGGTTTGGTTGTGTGTGGAGCAAGATGTACCTCACCGGAGGTGTGTTCGGAGCGGTGGAAGGAGTCGCAAAGGCGTGGTCGAGGTAGAAATGGCATGTCGAAAGTATTGGTGTGATGAGGAAGAGGTTAGGGAGCAGTTGAACGTACTAACGGATGAAGTGGGAAGGAGAAGGTGCCGGTTGTGGTGTTGTCGGCATCAGAGAAGATGACAGCTCCAGGGAGAGGGAAACGATGAAGAGGAAGATTAGGGCGTCAGCTGGTACGGCTCGACGCGGGAAGAAGTGAGGAAGATAACTTCACTACTGGTATTGAGAATGGAGGATGAAGATGGACAGACGGGCTCGCCGGACGTTGAGGAGCTTTCGGGAGAGAGAGAGAGGAATTAGGGGGCAATCTTGGCCGATTTCAAGCGTGAGGAAGACGGTCAGAGCAGGAGGTTCTTTTATAAACCTCAGGAGGAAGTTTTGAGCTTAGGAAGCAAGCTTTATAAGATTGGAAAGCTTGCCAAAGTTGGGAAATTCCTTGATACCCAAATCTCTATGCGTTAGCATGAGAGATTGGGAAGGTTTTGGGGAGTGGGATTAGGTTCAAAAGGAAGGAAATTTCTTGACGAACTTCCCTTTCAAATTTGAAAGGGATTCGTCAAGAAATCAAGGAGTTCTTTCAAAATTAAGGTTGCCAGAGCAAGTAGGAATAGGTTTAATGGAGGTAGGGACCTTTTTGTGAGAATAACGACAAAGTTAGGGGTCTATTTGAAAAGATTTTGAAAGTTAAGGCTAGAAATGTAATCAGACATGACCAAATTGTAAACTTGGTCAAGACAAACTCATCTTGGGTAAAAATTTTGGTACAAACCTAATTTGGACCTAGGGAATCCAATGGTGAAGTTGGATTTTGGTTTTGACCATGTTTGACTGGGTAATTTATGCAAAAACCTAAATTAGGGTAAATGTCCATCTAAGACTCTGTTCTAGGTCAAAACGAGTTCTGATGGTTAAATTGAAGGTTCGAAACCCTAGAGAATATTTTTCTATGAATTTTAGAAGGTTTAGGTGAATTTTATCTTGACCAGAACCTCAGTTAATTAAGCGGGTCTATTTTTAGGGTTTCAAAAGTTATTTAATTCTCAAAACACGTGCAAACCCTTTTCTGATTGTTCTAACCCACTTGTTAGCCTTTTAGGACCATTTGACCCTTAATTATTCTTTAGGAAAACCCATGGTTGTACTACATTTATGATATGCTGGTAAAATTAAGATTTTAACCCTAGTTTCTTGTTTTTCCCTCAGAATGTTTATGGAGTGACTTGTGGCTCTCTAGCAGTTATGTAGGAGCATTTGCTGACTTAATTGGATCAAAATGAGCTAGTTGTCACTCATGATGGTGTTCCCATCATCTACTGAATCTGAATAATGCATCGAATCAGAGGCACATTATGATCCCGAATCAGGGCCAACCTCACTATGTTTATTAGGCCCCTTCCGCTCCATCACTCGACAGGATGGAGGTTTCGACATTGTATTCGAGATATTGGTAGCAAACACCTCTTTTACCAACTCCAAACCAAAACCAGGCTGGCCTTAATGTTGTTACCACCAATAGTGGCAAATCAACTTAGGATCCACCTTATCCTAGCCACTCTAGACTTGGTAATTCAGAGCCTAACCCTAGGATTATTATCTATGACACACCTATCCTAGATCTAGAACTTGAACCAATCTTAGAGGAGCCTATAGAGATTCCATTTCCTGAGGCCTTCACTAAAGGAAAGAGGAAACCCAAACCCGTGGCACTTGAGGAAGACTTGGTCAAGCTCTTTGAACAAGTCTAGATAAACATCCCCTTGATGGATGCGATTTGCCACGTACCTGCCTATGCTTGATTTTTGAAGGACTTATGTACACCAAAGTGTAAGCCGTGAAGTAAAGACGGGAGCTCGTTTGTATTGTCTGAGCAAGCTAGCTCAATCATCTTGAGTAAACTCCAATAGAAAGTCAAAGATCCTGGCACCCCTTTGATCTCCTGTAAGATCGGTGACCTAGAGTTTGATCAAGCTTTATTAGATTTAGGAGCCTCCATAAACCAGATCCCTACATCCCTACTAGGTCATTTTGAGGAAATTGAGTTTAAACTGACTGAGATGACCTTGCAGCTAGCTGATAGGTCAATCAAGTCACCTAGAGGAGTTCTAGAGGATGTTCTAGTTAGGATATGAGATTTCTACTTCCTAGTGGACTTCATCGTATTAGATATGGATACTCTTAAAAATCTTAGAGACACACCGATCATCTTAGGGAGACCATTCCTAGCCACAGGTAGGGCAAATATCAACTGTGAAGAGGGCCAAATCGAGTTGAAATTCGGGAACAAGACACTGAGGGTTGATATCTTTAAGGCCCAGAAAGGAATAAACTGTGGGGCGATTGAAGAAATATGCGACATCAATTCGTTGGTTGAGGACTCGATTATAGAGGAAAACTCAATTATCCTAGAGCCTCAACCACAAGAAGATCTTGACCCACAGAAAGAGAAGCCCAGAGCAAATCCAAACCTACCCATAGCTTCCACCCTATCCTCTAAGGCCTATCTCGAACCCCCACCCGCTGCTGATAACCCAGTACTTGAATTGAAGCCCCTCCCAGATCATCTGAAGTACGTGTTCTTGGGTTACAATCAAACGTTTCCTGTGATTATTAATTCTCGACTCACACCTGATCAGGAAACAAAGCTAATTTATGTCCTCTAGCAGCATCGAAGAGCCATCAGATGGACTCTTGATGACCTAACTGGGATAAGTCCCTGGTATTGCACACATTGTATCTACACCGAAGAGGGCTCACGACCATCTAGAGAAATGTAGAGACGACTAAATCTGAATCTTCAAGCAGTCGTGAAGAAAGAGATCATCAAGTAGTTAGACATCGGAAGCATATATCCGATCTCTGACAGCCGCTGGGTGAGCCCCATCCAAGTTGTACCTAAGAAGGAATGGCTCACCGTGATTATGAGTGAATCTGGACTGACCACCCGACTGGTACTGCAAATTCGTGGAGAGTCTACATAGAATATTTGAAATTGAATGCCTCCACGAAGAAAGATCAATTCCTACTCTCATTCATTGATCAGATTCTTGAGAAACTGGTAGGAAATAGGCTTTTCTGTTTCCTAGATGGGTACTCTGGATATAATCCGGTGGCGATCCATCTCGAAGATCAAGAAAAGACCACCTTTACCTACCCCTATAGTATGTATGCATTCCACAGGATGCCATTTGAGTTGTGCAACACACCTGCCACCTTTCAGCGGTGCATGTTAGCCATATTCTTCTATATGGTAGGTAAATACCTTGAGGTCTTCCTGGACGACTTATCGGTATTTGGTGAATCTTTTGATGATCGCCTCTTGCACCTGATCCAGATCCTTCAAAGATGCATCAAAGTGAACCTGGTTCTCTCTTGGGAAAAGAGCCACTTCATGGTTCTTGAGGGCATCATGCTTGGTCACCTTGCCTCTGAGAGAGGTATCCAGGTTGATCGAGCTAAGGTAAATCTGATTTCCAAATTACCTATGCCTACCTCGGACAAAGACATCAAATCATTTTTGGGGCACGTCAGATTTTATCGTTGATTCATATATGATTTTTCAAAGATCGCACACCCCTTAACGAATCTCCTCTCAAAGGACACACCATTCGAGATGACGAGTGATTGAATTCACGCATTCGAAATCCTGTGTGATGAGTCACCTAAGCACCAATCTTATAATCTCTTGACTAGTCTTAACCCTTTGAGATCATGTGCGATGCGTCTGACTATGTAGTAGGAATAGTGCTGGGTCAGAAAATCAACGGGAAATCGGTGGTTATATATTATGCCAGCAAGACACTGGACTAAGTTCAGTATAATTCATGATTACAGAGAAAGGGAAGCTGGCTATACTATTTGGTTTGAAGAAATTCAGATCATGCCTCCGGGGTTCCCATGTCATCATTTATTTGGATCACACTATAGTGAGGCACTTACTTACAAAGGACACGAAGCCTAGATTAATTCATTGGATCTTGTTGTTGCAAGAATTCAATCTTGAAATTCACGACAAGGCAGGAAAGTAGATTGTGGTAGCTGACTATTTGTCTCGCCTTCCTTCTTCGATCTTTGACCCATCTGAACCTATCACAAAGCACTTTCCGGACGAGCATCCCTTGGCCATTAAGGGACTTCCTTGGTTTGTGGATATTGTGAACTACTTGGTTATAGGGAAAGTCCTGCTTGATTGGGAGACCTCCTGACGGGACAAGCTAATTTTCGATGACAAGTATTTGTAGGTTCTAACAAAGGGGGTGAGATTTGCATGATACGAAAAATAATGTGAAAATATAATAACAAACTCACAAAATAGCAATCATAAGAACACAAAGGATTTTTAGGTGGAAACCCAAACCTGGGTAAAAACCACAACCTAAACCTCTCGGTTTAGGATTTCCCGATCGACTGAGTTGATTAAATCCACTAACAAGTCACTTAAATGAGGGTGACTTAACCTCTTACAACCACGCTACTTAGATGAGGGTAGCATACCTCAAACCCCTCCTCTTCACGAGGAGTGTTTTGTCCCATGAAGGAGATGGGAATTCGCAAAGCGAATGCCCAATCAAGAACAAACGAAAATTAGAACAGACCTATAGAGCTAAAAAGTACTTATCTTAAACTTAGCTTCTATAGGCAAAAAGAACTTCCCTTAGATGAAAGTGAAATGTGCAGTGGATCGATGCTCTCAGATGATGATTGTGTAGATGGGAGAGCAATGGCACTTCTGGCACTTGATCTCTCTTCTAAGACACAAAAGGTGTGGATGTAGTATTATTAGGTGTGTCTTGGCTTAGGAAGGGTGTTTCTCTATTTATAAAGGCCTTAAGAAGGGTTTAGAAGCCTCTTCTAACTGTTGGGAATTATTCCAAGGCAAATTAGGATGAAATCAGGGTCATTTCTGATTCTGACAGGGTTATTAGACGTTTGAATCTATTATCAGACATCTAGGACATTGTCTGATCTAGGAATTAGTCGTTTGATCTAGAAGGGTGAAAGATCTGATTAAAGTTGGATCAAGACAGATGTCTTAAGATCATTTATAAGACGTTTGGTGAATGAATCAGATGTCTAATTTAAGATGGGTTTCCTTCCTGTTTTTGTCCAGCCCTAAATAGGGTTCTAGGTCTTGTTGGTCAGACGACAGGTCGGACGTCTAGCACAAAGTTTGGACATCTGGAATAGGTTTTACTGTGGGAATTGATTTCTCAAGGCGCAAACGGCTATAATCACTGACAAAAGTGATTTGGGGATGGATTGAGCCTAACGTCTATTTATCAGACATTTAGGGTTCTCTAAGGATGTCTGAAAATGAATGTAGGTCAGATTAACGGTTAATCCTCAATGATTAGTCTGATAAAGCCAATGGTCCTCTAGTTTGACGTCTGGCAAGGTCATCAGATGTCTTCTAAGACATTTGAACTAAGGGCTAGACGTCTAAAAAGATAGACAAAGAGCAGGTTGCCAACCTAAGTGTTTTGGATATCTGATCAAACAATCAGATGTCTTAGGGCTACTTTACAGTGCAGGTTAGCTAACCTGTGTTAGCAAAGTTGCAACAGGGGTAAACCCTTATTTCTATTTACTTGCAAACAGGGGTTAACCCCTGTTTGTGTTTACTGAATGGGGTTTAGGAATGGGGGTTATCTTGTGATGTGATAGGAAGGTGTTTACTTGGGAATGGGGTTAGAATGGGGGTTGAAGTGGCAAAAGACACGTTTGCCCTTGGATTGGTAGGTAAGTTAGTTAGGGTTGCTTTTCATTTTAATAATAATATTTTATTTAGGAAGGTTGAATGGCAAATACAAAAGAAAATTTACTTGTATTGGCGATTTTTTTTTTTATTGTCATGTGATTAATGAAATTTGTTCCAAGAAACATTATAGCATCACATATTACATTGTCAAATATAAATAACAAAAATAAGAAAAAGATAATGAAGCATTTGAATGAAATCTCTACAATTATGCACTACTTACTCAATTCATGTGAATCATAAAGTTTGTTATAAGTTACATTGCTGCATGGTATATTACATTTAGAAATTAAAATAACTTAAATAAGAAGATATTCCCTTACAAAAATTTATTTAGATTTCCCTTCAATAATATAAGTTATGAGTAGCTCTGATGTACATCTGAGGTCTTCATCTTTGGCATAACAAACATGGGAAATTCTTTCAATCAAAGAAGCGTTGCAATCCATGACCTTAAACAAGAAGAAATGTATTATTAGACCTCTTGTCAAAATCCTTAATAAATGGAAAGCTGAGTAATTATAATGGATATTTCAGTTAACCTATTTGGGAAAACATGAGAAGTTTTCGTATCCTCTTGAAGAACTGATGGTTACTTGTAATTAATAAGAAAATAAACCTGTAGAAACAACTTAAATAATTAGAGACCTTCATTTATTGGTATATAAGTAAGAGAAATTGTAGGTGTAAAATTACTAACCTGCAATGGCATGTCAGGTAGGCAATAAACATGGATTGTTAAATTTATAGTAGGCTCAGATTGCTTCATTTTAGAAATTTTTAATGATAGTCATCAGGAAAATTCTATCAACTATGGATGGTATAAAAAATTTAGCCCTCGAAATTTGTGTTGCATGGGGTTGTTGTGTTGTAGCCATCCATGCCATGCAAACATAATTAACCATCACTTTCTTTGTTGCATAGGGTTGCTGCACTGTTGCCATCCTACATATGCGAACACATTCATTGGGGTTGCTTGGTTTATTTTTCACCAGGCAGCCAAACCAACACCATACAGCTGGTTAATAGGTTTGCCCTCAAGCGTTGGAAGCTTTCATCATTGCCTATATAACCCTCGTAAAGTTTTTTGCAATGCATCCTGCAATCGTGTTAGAAATCTTCGGAAGATAATTTCTAATTAATCTATATGAGAACATAAATAAAGAATATATATGCAAAGAAAACCACATAACTTTCGAATGTTAAAAGAAAACAATATCGAAAGAAAACAATATCGAAAGAATGCACATAACCTTCATAAGCATTGAATAAACAAAATAAACAAAAAATTAAAGACAATATCCATAGATGGTAGAAAGAAATTATCAGTCACCACACTTATTATATAATAAGCAGTAAATTAAGATAGATTTCAGTTGTTGTATTGTAGATAGATGAATAGATCCCAGCAAGGATAGAATGGACATGGAAACTAATTGACGAGCTCATTTGTTATTTCTAAGAATGGAAATTGAAGGCCTCGTAACCTTCTATACTTGGCATTAGCCTACAAAGTGAATAGAAAATAAAAACCTATCTTTGGAAGAAGGTAAATAAAGAGAAGAATGCTACATGGAAGGAATCTTATGTTTTTCCACTGCGTTGGATCATCTAAGACGATGACATTTTGTTGGATATCCCATGTCTATGTCTCCTCAGCTAATAATTCCATGACTAATTAATAGTTCTTATTGAGGAGCTTCTAGAGGTTCATAATTTTAGTAATTGGGATCGTCTCATTGAAATGGTATTCCATGTGATCCCTCAAAAGGTGCCAGGAACTTCTTGTGAAAGAACCATTAACATAGTCTCCATCCTCTTTCAAATTTCTTAATGTTGTGATGAGGCATGTATCCTTCTAAATGGTCCAACCCCTGAAAGCTGTCATTCCTATGGTGAATAGTTTTCAAAATGGCATCCAACTTAAATAATAGTCGAGAATTACTCAACAACAATAAATTTCTTTAAAAAACTCATCCTCCCAAACACAAGTTGGGTCTTTTATAGAAACCTCTTTATCATACAGTACATGACATCATCGAGGACATTGAGATTTCCATATGGTAAGTTAAAAGGAACTATTTACCCGTACTTAATGGATGGTACAATTAACCTTCATATTTAATGCTTTCTAATTTTTTCTTAACAAATGTAATTACTTCTCCAATTTAGCCTCTTCCTTTTCTCCTCTCGGTGCTCACAACAAACTTTGTAATACATGTACGTCATGAAAGTTAACTCCACCTTTTGGGATTTCAATGTTGGCTGGAACTTGAGAGGGGATTTTTGACATTTGCATCCCTAAAACAAAAAAGTTAACGTGGCATTTGAAGAAGAACTTCAATCGAATGCTACTAATTTTGAAGCTACATCTTACACTATTCCCATAAGGACACTTGTAATTTAGCCCATTTAGGATATTATCAAAACTTGTTTCTTCCTTAAAGACAAGTTCCGCCACGTGTCCACAATTGCATCTCCTTTCAATTGTTATTAATCCTCATGACGTAGACATTCTTGTGAGTTAAGAAGTTAAGAAAACAAATTTGAAAATAGGGAATGAAACATAATTGCATAGAGGTATTTTCCTTAATAGATGATGACAACAAGTCCTCAAGAAGATGCTTGTCATGAAGAAAGTAACACCTCTGAAATGCTTAAAAAGTTTAACACAAAGCAACATAATGCAATAGGAGGATGCATTAACTAATCGCAGTTAATGCGCTCTATGAAAGAAATGAGATCATCGACCACGGTGTCTATCTTCACACTCAATTCTTGCAACTCAGACTTCAGACATTCCACCTCCGTGTATGCACTTTGCAATTCCGCACGCTGCCTTAAGCTAGTTCTTGCCTCCAACTTTGCATACAAGCGAGCCAAGAAGTTACACTCAACCTTCAGTGTATGGAAGTTGGGAAAGTTCGCTTGTGCACGTTGTCTGTAGTTGGAACCCTGGATTGAAATAAATAACAATCCATAAGCTTAGTTGAACTTGTATTATAAGGATGAAGGGATTATTCGATTCACTTACTCCATCCCCCTGAGTACACATATAAAACAAACAATCCAGGGGATCTTGACTTCGAACGTTTTCCAATTCGAAAACTAGCTTGCATGGTTCATAACATAGGCATTGATGTCCATGATACCAGTCTCCATTAGCGTAGTAAGGAGCAGTCTCCATACCTGAAATTGTGTCCTAACACATCCGATATTTTCTTTTTGAAACAGAAAGGAGAGCTATCGCCTTACGATAGCAGTCTGGAGCAGTATATTATATGAACACATAAGGGAAATTACAAAAAGGATCCCCAAGAGTGTATGAGGGACCAACACTCTCTTACAATACTTTCACAACATACCGGCCTCTCTTGAAAAGGTCTCTCATTCCTTGCCTTCCATACACACCAAATAGTAGCAAGCATGTGAACATGAGGCTTCCCTCTCACATCAAACCCGTTCTAGATAGAATCCCACTCTGGTAATGGCTCCTGACATATTTTTCTCCAGATGGCATCAGTGACAAGGCAAGAAGAAAGGAGGTGATTTACATTGTCAGTATCCATCTCACACAAAAAACAAACATGGTGATTAGTTCCCAACCTTCTGTGGCGTAGATCACTTGTGATTAAACCATCTCTCCTACAAAGCCAAAGAAAAATTTGTACCTTGAGAGGAATTTTTAACAACCAAATCGTCTTGTCAACGGAATCACATCTCCATCCATCTTCAATGCTCAACATTCTGTTATAGCCAGATTAGACACTATAAATCCCCTCCCAAAGGTATTTGTCCTCCATTCCAGGTTTAGGTCTGAAGCTCTCAAGGTCTAAGATAAGCCTTCTCCTTTCTTCCCACAGCCAGATAGCTCTTCTGCTGGACTCCTCACCATCCAGATTCCAGCTGCTGCTGTTGTAGGACCAGACCTTGCTGACAGTGGCATCCTTGTCAGCTGCTGTAGCAAAAGCTCTTGGATAGAGCTCCTTCAAGACACCCAGCTTAGACCACCCCTCCTTCTAGAAACTGAAGGACCTGCCATCTCCAAGTGACGGTTACAGCAGATGGAAGTGATCAGTCAATGCTTTAGTCACAAATTTCCAGAAGGGAGAAGGACAGTTGGGCTGAAGTCTGGACAGTGTGCTGTTGGATGCTCCATATCTGTCTTTAATCAGAACAGACCATGGCTTCAGGTTGCCTTGCAACAGTTTAACAACCCATTTAATTAGCAGGGCATCATTAAAATGCTTCAGGGATTTAATCTCAAGACCACCCCTCTCTTTTGGATAGCAGACCTGATCCCATTTGAGAGGCCACAAGAACCTGCCCTCATGTCTAGCTCCCTTCCGAAAGAACCTCTTCCTCATCACATCCAACCTTTTCCAAATGGATTTTGGTGCTTTAAATATGGAAAAGTAGAAAACAAGGATGGAGGTGACCACCGAGTTGAGCAAGACAAGTCTTCCACCTTTAGAAAGGAAACTGCTATGCCAGCCATCTAATTTCACAGAAATCTTGTCAAAAAGGTAGTGCCAATCACTCTTCTTCATCTTGGAACACCTCAAAGGCAGCCTTAGATATCTGATAGGAAGATTGATGCGGGGAGTCATTAAAACAGCTGCTAAAGAATCTTGCTCCTCCTCAGGTAAACCAAAGCGTACCAAACCAGACTTATCTCTATTCAACCTCAAGCCAGAAAGCTCACCAAAAATATTAACCATATGATGAAGAGACAATGCTTCATCCATGGACCCTTGAACAAAAAAAAATAGTATCATCTGCATACTGAAGAATGGGAGCCAGATTAGTCCTGCATGATAATGAATATCCTCTAACAAGACCAGCTTCAGCAAGCTTACAAGCAAACCAAGCCAAGCTGTCAACTGCCAAATTGAAGATCAGGGAAGCCAGGGGACATCCTTGCCTGATACCACATTGGGGCTGAATCCACACACCACATGGTTTTCCATTTATTAGAGGGGTGAAGGAGGCAGTGGTAATGCATCTTTTAGCCCAACAGATCCAAGTAGAAGGAAAGCCCCTTCTTTTGAGCACATCCCACAGATAAGGCCAGCTGATGGAGTCATAAGCTTTACGAAAGTCAACCTTCCAAAGGAAGGCCTTGCATTTTCTCTTATGCCAGCCACAAATCATCTCTTGGGCCATGATAAATGATTCTTGTAGAGATTTGCCAGGGAGGAATGCTGATTGAGCAGGATGGATCAGATCTTGCAAGACGGGCCTCAATCTATTGGCCAGGACCTTGTCAATCACCAAGTACAAGGAGTTAGAGAGGGAAATAGGTCTAAACTCCTGAAAGGATTCAGCACCCGGGGTCTTTGGCAGAAGAAACAGATAAAATCTATTTATCCTTTCAAAGCCAAAATTGCCACTTTCAAACTGTCTAATCACATCCATAACCTCAGTGCTCACAATGTCCCACAGTTCTTTGTAGAAGAAAACTTGGATTCCATCAGGACCAGGCGACCCTTCATAGTTGAGATCCATAATGGCCTTCAGGACTTCAGCTTCAGATATGGGTTCAATCAGGCTGGACCCTTGAGTCTAATTAATTTTGGGTAGATCACTAGCTTTCATCCTCCAACTACCCCTACCTGCAACTCTTGAAGATTCCTTGAAATACCTGACAGCCCAACTCTGATATCAGATATGGAGGTAATTCTTTGCCCCTCTATAACAATTGAAGAGATCAGATTAGTTCTTCTCCTAGAACTGGCAGCCAGGTGAAAGAATTTAGTGTTTGCATCCCCCTCACTTAGCCATAGCTACCTAGAATGCTCCCTCCAATCCATCTCCAATTTCAGGTCTTCTTCAATCACCACCCTCTGCCATCTCTTTCTATCTGCAAGGTCCAGCTCAGACAGATGAGCCACAGCTTCTTTGGTATCCAGTTCTTGAATCTTCAGCAAGGCCTCATGATGCTTCTGATGTCTGAGGACAGAGATAATATCTCCATATTCCTTCAGCATACCTTTCAAAGCCACAATCTTGGAAGCCAATCTAAAGGTAGCCGTGCCTTCACCCTGTTGTGACCTCCACCAGCTAGCAAACATGTCTCTGAAACCTAGTTCCCTCAGCCAAGACTTTCTAAATTTGAAGTAGGAACCAGCCACCACCTGTTCACCATTGTCCCACACCAAGGGTGTATGGTCAGAGAATGGGCGTTCAAGACCACAAATAAAGGACATCTGGAAGAGATTCATCAGCTCAGCATTGCCAGAAAATCTATCAATCTTGGACATGAGCCCATTACCATTCCACCAAGTGAATTCAGCACCTGATGAAGGAAAATCACACATTCCCAAGGCCTGGACCATCAATTGGAATCCAGTGGTAGAGCTGTCCACCACCCCATTAGGTCTGTCACTCCCCAATAAAGTAATATTGAAGTCCCCTCCAACAAGCCATCCCCCCCATCTACAAAATTTGCAACCAGGTTCCAATCCTCCCATAGCTCCAACCTCCGGCTAGGATCATTTGGACCATACACACCTGTCACAAAGAAGACATTGTCCCCCTGGCCTCTTTTGAATCTGCAAGTCAGAAGGTGCCTAGCCACAGAAACCTCCTCCAAACACAGTATCTACTTCCTCCACTAGATGGCAATTCCCCCAAATCTGCCATTGGAATTGATCACCACAAGGTCATTTGCAAGACTTGCTCTCATCTCCACCCATGCCCTGTCAGACTCACAATCTATGTGTGTCTCTTGAAGGATGGCACAATCAATTTCCCATTCTCGCATATATCTAAGCGAAGACCCCCTCCTACTTCTATCGCGCAGCCCACGCACATTCCAGGTTAGGACCCTCATTTGGGAGTCAGGTCTGTCCCCTTCTTAGCTGCAGAAGCTCTACCAACCTTCATCACAGTTGTAATGACAGATTCATCAACTCTTTGTGTAGGAGTGTGCCTTCTTAACCTCAGCTTATAGGGAGGTTTCCCAATCCTAGCAGTAGAAGGAGTCTTTGACTTCAAGTGCATGACATCAGCCACAGGAGAGCAATTCTACAAGTCCAAGGAATTCACAGAGGAGTCCACCAGAACAGAATCAGCAGGATCACCAGAGTGGGCTTTCAGGTCCTCAACCACAGCTTCATTAATCACATTCACTTCCACCCCTTCTTCAGCCACCACCACAGCTACCTCTTGGATCAGAGGTACTTCAGCCACATCCTCCCGAGCTTCAGTCCTCATCTCCTCAACTCCCAAACTCCCTACCCCATCTACCAATTCCCTACCTTTGGTGCATTCTGCCACCACGTCTTGACTAGCATAGTTTGGTTACAAGAAAGGAACTTTGGTTTTCAACACCTCAGCATAAATGGGGGGGTGATGTCTAGACACGACCTCCCTATTTTCCACAATTAAATTCAAAAGGAGCATCCAAGAGCTGCCCCCACACCTGAGAATCAGTTTATCAGGAATGGAACCAGCCCTGAAGACATTCACCCTCTCCTTTAGAGCACTAGCATCTCCTTTAGTCAAACCATAAACAGCATCCTCAGCCACAGATGCAAACCTGGCAACCATGTTTTCCACCACCTTCCTAGACCTCAGATGCAAAGGTAGACCTCTGATCTCAAGAACACCAGACCTGGAAGCTGTTCTTTGAGGGGGATGCTTAGGCAAAGAGCCATCAAAGGGGGATACCAGCCGCCAGATCACTGATAACCCACCCAATTTGCTAGTTTGAAAATAGTACTTCTCTACATCTACCACACCCACATCAAAAAGCACAAATCACGACGAAGAGATAACTGCAATTTTCCAAGCATCAGTTGATAAAGGAAGAGATCTCACCAATTGTCGAATTCTGTCCAGCGAAAGGGTACCCAACATCACTTCCCCAATCAAAGCACCACGTAGTACCAGCTCCGCTACCTTGATATCCTTGGTCAGGGGAATCTCCACATCCATAGCGTGTCCCCTGAGAGTTGAGGGGGGGTGGGAGGGGCATTTGCGGCTCACCCCTAGGATGCAAAGGTGCATTGCATGCCCTGCCCCCAGAATCATTGCAAGTTGCTAGGCAGATGTCCCACTTGTGGCCAAAGCCTCCACAAGCAAGACAAAGCAGTGGCTGCCGGCAGGTCGCCGCCAGGTGCCCCCGAAGACGACATCTGAAACAAATCACCTCCCTCCAACTTCTGCCACAGCCGCCTTGATAACCCCTCCTGCCCAGGGTCCTAACTCCATCAGGCTCATGGACGCCACGCACATTCCTGCGCCAAGATCCCGAGCGCCATACCGCCCATCCGTCAGAGTCATCAGCACGGGCGTCGGGGCCCCTCAGGTGGTCGGCCATCCTTGCCGGAGCTTCTCGCCCAAAGGAGAATTCAAATTTCACAGGATCTTCTCTCTCCAAAGCTTCCCTCCGAAGATCAAATATCCGATATTGGAAGTTGACAAATTGCACGCAAGTTAAAAAATGAATCTAACTTTGCACCATGAAGTGTAAATAGAATCTAGGTCATTCATCATGAAATACATTCACAACATCATATATCATGAAGTATGAGGCAAAAACATCGAAATGGGTACTTAATGTGGGAAACAATGACCAATGCGCAAACATCATGATCGTGCATTTCTCCTAAGCCATTCCTCCTACATCGAATATGCAATTGACTCTCTATTCTGATTGGCCCTTCAAATATCAGTTTGACTTAAAGAAATTGATGGCTCAGGGATAGTGTCACCATGGTTATCCGTCCGAAGAGGTGGTTGTATCTCTCAAGTTGGATCTTCGGGCTGTGACGCTTGGAAGTTCTTGTTGTAAAATTCATCCCGCCCCCATCTCTTAGTAAGAAGTTGTGAACCACGCAACAAGCAACAACTACATCTCAATGGACTTTGATGAAGTAGAAGGAGGGGTAGTTCAAGCAAAGGAACCTCTCTTTTAAGACACCAAAACATCTTTTAACACAGTTCTAAATCTTCGCGTAACAGTGGTTGAATAGCTCCTTATTGTGATACTTGTTGCGTGTTGCCCTAGCATTTTACTCAATGATATGATAGCTTACATTTTTGTATGGGGCGAGGAATTGATGGGTATTAGCATACCCACAATTCACAAGATACACTCGACCTCGTGCCAATGGAATATTGTCATCTTGCACTGCACAACGAAGTATCGTCATATCAGTGGCAGATCCTTCCCATTCACTAGCAATATACTGAATGGAGAGATTCATTGATGCAACGTACATTATGTTTAGTGAACACCAACCATGTCTGTTTCAATACCTCCCTGCATCTGTTGGGTTCACGCAAAGTTTTATGTGTGTGCCATCTATAGCCCCAATCACATCCTGCAAAGATTGGGTCTTAGAGTTGAATTTTGTTTATAAGAAAGAAATATACAATTATTGATATGGAGAACCTAACCTTGAAATATGGATAAAGGTCGCGGTTTATCCTTATCTTGTTTGGAATTGGTGCAGATTCATCGAGCATGCCAATATACTCAAACTGAATCTTCTTTATTACTCTGGCAACTTGCTTGTAGTAGTTACTTATAGTGCGCGATAATCTCTCAAACCAGCCTTGCATGTTCTGATTTGTAGCACCCTCTCCAGCACCATATAAGAAGATTTCAAGGGCCTTGTTTGGATGCATCTCCTTTGTGGGTTTTAGGTATTCCCTCTCAAGCAGCATATCCTGTAGGTTGATGAATTGGGAGCTATCCATTCGAAACATATTTAGTGAATGGTCATAATGTCCTTCCAAAACTCTATTAACACAAAGCAATCCCTTTAAGTCACTAGTGTGCTTTGGTGCATGTGGGACACGTGTGGAACGTTGAATTTGATCTGCGATGTACTGCATAGTTTCCTCTAACATGACTTCTACGATAGAATCTCACAACTCATCGCTATCAACAGAACGTCTAGTAGGTTCCATGTATTGGAAAATTGTGGAAATAAGAAATGACAGAGGAAGTCCTTCATTAGAGAAATGTTTAATTCAACCATTTCAATGATTCCAAGATGATGGGAACACCATCATGAGCCATAAACTAGCTCAATTTGATCTGATTTAGTCTTTAAATGCTCCTACATAACCTTTAGAAGGTCATAATTCATTGCATTAGCATTCTGAGAGAAAGATAAGAAACTAGGGTTAAAATTATAATTTTACCATCATAACTTGAATACAGTACAACCATGGGTTTTCTTAAGGGTTAATTGAGGGTCAAATGGTCTTAAAAGGATAATAAGTGGGTTAGAATAGATAAAAAAGGGTTTTCTCGTATTTTGAGAATTAAATGAATTTTGAAACCCTAAAAATAGACCCACTTAATTAACTAAGGTTCTTGTTAGGATAAGATTCACCTAAACCCTCTACAATTCATAGAAAAATATTCTCTAGGGTTTGGTACCTTCAAATTGACCATCAAAACCCGTTTTGGCCCAAAATATAGTCTCAGACAGACATTTACCCTAATTTGGGTTTTTGCATAAATTACCTAGTCAAACGCAGTCAAAACCAAAATCCACTTTCACCATTGCATTCCTTAGGTCTAAATTAGGTTTGTACCAAAATTTGGACCCAAGCTAAAATTATCTTGACCTAGTTTGCAACTTGGTCCTGTCTGATTACATTTATGCCCTTAACTTTCAAAATATTTACAAAAAGACCCCTAACTTTGTCATCATTTTCACAAATAGGTCCCTTCTACCATTAATCCTATTCCTACAAGCACTGACGACCTAAAATTGGCAAGAACTCCTTGATTCCTTGACGAATTCCTTTCAAATTTGAAAGGGAAGTTCGTTAAGGAATTCCCTTCCTTTTGAGCCAAATCTCATACCCCAAAACCTTTCCAATCTCTCATGCGAACACATGAGAGAATTGGATATCAACAAATTCCCAACTCTAGCGAAGCTTGCTTCCCAAGCCCAAAACCTCCTCTGAAGGCTTATAGAAAGACCTCTAGATCAAACCGTTCTCCTCACGCTCGAATTCGACCGAAGTAACCCCCAATTCTTCTCTCCTCCTTCGGCCGAAGTGCTCTTCAAGCTCCGATGACTCTCCTTGCCTTTCCTCATTGTCTGACTGCAATTCCAGCAGCAGATCCTCCTTCCTTGTCTTGTTCAGTGTCGAGCAGCACCAGCCAGCATCTATATCCCCTTCATCCTTGCTGTCTAACCCTTATCAGAGCCAGCTTCGTCTCTGGCATCGGCTATACCACAACCGACGCCATCTCCACCCCCTATCATCTGCTACATACCTTAATCGACTCCTTAGCTTTTCTATGTCATGCCAGTACCTCCGAGACTACGTTTTGACCTCTCTGATGCCCTCTGCGACTCCATCTTCCATCTCGCCGACATACCTTTGGCAAGTGCTAGCAGCCACCACAGATCACCTACGTTGCCACTTCCATACTCCACACCTCTGCCTTGACCTCAGGAGCAAAAGCCCTAACTTCGTTAGGCCAATTTCTCCTCCAAACCCTCTGCCAAACTCATGCTTCTCCAGCCTCCCTTCGCGAGCTCAACAAGCCTCTTCACACACACTGCACACCACGGCCACCGTCAGACTCGTCGTGCTCTGGCGATCATTCCTAAGCTTTTTGACAAGGGCGAAAGGCCTTATTGTTGATTTCAGGTACTAGCTCCCTCTGCCATTGATGCCGCAAGCTTCGAGCTTTCTCGAAGTTCTCTCCAGCATCTGCAGCCCCAGGCACTCATCCCAGATAGCACGGAATCCTTCCAGGAACATAATCCTAGGACCAATTGAGTCCTTTGACTGGGCCTTGACTAGAATTAAGACGAAGACCTCTCCACCTGCTGCTGCATGTGCTGCGCGAAGGAAAAAGGGGATGGATAGTCCCACATCGGAAGTTTACGAGCAGCAGCTGTGACATAAATTGAATTTGTGTCTGGGGCTTATCGCCTCAGACACAAGGGGTGAGGTCCCTCACACCCATCACGTGCCTTGTCCGCGACCTCTCCTCCGCGAACCTGGTACACTTGACTTGCCTAAGCCTTCACTCCTCGCTCACCACCCACTGCTGATGAGTCTGGACCCAGGTGCACGCTTGATTCGAATACCCGAATACCTGGTACTGTAGAAGGCTCTAGGAGAGCATGACCCAGAGAGAGAAAGAGAGATAGCGTGTGGGGCAAGGGGGGTTTTGCTCTGAGAAGGTTTGGGCTAACACTTAGCCAAATTTGAGGAACCTTCCCCCTCTGCATGAAGAAGAGTTAAAGAAGAAGGAGAGTTGCACAGACAAGAAAGGCAGAAAGGCAGAAAAAAAAGGAAGGCCATGGCAAGAAGAAGAGGAGAAGACCTGACTCAGAAGAAAGAAGAAAGCAAAGAAAGAAAGAAAAACTGGAAGAGAGCGACGGAGAAAAGAGACCCTTGAGTCTTTAGGAAGCACTGTAGCAACTGGCTATTTAAGCCATCTGATGCAAGCCTAGATCATCTGATTGCATATACTTGAGGCTTTATTGATACTATTGATTTAGTTACTATTTTTGAGGAGTAATTGGTGATTCAAATCACCATTTTACTCCTTTTTTTTTCACATTGTTGCCTAACATTATTATTGTTGCAATCTCTTATATTTTTTATTCAAATTGTGATCTTGAGTTTAAAATTGCCATATTGCTCCTTGTGTTCGACCTCGGATTTTCATTCGAGTTTATTTGTTTGAGCGCTATTTCGGCTATACTACAACGAAGCTATTTTAAAACACTGATTTATTGCTCGAACAACGAGAATAAGCAAGTAGTATAGTTCCTTGAGATGTCGAAGAATATATTCTCGCAGAACAGTGGAACAACGAGTAGTATAGTTCCTTGAGCTGTAATACACTAAATGTATTATCAGGGTAATACATTTTAGGATGTATTACCCCTAACATTTACACCTACATCGTCATCCTGAGGAATTGAGCATTCTGTATGTGCTTGTTGTGGAGTAGTATAGTTCCTTGAGATGGGGGCTTGCGAGGACATTGTGGTGTTCTCGTTAATGGAGAAATCCATCTGCGAGAGGTTGACATCACCTCAACCTTTGCATTCATTGAATTCGCCAGCATCACCATGCCTAAGACTGGATGTTGCATGGACTCCCCTTGCAGACTTTTTACTAGCAATGACCTCCAACTCCTTATAGTATGGAAACGTCTTCCCTCGTAATTTCTTCAGATGCTTTAGAAGCTGCATGAATTTCTGATGTATTACACACAATGCAAACTCTTTTTTGTAAAGTACGATTGTAATGGAAACTTTACTAACCTCGTCCTATGCATTATCATCATATGGGATGGCACATTTCCTAGATCATCCCAACCCCAACCACTTCTGTTGGACAAGGCAACAAAAGTGTTCGACTCCTTCAAATTCTTGAACCGATTCTGCAATTGATCCTTCACATAGAATAACTTGGTCTCTGAGTTAAACTCATTAACAATCTCAACCCACCAGATTCTAGTGAATGAAGCATTTATGAAATCGTTATCTAATGGTCATTCAAAAGCCTTATGAGCAACCTATCCTGATCAGATGTCCAATTGGCAATTTGTGAGCCTCGACCTTTGTGAGAATGTTGACACCCTTGCCACAACTGGAACCATCTCCATTCGTCCTACACATGGAAAAAAGTAGGTAACCAATCTAAGTGACAAAAGGTGGCGAATTTCCAGATGTGAAAGATGTGGCAAGACCCCAACAAATTTTATGTCTATACCTTACTCTAGGTAAGTTTTTCCCCACATAATGGTTGTCATCATCTTGCATCTCTGATGAAATGATCATTATCGAAATGGCAAGAATCAATTTGACAAGGAGATTATGGTAATCCTCGAAAGTCCTCTCCCTTTCAGGATGAATACAATGGCTGACACGACTACTTGCATCAGCCATTTCCTTTGACAAATAATCGACTCAAAATTCCAGGAAGACTCCACCTATACATAGGTTATGGTTGTTAAAGACAACACAGTAATGTGTAAGTAGTAGACCACATACTTGAGAAGTGGAGCTATTGTAATCCAAATGGTATTTACTGCATCCTAAGGTATTGTAATCCGAATTATATTGTAATCGAAACTTTTGTAAAGTAAATGCTATTGCATCCATAATTATGTTTAGTTGTAAAAGATCATAAATGATATGAAAGTTAAAGATCCCTATTTATCATTCAATCGTTATAGAACCTAACTTTAGAAGCACTCCTTTTCAAAACATTGAAATCCTATATAAAGATAGGAGCTCCCATTCAAAACCAACAATAAATTAATGATCAAGAGATCACATCAAACATAGGCATACAAGAGTGTCACATGTAGTAAATGGTATTTAATACATCAAGGATGAACTTGCCCCAGCTACTATTTTTTCTTTTTTGCTAAATTAGTTGTCAACCTTTTCAGTTAAACAACGATTTTAGGTATTCAGTATGGCATAGCAAGCATATCAGGCAAATAGGAGGCAATTGACCACATCACAAATCCCACACAAATACCATTTTAATTAGAAATCGATTTAATTTGAAGACGAAATTACATCTTCTGTATGAATCAGGAATACCAATAAATGTAAAGGCACAAAAATGTTCGATTTAAATGTAAGAAAAGGATAGAAACAAGTTTGAATCCTATAGTACTTCCATGGATTTTTTTTTTTTAAACCAAAAGGAAAGCTATCATCATACGATAGCAATCCGGGAGGGCAATTTATTGATCAATGAATAAAAAATTACAAATCAGATCCCCATCTATGTATGAGGGACCAGCACTCATTTACAATTTGCTCACAGCAAACTGGTCTCTCCTGAAAAAGCCTCTCGTTTCTTGCCCTCCACACACACCAGAGAGTTGCAGCCATACGTAGGTGCGGTCTCTCCATCACTGCAAAGTTATGCCACAAAGAGTCTCATGAGGGTAGTGGTTCCTGGCAAGTCCTCCTCCAAATTACATCAGTAATCAAGCAAGAAGAAAAAATGTGGCTGAGATTATCGGTGTGCATTCCACATAGGTGACATTCATGAAGAGCAGCTCCCATTCTTTTGTGCCTTAGATCACCTATTATCAAGCCCTCCCTCCTACATAGCCAAGGGAAAATTTGCACTTTGAGGGGGATCTTCAAGAGCCATATTTTTTTGTCAATGTGATCATAGCTCCCACCTCTGCCACCTTCCATAATTTTTCTATACCCACACTACACTGTATATATCCCATCCCAAACATAGCTATCATCCACTCTAGTCCTAGGTTTAAACCTTTCCAGGTGTGAAATCAGGTTTCTTCTTTCTTCCCACAGCCGGGTGCCCATCCTGGTGGACTCATCTTCATTCAGCTGCCAGCAGTCCCTACTTTCATACCAGTAGCAGCTAACAGTCCCTGCTTTGTCTCTTGCTGCAGCAAAGACCCTTGGGTAAGCCTCCTTCAAAGAGCCCAGCAAAGACCAGTGTTCACACCAAAAGTTAAATGTTCTGCCATCTCCTAATACCAGCTGCAGCAGGTGCCAATTTTCTTTCAATGCTCGAATCATAGACTGCTAGTAAGGTGAAGGTCTAATAGGATAAAATCTCTTTAGCGCACTGTTGGACTGACCATAACTATTCTTAACCAACTCAGTTCAAGGTTTCTCTTCCCCTTGCAGAATTTTAATAGCCCATTTGAGTAGCAAAGCCTCATTGAATTCTTTCAAGGATTTGATTCCCAAACCCCCACTTTCCTTGGGTTGACATATTTGTTCCCATTTTAAAGGTTGCATAAATCTACCTTCATGCTTGGAACCTTTCCAGAAGAACCTCTTTCTCATTAAATCCATGTGCTTCCACACAGATTTTGGAGCCTTGAATAGAGAGAAATAGAAGACAGGGATGGAGGTAATAACAGAGTTTAGCAAAATAAGTCTACCACCCTTAGATAAAAATCTGTTATTCCATCTAGCCAGCTTCACAGAGATCTTGTCAAATAGAGTGTTCCAGTCACTTTTTTTTCATTCTTGAGCATCTTAGGGGTAGCCCCAGATATTTGATGGGGAGATTAATGCGAGGGGTCCCTAAAGTAGCGAAATAGCTTCTTGCTCTGTCTCATTTAATCCAAAACACACCAGATTGGACTTCTCTCTATTTAGTCTCAGACATGAGATGTCCCTAAATATGTTAACCATATGGCCAAGTGCCCAGGCTTCACCTTTTGATCCTTCCATAAAAAAGACCGTATCATCCGCATATTGAAGAATATGAGCTATAGCACTCCTGTTAGAAAGGGAGTATCCTCTGATAATACTTGCCTCAGCAAGTTTGTAAGCATACCTCACTAAATTATCAACAACAAGATTAAAAACCAAAGGGGCCAAAGGGCATCCTTGCCTCACCCCATATTGTAGTTGGATCCAGGCCCCACAAGGCTTCCCATTGATCAAAGGAGTGAAAGTAGTTGTAATGCACCTTTTCATCCATTGAATCTAGAGAGAGGGAAATCCTCTTCTCTTCAAAACTTCCCACGAGTAGGGCCACGAAATAGAATCATACGTTTACGGAAATCAACTTTCCACATAAAGGCTCTGCACTTCCTTTTTTGCCAACCACACACCATCTCTTGGGCCATGATGAAAAACTCTTGTAAGGATCTGTTAGGTAGGAATGTAGATTGGACTGGATGAATCACACTCTGCAGAATTGGTTGTAGCCTATTTGCCAATACTTTGCTAATCACCAGATAGATAGAATTCGAGAGAGCTATAGGCCTAAAGTCCTGAAATGTCTCTACACCTTGTGTCTTTGGCAATAAGAAGAGGAAGGACCTATTGATTTTATCAAAGCTAGAATTTCCCTCCTCAAACTCCTTAATAACATCCATCACCTCTTTGCTAACTACACCCCACATCTCTTTGTAGAAGAAAACTTGGATACCATCAGGACCAGGAGAACCTTCATTGTTTAGGTCTTTGATGGCAGCCACTGTTTCTTTCTCAGTGATAGTTGCTATCAAGAGAGATACTTGTTCTCCAGATATTTTAGGTGAATCACTCGCTGCCATTCTCCATTGGCCTCTCCCTGCAGCCCTTGATGAATCTCTAAAGTACTTGATGGCCTCAGCTCTAATGTCTGACATTGATGAGATTCTCTACCCATCCTTAAGTATTGATGAGATTAAGTTGAATCTTCTGCGAGAGCTGGTAGCCAAGTGAAAAAATTTGGTGTTGGCATCCCCCTCTTTAAGCCATAATTATCTGGAACGTTCCCTCCAATCCATCTCCAATTTCAAATCTTCTTCAGCCACCACATCCTACCACCATCTTCTGGTTTTGAGCTCCTGATCTGTCAAAGGGCCAATAGCTTCTTTTGAATCAATGCCTTGGATTTCCAGCAAAGCCTCATTGCGCCTCTGATGTCTCACAACAGATACAACAGCCCCATATTCCTTTAACATTATTCGCATAGCAGTTAGCTTGGAAGAAAGCTTGATAGTGGCAGTGCCATCTACATGTTTGGTCCTCCACCAGCCTTCAAGCATCTCTCTGAAACCCGGTTCTCTCAACCAAGATTTTTTAAACTTGAAATAAGAGCCGACAAGCACTTGTTCCCCACTATCCCAAACCAAGGGTGTGTGATCAGAAAAGGGGCATTCCAATCCACACATAGAGGATAACTGGAACATATCCAACAGCCCAATATTACCAAAGAATCTATCAATTTTGGACATGAGGCCACTACCATTTCTCCATGTGAATTTAGTGCCAGAAGAAGGGTACTCACTCAAACCTAGTGTCTGAACCATTAGATGGAATCCAGTGGTTGCACTGTCCACCATGCCATTTGGTCTGTCACTCCCCGTTGGTACACAATTAAAATCTCCTCCTACAACCCAAGCAGCCCCATTCACAAAGTCAGTAGCCACACTCCAATCATCCCACAACTCTTGCCTTCTGTAGGGGTAACAGGGGACGTAGACTCCTGTAATGTAGAGGTCACACCCCCCTGAGTTCGTTCAAACTTACAAGTCAGCACGTGTCTAGCAATAGAGACCTCAACCATTTGTAACACATTTTTCTTCCACCACATAGCAACACCCCCAGACCTTCCATGGAATTTAATTGCAAGTTTGCCACTTAGATAGATCTTGGACTACAAATACGTGGTTATGATTGGGAGATACAATATGGGGATATAAGGTGCGTGAAACGAGAAGTGTGAGAAATCTAGGATTGATCTCTATGTTCATAATTTTCTATAGTTAAGTTGTATCATGAGACAGTGTTATATTAGCAATCTTGAGTAGGTATTTTCTTAAAGATGTCTTGCTTTGTGGATGATTAGTATGTAATTTTACATGTTTTCTAAGTTGGAACCTCAAGGAAGGGGAAGAAGAAAAAAGGAAAAAAGTTGAAACTGCACATGAAGAATCAAATAACCCAGTAAAAGTCAATGAATACCAAGATGAATACCACCTCATTAAAAACCAATGAGGTAAAAAGTTTTCTATCCACCATAAGAGGGAGCAAAAATCATAAGCAACTCATTTCTATGGAAGGAACCAACCAAAGGAAGCTTTGCTATGTATACGAAAGTAGAAGAGAAGAACGAAGAACATTTCAAAAGCAGTAGATGTAGCAGCAAAAGAACAATTCAAGCACAAAAACAAAAAAGTATGCTGAGAACAATTTCAAATAAGGTATAGGGCAACAGAAGAACAAAATAAGCGAGTAGATTGAAATTGAAGCACAACTTCAATATTATATGGAAATTGACAACAATAATTTGCCAATAAACTATTAGTAAACGAACAACATATCTTGTAGATTCAATATCTGATTTTAAATATAGTTATTTAAAATCTTTTCTGTATTTTTAATGCCTTTAAAAAGCTGGATAATACCTATAAAATGATCCTAAAGTGGATTCTAACCATAAAAATCATGCAAAGAAGCTGGAATTGAAAGATTTAATACTATAAAAATAAATTGTAAAAGCATCAGAAATCATTTTACTACAAAAACATTAGAAACAAGTTGGCTAAATAGGACCTGATTGCTTCAGATAAGTAAAACCAAGCAGAAAATGGCCAAAATGATCCATTGTTGTGGGCTAACGTGAACATAATTATCAAGTCCACATCCTGCAATTAGACTTAAAGCAGGATAACCTCTCCCAATATGGAAAGATACAATAATTCATACCATGTTGACTATCTGGCACAAATTACTTCATCTGGAAAGCACATATCACACTTCTCTTACACGCCCATGACCTTTACGGTCATGTTGACGACTCACATTCCCTGCCCTCCCTCTTCAAAGATGACTCTTATGCACCTATTATCACTGAAGAAACTCTTCAGGGGAAATGGTAGGATCAACTCATTTTGAGTTGGATCACCATTTCTATGTTTGATGACTTTTGTTCTCAGCTCCTTAATTAACACATCCACTTCCCACGAAGCTTGGCTATTTCTTGGCCAACAAGCCAAGTCTCGCATTCTTCATTATAATGCTAAATTAATGTCCATTACGAAAGGCAATATGTTTGTTACTAAATAAGCTCACAAAGCCAAAATTATTCCCTTTAGTCTTGCTAGTGCTGCTGGTAAATCTCTTGACAATGAGGAGCTCATTCTAGTTGTTCTAAATGGCCTTGGATTTGACCATGAATATATTGTTCCATATCTTACAAGTAGATTTGACTCGCCCACATTTGATGAGGTTGTTAGTAATCTCCTCACTCATTAACAACTCCTTCGCTATCAATGTACTTTTAACATTTTAGCCAAGTTCACTAATATGTCCAATTGTGATCGTGGCTTTCCAAATAATCATGGATGTGGTAGATGGCATTGTCGTGATCGTTCAACCCTTGTTAGGGCCATGGTTGTGGATTTGGCACAAGATCTGTAGGGGCACCATGTCAAATATGTGGCAAGACAAACCATTCAACTTCTAATTATTGTTTCAGATTTGATCTAAGATCATATGGCACCCTCTCCAGTTATGAAAGTTGCTGAGTTTATCCCTAGCAAGGAACTCTAGTTTCCTGACTCAGGAGCATCTCATCACCTAACCAGCTCTTTGGAAAATCTTGAAATCAGCAACAAATACCAAGGGATAGATGGATTACAGTTTGGAAATGGCCAAGGTGCAAACATATTGCATATAAATTCCACTGCTATTCCTTCTTTCTCAAACAATCATCATCTCAAAGATATCTTATATGTCCTTGATGTAACAAAAAAATTACTATCTATCAACAAGTTTGCCAAAGATAACCGGTGCTACTTTAAACTATATATATCCCGATGATGTTTATGTGAAGGATTTTGTGACAAAGAAGCTACTTGTTCAAGGATGGGCTAAAGGTAGCCTCTATTAATTGTGGATTCCCACAAGGAAGCTATGCTCACTTCCTACTTCATTCTGCAATGTCAATATACTTCTTTCTGAGAAAGTCGCTATTAGCACATGGCAGTAATGGCTTGGGCATGCTTGCTATGACACTATAAAGTTCCTTGTAAATAAAAAGGCTTTACTTGTCTCCACCAATAGTTTTTCTACAGTATGCGATACTTATCTTCAAGCTAGAGCACATCACTTGCCTCTTTATGTAGCAAATACTCTCAACAAAAATCCTTTTGATCTTATTTCATTGATGTTTGGATGTCTTTGGTAACTTCTAATGATGGATATAAATTTATTATAACATTTATTGATGATTGTTCTAAGTTCACTTGAGCATATCCTCTAGAGAGGAAATTTGATATGAATCGCACATTTCTTCAGTTCCACAACTATATTCGGAACCAATTAATACAAACATTAAAATGGTGTAATTTAATTGGGGCGATGAGTATGGAAATCTTCATGAATGGTTCAAGGCCAAGGGTATTATTCATCGTATTTTTGCTTCACACAAAATGGGGCAGTCGAAAGCAAGAATAGGCATCTTATTGAGCTGATTAAAGCTCCATTGTTCCAAAGCTCCACACTAATTTGCTTCTGGTACTGTGCTTTGCATACAACAACCTATGTTACGCAAAGGGAAAATTCCCTATGAAATTTTACATGGCAAATCACCTGATTATTCATTTCTATAGGTGTTTGGGTGTAGGTACTACCCTCTCCTGCAAGCATATACCAAACACAAATTGAGCCTACAATCATCAGTTCACATATTTCTTAGCTATAATCCCAACCATAAGGCCTATAGGTGCTGCAACCCTTTAACAAAAAAATTCTCATCTCAAGACTTGTTGTCTTCAATTAATAATTCTTTCCATTCCAAAATACTCCCTTTATTCCTAAACCAACCAACCCACCACAAGAAATACCCATTCCTCCTGTGTTGAGCTCTATCCTACTCAATTACAACATTCCCCATCCACCACCACCAGCTGCAACATCTATGGCCATAGAACCATCAATCCCAACCACAACCTCTACTTGAAAATCCACCAACTCTACCCATACCACAACTCTCACCAACATAATTTTGTCCTGGCACGCACCCATCCTATGACAACCAAACCCATGTTAGGTATCTTCAAAAAGAAAATATATGCTTCCACTAACCACCCTTTACCATCCTCTTTACAATCATGCTATGATACCTTTAAACCCAGCACCTATGCTTAGGCCTTCAAATATCCCACTTAGCTTGTTGTCATGAATACAATATTTTATGTTCTGCTCAAGAACCACACATGGATAGACATTGGTTCCTCACTAGCCATGCACATATGAATGTTATCGGCAACAAATGGGTTATCTTTGTTCAACATGGAACAAAACCCCAACTTTAGCAAGACTTCAAACAAACAACAACACCATCAACAATGGAAAATAGGAAAATACAAACAGATACAACACCATCAACCACAACTTCAACAAAATAGGAACAGAACTTCAATAACAATGGAAAACTCGATTGATCAAAGCAACTTCAGCAGAGACCTCCATACCGCATTCAATAAGCAAACAACACCTTCAACAACACCAAAAAAACCTAAAATAAATGCATGTAAAAAAATAAGTACCTGATCAAAGGAAAACTCAATCGAACCCCTTCTCCACCAAACAAGAACCCAAGATCGAATGTGCAAAGGTTACCTTCAATTTGAATATCGAAAAAAATTAACTCAGAGCAAATCTAAAGAAACCCACTGGAATTCATGAAGAAAGGGGGGGAAAAAACCTAATTAGGGTTTCAAGTTTTCATGAAGAGGAGGAACAACATCGAGGTCCCTTCTATAAGTGATGAATGCAAGGTCATGAATGCATCCAAAGACCCACAGTCAATTGGAATCAATAAAGGTGAGGTCAGATTGTGCTTTCACAAGATAGCCTAGTCAGATTAGTGGGAACACAGACCACCAGCACCTTGAAACTAGCCACCTCACAAATGGAGGAAGAATGAAGGTAAAGACGAGAGATTAATGCCCAACTACTAACCTTCCTTGCAAAAAAGTCACCGTAGATCTGGAATCCAAAGAAATAAAGCAACTGCAACCGACATCGAACGATGCCAAAGGCGAAGAACGACGTGCATGCCTTGCTTCCATAGTGCTGACAAGAATCAATCGACACGAGGATTGGTAGGTTTTCATTCGTGCCATCACTCGAAGGATAGACGGGGATCGCGAGGGGGAGCGAGGAGGAGCGAATGGGGAACAAATGGCAAAAAGGGCAGATTCAGGAAGAAAAAATCGCGAGGGGTGCCATGGAGGAGAGAGACTTCGAGGGTTAAGTGGGGGTTGGGGGAACCCTTCTTCAAACATGAGTTAGGATAACCAGTGTTAGGAGGGCAAATAGGTGTTGGGTTATCCCCCTACGTAAACGGGGGTTAACCCCCAAAAAGAGGGGTTAACCCCCATCGTAAATTACCCCATAAAGTCTAAAATCAGACGTCTGATTTTCAGATTGGACCTCTGATCAGGCTGTCTGATGCCTATTTTAGCTTTCTAAGTTCTTTTTTTTTTTGAAGTAGTGAGGATTGCTATCATGAACCGATAGCAAACCGGAGGGCAGTATATTTCTTATCAAAAAAGTATTACAAAGTAGATTCCCAACTATGAATGAGAGACCAGCACTCCTTTACAATATTCTCACATCTCACCGGTCTCTCCTGAAAGAGTTTGTCATTACGTGCCCTCCACACACACCACAAAGTAGCTGCCATAGCCCCTAATGGCCGGCCAGGAGTGATGAACCTCTGCCATAGAGAGTCCCAGGAGGGGAGAGGTTCCAAACAAACCATCCTCCAGATCTTGTCGGTGACCAAACATGACGAGAAAATGTGTGCTGACTTGTCTGAGAACAAGCCACACAGAGGGCAGGCATTCAAGGTAATCCCCATCCTTCTGTGCCTTAGATCACCAGTGATCAAACCTTCCCGTCTGCAAAGCCACAGGAATATCTGAACCTTCAAAGGGATTTTCAAGAGCCAAATCTTTCTGTCAACAGGATCACAATCCACCACATTATTAGATCTAACAATTTTTTCATACGCGTGCTGCACTGAGAAGATACCCTGCCATTCGTATGTATCCGTCACATTCCTCGTCAGCTGCACCTACTACAGACCAGCCAGCAGATTTTGCCTCTCCTCCCACAACCGAGTGCCAGCCCTGCATTGTTGCAGCTCTTCCAGCCACCAACAGTCTTCAGCATCAGACCACAAGCTACTGACTGTGGCTTCCTTGTCTGCAGCAGCCGCATAAGCTCTCGGGTAGGCCTCTTTCAGTATCCCCAAATCAGACCACTGTTCATTCCACAAGTTGAAATTTCTGCCATCTCCGAGCCTAGGCTGCAGCAAATGCCAATAACTGCTGATTGCACTGATCGCTGAACGCCAGAAAGGAGAAGGTTTCATTGGCTGCAACCTTTGCAGACTGCTATTTGATCCCCCATAGCTGTCCCTGACCAAATCAGCCATCAGCCCCTCCTTGCAGTCCAAGATCCTGATGGCCCATTTGATCAATAAAGCTTCATTGAAATCTTTGAGTGCTTTAATTCCCATACCACCAATTTCTTTTGGCTTGCAGATCTTGCTCCAGCTGATGGGCTGCATGAAACCACCTTCATGACCTTCTCCTTTCCATAAGAATCTCTTCCTCATAGCATCCAATCTCTTCCAGATACACTTTGGAGCCTTGAATATGCTAAAATAGAAGACCGGTATGGCTGTAATGACCGAATTGAGAAGGATCAATCTACCACCCTTAGACAGAAATTTGCTACTCCATCCTTTCAGTTTTCCATCCACCTTATCAAATAAGACATTCCAATCAGATTTTTTTAGTTTTGCTGCCCTCAGTGGTAATCCTAAGCACTTCAGTGGCAGCTTAGCTCGAGGTGACCCTAGTGTACCCTCCACTTCCAGTTGCTCCTGCTCACTCATGCCAAAACATATCAATGCAGATTTTTCCTTGTTCAAACATAAGCCTGAAATATCACCAAATATCTTCACCAATAACCCCAGAGCATGTGCCGCAGGCTTGGATCCTTCAACAAAGAAAACCATGTCATCTGCATACTGTAAAATGGGGGCCAGAGTTCCCCTGTTAGATAGTGAGTATCCTTTAATTATGCCCACCTCTGCCAGTTTGCAGGCATACCTTGCAAGCCCATCCACCACAAGTTTAAAAATCAACGGGGCAAGAGGACACCCTTGTCTCACCCCACGCTGAGGCTGGATCCATACTCCACAAGGCTTCCCATTAATCAGTGGAGAGAAGGAAGCGGTAGTGACATACCTTTTCATCCATTGGATCCATAAAGGGGGAAAGCCTCGCCTTCTAAAAACCTCCCAGAGATACAGCCAAGAGATCGAATCATACGCCTTCTGGAAATCAACCTTCCATAAGAATGCCTTGCATTTTCTTCTATGCCATCCACTGACCATTTCCTGAGCCAAGATAAAGGATTCCTGAAGTGATCTGTTAGGTAGGAAGGCAGCTTGTATCGGATGGATCAGGTACTGTAGAACATTTCTCAGACTATTAGCCAAAATCTTACTGATTACAAGATAGATGGAATTAGATTGGGAGATCGGCCTAAAGTCTGAGAATTTTTTTGCTCCCATTGATTTAGGCAGGAGGAAGAGATATGACTTGTTAATCCTCTCAAACCCAGCATTTCCCACCTCAAATTCTTTGATAACATCCATCACTTCCTTGCCCACCACACTCCACATCTCTCTGTAAAAGAAAACTTGTATTCCATCAGGGCTCGGGGAGCCTTCCATATTCAAATCCCTGATTGGCTGTAGGGTCTCTTGTTCAGTGATAAGTGCAGTTAGTTGTGCAGCCTGATCACTCGTCACACTAGGACCATCACTACCTGCCATCCTCCATTTCCCCCTCTTAGCTGGCCGAGATGCCTCTCTGTAAAATTTAGTAGCTTCAGATTTAATCTCCTGAATGGAGGTAACCCTCTGCCCATCCCTGAGAATAGAGGAAATAAAGTTAACACGTCTCCGAGAGCTAGCCACAAGGTGGAAAATTTTCGTATTTGCACTCCCTCCTTAAGCCATAATTGTCTTGATCTCTCCCTCCAATCTATTTCTTGTTTCAGATCTTCATCCAATATCACACCCTGCCACAGTTTCCTTTCAGCCACCTCTTCCTCAGATAAAGGGCCAACTGCCTCTTTAGAATCCAGCTCCTGGATTTTATTCAAAGCTTCATTCCTCCTCTGCTGCCTCATCAAATTAACAGTAAGACCATATTATTTTAAGATCGTGCGCAAACCTGCCAGCTTGGTTGTGAATCTGACAGTAGTAGACCCCTCCACCTTTTTAGCTCGCCACCAAGAGCTGATCATCTGATAGAACCCTGGTTCCTTCAGCCATGATCTTTTCATTTTAAAATAAGAGCCAACATGATTTTCTTCCCCACTATCCCACACCAAAGGGGTGTGATCAGAAAAAGGTCGATTCAATCCACTTACTGATGACAGTTGGAATCTCATCAGAATGTCCACATTCCCAAAAAATCTATCTAATTTGGAAGCCAACCCATTTGCATTGTGCCAAGTAAATTCCACCCCAGAGGATGGAAACTTGCACAACTGCAGTGACTGAACCGTCATCTGGAAGCCTGTAGCCGAACTGTCTCTATTGTTGTTAGGCCTATCTGCTCCTGTTAATACACAATTGAAATCCCTACCCGTCAACCACATTCCCCCCTGCACCAACTCAGCCACAGCAGCCCATTCCTCCCACAGCACCTGCCTGGCAGATGCAGCACAAGGCCCATAAACCCCGGTAACCCAAATACACTCCTGTCCCTGGTGAATTTGGAATTTGCATGTTAGCAAATGCCTAGCTTTGTGCACCTCCAAACATTGAGCCCACCCCTTCCTCCACCAGATAGCAATACCACCCAACCTCCCTTATGCATCAATCTACACAAAATCATTCAGCCCTGAAGTTAGCAAGTCAGACCAAAGCCTGTCAGATCTACCTTCAAAGTGTGTCTCTTGAATGAGCGCACAGTCGATTCCCCATTCTCTTAAATATCTCATCAGAGAAGCCCTCCGGCTTTTATCGCGCAACCCACGCACGTTCCAAGTGAGGACTCTCATTTGTCCTCACCGGATCCCTCCCCCCTAAAGGCCTGGCAGTTGCACACTTGCAAAGCTCTCGCCACCTCGTCTTCATCCATCAAAGTGATAGTCTTTGATTTTCTCTGTCGGAGGCTATATGGTGACCTGCCCTTACCAGTCTTGGAGTGAGAACCACCTTCACAATTAAGGCCTTCCTTCTCCTGCAGATCTTGTTTGTCCTTCAGAGATTCAATCTGTGTGACATAAGTCTCCTGCTCCACGTTCTCCATGTCACCTGCCAACATATCCCCTGTCATCGTGGTCGTTGGTCCAGCCGTTACCCGCTCGCCCAAATCCTCCTCTTCTCCATTCTGATCCTCCCCCATCTCCCCCACAAAAAAGTCGTTACGAATTTCGACAGTTAGGGGTTCATCGCCGTGAACTGCACCCAGTTTTTGTACAACCGCCTCCTCATCAGCTGCAGGTCCGGATGACTTAAGTTGCTTTGCAACAGTGTCTCCCACCAGAAACATCAGCCTTAGCATCCAGGAGCTCCCACCACATCTCAGAATCAGATTCTCAGGAGCATCCAAGAGCTCCCACCACATCTCAGAATCAGATTCTCAGGTACACAGCCAGCTATAAATGCTTCAATCCTCACATTCAGCAGGCGCCCATCGCCCTCAAGTAACCCGACAACCGCGTCCTCAGACACTAATGCAGAGCCTGAGATCATCAACGATACGACCTCCTTCGACCTTAGATGTAGAGGCAGCCCCTCGATCTCAAGTTTTTCTGATCTGGATCCCCCTCTCTAGGGTGGTCCGACAAAGCTCCATCAAAGGGGGAAACCAGTCTCCAAATCACCGTGATCCCATCATTGCAGGATGTTTGAAACCGTAGCTTCTCAACATCCACCATATCCAATTCAAAGAGGACAAAGCGTGTATTTGACAAAAAAGAAATCTTCCAGGAGTTGCTTGAGAGGGAGAGAGAGTTTACCAAGGTGCGAACCTTTTCCGCCATCGATCTTCCAAACATAACCTCCCCAACCAGAGCTCCGTGCAGGGCCATCTCTGCCGCTCTGATGCTTTCTATCACAGGAACCTCCACATCAACCGTAAGTCCCCCCATCTTGCGCAGAGATGGGGGCGGAGGCGGTATCTGCACAGCTCTACGATTCAAATGTCCCGAGCGTGGGAAAAGACGTTCTTTCATTTAACCCCCTAAAAATCGACACGAGTCCCTTTTGTGACTGAATCCCCCACAACCCAAGCACACCACGGGAGATCGACAAGTGGCCGCCATATGTCCTCGCCGTCGGCAGCGGAAACAGACGGTTTGGTCAGACACCTTTTTTTCCCTACCATCAGACCACCTTGCCTCCATCCCCCTTCTGCCGTGAGCATTAGAGACCCTCCGCTCCTTCCGCCTCCAAACCCTCGACCTCCAAGTACGCCACCCTTCATCACCCCTACTACCACCGACCGCCGTCCCTGAGTCATCGTCCGTCATAGCTACCGACTCCGTTACGAATTTCAATCGAAAGCATGAGGTCTCTTAGGTTCAACTTTCTAAGTTCTTTATGAAAAGCCTAGGTATCCTAGGGTAGAGTAAGTGTTCCTAGAACTACTATTTAGTTACTTTGGGCTCTTTAACATATAATCTAGAGAAAAATAAAGAGAAAAGAATAACAAATGAATACATGAATAAATGTATCTATCCTATTCTCCATCTCCTTCCTTCTTCAAGCTTACGCTCCAAGCAAAGCTCTTTCTCCTCCACCAAGCTCCTCCAAACCACCATGGATGAGAGCTTGGGCTCCTTCTTCACACTTGTACCCATTTGCAAATATCCTGAAACTCATAAGCTCAAATTGCAAATGTTAAATAGACAAGTGTTTTGTTATCATCAAAATTAATGATCATGGTGCCCTTGCACCAATAGTATTATGTCTGGGAAGATCCGTATCTTTTCCACATCGGTAATAACCAAGCAATTCGGAGATGCATTCCTGATGATGAGGTCAATGATGTCATCTCATTCTGTCATGACCAGGCCTACGGTGGCTATTACTTTGGGTGTAAAACTGCAACGAAGATCCTCCAGTGTGGGTTCTTTTGGCCCACATTGTTCAAAGAAGCATAATCTTATTGTAGGGCATGTGCTCATTATCTGACCCTTAGCAACATAGGCCAACATGACATGATGCTCTTGAATCTGATCATCATGTGAGAAATCTTTGACATCTGGGGAATTGATTTCATGGGACCCTTTCCATGATCTAACCGCTTTGAGTACATCTTACTCGTTGTTGATTATGTCTCGAAGTGGATCGAAGCTATCCCCACCAGAACAAATGATCACAAAGTTATTCTCCAATTCATTCAGGAGAACATCTTTTCCAGATTTAGGGTTCCCAAAGCCATCATCAATGATGGTGGTCTCATTTTGCCAATGTGCACTTCTAGTCCCTGATGAAAAAGTATAGTGTGTAGCATCGTATCTTGACTCTTTATCACCCCCAGACTAATGGATTAGCTGAGCTATCCAATTGGAGATAAAGAAAATCCTTCAGGTTACTGTTCAACCTGACAGGAAAGATTAGCCTACCTGCCTTTTGGAAGCCTTGTGGGCCTATAGGATAACCCATAAGACCCAGTTAGTAATGTCTCCCTTCAGACTCGTGCACAGGAAGGCATGTCACCTTCCTGTAGAAATGGAACACAAAGCCTACTGGGTAGTATGGAAGTGCAATCTAGATCTCAAGAAGGTTGGAATCCACCGTCGCTTGTAAATGAGCAAGATCGAGAAACTATGCAACGATGCATATGAGAACTTGTGTATCTACATAGAGAAATAATAATAATAATGAAAAAGTATAGGGTGTCGCGTATCTAATTATCAAATGATGGGGGCACGCTTTGTGAATTCAAATTGGGGTTTGGAGGACCCGTCGTCATAGCTCGCAAAACGCATCTATCAAATAAAATTTATAACCAAAACTCGAAAAGTGAGTCCTAGGTTGAACACGGGGAGGCAAACATTTGGTTTTGAAATCTGCATTTCTCTTTTATTTATTTTTTTGTCATTTTTATCTTTTCTAATTTTTTTTATTTTTATGAAGCAAGAAATTAGGTCGATGAAAACTTTATCTACTTGCAAAAATAAGAGAGAGAAACAATCATATATTTATCCTATGAATGCTTTCTACAATTATGAAAGCAGGAAAACTACACTAGAAAGTGTAAAAAGATAGAGAGAGGTGAGAGAAATCCCCCTCGACAGTTACTCGAAGGACAACTCGCTTTGACATCGCCTGCAGGAAGGTGGTAAGGAGCGAGACGAAGGAGGACAGAACTGGAGGATGGAGGATGGGGCAGGACGACGTCGTGGCAAGGATTTTCTTCCCGAAGGGTGGTGAGAGGACAACCACGGGATGCTCCACAAATGGGGATGAGGGGAGGGAAAACTATTGGATTTGCTACTCTAGAGGAGCATCCCGAGCTTGGGACAAGCTTTCTCTAGAGCTTGAGTTGGTGAGAGGAAGATCGTATACAGGACATCTAGTGACGGTCATAAACGTCACTAAAGATTCACCGCAAACGTCACTGAAGACAACCCACGTGCCCATGGTGCCGCTGCACTGGCGCGCGCTCCACGTCCTGTGTCGTGCACCTCCACATGCTACGCGCCTGTGTGTGCTGCCGTCGCACGCGCCCGCGTTGCTGTACATGTGCGGTGGCGCATGTGTGCGCATGGGTGGCCTAGGTTGCACCACGTGTCACGATTTGGGCCGTCCATCTTCTTTTCATTGTAGGGGCTGCTACATAGGTCGGATTGAGTCGATTTTTGCACCGTTGGGTTGCGATTATCGACCCGAATCCATCCGTGTGGTGGGATTTGGCATTTGAAGCTCCAAATTATGTCACCTAGTCCCTTGGAAGTTGATCTTCTTCTGATTGCATATGGTGCTACGGTACTCCGATCGAGGCGATTTCGAAGGCATTGGACTCCGATCGTCATCTTGATCAAATCTGTACAGTCGGATCGTCAATCCGAGGCTCCGAAATAAATATCCTCTCCTAACCAGAAAAAGAATGCAATTAACCTAAATTATATACAACTACTCTAAATGCAGAATGGTGCATGCTATCCAATATTTATAATATGAAATGAAAATCTAAGCCTAAGAACATGCATTTATAGGTAGTTTACCCTCAGTAATTGTGTTTACATCATACCCCCATGCCTATCTTTTACTAGTCCCTAGTAAAATAAAACTACATGCTATATATAAATATAGAATTAGGATTCGATCGCTTAGGCCTAAGTCATTTATTAACAATAGAAAATTTCAACTAAGGTCCTAAATAACGAAAACTCAACAGTACTCAAGTGCTTGCCAGAATGTAGACCGCCCAAGTCCTCACCTTATTTGAAAAGGGAAGATACATTTTTTTATTTTTCTTTTTTTCTAATTTTTTTGTACTTTTGGAGTTTGAGAGTTCCAGGATAACTTTTTACGGCTACCTGGCCCGCCCAAGACACAAAAAGGACTCTAAGTGCTAAGCATCTAGTGAAAAGAGTGAAAGACTCATTAGGCGGCCATTGAAATGGACTTCGAGTTTCTACGACCCTAGGTGACCTTGCTTAAAGGTTTATCTTTACGAACGGCAGCTTTCTTCCTACTTTTATTTATGGGATCAATACAAGGACGGACCTAGTGTATATCTTCTCAGTTTATTCTACTTCCCTGCTTCTTCCCTAAGTGTTTTATGAATTATTGTGCATTTTTGTGAGCTAGGCTCTGGACAACCAGCCAATGGGTTGTTACCCACAACTTGCCAACCATACTCGTGCGGTGAAGTATGGTTTTATTTATTTATTTTTTCTTTTTCTTTTTTTTTCTTTTTTTTTTAAGTAGGTGACTTCCCTGCTCTAAGATTTACCTAAAGGCAGTACAACGAAAATGGTCTTGTAGCTGGGCTATGGACAACCGACCGATAAGTTGTTACCGCCAACAACTTGCCAGCCATACCACCCTTGATAGTTCATTAGCTACCCAATTTCCAAAGAAACTACCGAAAAGTGAGTCAGTGCAAAAAATGTGTGTAGATGCTTAGGCTTAAAGTCCCCCCAGATCAGAGGGTGGGTTGTTAAGTCGCATACTTATCATCCCAAATTATTTATCGAATTAAAATGAGATTGACTTGGCGAGGACTCGAGACTAAGTCCACATTCGAGTGGACACCCAGGCTAATTAAGCCCAAAGACCTGAAGAGTCTAAGTGTTTAGGTCCTCTTGTATCATTTCCTAAAGTTAATAACTTCCAAATGCCTAAGTTCTCTTCTCCTAATTCTTATTTTTTTTGTTTAATCTTTTCTTTTTTTGTCTTTTTAAATTTTCAATTTTTTAAAAAAAGAAAATAAAAGAAATTCTACAGAGCTAACGAAATAATTTCAGGAATTAATTATCCACCTCCCCATGCCTAAATGATGCAATGTCCTCATTGTAAAAATAAAGACATGAAAAGGGTAGAGTAAATAGAATATCACCTGAATGACATGAAAATCCAGTCAGCTCCGCAAAGAATGTGGATGGATGGGATGAAGGCTTAAGGTTGGCGCCAAAATGAAGGTGGTTGAAGGGTGGTTATTGGCGCCAACTTGGAGGTGACTTTTGGTGTTGGAGAGGGTTGAAAGGGTGGCTAGGGTTGGTGCCAAAATGGGGTAGCTTAGCTGGGGCTTAGGTGGACTTTAGTAGGTGATGAGGTGGAGTTAGGTTGAAGGTGGTGGATGGCCAGTGGGAGCTGAGATGTAGTTAAGCTAAACTAGCTAAGGTAGCTTAGCTAGTAGTTGAGTAGAGGAGGTGTTTGGAGCTAGGGTTCTGAGGAGAGGAGTTGAGAAAGTGATGCTTGGAGTTGAACTGGAGCTGGTAGCTACTGAAGAGAATGGCAAGGAGCTACTTTAGCTATCTTAGCTTGCTAGTTCTTTGCTAACTGCGCTAAAGTAAGCTGGCTTCTGCTGAAATATGCTAAGGTGAGTTGGGTCTGATCTTCCCAGGGAGGACCTAGATAGCTAGAGTAGCTAAGGTAGCTTAGCCCAACTAAGATGAGCTAAGTGGAGTCCCTGGGAGCTAGACTTGAAAAGGCCTGAGCTAGGGTGAAGTCATCTTCAATTGACTTGAGTTGAGTGGAGCTGGAGGTAGCTGGACCTGAGCTGAGGTGGATTCTAGTTAACTTAGTTGAGCTAACTAGAGCTCCCAGTGAACTGATGGGAGTGGAGATGAGATAAACCCAACTAAGTTGAGCTGGATCTAAGTTGACTTGAGTTAGGGTGAGCTAAGATGAGCTATCTTAAGCTACCATTTAGCGGAGATGAGTTGAATGGAGCTAGGATGAGCTAACCCTAGTCCAAGTGAGCTGGTATCCAGCTATGGTGAGCTGGATTAGGATAAGTCCCAACTAGTTTGAGCTTCTTCTTCACCAATTACCTTCCTGACTGTTAGGGTTCTGGGGATCTGACTATCTATTTATCTCTAACACTCAAATAAACATATCAAAAAGACAATAAAATTTGTAATGCATGCCTAACCTAATTTATGCCTAATGCAGCCCAAAAACCCATTTCTACAGTAAAATTCCTAAGAGCTAGGTTTATTTTAAAGCTTAATAATGATGATAAACTAGCGTTTATCACACCCCAATGCTTATCTTTTGCAAGTCTCTTAGCAAAACATATTTTCTCAAATGGAATCCTTGGAAAAACTAATTTTTTTTTAACTTTTGAAAAGAAAGAGATTACAGGACCTTGGTTAATTAAAACACAAGAGGTACAGGATTTGTTTCTGATCAAAAAATTAGATGAATTGGGATCAATGTATCATTCAAAAGTTCTCAAATTAACTCTATGTTAATTCAGATGACCCGAAATTTTTGTACTTAGGATTTCTCTGGCTCTTGAATCCGAATCGTAACTTGCATCAACCTTTAAAACCTTGTGTCTGTGCTTGTGAATGTCAACATTTATGAGGTCGTGTTTTTTTACTTAAAACCTTTTTTTTATCTCCCCCATGCTTATTTTTAGCTTAATCCTATAACAGATGTGTCAGGATCATCATTCCCATCACCAATCCTCAAGGGGGCTCTGGCGCTAGCACTTTGGGATAGTACCATCCAAGACACCACCTAGGAGCTCACAACCCCAAAACACAATGCGGTGTAAAGGAGCGTTCCTAGCGAACTCAAGCTCTTGCTTCGGCGCTATAGGTAGAGCACCGTCCAAGACACTTGAGCTGCAAAATTGCACCTTAATGCTCCATCTAAGGATATGGAATATAGATATGGAGCAGTGCTGAGGCGGTAACATGTCATTGCGTCCTCAAAGGAGGCATATTCCTCCTTCTCAGCGGTGGGAACTCAAACCAATGATTTGTTTCGAATTTTACTATGGCAAAATAAGGAGATTTTCTAATTTCTAAATGTTTTTCAAGTGTTGGCTTGTGTGTGAATTATGACACTAGAATTTTGTCAGAATTGCAAGTTTTTGAATCAGAAGCTATGCCAAATAATTTCCAAGTTACAAAGGAAGATCAAGTCACCTAAACTATCACGAGTGTAGGTGGAATTTAAAGAAGAATACTTGATCTAGTCTACAGGTAGACCTAGAATTTTCTAATAGTCAAATCCGTATCCTTATCCCTAGTTTGTTAAAGATTAAATCCCATACTGCAAGGTGAATTTTCAACCTTAGTCACGATTTTAAAATTTTCTTCAAAAGTTTTCAAGATTTTTATTTTTTTGGGTATGCATGTAGGAAAATGACAAAATAAAAATGCATATTTTTAGGTTTTGAAAATCCTAAATCGATCGTCAAAATTTAAAAACACCCTCTATGCTTATGATATGCAATGTCTTCATGCATTAGGAGGGAAAAGGGATCACCTTAGTGAAAGACGGTCGGGTTTAGGTTGGTCAAAACCTGGAAAAAGGAGAAAAGGAAAGCAGGAAAAAATGATGGGTTACTTCCCATCTAGTGCTATCTTTTACACCATTCAGTCAGGCATGAATGTATGCACGGAAGATTAATTATCATGTAAGTAGTTGGACACTTGGATGCTCGCATGAAAAGGGCCTTCGTCTGGATCCCTGGAAAGTTTTGTGGTATAAAGATAGGGATCAAAATTTGATGGAAAATTGTAAGTGTGACCCAAGTCTGGCCGTGGTTTTAATTTAGGATGAATGCCAAACTCGGGCGAGTCTGGTGGTAGGTCCATTGGAAAGGGGTTGGGGGAGGAATGGTGAAGGTTGGGTGAAGTTAGTGTGCAAGGGTGGGGTGAGAGAAAAGTGGGTGGGTCAGGGGAATAATCAAGAAAAGATTCTAGTGGATGACAGGTCACCAAGTCATAGATTTCACTGACCACTAATTCTGAATCAGAGTCCTCAAAAAAAATGTGGTCGGGAAGGGTATCTATCAACATTGTCTCCACCAAATTTAATATTTAAGTATTTGAGTCCAAAAAGTTTTCATCATGGAATCTCTTGAAGGATTTGAAACTATCAAGGGTGATATTTGGCTCGTGCAGGTGATATCCATTTTGCCTGTATGGCAATTTATATTTTCCTTTGCGGTGACCAAAAAGGGTCATCCAAGAATGATTGGGGCATTCATTAATGATTTAGGTACCTCAATGTCAACGAATAGAAAGTCTGTGGGGAAGACACAATTCTGGACCTTGACCAAGACATCGTCGACAATCCCACGAGGTTTGATTGTAGGTTAGTCAGCTAATTGAAGGGTAACCTCAACAGGTTTTAGTTCACCGATATGAAATTCTTCAAATAAAATCGTGGGAATGATATTAACAAAGGCACTGAGATCAAGAAGGGCGCGATCGAAAGTAGTGTCATCAATAATCACTGAAATTAAAGGCGTGCCCGGATCTTTCATCTTAGGTGGTAGCTTGCTTTGTATGACAGAGCTTACTATCTTCGAAAGATACATCTGTCCTAGATTTTTAGCCTGCCTTTTTGGAGTACAGATCTCCTTCAAAAATTTAGCATAGGTAGGTATATATTTGATTGCATCTAGGAGAGGGATGTTGATTTGAACTTGCCCAAATAAATCCACGAATTCTTCAATTGTGGGCTCAGATTTCTTTTTCCGATTAGTGGTGGGGTGGAGAGCTTGTGGAAAAGGGATAGGAGTCGTGTCCTGATATTTTTGGATTTATTTTTCTTACTAATGTGGGAGTTGAGAGTAAATTTACATAGGAATGGGGATTTCACCAGGTTGTTGTGAAGGCCCGAGCTCAGTGGTGGTCTTCCCACTCCTCAATGTAGCTGCATGTGCAGTCGAATTATTATTTTGAGGAGGTGGGGGCTTGTTGTTGTGAAAACTTGGGAGGCTGCTGAGGTGAAGGATTAATAGGAGGCAATTTATGGTAGTTTTGATTTCTATCCAGATACTAGTTCCTCTGATGGTTAGGGTTGGGCATGAGTTGGGAGGGTAGATGTCCTGCAAGTCTTTGAGTTGGAATAACCCCAATCTGATTATTCAGATTTGTAACATCATGGGTTACTTTTGTCATCCTACTCTGCATTTCCTACAAGGTTTTTATGATCTGGACATTGATGTCTTGTTGAGATGGCCCAAAATGAAAAGTTGGATTTGACCCATACTCGATAAATTGATTTGATGTTTGGGGAGGAACTGAATTGTTCTAGGAGTGGTTCGGGTAATTCTTCCAACTAGAAGAATTTCTAAATTGCTCCTAAAGGGCAGAAATATTTTCAGTGGGATTAGGCTTTGGATAATTGTAATTCCCTAATAAATCATAGAAAGCCTCGGGATATTGATGATAATCAGCATGGGTGGTGCTTAGATTGTGCAAATTTTCTCTTTGTGGAATGTTAGGCTAGGTTAGATGTGGAATCTGTGGAGCTTGGGTTGGTGTGGCAAGTCTTTCCTCAATTTTCTTTTGATTTATTTGCATCTGGTCGAGTTTTTGAGCGATCATTTGAAGATCGTCTTAGGTGACAGGGATAGATTAAGTGCCTATTTTGTGAACACCGAACTGTAGGTTTGAAGTTCTGCCAAAGGTGTTCATGGAAGCTTGATTAAATGAGTTTTCACTCATTTCTTCAAAAAGGTCATAGACCCTCTCAGCATCCTTATTTAAGAAGTTGCTGCCACACGAGGCATCGATGAAACGTCGAATTTGATCTTCTAATCTATGATACAAGATCTGTATGAGCTGCCATAAGGGAATCTTGTGGTGCAAGCAACTTCTTAGGAGATCTTAGAATCTTTCTCAAGAATCATGAAAAGTCTCACCATATTTTTGTTGAAAGGTCGTAATAGATCTTCGCAAGGAATTAGTACAACCTATGGAAAAAAATTTCTTGAGGAATTCACTTTTGAGCTAAGGCCATGTGGTGATAGGTTAGCCAATGGTTCTAAACCAATAAGCAGTCTTATCTTTAAGAGATAATGGGAATAGCTCCATCAGCCAAAGGTATTCTTGCACATTGCGGGAACGAGTTATTTGTGCAAGGAGAGTCAGTTCTTCAAGGTGGCTAAATAGGTCTTCCCTAGGAAGGCCATGGAAATGCTTAATCAGATTCTGAATAGTCAGTTTGATCTCAAAGTCCCCTTCAGGTATGACCACCCCTGGTCTTTCCTCATAGTAGGAAGGATCATAGAAATCTTTTAGAGGAATGATAGGCTACTCATGGGGTGGTGGGTTTGGCCTTTGATTGGCTAGGTTTGTGATATTCCTAGTCAATAATTGTTGATTAGCTTGAAGTTGAGCAATCTACTCAGCCATTAAGGAGTAGAGATTAGGCAGGGGGACTTGCTATTGTGATTGAGGCATATCAACATTAGGAAGCTCCAAGTGTGAGAAGTGAAAGGTATGGGGGTTTTGGGTGGAAGGGTCAGAATTGGGATTAGTAGTGGGATTAGAGGTGGGATTAAAGGTGGAGGTGGATGGGTTAGTGGACCTATTTTATTGATTTTCTATTTTTTCAGAAGAAGACAGTAAAAGTGATCTTTCGGCATGGGGGCAAAATCAAATAGTCCCTCCAAGTGTGGAGTTTGAGACTATTGCCCATGCATAAAAAGGAAGAATGGGAGGGAAGGAGAAGAAATGGAGATGAGAGAAAGTGTGTAATTCAAACATCCAAGCCTAGTCTTTCTTAAGCTTGACTCCTTACAAACCCAAGACTTGGGAACCCAATGAATAAGAATTTACTAAGTGAACCCGCTTCCCAATGATCACCCGATTAGACTAAAGAGGTGGATTAGGCCCAAACATGTCCTGAGAAAATCACCAGGGGTTTGTGTAAACCTGCACTCGTCGTTTGACTTCCCTCTAAGTATAACGCTACATTATTGAAGGGAATTAGGAATGCTTAATAACCCTTAGATATTGGATATCAAGCCTAAAGTGGATGAAGTCCTTAAGTGGTCAAGTAACTACTTGTTTTAGTGTTAGGCTTGGGTGATAAAATGTGGAGGGCATTGACTGGGGTAATGTCCTATTATTTCAAAATTTTTCTTAGTGTGTGCAGGATTGGAAGTGATTCTAATATCAAACAAGTTGTCACACAATTTATTTTGTTTGTTTTTCTGCTTTAGGATTTGATTTATTTTGGTGTATTTTAGGGTTTTCTTTTTAAATATTCACACAAGTTTGAAATGCCACAAATAAAGGGAAATCAAGTTGTATTGGTGAAGATAAATTTCCTTTATATTGTGGGACTAAAAATTTGAAAAGAAACCCTAATTCAATTGTTCCTAATACAGAAATTTACTACCAATGAGTTTGTTTTAGGCTTTCTTTTTAAGTAGTGGTCCAAACAAGTCAAAAAACACCACTACTATATGTAAAATCAAACAAGGATTCAAACAATATTTATTTTGTGATTTTAGGAATTTGTTTGATATTTGTTAAAATTTTTCTTTGTGTTGGTGTCAAAGTCCAGAAATGATAATCGAGAGTATTTTGGACCTTTTAGTGCCACCACTGGCCACCAAAATTTTTTTTAATTTTATGTAATGTGTAAAATTTCACAAGGATTCCAAAAGATAAATTTTACAAAAATTGGATGAGAATAAAAATTCCTAAAATTCACAGACAGTAGCAAAATAGGGAAATCAGAGGAGGTGACCCTTCTATAGTCCACAAATTTTTAAAAATTGTATACAAATCCAATTGCTCTGAAATTTGGAACATATGTTCCTCGCTTGATTTTTAATCACAACATTAAATTTCAAGATTTTTGGAGAATTTTGGTGTCGGGAATTGATTTTTGAAATCTGGATAGAAGTCAAGTTCAACCAAATTTCGGTATGCAAATCTACATATGAAATTTGGAACACTCTCATGGTCACCTAGAAGGAACAAGCAAGGTAAAAGAAATCTGTATTTCAATTCTAACTGAAAATTGAGTGTTTCAGGATAAGAAAAGGAGAAATAATTGATGACATGTACACAAGGTTTGGGGAAATCGTCAACCCCATGAAGAACCTTGGAGTGAAGTTCACAGAAGAGCAGCTTGTAAGGAAGATCCTAAGATCTCTTACAAGTGATTGGGCTCCAAAGACCACAGCCATTTAGGAGGCGAAGGACCTCTTGACTCTCCCTTTGGATGATCTAGTTGGTAGCCTTATGGCTTACAAAGTCCAACTAGAAAATATGAAGAAGAACGAGGAGGAGAAGATATCAAGCAAGAAGAAAAATATTGCTTTTAAAGCATTTAAGGAGGACTCAGATTCAAGCACCTCGAAATGTAAAGATGAAGAGATGGAGATGTTAACAAGGAAATTCCATAAATTTCTTCGAAAGCAAGGTAAGCAAGTTAATAAAGTTTCATCAAATATTGTTTGCTATGAGTGCAAGAAAAAGGGACACTTGAGAAAGGATTTCCCCATGTACAAGAAGGAAGACACAAAAGAAGTCAAGAAGAAGAAGAAGAAGAAAACTTTCAAAGCAACCTGGAATGATAGAGACTTCGACATGGACACTGATTCTGATGAATCGCATGACGATGTGGTCACACACCTCTGCTTGGTTGCAACTTCGGAAGACACAAAAAATGAGGTAAATAATGATTTCTCTCTTGAAGAATTGTTAGAAGCATATGAAGAATTATATCGTAAGGCTAAGATGTTTAAAAATTAAAATAAGATTTTAAAGAGTAATTATCAAACATTAGAAATAGACAAATCATGTTTAGAAATGGAGTTAGAAATGTCAAAAGAAACTCATAATCAATTGCATGCAAAAATAGTAGAGCTAGAAGATATCCGTGGGAATTTTGAAGTGACTTTAAATAATCTCAAAACAATTACTAGGCTAAACACTAAATTTTGTGATTCTTTAAAATCCAAATTTTAGAGTAAAAAGAACACACAAACCAAATCTCATGCACCTAGGTATGCATGGATGTATCAAACAACTAAAAATCCCAAGAATTATAAATCTAACACTAAAAAGGTCTATAAATCTCAGGATTTGAAAGGTACCCGAAAGGACCCACAAGAAAATGGGTACCTAGAAAAAATATTTTACATTATTTTGCAGGAGTAGATCAATGGGATCAAAGTGATCAGTGCGTGTTCAAGGCACACAACGTAACACTCAAACCTTTCTACAGATTGCATGAAGACCAAGAAAGATGGACTAATGGAGCTTAGTATCCACAAGCACCATTTTACTATTGGTAATTTGTTCAATATGGTACGTCATTCTTTTTATCCCTTCATTTTTTGACGATTGACAAAAAGGGGGAGAAAAATAAGAAGGAAATAGTCATATTTTTAGGGGGAGCATATATTGAGGGGGAGAATTGACAATTTGAATTTCTTTTATGAAAACTTGCTAAAAATAATTTTTGCCTTATAATTATCTATTTGCAAGATAGTTTTGTCAACACCAAAAAGGAGATTGTTGGAACCTTGTTCTACATTTTGTTTTGGTGTTAACAAAATATTGTAAATTAATGTTTGCAATTGAGTGTTTTTCAGATTTAAGTGAAGATCAAGGCAAACATTGAATTATGGCAAGGAGGCATGATAACAAGGAAGAAAGAAAATAAGGAGGAAGAAGATCATCTCCAATCTTTAGTATTTTAGATTAGGTTTTTATTTCTTAGAATGTATGCCTCTTAACAAAGTAACATAAGTTAGATTGTAAAATTAATTAGAGATAAATTAAGATTAACATTACGATCATTTTTAAAGAACATACTTAATTATTAATCTTTGTAAAACAAGGTACTTGTAAGCAAGTACTGGTACTATTCATAAGTACCGATACATGCAAGGCATAGGTTTGAGCCTTTGTCTTAAGCTGTGGATAAGTACCGGTACTAATCAAGAGTACTGGTATCTGATGGTCACAATTTGAAGACTCAGTTCGAGCTTAGACCTTACAAGTACCTGATGGGAACACCATCATAGGCCCTAATTGGCCACTTTTAGTCAGGTTTGAAAGATAAATGCTCCTACATAACCATCTAAGGGTTATAACACTACGTCGTTCTGTTTTGAGAAGAGAACAAGAAACTAGGGTTAATTATGTAATTTTAACAGCATATCATGAAAATGGAATAAAAAGGGACTTTTCAAGGGTAAACTAAAGGTCAAATGGGCATTAAAGTCTAATAAGTGGGTCCATGCAGATAGAAACGGGGTTTCACTCATTTCGAGAACCAATACAACACCCAAAACCCTAATTTCAGACTTGCTTAAATTACAGAGGCTCTAGTTAGGATAAAATTCATCTAAATCTCCTAAAATTCATATAAAAATATTCCTTGAGATTTGGTATCCTTGATTTGATCATTTGAACCTATTTTGACCTTAAATAAAGTCATAGACAGAGTTCTACCTTAATTTGGGATTCTGTGCAAATTGCCTAATCAAACTTGGTCAAAAATGAACTCCAACTTCACCATTAGATTCCTTGGGTCCAAATTAGGTTTTTACCAAAATTTAGGCCCAATCAGAGTCCATCTTGACCTATTTTCACAAAGCTTATGATTCCATCAGTTGGCCTTATCTTTGGGAAGTGTTTAAAAGAAGAGTTTTTCCCTTGTTTGGATTCAATGGGTGAAAAGGTGTATCACTGATAGCGATTTTACGCGGTTTGTTAAATACGTTATTGTAACGCGCAAAATCGATCAACTCTTAAATTTATATTCCTAGATAGGAGAGTATCTAGGGTCGTCCAAGGAGGCCAAATGTTTGCAAAAGTGATTCTCTTACTTGGAATACAAATCTCAACTTTCTTTTTGGTATTTTTCAATATATCATTTTTTTGTTTTTAAATTAAGACATGCGAAATGGTGGCAGGAAGGTGATTTACACTTCAAATTTAATAAACTACTTCTAAAGTAGCAAGTAGAACCTCTCCCTAAGCTCACTCTAGGCAAGTGGAGGCCTAGAATAATTAGGGAGAGTTAGTGAAGACTGTTAAAAACAAAGCAAGTAGAAATGCAAATAAGAAATTGCAAAGAAGGCAACTAGATTAATGAAAAGTGTTTTACAAAAAGGCCTAGTAGAGGAATGCTTCTACTACTAGAAAAATTAAAATAAAGAAAAGCAAACACAAATCCTCTAGATAGATGGTGAAGAAGAGGGCTTCTTGCTCCAAGTTTGGTAGCTCCCAAGCTTGAAAAGAATCCTCCAACTCCTTCCTTGCTGTGCTTCACCAAGGTGATGTCCTCCAAGGCAAGCCCTAAGGGGGCGTGCCCTAAGCTTCTCTCCAAGGGTGGACGTCCACCCTAGGTCCTTCCCCCTTGCCTGGCCATCCTCCTTGAAGTGGAAGAGTCCTCCTCCTTGGCGTGGCCCAAGTTGAAGAGAGTGGGGAGAAGAAGGCACCAAAAGGGCTGGTGATGTGCCCCTTTAATCTCCTTCTCTACTCCTTCTTCTTGGCCATAGGTATAGGTGGTATAGGTAGCAAATTACACTAATGGAGGATGCCCCAAAATGGTGGTAGGTGGTGGGTTTTTATAGAATAGGAAGGGGGCTAAGGTGACTCTTGGAATGGAGGGCTAAGATGAAGAGATGGAGGTGGTTAAGGATCCAGTGGCCAAGGTCAATTGGCGTCACCTTAAGGGACACCTAGGGGGTGGTTATGGGTGTTGACATCCCTTGATATTGGCACCAAAATGGCTTCTAGAAGGGGGTCTAAGTTGGCGTCAAGAAGGATTCTAGAAGGAGGGGTAGGTGGATGGCTAGGATGGGTTATGTGGGTAGGTGTAGGGTGGATTAAGGGCTGAAAGTTGGCGCCAAAAGAGAGGTGGTTAGGGGTAGTTTTGGCACCAACTTTTGGTGTCTTTTGGTGGTTAGTTGAGGGGTGAAAGGTGGTGAAGAAGTGGCGCCAAAATGAGTAGGGTAGCTAGCTTAGGTAGGGCTTTAGTTGGTGCAGCTAGCTAGGGTTAAATTGAAGGTGGTGGAAGGCCAAGGAGCTGGTTGCTAGCTGAGCTAAGCTAAGCTAAGCTAAGCTAGCTTAGCTAAAGGAGGAGTAGAGGAGAAGGTGTTGGAGCTAGGGTTTGGAGGGAGGAGCTGAGGATGAGAAGTCTGGAGCTGAAACTGGAGCTGCCTGCTGCTGAAGAGGCTGGCATGGGGCTACTCTAGTTGGCTTAGCTTGCTAGTTCTTTGCTAGTTGCTAAGCCAAGCTAAAGTGAGCTAGCTTCTACCATGATGAGCTGAGGTGAGCTAGGTCTGGTGCTCCCGGGGAGGATCAAGCTGGTTGAGACAGCTAAGGTAGCTTAGCTCAACTAAGTTGAGCTAAGCTGAGTCCCTGGGAGCTGGACTTGAGCTGCCTGAGCTGGGATGAGTTCTTCTTCAGCTGGCTGGAGTTGAGTGGAGCTGGATGTAGCTGGATCTGAGCTGGGGTGAACTCCTGTCAACTCAGCTGAGCTAGCTAGAGCTCCCTGTGGACTAGTGGGAGCTGAGATGACCTAGACTCAGCTAAGTTGAGCTGGATCTGAGCTGACTTGAGCTAGGGTGAGCTAAGATGAACTCTCTTGAGCTGCCATTCAGCTGAGATTAGCTGAATGGAGCTGGGATGAGCTAACCCTAGTTCAAGTGAGCTAGGTTCCAGCTGTGGTGAGCTGGATCAAGCTGAGTTCCAGCTAGTCTGGGCTTCTCCTTCACCATTTGCCTTCTTGAGTGCTAGGGTTTTAGGGATCTGTATATCTGTACATCCCTAACACTCACAAAAATATATTAAAAAGACAATAAAAAATGCAATGCATGCCTAACCTAATTTATGCCTAAATGCAGCCCAAAAAACCCGTTTGCAGAGTAAAATCTTAAGAGCTAGGTTTGTTTAAATGCATAAGAATGATGATAAACTGGCGTTTATTAGTCACTGCTGCCTCTTTCACTCCTTTGATAAATGGGAAACCTTGTGGTGCTTGGATTCAGCCCCAATGTGGGATCAGACAAGGGTGTCCTCTAGCACCTTTGGTTTTCAACCTAACTGTGGACAACTTGACTTAGTATTCTTGCAAACTTGCTGAAGCAGGTCTTATTAGAGGATATTCCTTATCTTGTAGGAGTACCTTGGCTCTTATACTTCAGTATGCGGATGATACGATTTTTTTTGTGGAAGGATCTATGGAGGAAGCCTAAGCTTTGTGTCATATGGTCAACATTTTTGGAGAACTCTCAGGTCTTAGGCTGAACAGAGAGAAGTCAAGTTTGGTCTATTTTGGCTTACCTGAGGTTGAGCAAGGTGATATTTCTGCTGTTTTGGGGACCCCCCGCATCAGCCTTCCTATCAAATACTTGGGACTGCCATTGAGGTGCTCTAGAATGAAGAAAAGAGATTGGAATTGTCTTTTTGATAAAATTTCAGTGAAGCTGGATGGGTAGCATAGTAGCTTTCTTTCCAAGGGTGGAAGACTCATTTTGCTCAATTCGGTGATCACCTCTATCCCTGTTTTCTACCTTTCCATCTTTGAAACTCCAAGATCCATATGGAAACGGTTGGATGTATTGAGAAAGAGGTTCTTTTGGAGGGGGTCCAAGCATGAGGGCAGATTTATGCAGCCACTGAAGTGGGAGCAGATCTACTAGCCAAAGGACAAGGGTGGACTTGGGATTAAATCCCTGAAACAGTTCAATGATGCTTTATTGCTTAAGTGGGCAATTAAATTCTTGCAAGGAGAGATGAAGCCCTGGACTGCCTTGATCAAGGACAGTTATGGATCTTCAAACAGTGTGCTATCTAGGATGCAACCCAGCAGACCCTCGCCCTTTTGGAATTTAGTGATCAGAGCATTGGTTGATAAAATGCATCTGCTACAGCCGGCTCTTGGGGATGACAGGTCCTTCAGCTTCTGGAATGAAGGTTGGTCCTGGCTAGGTGTTCTGAAGGAGGTTTATCCAAGGGCCTTTGCAGCAGCATTTGATAAGGAGGGGACTGTTAGCAGTTTCTGGTCTAGCAGTAGCTGCAGTTGGAAACTGAATGAAGAAGATTCCACCAGAAGGGGCACTCGACTTTGGGATGAAAGGAGGAATCTACTCTCAGACCTTGAAAGCTTTAGGCCAAGACTTGGAGTGGAGGATAAATACATCTGGGATGGGCTTTACACTGTGTAGTGTGGTTACAACAGAATCATGGAAAATGGAAGTGGGTGGAGCTATGACTTTATTGACAAGAAAATTTGGCTTCTGAAGATCCCCCTTAAGGTACAAATATTTCTTTGGCTGTGTAGGAGAGAGGGTTTGATTGTAGGTGATCTGCGATATAAAAGGATGGGAGATGCTTGCCATGAATGTTACTTATGTGGGATGCACACTGACAATGTTAATCACATTTTCTCCTCTTGCCTGGTCACCGATGCTATATGGAGGAGGACTTGCCAGGAGCCACTGCCAACTTGGGTTTCCATCTGGCATGGGTTTGGTGTGAGAGAGAAGCCACATGTGCATATGACTATCACTCTTTGGTGTATGTGGAAGGCGAGAAATGTGAGACCTTTTCAAGAGAGACTGGTGTGTTACGAAAAAAATTGTAAGAGAGTGCTGGTCCCTCATACATACGTAGGGATCTGGTTTGTAATTCCTCTTTCTTGATTTTATGATATACCTTCCCGGATTGCTATCGTAAGGCGATAGCTTTCCTTTTTGTTTCAAAAAAAAAACTTTGTTCCTCTCAATTGAACCCCTAACTTTCAAAATATTTATGATCAGGTCCCTGACTTTATCAATGTTTTTGTAAAAGGGTCCCTACTGGCATTGGTGTGAATGGAGCTCCACCGAGATTCGAGCGAGGTTTTTTTGCTTGGTTCTCAATCAAATCCTCCCAAACTTGGAAGGGAGAATCCTTGAGAGGTCCTCTATCGATTGAACTAGGTCTTGGACCTTGATTTGCACCAGATTCCTCGTGAGAATGCTCACAATATCAGGAATCCACTTCCTTGAGTTCTCCAGCTTGCCAAGCCTCCTACCTTGCTTAGAACATCTTCTGAGGCCTTTAAATAGGACTCTCCTAAGAAACCAAGCTCCTTAGCGAAGCTTAGAGTCTGAAAAGCCTCTCTTCCTCTTCTCTGACCATCCGCACCTTCGTCTCCGATGAGCCTTTCTGTCCACTTCGTCAAGCTAGCCATTGGTCAAATTGATTGGCCCAACATCTTCCCCTCTTCTTTGCTATCGTCGTCGGCCAATGCACGGCTGCTCTCCACCTCTTCTTTCTCGCCGTTGTGTCGCCATCTCCACCTTCTTCGAAGCCGACCCATCATAGTCGGCTGCCCTCGCTCACTCTCTCCCTCTCTAAATCTCCCTTTTCTCTTCTGCTAACCCTCCTGATCTTCTTCAACCCCTTAGTTGTTAGGTTTCGCCCACACCATCACCCACATGACCTTCGTCTTCCCTACGTTCAACATGAGCTTCGACAAGCTTGCATTGGTGTCACACAACATCAAACTCCATGCCCCTAGTCCCAAAACCTTCACTGTTCCATGACTACCAAGACCCCTCAAGAAATTGAGGGGATTAGCCATTCAACACCTCCACCGAACTCAACCTCCTCCGTGAAGTCTGTAGCTTTTCCATATTGGTAATGACCAAATGATCCGGAGATGCATTTTGGACAACGAGATCAACAACGTCATCTCATTCTGTCATGACTAGGCCTACGATGGCCATTACTTAGGGTGTAAAACCGTAATAAAGATCCTCGAGTGTGGGTTCTTTTGTTCCACAATGTTCAAAGATGCACAATCCTATTGTAGGGCATGCGCCCATTGTCAGACCTTCGGCAACATGGGCACGCATGACATGATGCCCTTGAATCCGATCATCATGTGCGAAATCTTTGACATATGGGGAATTGATTTCATGGGACCCTTTCCAGGATCTAATAGCTTCAAGTACATCTTACTTGCTGTTGATTAAATCTCTAAATGGATCGAAGCCGTCCCCACTAGAACAAGTGACCATAAAGTTGTTCTTCGATTCATTCAGGAGAACATCTTTTCCAAATTTGTGGTTCCGAAAGCCATCATCAGCGATGGCGGGTCTCATTTCGTAAATGTGCACTTCTAGTCCTTGATGAAAAAGTATGGGGTGTCACATAGTATCTCGACTCCTTGTCACCCCCAGACAAATGGATGGCTGAATTGTCATATCGGGTGATCAAGAAGATCCTTCAGGTCACTGTTCGGCCTAACAAGAAGGATTGGTGTACCTGCCTTCCGAAAGCCTTGTGGGCCTATAAGACCACCCATAAGACCTAGTTAGGAATGTCTCCCTTTAGACTCGTGTACGAGAAGGCATGTCACCTGCTCATAGAAATGGAGCATAAAGCCTACTAGGCAGTACAGAAGTGCAATCTAGATCTTATGAAGGCTGGAATCCACCGTTGGTTGCAATTGAGCGAGATCGAGGAACTATGCAATGACACGTATGAGAACTCGCGAATCTATAAAGAGCAGGTGAAAGCCTTCCATGATAGGCACATTTCATGAAAATCTTTCCATCCTGGTCAGAAGTATTACTCTTCGATGCCAAATTCAAGCTCTTCCCAGGAAAACTCAGATCAAAATGGATTGGACCATTCCTTATGACATGAGTATTTGGAAATTGAGTGGTCAAAATCAATGAACTCAACCATGAATCAGAACCTTTTGTCGTGAATGGTCAGAGACTCAAACCATTCTTTGAGCTCACTGACTCAAATTTGGTTGCAATATCTTTTGATCTCCATTCTCCCTGACCTTCATTGCGCCTAGGTGATGGGATTAAACTTAGTGCTTAACGGGAGGCAACCTGTCATCTTTAGAAAGCTCGAAACCCTTCTGATATATCTCTTGGTTGAAATCATACTGCACTTTAGGGTTTGTCCATTAGAATAGGCGACTCCACCTTTGATACTTGTATCAAAGCTAAAAATCGTTAGCAACAGTCATTCCAACCCATTCACCACCCACTTGTTCTAATGTACGATCTGAATTGAACTTGAACCCACCTAATTTACATTGAGGACATTGAAAATCTTAGGCATAAGGGGGTATTAAAGTGCAAAGCGCTGTGAAAATCAATGCATGGAAGGGTTTTCATAAAAAAAAGAGAGGAGAAAAGAGGAGAGGAGAGGTCAATTTGAATCGAGCTGAATGAAAAGAGGAGAAGAAAAGAAAAAGAAAGAAAAAAAGGAGTAATCAAAAAGAAAAAATGAGAGAGTCCCTTAAAATTAAGTATGGAACTTGCCTAACTTCTAGGTGGGATCGGATGGTGAATTAAGACCTGGAAGGCTAAAACTTAGGAGATTACTAACGAGTACCAACCTTAGTCCTCTTGGACCTATTTTAGGGTTTAAACACATACATATTTGTTAAGATCCAAATTAGTCCTCAAGAGGTTGAGGAAAGTGCGAGGCTAATGTAGTAGGTCTAAGGCTTAAGGATTATTTGATCCCATTGCTTGCCCTTTGGTTTGCGAGACTTAGTAACCTAAGCACCCAAAAATCATACACTAAGTCTGGTTCAGTGCGCTTAATAAAGAAAATCATGCCAAAAGTGTTCTGTTATGAAAAATCATCTCGAGGATCTAGCTTAGGAGCGGCTCGACAAAACAAGTTGATTGGATGAGTTCTCGACGCAGAGAGGTGGAAAATTCCCCTCAAAGATGCATAATAACATATCGTCTCCTCAGCGCTTGTCTCCTAGGATATCTAAATATCCTACCGGGGCATGTAAGCACCTTGTGCTGATTTAGGTGCCATGGGTGGGATTATCCGGAAATGTCAATTGCCAGGGCCTGAATTTAGCTATAGAACGCCATGGTTGGCACTATCCCAAAGTGTCGAAAGCCATGGTTCTAGGGGTTGCCATGGGCGGTGCTATCTTGAAGCATTGATTGCTAGCGACCCTTCGAGGATTGATGGTGGGGATAAGTAATCAGATACAGACCGTGTTTAGGGATAATTCGAGGCTAGATTTAGGGAAAAATAAAAAAGAAAAGAGAGAAAACTCTCCAAATGAAAAATCTTTCTCTATCTCACACTTATAAAAAACTGCACTGGTAAATTGAACCTAGACATGTTACATTTATGCACGGGTGCTTTAATCGCTGGGGTCAACGAATCTCTGGGTAGTTTTTGTGGGTTTTAGAAACCTTTGTGGTAGACTTAGGCTAAAGTTGGTCAGGTCTGGATCTTGGCTGGTATTTGAGTACCTCTAGGCTTATTGTTGGTATTTTGATCTAATTTCTAGAGATGCAGCTTAGTAACGCATCCTGACAATTACATTCGACTTAGAGATTAGTTCAATCCATAGGATTTTTGCTAAGGGACTAGCAAAAGCTAGGCATGGGGCTATGATGGGAACACCATCATAGGCCCTAACTAACCACATTTAGTCAGGTTTGAAAGATAAATGCTCCTACATAACCATCTAAGGGTTATAACACTACGTCATTCTGTTTTGAGAAGAGAATAGGAAACTAGGGTTAATTCTGTAATTTTAACAGCATATCATGAACACATAATAACCAAGGGGCTTGTTAAGGGTAAACTAAAGGTCAAATTGGCACTAAAGACTAATAAGTGGGTCCATGTAGATAGAAACAAGGGTTCACGCATTTCGAGAACTAATACAGCATCCAAAACCCTAATTTCTGACCTGCTTAAATTACAGAGGCTCTGGTCAGGATAAAATTCATTTAAATCTCCTAAAATTCATATAAAAATATTCCTTGAGGTTTGATATCCTTGATTTGACCATTTAAACCTATTTTGACCTTAACCAGAGTCACAAACAAAGTTCTATCCTAATTTGGCTTTTTGCACAAATTGCTAAGTCAAACTTGATCAAAATTGAAATTGGACTTCACCATTAGATTCCTTGGGTCTAAACAGATTTGCACCAAAATTTGGGCCCAATCAAAGTCTATCTTGACCTAGTTTGCATTTTAGTCTATTTAAACTCTGTTCCTCTCAATAAAAGCCCTAACTTTCAAAATATTTGCAATCAGGTCCCTAACTTTATCTTCATTTTTGCAAAAGGGTCTCTACCTCCATTGGTGTGAACAAAACTCCTTCGTCGAGATTCGAGCGAGGTTTTCTCGCTTGATTCTCAATCAAATCTTCCCAAAATTGGAAAGGAGAATCCTTGATAGGTTCTCTATCAATTGGATTAGGTCTTGGACCTTGATTTGCACCAGATTCCTCATGCGAATGCTCGCAATCTAAGGAATCGTCTTCCCTGAGTTCTCAAGCTCGCTAATCCTCCTACCTTGCTTAGAACATCCTTTGAGTCCTTAGGACCTTCTTGAGAAACTAAGGTCCTTGGCGAAGTTTAGAGCCTGAAACCCTCTCTTCCTCTTCTCTGGCCATATGCACCTTCGTATCCAGCGAGCCTCTTCGTCCTCTTCATCAAGCTAGCTAATGGTCAAATTGACTGGCCCAACATCCTCCCCTCTTCCTTGCAACCATCGCCAGCCAAAGTGCGACCGTTCTCCACCTCTCCTTCCTTGTTGCCGTGTCACCATCGCCTTCACCTTCTCCGACGTGGACCCATCATAGTTAGTTGCCCTCGCTCACTTTCTCCCTCTCTAAATCTCCCTTTTCTCTTCCTCTTACCCTCTTGATCCTCTCCAACCCCTTAGATCTTAGGTTTCACCTACACCATCCCCGGCATGACCTTTGTCTTCCCCACATCGGGCACAAGCTCCAGCAAGCTCGTGTTGGTGCCACACAGCATCAAACTCCATTCCACCGATCCCAAAACCTTCACCATCCCATGCCCACCAAAACCCGTCAAGAAATTGAGGGGATTTCCCACTCAACACCTCCTCCGAACTCAACCTCATCTGCACCACCTCCTCAACTCCACTACGCCACCACACGGCCCCTCACCACACGCAACACCAACCAACACGTTCGCCTCTTCCAAGAGAAGCTTCTGACCTTCTTTGACAAAGACGAAAGGCCGTATTCTCCTTTTTAGGTGTTCATCAGATGTCTGCCGCTGTGACTACTTTCTCCAACCTTCGCTGTAGTGCTCTGGCCGTGTTCTTCTTTGCTACTACCTCCAAGCGATGCAGAACCATTACCTACAGTTGTCTAGGCCCTCAATTGAAGCCTTTGGCTACCATTGCTATCTTAATTGGAGCCTTCACCTCCTGCTACTGCTGCGTGAAGAAGCCTCATGGGATAGTCCCACATCGTAGAGTGAGGAAGACTTCGCAATGTACAAAAGCAAAAAGTCACATACGCTATTCACCTTCATATCACTGGGGTCAGGTCCCTACCCTCACACCCCTACACACGCGCTTCACACGTGCCTGTCCATGCCCTCACCCATGCTCATGCATCGCAGGTCTGGGCAGTGGATCCATTTACCTGTTACTCAGGTTTGGTCCATTCTGAGCTTGGAAGGGAAGAAAGAGAATCTGAGAAGGAGGGGGTGGGTTTTGCTACCTTGGCATTTGAGTCCTCTCCTCTCTCAACACTTAGCAAAACTTTGAAGAGGCCCTTGAGCCGCTGTGGGATCTCTGCTGTGCCGTGACTTATCTCTGAAGCTCTTAAGAGAGCCTTATGCTCTTCTACTGCTGTGTTCTTCTAAGGCTCTTGAAAGAGAGAGCCTTGTGCTCTTCTGATAAGGCGTCTGACTCCTTGTTCTGTCGTCTGAAGGCCTTCTGCTAGTTACTATTGGAATATTTGAATAACTTGACTGACATGGATTATTGATTGTTGTTTACTGTTCAATTATTTGAATATTTGTGAGCTTAAACATAAAGGGTTAATTTGGTGATTCAAATCATCATTTTAACCCAATCTTTTTACACGGATACTTTATTCTTCATTGAAATATCATTCTAAGCATTTTATTGATTTAAATTGCACATATATTTCTTATTAAATTATGATTGGTGAATTAAATTACACAATTGCACCCTACGAACAATCTCAGACTCCTTTCTAAATTTGAGTTTGATAAATTTAAATGTTTTAAGTGATCTTGTCAACTATGCTATGGTGTATATCTCAAACAACGACGATTTCACACAAACAGTACCGATACCCATGATGAGTATTGATACAGGTAAGTTGCAGTGCCTAGTGAGTCTTAAACCTGGGAGTCACAAGTACCAATACCCATGATGACTATCGCTACCAGGACTCTTGTGTGCTAGTTGCAGAAAAACTGTGAGTAGCTAGTACCAGTACTAGTTAGTCGTTGGTTCAAAATTGAACGACTGTAAAATTAATTTTGAGATGATGAACATTGGGATTTAAACCACAACATCTAGCTGACAGACTATTAAGGTCCTAACTCTATAAAAGGAACCTACGACTCAGTTTACACACAAAAAAAGAAGGAAAAATTCTAGAGCTAACTTTTCATATTTCCACCATATTTTGAAGAGAAAAAATAGTTTGCAGCTCTCAAATTTCTCTACGATTTTGCAAACTCATCGACGTGTTTTTCATGCATTTTCAAGGCGATTCACGTTCTTTGTAGGCTCTCCAATTGGTGTTTATTTTGTATTATTGTTGAGAGGCATAGGTGTTCATGTTGTAAGATTTCTTTTTCTTAAACCAGTTCTAATTTGTAATTGAGCTTGTTGCTTGTTGGTTTGTGATAAACCGTTGTTGTACTTGGGTTGAGGTAACCTATTAATTACCTCAGTTTATAAAGTGATTCCCTTGGGGTTGAGGGAATCAAGTTAAAAATCCTAAGCTAGGAAGCTTAGGTAGTGGAGTACCCAAGTGAGTGGGGAACCACTACACATCTTGTGTCTATTTTTGTGGATTGAATTGATTGTGAAAAAAATTTTGTTATTGCTAATATTTTCTTAAGTGTCTTTGTGTGCTAGCCATCTATAGTAGATCCAAGGTTTCCAACAAAATGCTATGAAATTCAATTCATGGAGGGATTTCAATAAAAAAAAAAAGATGGAAAAAGGAGAAAGGAGAGGTCAATTTTGAGTTGAATTGGAAAAAATTGAGAAATGGAAAGAAAAAAAATGGAGCAATCAAAAGGAAAGAAAATGAGATAGTCCCTATAATTGAGTATGGAACTCACCTAAGTTCTAAGTTGGATCCGATGATGAATAAGACTTGGAAGGCTAAAGCTTAGGAGATTAGTGACGAGTACCAACCTTAATCCTCTTGGGCCTATTCTACGGCTAAAACACTCACGTATTCGTTAAGATCTGGATTAGTCCTCAAAAGGTTGAGAAAAGTGTGAAGCTAATGTATTAAGTCTAAGGCTTAGGGACTATTCGGCTCCGTTACCTTCCCTCTAGTTTGCGGGACTTGGCAACCTAAGCACCCAAAATCCAAACACCAGTCTGGTTCAATGCACTTAACAAAGAAATAATGCCAAAAGTGTTCCGTTTTGAAAAGGTTTTCCTAAAGATCTAGCTTAGAAGCGGCTCGAAGACACAAGTTGATTGGAAGAGTTCCTGGCATGGAGAGGTGGAATGAAAAGTACTCCTCTCGAAGATGCATAACAACATATCATCTCCTCGATGCTTGTCTCCTAAGATATCTAAATATCCTACCGAGGGCATGTAAGCACTTTGTGCTGGTTCACATGCCATGAGAGGGATTATCTTGAAATGTGGATTGCCAGGGCTTGAATCTAGCTACAGAACGCCATGGGCGACATTATCCCGAAGTGTCAAAAGCTAGGGTTCTAGGGGTTGCCATGTGCGGTGCTAGCCCGAAGCATCGAAAGCCAGGGACCCTTTGAGGATTGATGGTGGGGACAAGGAATCCGATACAAATCATGTTTAGGGCCAATCCGATGTTGGATTTAGGGGAATATAAAAAGAAAAGAGAGAAAAATCTCAAAATGAAAAAACTCCTTTCTATCTCTCTTATCAAAATGCACTGGCAAATTGAACTTGGACTCACTACAAATACTTACAGGTGCTTTAACCGCTAGGGTCAACGAACCTCTGGGCAGTTTTTGTGGGCCTTAGAAACCTTCGTAGCAGACCTAAGACTGAGGTTGGTCAGGTCTGGATCTTGGTTGGTATTTGAGTACCTTTAAGCCTATTGTTGGTATTTTGATTTGATTTCTAGAGATGCTGCTTAGTAGGGCATCCTGATGCTTACATTTGACTTAGAGATCTGGTTTGGTGCATAGGATTTTGCTAGGGACGAGAAAAGCTAGGCATGGGGGTATGATGGTAATGGCATCATGGGCCGTAATGTTGGTGCGCGATAATCATCTTCTAGAAGTACGCATCATAGTATAGGGCAAAAATCACCACAACACTTAAATTTATAAAACTCAAAATCAAGGAATGAGTCCAAGGTCGTTTACAGGGAGCAAATTGGCAATTTCAATCAACTAATCACAATATCAAGAAAGATATGCAAGAATAATGCTCAATGTAATCAAAATAATATTTCAATAAACTCAAGAGTGAGAGGGCAAAAAGATTATGTTAAAATGGTGGTTTGAACCTCCAATTTAACTTAATAATCAAGTTTTAATTTAGCCAAATAAACCAATAGTATCTGCAATCAAATATCCATGCAAATATCTCCACAGTAACTAACAAACCAGAATCGATCAAGCACCAAGTTAGACGATAGTATAAGTGTTCAGACACCTTAACTCAAGCCTCAGAGAAGCCAAGGCACAACAGCAGCATAGAAGCGCAAGGCTCTCACAAGAGCAAGGCACAAGGGCCTCACTAAGCCTCAGAAGGCTAAGTGTTGAGAGAGAGAAGGGCATGAATCCCGAGGTAGCAAAAACTCCCTCCTCCCTCTCAAATTCCTTCATCAAAACCAAGTCAGACCTGGATATTTGGGTAAATCGATCCAATCCAGACCTGGGGCATGTTTGCAGGAGAGGGTGCATGAGGGAGCGTGTGCAATGAGGCGTGTATGGGACTTCACCTCATGCTCTCGAAGGCGAACAGCTATGGGGAGGAAATCAATTTATATCCTGTGGCTGCTCTAGAATTGCACAATGTGGGACTATCTTCATCCCTTCCACGTGCACAGCTGTAGTTTCCTAAAGCAATTGCAGTTGGTGGCCACATTCAATTGGCATTCCATTACGTTGCTACTGCTAGGATGAGGGTCTGGAGAGCTTCAAGACTTAAAGCTCCTTTGATTGCGAGCTGCAGCCAGTCGAGTGAAGGCCGGTGATGAACGAATGGAGTTAGAGAAGATAGTGGTGATGACGGTGCTCCGATGAGGGTACCTGCACATTAATATAGGCTATAAGCCCTAGTTAGAAAGGTAGGGATCTTCGCTGAGGGATGGCGAGTGCAATGGTGGTGGTATTAGAGTCTGTCGTGTTCGGAAGAGCTCAGTTGGTAACGAAGAAGGCATGTGTGAGTGCGTGTGTTCGATGGGTTGTAAATGAGATCAAAGCACCAAATTTCTTTAAGGTTTTTGATTAGTGGATCGTGGTGATGCTTCTAGATGTGGAAGCAGGCGATTTCGTGAAGTGTAGCTATTGTGTGAGCTCACTGGAGCTTCGCCGACGCTAGGGAAGATGATGTGCATGCAATATGTGTGGGGATCGAACCTAGATTCTAAGGGGTTGGAGAGAGTTAGGAAGGTGAGAGGAAGAGAGAAAAGGGACTTAGACCAAGAGAGAGAGAAAGTGAGGACAGTCGTCTATGATGGGCCAGTGCCGAAGAAGGTAAAGACAACGACGAGGGATCAATGGGGCAGGAGAGGTCAGAAGTGGCCGGTCTTTGGCTAGACACGATTGCGAAGAAGAGGCGAAGAAGATGAACCAATCAATTTGACTGTTGGATGGCTCAATGAAGGAGGTGGAGAGGCTTGCTAAAGCTCGAAGAGATGTCTACCAGAGGAGAGAAGAGATGGTTTTTTGCCTTTTCTGAGTTAAGGAGAACGGCCTGGTTGAGGGCGTCCTTTATAGGTCTCTTAGAGGCGTGAGAATGGCCAGAATAAGCAACCCTCAAGTAGGTTTTGAGCTTGAGATTCTAGGGTTCGCCGATGGTGAATCTAGCCAAAATTGATCTCAAAACCTAGTCCAATCTGTAGAGAAGATCCTTGTGACCATTCTCTCCAATTTTGAAGTTTAGCCTTGATTTGAAGGAGAAAAACTCCTTCGAATCTCGCTGCTGAACTCGGGTTAACACCAACGGATGCAAAGACCGAAATGAAGAAAATGATGAAAAGTTAGGGAGCCATTGGCAATAAATTTGAAACTTGAGGGTCTAAATGTGAGAAATAGTATTTTAAAGGGCTAAATTGCAAACTAGGTCAACATGGACTCTAATTGGGCCCAAATTTTGGTTGAAACCTAATTTGAACCCAAGGAGTATAATGGTGAAGTTAGATTTGAGTTTTGGCCATGTTTTACTAGGAAATTTTCACAGATGCCAAAATCAAGAGAAAATCCCATTTGAAGCTCTATCCAAGGTCAAAATGGGTTCAGATGGTTAAACCAAAGGTACTAAACCTCTTAGAATATTTTAATATAAATTTTATGAGGTTTATATGAATTTTATCTTGACCAAAATCTCTTCAATTTAAGCGGTCAAAAATTAGAATTTTGGGTGTTGTTGCGATTCTCAAAATGCGTGAAACCCCATTTTTGTCAGTGTTGACACACTTTTTTGACTTTTGAGCTCATTGGACCTTCATTTAACCCCTGAGTGACCTCATGGTTAATCTGTGTTCATGATGTGTTTTTGAAATTATAGAATTAACCCTAATTTCCCACTCTTCTCTCAAATCAGAATAATATAAAATTACGACCCTCAGATTATTATGTAGGAGCTTTTAATAATCATACCTAACTAAAAGTGGCTAGTTAGGGCATACGATGGTGTTCCCATCACATAACTAGCCACATTTAGTCATGTTTGAATGATAAAAGCTCCTACCTAATCATCTAAGGGTTACAACTCCACATCATTCTGATTTGAGAGAATCAGGGTTAATTCTGCAATTTTAACAGCACATCACAAATACAGAATAACCACAGGGTCACTCAAGGGTTAATTGAAAGTTAAATGAGCACAAAAGTATAAAAAGTGGGTCAACACAAACTGAATAGGGTTTCATGCATTTCGAGGGCAGAAATAGTACCAAAACACTAATTATCAAACCCACTTAAGTTGAAGAGATTTTGGCCAGGATAAAATTAATATAAACCTCCTAAAATTCATAGAAAAATATTCTAAGAGGTTTGGTACTTTTGGTTTGACCATTTGAACCCATTTTTACCAAGGATAGAGTTACAGATGGAAATTTACCCTAATTTGGGATTCTATGCAAATTTTCTAATCAAAAGTCGTCAAAACTCAAATCCAAGTTCACCATTAGATTCCTTAGGTCTAAATTAGGTTATCACCAAAGTTTGGGCTCAATCTGAGTCCATCTTGACCTAGTTTGCATTTTAGCCATTAAAAACCTTATTTCTTACATTTAGCCCCAAGGTTTCAATTTTATTGCGATTTGGTCCCTAAATTTCTCATCTTTCTTGGGAAAAGGGCCCTACTACCATTGATGGTGTGAAAGCTCCACAACCGAGATTCAAGGGAGGAATTCTCCCTCGAATTAGATCCAAATCCCTCCAAATTTGTAAGGATTGACGTAGAGATGATTCTGAATCAATTGAATCGCCTCAAGAGTCCTAAATCGACCCATAGAGATCAGGTGAATGAGTGGAAATTTGGGGATCTTTCTTGCTAAAATTGCAGGCAATTCTAGCTTCTTTCCTTGCTTTTGAGCTAAATTTTGAGCTCTATAAAGAGCCCTCGACTCTAGGTCATCCTCCTAAGCCAAGATTAGACCGAAATAACTCTCTTCTCCTCCAACCAAATGCAACTTGTGATCCGGCAACCTCCTTTGTGTTCCTCCTCCATCCAACCAACCACCAAATTGGGTGGCCTTCCATCCTCTCTTCGTCATGCATCTTTCCGGCCAAAGAAAAAGCATCTTCTACCTCATCTTCATCGCTGACACCTCACTGGACCTCATCGTCTTCTTTATGTCCAGCCGGTCAACGCTGGATGCTGCCGACTCTCTAGCTCCTGCAAAGCCCCTCAACTTCTTATCTTTCTCTAGAACTTCCTTGCACTCTCAAACTTCACTTTCGACCATCAGATCACCCTCAACACCACTGTCTCCCCCACATCTGGCACGGGCTCCAATGAGCTCACGCTGACGCTACACCTCACCAAACTCCATGCCACAACACCTAAAGGCATCACCATACCTCACTGATCAGAAGCCCCAAATAAATTTGAGGCTTTGATCGCACTTTCACTCCACCGATCACCACACTCCCCGCTTACCATCTCCGACATCCACAAACCTCCATCGACCACCACACTCCCTAAAACCACCACCACTTCACTCGTCTTCACATGAAAAAACTTCTGAACGTGTTTGACAGGGAAGTGAGGCCATTTTCGTGCATGCAGGACTTCACTGGAGCACCATCGTTGCCTTCATCGTCTCCATCATCGCCTTCATTCAACTTGCTATGACCCTTGCTCAAAGAGGCTTTAATTTGTGAAGCCACCCGCACCAGCAAAAGAGGCCTCTAGAAGAAGCCTCGATTTGATGAAGGTATCTGCTGCAGCATGTGAAGATACACGGAAAGGAAAGCAAGGATTTTAGTCCCACATCATGTAAGGAAGAGCCACCAGCATCACATAAAACTAATTTGTGTCCTTGGCTCGTTGCCTCAGTACGCATCGGGGGGTGAGGTCCCCATTCACACATGCATTTGCACGCCCTCACCCATGGTTCATGCTACGCTAGTCTAGGCTAGATCGGATTGCCCAGTTACTATTCAATCGGGTTTGAAGAGAAGGAAATCTAAGGAGGGAGGGGGTTTTTGCACTATAGCCTCGAGATTCGTGCCCCTCCTCTCCTCGCTCAACACGTAGCATTACTGAGCCTTGTCTCTACTGCTTCCTCCTATGCCTTGTGCTTTTGAGGCTTGTGCTTTGAAGTTCTTCTGAAGCTTTGAGTTAAGGAATTTGAGCCTTAGATGCGACGTCTGACTTGGTTACTTGGTTTTGACATTGCTGTGAATATTTGGTTGTGGTTACTGTTGGATTATTTGAGATATTTGATTAGAGCTTAATTGTAGGGTTAATTTGATGGTTTAAACCACTATTTTTAGCCCATTCTTTTTACACTTTGATTCCTGACATTCTGAGATACTTTCTGATATATATATTGATTATCATTTTTATTTCACTTGCATATTATTCTAATACTATGATTAGCAATTGATTTGCTTAACTTGCTCCCTGCGAACAACCTCGGACTCACTTCTATTTTCGAGTTTATAAATTTTAAATGTTGTATCGATTTTCTTCACTATACTACAATGCATTATTTTCCTATACATGACAAATTTCAACGTTCAATAGTGGCTGGTGGTGGTTTGTGGTTTGGTGTATTGTGGAGTTGGTGCGAGCTCATTGGAGCTCGTGCTGGAGACGAAGAAGATGAGGGTGGATTGGTGTGTGTGAAGGTCAATCCTAAAAACTAAGGGTGTAGAACGAAGTTGGGGAGTGAGAGGAAGAGAGTAGAGAGATTATGGGGTCAAGGGAGACAGGTGCGTGCATTGGTGCAGCTTGCCAGAATTGAAGAAGATGAAGTCCTCCAGTGATGAGAAGCGGTGATGACAAAGGAGAAAAGAGCTCCTGCTATGGTTGGCGAGGAGCGGAAGAGGGAGAGGAAGGCAATGGGCCATCCAATTTGGTTGTTGGACGACTGGAGGAGGGAGGTCGAGTAGAGTCTTCAAAGCCAAGGTTGAAGGTGGCCAGAGGAGGGAAAGAAGAGCTTTTTTGGCCATAACCTAGGTGATTTTGATTGTGGAACATCGAGGAGTTTAAATAGATGAAGATTAGGGCCTCAATTGGCAAGGATTTGTGAATTTGGAGTAGGAATCAAGCTTGTTTCCTATTTGCAAATTTAAAGTTTAGTAGAGCTTCTCCTCTTTAATCTAGGCATAAAATCAGGTCTGATTGAAAGAGTACTCCTAAGGGTTCATGCCTCCAAATTTGGAGGGATTTGGATCGTAATAGCAGGAGGAATCCTTGATTGGAGTTGTTGCACATTGGGTTTGAAACCTTGATTAGGAAACCCTAAGTTGAGAGGTGATAGGGACCTATTTGTGAAGATGATGAGAAGCTAGGGGCATTTTGGTGAGAAAAGCCTAGAAGTTAGGGGTTTAATTGAAATGGATAGAGATTTAGGGACTCAATTGCAAACTAGAAGATTAGGGACTAAATTTTGGTGTTAGCATAATTTACACCCAAGAAATCTATTGGTGAACTTGGATTTGGGTTTTGACCATGTTTGGCTGGGCAAATTACATAGAAGCCCAAGTCAACGTAAATTCGTGTTTGAATCTCTATTTATGTTCAAAATGGGTTCAGATGGTCAAAGTGAAGGTACCAAACCTCTTAGAATATTTTTCAATAATTTTTAGGAGATTTAGATTGAATTTATTTCTACCAGAGCCCTTTTACTTTGAGTATGGCTGATAAATAGGGTTTTTAGTATTATTTTAATCCTCGAAATGTGTAAAATCTTGATTCAGCTATTCCTAGCCCACTTCTTGGTCATTTAAGTTCATTTGACCTTTAATTACCCATGATAAATCGCTTGGTCAATTTGCATTTGTGATTCAATGTTAAAACAACAGAAATAACCCCATTTTCCTGTCTTCTCAAATCATTCCGTACGGAATTACAATCATCAGATGATCATTTAGGAATATTTAACCTTTGACCTAGACTAATTTCAGGTTGTTGTGATGAATGATGGTGTTATCATCACCACCTTAAGATGTCAATGTTTGAGCAGTACACTTACACACCTCAAGAGAAACTAAGTGTTGCCTGGCTCTGTGAGAGCGTATAAGAAGGGGTACCCAAGGTTGAAGACACGAAGAGTAGGCTACCACGTCAACAAAAGTGGATCTTCACTACCTTAAGGATCCAAGTCTTTGCTGTCTCCCATGTCTCTACTTGCGGGGGAGTGTTAGGGAATAAATCAAAATTAGTTATTTGATTAGTATTTACTATTTTTAGGCATTTGCTGAGTTTCCATGTATGCCCCTTTTGCTCTCTATATAAAGAGGGCTAGGGCCTCTCTTTTATAAATAGCAACAATCATTTTATCCCATCTAAAATCCCTACAGTGGGGAATAAAATAGAGCTGCCAAAAAAGCCTAAAAATAAAATATAGTTGGAGAATTGCATGCTTCCTCAACACATGTAGCACCTTGTGTATCGCTGGGGCTAGTGTGTCATTGGAAATAAATGATGGAATGGTGGAATAGCAAGTGGGGATGATCTGACTCCATGGATGCAGAGATCGTTTCCAAGTATAGATGCTCTTCTGTAGGTAGCTACATGTTGCATCACGACTAAGACAGGAGACAACGAGGCATGTCTGCTTGGCCACTCGTTACATCTCGTCGAATTCCACCCCAAGTCCTGATGATTCGAGTTAAGAGAAAATATTAGACAATAAATATCTACACAAATTGAACAAGATAAAAGGGAAAATGTGGAATTAAACAAATTAAATAAATAATTATGGGGTTGTCGATTTTCTATACATCCTATCTAACTGATATATCATTTCTAGTTAGTCGTTGACACTTTATTGAGCTCTTTAGCTCACGCTATCCCTTTTTAACTTTCAACCAGGAGTTAGTAGGTTACGAGGCTACATCGGATTACTACCGTTGTTGCTTCTATTTAAGGTAGTTTTTGTAGTGTGTTGTAGTTGTTTCTTAGTTTTGTTGTATCGTAAATTCAACCCTAATCCTTATTTTATTTCATTTGTGCTCTTAAACGTGAAATAAGTTGTTATGATTTCTTTTGCTTGATTATTACTTGGTCGTGTTGGGTGTAAGCTTATTGTTGGACAACAAATTCCTGATCTGGTTTAGGCCTGGTTTTCCTGACTCGACTCTATGGGGTCGAGTTGTTACAAAAATAACAAAATACTCCTAAGTAAATAAAATAACTTCAACAGCAAGGACAAAACAACATGCCCTACTTCATACGAACCAACCTAGATGAGTGCAACCCCTACTTGATGAAGAAGTGTGCCTGATCAACTGGCGATCAACCATGTAAGCAGTGTATCCCACTTGATTAAAACCATTAATCGAGTAACCACCTCATGCGTGAATCATAGATGTAAAGATCCCTTGTTCCAGATCCAGATGGGCCCTGCATGGAGTTCCATAAGCAATTCACCTACCTCCTTCAAGCTCTAGCAAGGACGGGAGCAACCACTACTGCATCGCCTTAGAGGGCCCAATACCTACTCCAACAATGAAGCCAAACACAGGAGGTCCCAATGTGCATTCCTAAAAACCAACCACAAAAGGTGAAATAGTAGAAGCAAACTCGATAGGCCAAAATGGGCAATCAAGTTCAAACAAGATCTGGTTCGGAATGTGCAAAGATGGAAACTCACTAACGCCATATCCGAAGGCTCCTGTGCAACCAAAAGGAGAAATTCTAGTCATCTAATGCCACGTCAGCCTCGGGACCACAAAATGTGGGCCAACATTCCTGTTAATCGAGAAATCAACTTGCACCAACTTACGACTCCCGAAATCACTGATCATAATAATTGGAAGGTGAACCAACTTCGAGGATTCAAAATTTGAGTCCCCCTTCCTCGCATGATTATCAACTTCGATTACTAATAAATGCCAATTTATCATCATTATTATGCCCTAAAATACATCTTGCTTTCAGGTTTTTAACTCTGCAAATGGGTTTTTGGGTTGCATTTAGGCATGCACTTAGGATAGACATGCATTGCATTTTATTGTATTTGTGATATGTTTATCTGAGTGTTAGGGATAGGCAGAATGTCAGATCTAACAGACCTTAGCACTTAGGAAGGTAGAAGAGGAAGAAGAAGCTCCTATCCACTAGATCACAGCTAAATCTAACTCCTTCTAGCTGGATCAACTCATCCCTAGCTCCATTCAGCTCATCCCAGATGAATGATAGCCCTAGCTAGTTCACCTTAGCTCCATTCAGCTCACCTTAGCTAGATGGCAGTTCAAACTAGCTCAAGTTAGTTGATCCCAGCTCCATTCCGGCTCCTCTAGCCCAAAACAGTTCACTGGAAGCTCAACCTAACTAGGACTAGCTACTAGCTAAACCTGGTTAGCTGAAGATGGCCTCAACCAGCTCAAGTCCAGCTCTTGGAGACCTAACTCAGCTTAACTTGGTTGAGCTGAGCTACTTGACCTACGCTAGCTAGGTATTCTTTGAGAAGACCAAACCCAGCTCACCTCAGCTCATATCAGCAAAAGCTAGCTCATCTTAGCCTGGCTTAGTAGCTAGCAAAGAACTAGTGTTGTTCAGCTTTCATCCTATTTTAAGGAAATTGTGTTGTAGTACAGTCAAAAAATAGCTCTCAAATAGATAAAATTTATAACTCAGAATCTACAATAGAGTCCGAGGTCAAACACAGGGAGCAAATGTAGAATTCACAACATTAATCTTCAATTTGAAGTAAATGAGTACAATAAATGGAGCAAGATACAAGATATTCAATGAATAACAATCTACTCAAATGATATTCAATACTAAGCAAGAGTATTTCAAGAATTCCTTGGAATAAAAAGAAATTAAGATAAAACAATGGTGATTTGAATCACCAATTATTAGTCATAATGAAGCATATATATATCAACTACTCAATATACTCAAATGTATGAACAGTGTTATCAATCAAATATGACACATCAGATAAGTGGCCAAATTAATCCATAGCAGCCTCAGATGTCATAATCAAGTACCAGATGGCTTAAAGTGCACAAGGCATAAGGCTTCTCAAATCCTTTCTTCTTTATTTCTTCTCTCTTCTACTTCAGCTTCTCTTCTTTCCTTCTCTCTTCTCGAGCCTTCTCCTTCTCTTCTTCAAAGTCACGACCCTTCTCTTCTTCAGAGTCTTCTCCTTCACAGCACAAGGGAGCCAAGGCCTCAGCGGCTAAGCGTCAACACAGAGCACAAGATAGCAAAACCCTCCCCTACTCTCTCACAATTTCCTTTTCTTTTTCTCTCACAAACCTAGGTAACTGGATCCATATTCGGGTAAACGGATCTCGAATAGTGTCCAAGGTCACCGACATGTGTGGTGATTGAGGAGTGATAATAGGTTGGGTTATCGGGTGAATGGGTAGTGAGGGACCCAACCCCTTGTGTTACTGAGCGGTAAAGAACAAACACAAAATCAATATATCCGCAACTGCTGCTCCTAATCCCACATGTGGGACTAATGCTGCTACTCTTTTCTCTTGCACGATCATAGTAGGGGCTTCTCCAATTGAGGTCACTGCTGAGGGTAAGGCTTCCAATTGAAGCCTTGGGATGATGCCTGGAGGACTTCCACAATGCATGGAAGTGGAGCCTAAAGCTCTCGTGGCTGGAGCTTCAAGTACATGGTGGAGATGATGGCAATGGTGGCGACGAACTGGCGAAGACCTAAAATCACAATGGCCTCACAACCACACTAAAATACTTCAGGAGCTTCTCCAGAGAACAATGAAGGTGGTGGTGGGTGTTTCTTGGTGTTTGAGGGCGTGTGGTGGTCGGCAGAAATCGGAGATGATGTTGCGAAGGTGTAGTGATCGATGGAGTAATAGGATGGGTGGAATGGAGAATAAAGATGGGGATTTTGCTCGTGGAGGTGAGGCAATGCTTGTGAGTGTGTTGGCGAGGCGTGTGGTGCAGTGGAGCGTCGGGGAAACCTCACCGGAGGGTGGTCGGATGTGGAGAAGATGGAGGGCGAATGATGTATCGGTGGTCGAGTTGAGTGATAAAGGAGAGGGAAAAGAAGTAGAGGGAAAGAGAAATCTAATTAACCTAATCTAACCAGACAGAAGGGGAGGAAGATGTCGGGTATGGTATGGTCGATGCCGTGGAAAGTGAACTCTCCGGTGGGAGAAGCAATGACGGTGAAGGGGTATGGGTGACACTCGCTGGTATTGCGACGCGTGGAGGAACTTAAGGAAGATGATCCCACCGACTATTGTCTGTGGTGGCGTGCAAAGAATTGAGTCAGAGAAGGTCACCGGATCTCGTGGAGGATTCGGTCGGAGAGAAGGGAAGAAGGAGGGAAACCAGCCAAAAACAAGCTAAGGAGGTGAGGTTTGCATCAAGGGATCTTTTATAGGGCATTGGCAAGCTTCCAAGCTTGGAAACAAGCTTGAAAGCTTGAGAAATCAGGGATTAGGATTTGGCAATTTCCAAGAGTTTGCATGAACTCTAGGGCAAGGTTTGTGGTCCAAGACTGGGTTCAGATTGAAGGGAATCTCTTCAGGAGTCTCCCTTCCAATTTTGGAAGGGTTTGGACGTGAAATCAGGGAGATCTTCCTGATTGATGGTTGGTGCATGGTGGGTTTTAGGATTACACATATACGAAGGCGGTGGGAACTTGTTGGTGAAGATGATGACAAAGTTGGGGCCCTCTTTGCAATAGATTTCGAAAGATGAGGGACTATTTGAGAGAAAAAGAGTTAGACTAGACCAAAATGCAAACTAGGTCAAGATAATCTCTGATTAGGCCCAAATTTTGGTACAAACCTAATTTGGATCGAAGGACTCTGATGGTGAAGTTAGATTTTGGTTTTGACCAAGTTTAACTGGTCAATTTACGTAGAAACCCAAATTAGGGTAACTTCCTATCCAGACTTTGTTTTAGGTCAAAATGGGTTTCAATGGTCAAATCAAGGATACTAAACCTTATGGAATATTTTTTATAATTTTTATAAGGTTTAGGTGAATTTTATTTTGACCAGAACCTCTATTAATTAAGCAGGTTTGAAATTAGGGTTTCGGATGTCTGTTAATTCTTGAAATACGTGAAAACCCATTTCTGTCTGCATGAATCCTCTTGTTAGTCATTAATGCTCATTTGACCTTCATTTAACCCCTGGGAAACCCCATGTTTACTCTACATTTATGATTTTCTATTAAACTGCAGATTTAACCCTATTTTAATGCATTCTTCTCAGAAAGGATATGCAATGAATTACAACTCTCCAGTGATTATGTAGGAGCATATGTCAATCGATTCTGATTAATTAAAGGTAGTTATGACTGATGATAATGTTATCGTCAACTAGCAAGCTAAGCTAGCTAAGGTAGTTCCTTGCAGTTCTCTTCAGCAACCACCAGCTCTAGTACAGCTCCTTCCAACTACTTCCAACTCGTCACCTCCAAAACCCTCGCTCCCTCTACCTCTCTACCCTACTCCCTACTAGCTAAGCTAGCTTAGCTTAGCTAGTCACCTCCTTGGCCACCAAAACCTAACCATAAAACCCACCTAACTAGCTCCACCAACTAACCTTACCTAAGTCCACCTAAGCTACCACCACTCCACCTCAATCTTGGCACCAACCCTACACATCCCATCACCCCTCTCTACCACCAAAAGACACCAGCAAATTCCCTCCAAAACCACCTAGAAATGGTGCCAACTTTTTCCCTCTAAAACCCTTGAAATCCAACCCTATACCTAACCCTTCAACCCATCTCCACCCTTCATTTTTTTCCCTTCAAAATCAACACCTTCTAGAAGGTATTTTTGGAGGGAAAACCAAGGCACCTCTTCATTTCCCTCCCATTTTTCCCTCCAAAAAAATCCAAGCACCCCTTCATTTCCCTAAAAAAAAAGCCATAACCACCCCCTTCCCATCCTATAAATACCCTACCCTACCACCACATAATTCCCATCTTCTCTGTTAGATTAGGTTCCACCCATACCACCTTCATCCACGCCAAGGAAGAAGAAGAGAAGAAGATCAAGGGGGCAACCTATCCGCCCCCTTGGTAGCTTCTTCCTCTCCTTCCTCTCCCTTGTGCCATGCTAAGGAGGAGATCTTCACACTTGAAGGGATGGTTAGGCAAGAGGAGGAGCAAGGTGGTTGATGCCCACCTTGGAGGATTGCTTGGAGGAGGACTACATCAACAAGAAGCAAAGGAAACCCTTTTCAAGTGTGGGGCAACCACACTTGACGTAAGGGCTCTCCAGAACTTCTATAGAGGATTCCCCTTCTTCTTTATCTTTATATTTTTTTGTATTAGCTAGTAATTTATTGTTATTTCAAGAAGCATTCCTCTACATGTACTCCAAATTCTAGCAATACAAGATCAATTTGCCTTCCAATTTCTGTTTTTATGTTAATGTGTTTTTCATGCTTTGAGTAGCTTAGTGCACCACACCTTCTTCTAATTACCCTAGGCGCACTTGCTTAGGGTGAGCTTAGAAGAAAAGGTTTTATTCATGTCACTTTAGAGTAGTTGATAGGTGTAAATTTAGTGTAATCACTTTCACTTTCAAGTGCCTGTTATTTCAAAACCCTAAAAATAATAAAATCAAAAATACATAAAGACAAGTACGGATTTGAGAGGCGAGAGAGAGAGAGAATTAATTCTTGTGATTAACGAATTGGCCTCCTTAGATGACCCTAGATACTCCACTATCTAGGTTTTATAAATTTAAGAGTTGATTGAGGATTTACTCATCTCAATGACAAAAACCCATATTTATAAAACTGCATATTTTCCACATCAATTACAAGCTTCCAAATTTGGCAAGCGAGCTTCTCCAACGAGGCAATTCTGATCACTGGAAAGCTATCAGCTACTACCTTTGTAAAAGTGCGATGCTGCAAACCTCCCCCATCGATCATCTCGAGGATGACCCACGAGGAACCATTGAGCCTGAGGAATGCCTTGGAAGGCATCTTTTGACCCACAAGAAACTCTCCCACCAATGTTTAGGAAGTTAGTATGCGGTATGCGGTCAGTTGGGTCACCGCATAGAGAGTATGTAGTATTTGGATGAGTATGCGCCTTTGCATTTTTTATTTTAAAAATATAAAATAACTAGTTAGCTTATTAAAATTTGTGTTATATGTAATGTTATAACCATACAACTACTTCAAGTAGTATAATAAAAACAACATAGTTAATATTCCTTTTTAATTACTATACAACTTATAATATAAAAGATTAGACATCTTGAAAAAAGAAAATGTAGATATTAGAATGCAAATGTTTATGTTTATTATCAATGAACATAAATAATATATCTAGATCAAGAATTTAAATGAAAACTAAAACAAAAACTTCAAATCACCCTAAATCAAAATATATTATCAAGAATCTAAAATGAAATGTACATCAAAAACCTAAAATCAAGGCATCATGTCAAACAATAGCTAAAAAGAAGAAATCTCTCAAAGACTTAAATTGGGTGGCTCTATCTCAAAATTAGGTGAGTATGCAGCTGAGTAAATGCCTCTTCGGTTAGACTCGACTATAGGACCGCATGCACTACTTAACTTGAGAAGGGGTCTGCTGATGCCTATGTAAGCGCCTACTCGGCCTAGGCGGTTGACTTCTTGAACACTGTCCCCTACCACGCTGACAAATGAAATATCCCCTTCCAACAAACTGAGCCCATAGCACCTTTTCACCCTCGCAAAGGAAGCACACACCACTTCAATGACCTTTCTTGTACATAATCGCAAGGGGATTCCCCTAATAAGAAATTCAAGCTTTGTCCTTGTAGGAGGCCTTTCACCCAAAGCCCATCATGAATAGATGGAAGACACCACTTTATTGTAGCCCCACCAACCTCCAACTTTGTGAACCTTGGCTGAGCAATATCATTTTCATGTAAATCAAAAACTAGGATTCGATGAGTGGAGAATGAAGCTACCTTCTAGACCTTCGATGCTAATTGCAAGTCCGACAACCTCCCCTTAAACTCCTCTACGTAAGCCCCTCATCAAAGGCACTCACCCACCATTGAAGAGAGAAGGAGCCCAGGAAACCCACCATCGGTGACCAAGTTGCCTCCATCTCCATAGAAGGCAGATTAGATGGAGGTGGAGGTAGAGACAATGCTGCTAATCTCTTCAAACAAGAGCTCTTCCAATGTCCAACTCCCTTATAGATCACACAAACAATGGGGTCATGACCTCAGGCACATGACCTTTTACTCAACACCTATAGTAGGCAACTGATCGAGGCCCCACAATGAAGCCCCCCAACCCACCACCAGACCTCTTCACACCCCCTGTCATCACTCCAATTTGTTATCCATTTTTTGTTCCATTTTCTTTTAGTTGTTTCTCGATAGTAGTTATGTTACTACTATAGGATTGAGCAACTGAAGCCAAAGATGGGCACTAATAGTAGGTTGGGTCATGTAGAAGGGTCGATGCAAGTATTGACTACAAGAACCAGTGTTAGCAGCTGTAAGGCCAATGCTAGTAGTAGGCATTTCTTTATAATTGTCACTTCAGAAAAAGCACTACAAAGAAGAATACTTGGTTGTAGGATTAGAGGTCAAGGATCACATAGTAGAGTAGCCCCTAACATGTAGCTAGAGGCGCTCATGCTAGTCATTATCTTGGGTATGGCTAGTTTGTTGATGACATTGGTGGACTTGATCAAAATTATTCTTGTAACTTCCAGTTGAGTTGTAGTTTGGTCTCTATTTCTATTTTGTTATGTAAGTGGTATTCTTTTACTTTTCTCCTTTGGTGCCTCTCTATATGAAGGCACCAGGAGTCTCCAGAAATAAACTATTGCATTTCAACCTAACATGGTATCAGAGTAGTGATGAGTTCACTTTAGTGGACCATTTAATTGCCTAAGTACATTTTACGCACATTTTCTTAGAGTTTAATTATTTATAATTAGGTATTAATTTACCTTATGGGAGAGATGTTATCTATCACATATCTTTATATTATGCAGGTACATGTGTGCAAAATCCCCAATATGCAGCAGCATGCATTGCTATCAATTGGCCTTCTCGCAACAACTCCCTCTATTCTCAATGCAACCCACCCTCATCGTTCCACCGCCAATCCAAGTTAGCCGCTATCCTCTCAACCGCTCAATATCTTCATCAAGTTGTTGGAGAAGACGTCAAAGGGAAGAAACAGATCAAGGGAAGATCTATAAAAGAGAGCACCGCATGTAGCAGGGGGGATCTCTTCCCATTACCCCTTGGGGGACTCCATCCCACCATCTTGACCGTGGTCCTTGGGCTTGCACCATGCTCTCCCCCATATACTGTGGCATAGGCATCCTCCATCACTGCCATCTACCTCCATCATCACAATGGTGCATGGTGACAGTGTGCACTACCATCACCCGTTCCCTCCATCATCACCATCATCAGCACCAACCCCTTCCCTTTTTCTTCTTCATTATTTTCCTCTTCTTTCCACACCCACCACATGAACCCATTTCCCTTCACCTCCAGCAAACCTCTACCACGTCGACGCCACCACCGGCAAACCTCTGCCACCTGATACCCTCCACTTCCTCCTCTCCCTATTTGCGCAAGCCTTCCATCTCCTTATTCCTCTTCAATTTTCTTTTTCTCCTTCTTCTCTTAACGCCTCCCATATTTCTCCTCTTCCACGGTGAACCCAACATCCTCATCACCATAGCCGCCTACAAGAGCCACTCTTAGCTTCAGCCTCCTCAATCGTGCTCTACCTTAAATCCACCGCAACCTCACGCTTAGCACCACCGATGACCTATGACCATGCACAACACGCTACGTCAACCCCCATGCTGCCGGGCATCCTCCACCTCCAGCCACCTCCTCCAGCCATCTTGGCCCATGCTGAGATCACCAATGCGAAGCCTTCACTCCAACGCACTTTCACCAAGATCCTCGCAGCCAGTCGACCCTCCTCGCATGTGCATGAGCACCCACAAAAACTCCTCTATTTTGGGTTATATTAGTTATTACAATATATGCCATTGCCACAATTCCTATTCTTTTATTTAATGAGTTAATTTATTGAAAGGAATTTGTATGGATGTCCCTCTTCTCTATCTGAATTAGTTATTGTTGAGTTCTTCCCATGAATGATATAGATAGCTGCCAAGTGATGGGAACACTATCGTGAGCCCTAATTAGCTCATTTTGACCTAGAAAAGAGAACGAAAGCTCCTACATAACCAACTGGAGGTCTTGACTCAATGAATAACCATTCTGAGAGAAAAGCAAGAAACAAGGGGTAAAACTATAATTTTACCATTACAGTACAACAATGGGTTTTCTCATGGGCTAAACACAGGTCAAATAGTCTTAACAAGATAAAAAGTGGGTTGGTTCAAACAAAAAAGAGTTCATGTGAATTCTTGGGATTAAATGACTTCTTGTAACCTTAAAATAGACCCACTTGATTTAACAAGGCTCTGGCTAGAATAAAATTCACCTAAATCCTCTAAAAATCATGGAAAAATATCCTTTAGGGTTTAGAACCTTCAATTTGGCCCTTAGAACCTATTTTGACCTAAATTGGGGTATCAGACAAATATTTACCCTAAATTAGATTTTTACGTAAATTGCCCAGTCAAACATGGTCAAAGCCAAAATCCAACTTCACCATTCGATTCCTTAGATCCAAATTAGGTTTGTACCAAAATTTGGACCTAAGAGGAATTCATCTTGACCTACTTTGCAAATAGGTCCAGCCTAATTATATTTCAACCCCTATCTTTTGAAAACCTCTACAGAAACCCCCTAGCTTCCTCGTCGTTCTTTGCAATTAGGTTCCTCCACCATTATAGTGGAGAGAATCCTACTCTGGCGAGGTTTCAAAGGCAAGAACTCTCTGATCTCTCAGAGAATCCCCTTCAAAATTGAAAGGGAGATTCTCTAAAAAATCTCCTCCAATGTGAACCCATTGATGAGCCCTAATTCTCCCCAATTTCTCATGCAAATGCATGAGAGATTTGGGTCTCTCTGAGTTTCCATCTTCGGCAAGATTGATGTGCTTGGAAGCTTGGCTTCCAAGCACAAACCCAACCTCTAGGACCTATTTAGGAAACCCTAGTTCTTTCTACACCTCCTCAGCTTGGAATTGGGTCGGTCCACCCCACTTTCTTCTCTCCTCACCGGCCACAACCTCTCCTCATGCTCTGGCAGCTTCGTCCTCTCTCTCTCGTCACCCAACCACAATACCAGTGGTTGGGTTGCCTTCCTCTCATTCATCTGCGTCGACCATACCAGCCTGATGTCGTATCTACCCCTGTCGTTGCTGTCACCTCACCTACAGAGAGCTTCATCTCCGGCGATGGCAATACGAGCCAGCCGCCATCCCTGCCTCCTTCGTCCTTAGGTTAGGTTAGTTTAACTTCTCTCTCCCTCCTCTTTCTGTTCCCCCTCTTTATTTCTTGAAAATATCCCTTGATAAATGCAGTCACCCTCACCTTCTTCATCTCCGGTCAGACCTCCGATGAGGTGTCCCTATTGCTCCGCACCTCCATCCGCCTCGCCAACCACCCCATAAGCACCGCAATACTCCACTAATCATACACCCTCACTTCACTCACCACGCCATACCCCCAAAACACCCCCCGAACACACCCACTCTCATGCACATAGGGTGCCCTAGGCACGCACACTTCGGCCCCATGCCACACCGACCCCCACACTACATTTGCCGTGTCTCGGCAAAGTTTTCTAAGCTTTCTGATGAGGTCGCGAGGCCATTTTCATGTTAACAAGTGTTGGAGGCCCACCGCCATTGACGCACGCAAGTTGCTACTTTGCAAGCTCTCTCCAGGTCTCCCCGCTCTAGGTGCACAACCCCAGGTTGCATGGACTCAGCTTGCACACAGCTCCAGCCAAGCAATTGGCACTGAAGACCGAAGTAGTAGGTGCAATCAAGGGAAGCCTCCTACTGCGGATGCACGTGAAGGAAGGTGGGATGTTTAGTCCCACCTCGGAAGCTGTTGAGTGGGCGCAGCAGAATAAGAGGAAAAAGTGAATATGCCTTATTGCCTCCTGACTACGGGGTGAGGTCCCACTCACCCTCTCACCGCCTCGTCTGTGGCACTGCCCACGCGGACCTGGTGTGACCCGTATACCTGACCTACACTCCTCGCCCACCACTGCACGCCAGTGGGCCTGGTCTCGGGCATATACCCAACCCGATTACCCGAGAAGCAACTCTGGGAGAGTGAGCCTAAGAGGGAAAGAGGAAGAGAGATCGCGGGCGTGGGTAGGGGTAGGTTTTGCTCTCTAAGGAAAAGAAGAAGAAGAAGGCTAAGGAAGGAGAAGGCAAGGCTGAAAGTAGAAAGGCTGAAGGGCTGAAGAAAGAGAAGGAGAAGGACCTGAAGGGTGAAGAAGAAAGAGGAGCCACCAGAGAAAGAAGAAGAAAAAGGAAAAGAAGCTAAGGCACAGGCCGAGAACAAAAGGAAAGAAAGAAGGAGAAGCCAAAGGCAAAGGCCAGAGAAGGCAAAAGAAGAAAGGAGGGCTAAGGAACAAAAAGAACAGAGAAGAAAAGAACGAAGAAAGCTAGCCAGAGATAGAGATCAGAGATAGAGAAGAGAAAAAGAGAAGAAAGTCACAGCATTGTAGCAGCCATATTTAAGATGTATGATTCATAAAATCAGACGTCCATTCTTTGCGCTCTCTTTATATACATTAACATTATGTGTTTTTGCATTACAACTCTGATTTTCATTGAAAATTATATTCAATTTTCCAAAGTTGTGCTCTTGATTTTTAAACCCCAATTTGCTCCCTGTGTTCGACCTCGTACTTAAAACTTCGAGTAATAAAGTCTATTTGATTTCGAGTGATTTCAACTATACTACGACGCATCGATTTTTAAAACATTGATCTCACTCGTTAAACATTTTGGCATCGTTGTCGAGGAGCAACGGGTGATTTAAAAATCTTGATCATAATTTCTGATTTGTTACTAACTTGATACATCTCTTTTGTTGTGATTGTTTCAGGGGAGAAGATTCAAAAGAAGATGGCCGTACAACAAGCACACCCGGGGCAGGTAATCTCTGATTATCCCTTTCTCTTAATCCCCTCATTCTGAAAAGGAAAAACAAGATAAAAATCAATTAGGGCTACTTGCTTTCCATCTTTAGCTAAGTCACCAAAGTTTCCTGATTTTAATTTCAACAAATAATGATTTGTGCATCCATTTAAGGTAACTAGGGCTACCACCTTCTTGATTGGGTCCTAGATACCATATTTTTGGCAACTAAATTGGACCAAAATTAGAGCCAACTTAAGGTTTCCAATTTAGGATTTTTAGAGACACATCTTTCTAAGCAAGAATCAGCTATCCCAAAAGAGGTGTGCCTAAGCCTTGGTTGAAAAGACTTATTCAAGAGAAACCCTAAAATCCAGGCTCTTAATTTCCACTTGAATCCTAAAAGAAAGGACCTAAAACTTCTCAAAGGACAAATAGGTGAAGTTGACCTCCTTGTTGGGTCAACCAACCTTGAAATTAGGTCACTTTTGCACTCATTACATCTAAAGTTCAAGTGAAATCTTAAGCACCTTTGCTCTTAAATAAAAGTGGTAGACTTAAGAGGTCAAAGTCCCCATTCTGGCCTACCTAGAACCTCAATGACAAGAGAGGTTGGGTGGGGGAAACCTTGTAACCCGTGGGGGCGCTCTACCATGTAGGGGTCTTTGAGAGACTCTTCCTCTCTGGTTGCCCAGGTAATTCTTAGGTGGACGACTTTCTGATCCAGGGGTATCATCCGCCCTAAACCTCCATAGTCATCCAAAAATCTTTGGGTGCCTTGATTGGGTCAACATCACATCCAGTCCCTCATCCCTTCTCTTTATAGAGCACACATAGATTTTTCTGTTGGGATTCTCTTTCAGATCAAATCACTTCATTCTAAGATTAGAATTCTGTTTCTACATCTTGATTCCACCATCTGATTCAAATATGTAGCTTGGCTACTTAAAAATACCATTAAAGAAACCTGAATCACAAAGATCCATGAGAGATAGAATGATTGAGGAAGCCCTTGAATTTTATGAGATTGAATACAAAACCTTAAAACCAGTAGATGACATTCAGGTTAGTGTACCAACAACAACAACCTTCATCATAAATTGTGCCCAATTGCTATTAACAGAAGCCACAAAGGGATCAACCCAAGACATTCTCATAACAGAATACATTGAGATAGAAAAATTACATAACTTTGAATACCTCCAATGCATGACAAATCCTATACTTTGGGAACAACAAAGATGATCTTGAAAAATGGGAAGAAATGATGAGACTATTGAAACAAGTTATCGATCAGAAATACCCGTACATGCCCCAAATAGTTCATGAAACATCTTGGAATAGTATTGAGGACCAATCTGATTTCCCAAATCCTTGGTTTGAGGCACAAGGTTGTTGTGGATTCCCAACCCAGACGGAATATAACATGCCTGATCTTGAATTAGGTTGGGAAGTGCCAATTGCAGGAGAACACGATTTTAAGCAAGCCCTAGAAAACCAACATCTTGGGTCACCAAGCATAGAATCTGAGACTCCTCTAAAGATGAGATTAGAACAGAACCTCTCGAGGGTGTAATTCTCGCCCCTTATTCTAATAAGGTGACCCTCGAAGGTAATTCTGACCTAGATTCTAGTAATTCAACCCACCTCCTCAGCTTGGAATTGGGCCGTCCACCCCACTTTCTTCTCTCCTCGCTGGCTATAACCTCTCCACAAGCTCTGGTGGCTCCGTCCTCTCTCTCATTGCCCAACCATAATACCAGTGGTTGGGTTGCCTTCCTCTCGTTCATCCACGTCAGCCATACCAGCTTGACGTCGCCTCTGCCCCTATCGTCGCCGCCACCTCACCTACAGAGAGCTTCATCTCCGGTGATGGCAATATGAGTTGGCCGCCATCCCTACCTCCTTCGTCCTTAGGTTAGGTTAGTTTAACTTCTCTCTCCCTCTTCCTATTCCTCATCTTTATCTCTTGAAAATATCCCGCAATGCACGCAATCACCCTCACCTTCTTCATCTCCTGTCAGACCTCCGACGAGGCATCCCCATCACTCTGCACCTCCATCTGCCTCGCCAACCACCCCATAAGCACCGCAATACTCCACTGATCATAAACCCTCACTTTACTCACCTTGCCATGCCCCCAAAACACCCCCCAAACACACCCACTCTCATGCACACAAGGTGCCCTAGGAACGCACTCTTCGGCCACCCCATGCCACGCCGACCCCCGTACTACGTTCGTTGTGCTCGGCGAAGCTCCTTGAGCTTTCTAACAAGGCCGCGAGGCCCTTTTCGTGTTGACAGGTGTTGGAGGCCCGCCGCCATTGATGCACGCAAGCTGCTAGCTTGCAAGCTTGATCCAGGTCTCCTCGCTCTAGGTGCACAACCCCAGGTTGCGTGGACTCATCTCGCGCACAGCTCCAGCCAAGCAATTGGCACTGAAGACCGAAGTAGCAACTGCAATCAAGGCAAGCCTCCTACTATGGATGCACGCGAAGGAAGGTGGGATGTTTAGTCCCACCTCGGAAGCTGTTGAGTGGGCGCAGCAGAATAAGAGGGAAAAGTGAATATGCCTTATTGCCTCCTGACCATGGGGTGAGGTCCCACTCACCCTCTCATCGCCTCATCTGCAGTACTGCCCACACGGACCTGGTGTAACCCATATACCCGACCTACACTCCTCGCCCACCACCGCACACCGGTGGGCCTGGTCCCGAGCACATACCCAACCCAATTACCTAAGAAGCGACTCTGGGAGAGCGAGCCTAAGAGGGAAAGAGGAAGAGAGATCACGGGCGTGGGTAGGGGTAGGTTTTGCCCTCGAAGGAAAAGAAGGGGAAGGCTAAGGAAGGAGAAGGCAAGGCTGAAAGCAGAAAGGCTGAAGGGTTGAAGAAAGAGAAGGAGAAGGAACTGAAGGCTGAAGAAGAAAGAGGAGCTGCCAGAGAAAGAAGAAGAAAAAGGCAAAGGAAAAGAAGCTAAGGCACAGGCCGAGAACAGAAGGAAAGAAAGAAGAAGAAGGAGAAGCCAAAGGCAAAGGCCAGAGAAGGCAAAAGAAGAAAGGAGGGCTAAGGCACGAAAAGAACAAAGAAGAAAATAAGAAGGAAGAAAGCCTACCAGAGACAAAGATCAGAGACGGAGAAGAGAAAAAGAGAAGAAAAGCACAGCACTGTAGCAGCCATATTTAAGACCTCTGATTCATAAAATCAGACGTCCATTTTCTGTGCTTTCTCTATATACATTAACATTATGTGTTTTTGCATTACAACTCTGATTTTCATTGCAAATTATATTCAATTTTCCAAAGTTGTGCTCTTGATTTTTAAACCCCAATTTGTTCCCTGTATTCGACCTCGAACTTAAAACTTTGAGTAATAAAATCAATTTGATTTTGAGTGGTTTCAACTATACTACGACGCATCGATTTTTAAAACATTGATCTCACCTATTAAACACCAAGCGTGAGATATTGTTGATGGAAAACATTGGTTACAGTGAACAACCTAAGTAGCATCCTCAAGTTTACTGGGCTAATTACTCCCTGTGGAAATGACCTAATACTCGCGGTTTGAAATAATTAATTTTTGATATGAGATTTCCACCATATAAAATACAACGACACATTTTTATTTTATTATCATTTTGTTAAGCGAAAATCTCATTATCAAATGGCGTCGTTGCTGGGGGCCAACGACCCTAGAAAACTCGCAAGTATTTTTTTGTCTTCATTGATTTTTGATTGAGATTATACATCCATTGATCTATCATTTTTCTATGTGAGGTATATTCTTAAGGTGGTGGAGCACATAGTAGATGCTCATCTTGGTGGACCTTGTTGCCACCTCAAGGATAATTGTAAGTGCATGTCGACCTTGATCCCACGCATAGGAAGGAGGGAGGATTGGTGACTGGAGACTTGTTTTCCTCTTTTAGATTTAGATTAGGCTAGATAGACATTAGACATTTAATTTCTATCTTGTGGACTCGTGTTGGGCATTTTTGGGAAGCTGTTCCTAGTGCTTTTATTACTTATCATTCTTGTATACAGGAGTGTCTTTTTGGGAGTGTGTTCCCACTTTATTTAGATTATAGGTCTATTTGAACTTTTTGGACTGCATGTTAGTTAGTTAGCTAGCTAACTTAGATTAGATTTGTTTTCTTAGTATAAACAAGAAAATCCAAGCTACCTGCTAGAAGCTACATATCTATAGGGCAATCATATAGGAATGTTTAAGCAGCATCAAGTTTTTCTTTCTGCATTGCAGGCATCTTGCATTGAAGAGAGATGGAGTAAGGTACGTCCTCTCTTTAGCATAAAATACCTATCATGCATCTGCATTGGACTTAAATCCAAGACCACTAAAGTCTTTGAATCCAATTAATTTAGTGGTCACATTAAAAGAAATTGGGACTACTAAGAGGTTAGACTTTAAAATCAGTGACTTTAAATTGCATGCAAAAAGACTTGTTTACGGAATTTCAAAATACAAAATGCGTGCATGTGTTGCACACTTGAGACACTGTGCACATCACACATAAAGTCACTAGATAAATTTCTACCTCTCCTTTTTGCACCACAAGGGAAGTTATTCGAAAATCAACTAGCTTATCCACCAAGTTACTTCGGTTCCTCATGCATGGGCTCGATTTGAGACTTCCGTCCCTTGTGAGTAGATTGTAGGAACCAACGAAGTTCAGCCTAGGAAGCATAATTCTTGTAAAACTTGTTTGGTCATCTATTGTAGCACTGTTAACCTCAACCTTTCTTAGGCAGGTTTGGTTAAGGATCTCAAGGTGCACTTGACCTCTTATACCACTTAAGTGGGAACAGAGAAGCACTGACTTGACTTCTTTGACTAACCTATGGAGAAGGATTGAGGAGTCCTGCAATCTACGAAGAATAGAATCTCATCATATTTACATTTGTATTGGTAGTGGTTTGTGTGTAGAGCTCTCTAGGAAGTTTCTATTTATATTATGAATTCTTCTGAGTCCTAAGAGAGTTAAACTGGTTTTGCTTGAAAGAAATGGATCGCCCTTACTCCTATCATTTAGATTATCAGAACCAATACTTCCCATGTTTAAAGAATGATCCCATGCCTCGAGCATATCCATACTTTGATGGGTACAATGACAATTGATGGCGTTATTCATATTCTCACTTTGAGAGTGCTGGCCTGATAACTCTGTTAACGAGCGAAATCGAGGTTATAAAGGCTACATCGTAGTATAGGTCGAAATTGCTTGAAACAAATAAAATTTAATACTCGAATATCAGAAATGAAGTCCGAGGTCAAACACAAGGAGCAAGTGGCAAATATGAATCTCAAAATTGCAATTCAAGCACAATAGAAGCAATGTATAATAGAACTTCAAATAAGAATGATATATAAATGAAAGCATATGTCAATAATGCAAAAAGAATGGGGTAAAATGGTGATTTGAATCACTAATTACCCCTCAATTATATCAAATATTTCAATAGTACTAATCAATCTAAATTCCACGTAGGAAGAGTGTATAACACACTCTCTTCAGAGATCAGCTGGAAATCTAAGTGCACCCTTCCTCTCTTTTTTTCTTCCTTCTCTTTCTCTCTTCTTCTGCCTCCTTAAGCTTCAAAGAAGGCACAATACAGGGCTCAACAATGCCAGTAGAGGCAAAGGCCTCCCTCAGAGATCACAAGTGTTGAGAGGAGGGTGGTAGAGCAAATCCCTCCCTTTCCTCTCTCTTTCTCTTCTTCCTCTCTCAGAACCAAGCAAACCATAACAGACTCGAGTATCCAGGTAAATGGACAGAGCACAGACCCGCGAGGCGTGAGCACGGGCGAGGGCGTGTGTGAGGTGCGTGCGTGTGGGACCTCACCCCCTGTGCATGCTGAGGCGATAAACCATAAGCACAAAATCCTCTTATGCACCTTTGTGCGCCTGTTAGCAAACGAGGTGGGACTAAACCCATAGGGCTTGTTCACGCAGCAGGCAGGTCAACTTCCTTTGTCGAATTGGAGCAGCAGCCACGTACGCTGATGTCAATTGAAGGTTTGGAGCACGTAGTTCCGCACCACCTGGAGGTGATGCCTGGGGCGGAAGACGCAAGAACACCTTCATCAAGGTGTGCGTGGATCTCCATTAATGGTGGTGGCACGAGCGATACTTGAAACAAGGAATACGACTTGATGGGCTCGTCAGAGCAACTCAGAAGGTTCGTCAGACCACGACGAGTGAACGGTGGTGGTCTGAGGGCATGTAGAGGTCAGTGGAGGGTTAATAGTGATGCGAATGAGGGTAGAAAGTGGGTGTGCTTGATGGGAAGGTAGAGGGTGTTAAACCCTAAATTCTTTAGGGCCTTTGGAGGGTGAGTCGTGGCGGAGGTTTTGGATCGGTTGGCGAAGCGGATGGAGTTGTGGAGCGGCGAAGATGCTTTGCCAGAGATGTGGTCAGAGTGGAGGACGACATTGGGGTCAGAGGCGTATCGGTGATCGAAATGAAGTCATGAAGGTGTAGAAATGATTGCGGAAGAGGGAAACAAAGTTTAGGGAACTTAGGGAGATATTGGGAGGTGGTGATAGTCAATGGTGGTGGACTGGTGCTAGAGAAGAAGAGAATAGCGAGACAGCAATGACGAAGTTGGCGGGATTCGCCCTCCCTTTGGCTGGGGAGGGTTGCGAAGAAGAGAGGAGTTGAGGGAGTTGAACAATTTGGTCGTTGGATGGCCGGAGGAAAAGGATTGAAGAGGGTCGTCGGAGCAAGGGTTTTGGTGGTCAGAGGAGGAGAATCGAAGGTGGTTGACTCACCAAAACTTGCTGAGAGGATGCACAAGGCCACGGAGGTCCTTTTATAGGGTTCTAGATGGAGTTCCAAGCTTGGAAAACAAGCTTAGAAACTCTGAGCTCTTTGTGTGAGATGGATACCCAATCAATCAAAATGTTTGCATTAGGATTCTAGGGAGATTTAGGATCCCTGGATGGGCTCAATTGGAAGGCAATTACTTGACAAGTTTCCCTTTCAATTTTGAGAGGGATTCGTCAAGAAACCACAAAGATCTTGCCATCTTAAGGTTGCCGGAGTTTGTAGGATTAGGATTCAATGGCGGTAGGGACCTTTTTGTGAAGGTGATGATAAAGTTAGGGATTGAAATGCAAAATATTCAAAAGTTAGGGGCATATGTGTGAGATAAAAGAGTCAGACAGGACTAAATTGCAAACTAGGTTAAGATGAGCTTAGATTAGGCTCAAATTTTGGTACAAACCTAATTTTGTCCTAAGGAATTCAATGGTGAAGAAGGATTTTGGTTTTGACCTAGTTTGACTAGGTAATTTATGCAAAAACCTAAATTAGGGAAAATGTCTGTCTAGGACTCTATTTTTGGTCAAGACGGGTTCTGATGGTCAAATTGAAGGTACTAAACCCTAGAGAATATTTGTCTATGAATTTTAAAGGGTTAGGTGAATTTTATCCTGACCAAAACCTCAGTTAATTAAGTAAGTTTGTTTTTAGGGTTTCAGAAGTCATCTAATTCCTGAAATGCGTGAAAACCCATTTCTATCTGTATTAGCCCACTTGTTAGATTCTTAAGACCATTTGACCCTTAATTTACTATTGAGAAAACCTGTGATTATACTGCAATTCAAGATATGATGGTAAAATTACAGTTTTAACCCTGATTTCTTGTAATTTTCTTAAAAAGGATTTGCAATGAATTATGGCCTTCTGGTAATCATGTAGGAGCATTTAATGAATTAATTAGATCAAATTGATCTAGTTATGGCTCATGATGGTGTTCCCATCAAACTCCCACTTTTGAGTAGAGCTTAGGAGTAGAATTTCCCACCCCAGGAGTCCCCACTACTATGCAATATCCTAACCCTCCCACCCTTCATGATTTTTCTTCTCGAGGTTTGACCGATACCCCTAGGTAACCTGAGCCTGAGATGGACTATCCTCTCCATTCTAAAAATAGCCTCTCCTCTTTTATGACAAAAATGCAAAAACAACAGAAAGAAATGATGAAGCCTATGGGAGAGATTTTGAGGAATAGTCAATGACTAAATGAAGAAATTAGTCAGCCTAGCTACCCTCCTATGAGTGATTATGATCCCTACCTCTCTACCCCCAATCACCAAGATCATTTTTAGGAAACAACGGATAACAGGGATCCCATTTTGAGAAGTAGATATCACTTAAACTCCCCCCATGAAACATGACCACTAGCGGAAAACGATCCCATTGATTATCCACCTGAGCTATATTGGAGTTAAAAGAAAGGAAAGATGGTCCCACTAGAGGATCTTGACCCAGCTAACAGTATCATTCTTACCCCTGATGACTCGAGTCAAGGCATGTTGTTCATGCCACTTCCCTGATTGATCATGTGGTGGAGCCCCATTCTACCTTTAGTGAGCCTAATCCCGATCCTCTACGTCGGGAAACAATGCTTACCATAAAACATCATAAGGATTTACATGTACCCCACATAGGTGACCTTATGGAAATGGGCCAAGATTTGGATGAATTGGATCATTTCTAGTCTCAGGGATACAAAGAGTCTATTTTAGAGGATGATGACCCAATGGAGGAACCCAAACTTAGAGTTTGGAGTGAATCTTGGGGGGATTATGTGTTATTTGAGGAATTATCCCCTAAGGATATGAATGATCTGGTGAAATCTAGATTCCTCCCTACTTGTGATTTTGAAAATCATCCTCACCAAATTGGGAAGATATGGAGTCTAAGTTGGAGGGGAACAAACATAAGATTAAGGAGCCTAGGAGAGACTCTCGGGGATAATATGTATCAATTGTGGATTTATGCCCTGAGGAGAACAAAGAATTAAGAGATATATGCTTTTTCCATTCTTACAACATTGAGACTGATCCTCTTTTAGAAGTAATTGAGGATACTGAAGCAACTCCTCCCCTTATTGGTGAATCACATATACACCCCAACAAAAAATTAAGTGAACCAAAAGAATCTGGGGATGAAATTATTGATAATGATTCAGTTGCTTTGACCCTGCCAACAAATGAATGTGATTTGGAGTCCACCATTGATTCTCATATACTTGAAGGTAAAAATATGACTCCCATTCTTGAGGAAATCATTGATGATATGCAGAGTGACTTGAATTTCTCCACAACAACTATCAGGGAGAACAATACAAAATCTGAATTGTCGCTGGAACTGGACTTGACACAAACTAAGCCCTCATTGGACTTAATCATTACTTCCCAACACCACAAACAACCTTTACACTCCCTTACCGATCCACGGCTCAGGTCTTTACTCACATACATTCTTCATGGGGAGAATATCAGGCCCTTACATCCTGGGTGGAATGGCGAGTTTGGATTGATGCCTGTATTTTTAGTCTCTCCATTAAAGGGTATGAAATAATTGTGATATCTTTTACAACCCTTCCTGCTTTGGAGGACCTTTACTATCGTCCACTCCTATTTCGAGAGGTCCCTTCTCATGTTACTCTTTTTCGTAGACCTCTCTAGGTAGCTCGTGAGGTCTCTCGGACTTCCATGTTCTGGTGAGCATTTGGGATAACTCTACATCATCAGCTTGCCAGCATTTGCGGCTGCTTATTTTCTAGGCCCACCTTATTATACATATTTGTAGGGCCTATCCACCTATACATACAACCTGATTTGCAGGTTCCACTCATTTGGTTGCTGACATAAATGCGACGCTTGTTGGGAGGCAACCCAACATATAGAATAATCCCTTCATCTGGTGATTTCCTTCCTTTCTCCCTCTGTCTTAATTTTACAATGAGGACATTGTAGGATTTAGGCATGGGGGGGTGCATTCTGCATCTTTGATCTTTTTGCATAGTATTCATGCAAAAACAAAATCTCTCTTATTTTCTTGAGCTAAATTGGTTAGCCCCTAGCAAAAGATATTTATCAGGGAGGTTTCATTGAAGATTTTCTTCCTAAATTGTTTCTTAGTTTAGAATCCAATACATTTACTTCACTTACACGTAGACTTGATAATGGACCTTTTGTGAAAACCAATAGATATTCATAGTTTGTCGAAGAGAAGCATGGCTTCTTTTCCTAAACCCTTGGATAGTTAGTTAGGGAGTTAGGCAAACTATCTTCTATTAGATCCACATAACATTTGTGAGGTGAAAGTAGAGTGTTTACTGGTGTGCTAAGTCTAGTGCAAGGACTCTTAACTTTTGGAAAATTGAATGATGATACCTCAGAGTTAGGCATAGTTTTCACTCTCAGTTCCTACATGTGGACACTGTTGTGTGAATTCTTGAGAGCCACCAAGTAAGGCAGTTACGCAAAGATTGAGTTCTAATAAAACTATGACTAAGGTGGATGGTTTTGACTGTCTTTTATAAAATCCTCAGCTGAAGGAGGGTATTAGTGCCAAAGGTCAGAAGTGTTCTTATCCTATCCATCCCTCCCGATACTGAGAGTAGGCACTTCCACCAAATAAGCCACACAATATCCTCTTGAACATCATTATCCCCAAAATGCTTCAAGAATAAAAGTTTGCATCGTGTTGTGTTGTGTTGGTAGTTGTGAAAAAAAAAGGAAAAAAAAGAAAAAATATATATAGGAAGAAAGAAAAGAAAAAGAAAAAAATAGAAAAAATTCTTTGAGGTATAGCTATGTCTTCGTGTCGATTTCATCATGTGTCGATGTCATTGAGGCAACAAAAATACTCATTGTGATCCACCAAATATGACCCTTACCTACTTTTCAATATTTCTGATCGCCTGAATACTGACTGAAGAATTCTAACTTAGTTATAGGGTTATTAGGACTCTAATGAAAGTGTGAATGCTATGTGTGGCCAACAAATACTGAGTCATTTACAAAATCTGGTGGGATTGTGAGCTCCAAAGAAAAAAAGAGAGAGTGAGTGCAAAGAAATGCAAAGAGAGCACAGTTTTTAGCCTCTCTCTGGAGTGACTTGTTTGATAGTCCATATATCTAGAATCTGTAGTATTAGACTACATGTAGCACTAGATGAGTGTGAGCCACCAAATATGAATCCATTTGACTCAGACATCTTCTACCTACGCCAAAAAACTGGGGTCAAATCACATATTATTTTCTGCTTTATCCTCGAGGGAAGAAGTTTCCTATCTTAATATAATTTTACTAAGGGTTAAGTACGAACTTTAAATATAAGTTGACTTTTCACTTGGATTCATTTTTCACTTTTTCTTAAGACTAGCAAAAGTTAGGCATGGGGGGTATGATGGGAACACCATCATGAGCCTTAACTAGCCCAATTTGGTTCGATAAAGTTGATAAAAGCTCTTACATAACCATCAGAGGGTCATATATGCATAATGTTCTATTTTGAGAAGATAAGAAACCAGGGTTATTTCTGCAATTTTGTTTGCATTTTATAAGTACAGAATAACCACAGGGAATTTCAGGGGTTAATTAAAGGTCAAATGGTAATTAATGTCTAATAACAGGGTCCATGCAGATAAAAATGGATTTTCACATAATTCAAGAATTAATGGATATTAAAAACCCTAATTTCAGACCTGCTTAATTAACTAAGATTCTGGTCAGGATAAAATTCACCTAAATCTTCTAAATATCATAGAAAAATATTCTATAAGGTTTGGTATCCTTGATTTGACCATCTAAACCCATTTTGACCTAAAATAGTCTCAGATAAGAAGTTACCCTAATTTGGGTTTGTTCATAAATTTCCCAGTCAAACTTAGTCAAAACCAAAAATTGACTTCACTATCAAATTCCTCGAGTTTAAATTAGGTTTGTACCAAAATTTGGGCTCAATTAGAGATCATTTCAACCTAGTTTGCATTTTGGTTCAGTCTGACTCTTTCTCTCTCATTCATAACCCTAGCTTTTGAAATATGTTGCAAAGACCCCCTAACTTTGTCATCTTCTTCATCAATAGATCCCTACCGCCTTCATGCTTGTAGAACTCCTAAACCCATCAGCAACCAACCTTCAACCATGCATTGTTCCCTGATTTCGCGGCCAAGCCCTTCCAAAATTGGAAGGGAGAGTCCTGAAGTGATTCCATTCAATCTAAACCCAACATTGGACCACGAATCTTGCCATAGATTTCATGAGAACTCTTGGAATTTCCCAATGCCTACTCCCGGATTTTCGAGCTTTTAAGCTTGGTTTCTGATAAGTCTACTTTAGTGGACTAATTTAATGCTTAAGTGCATTATTATTTGAATGAGAGAGTAATTTAAAACTTTCATGTTAGTGATAAAATCATGTGAACCTTAGATTTATCATTTTATGTATCAATTACATTAATCCTTATATAAAAGGGGTTCATTACTTATGTGATTGCAAGGTCATTTAGGAAAGGACATTTTTTTTAGTAAGTTTCACAGCAAATGTCAACCAAATATGTATTGATTTCCAAGAGATAATAAAAGGGAAGAAAGAAAAACAAATAAAATACCTTCCAATTCTTCCCTCTCATTTCCTTATGTCTCTCTCCCTCAAATGGCAATGGTAAATCACGATTGTTTTCCTTCCTTCTCTGACTTTCTTTCTCTCATTCTCTCTTTTTTCTCCTTATTTAACAGGGACGGTAGGACAAGGAAGCCATATCTTCCCTTCACGAGGAAGAAGCTCTCCTTCTCCACCTCTCCACCCTACAAGCTGCCACCCTCACCGTGTGCCTTCTCCGCCACCGCGAGCCTCCACCGTCGACACCACGACGTCTCCCTTGCCACGATTGCACTCCAACAACCTCTATCGCATGCCTAAGACTCCGCCACTGTGAGCCCTCCAATCGTAGCCATACTTCCTCCTGACGAGAGCATGGTGATAGCACACTCCTCGATGCCACGTCCTCCTCACTGCAACCGTGTGCCTTTCCCCCACCGCGTCGAGCACTCACCGCTCTCCTCGGCACCTACCGCGCGCAGCCACTCGCGTGCACAATAGGCGTAGCACCACTAACAGAAGCCACTCGTGTGCACAACAGGCGCAGCAGCGTGGCCAGCAACATGCGCGGCCCCTCATGCGTCGGCCCTGCGGCCTTCCTCCTCGCGCGCAGGCCCTGAGCACCACCGCCACCTTATCTCCTCACATGCCCGCTCTGCAGCCTTCCTCCGTCTCCAGCAAGAGGACGGTTGCGCCCCTTCCTCTCCTACTTCATCTTCAACCTCCAGACAACCACAGAGGAACCCAACACCGCCGGTTACACCCCACATGCAGCCACCTCTCCGCGCCGTCACCCCCGTTGAGCTCTCCTCAACCCCACGAGCTCGGCCACGCCTCCAGACACGCCCACAGTAGCCACGATCGCCGGTGAGCCGTCGACACCGCCGCCTCTCTTCCTTGTCGCCAGCGTCAACTCCGGCCGCCGTTCGGAGAGCCACCACCACCATTGGAAAGCCCTCATCACAGTTGACCTTCTTCGAGCTCCTCAGCCTCCGTCGTCGCTTCCTCCTCGCACGAGATCAAGAGGAAGATTTCCTCTATTTTTTTGGTGCTATTAATATTTACCAAATATGCCATTGTGAACACTATTCAATTATTTTGTTGGATTATTATATTGAGGTTAATTTGCAAGGGTGCACTTACATTTTGTTAAATTGGATTAACTTATGTTTTGTGCATCATTTCTCATTGAAATTGGATTCAGATTTGCGTGCAACTAGAAATTACATACTCTGCCACTACACATGCATCATTTACATATTTTTGAGAGCTTGATTTATGATGTAAAATTTACGTAAATAGCCCTCAACTTCTCATGAAATTGAAAGTTACATTCTAAGTTGCATATTCATTGAATTGATTTTATGAATATTTCTGTGAACATGATGGCTCCATAGTCATGAATCTGTTGGTCTGTCCTCCCTGTGGATACGACCTGAAGTGTGGTATTATTTTAGTATTTTAGTAACTTTGATCAAGGTTTTTTCTACCACATTACATATTGCGACAACATATTTTTCTGACATTATTTCTGCAAGCGAAAATCCCCGTGACCAAATGGCGCCGTTGCCGGGGAGGAACAGATGCAATAAATTCACCTGATTTTTATTTCTGATTATTCTAAGTTGTGCATTTATCTGATCATTCTTTATCTGTCTGTGCGAGGAATCTGACGGGGCGAGGTGCGGTAGAGCGACGACATCAACCTTGAGCGACGTTCACACGTGGAGAAGACGCAGGAGACCTGGATCCCGCTCTCATAGGGGATTCTCCTTCATCGTAGTTTTATTTCTATCTTCTAGCTCTTGTAGTAATTGGGGCTTATTTTCGGGGGTCTGTCCCCACATTCTTTAGAGGCTAGGGCTATATTTTTTTTTTCTGTGTGTGAAAGTTAAATTTCTGCTTGCTTGCCTCTAAAACAAACAAAAGAAAATATCGAGCTGCTGCTTAGGAGTTGCATACCCGTAGGTGTGCACATTTATGGGTGATTGAGCAGCATACTAGATCTTTTCTCTGCATTGCATACATCATTGCACGAAGATTGCTCGAGATAGGTATACCTTTCTAACTTTGCATCCAGCTCCTGTCCACGCATTTGCATTTAGATTAAAATTCAAGACCACCAAATTGATTGAATTTACTAATTCAGCGGTCACCTAACTGAAATTGGGACTGATAATCAGATTCGACCTTAAAATCAAATCATACTTGATCTGATTCAAAGGGACTTGTCTGCGTTTTCAAAATAATAAAAGATTTGCGGTGTGATGCACACTTCTGGCACTGAACATGCACATTAGCCACCGCACTAAGGCTCAATCCCTTAAGGCTATAGGCACTGATCTCTTTATCGGTGAAGACCCACCTATCTTGTTTTGTGGTGGTGGTACTATCTTTTTACCAAGTGTTTTGATACTTCACGGAGGGAGACACCCCTTAAAGGAACAAAAGGGTAGTTAAGAGGCACCGCTTACGCATCGCCTTAAAGGAAAGGTTCGCCCTACTTGCATCCCTTTGTTCATCCTTAGAGTAACTTCTCACTTGATCACCTGAGAGTATCATCTAAGCAGAGCATAGGTCCTAGGGCACTCGAAGGTCAACCTAAGGCACGTAATTGATTGTGAAACTTCTTTTTCCACCAAGAGAAAATGTAAACAACCTCTGTCTTCTCTAAAGAGCTTGTCAGGAATCTCAAGTCACATGTCTCTCTTATACCACTAAAGTGGGAACGGATGGGTGCAAACTTGACTCCATTTGATAAACTTTAAGGAGTCGATTGGAGGTTGGCTTAAATCTACTCTATGAAAGAAAAAAGAAGTCCCATTGCCTTGTGTTTGATTGGGGTGTGTTTTTCAAGTCATGTTTTCAAATGGATTATAATAACTACTTCACTTCTTTTCACCCCAGAATACCTAATCCCAATACCTGTAGTTATCCATCTTCTGATGAGCATTGGGGCCCTTTCTACTCCTACTATAGGAACATTGGTCTGATTAAACCCCAACCCAGTGGTGATGAGCAGAACCTAGGAGAAGGGTATCCCAACCCTAGCTCTTCCATGACCATGCCCAACCCGCCCACCCTTCATGATTTGTCTTATCGAGGTTGGACTGATACTCCTAAGCAACTTGAACCTGAGATTGACTATCCTACTCAATCTTATCTGGCATTAGCCCCTCCTACTGCACTCACCGTATATATACGGAGGAGGAGGCTCGACCTTCCCGCAAGATGTAGCGACGTCACAACCCTAACATGCGGGAGGTCGTTAAGAAGGAAATCATTAAGTGGCTGGATGCGGGTATAATCTACCCAATCAGTGATAGCCTCTGGGTGAGTCCGATTCACTTTGTGCCCGAAAAGGCAGGACTCACCATCCGTGTCAGTGACAGGGGCGAATCCATCCCTACACGCACTCCTACATCTTGGAGAGTGTGTGTAGATTATAGGAAACTCAATGCTGCAACCAAGAATGATCACTTCCCACTACCATTTATTGACCAAATCCTGGAGCGGTTAGCGGGAAATAAATTTTTCTGCTTCCTGGATGGATTCTCAGGATATAACCAGGTGGCAATAGACCCCTGAGACCAAGAGAAAACCACTTTTACCTACCCTTTTGGCACCTTCGCCTTTAGAAGGATGCCGTTAGGACTTTGTAACGTGCCAGCAACTTTCCAGAGATGCATGCTGGCGATATTTCATGACATGGTGGGTGACTTTCTCGAGGTCTTCATGGATGACTTTTCAGTCTTTGGACCATCTTTCGGCGAATGTCTTGCCAACCTGACTAGCATCCTTAGGAGATGTATTGATGTAAACCTCATGCTTTCCTAGGAAAAAAGTCATTTTATGGTGCACGAGGGAATTGTTCTCGGACATATCATCTCCGATAGGGGTATCGAGGTTGACAGAGCTAAGCTCGACGTCATTGCCGATTTACCTGTGCCTGGTTTTGTCAAACAAATCCGCTCCTTCTTGGGACACGTCGGTTTCTATAGGAGATTCATCAAAGACTTCTCCAAAATTTCTCGACCCTTAACTCATCTCCTATCAACCGACGTGCCCTTCGACATGGGCCCCGACTGTATACAAGCATTCATGTAGCTGCGTAATGCTGTCACCAAGGCCCCTGTTCTCCAGCCGCCTGATTGGTCCCTCGACTTTGAACTTATGTGTGACGCTTCAGACCTTGCAGTCGTAGCCATCCTGGGACAAAGACGCGATAGACACCCCTTCGTGGTATACTACGCCAGTAAGACGTTGGACGAGGCCCAGCGTAATTATACTACCACTGAAAAGGAACTACTGGCGATCGTCTTTGGGCTGGACAAATTCCGCTCTTACCTTCTAGGCTCTCACGTTATTGTTTTCACTGATCACGCGGCCATTCGCCATCTCATGCACAAGAAGGATGCCAAGCCTAGACTGATTCGTTGGATCCTTCTGCTCCAGGAATTTGACATTGAAATTCGCGATAAGGCCGGAGCCTAGAATGTTGTGGCTGATCACCTTTCCAGACTGGACCCTGACCATATTGGACTTACTCTGCCAATTAATGAAAATTTTCCTAATGAGCACCTATTGGCAATAAATGTGGCAAGTGGACCGTGGTATGCCGACATTGCCAATTACCTTGCTTCTGGATCTCTTCCATGTGGCTGGCCTAAAAACCAGCGCGAGCGTCTCATGGCAGAAGCAAAGTATTATTTCTGGGATAATCCACTTCTTTTTCGGATAGGTGCTGATCAAATCATCCGTCGCTGTATTCCTGACAGTGAGTTCCCCAGTGTGCTATCCTTCTGCCACGATCAGGCCTGTGGAGGCCATTTCTCTGGGAGGAAAACTGCAGCCAAGGTGTTGCAGTGCGATTTCTTTTGGCCCTCCCTTCTCCAGGACGCACACACTTATGCCAAGCATTGCACTAGGTGCCAGTCGTTAGGGTCAATGGCACGTCGTGACATGATGCCCTTGCAACACATCCTAACTGCGGAAATCATCGACATCTGGGGAATTGACTTCATGGGTCCCTTTCCTCCATCCAACGGCTTCGAATTCATCCTCGTGGCCGTCGACTATGTTTTGAAATGGATCGAGGCTATTCCCGCGCGCCGTGCTGACCATGTTATCTCCACCCGATTCGTCAAGGACCACATCTTTGCGCGTTTTGGGATCCCTCGGGCCATTATCTCGGATGGAGGAAGCCACTTTACCCGTGCTTCTTTTCGGGCACTTCTGAGGAGGTACAGAGTCCACCATCGTATCGCATCCCCGTATCATCCTCAGACGAACGGCCAGGCGGAAGTGTCGAACCGGCAAATCAAGCAGATTCTCCAAAAAACGGTTCGGTCTGACCGTAAGGATTAGTCCGACAAGCTGACTGACGCACTTTGGGCGTATCGGACCGCCTTCAAGGCTCCCCTTGGTATGTCTCCATATAGAATCATTTACGGGAAGCCTTGTCATTTGCCCGTGGAGTTGGAGCACCGCGCCTATTAGGCGGTTCGCCAATGTAACCTCGACCCAGACTTGTGTGGTCGAGAAAGGAAACTCCAACTCCAAGAGCTGGAAGAGCTCCGTCATGAAGCCTATGATTCTGCTCTAACCTTTAAACAACGCACTAAGGCTTTTCACGACAGCCATATTCGGCGGAAGGAATTTGAGCCATCTCAGCAAGTTTGGCTCTATAATGCCCGACTCAAATTCTTTCCTGCGAAATTGAAGTCCAAATGGACTGGTCCTTTCCTGGTCTCAAGACCATTCCCCAATGGGGCCGTCGAGATCGAAGATCCCAAATCTGGGCGTAAATTTACGGTCAACGGGCAGCGTTTGAAACCCTATCTGACTCATGAACCTGCCCCCATTGGAGAAACCGTTGCCCTACTGGAGGGTAACTAATTCTTTGCCTCATTTTGAGTCCAGCTGGGGACGTTAAATTCAGCGCTTGTTGGGAGGCACCCTAACAGCACTCACCATCCACCATCACTTTTCATGCCTCTATCGCGATCACTTGACCACCCACCATCCACCCACCCTACCACCCCGATCTATATCCTGCACTTCAGCTCTCGCTACCCGATCTTTCGTCCTTTCTCTACCCTTCCCTGCATGCATATGAGGACATAGCATTGTTTAGCATGGGGGGGTGGATAGGCATCCTTAGGATCTGGGTATTTTAGGGTATCATGCAGTTTCTATATATACATAAAAAAAATAAAAAATAAATAAATAAATAAAAACAGAGAGGGAAAATGGTGTTTAGTAATGATCTAAAAGCTGAAACAAAAATACAATAAGTGTTTATGGATATTCAACCTTTGTTTTGAAGAATTTCCAAGCCACAAAAGCTTGATTCGCTCAGGCTCAGCTTAATTCACTTAAAGCATTGACAAAATAGATCAAGATCTCTCCTAACTAAGGATGTATTCTTGTACCTGAGACATAAGTACAAGATCCGTTGGTTTACTTTTACTTGAGAGCTTAAGTAAACGTGGTTCACACTACACATATTAGGAAAGGCCAGGTGAACATAAGATCCAACCCTAGTGTTCATTAGGGAAGGTGGAGTCCTTACCTGTGCACGCAGGTAGACTTTTTATCCCAGGCTTTAGTCTTGTGTTCAGGAGTGACTCTTTCCACCAAAAAGAAACTCTCCCACCAAAAAGAAAAAATTGTGCTCCTTCTGAATGTGTTGTAAGAGATATACTGACACGTGTTTCAAAAAAAAAAAAATGCAAAAGGGTCAGTATATCTCATAAATGTCTATAAAGTCTTTGCCCTACAAGAAGTTCGTCAGGGCAGGTTAAAAATCCGTTGTTTTCCTGTGAGACAAAAAAAAAAATCAGAAAATGGGAGTTGAGTTTTCCGTCATCATCTTAAGGGTCAATCCGAAGACATGAGCTGAAATTGGGACCAACCTGTACTTAAAAATTCGTGAAACCCTGGGATTGAGTCTTAATGTTGATCTGGTCAGTCTTGATCCTTCACTATGCACAAACCATAACCTCTTGAGCTCTCGAGTACGGCAAAAACCTCCTGGGTCCTGGAAATCATACTTAAGGTTTAAATATCAAGAGTCCTGGTTAGTTGAGAGATGATCTATGTCATGTGAGACTTAAAGTACTGGTAGTCTTCTTTACAATTGGTTCTCACAATATTTGATAATAAACACACCTATATCACCTCAGAAGAAAATCTTCAGCTTAAGATCATTTCTAAATACTGTTTTGCTAGGGACTAGCAAAAGATAGGCATGGGGGTATATGTTTGCACCTCAAAATACACCTGCAATAAAGCCTTCTCATGCTATTTCCTATCATTAACGTTGCATATTAGGATTCTATAGTTGCATTTGTAAAAACACTTGCATTCATGCATTTAATTAAGAGGAGAGAAGATTGAAAATAATGGCTTGCATATTTATATTTCTCCTCAAGTGCCTCATTGCAAAATCCACATCTTTTTTATTTTCTCCTCTTGATTTTCTTTTTTCTCTTCCCGCGGTTGCACCTCTCTTCCCGCAGCAGCTGCATGCATTTACTGCACGTCATTTCTCCCTGCCAACGCCGCTCCCTACAGCTGCCAATCCCGCACCCTCTCCCTGCTGCAGCCTCCACGCCACTCTCTCCTCGTCTATAAGAAGCTGCAGCTTCTTCCTCGCGAGACACACGCTGTTGCACGAAACAAAAACCCGCAGCCACCTCTTCCACCGTCTTCCCCTCCCATATGTCGGCCCTCCATCGAGGAGGCACCCGGCGAGCAGGAGTACCCACTGTGGTGCACACCACCACAGTGGGAACACCACCGCCCAGCTCTTCGACGAGCTGGTGGGCGTGGTGCCTTCCCTCGTTTCATTTTTTTTCCTTTCACGCCATTGCCACCGCTTCAAGCTCCGAAGCTTGAAGTCACGGCAGCAGCAGGACCCCCCGTGCCCCTCCGCGACCACCTGCAGACCTCCTCCAAGTTCGCTTCCCCGCACCATCACCCGCTCGTCGTCTTCACGCCGGCCTGCAGGATCCTCACGCGAAGGCGCGCCTGCACCTGCGACATCCAGACGTCCGTCACCATCTCCAGACGACGCGACGTCCGGACGTCTGCCGCCTCTAGCAGACGTCGTAACTCACGCCATCGCCCGCTCTCTCTCCAACTCCCACCAGCTCTCTCTCTGGCGCGAGTACTCCGGCCCGCTCTCTCTCTCTCTTGCTCTCTCCCTCTCTCTCTCTCTCTTTTTCACTCACTCTCAGTACACTACACCAACGCACACACACATCTTCACCGACACTTCCACACACCCACACACACATAAACACTGGTATAAACATATATATATCTATACGTATACATATATATAGTAACATATATATATATATATATACTTATATACATAGTATATCTATATAGTTATGTATACATACATATATATATATATATACATATATATATATCTATATACTTACACATATACTTATATATATATATACACATACTTATATACATATATATATATACATATCTATCTACTTATATATATACATATATATCTAGATACATATACTTATATACATATATATATACATCTATATAGTATTATATTTATATACATATATACATATATAGCTATATACATACATATATACATATACACCTATATATATATATACACATATATATATCTATATATATCTATACATATATACCTATACATTTATATATATATATATAGATATATTTACTTATATACATACACATATATATATTTTCACGTTATTTGCCATACGTGGTATTGCAGGAAAATCTGCACCAGTTGCTGATATTCCCCGATACATGCGTACAAAAAGCGTGGACCCATTCATCATCCATCCTCCATCCACACTCCACGCAGCAGCTAGTCGTGCTGGTTGCGTCTCTCTAGACGTCGACTGACTCGACATAGTGCTACACTCCATCATCACCTCCACCCCCACCCCTTTATATATATAATACATATATACATATATATCTATAGATACTATATTTACTTTCTGTCTGTTAGCTTCCTTCTTAGTAAAAAGAAAAAAAATATATAAAAGAGAAAAGATAATCTTTGATTTGCAGGTACCCCATCTTGCGAGTAGCAAGACTTGTTTTGGAACTCTATTTTGGCTAAAAGCTAAGGACACAATTTTGAGGGTGTGCCTCAAGGACAAGGATTACCAGAAAAAAATCTAAATAAGGAAAAACACCAAAAACATAATAAACGAACAGAAGAGACACGTTTTAAGGAAAACGTAGAAACTCGACTTGAACCCACTTCCCTGAGTTCGACCCTGGGCCTAAAAGTGACAAGATAAAATCAATTAGGTCAGGTTAAAGATTTTGTAAAGAGATTGTTAGGTCCGAATTAGGTTAACCACTATAGACATTTCAACGATAAAAACATCATTCTAACAACCTATCCGGGCCGACCCAACAAGACAATAGAAGAAAATGTGCAGAATTGTGCTAGTCCCAGCAGTTGATTAAGGAAAAGTTACCTAAGTTCTAGGCCAGAATGAATGAATAAATAAAGTCCTAAAGTGCTAAAGAAAAGGAGACAAGTGAGGGATACTGACTTTAGGCCTTTTGGGTCTATTCTAAAGCTTAAACACTCACGTATTTGTTAAGATATGGACTATTCCTCAAGAGGTTGAGGGAGTTGTGAGGCTAATGTATTAAGTCTAAGGCTTAGGGAGTATTCGGCCCCGTTGCCTGCCCTTTGGTTTGCAGAAATTGGTAACCTGAGCACCCAAAAATCACACACCGGTCTGGTTCAGTGTGCATAACAAACAATAATACCAAAAAGTGTCTGTTTCGAAAATGTTTTCCCGAAAAGTTGACTTAGGAGCGGTTTGAAGACACAAGTTGATTGGATGAGTTCCCGGCGTGGAGAGGAGGAATGTAAAATAAGCCCCTCGAAGATGCGTTGTAACATACGTCTCCTCGATGCTTGTCTCTTAGGATATCTAAATATCCTATTGGGGGTACAAAAGCATCTTGTGCTGGTTCAGATGCCGTGGGCAGCATTATCCTAAAATGTCAATTGCCAGGGTCTGAATTTAGCTACAGAACGCCATGGGCGGCACTATCCCGAAGTGTCGAAAGCCAGGGTTCTGGGGGTTGCCATGGGTGGTGCTATCTCGAAGCATCGATTACCAGGGACCTTGCGAGGATTGATGGTGGGGACAAGGAATCTGATGCAGATCGTGTTTAGGGCCAATCCAATGTTAAGTCTATGGAATTTAAAAAGAAAGAGAGAAAACTCTAAAAATAATATTTCTTCCTCTCTCTCTTACTAAAAATGCACTGGCAAAATTGAACCTAACCTTTCTGCACATATGCATGGGTGTTTTAACCGCTGGGGTCAACAAACCTCTGGACAGTTTTTGCGGGTCTTAGAAACCTTCGCGGCGGACTCAAGACTAAGGCTGGTCAGGTCCATATCTTGGCTAGTACTTGAGTACCTTTAGGATTATAGTTGGTATTTCAATATAATTTCTAAAGTGTGGCACGATAAGGCATCCTGATGGTAAAATCTGACCTGGAGACTTGGTTTGTTTCATATGATTTTGCTCAGGACTAGCAAAACTTAGGCATGGGGGTATTTGATAAGTCTACTTTAGTGGACTAATTTAATGCTTAAGTGCATTATTATTTGGACGAGAGATTAATTTAAAACTTTCATGTTAGTGATAAAATCATATGAACCTTAGATTTATCATTTTATGTATCAATTACATTAATCCTTATATAAAAGGGGTTCATTACTTATGTGATTGCAAGGTCATTTAGGAAAGGACATTTTTTAGTAAGTTTCACAGCAAATGTCAACCGAATATGTATTGATTTCCTAGAGATAATAAAAGGGAAGAAAGAAAAGCAAATAAAATACCTTCCAATTCTTCCCTCTCATTTCCTTATCTCTCTCTCCCTCAAATGGCAATGGTAAATCACGATTGTTTTCATTCCTTCTCTGACTTTCTCTCTCTCATTCTCTCTTTTTTCTCCTTATTTAACAGGGATGACAGGACAAGGAATCCATATCTCCCCGTCACGGGGAAGAAGCTCTCCTTCTCCACCTCTCCTCCCTGCAACAACCACCCTTACCGTGTGCCTTCACCACCGCGAGCCTCCACCGTCGACACCACGACTTCTCCCTTGCCACGACCGCACTCCAGCAACCTCTACCATGTGCCTAAGACTCCGCCACTGCGAGCCATCCAACTGTAACCATACTTCCTCTCGACAAGAGTGTGGTGACAGCGTGCTCCTTGATGCCACATCCTCCTCACTGCAACTGTGTGCCTTTCCCCCACCGCGCCGACCACTCACCGCTCTCCTCGACGCTTACCACGCGCAGCCACTCGTGTGCACAACAGGCGCAGCACCACCGACAGCAGCCACTCGCATGCACAACAGGCGCAGTAGCATGCCCAGCAGTGCACACGGCCCCTGACACGCTGGCCCTGCGGCCTTCCTCCTCACGCGCCCGCTCTGCAGCCTTCCTTCGTCTCCAGCAAGAGGACATTTGCTCCCCTTCCTCTCCTTCTTCATCTTCAACCTCCAGACAACCACGGAGGAACCCAACACTGCCGGTTATGCCCCACATGCTTCCACCTCTCCGCACCACCATTCTCCGTGTTGTCACCCCTGTTGAGCTCTCCTCAACCCCACGAGCTCGGCCACGCCTCCAGACACTCCCACAACAGCCACGATCACCGACGAGCCGTCGACACCACCGCCTCTCTTCCTCATCACCAGCGTCAACTCTGGCTGCCATTCGGAGAGCCACCACCACCATTGGAAAGCCCTTGTTACAGTCAACCTTCCTCGAGCTTTTCAGCCTCCACCGTCGCTTCCTCCTCACACGAGATCAAGAGGAAGATTTCCTCTATTTTTGGGTGCTATTAATATTTACCAAATATGCCATTGTGAACACTATTCAATTATTTTTTTGGATTATTATATTGAGGTTAATTTGCAAGGGTGCACTTACATTTTGTTAAATTGGATTAACTTATGTTATGTGCATCATTTCTCATTGAAATTGGATTCAGATTTGTATGCAACTAGAAATTACATACTCTGCCACTACACATGCATCATTTACATATTTTTGAGAGCTTGATTTATGATGTGAAATTTATGTAAATAACCTTCAACTTCTCATGAAATTGAAAGTTACATTCTGAGCTGCATATTCATTGAATTGATTTTATGAATATTTATGTGAACATGATGGTCCCATAGTCATGAATCTATTGGTCTGTCCTCCCTGTGGATACGACCTGAAGTGTGGTATTATTTCAGTATTTTAGTAACTTTGATCTAGGTTTTTTCTACCACATTACATGTTGCGACGACATATTTTTCTGACATTATTTCTGCAAGCGAAAACCCTGTGATCAGTTTCCAAGCTTCGAAGCTCATCCAATGGCCTATATAAGACCCTCGCCTGCCTTACCTCCTTAGTGAGTTTTTGGGCCACAAACATCTTCCTTTCTCCTTCTCCGACCTGCTCCAAGCTCAGCTCCAGCGACCACCTTCCTCCTAGTTCTTTGCCGGCCACCACATACTATAGGCGATCGGTTCCAACTCCCCTCTTCATACTGTGCCTAACAATACCAGCAAGGAGATCTCCGACCCCCTCTTCGTCGTCGTTCCCTCTCTTGGAGCATTCACCTTCTCCGACGTCGGCTCATCACGGCTGACGCCTCGTCCACTTCCTCCTTGTCTGCTAGATACTCTCTATGATGCCTCAGCATCCACTCATCATCACAACTCCAGACCTCACTTTCGACCATCGACGCACCCTCTCCACCGCTGTCTTCCACCTCTTCGACATACCTCTGGCGAGACCTTCCCACTGCCACACTACACCAATCCACCTTCCATCGGTCCCAAAAGCATCGCCATACTCCACTAACCAAAACCCCTCAAGTATTTGAGGGTATTGGCCGCTCATTCGCTCCACCAAACACCTTCACATACTTTGACTCTCTCCACCTTTGCCATACTCACACATGCACTCTCATAGCACGCCATCGCCACCATCACCTTTGCCGCATTCGCACGAAGCTCCTGAGCATATTTGACGTGGCTATGAGGTCGTTCTCATGTTTCAGGTAGTCCACCAGAGCTCCGACACCACATCGTCTTCTCCAACCATGCCTTCAATCCTCCGGCAACATCCGCTCCAAGTTCCACCTCTAGGTCACGCGGAATTCTTCCAGGAGCTTGTCTAGGTCTCCAATTGAAGGAGTCTCCCTCTTCGTTGACTGCGATCAAGAACTTCACCTCCTGTTGCTATGTCATGAAGAACAGAGGGACGGATAGTCCCACATTGTGGGATTAGGAGCTGATAGCGCAAGATACATTATTTTTCTACATTGGACCCCTCGCCCAATACATTAGGGGTCGGGTCCCTCCTCACGACCTCTTCACACCTCAGCTACCACTCACACCCGGTGCCCTGGTCCCTCTGCCCAGATCTATATACCCATCTTTTTACGCGACTACTGCTGGGTTCTTAAGAGAAAGAAGAGAACGAAGGAAAGAGAGAGAGAGGGGAGGGGTTTTTCCTCACTCTCTAACTCTCTAACACTTGGTTGTTGAGAGGCCTTTGCCTCTTTTGCGACACTGTTGTGAGTCTCTCTCCTGAGGCTCAAGAAGAGGAGAAGCCTCTCTGTTGAGGCTCTTGAAGGAAGAAGAAACAAGGCCCTTGAGCCTCTTGCAGGCACTGTAGCAAGCATTGCTTAAGTCGTCTAGGGCTTTATCTTTGTCATCTGATTCTGTTGGTTCTATGCTCCTGTGGTTATATTGGTTGCTTACTGAAGTAGCATTTGAGTTGATAATACTATTCATATATTTGAGATATTTGTTGGCTAATATTCTAGGGTTAATTTGGTGATTTAAATCACCATTTTTTTTTTGAAACAGTGAGGATTGCTATCATGATCCAATAGCAATCCGGAGGGCAGTATATTTCATATCAAACAAAACATTACAAAAGAGATCCTTAGCTATGTATGAGGGACCAGCATTCATTTACAATGTTCTCACATCTAATCGGTCTCTCCTGAAAAAATTTATCATTACGCGCCCTCCACACACACCATAAAATGGCAGCCATAGCCCCATATGGCCGGCCAGGAGCAATGAACCTCTTCCACAGCGAATCCCAGGTGGGAAGAGGTTCTAAGCAAATCATCCTCCAAATCTTGTCGGTGACCAGGCAAGAGGAGAAAATATGTGACGTACTGTTAAAGTGTAATCCATAGAGATGGCAAGCATTCAAAGTAGTCCCCATCCTTCTGTGTCTAAGATCACTAGTGATCAAGCCTTCCTGTCTGCAAAGCCACAAGAATATCTGAACCTTCAAGGGGACTTTCAATAACCAAATCTTTCTGTCAATAGGGTCATACTCCACCTCAATGTTAGACCTAATGGCCTTCTCATATGCCTGCTGCACTGAAAATATACCCTGCCGACATATGTATCAGTCACATTCATCCTAGGACGCACTTGCTGTAGATCAACCATCAGGTTCTGCCTATCCTCCCATAATCGAGTGCCTGATCTGCAGTGTTCCAGCCCTTCCAGTCGCCAGCAGCCCTCTGCAGGAGACCACAAGCTGCTGACTTTGGCCTCCTTGTCTGCAGCAGCAGCATAAGCTCTTGGGTAAACCTCTTTCAGCACCCCCAGACCAGACCACTGCTCGTTCCACAAACTAAAATCTCTGCCATCTCCGAGTCTAGGCTGCAGCATGTGCTAGTACTTGCTGATTGCACTGATAACTGATCGCCAAAAGGGGGAGGGTTTCTTCGGTTGTAGCCTTTGCAGACTACTGTTTGATCCCCCATAGCTGTCCCTGATCAGATCTGCCATCAAACCGTTCTTGCAGTCCAGAATCTTGATGTCCCATTTAGTCAATAAAGCCTCATTGAACTCCTTGAGTGCCTTAATTCCCATACCACCAATCTCCTTTGGCCTGCAGATTTTGTTCCATCTGATGGGCTGCATAAAGCCTCCCTCTTGACCAGCTCCTTTCCAAAAGAACCTTTTCCTTATAACATCCAATCGCTTCCAAATAGACTTCGCAGCCCTGAATATGCTAAAATAAAAGATCGAGATGGCTGTAATGACCGAATTAAGAAGGATTAGTCTCCCACCCTTAGATAAGAACTTACTACTCCATCCTTTCAGCTTTCCAGAAACCTTATCAAACAAGACATTCCAATCAGATTTTTTCAATTTTGCAGCCCTCAATGCTAGTCCTAGGTACCTCAGTTGAAGTTTAGCTCGAGGTGACCCCAGTGTGCTCTCCAAATCCATCTGCTCCTCCTCATTCATGCCAAAACATATCAAGATAGACTTTTCCTTGTTTAAACATAGGCCTGAAATATCCCCAAAGATCTTTACCAATAACCCCAGAGCATGTGCTGCAGGCTTGGACCCTTCCTCAGAGAATACGGTGTCATCTACAAATTGCAAAATGGGGACCAGATTTCTCCTGTTGGATAATGAGTACCCTTTAATTAGACCCACCTCTGCCAATCTGCAAGCATACCTTGCAAGCCCATCCACCGCAAGGTTAAACACCAAAGGGGCTAAAGGACATCCTTGTCTAACCCCACGTTGAGGCTGAATCCAAACTCCACAAGGCTTCCCATTGATCAATGGAGAAAAGGAAGCAGTTGTGATACAACATTTCATCCATTGGATCCATAAGGGAGGAAAACCTCTCCTTTTAAAAACCTCCCAGAGATACGGCCAAGAGATCGAATCATATGCCTTCTGGAAATCAACTTTCCACATGAATGCCTTGCATTTCCTTCTATGCCATCCACTCACCATTTTCTGAGCCAAAATGAAAGATTCTTGGAGTGATCTGTTAGGCAGGAATGCAGCTTGCACCGGATGGATCAGGCCCTATAGAACAGTTCTCAGCCAATTAGCCAAAATCTTGCTGATGACAAGGTAGATGGAATTTGAAAAGGAGATCAGCCTAAAGTTTGAGAATTTTTCTGCTCCCATTGACTTACGAAAAAGAAAAGATAAGACTTGTTAATCCTTTCAAACCAAACATTTCCATTCTCAAATTCTCTAATGACATCCATCACTTCCTTGCCCACCACACTCCACATCTCTCTATAGAAGAAAACTTGTATTCCATCAGGGCCCGGGGACCCTTCCATATTGAGCTCTCTGATTGCCTGTAGGGTCTCCTGTTCAGTGATGATTGCAGTTAGCTGAGAGGCTTGTTCACTCGTCACCCTAGGAATATCATTCCCTACCATTCTCCATTTCCCCCTCTTAGCTGCCTGAGAAGCCTCTCTATAATATTTAATGGCTTCAGATTTTATCTCCTGAGTTGAAGAGATCCTGTGTCCATCTCTGAGAATAGAAGAAATAAAGTTAACACGCCTCCGAGAGCTAGCCGCAAGATGGAAGAATTTCGTGTTGGCATCTCCCTCCTTAAGCCATAATTGCCTTGATCTCTCCCTCCAATCGATTTCTTGTTTAAGGTCTTCATCCAGTATCACACCCTACCACACCTTCCTCTCAGTAAGTTCTTCCTCAGACAAAGGGTCAACTGCTTCCTTAGAGTCCAGCTCCTGAATTTTATTCAAAGCCTCCCTCCTCCTTTGTTGCCTCATCAAGCTAATAGTAAATCCATACTCTTTTAAGACAGTGCACAAATCAGTCAGCTTGGTTGCCAATCTGACAGTAGCAGAGCCCTCCACCTTTTTAGCTTGCCACCATGAGCTGACCATCTGACAGAAGCCCGGTTCATTCATCCAAGATCTTTTAAGCTTGAAGTAGGAGCCAACTTGGGTTTCTTCCCCACTATCCCACACCAAAGGGGTGTGATCAGAGAAAGGTTGGTCCAATCCACTCACAGTCGACAATTGAAATCTTTCAAGTATGTTCACATTCCCAAAGAATCTGTCTGGTCTGGACGCCAGCCCATTTGCATTGCGCCATGTAAATTCCACACCAGAAGATGGATACTCACTCAGATGAAGAGATTGAACCACCATCTGTGCCACCATTAGGTCTGTCTGCCCCTGTTAACACACAATTGAAATCCCCACCTGTCAACCATACTCCCCCTTACACCAACTCAGCTGCAGCAGTCCACTCCTCCCACAGCTCCTGCCTGGCAGATGCAGCACATGGTCCATATACCCCAGTAATCCAAATATACTCATACCCCTGGTGAATTTGGAATTTGCAAGTCAACATATGCCTGGCTTTGTGAACTTCCAGACATTGAGCCCACACCTTCCTCCACCAAATAGCAATACCCCCCGATCTCCCTTGTGCATCAATCTTCACACATTCATTCATCCCTGAAGCCAGCAAGTCATACCAGAGCTTATCAAAGTTGCTTTCAATGTGCGTCTCTTGAATGATCGCACATTCAATCCCCCATTCTCTCAAATATCTCATCAGAGAAGCCCTCCGGCTTTTGTTGCGCAACCCACCCATGTTCCAAGTGAGGATTCTCATCTATCCTCACGAGAGCCCTCCCCCCTGAGGGTTTGGCACTTACATACCTGCATAACTTCCGCAATCTCATCTTCATCCATCAGAATGATAGCCTTTGACTTCCTCTGTCTAAGGCTATAAGGTGATCTGCCCTTACCAGATCTAGTGCAAGAACCACCATCACATTTAAGGCCCTCCATCTCGTGCAGGTCCTGTTTATCCTTCAAAGACTCAAGCTGCATCTAATGAATCCCATGCTCCTCAGTCTCCACACCGCCTGGCAACACATCCCCTGCCACCATGGACGTTGGTCCTGCTGTTTCCACCCCACTCGATTCCTCCTTCTCTACATTCAGAATCTCCCCCTTCTCCCCCACATGGAGGTCCTAACGATTTTTGATAGATGGGGGTTCTTCGAAAGGAGCCGTGCACAGTTCCTGCGTAGCCACCTCCTCACCAGCTTCAAGTCCAGACGACTTATCTTGCTTTGCTACAGTGTCACCCACCAAGAACCTCAGCCTCAGCATCCAGGAGCTCCCACCACATCTCAGAATCAGTCTATCAGGTACAGAGCCAGCTTTAAATACATTGACCATCACATTCAACAAGCGCCCATTGCCCTCAAGCAGTCCAACAACCGCATCTTATGCAACTGATGCAAATCCTGAAATCATTGATGATACGACCTCCTTCGACCTCAGATGTAGAGGCAACCCCTCGATCTCAAGTTTTCCCGATCTGGACCCTACTCTCTGGGGTGGCCTCTCCGGCAAAGCTCCATCAAAGGGAGAGACCAATCTCCAGATCACCATGAGGCCATCGTTGTAGGACGTCTGAAATCGCAGCCTCTCAACATCCACCATTCCCAACCCAAAGAGGACAAATCGTGTAGTTGATAAAAAAGCAGATTGCCAGGAGTTGGTCGAAAGGGAAAGAGAGTTTACCAGGATGCAGACATTCTCCACCATCGATCTTCCAGACATAACCTCCTCGACCAGAGCTCCACACAAAGCCATCTCTGCTCTTTGATGTTTTCTGTCATAGGAACCTCCACATCAACCGTAAGCCCCCCCGAGCTGCATAGAGAAGGGGGTGGAGGTGACGCCTGCAAAGCCCTAGAATTCAAAATTCCAAAGCGCGAGAAAAGACATTCTTTCATCTGCCCCCCAAGACCCCTACACGAATCCCTCTTGTGACCAAATCCCCCACATTCTAAGCACACCACAGGAGATCGGCAAGTAGCCACCACATGTCCCTGATGCCGGCAACGGAAACATAAGATCTTGCCGTGCACCTTTGCGCCCCATCTATCAGACCATCTCACCTCCATCCCTCTTTTACCATGCACATCAGAGTCCCTCCACTCCTTCCGCCTCCAAACCCTCGACCTCCAAATATGCTAGCCTTTGCCATCCCTGATTCCACCAGCCACTGCCCTTGCTTCGCTTGCTGTCGCCCACATCGCCCTCCCTTCAGTTTAGTTGATCTTTAAATCACCATTTTAACTATGTCTTTGTGCACTCTAACATTTGATTCTATTGATATATTATTCTGTTTCATTCTGAGCAAGATTTTGATCATATTTCCAAATATGTTTGTGATCTGTGAGATTGAATTGCCATTATTGCTCCCAGTGAACAACCTCGTGCTTTCTCGAGATTATAAATTTAAGTGTTTATTGCGATTTCTCGACTATACTAGGATGCATTTCTTAAACATCAACGACTTCGCGTTATCATTTTGGCACCGTTGCCAGGGAGCAACACGCAATTGGTTTTCATTTATTACAATTTCTGATCTTGGTACTAACTTGACTTATCTATTTTGTTGCGGTTTGTGCAAGGTACATTCGAGAAGATCAGCTGCATGCCAGACACTCCAAGGGCAGGTAATCTCGTTCCCATCTTAACCGCTATTCTGGAAAGACCTAAAAGAAGGAAATTAATTAGGATCAACTCACATTTCATATTTAGAATTAATCATCTTGAGTTGCCTGATTTGATTTAGAAAATCCCAATCCAGATTTCTGTACCTGATAGGGACTTAAGGTGCCTAGGGCTACTCACCTTCTTGATTGAGCCCTAGGTGCCAAATTTGGAAGAAACTGATCGGACCAAATAGAGCCACATTAGGGTTTCCATCTTAGGGTTGAGAAAACACACTTGCCTGAAATGAAAAGAATCTACCTTCTTGCATTGTGTGTGCCTAAACCTTTGATTGAACTTACCTAATCAAGAAAGACCCTAAAATCAAGATCTAATCATCCACTTGATTCTTAAAATTGCAACTTAATAATCTCAGTACAAATCAAGTGAAGTTGATCCACCTTGTGGGTCAACTAATCTTCAAATTAGGTCACCAAGCACAAATCAACTCTGAAGTTCAAGTGGAATTCTAAGCACCTCAATTTAGATTTAAAATTTGGTAGACTTAAGAGGTCAGGTCACTCATTCTGGTCTATTTGGATCTGCGGTGACAAGGAAGGTCGGGTGGGAGAAACCCTGTAACCCGTGGGGATGCTTTACCTTGTAGGGGTCTTTGCGGGGCTCTCCCTTCCTAGCTGCCCAATTACTTCTCAGGTGAGCAATTTTCTAATCAAGAGGTATCATCTGCCTCGAACCTCCATAGTCATGCAAAAATAGTTGGGTGTCTCGATTGGGTCCATCACATTTTCTATCCCTCATCTCATCCTCTAGTGTATGTTTGGGAGGAGGTCCTTGAGACCACCTTCGAGGCCTCCATTAGCTTTTCACTCCTGTCGAGGCCAAGCCTCGACCGCCTTGCATGTGCAACTTCCTAATCAGATTGACATCTCCTCCGACTCTTCCATTTATGAGCACGTATCTCCAGCCACAGCCATGGAACCCCACGGACAAGAACCTGACCTTCAACATCAATTCCATGACCTTAGATATCAATTCAATGCCTACATCAACCCACCATAGCATCCTCAAATGTGAGATCACTACAATCCTGCTGCGGTGGAAATCGAGCCTCGAGTGCAAATCCCTATGGGAGAACCTGAGGTGGAGCTCAAGACAAGTATGCTTCATATAATCCCAAAATTCCATGGCTTGAACTCCAAGGACCCCTTCTAGCACATTAAGCATCTAAAGCTTTTGGCCTAAACCTTCGAGCAAAACATGTAGAATCAAGGTAGTTTACTCATGAGAATGCTCTCCTTCTCTCTTTTAGATAAAGCCACTCATTGGTTTCAGACTCTCACTCATTCGATCACCACTTGGGAAGAACTTCAGACCACTTCCCTACAAAAATTGCTTCCCATTGGTCGGACAAATGCTATGCGGCAGTAAATCATGCACTTCTCGCAAGGAGCGGGAGAACCTCTACATGAGGCATGGGATCATTTTCTGGATCTCATGTGTAAGTACCCCTATTACAGAGTTCCAAAATGGGAACAAGTCCAATCTTTTTACCATGGGCTCCATGATGATATCAAACTCTTTGTCAATGCAGCCTGTGGTGGTAGCATCATGGGTCAACATGAAGACATGATTTGGGGAATTCTCAAGAACATGTACGAGAACTCCCTGAACAATGAGTCATTGGGAGTGTACGATCGGACGACCACCCACACATTGACAAATAATTAGGAGGTACACAATACTCGAGGCCTTTCCATATCTGTTGATCTGGAGTTGGTAGCCAGTCAATTGGATAAGGTCTCAATCATTAAGAAGAAGGTGGACGACATAACTCAACATCTACACCAACCCACCACTGCACCACAAAGCCCATACGTGCACCTGCCCTCAGGAAGGGAGGGTGTACACAACATCTACCATTCTTAGGGGATGGATGCCTATCCACCCCCATCTGATTATTGTCTTAGAGGAAACTCAGGACTAGCTTACTTTAGTTGGGGGAACTCTGAACCCTCTTACTCTGATTTTTCTGGAGTTCCTCAGACCTGCGAGGATCTCCACATCATCCAAAATAATCCATTCTCAAACACTTATAATCTTGGATGGTGCAATCACCCCAAACTTTATGTGGTCGGGAAATAACCCAAACCCAAGATCTCAATTTCAAACTAGACCAAAAAATTCACGACCTTATCAACCAGCTCAACCAAGGCCTAATCAAAATTATCAATCCAGGCCACCTAGGGAGGACCAAATGTCTCTGATTCTCCAAACCCTGGTTGACATGAAAAAATAACACAAGGAAGAAATCATAGAGGTTCGCAATCAACTGGCCCAGCTGGCAAATGCTCGCCAACCTGGCACACTTCCCTCCCAACCTCTACCAAATCCAAATAACATGTCAACTCAAAAACACATAGTGAACCAAATCCAAGGTCAAACAAGCTACACTCAGCCAGGTCCATCCACTCATACCTGCATTTTTACCTCATCTGCCTCAGCTAAGCCAAATCATATCATGACCTATCCTACTACTCAGCAACAAGGGACGACTTTCTCCCCTCCACCCCCGCATCATGTCTGCACCATGATCAATGTTGTGGACACAAGAAAGGAACACAGGACCAGGGTCCAAGGCAATGGCCCATCTTCCAAATCTCACCCTACCTTTGATCAACACACCAAGGATAAGGGCAAGACTAAGAGGTGGAAACAGAAACCCATCCCGAAAGATAGCCAATCCATTCCCCTATCCCAGATCTTATCCCACCTCCACACTAGTGGACTGTCGAAATCTGATGTAATGGGATCTTTGAGGAACACACAAGTCAACATTCCATTACTTGATATCCTCACTCTTAATCCTACCTCACCTAACTTATTCAAAAAAGAGGTGGAAGAACCATCACAAGGGAAGGTAGTACTATCTGAAAGTGTAAGTGCTATAACCCAAAGCAGTCTCCCTCCTAAGAAATCCGATCCAGGCACCCTACTAATCCCCTCCAAGATTGGTGGTACAAATTTCAGGCAGGCTGTACTGGATCTTGGTGCTTCAGTCAACCTAATCCCAACCACCCTATTTGAAAAACTATGGATTAGACAACTAAAACCAGCTGATGTTACTCTACAATTAGCTGACCGAACCATAATCACCTCGATTGGGTTGGTAGAGGATGTGGTTGTTAGAGTCAAGGACTTCATCTACCTAGTTGATTTCCTAGTTCTTGACATGGAGATGCCACAACAAATACAAGATATGCCTTTGATTTTGGGGAGACCATTCTTGGCTACTGCAGGAGCCATAATCAATTGCGAATCAAGGCGCATGCTAATTGCCTCTGGAGATGAATGAACTGAGATTAATATTATCGAGGCAGCTAAATGAAAAAGAAAATGCTCAGAAGAACAACTAGGTTTTATTCAAGACCTCATGATCGTATCATTAGTAGAGAACCTAGAACTAGGGCTGGAAATTTTTCACATAATGGATGATCCTGATTTTTCCGAGCATAATTTGAATGACATGAGAGCAGTGGAGGCCTTCATCATTGATCTTGAGGACATACCAAGGATGTTTGGGGAAAATGATGACACATCAGGTTCAAATTCTTATTCCATTGATGTGGAGGCATTTTTTTGTTTTGAGGATCTCCAAGAATCAGGCTTGGTAGATATTGAGAGTGACCTCCACCTGGAGTATGAATCGTTTAAAGAATTCGAGGTAGATAATCCAAAAGGCACTCTCTAAGCATCCACTTTTGATTGGGATGAAAATCATAGTGAAGATTCATTGGAAGACCCAACCTTTGAGTCATTTCTCGAGGACATAATCTTACATTCAGCAGAAGAGAATCAAGATGACTCATTGGATATCGATCCGTTAGGCCACATAGCACAAGAGAAACCACGCATCTGGGATATGCTAATTTGATTCACCTCTATTGGATTCTGGACCCACGATGAGCTTATTTCAGAACTCCATTACATTTTCTGAGTGACTCCTCTGCAGAAACACCTTAAGAGCCATCCAGAAATGAATCAACCTGATCCATATCATAAATCTTCTAGAATGACACTTCATCATAATTTGATACTCATCTATGACCATGTGATTCTCATTCATTATGATTACATATTTTCCCCTATCACTCATCATAATGCATCAGTTGACATAACCTTTTTGAGCTCATTACGCCCAGTTGATGGAGTTAAACTTGGCACTTAACGGGAGGCAACCCGTCATCCTTTGAAAAACTCGAAACTCTTTTGCCATATCTCTTTGCTGAATTCATATTGCACTTTAGGGTTTGTTCATTAGGACAACCGACTCCACCTTTGGTACTTGTATCAAAGCTTGAAATCGTCTGGAATAGTCATCCCAACCCGTTCACCCACCCTTTGACCTTGTTCTACAGTATGATCTAAGCTGAACTCAAACCCTTCTAATTTACAATGAGGACATTATAAATCATAGGCATGGGGGGGTATTAAAGTGCAAAACGTCGTAAAAATCAAATCAAAAAAGGGTTTCATCAAAATAAGAAAGAAAGAAAAAGGAAAAGAAGGAGGTTGAGAGAAAGGAAGACCTATTTGAGCTAAATGAAGAAATGGGAGGGAAGGAAAAGAAAAAGAAAGAAAGGAGCAAAAAAGAAAAATAAAAAAAAGGAAAGAGTCCCTTAAAAAAATAAATATAGGAACTTACCTAACTTCTAGGGTGGATCGAATGATGAATTAAGACTTGGAAGGCTAAAACTTATGGAATTAGTGGTGGATACTATTAACACGACTATTGAGGGTTTTAAATATTCGTTCGTTGTAGTAATGCCTCAATCACACTATAACAAATAAGATTTATAACTTGAATATCTAACAGTGAAGTTTGAGGTTGAACACAGGGAGCAAGTATTGCATTCATGCGCTAATCTCAATCAAAATATAAATGAGCATAGGAAATTGAGCAAAATGTAGATTTTTAGTGAATAATAACCAGTCACATTAAATATTCAATGAAGAATAACTACTCAAATGATATTTAATACTAAGTAAGAGTATATCAAGAGTTTAATGAGATAAAAAGATATCTAAGATAAAATAATGGTGATTTAAATCACCAATTATTAGCTTAGATACATATATATACTAATTACTCAATAGTCTAAATAAATGAATAGTGGCCTGAACCACTTATGCTTTAATTCCACATCAGCAGTGCACAATATTAGAGCCAATCAGACATCAGTTCCTTGGATTAGACGACTTAAACACTGTTGCTACAGTGCTCTATAGAGAGCTTCCTTCTTCAGCTCCCTCTCTTCTTTCCTTCGGCTCTTCCCTTTCTCTTTTCCTTCTTGATGTAAACATGTTTACATTGCATAAGATGTCTATGTATGCATGTTCTTAAGCATAAAATTGCATTGCATACTATAAATATTGCATAGGATGCATCATCTTGCATTTAGATTAGTTTGAATAAAATGGAGGTTAATTGTCTCCTTTTATGTTTAGGGACAGGGCAAAGTTTTTATCGGAGCCTCGGATCGAAGATCCAATTGTACAAATTTGATCAGGACGATGATTGGAGTTCAACGACTCCAAGATTGCCCTAATTAGACACCTGTAGCATCAGATAGAGATCGGGGAACCCTAGAAGATCAAGGGCCAAGATGATGTGAATCCACACTTCAAACAACAAATCCGATAGCACAAATTGATTCGGATCGACGATCGCAGCCTAACGGCGCAAAAATCGACTCAATCTGACAACCGTGGCACCATCTACATCATCTAGAAGATGGACGGCCAAAATGGCACCACGTGGTGCCATCTCGACCACCCAACCGACCGCCCTCAACTTTTGAAGCCGCTAGCACTCACGAATCTCCGTCGTTGGATCAAGATCCAACGGCTGAGATTGCATCCCAACTAGCGTGCCCATCCTCTGAAGTCGCACTTGAAGAGCTTCCTTGACCGTTGGATCTCAATCCAACAGTCTTGATCGCGCACGCACCAAAGCATCTTTGCAACATAAACACCGTTGTAGCGTAGCGGGTGAACGTGCTTATGCGACGTAGCCGCGCGCGTTCGATTCCTCACGAGCAGCTACTGGGGCACGGGCGAGCGGGCTCCGCGACCGCTCGATCGCGATCGAGCGGTTGCAGGCACTTAATCCAAACCACGCGCTATTGCACGCTCACGCGCCACGCGAGATCGCACGTGACGAGCACGTGATGAGGAGGCGGGCGAGAAGCGCTGGAGATTTGAAGATTTTGGGTTGGCATTTAAAGAGAGGAGGCGAGCAGGCGCACACACGCCACCCCACTACGCCCACATTCGGACCTTTAGTAACGGTTTTATCCATCACTAAAGGTCCATAATTAATGTTTTTCAAATTAGAAAGACCAAATTGCCTACATTCCTTGCAACTATAAAAGGAGACCCCCTCCATACAAAACTCTTATCCCTTCTTTCTCTTCTCTCCCTCTCCAAAGCTCAAGAGAAGCTTGTCCCACACCTAGGATGCTTCTCAAGAGATAAAGTCAAATTTTCGTACCCCTTTCGGAAGTGGATCCCACGACGACGACAACGTGCTGCCCCATTCTCGTTCTTCCCGCTTCGTCCTCCTTCGTCCTGTTCTATTCCGTGTCTTCCAGGCGTCGTCCCGTCTGGCTCGTCCTCTAAGCAACCGTCGAGGAGGATAATTCTCTCTCCATTCTTTTTAATGCTTTCTAGAGTAGATTTACTGCTTTCTAGTGTAATCATTCTCTGCTTTCTAGTCGTAATGTTTAGTGTAACAAACAATCTCTTTGATAATGAATTTCATGCTCGTTCTACATCTCTTTTTGATTTTTGTTTGTAATATTGTCTCTCTCTTTCATTCTCTCTCTTTCTTCTATTTAGTGTAAATAAATAGATAGTTTCTAATCAATTAATTTACTTCGTGACAAAAAAATTAAACACATAATTTTAAATCAAACATCCGCCTCCCTGTGTTCGACTCGGGATTTTTATTCCGGTATAAATTTTATTTGTTGAACATGAGTTCTTCGCTTTCAAACTACAATGACAGGTTTTCAAAACCAAATATGTTAGCGTAGCAACTCGTTGTTGCAACATTTTGGTGCCATTGCCGGGGAGGCGACGCTCTTTGATTTTTTTCGCATTTTTACAACTTACAAATCATTTACCTCACTTCTCTCCTTTCTTATTGTGATTGCAAGTACTCTTTCGAGACGAGCAAAAGTGGTAGATTGGAGCAAAGTACTGTTGAAGGTTTTGTAAGTTATCCCCCAACCTCCTACTCAGTTTTCATTTCACCACATAATAACACAAACATCGATCAACTTAGGTGTTCTTATAAACTCTAAGGTTAGTTTTGTTTGTTTGTTTGACACCCACACCCTCCTCAACCTCCACATTTAAAAAGAAAAAAAAATCTCACAGAGGTACACAACCTCATCTGATTTTTGAACTCAACCGGTAAATCGATCTTTGGAGCCGGTACACACATCTAAACACATAATTGAGTAGAAATCAGATTAGGTAATTATTTGTGTGCCTAATTAAGTGGTGCAACAGGCCAATTGTTTGAGTTGATTGGGCTGCACCACTTCAATTAAAATCAACTCATCAAGTAGCTGCCATTTAGGTTCAACTCTTAAGGATTTACCAGGCACTCCACATTCTTTTAAGTTTCAATGGAAAACATCTTCACCTATGCTTTCAAAACTTGGTGTGCCAACAAAACTTATTTGAAAATACTTAAAGTTGAATCCAAAAAGCTATTAAGCAAGATTTGAACCCTAAAATTCACCACATCAAAAGTAATCTTGCTTGAAAACCACTGGTTGTGCACGCACACAGACATCAATCAATCATTAAGGGTACAACCCAGATAAAGGACTCATCACATTGCAAAGCACATTCAAACCTAGCCCTAAATAAAATAGAGTAGACATTGGCCTTAAGGATTCGACTCGCTCTTCAGAGCCTAGAGCGAGATTATTTTCGATTAGTCTGTTTCTACTGTTCAATCTGATGTCTAGCTAGGGGAGCAGAATCAAACGATCGTGGCTGGGGGGTACACTAGGAATCGGAGGCACAAGCCGAAGGAAGAACCTTCTCCCCAGTCCCTCCTTCTAACTAGTTGGATTGAACAGACAGAAGTAGATCAAATCATTCCTTTATCTCAAGATGGGTTTTGGGAGTCTGTAGGTCTTTAGGCTAGCCCACTTAAGGACAAGTTTGATTGCTTGTATTGCTGGGCACCTTTCTTCCTTCCATCTCTCATGAATCCTTCCACATTTTATATGCATTTCTGCTCTTTCCCTCCTGTTATGAGTTATCGTCAACATGACAATTATCCCGACTTGTACTGTAATCAACCATCAGTTAGTTGGGATAATTCGGATTGGGGATATAGTTCCGAACCTCTGTGTTTAGGGTCTAACCTTGAACACCATAATTGTGATTTCTATCCTTCTCAGAGCCACATCGATTATAGATCGCCACCCTTTCATGGACAACCTAATACGATCTACAATTAAGAAGGATACATCGATCCTTACCCATCCTCTGATTACACTGCCTCTAGGTCATCACCACCTTTTGAACAATCCAAAATGACCTATTATCAGGAAGGGTATAATGAATCTCAGTTTGTTAACTCCTCTGCACTGACCCCAAACCTACCTAACCCTAAACCAACTCATTTGGTTTAGGGTAACCACGTTCAAGATAAGGTTCTGGCTAACTTGAGGAATATCATACAATCTTTAGAAGTTCAGCCAATACCTTCCATTGAAAGATTAGAACCCCTGATTGAAATGATTGATGATTTGAACAAGTATTTGTTGGATTGGCTCCAGGATGTTAAGGATAAGAACTCAGGTGAGTTTCTACTTGGGAAGTTAGCGAAATTGAGAATGAGATTTGTGGTTGCTTTAGTTCAATCGTGGGATGATTTCCCGGATAAACCCCCTTCAGCGAGCCAATGTCAGAACCCGCTCAGGCACCTGTTGGGGGGGACATGCATTACGAGGCTGACTAGATTGAATTAGAACAACAAATTAAGGATGATCTGATTTCTTCACCTGAGATCCCTGAGCTAGGGTACAAGGAAATGTATGTCTTCATGGATCAGAAAGTGATAGATGATTTTGGGACATACATTAATATGGATCTTGATTTCTTTGATTCTGATGGTGAAGATTCAATTTGCGAAGTCTCACGCAAATTTACAGAATATGATTTCTGTGAGATGATTGGGCTTGAGGAATCTAATAGATCATTTGATAGTCCAATAACTAAGGAAATTGATCTTATTAGGGCTCACCTTACGGATCCAAACTCGCATTTTTGGAGGATTCAATCAAATGCCCTGATTGTCAGTTACACCCCATTGAGCTTATCGATGATTCTGTTTATGAGATAACTAGACCCAAGTCAATTCTGATTCAGCCACATCTTTTACAGTTGGATATTTCAGATGGGGTGATTAATATGCAAGAGGTCCTGAAACTTGACATTCTAAATGACGAGAACAGAAGCTAGGAAGTTGTGTTTGGGAAGCAAACTTTGGAAGAAATAGAAGACTAAGTCTAAGGGTTCCAATTCATCTGAAATCATCAAACCAGGACTCTTACGACATTTGTTCTGAGGATGTCCAACCCAAGCACACATTCATTGATTATCCTTTGGAGCTTAAATTCTCTGTAACCTGACTTTTTGGTCTTGGGTTGCATCCTCATAAATTGCAGGCCCGACCCTACTTGCATACTGATTTTAGGTTTTAGGTAATTTTTATCTAGAACCTTAGATATTCTCGATTATGGGGTATGGGTCTGCACCACAATCTAGTCCACATCTGTTGACATCTGCTGGTAGGTCAGAGGTTTCATCTTTTTATTCTGATTCTGACCTGTACTTGTGAATTCTTTATTTCTCTTCTTTGTATAGTGTGTCTAGTTGAAGGCACTAAATTCAGCACGTATACAGTTCTTTTTAGTTTTTATCTTGGAGTAGACCCGACATTCACGCAATTTAGGTGCTTTCTACTCTATTCCACTCTATTTTATGTCTTTTTAATATAATGAGGACATTGCATTAGATAGGCATGGAGGGGTGGATATTCATCCCTAAATTTATTCGTCAGCTCTGTAGATTTATTTTATTTTCTTTTATTTATATTAAAAAAAATTTATGGAATTAGGAAAGAGAACTTGGGTTTAAGAAAGTTTTCAATCTTAGGAAATACTATATTATGATCTGAACACAAAGACCCTTCAGGTCTTCAGACTTAATCAGCCTGTGTATCCATTAAAATGTGAATTTATTTTTCGAGTCCTTGCCAATCTTAATTCTATTGTAATTGAAGTAAATAAGTTTAGGTGATAAGTACACGACTTATCAACCCACCCTCTGATTTGAGGGAACTTTGAATTTTAAGCATTTACATACTTTCTTTACACTGAATCATTGTTCGGTGATTTTAACGGAAATTGGGTAGCTAATGAACCTTCTAGGGTGATATGGCTGGCAAGTTATCGTGGGTCATAGCCCATAGGTAGGTTGTCCAGAGCCCAGTCACTGGACCATTCTCTTTTTGCTGCCTTTAGGTAAATCTTAGACCAGGGAAGCCACCTACTTAAAAAAAAATAGAGAAAAAGAAAGTCAAAAAGAAAAGAAAAATAAAAGGAGAAAACAAAAGAAAACAAAAGAAATAAGCCACACTTCGCTACACGAGAATGGCTGGCAAGTTGTTGGTGGTAACAGCTCATCAATCAGTTGTCCAAAACCCAGCTCAATAAATGCACTGAAAATTCCCAGAACACTTAGGAAGAAGTGGAGAAGTAGAACAAATGGGGAGATATACAATGGATTCACCCTTGTGTTGACCCTGTAAAAATAAAAGTAGGGAGAAAGCTACCAATTGTAAAGATACACCTTTAGGCAGAATTCTCTTTTTAAGGTCACCTAGAGGCGTAGAAACTCGAAGTCCATTTTAACTGCCGATCAACGAGTCTATCACATTCACAATAAGATGCTTAAAACTTAGGGTTCTCATCAAATCTTGGGTGAGTTGAATGGCCGTAAAAAGCCACTCTTAAACCCTAAAACTTGAAAATCCAAGAAAATTAGAAAAGAGGAAAAAGAGAAAAAGAAATTTTCTTTGAATAAGGCGAGGGCTTGAGGTGGTCTGCATTTTGGCAGATACTCAGGCACTATTGTGTCTTCGAAAGTTCAGATCCTAAGCAAACATTTTCTTAATGATTGAAAATAACTCATGTCCAAATAATCCAACCTATTTCTTTTATAAATAGCATATAATTTTTGCTAGGGACTAGCAAAAGATAGGCATGGGGGTGTGATGTAAGCATGTTTACATTGCATAAGATGTCTATTTGTGCATGTTCTTAAGCATAAAATTACATTGCATACTATAAATATCGCATAGCATGCATCATCTTGCATTTAGATTAGTTTGAATAAAATGGAGGTTAATTATCTCCTTTTATGTTTAGGGACAAGGAAAAATTTTTATCGGGGCCTCGGATCGAAAATCCAACCGTACGGATTTGATCAGGGCTACGATTGGAGTTCAACGACTCTAAGATTGCCTTAATCAGACACATGTAACATCAGATAGAGACCACGGAACCCTAGAAGATCAAGGGCCAAGATGGTGTGAATCCGCACTTCAAACGACAAATCCAACCGAATGGATGGATTTGGATCGATGATCGCAGCCTAACGACGTGAAAATCGACTCAATCTAACAACCGTGGAACCATCTGCATCATCTAGAAGATGGACGGCCAAGGTGGTGCCATCTCGGCCACCCAACCGACCGCCCTCAACTTTTGAAGCCACTAGCACCCACGAATCTCCACCGTTGGATCAAGATCCAACGGCTGAGATTGCATCCCAACCGACACGTCCATCCTCTGAAGCTGCACCTGAAGAGCCACCTTGACCATTGGATCTCAATCCAACGGTCCTGATCGTGCGCACACGAAAGCATCTTTAAGACATAAACGCCGCTGTAGCGCAGCGGGTGAACGCGCTTACACGACGCAGCGACGCATGTTCGATTCCTCATGGGCAGCTGCTGGGGCACAGGCAAGCAGGCTCTGCGACCGCTCTATCGTGATCGAGTGGCTGTGGGCGCTCAATCCAGACCATGCGCTATTGCACGCTCACGTGTCACGCGAGATTGCACAGGGCGAGCACGCGATGAGGAGGCAGGCAAGGAGCACTCTCAGCCATTCGATCTTACGATCGAACGGTCGAGATTTGAAGATCGTGGGCAGGCATTTAAAAAGAGGAGGCGAGCAGGCGCGCACGTGCTACCCCACTACGCCTACGTTCGGACCTTTAGCAATGGTTTTATCCATCACTAAAGGTCTAGAATTAATTTTTTCAAGTTAGAAAGACCAAATTGCCCTCACTCCTTGCAACTATAAAAGGAGACCCCCTCCATACAAAATTCTTATCCCTTCTTTCTCTTCTCTCCCTCTCCAAAGCTCAAGAGAAGCTTGTCCCACACCTGGGATGCTTCTCAAGAGATAAAGTCAAAATTTTCATCCCCCTTTCGGAAGTGGATCCTGCGACGACAACAACGTGCTGCTCCGTTCCCGTTCTTCCCGCTTCGTCCTCCTTCGTCCTGCTCCGTTCCCTGTCTTCCAGGTGTCATCCCATCCGGCTCGTCCTCCAAGTGACCGTCGAGGAGGATAATTCTCTCTCCATTCCTTTTAATTCTTTCTAGAGTAGATTTACTGCTTTCTAGTGTAATCGTTTTCTACTTTCTAGTCGTAATGTTTAGTGTAACGAACAATCCCTTTGATAATGAATTCCATGTTCATTCTACATCTCCTTTTGGTTTTTGTTTGTAATATTCTCTGTTTCTCTCTCATTCTCTCTCTCTCTTCTATTTAGTGTAAATAAATAGATAGTTTCTAATCAATTAATTTACTTGGTGACAAATAAATTAAATGTGTATTTTTAAATCAAACGTTGGCCTCCCTGTGTTCGACTCGGGATTTCTATTCGTTGAACATGAGTTCTTCGCTTTCAAACTACAACGGCAGGTTTTCAAAACCAAATATGTTAGCATAGCAACTCGTTGTTGCAACACTTCTCCTTTCAGAGAGCATAAGGGTTCTCTCATGGCTAAGTGCCAGCCAACACATATAGGAGCAAAACCCCCCCTACCCCACTCTCTCTTTCCTTTCCTCCTCTTCTCTTTCCCTTAAACCAGGGTAATCAGGTATTCAAATAAGTGTACCCGGGTCTAGGGCTACCAAGGGTGTGTGGTAGCCGAGGAGTGAGTAGGCATAAGTCGGGTTGGGTCGTGAGGGGTAAGCGGGGACCTCACCCCCAGTGTTTGACGCGATCAGCCCTTAGAACAAAAATAACTTATGTGGCTGCAATGCTTCTTCTCCCACTGATGTGGGACTATATCCACAGCTCTATTTCGCATGCACCTGCGAATGAAGATGCCTCTAATTGAGTGTGCAGCTGAGGTTGGAATCCCTGATTGAAGACCCAGAGATGATCCTTAGGTGATTCCGCAATGCCTGGAGATGAAGCCTGGAGCAATCGTGGCTAGAACACCACGAATGAGGTCAGAGAAGACGACGCAGCGACGGAGATGTCCGGCGAATACCTAGAAACATGAACACGGCCTCGTGGCCAAGTTAAACCAGCTTAAAAGCTTCACAAGGATGCTATGAGGGTGTTGGTGGTGGTGGCGAGCTGCGAAGGTGGTCATAAGTGGTTGGCGAAGGCAAAGTAGGTCAGAGAAAGTGGTCGTGTTCGGTGGGGGTTTTGGATGAGCGATTGATGGAATTAGGAGAGGGCTTTTGGTCGTGGTGGAACGATGGAGCTTTTGGAGTAGGTGGCAAGGTGTGTTATGCGGTGGAGTGACAGGAAGACGTCGCTGGAAGTGGTGCCAAAGCGGAGAACGAAGGTGGCTGGCGATGGTATTGAGAGGTTATTTTTGGGTTTTTGACGGGGAAAACTAACCTAGAACTTAAAAGGAAATATTCTAACCCTAAATTAACAGATGAAAGGGGAGGATGATGCTGGTTATGGTATGGCCGACATCGTGGAAGAGAACTTCTCCGATGAGAGGGTGGAGAGGAAAGAGAGTGTCGGAGAGCTCTTTGCCGATGTTGTGAGGAGCGGACGAAGGAGGGGAGTTGTTTCCCTCTACCTATGGTATGTGGCAGAGGAAGAAGAAGTCAGGGAAGAGGGCTTGCCAGAGCTTGGTTGGAGAGGGGCCAAAGGTAGGGAAAAAGAAGAGATTTTGCCCCCAAACCTAGCTAAGGAGGTAAGGCATGCTTCAAGGGTTCTTTTATAGGCCATAGAAGGTCCTTCCAATTTTCCACAAGCTTGGAAGCTTGGGGTTTACGCATGTGTAAGACACCCAAACATTCAAAAGGTTCACAAGAGCTTTTGGATGGATTTCGAAAGCCATGAATGAGCTCAAATTGAAGGGGATCTCGTTAGGAGACCTCCTTCCAATTTTGGAAGAGATTCATCGAAGATTTAGGGAGATAACTCAGATTGAAACCTTCCATGTATGGACGAAAGATTCCATTGGCAGAAGGGACCTTTTGGTGAAGGTGATGACAAAGTTGTGGACCCATGTGTATTGAATTCAAAAAGTTAGGGGTCGTATGTAAGAAAAAGAGTCAGATTGGACCAAAATGCAAATTAGGTCAAAGTGATCTCTGATTGGGCCCAACTTTTGGTACAAACCTAATTTTGACCCAAGGAATATGATGGTGAAGTTTGATTTAGGTTTTGACCAAGTTTGACTGGATAAATTTCGCAAAAACCTAAATTAGGGTAATTATTTATCTAAGACTCTATTTTAGGTCAAATAGGGTTCCAATGGTCAAATCAAACATATCAAACATTAGAGAATATTTTTCTATGATTTTTAGAAGGTTTTGGTTAAATTTATCCTGACTAGAACCTCAATGAATTAAGCGAGTCTGTGTTTAGATTTTTAGATGTCATTTAATTCTCGAAACTCATGAAAACCCATTTCTATGTGCATTAACCCACTTGTTTGGCATTTATGATTATTTAACCTTCATTTAAACCTTGGGAAACCCTGTGATTACTCTACAATTAGGATATTTTATTAAAACTACAGATTTACCCCTATTTTACTATTTATCTCTCAGAATGGATTTACAGTGAATTACATTCTTCTGGTGGTTATGTAGGAGCATTATTTATTGATTATGACTAATTAAAGCTAGATATAGCTGATGATGATGTTATCATCAAATACCAACCTTAGGTATTTTGTATTTATTCTAGGGTTTAAACACTCAAGTATTTGTTAAGATCCGGATTAATCCTCAAGAGGTTGAGGAAAGTGCGAGGCTGATGTATTAGGTCTAAGGCTTAAGGATTATTCTATCCCATTGCCTGCCCTTTGGTTTGCAAGACTTGGTAACCTAAGCACCCAAAAATCACACACTTAGTCTCGTTCAGTGCACTTAATAAAGAAAAATATGCCAAAAGTGTTCTATTCTGAAAAATTATCTCAAAGATCTAGCTTAGGAGTAGCTCGACAACACAAGTTGATTGGATGAGTTCCCAGTGCAGAGAGGTGGGAAATTCCCTCAAAGATGCATAATAACATATTGTCTCCTCGATGCTTGTCTCCTAGGATATCTAAATATCCTACCGGGGGCATGTATGCACCTTGTGCTGGTTTAGGTGCCATGGGTAGGATTATCCTAAAATGTCGATTACCAGGGCTTGAATTTAGCTACAGAACGCCATGGGCGACACTATCCTGAAGTGTCGAAAGCCAGGGTTCTGGGGTTGCCATAGGTGGTGCTATCCCAAAGCATCGATTGGTAGAGACCCTTCGAGGATTGATGGTAGGGACAAGGAATCCGATACAGACCGTGTTTAGGGCCAATTCAAGGCTGGATCTAGGGAAACCTGAAAAGGAAAGAGAAAGAAAACTCTCCAAGTGAAAAATCTACTTCTATCCCTCTCTCTTACAAAAATATTGCACTGGCAAATTGAACTTAGACCTGTTACGTTTATGCATGGGTGCTTTAACTGCTAGGGTAAACGAACCTCTGGGCAGTTTTTGCGGGCCTTAGAAACCTTTGCGGCAGATTGAGATTGAGGCTGGTCAGGTCTTGATCTTAGCTGGTACTTGAGTACCTCTAGGCCTATTGTTGGTATTCTCATCTGATTTCTAGAGTTGCAGCTTAGTAGGGCATCTTGACTTTTACATCCGACCTAGATAACTGGTTTGATCCATAGAATATTTTGCTAAATGACTAGCAAAAGTTTGGCATGGGGTTATGATGGGAACACCCTCATGAGCCTTAACTAGCCTAATTTGGTTTGATAAAGTTGATAAAAGCTTCTACATAACCATCAGAGGGTCATATATGCATAATGTTCTGTTTTGAGAAGATAAGAAACTAGGGTTATTTCTGCAATTTTGACTGCATTTCATAAGTACAAAATAGCCACAAGGAATTCCAGGGGTTAATTAAGGCTCAAATGGTCATTAGTGTCTAATAAGAGGGTCCATGCAGATAGAAACGGGTTTTCACGCATTTCAAGAATTAATGGACATTAGAAACCCTAATTTCAGACTTGCTTAATTAACTGAGGTTCTGGTCAAAATAAAATTCACCTAAACCTTCTACAAATCATAGAAAAATATTCTATAAGGTTTGGTATCCTTGATTTGACCCTCTGAACCCCTTTTGACCTAAAATAGAGTTTCAGATAAAAAGTTGCCCTAGTTTAGGTTTCTTCATAAATTACCCAGTCAAAATTATTCGAAACCAAAATCAGACATCACCATTAAATTCTTTGAGTCCAAATTAGGTTTGTACCAAAATTTGGGCTCAATCAGAGATCATTTCCACTTAGTTTGCTTTTCGGTATAGTCTGACTCTTTCTCTCATTCAAACCCCTAGCATTCAAAATATATTGTGAAGGCCCCCCTAACTTTGTCATCTTCTTCACCAATAGGTCCTTGCTACCTTCATGCTTACAGAACTCCTAAACCCATTAGCAACTGACCTTCAATCAGGGATTGTTCCTTGATTTCGCAGCCAAACCCTTCCAAAATTGGGGGACTCCAAAAGTGATTCCCTTCAATCTGAAGCCAATATTGGACCATGAATCTTGCCCTAGAGTTCATGTGAACTCTTGGAATTTGCCAATTCCTACTCCTTGATTTTCGAGCTTTCAAGCTTGGTTTCCAATCTTGGAAGGTCATCCAATAGCCTATATAAGACCCTCCTCACCTACCTTACCTCCTTAGTGAGTTTTTGGGCCACAAACATCTTCCTTTCTCCCTCTCCAGCCTACTCCAAGCTCAGCTTCGGTGACCACCTTCCTCAGACTTCTTCGCATGCAACAGGTGAGATCGCTTCCCATTCCCCCTTGGGGTACCTCCATCCCACCTTCTCAACCATAGTCCTTGGGTTTGCACCGTGCTCTCCTACATACACTGTGGCATAGGCATTCTCCATCATTGCCATCGACCTCCATTACTGCAGTGGTGCACAGTGACAGCATGCACCACCATCACCCATTCCCTCCACCACTACCACCATCACCACTTTCATCACCATCATCAACACCAACCCCTTCCCTTTTTCTTCTTTGTTTTCCTCTTCTTCTTTCCATACCCAACACATGAACCCATCTCCCTCCACCTCCAGCAGACCTCTACCACGCTGATGCCACCACCAGTAGACCTCTACCACCTGATACCCTCCACTTCCTCCTCTCCCTATTTGCACAAGCAATCCATCTTCTTCTTCCTCTTCACTTTTCTTTTTCGCCTTCTTCTCCCAACGCCTTCCATGCTTCTCCTCTTCCACGGTGAACCAAACATCCCCATCACCACAGCTGCCTGTAGGAGCCACTCCCAACCCCAGCCTCCTCGACACAACTCCACCTCAGATCCACCACAACCTCACACTTAGCATTGCCGACGACCTACGACCACGTACAACAGGCTGCATCAACCCCCACGTCGCCGACCATCCTCCACCTTCGGCCACCTGCTCTAGCCATCTCGGCCCGTGCCGAGATCACTAATGTGACCCTTCACTCCAACACACCTTCCCCGAGATCCTCGTGATAAGTCCATGATAGTGGACTAAATTAGAGCTTAAGTGCCTTATTGTTGGAATGAAAATGTCATATGAATCATGCATTACATCGATAAAATTAATAAAGTTGCATGATTATCATTCCATGCATTGCATCAATTTTTACATTTTAATCAAGTAAATTTGGGTCATTATGGAAGGGGCAATTTGGATGAATCGTCTCTAAATTTAGAGTGCATCTTCGGAGATTTAATATATCATATGGGAGAAAGGAAAGTGCCTCTTTAATTCTTTGGCCTATAATTTTGGGCCCTTTTTGGAAGTAGATGTCTCTCGACAAATTAGAACCTTCCCATTTGGAAAATTAGGAAGCCACGCACAAGACAAAAGGAAAGAAAGAAAAGCAAATAAAGGACCTTCCTATTCTTTTCTCTCTCTTTCCCTCGAATCTCTCTCTGATATTGTCTCCTCTTATTCCCTCTCTTTCTCTATATATTGCAGGAAGGTAGATGGCCTCCATCCATCTCTTCCGGGAAGGGGAGATACCTCTCCCATCTCCTTACCTACAACCACCATCTTCATCTTCTCTCCAATTGACCTCCGCGAGCCACCAAAGATGACCGACCACCACTGCATCTCGCCTACACCAAGTCTATCACCGCGGTCGGTGGTGAAACACCAACATCCGCAACTGCGTCTGCTACTGCGTTCTCAACTTAACTGTGTCTCAGACTTCACGACTATGCTTCGCCTCGATGACAATCGCCACTGTGCTCCATCTCCACTACTATTCACCGTCCCCCTCACTTAAAATGTCGAGGCACTTCCCCAGATGTCTGAGGAGGGAGGCCAGCCCCATCTTCCCCGTCCTCTATCTCTTCTTTGACTCAACTTTTTGCACACCATCACCTTCCTTTCGCGCTCATAGCCACCCCCTTGCACAATGCCCACCAGGCCACAACACCACCTTCATCCACTTCCTCTCCACTCACAAGGTCATGTCCATTCTCCTTATGTGCGCAAATCTCTAGCAGCCATGCACGGCCACCACCTCGCGTGCACGTGCATGCCTACGCACCATAGTCGCCTCGCATGCCCTCCCCTTTGCATCCTCCTCACCTGCGCATGCATGCGCAAGCCCATAGCAGCCTGCCTTCTCCCTCGACTGCGTGAGCTTTCCCACCAAGTTCATTGTTCATCTTCTTCATCATCGCCAACAAGAAGTGAACCCAAAGCTCCAAGCAGATCCTCCTCTACGCAGCCACCTCCATGCACCATGAAACTCTGCACCGTCGATGTCAACATGCTCCCCTCGCCTTCACGAGTGCTTCCACGCCATCTACACCAACAACTTGTGCATCGGTGAGTCGCCACCACCACCACCGACCCTCCTCATCGTTGGCGAGAGCTCCGACCACCATTTGACCCGCCGTTACCGCCCACGTGTAGCCCTCATCGTGGCCAACCTCCACCAAAGTTCTCGTAGCAGGCCACGGCCTCCTCTTCGCGTACGTATAAAGGAAAGAAAAGCTCTATTTTGGGTCGAATTAGTATTTACGTATTATGCCATTGCCGCAACACTATTGATTTATTTTATGAATTAAATTATTCATGTGATATTTCATGCATGCCCTTAAGTTTGCACTCAATTTTTCTCATACACTTAACTCTTATATGTTGAATTTGACTTTTAACATGCATGCATAAAGTATCAACACATGTGGACCATGATTAGAGGAGAGAGCTCAATGTCTTGGATTTTAATTGTATTTAGCCTACATGCCATTGTGGGAAGATTGCGCACATAACCCTCGCATGCTTAAATTATTCTGTGCATCCTTCTTCTCACCTCGTTTCACAGCAGATTTGGACACAAATTCCATACCTAATTGGGCAGATATAAAGGAAAATATTCATGAATTTATTACATCTATTCCTCCCTGTTGATTCAACCTAACTCTTCGTGGTTAGTTTTATTAAAATACTTTTGTTTGGGATTATCGACCATACGATTTGTACTGCGATGACATAATTTTCTGATGTATCATTTTTCTGCAAGCGAAATCCCCCGTTCACCTCTTAGCCAGTCGAGCTGCCTCGCGCTCACATGAGCATGCACAAGAACTCCTCTGTTTTGAGTTAGATTAGTTATTACAATATATGCCATTGCCACAGTTCCTATTCTTTTATTTAATGAGTTAATTTATTGAAAGGAATTTGCATGGATGTCCCTCTTCTCTATTTGAATCACTTGTTGTTGAGTTCTTCTCATGAATGATATAAATAGCTACCAAGCATGATATATTGATGATGGAAAACATTGGTTATAATGAACAGGCTAAGTAGCATTCTCAAGTTTACTAGGCTAATTCCTCCCCGTGGAAATGACTTAATCCTCATGGTTAGAAATAATTAATTTTTGATACAAGATTTCCACCACGTAAAATACAACAACGACACATTTTTATTTTATTATCATCTTGTTAAGCGAAAATCTCATTATCAAGCAGCAGTCCTAGATCGAGGCTCTGGTACCCCACCAAATTCAGCTCATCTTAGCTTGGCTTAGTAGCTAGCAAAGAACTAGCTAGCTAGGCTAGCTATGAAGCTCACATGAAGCTCTCTTTAGGAGCCATCAGCTATAATATAGCTCAAATGCAGCTCCTCAGCTCATCCTCTCAAAACCCTAGCTTTAACTCTCCTTTCCACTACTTATCTACTAGCTAAGCCAGCACAGCTTACCTAGTCCACCACTTTGGTCACCAAAACCTAACCCTAAACTCCACCTAACTAGCTCTAGTAAATAAGCCTACCTATAGTCCACCTAAGCTCCCCTATTCTTACTCTCCCCTATTCTTACTCCATTTTGGCGCTACCTCAACCACACTCCTTCACAACACCACCACCAGCAAAAGCCACCAATATGTGGTGCTAAAAACACTCCAACTACCCCCCTTTTGGTGCTACATTTTCCCTCCAAAATTCCCCCAATTTTAACCCTACACATACCCCTTCAATCCATCTCCACCATACACCTAACCCCCCTTCTAGAACCTATGCTATTTGGCACCAAAATAAGGTGGTTAACCACTACCTTGGACGTCCACCAAGGGGTGGTTCCTCCCCTTAACTACCCCCCTCCCAACCCTTCACTTGGCGCCAAATATCTCCCTCCTTGGATCACCTAACTACCTCCACCATCAATTCCTAACCATACATCCAAAAACCACGTCAACCCTCTCCCCCTTCCTATATATATCCCATCTAACTACCACATTAGGATCATCTTCTCCCTTAGTTAATTCCATCCATAGCCACTTACTACCTACGACCAAGGAGATGAAGAGAAAAAGATCAAGGGGGCAACCTACCCACCCCCTTGGTGCCTTCTTCATCCATCTTCCTCTCCCTTGTGCCACTCCAAGGAGGAGATCTTCACCAAGGGGAGATGGCCAAGAATTGAGTAGGAGCAAGGTGGTTGACCCCCACCTTGGAGGAGAATGCTTGGAAGACTACTTGAAGAAGAAGACAAAGAGAAGACTTTTTAAGTGCTAGAGCAACCACACTTGGAGCAAGGCTATCCAAAGCTCTACCAAAGGATCCCTTCTCTTCTTTATCTTTATATTTTCTTGTATTAGCTAGTGTTTTCTTATCTTTCTTGTAATAAGCATGCAGCTACATTTCATCTAGTTTGCTAGTAATACAAGTTCCAATTTTTCCTTCCAATTTCATGCTTTCTGCTTAGTGTGTTTTTCATGTTGTTGGTAGTTTAGTGCACCGTACTCTCTTCTTCTAATTACCTTAGGTGCACTTGCCTAGGGTGAGCTTAGAAGAAAGGGTTTCTTCTTGTCACATAGGCATATGTTTAGTGTAGTTCTGCTTGCTTTTCAAGTGTCCATTATTTTAGAATTATAAAAACAACAAAATAAAAAATACAACAATACAAAGTGTAGATTTGAGAGGCGAGAGAGCGAACCAACTTTTGAGACTAACAAATTGGCCTCCTTGGATGACCTTAGATACTCTACTATCTAGGTTTACAAATTTAAGAGTTGATTGCAGATTTACGCATACAATAACACTATTTTGCGTATTTAACAAAATGCGTATTTCCCACATCACTTTTTGGTGCCGTTGCCAGGGAGGCACGACTTAGCCACATCTTTTATCTCTTTCTTGCTTACTTGGTCTTTACGAATTTTGTGTTTTATTTTGTTTAGGTGCGAATCAAGAGCCAGAGCAGGATTTTGAGCACTTGGAGTGGAAGCTTCAAGTTTCTTTTCTTCCCACATACTTCAGGTAAGCAGCTCGGGCCATTTCTTTTCAAAATCAAAAACAAAATTGTCTAAAAAAATCTTTAAATTATCAAAAAATTCAAAAACAAGCAAAATTGATGGTGATGGAACCCTAAAAATCAATTTGTTGCTTGTTCTTCTTTTTTCCACCGCCTTTGCCTTACTGGTGTTTGATTTTTTAAAATTCAAACTACTGTCTTGATTTTTGAAAATCAGGTTTGGCCACCTAGCAGCTTCCTAAAATCACCAAATTTCTCCCAGGAAAGTGCCTTTGAGTTAGTAACCTTGGGTCCAATTTTCAATCAATTTTACCAAATAGAAAAAAATTAAAAAATTCATGATCTAAACAAGGGTCAGACCTTATGTCCTTGCTATTTTCTTACTGTCCAAGAATTTCATAAATTTTTATACTTATCAAATTTGGGCAAACTTTAATTGCTAGAAACCTTGTGAAATTATCTACATCATATAAAAGTCTAAAAAAATTTTACGTACATTTTAGGTTTCTACATAATTAATTTCTCGAATCTATCAATTCTGACTCTTGACACCAATAAGAAGAAAAATTCCAAACAAATATCAAACAATTTCTAAAATCATAAAAAATTTATTTTTAGATTTCTTGTTTGATTTCATATAAGGTGGTGGTGTTGTTTGTCTTATTTGGACCACCACCTCAAAATATTTTTAAAAAGAGATTCATTTCTAGGAGTTGCATACATATGATTTTAACTTTAGGGTTTTGATTTTCTCTCTAGTACCACTTCAACTATAAAGGAATTGACTTCCACAAACAACAACTTGTTTGATATTTTGTGTGGAACTTCAAAACCTTGTTTAAATCCTTAACAAGAGATAACATTAAAGTCCACATTATCTTAATCAAAACCCTAAAATCCTTCACAGAAATCCTTATTTTCTTTTTTGAGAAAATAAGGCATGCTATCTAAGGAGATAGCCATCTGGGGATTTTATTAATAGAATCAAAAAATAAATTACATCAACTTTGCCATTGACGTATGAGAGACTGACACTCATGTATAATTTGTATTGAATTGACAGGCCTCCCCTGAAAAAGGCACCCATTTCGTGCACGCCAAATACACCACAGCATAGCTTCATGGAACAATGAGGTCACCCACTCCTAATAAAATCCCTCACATGTCCTCCCATACAGGTATCCCACCACCACATACCCTGTTCCACACACAATCAGTGACCACACACGAGGAACAATCCACCATGGAACAGAAATCCTTGTTTGCAAAACCTATTTGATTTGTCTTGGGCATCAATTCCCACCCAACTTGTACACACAAAAAAAAAGAAATAATCGGACATTACCCTAATTAATGCCCATCTCATTCCTTGTGCACTTTAAGCTCTTAGACCTAATTAAAATTTGTAGCAAGTTGACCCCTAAGGTTTCATCAAACTTAGGCTTGCTACCTAGGTTTTAAGATTTCTTTAGTTGATATCAATTCCTTCATCTATATCTGGTGCCAAGCAAATGTAGCGAGCGCGTGCCCCAGACGTCTTTTAAGACGTCTGGGAGGTGGCCCAGACGTCTTTAAAGACGTCTGGGATCACATCCAGACGTCTGACCAGACGTCCGGGATAGTTTACAGACGTCTGGCGAACAGTTATGCTCGCACGGGATATTCGTCTGCGCGCCTGTGCGCGCAGACCTGCGATCCTGCCTCTTTCTCTGCGGCTGCAGGCGAATGCGACCGCCTTCTCTCTCCTCTCCGCGCGGCGTTAAAAGGGGGGGCGCGCCTCCCCTCCCGTCTCCACCATCTTCCTCCTTCTTCTCCTGCCTGTGCGCGAGAGCGAGCGGACGCGAGGGCGCAGCGGCAGCGGTAGCCGCAGTAGGCGCGAAGGAGCTGCGGCGTGCGAGGGCGGGGCTCTGCCGTGAGGGCGAGCTCGCCGGGAGCGGCTTGGCCGGCCGGCGGAGGGCGCAGGGGGGCGCAGAACGTCGCGGAGAGGGACCTGCTGCGGGCGGAGCAGCGGACGCGCAAGGTGCGACGCGGGCGGCGTCGCGAGCGGAGGCCGAGCAAGGTTCTGATTCTGGAAAAATTTCCAGAATCAGACGTCTGGATTGATATCCAGACGGCAAGGTCGACGTCTGTGAGATCATACAGACGTCTGAAAGGCGAGTTTCCGCTTTCTTCTTCTTTTTGTCGACTGACCGTACTGAGGGAGGAGGGTTGGCTGTGCGCAGGTGTCCTGATTCGTCATCCTTTGCAAATCAGACGTCTGGAAGTTGTACCAGACGGCGGGAGTGACCTCCAGACGTCCAAAGTGACCATCGGACGTCTGGGATCTAGGAGAGACGTCCCTGCAGACTTCTGGACGTCTGGGAAACCACGCTGAGCAGGTAATTCTCTGATCCACCGTTTAAGACGTCTGGAGGGAGTTCCAGACGTCTGATTTTGCACAGTATCGTCTTTCTCGACCCGTTTAGGGCCCGTTTGGGCTCCGTTTTCCGTGATTCGAGTTGCGTTCGTTTCAGAATTAATTCCTCTACCCGCCTACAGTAGCTATACACTGTTTTGAGACACTCCTTGTGTTGATCCTTGTGATAGGACCTCATTCGGTTGCAGTCTTTAGAGTCGTGGAGGCGCGCGGGATTCCCGATCACGCCCCCATTACTCCCGTTGTACCTGGTAGAGTGGCTTTAAGTATTAATAAAATCTGTTAAAGTATGGAACCCTAACTAGAACCTAGGGCATTGCATGAATCCTAGGAATGAGAAATATATGGAATGATAGCTCCTAGGTGTTGCATGAATCCTAGGGCCGGAAAACTAGATTGTATGATAGATCCTAGGATATGGTATGAATCCTAGGATGGAAAAACTAGTGGAAGGTATATTACTGCAGTCTTGGAAAAATGGAAAGGAATATATAAAGATGCCTGTAAATTTAACTAACAGCTGCCTGTTATGAATAAAGAAACATGTTTGAGATCATGGATTTTGAGAACGTGAATCTGGAAAGTGAAACATATGATGTTCTGAGATAAAGAGCTGGAACCCTACGGGGAATTAGGAGTGGAACTCCTGGAAAGGAAAAGGGAATGGAACTGAGATGTAGTTGTACTGTCTCTTGGGTACGCAGTACCAAGGGAAGTACCTGTACCTGTTTAGTCCAGAGTGGGGCCAGCCGCCCCAGGGACCCGGGGTTAGGCTTGGCCGCTCTGTACCGACTTGTTGGCCCTCGTGTATGTAGTACCGAGGAGAGCTAGTAGTGTTAGGAGAGTACTAGCTACCCCACGGGCCCTGGGGTTCTGCTAGCCTCCTTCACCGACTTGTTAGGCCCACTAGGGCAAACCAGGGTAGTCAGGCAAGGGTGCGCGGACTGTGGAGGGGCAAGGCCCCGGTTTGGTTACTGTGGAGGGGTTGGACCCCTGTTACTGAGAGGGCTCTGCCCTGGTTCCGTGCTGTGCTTTGGGCGCACCCGTTAACGGAAACGACTGACCGCGTGCCAGTACGGGCTAGCTACCTGTGCGTTTATCGCGCGTGCCGTAGTCACCGTTACGTCTGTCAGTGACCTTGGGGTGGTTGACTGAGGGTAGGATCACCACGGGGGACTCTCCCGGCCAGGAGAGCACCACGTGCTACTTCTACTTTTGGAAAAGACTGCAATCAAGATCGTCCCATGAGGACATTCGAGATCAAGTAAAGGATCTGAGAAATAAATGAAATAGTAAGAAAAATTGAAAGATGTAAATGAAGGAAGTAATAGAACATAACAGCTCCTGCACACTCTACTGTTGCCTTTAGTTAGTTTGCCACTCTACTCAGCGTTTTGCTGACGTGTTACACTCGTTACCTTTTTCAGGACCAGGTGTTGAGCAGCCAGGGTCGGCGGCTGCAGAGGACGCTGGGCCGAGTAGGGTCCAGTAGAGTTACCACAGCTTTGTACCCCTTTTTGTTTCTGTTCTAGTGAGTAGTTTCTGTTTCCGCTGTACCTTCTTTACCTGCAGTTTTGTTATATGATAAATGTTGTTTTACTGTTGTGGTGGTGCCTACTGTAGTAGTTTCTTTCCTTACTGCTGTACTTTCTTACTGTTAGTTATATTCATGCTGAATGTGGTTTATTTTACTGTCTTTTGGTTACTTCCTCGTTGGACGACTGGGTCTTGGGATTAGTCGAGTCGGTCCGGTTCTCGTGTCTCGTAGGGACTGGGGAATCGGGTCGTTACAAGATGGTATCAGAGCAAGGTCGTCCCGAGAAGTGAATCAACTGACTGGAAAATAACCAATTCACATGTTTATAGCTAGAGTAGCCACCACAACATATCTCTTGATATGAGCTCTTAGAAGTGTTGTTAGGTACCGTCTGTTTTGACGTTTCCGTTTTGTTTCGCGTCTCCATTGTAGGAGATGCCGCGTCGTGGAGCTAGGAGGGTGAGCCGTAGGCGCGGCCGAGTTCAGGGCCCGGGGGACGGATGTGTCGGGCTTGGAATACATACAACCCCTCCTCTTCTCCTGAGTATACCGTCTCGGGACCTCGTCAAACTGATTCGAGAGGTGGTTCGAGAAGAATTTCAGCTTCCACCCACGTCGCCACCCCCTCCCCCTTCTGAGCGTACGACAGGGGAGTTAGTGGTGGAACGAGATTTCCGCCGCCACACCAGGCGTGTTAGGAGAACTCAACGGAGACACGTGGCGTCCGCAGGAGAGCCGTCACGTTGTGCAGGGCCATCAGTGGCCTTTAGGGGCCCTCGACAGGGGCCAGTCGCCAGCACCGGACCCCCGCCTAGCCGACAGCAGGGACTCACTGAGGGCGGGAGTCGGGTTCCCCTCTGCTACCAGTGTGGCCAGCCGGGCCACGTCAGGAGGGACTGCCCATCTAGGGCAGGAGGTCAGCAGATACTTCCCGCGCAGAGCACTGGAGGGCGCGCAGGAGGCCGCGGTTTCCAGGCGCGAGGAGGAGGACCGCAGTCGCGAGGAGGGTACCGGCCAGCACCTACCCGTCCGACGCAGAGTGTGGCTGCTTCGTCCGCACCTAGAGCTGAGGGGCGTATCAACGCCCTAACACACAGGGACGCCAGAGCTTCGGGATCCGTGGTAGCAGGTATGGTTTCAGTTTCTGGCAGACTCGTTTACACGCTTTTCGATTCCGGCGCTACGCACTCGTTTATCGCAGACAGTTTCGCAGTTAGTTTGGACCAGGATTATACATTGGTAGAGAACCCGTTCGTAATCAGAGGTCCGAGTGGTCAGCTGTTGTAGCTGAGGAGGTGTACACGGGTTGCGGGGTCAGCATCGGGGGACACAGCCTGCCAGCTGACCTGATTATGATACAGATGGAGGACTTTGGGGTGATCCTGGGGATGGATTGGCTGTCCGCTTACCATGCCTTGGTAGACTGCTTTGAGAGGAAGATTGTCTTCTCCATTCCGAAGTTGCCTTCCTTCGAGTTTCACGGGCAGCCAGTGGACGGAGGTTTCAGGTGCATTTCGGTACTTCGGGCGGCGAGACTTTTGAGCCAGGGGTGTGAGGGCTTCTTAGCTTGTGTGGTGGCAGAGCACAGCCCCGTGGCAGACTTCCAGAGCATCCCGGTGGTCAGAGAGTACCCCGACGTGTTCCAGACGAATTACCAGGACTACCGCCCGAGCGTGAGATCGAGTTTGAGATCTCACTAGTACCAGGGACCAGCCCCATCTCCACCGCGCCTTACATAATGGCACCGCTTGAGCTGCGAGAGCTCAAGTCTCAGTTGCAGGACCTTTTGGAGAAGGGTTTCGTGAGGCCCAGTGCGTCTCCCTGGGGAGCCCCGGTACTGTTTGTGAAGAAGAAGGATGGGACCCTACGCCTTTGTGTGGACTACCGACAGCTGAATAGGGTCACCATCAAGAACAGATATCCGCTGCCGAGGATTGACAATTTGTTTGACCAGTTGCGGGGTGCCACGGTGTTTTCCAAGATCGACTTGAGGTCTGGATACCACCAGTTGAGGATCAGGGAGACCGACGTCTCCAAGACAGCTTTCCGCACCCGCTACGGACACTACGAGTTTTTGGTCATGCCGTTTGGGTTGACCAATGCCCCCGCTGCTTTCATGGGCCTGATGAACCGGGTGTTCAGACCATACTTGGACCAGTTTGTGGTGGTTTTCATAGATGATGTACTCATCTGTTCTAGAGATCGGACGCAGCACGGACAACACTTGCGGATGGTTCTGGACACTCTGAGACGACGCAGGCTGTACGCCAAATACAGCAAGTGCGAGTTCTGGTTGAGGGAGGTGACCTTTTTGGGTCATGTGATCTCTGGAGACGGCCTGGCGGTGGATCCCGCCAAGGTCGAGGCAGTGCTCAGGTGGGAGAGACCGCGTTCAGTCACTGAGATTCGCAGTTTCCTGGGACTGGCAGGTTACTACAGACGGTTCATCAGAGGGTTTTCGCAGATTGCACGTCCTATGACACAGTTGACTCGGAAGGATGTGCCTTTCGCTTGGACAGACGCCTGTGAGGCGTGTTTTCTGGAGCTGAAGGAGTGGTTGACCTCGGCTCCCGTGCTCACCATCCCTGACAGTAGTGGCGGGTTCGTTGTGTACACGGATGCTTCCTTGCAGGGGTTAGGAGGTGTGCTCATGCAGAGGGGTCACGTGGTCGCTTACGCTTCGCGGCAACTGAAGCCCCATGAGCATACCTACCCTACCCACGACCTAGAGTTGGCAGTTGTTGTCTTCGCGCTGAAGACATGGAGGCACTACTTGTACGGTGAGACCTTCGAGATTTTTACAGATCACAAGAGCCTCAGATATCTTTTTGACCAGAAGGAGCTCAACATGAGACAGAGACGTTGGTTGGAGCTCCTGAAGGACTACGACTGCAGCATCTCCTACCACCCGGGAAAGGCCAATGTGGTGGCTGACGCCTTGAGCCGTAAGGCGCCCGCACGCTTGGCCAGTCTACAGTTACAGAGTTGGAGCCTTTTGGAGGAGGTGGGCAGTTGGCGACCTCTAGAGTTACGAGGGTACTGTGGGGCAGTGACGGTGACACGGCAGACCAGGCCAGAGTTGATAGACCGCATCATCACGGGACAGATGGCTGATCCGTACTTGCAGTCTTTGCGCGACAGAGTACTATCAGGGGACCCAGGGGACTTCTCTTTCACAGACCAGGTGTTACGCTTGAGGGGACGGCTGTGCGTCCCCAGAGACGAGGAGCTGTTGAGAGAGCTCCTGACTGAGACACACGGTTCCAGATTCACCATACATCCCGGAAACACGAAAATGTACCATGACTTGAGACGCGAGTTCTGGTGGAGAGGGATGAAGCGGGATGTGGGTGAGTTCGTGCAGCAGTGCTTAGTGTGCCAGCAGGTGAAAGCCGAGCATCAGAGGCCTGCAGGGCCGCTTCAGCCGCTTCCAGTGCCAGAGTGGAAGTGGGAGAGCATCACCATGGACTTGGTGGTGGGCTTACCTGTTACCCAGCGAGGACACGACGCAGTCTGGGTAATAGTGGATAGATTGACGAAGACGGCACGATTCTTGCCGATCCGAGTCACTTTGGGACCAGCACAGTTGGCAGAGAGGTATATCCGTGATGTGGTGCGACTACACAGAGTTCCGCGGGAGATCGTATCCGACCGGGATACCCGCTTTACGTCCCAGTTTTGGGCTGAGTTTCAGCAGGCTTTGGGGACGAGGTTGAGGTTTAGCACGGCTTACCACCCCCAGACGGACGGACAGTCGGAACGCACGATACAGACACTTGAGGATCTTTTGCGTGCCTGTGTACTAGACTGGAGGGGCTCTTGGGAGGAGCACCTGCCCCTGGAGGAGTTTGCATACAACAACAGCTATCACTCGAGCATCGGCATGGCTCCCTACGAGGCTTTGTACGGACGGAAATGCACGGCACCCTTGAGTTGGGTTGAGGTGGGGACCAAGTGGGAGGTTGGCCCCAGGTTGATCCGGCAGAGTCTGGAGGTGGTTGAGCAGATCCATAGACGACTCCGCACTGTCAGGAGCAGACAGAAGAGCTACGCAAATCGCAGACGCAGAGAGGTGCAGTTCGAGGTTGGGGACCACGTCTTTCTTCGTGTTTCGCCCATGAAGGGCTTACAGCGGTTTGGGGTGAGAGGGAAGCTCGCGCCGAGGTTTGTGGGGCCCTTCGAGGTCCTGGAGCAGGTTGGACCCGTTGCTTACAGACTTGCCCTTCCCCCGCAGCTTTCTGGTGTGCACGACGTGTTCCACGTGTCCAACCTCAGGAAGTACGTAGCCGATCCCAGCCACGTACTGAGTCACGAGAGCGTCGAGGTGAGCGACGACCTGACCTACCCCGAGCGGCCAGTGCAGATCCTAGACCGAGCCGTCTGCAGGTTGAGACGAAAGCAAGTACCCTTGGTAAAGGTTTTGTGGAAGAGCCAGCGGTACGAGGAGGCTACCTGGGAGCCTGAGGCGGCAATGCGGGAGCGGCACCCGGAGCTTTTCGCGGGTACGTCTTTTCGGACCGGCTTCGGTCCTCTTTGAGTTTTTTATGGTTATTTGGACATCCTTTTCCCGCACCCTAGTTGGCACAAGTTTCGGGGACGAAACTTCCTTTGAGTTTGTTATATTGTAGCGAGCGCGTGCCCCAGACGTCTTTTAAGACGTCTGGGAGGTGGCCCAGACGTCTTTAAAGACGTCTGGGATCACATCCAGACGTCTGACCAGACGTCCGGGATAGTTTACAGACGTCTGGCGAACAGTTATGCTCGCACGGGATATTCGTCTGCGCGCCTGTGCGCGCAGACCTGCGATCCTGCCTCTTTCTCTGCAGCTGCAGGCGAATGCGACCGCCTTCTCTCTCCTCTCCGCGCGGCGTTAAAAGGGGGGGGGCGCGCCTCCCCTCCCATCTCCACCATCTTCCTCCTTCTTCTCCTGCCTGTGCGCGAGAGCGAGCGGACGCGAGGGCGCAGCGGCAGCGGCAGCCGCAGTAGGCGCGGAGGAGCTGCGGCGTGCGAGGGCGGGGCTCTGCCGTGAGGGCGAGCTCGCCGGGAGCGGCTTGGCCGGCCGGCGGAGGGCGCAGGGGGGCGCAGAACGTCGCGGAGAGGGACCTGGTGCGGGCGGAGCAGCGGACGCGCAAGGTGCGACGCGGGCGGCGTCGCGAGCGGAGGCCGAGCAAGGTTCTGATTCTGGAAAAATTTCCAGAATCAGACGTCTGGATTGATATCCAGACGGCAAGGTCGACGTCTGTGAGATCATACAGATGTCTGAAAGGTGAGTTTCCGCTTTCTTCTTCTTTTTGTCGACTGACCGTACTGAGGGAGGAGGGTTGGCTGTGCGCAGGTTTCCTGATTCGTCATCCTTTGCGAATCAGACGTCTGGAAGTTGTACCAGACGGCGGGAGTGACCTCCAGACGTCCAAAGTGACCATCGGATGTCTGGGATCTAGGAGAGACGTCCCTGCAGACTTCTGGACGTCTGGGAAACCACGCTGAGCAGGTAATTCTCTGATCCACCGTTTAAGACATCTGGAGGGAGTTCCAGATGTCTGATTTTGCACAGTATCGTCTTTCTCGACCCGTTTAGGGCCCGTTTGGGCTCCGTTTTCCGTGATTCGAGTTGCGTTCGTTTCAGAATTAATTCCTCTACCCGCCTACAGTAGCTATACACTGTTTTGAGACACTCCTTGTGTTGATCCTTGTGATAGGACCTCGTTCGGTTGCAGTCTTTAGAGTCGCGGAGGCGCGCGGGATTCCCGATCACGCCCCCATTACTCCCGTTGTACCTGGTAGAGTGGCTTTAAGTATTAATAAAATCTGTTAAAGTATGGAACCCTAACTAGAACCTAGGGCATTGCATGAATCCTAGGAATGAGAAATATATGGAATGATAGCTCCTAGGTGTTGCATGAATCCTAGGGCCGGAAAACTAGATTGTATGATAGATCCTAGGATATGGTATGAACCCTAGGATGGAAAAACTAGTGGAAGGTATATTACTGCAGTCTTGGAAAAATGGAAAGGAATATATAAAGCTGCCTGTAAATTTAATTAACAGCTGCCTGTTATGAATAAAGAAACATGTTTGAGATCATGGATTTTGAGAACGTGAATCTGGAAAGTGAAACATATGATGTTCTGAGATAAAGAGCTGGAACCCTACGGGGAATTAGGAGTGGAACTCCTGGAAAGGAAAAGGGAATGGAACTGAGATGTAGTTGTACTGTCTCTTGGGTACGCAGTACCAAGGGAAGTACCTGTACCTGTTTAGTCCAGAGTGGGGCCAGCCGCCCCAGGGACCCGGGGTTAGGCTTGGCCGCTCTGTACCGACTTGTTGGCCCTCGTGTACGTAGTACCGAGGAGAGCTAGTAGTGTTAGGAGAGTACTAGCTACCCCACGGGCCCCGGGGTTCTGCTAGCCTCCTTCACCGACTTGTTAGGCCCACTAGGGCAAACCAGGGTAGTCAGGCGAGGGTGCGCGGACTGTGGAGGGGCAAGGCCCCGATTTGGTTACTGTGGAGGGGTTGGACCCCTGTTACTGAGAGGGCTCTGCCCTGGTTCCGTGCTGTGCTTTGGGCGCACCCGTTAACGGAAACGACTGACCGCGTGCCAGTACGGGCTAGCTACCTGTGCGTTTATCGCGCGTGCCGTAGTCACCGTTACGTCTGTCAGTGACCTTGGGGTGGTTGACTGAGGGTAGGATCACCACGGGGGACTCTCCCGGCCAGGAGAGCACCACGTGCTACTTCTACTTTTGGAAAAGACTGCAATCAAGATCGTCCCATGAGGACATTCGAGATCAAGTAAAGGATCTGAGAAATAAATGAAATAGTAAGAAAAATTGAAAGATGTAAATGAAGGAAGTAATAGAACATAACAGCTCCTGCACACTCTACTGTTGCCTTTAGTTAGTTTGCCACTCTACTCAGCGTTTTGCTGACGTGTTACACTCGTTACCTTTTTCAGGACCAGGTGTTGAGCAGCCAGGGTCGGCGGCTGCAGAGGACGCTGGGCCGAGTAGGGTCCAGTAGAGTTACCACAGCTTTGTACCCCTTTTTGTTTCTGTTCTAGTGAGTAGTTTCTGTTTCCGCTGTACCTTCTTTACCTGCAGTTTTGTTATATGATAAATGTTGTTTTACTGTTGTGGTGGTGCCTACTGTAGTAGTTTCTTTCCTTACTGCTGTACTTTCTTACTGTTACTTATATTCATGCTGAATGTGGTTTATTTTACTGTCTTTTGGTTACTTCCTCGTTGGACGACTGGGTCTTGGGATTAGTCGAGTCGGTCCGGTTCTCGTGTCTCGTAGGGACTCGGGAATCGGGTCGTTACAGCAAAGGGGTAGTGTCAAACGACCAGGTGTGCGTTTATACAAGTCCCTAATGATTTTCCTGGGACATGCTTGGGCCCAACCATTCCCTTATTTAGCCTAACTAGATTTGTTGAGGGAATGGTTATCCACTATTGATTTCTTATTGCCCAAGTAGACCAAGTCTTAGGAAATTTTTAGGGACTCACCCTCAAGGTTAGGTCTAGAATTTTGTATTGTTTGATTGCACACTTCTCATCTCTCCCTCCTCTACTTCCTATTTCTTCCATTGTATGCACAGGTGGCGGTCCCAAACTCTACACTTAGAGGGACCAGTTGATTTTGCCCCGTGCACAAAAAGATTTCTTTTTCCTCATTCTTCTTCTCATTTACATTATAAAAAATTGGAAAACCAACAAAATAGGTCCACCAACCCATCCACATCCACATCTCAACCCGCCTCTAACCTACATACTGATTTTCTATCCCCTATTTACCTGGCCTGGAGCTACCTAATACTTCGATGCCACAACAACAACATCAAGCCCTTTCTCCTAATCCCTTCTCTATGATGGTTGAGCAGCTGACTCAACTGCAAGCAAACCAACAACAGTTGGCTAGGACTGTAACAAACCTAGCCAACCAAGGGCAAAACCTGCCACCTCGTCGGCAGCTTGTTCCTCTTAAGGACTTTTTGATCCTTCCAACTATGAGGACAAACCAGGGGTGGTCATTCTAGAAGGGGGCTTTGAAATCAAATCGATTGTTCTAAACCTAATTAAGCACTTCCATGGCCTTCCTAGGGAAGACCCGTTTAGCCACCTCAAGGAGCTCACCCTCCTTGTGCAAACAATTGATCACGAAAAGCATGATTTGTTAAAATTAAGCTTTAGGTCATTACAACACACAATTTTGATCTCTTTTAAATTTGTAGAGATCGAGTACTCGATGAGTATTTGGGTCATCCCAAAGGAGGTGGAAATGAGATTTGAAATCTCTTGCTTGAAATCTGGAAATCAACTTTCTTTTTATGTTTTGAAATATATAATTTTTAGAGTTTTATATATGGGCAAAAAGCGAATGAGGAGAAGACAGGAATTAGAAATGCTAATAACGAAGCAACAAGTGCCTTGTTTCTCCAACTCACTCTAAGCACGGGAGGCTTGGAATAATCGAGGAACAACACAAGCTAACTAAAAGAATAGTAGAGGAATGCTTCTTAAACAAAAATTATTTTAAAAATGGAGTTGGAGAACTCATTAGCGAGAAGGATTCTCACTTGTAATATCCAACATAAAAGCGAACACTACACTATAATGCAAAAAAATACAAAGAGTAGAGGAAATCTTATGATGAAGAAAGTAATGCTGCTACAAAACTCCTACTCCAATTCTGGTTGCTCCAGAATCAAAGGAAGCACTCTCTTGGATCTCGTCCTCTTGGCAAGCCCTAGGTGGGGCGTGCCTGGCTCCTTTTAGAGTGGAAGGTTTCCACTCTTGAACTCCTCCTTAGGGTGGAAGGTAACACCCTATGTGCTCCTCCTCGTAGACGTCCTCCTTGCCTGGTTGATCTTTGGCTGGTGTGGGCACTAGGTAGAAGAAGAGGAAAGGGTGAAGGCACCAAGGGGGCAGTTGTATGCAGCCTTAATCTTCCTCCTCTTCCCTTCTTCTCCTTGGCAGTGGGTATGGTGGAATAATGGTGGATGTATGCTTGTGAATGTGTAGCCAAAGGTGTTTGTAACAGTGGTAGGTAGGGAGTATATATAGGAGTGGTAGAGGGGGGTTTGGTGTAGATGATGTGGATGGCTAAGATGGATTTTGGAGGGTAGCTGTAGGATATATGGCCATTGATGATTGGCACCAACCCAAAGGCTATATAGGGTGGTGGTTAAGGGTGTGAAGGTGGCATCAAGATGGTGGTTACCACCCTTGTTGGCGCCAAAATGAAGGCCTTCTAGAAGATCTATTCTTGATGCCCAATTGGATAGTTGAGATGAGGGTTTGTGGTTGATGGAGGGTTGAGATGGGGGCTATGTTGTGGCACCAAAATGGGTGGAAGTTAAGGTGGTTTTTGGCACCATCTTTAGGTGGCTTTTAGTGGTGGTTGTGGGGCCAAAAGTTGCCTCAATTTGCTGCCAAATTGAGCGGATGTGAGCAGAATTTTTGGTGTAGTTAAGGTGTAGGTTGGATAGCCATGTAGGTGGAGCTAAGTAGGAGGGGGGTCAGCTAAGCTAGCTTAGCTAGTAGAAGAGTAGAGGGAGCCAGGGTTTAGCTGGAAGAAGGTAGCCAGGAGCTGTCTGAAGTATATCTAGAGCTAAAGCAAATTTCTTGGAGCTAATGATGGTTGAAGAGGTCTTCTTAGGAGCTCAACTACTCAACTTAGCTAGCTAATTTTTCTGCTAGCAGCTAAGCTTGAGTAGTAGAGCTAAGTTGTGTTGGTCTCAACTTGTTTGGAACTGGGTTGAGTTGAACCTGCTTCTATTGAGAACTCTTGAGCTAGCTTAGCTACAAAGTTGATAGGTAGTAGCTAAACCAAAGGAAGTTCAACTGTCATGAGTTGAGTAAAGTTGTGGAGAGATGGACTTGAGCTGGGGTGAACTCCTGTCAACTAATTTGAGCTAACTAGATCTCCAAGTGAATTGATTGGAGTTAGGAAAAGCTAGACTCAACTAATTTGAGCTGGATCTGCACTAAGTCGAGTTGGGTTAAGCTACCCTAAGTTGCCATCCAGCTAAGATGAGTTGACTGGAGCTAGGATAAGCTCAACCCAACCTAGTTGAGTTAATATCCAGCTATGAAGAACTGGATTCACCTAGGGTTTAGTCGAATTGATCTTCCTCTTCACCTTCTGCCTTCTTAAGTGCTAGGGTTTTAGGGGTCTGGCTATCTGCTTATCCATAACACTCAAGTAAACATGTTAGAAATACAAAAAAATATGCAATGCATGCCTAACCAAAGTAAAGCCTAAATGCAACCTGGAGACCCATTTGCGGAGTTAAAATCCTAAGTTCTAGATCTGTTTTAGGGCATATGAATGATGATAAACTGGCATTTATCAACAACCCATTCTCGCAATGTGTGAGAAGATCTATTGCTGATGCAGCTATTCCAATTATCTCTCAAGGATAAGGCTGCTTATTGGTTTAGAACCATTGATAGACCTATTACAACTTGGCCTTAGCCTAAAAGTGCTTTCCTAAAAAAATTCCTCCCCATAGGTCGTACTAATTCCTTATGAAGATCTATTACGACCTTCTAATAAAAATCTGGCGAGACTCTACATGATTCTTGGGAACGGTTCCAAGGTCTTTTAAGAAGTTACCTGCTCCATGAGGTTCCCTTATGGCATCTCATATAGATCTTCTACCATGGATTAGAAGATCAACTTCGACGTTTCGTTGATGCCTCATGTGGCAGAAACTTCCTAAATAAGGACACTGAAAGTGCCTATGAATTATTTGAAGAAATGAGTGAAAACTCATTTAATCATGCATCCATGAACACTTTTGGCAGAACTACAAAGCCGCAGTTTGGTGTTCACGAGATAGGCACTCAATCTATCCCCATCACCTAAGACAATCTCCAAATGATTGCTCACCGACTCAACTAGATGCAATTGAACCAAAAGAAGATGGGGGAAAGGCTTACTACACCCACCCAGGCTCCACAAGCTCCACATCTAACCTTGCCTAACATTCTAAAGAGAGAAAATTTGCATAATCTAAATACTATCCCTTGATGCGGGAAATACACGTTTTGTTAAATATACAAAATAGTGTTGTTGCACGCATAAATCTATAACCAACTTTTACAATTTATAATACTTAGATAGTGGAGTATCTAGGGTCGTCCAAGGAGGCCAATTTGTTAATCACAAAGACGGTTCTCTCTCTTGCCTCTCAAATCAACACATATATTTTTGTATTTTTTTGTTGCTTTTAGTGTTTTTAAAATAATCAGGTACTTGAGAGCAGAGATAACTATGCTAAAGACTACACTCATCAATAAACCAAAGTGATAGAAATGAAACCCTCTCTTTGATGCGAAACTTACGTGATTTGTAATTAAGGTTTTTAGAGTCATTGTAACATGCAAAATCGCATATGCTTTCAAAATTTGTAACCTAGATAGTGGGGTATCCAGGGTCGTCCAAGGAGGCAATTTGTTTGCAAAAATATGCCTCTTGCTTGGAAATGAAATTCACCTTTCTTTTTGATCTTTTCAAATATATATTTTTTTAGGGTTTTGAAATAACGGGAAACATGAGTTATTGGTGGGAAAATAACAACTACGATCACTAAGCTAACACCTAAGTGACAAATAATTCCTCTCCCTAAGCTCACTCTAGGCACGTGGAGGACTAGAGTAATTAGGGAGAGGGAGTGAAGAGTGCTAGAATTACATCAATTAAAATGCAACTAAAAAGAAATATCAAAGAACGTAACTTGATTAATGAGAAAATGTTGTACAAAAACCCTAGTAGAGGAAAGATTCTACAACTAGAATTTTAAGTACAAAGTAAAGAAACACCAATCCTCTAAAACAATGATGAAGAGGGGAGGCTCCTTGCTCCAAGCCTAGTAGATGCTCCAACTCTTTCTCCTTGAAAGCTTTGCCAAGTTGATGTCCTCCAAGGCAAACCCCATGGTGGGCATGCCTATGCTTCTCCTAAGGGTGGACGTGCACCACCCTTCTCCTCCAATGCCTGGTTGTCCTCCAAGTGATGAAGATCCTCCTCCTTCTTGGTGTGACACAATGAAGAAGAGAGAAGGGGAAGAAGGCACCAAGGGGGCGGATAGGATGCCCCCTTAATCTTCCCTTCTTCTCCTTCCTTGGTCATAGGTTAGGGTGGATATGGGGTGGAAAATATACTAAGGGAGGATGAATTTTTTTGGTGGAATATGATAGGTATTTATAGAGGTGGAGAGGGGGGTAGTAGGCGTAGGTTAGGTGGATGGCTAGGATATGTTTAGGTGGCGATTATGGGTAGTTAATTTAATCCTAGGGCTAGGGTTAGTTGGTGCCAACCAAGGGGGTGCCATGGGAGGTAGTTATGGCGGTGATGTCCCTTAAAGTTGGCACCAAAATAGGTCTTCTATAAGGGGGTTAGGTGGCTCCATGTAAGGAAGGGTTGGTGATGGGAACACCATCATGAGCCATAACTAGCTCATTTTGACCCAATTAAGTCAGTAAATGCTCCTACATAACCGCCAGAGAGTCACAAGTCACTGCATAATCATTCTCAAGGAAAAATAAGAAACTAGGGTTAAAACTATAATTTTACTAGCTTATCATGAATGCAATTCAACTACGGGTTTTCTCAAGGGTTGAATGAAGGTCAAATGGTCTTAAAAAGATAAAAAGTGGGTTAGAATAATCAAAAAAGCGTTTGCACTTGTTCTGAGAATTAAATGACTTTTTGAAATCCTAAAAATAGACCGACCTAATTAACTGAGGTTCTGATCAGGATAAAATTCACCTAAACCCTCTAAAATTCATAGAAAAATATTCTCTAGGGTTTGGAATCTTCAATTTGACTATCAGAACCCATTTTGACCCAGAACAGAGACACAGACAGACATTTGCCCTAGTTTAGGTTTTTGCATAAATTCCCCAGTCAAACGTAATCAAAACCAAAATCCAACTTCACCATTGAATTCCTTAGGTCCAAATTAGGTTTGTACCAAAATTTGGATTCAATATGAGTTTGTCTTGACCTAGTTTGCAAATTGGTTCTATCTAATTACATTGCTGTACTTAACTTACAAAATCTTTTCAAATAGGCTCCTAACTTTGACAACGTTCTCACAAAAAGGTCCCTACCGCCATTAAACCTATTCCTACTTGCTCCGGCAACCTTAAAAAGGAAAGAACACCCTGATTTCTTGACGAATCCCTTTCAAATTTGAAAGGGAAGTTCGTCAAGAAATTCCCTTCCTTTTGAACCTGATCCTAAGCCCTAGAACCTACCAACTCTCTCATGTGAATGCATGAGATATTTGGGTATCAAGGAATTCCCAAACTCTAGTGAGCTTTCCAAGCTTGGGAAGCTTGCTTCCCAAGCTCTAACCATCCTCCTGAGGTGTATAAAAGCACCCCCTGCTCATACCGAATCCCTCAAACTTCCCAAGCTCTAGCCATCCTTCTGAGGTGTATAAAAGCACCCCCTGCTCATACCGAATCCCTCAAGCTTGAATTCGACCAGAGAAACCCTCAAATTCCTCTCTCCTCCTCTGGTCGAATTGCTCTTCAAGCTCTGGTGACCCTCCATGCCTCCCCTCGTTGTCTGACCGCAATACCAACGGCGGATTCCTCTTCCTTGCCTTCTTCCGCGTCGAGTAGCACCTGCCGGCGCCCCTATCTCCTTCATCCTCGCTGTCCACCACTCATCGGAGCAGTTTGTTCCTCGACACTGACCATACTGCAATTGGCGTTGCCTCGACTCCCCTCTGTCTACCAACTACCTAGATAAGCCCCTTACCTCCTCTACTTCATTTTTCATCTCAACCGCACTCAATTTCGACCATGCTACCGCCCGTTCACCGTCGTCCCTCCTACGTCTGGCCACTCCTCCGACAAAGCGCTCCCATCGCTACATCGCTCCATACACCTCACCGACACTCCCACGAGCTTCGCCTCATCCATCTACAGCAAACCCCCATCTTTAGTTCCCATTCCCTCCACTTAAACGACCCCCCGAACAAACCCATCACCGACCACCTTCTTTGAGTCCGTCCGACCGCCACACACCTTCATCCTTCACAAAACCACTGCCATTACATTAGCCAACGTCCGGCAAACCTTTTGAGGTGTTTTGATGCGGTAGAAAGGCCTTATTCTCTATTTCAGGTTCCAGGCCGGAGCTCCACCATCGTGTTGTCTTCCCCGACCGTGTTCGTGGTGTTTTAGCTATGTGAGGTCCAGGTCTTAGCTCCAGGAGACACGATTTCACTCCAGGACCCTCTCCAGGTCCTCAATCGGGGACTTCAAGGAGAGTTGCAATGCCAATTGGAAGATCCTCACAGCTGTAGGCACATGCGAAGAAAGAGGGTCATTTAGTCCCACATCATTCGTGGAAGAGGTAAGGTGCATGCATATATTGAATTTCTACCATCAGCTTATCGCCTCAGCACGATAGGGGGTGAGGTCCCCACACGCACCCCTCACGCGTCTCGTCCGTGACTCTGACCTCGTGGACCTGGTGCGCCCGATAACCTGCCTAACCTAAGCACTCCTCGGCTGTGACCCAAGCCTGCAGCCTTGGTCCCGTGTGCGCATGTGCCCGATAACCCGATATCCTGAGAAAGGCCCTGGGAGGGTGGAGCCAAAGAGAGAAAGGGAAGGAGATATTGCATGGGGTAGGGGGAGGGTTTTGCTGCAGAGAGTATTGGCTAACACTTAGCCAATTCAAGAAGCCCCACCCTTGTGTGAAGAGGCTGAAAAGAGAAGAAGAAGAAGAAGGAGAAGGCAGCAGAGAAGGAAGAAGAAAAGAAGAAGAGAAAAGAGAGCTACAGCAGAGAAAGAAGAAAAAGGAAGCTGAACAGAGAGGAAGAAAGAGGAAGAAGAAGAAAAGAAGAGAAGCAGCTACACAACAAAGAAGAGAAGAAGAAGAAGAAGAAGAAGCAGAAAAGGAAAATCACCTTCTATTGATACTTTAATTGCATTGATTTAAGTGTTATTTGTGAGGAGTAATTGGTGATTTAAATCACCATTTTACTCCATTCTTTTTGCATATTATTCCTGACAGTACTCTTATTACACTCTTTATACTTGATTTAAATTACGATCTTGAGCTTTAAATTCTATATTTCTCCCTGTGTTGGACCTCGGAACCTTTTTGAGTAATAAAATTTATTTGTTTGAGTACTATTTTGGCTATGCTACAACACGACAATCTTAAAACACCGATTTAGCATGCGAACATTTTGGCACCGTTGCCGGGTAGCAACGGGAAATTTAGAACTCTTGAGTACAATTCCTGATTCAGATTCTAACTTGCTATATCGCTTTTGTTGTGGTTATTTCAGGAGGGATACATTCAAGGAAGATCAGCTGCACAGTAAACATGCCAGGGGCAGGTAAGTTCTAACTATTCGCTCTCTTAAGCCCCTCATTCTGGAAAGGAAAAAAGGAAAAACAATCAATTAGGGCTATTTGCATTCTATCCGTAGATAATTCATCAAGTTGCCTGATTTGATGCATTTTATTTGGACAAAAAATCTTGATTTGTGCACCCACTTAAAGGTTAAGGTATCTAGGGCTATCACATTCCTGTTTGAGCCCTAGGTACCACAGTTGGACAAATTAAATTGGACCAAACTAGAGCCAATTAAGGATTTCAGTTTAGGGTTTTTAGAGACACACTTGCTTAATCAAGAAATCATCTTTCCAAACAATGTGTGCCTAGACCTTGATTGAACTGATCTATTCATGCAAAATCCTAAAATCAAGCTCTTAAAGTCATTTGAACACTAAAAGAGGGACCTAAGATTCTCAAAAGGATAATACAGGTGAAGTTGACCCACCTTGTTTGGGTCAACCAATCTTCAAATTAGGTCACTTTTGCACTCAACACATCTTAAAGTTCAAGTGAAATTCTAAAGTACCCTTGCTCTTAATTAAAACTGGTAAACTTAAGGTCAAGTGCCCATTCTGGTCTACCAGGAATATCAGTGACAAGAGAGGTCGGGTGGGGGAAACCCTGTAACCCGTGGGGGCACTCTACCGTGTAGGGGTCTTTGTGGGACTCTCCCTCTCTGGCTACCCAGGTAATTCTCAGGTGGACAACTTTCTGACTAAGGGGTATCATCCGCCCCAAACCTCTATAGTCATCCAAAACTTTTGGGTGTCTTGATTGGGTCCATCACATTCTACCTCTCATCTATTCCATTGGTGCATGTTTGGGAGGAGGTCTCTAAGACCATCCTTGAGGCCTCCTTTAGCCACTCATTTACGTCGAGGCCAAGCCTCGACCTCCTTGTTTGTGCAACAACCCAATCCTGTTGATATTTCTTCTGATTCATCTGAACCTAATTCTCCTTCATCCATTATCATGGCACGACCTGTAGAAGAAAATAATCCTAAAAGTCAACTTCAGTGCCTCAATGATCTATTCCAAGTCTTTGTGAACCCACTGCAGCATCCAATGATGCGAGATCACTACAATCTTGCTGCGGTGGTAATCGAACCTCGAGTACAAATCCCCGCTGGAGGTCCTGACACTGAACTCAAGCCCAACATGATTCATGCCATTCCCAAATTCCATGGGCATAATTCTGAAGATCCTTTCCAGCATATCAGACAACTCAAGCATCTGGCCCAGACCTTCGAGTCAGAAGCTCAAAATCGGGATATTCTACTCATGAAAATGTTCTTCTCTCTCATGGATAAAGCTGCTCACTGGTACCAAACCCAAATGCGTCCAATCAACACTTAGGCGAAACTTCAATCTGAGTTTCTGAAAAAGTTCTTTCGTGTTGGTCGGATAAATGCTTTACGGCACCAGATCACACATTTCACAAAACAAGCAGGAGAACCACTTCATGAATCATGGGATCATTTTCTGGATCTCATGCAAAAGTGCCCCCATCACAGAGTTCCTAAATAGGAACAAGTCCAGCCTTTTCACCAAAGACTCCGTGAGGATATTAGATTATTTGTCAATGCGACTTGCAGAGGAAACATCATGGGTCAACACGAAGACACCGTGTGGGAGATTCTCGAGAATATGTGCGAGAACTCCATCAATAATGAATCCATGGGCATGTTCAACTGGATGTATGCCTGTGCATTGACGAATCTAAAGGGAGCACATGAGACATAAGGCCTGTCCTCTTCCATCGACTTGGAACTGATGGCCAGTCATTTGGACAAGGTCTCTATTATTGAGAAGAAGGTGGACGAGCTAACTCAACATTTGCAGTGAGCCACCTCTGCGCAAAACCCGTTCACACAACCACCCTCTAGCAGGGAGGCCGTGCACAACATCTATCACCAACCTTCTCAGGGGATGGACCCATATCCACCCTCATCTGATTCTGGGTATGGAGGAAACTCTGGATCCACCTACTCTAGTTGGAGGAAAATCTGAACCCTCATATTCTGATTTTCCCAAGGTTCCTCAGACCTGCGAGGACCTCAACACCATTCAGAATGATCCATTCTCAAACACCTACAACCCTCGATGGTGTAATCATCCCAACTTCACATGGTCAGGCAATAATTAAAATCAGAGACCTGAAAATCCTCCCCGACCACAAGCTCCTCATCCATATCAGCTGCCTCAGCCTCAGCCTAACCCAACTTATCAATCTGGGCCGACTCAGATAGATCAAATGACTCTTATCCTTCAGGGTCTAGCTGACATTCAGAAGACGAATGCGGCTATTCAAAAATAGTACAAAGATGAGATCACAGAGGTTCGCAATCAACTTGCCTAGATGGCAAATCCTCGCCAACCTATTACACTTCCTTCACAACCTATGCCTAATCCAAATAACGTGCTGAACTAGAGGTGCGTTATGAACCCAAATTCGGGCCAAGATCACTTTGTTTATAAGGCCCCTTCTACTCCATCACCCGACGGGATGGAGGCTTCGACATCATATATGGGTTACCAGTAGCAAGCAGCTCTTCTACATACACCAAACCAAAACCAGGTAGGATTAAATTCTGTTACTACCCACACTAGCAAAATAACACAAGACCCACCTTATCCAAGCCAAACCTAGCCTGGCAATACAAACCCTAACCCAAGGATAGTCATCCAGGACACCTCTATCCCAGATCAAGAACCCGGACCCATTCTAGAGGAACCATCTAAGGTTCCATTTCCTAAGGCCTTGACCAAGGAAAAAAGGATAACCAAAATCGTGCACCTGAGGACCTGGTTAAGCTCTTTGAGCAGGTCCATATAAACATCCCCTTGATGGATGCGATACATCACATACCGGCTTACGCACGATTTTTGAAAGATGTATGTACACCTAAGCGTAAGCCACCAACCAAAGATGGGAATCCGATCATACTGTCAGAACAAGCCAGCTCTGTCATTTTGAGAAAACTCTCACCTAAGGCAAAAGACCCAGGCACCCCTTTGATCTCCTATGAAATCGATGATATACAATTTGACCGAGCCTTATTAGATTTAGGAGCCTCCAAAAATTTGATACCTACATCCCTACTAGACTATTTCGAGGAATCTGAACTCAAACCGACTGAAATGACTTTACAACTAGCTGACCGATCAATTAAGTCACCAAAAAGAATTCTCAAGGATGTAATAGTTAGGGTGCATGATATCTATTTTCCAATGGATTTCATCATTTTAGACATGGATGCTCCTGAGAATGTGAGGAATACACTGATCATACTAGGGAAACCCTTTCTGGCCATTGCTAAGGCCAACATCAATTGTAAGGAGGGCCAAATTGAATTGAAATTTGGGAGCAAGAAACTAAAGATCAACATCTTTAAGGCCCAACAAGGAATTAATTGTGGAGTCATAGAACAAATTTGCGATATTGAAGCAGTGGTTGATGACTTCATCGAGAACCTGACTATTTCTAATTAACCATAAGAGGATCAAAACCCGCAACTAGAGGAGCCCAAACTCAACTTAGAAACACCCAATTTGGAATTAAAGCCTCTTCCCGATCATCTCAAGTATGTCTTTTTGGGTTCCAATTAGACGTTTCCTATGATTATCAACTCCCGACTCACACCTGATCAGGAAACACGCCTGATTTCTCTTCTCTAGCAACATCGAAGAGCCATTCAATGGACTCTCGACGATCTCACTGGTATCAACCCCTCATACTGCACACATCACATATACACTGAAGAGGGCTCATGGGAACACCATCATGAGCCATAACTAGCTCATTTTGACCAAATTAAGTCAGTAAATGCTCCTACATAACCGCCAAAGAGTCACAAGTCACTACAAAATCTTTCTAAAGGAAATATAAGACACTAGGGTTAAAACTGTAATTTGACCAGCTTATCATGAATGCCGTACAACCACGGGTTTTCTTAGGGGTTGTATGAAGGTCAAATGGTCTTAAAAAGATAAAGGTGGGTTAGAACCGCAGAAAAGGGTTTTCACGTGTTCTGATAATTAAATGACTTTTTGAAGACCTAAAAATAGACCTGCCTAATTAACTGAGGTTCTGATTGGGATAAAATTCACCTAAGCCCTCTAAAATTTATAGAAAAATATTCTCTAGGGTTTGGAACCTTCAATTTGACTATCAGAACCCATTTTGACCCATAACAGAGACATAGACAGACATTTTCCCTCATTTATGTTTTTGCATAAATTACCCAGTCAAACGTAGTCAAAAGAAAAATCCAACTTCACCATTGGATTCCTTAGGTCCAAATTAAGTTTGTACCAGAATTTGGACCCAAGATGAATTTGTCTTGACCTAGCTTGCAAATTGGTCTTGTCTAATTACATTTCTACCCTTAACTTTCAAAATATTTTCAAATAGGCCCCTAACTTTATCATCATTCTCACAAAAAGGTCCCTACCACCATTAAACCTATTCCTACTTACTCCGACGACCTTAAAAATGAAAGAACTCCTTGATTTCTTGACGAATCCATTTCAAATTTGAAAGGGAAGTTCGTTAAGAAATTCCCTTCCTTTTGAACCCGATCCTAAGCCATAAAACCTACCAAATCTCTCATGTGAACACATGAGAGATTTGGGTATCAGGGAATTCCCAAACTCCAGTAAGCTTTCCAAGCTTGAGAAGCTTGCTTCCCAAGCTCTAACCATCCTCCTAAGGTGTATAAAAGCACCCATGCCAATACCGAATCCCTCAAGCTTGAATTCGACCAGAGAAACCCTCAAATTCCTCTCTCCTTCGACCGAATTGCTCTTCAAGCTCCGGCGACCCTCCTTGCCTCCCCTCATTTTCTGATAACAATACCAGCAGCAGATTCCTCTTCCTAGCCTTCTTCCACGTCGAGTAGCAACCACCGGTGCCCCTATCTCCATCGTCACTGCCCACCACTCATCGGAGCAGTTTGTTCCTCGACGTTGACCATACCGCAATCGGCGCTGCCTCGACTCCCCTCCGTCTACCAACTACCTAGATAAGCCCCTTACCTCCTCTACCTCATTTTTCATCTCAACCGCACTCAATTTCGACCACGCTACTGGCAGTTCACCGTCATCCCTTCCGCATCCAACCACTCCTCCGGCGAAGCACTCCCATCACTACACTACTCCATATGCCTCGTCGACACTCCCACGAGCTCCGCCTCATCCATCTGCACCGAACCCCCATCTTTAGTTCCCATTCCCTCCACTCAAATGAACCCTCGAACAAACCCATCACCGACCACCTTCTTCGAGTCCGTCTGACCACCACACACCTTCATACTCCACGAAACCACTGCCATTACATTCAACAATGTCCAACAAACCTTTTGAGGTGTTTAACGAGGTCGAAAGGCCTTATTCTCTATTTTAGGTTCCAGGCCGGAACTCCACCACCGCGTTGTCTTCCCCGACCGTGTTTGTGGTGTTCTAACTATGCGAGGTCAAGGTCTTAGCTCCAAGAGACACGGTTTCACTCCAGGACCCTCTCCAAGTCCTCAACCGAGGACTTCAAGGAGAGTTGCGACGCCAATTGGAAGATCCTTACAGCTACAGGTGTATGCAAAGAAAGAGGGACATTTAGTCCCACATCATTCATGGAAGAGCTAAGGAGCACGCATATATTGAATTTCTACCATCAGCTTATCACCTCAGCACGCACAGGGGGTGAGGTCCCTGCACGCACCCCTCACGTGCCTCGTCTACGACTCTAACCCAGCGGACCTGGTGCACTCGATAACCTACCTAACCTAAGAACTCCTCGGCTACGACCCATGCCCATAGCCCTGGTCCCGGGTGCATGTTTGCCCGATAACCTGATATCTTGAGAAAGGCCCTGGGAGGGTGGAGCAGAAGAGAGAAAAGGAAGGAGAGATTGCGCTGGGTAGGGGGAGGGTTTTGCTGCAGAGAGTATTGGCTAACACTTAGCCAATTCAAGAAGCCCCTCCCCTATGTGAAGAGGCTGAAAAGAGAAGAAGGAGAAGGCAACAGAGAAAGAAGAAGAAAAGAAGAAGAAGAGAAATGGGAGCCGCAACAGAGAAAGAAGAAAAAGGAAGCTTAATAGAGAGGAAGAAAGAAAGAGGAAGAAGAAGAAAAGAAGAAGAGAAGCAGTCTCACAACAAAGAAGAGAAGAAGAAGAAGAAAAGCAAAATCACCTTCTATTGATACTTTAATTGCATTGATTTAAGTGTTATTTGTGAGGAGTAATTGGTGATTTAAATCACCATTTTACTCCATTCTTTTTGAATATTATTCCTAATAGTACTCTTATTACACTCTTTATACTTGATTTAAATTGTGATCTTGAGCTTTAAATTTCATTTTGCTCCTTGTGTTCGACTTCAGAACCTTTTCGAGTAATAAAATTTATTTGTTTGAGCACTATTTTGGCTATACAATAACACGACAATCTTAAAACACCGATTTAGCATGTGAACAGTTGGGATGTATTAGGTGGATGGATGGATGACCATGATGGGGTCTTAAGTTGGCACCAAAAGAGAAAAGAGAGGCTTCTAGAAAGGAGGTTTTGGCACAAACTTTAGATGTCTTTTGGAGGAGGTTGAGGGGTGAAGGAATGGCTTGGGTTGGCACCAAAACAAGGGTGGACTAGTGATTGCGCAGCAATCATAGGTCTTAATTGACCTAAATTAGGCTAGGACTTAACATAAGTTAGGGTAATTCATGCATGCATAAGCATTACTAACACCTTTACTGCTTTCTTTTAGCTATGCATAAAATAATGCTATAATGTACTTATTAGATTCATTATGTGAATTGTAGGTAATAAGCTGATCAGAAGCTAGATCTGAAGCTGGATCTAAAGTTGGATTTGAAGAATAAAGAATAACTGGTGTTGCAGCAGAGCTGGAGTGGAAGACCTAGATTAGATGTAGTAGATAATAGTGTAAGGGAGTTAAGGTATGTTATTCTATTAAGTAGGAATAAAGCAATAAATTGTGAAGAACTTAGGTCCATCCTAGCCCTAGAACAGCCTAGAAGCTTCCCTAAGCCTTAGCCACCTGTAGATTAGGTCACCGCACCCTAGGAAACCTTGAAACCTTAATTCTAACCTCTATCTGGATGTCCATATGAGTTATAGGATGTCCAGAACCCTTAGCCAACTCTCGCACACCTTAAACCCACATCTGCAGTGTTATTGGATGTCCAGACACTTGGTCAAACGTCAAATTTCTGCAGAATACCCAAGACAAAACCTAGAATCCCTCCTGACTCTGATTGGACGTCCAGACAACAAGTCTGGACTTCTGATTTTTCACAATAAGACGTCTGACACTATTATTAGCCGTCCAGAATGGCCCTCCAGACCCTGTTTTGAGATTCAAGCCTTGATCTTGGATCTCTAGCTCCCTAAACCCAATTCTAACCTCCTAGGAACCTAAATTAAGGTGCCCTAACCCTAGTACATCACCACTAGACCTCTCTAAGGACCTAATTAGGTTCTCACTAAACCTAATTGACTTGGATCTTAGTAAATTCAATCAGCCTATTCAATTGGACTCATTGAGTCCAATTGAGCCCTGATCTCAGCACACACCATCCAATTGGACTCAGTGAGAGTCCAATTGACCTAGACCTGACTTAATTGAGTTATTTTACTATCAATTAAGTTTTCACACATCCAATTAAACTTATATTAAGTTTAATTGCACTTTACCTTAGTGAATTAGGGTTTACAACCCTAATTTGAGACCTACCTTGACCTAAAACCACTAGAACCTAACCTAATCAACCTAGCCACGTAACTTTCGACCCACACACACCCACACACACCCACACACACCATCCACATGACAAATACCTAGCCTAGAGTTCTATAGAACTCTCTACCATGTGTTGTTGCCTTGGTTGCTAAAATTAGCAACCAAGAGCCATTCAACTTTTAGATCCACATTTGGTGGATCTAAAAACAACCATCCATCCTCTCTCTCTCACTCTCCCATGAGCTCTCACCATAGGCCTCTCTAGAGAATTCCATAATTCTCTAGAAAGCTTCCCTTGGGTCTATAAAAATACCTAAGGGTTGACCATTTGCACCCATCCATCTCTTGGCTTTATTCACTTCCATTTAGGTTAGCTACATTCCACCTCCATGAGTTGCTCTCCATGGCTACCACCATTTCCATGCCAGGATGCTGGATCACCTCTCCAACCTCTCTCCAAGGGCCGGCCTAAGCACCATTGGCTGTCCCTCCTCCTCTCAACCACTCAATGGCCATCGGAGACCACCTCCGAATGCCCTTATTTCTTCTAGATTAGTAGCTAGTTCTTCATAGTTTACTTGCTTTTATTACTGGTTAGTAGTATAGCTATTTATTTACCCCAATGATGCATGCAAAATACCCCCATAGATTCATGTATGCGATCATTTTCTGTTAGCTAGATTTATGTTTTCAAGCTTTCCTCTATAAGCTTTCCTCTAATTCCATGTTGCAAACACCCTCCTGAATAAATGAATGAAAGAAATATTATATATATATATATGTCTATGTGTTGAGAATCACCATGAGCTTATTGCAATATATTTTATGTGATTAAAGTTACCTGCTTTTAATTCCTGATATTTTTGCAACTAGGCATGTCGTGCTTAAATACGTAATAACCATAAACCGCCTTGCGATTTTAAGCAAGTAGAGCAAAAAAGATCGATTTCAGATTTGCATAAATGCCTTCCAGAGACGAACGACCAGAACTCAAGTCTCGTTATCTTTACAAAATCATTTTTTGACAAACGTTTTAGCGCAACTATACTATGATTTTCGATGACTTTAAAATGCACGGAAACGGCTTCTGTCAAATGGTGCCGTTGCTGGGGAGGCAACGTCATTTGTTGATTTCATTCTTTTAAGCTATCACTGACAAATCTTCCTCTGCTTGTCTTTGGATGTGTAGGAAAAACAGGGAAAAAATGGGATCTGCACACACGAGTGCGGGAAAAAATTCCAGGTGCACATCATATTTGCCTTAGTCTAGGTTTTTTTCTTTTGACCCCTAGGTTAGATTTGCTTCTAGCAATTTCATTTAAAAAAAAAAAAACTTATTCATTTTCGTGAAAAAGAAAAAAAATCTAGGTAGTTGGATTAGGTTTCTTTTTTAATCCTAGGTTAGTTTTGAACAAGCAAAAAAAAAAAGTTGAAAATCCTTTGAAAAAAAAATCCTTCTTGAAAAAAAAATTGGTGGAAAGTTTGAATTTTAAACTTAAACACCTTTTAAAAGCTTCTCCACCACCCTCTGATTTTCGGCAAAATTTCAAAGTTCATTTTAAAAATTAAATTGCCAAAAAATTAATGAGCGAAAAATTATGAAATTCGGGTTAGAACTTCATTTTCAAACCATCTTTCAAACAATAATATTCATTTGAAAAAATTCCAAGTAAATAATTTTTAAAAATTTGCGAAGTGCAAGGGGGTCAGACTAACCCAGATTTGAGATTTTTCAAAATTCAAAAAGCAATTCCAAGCAATCCACAAATCTATTTTGACTAAAAATGGTGGGGTTTGAAAGTTGATCTCATTGGCTTTGAGTTCCATATTTTTCCCAAATTTTTGAAGATCATTTGATACTGTTTCAATTTGAAAAACTGACTAGGGGTCAAAATTCCAGATCTGACCCCTTAACATGTAAAAATCTCTATAAATTCGAGTGAAATAGTAAAAATTACAAAATAATATTTTCTCAAAATATAATTGAAAACGAAATCTACTCGCAAAATTTCAAGTTAATCAGATTCCAATTTTGTTTAGAGAACTATTTTTATTCTTGTGATCTTCTGAAGTAGAACAAAACAAAAGAACAAAAAAAAAGCCTTAGAATTGCATGAACCCTAGGTTACATCTTTAGGGTTACAATCTAAAGACCACATTTGAGCTAGACTAGACTTAATCAAGTCTAATGCTTAGCTGGTGAGCTTGGTCACCTTGTGGGCCACTCACCACAGACCCCAACTGAAGAAAAATGGGCTAAAAATCAATTCTAAAACACAAAATCAACCCGAATTCATTGTCATAGTACTGGGTGCTTTCAACCTCTTGGATAGGTTAGCTTGAGAGGCGGGAATCACTTTCAATCGGTTGTACGATGAATTTTTCTTCAGGAATTCAAACTCAAAATGAAAAATCTGGTCACCTGATCATAAGGATCATCTAATTGATAGGGCCTTAGCCTTGTCTGGCTTAGCTCCAACAACCCAGGGGTTGGGTAGTGTATGCAAGGAAGGCAGTCACTTAGGCCTCAATTGGTCGAACCTTGGGAGCCGCTCCCAAGGAGGCGAGTCACCTTGCCAGGACCATCTTCTCCCCCCACTTCTACTCCCTTAGCAGCAATGGCTAATCCTGAACCTAGACCTAGACCGGGTCAAGACGCTGGTAATCTGGACTCAATGGCTCATCTAGAGGCTCGGGTTATTGAATCTGAGGAGCAGCATCAGTAGAGCATGGACCGTATCTTGACGACGCTTGACAGAATGTAGCATCCACCATGAGGAGAACAACTTTGGGATTTCTATGATCCAGCTGCACCGATCGGCACACCCTTAGTCAGGATTCTCGTAGGCAGAGACACATTTGAGCTCAAGCCTAATGTGATCGGTTTGATCAGCAGTCATTTTTATGGAAACTTAGGCGAAGATCCGTTCCATCACTTAGAGGACCTGAGTCGACTCGCAGAAACAATTTGACCCAGGAATGTTGATCTTGGGATTGTTCTGATGAAGCATTTCCCATTTTCTCTGAGGGATAAAGCTTCATACAGGTTCAAGACCATTGGGAAGCCAATTGGAACCTGGCCAGAATTACGAGTTGAATTCTTGCAAAAGTTCTTCCTAATCGGTCGAACGAACGCGATGAGGCATGCGATCACGACTTTCTCCCAAGGAGCTAGGGAGAAGTTGCATGAAGCTTGAGACCGATTTCACAACCTTCTCCAGAAATGGCAGCACCATGGTATACCCAGATGACACCTAGCTCAGATCTTTTACCATGGGCAGGATGACGCACATCGGTATCTGGCCGATGCATCTAGTGGTGGGAATTTTCTCGCGAAAGATGAGAACAGCACATTTGAGTTGTTCAAATCTTTGGTGGAGAACTTGATGAATGCTGCATCCATGAACCAGTTCTAGTGGCCTGGTCAGCAGCAGGTTGGTGTCCATGAGGCTCACACCAAGTCTATTCGAGCCGATATGGATATCATCGTCAAGCAACTAGATAGAATAAACCTGATTGAGAAAAAGATTGACCAAATTAGTCAGGGTCAATCTCACCTGAACTCTGCTACCCCAAGACCCTCCTATGCACCCCGATCCCCCTGCTCGAGTTAATCTACTCACTCGGGATGCATCTTCTCCTTATTTATGAGATCCTGCATATCAGGATCCCATAAACAATCCCTATCTGGCACCATATGACCAGGGTTACACACCACCTGCAGACTATAATACGTATCCCCTTGATAGATTTACATCTCAGATGTCTTCAGCCTACGAGGATGTCAGTTCTATTCAAGGATACGGGCGTAGTAACCCATATTCAGAGATGTATAACCCTAGTTGCACTAGCATTAGAACTTCTCCTGGTCTGGTAACTCACAGAGGCTACATCAAGATCCACACAACCTGATCAGGCAATATGGGAATGTGCAAAACACATACCCTAGGTAGCAGCCATTCCCGTCTCAGTAGCAGCAACCCCATTCTATATACCAGCTGCTGCACCAAGCTTCCAGTCACCCTCCAAAGTGGGCTGACCCTTTAGAGGCACTGAAAGAGGAGATGCAAGAATCGATGAGGAAATCTACACAGGATAGCTTGCAGATAATGAAGGTGATGGCTGACCAGATACAGACTATATAGAACACGCAAAACCAGCTGTCACAGGAGCATAGGACTCAGGGAGCCTTTCCCTCCCAACCTGTCCCGAACCCTCGGTATGTGCAGAACCAAGGTGCCCCGCCTAGGTTTCAGGCACCACAGGGATAGGCACACGCCATATTACAGGTGCCTCCTGCACCACCTGGTTATGCTCAAGGCCAGCCGCCTTTGATGCAGAACCCCACATACTCTGCCCCTTTCGCTCCCCCACCACCTCATGGACAGCAAGATGATGCACATGCTGTCTCATTGAGGAGTGGAAGGAAGACATTCGAACCACCACATTGGCAGGCGGGTCCTGATTTTTCTCACCCTTCACCGCAGGCGGGTTCGACTCCTTCTTCGTCTCAGGAGCCACCTATGGTAGATAAGGGTAAGAGGCCACTTGACCCTGAGATTCCCATCCATTTTCCTGAGGCTCTGACGTGAAATGTAGTGCGGAAGGACACGTGGAATTTTGAGGACCTGAAGTCAATGTTCAAGGAAGTACATATTCAGGTCACCCTCCTCGAGGCAATTGATCACATCCCTGCTGTCGCTAGGTTCTTCAAGGAGCCTAGAATTGGACGACAAGCGGTACTGTCAAAAGAGGCTAGTGCCGTGATTCTAGCCAACTTGCCACTGAAAAAGAAAGACCCTGGTACCCCACTCATATCCTACTGCTTGCAAGATTCTCCATTTGATCGGGCCCTTCTAGATCTAGGTTCGTCCATCAACCTAACTCCCACTAACATATTTGTTCGATTTCGATTTCGGGAGTTAAAGCCTACCTCAGTCACGATTCAGCTAGCTGATAGATCAATAGAAACACTTAGGGGGTTGGTTGAGAACGTGATTGTAAAAGTCTGCAGATTTTGCTTTCCCAAGGACTTTTTCGTTCTCGATATGGAGGTTCCTCCTAATCTCCGAGATGCACCAATCATTTTGGGTCACGCATTTCTAGTGACAGCCTGAGCAAAAATTGATTGTGCATCCGGGTGTATGGAGATAGCCCTAAGTAATGAGCCACTTTGACTTGACATATTCAGGGCAGCAAAGAATTTTGACTGTGATCGAATAGAGGAGGATGGTGAAGATGAAGATTCGGCATACCGTGGTAACATTAGGCTCCTTTGTGATGACCCAATGTCTCATTCGTCTACAATATCAGGGTTCTTGGACCTCGATCCACACGGGATTGAGACCACTACAATGCATATATCTCCTCGAGGATCCGATTGTTTATTGTGTGTTTTTGACCACAGCACCCCTGAATCTAGCTATCCTGATCCGTACACTACTGGATCACCCCTGTTGTTACAAGAAGACGTGACCACAGCTAACGGGTTTCCCGTTAATGCAGTCACAATCGATTATCTCATAGGTAGTGAATCAACAGCAATTCACATACATACAGATCATCAGATTCCCACCTTCGAGTCTGCTCCTCCTATTCCCATTTATGATGAGGATTTCAGTGACCTCCCTACAGATCTTCTACTTTCACGAATACCCCCATATGATTCAGAGCCTAGAGAGGGCATGATGTTTGATGTCAATTATCGTTATGAGGATCCCTATGACTCAGATTCTGGTTCTGAGATACATTTTGATCTACTCCCTCAGCAACTTCCTGCTGAATTGTGGGATATGATAAATCAGTTGAATCAACATCATGATCCCCCCTCTAATTATCCTCAATTTTCCACCACTACTCCACACCTTATAGCTAGAATTTTTGGAGCAGGGGTGCACAATTAGCTGGTTTGCATCTCCGGACCACTAATTCTAGGAGCATACGAGCACATCTTTCTCTTAATCTTGACCGACTCCTATGCTAGAACTGATACATCTGATTGAGCTTTCGCCCAGCTGGAGGCGTTAAGCCCAACATCTACCCCACATTCATCCATCACCTTATACATACTCACTTTATACATAGCATATTTTTCTTTTAAGCATATTTCTCTTGCATATTGCATACTGTCAGGTTGGCCAGTGCTAAACGTTAAAGTTTAGGAGCAATTCCAGGTGATTTCTACCCATTTACTCCCTGTTGTATTTATTTTCTTTTATATTCATGCATGAGGACATGTAAGAACTTAGGCATGGGGGGTAGATACAACAAAACTAAAAAATTTTTATGCCAACATTTAGGAAAACCTTGGAGCTGCATGTCAAATGTACTTTAGGATCCTAAATAAAAGAACAACCGACTCCACCTCCAATGCCCGCATTGGAGCTAAAAATCGTCCGCAATAGCCATTTCTGACTCACCCGCTCACCTGTTGTTCTAAATTTAGGGTCAAGCTAAATGTAACCCAATACGGGAATTTCATGAAGTACAAATTATACGAGGTTACTTATTTATAGCATATATACATATTGCATTCATGAATAAGATTATTTTATTAAGAGAATGCACTAGGGATTTTATCCTCTAGTTGATTCCTGTAATCTGGAATCCACTACAACTTTTCACATACATGTAGAATTTGCAATGAATTCACAGTGAAGGCTGATAAACATCTTTAGTCTATCAAGAAGAAGCAGTGTTTCTTTTCTTGAACCCTTAGACAGTGTTTTGGGAGTCAGGCAGAATTTCTTCCAAAAATCCACTAAATAGTGTGAGACGAGAGTAGAGTGTACTGGTGCTCTAAGATTAGTGCAAGGAATCTAGAATCCTAGATAATTAGGTGATTATACTCAGAGATAAGGCATAGTTTTTGCTCTTGGTTCCTGTGTATACATTTTGTGTGAAATTTTGAGAGCCACCAAATAAGGCAAATACGCGGAGAGCGAGTTTTCATAAAACTAAGGCTAAGGTGGATGGTTACGAACATTCTTTACGGAATCCTCGGCTGAAGGAGGGTATTGATGTCAAGGTCAGAAATACACCGTCCTATCCATCTCTCCCGATGCCGTGAGTAGCCAATGTCTCTTGAGAACCACCAATCCCTAATAATGCCTCCTCAATAAAGCTCATGGATGTGTGCCAGTTCTGTTATGTTGAAAAAAAAAAAGAAAGAAAGAAAAAAAAGAAAAAAATGATGAAACGAAAGAAAAATTGAAAAAATTAGAAAAGGAAAGAAAAAAAAGAGTGAATATTTAGTGTTTATTTCAGTTGCATTGAGGCAATGCCATCAAATAAATTTGAGATCCACCAAATATGGCCTTAACCTATTGCTCTATGTTTCTGACCACCCGAATACTGGCTGAGGAATTTTGACTTAGTGTTAGGGTTATGGAAACTCAATTAAAGTTTTAATGCCAAGTGAGACCACCAAATACAGGTCATATGTATGAATTTGGTGAGATTGTGAGCTCTAAGAAAAAGAAAGAAAATAAAAGAAAAAGAAAAAGAGTAAGAGAGAATGAATACAAAGGAATCAAAAGAGAGCATAGTTTTTCTCGTCTTTCTCTTAGTTGAGTTACGTAATAATTTGGGAATCTAGAATCTATAGTACTAATCTCTATGTAGCACCAGCCGAGAGTGAGTCACCAAATATATAATATTCTCCCTCTAAGATTCTCTACCTAAGCTTAAAGCTGGGTGGAATTCATAGGATATCCTGAATACCCCGAGGGAAGAAGTCCACCTATCCCACTAGAATTTTACTAGAGGTCAGGTACAAACTTTAGAGGTGAATTATTTTTTCACTTGAATCCGTTGCAAAAGCTACATAGCTACACTTTCACAATTGTATGGATTTCTAGAGCATAGGATGAAAACAAAAAGGAGAAAAATCTCTAGGCATACACTTGATAAAATAACCAATCCCTTAGGAACCCTTCTGTGAATAATTTAGTCTTGCATTTGCTAGGGACTAGCAAGATTTAGGCATGGGGGTATGATTGCGCAGCAATCATAGGTCTTAATTGACCTAAATTAGGCTAGGACTTAGCATAAGTTAGGGTAATTCATGCATGCATAAGCATTACTAGCAGCTTTACTACTTTCTTTTAGCTATGCATAAAATAATGCTATAATGTACTGATTAGGTGCATTATGTCAATTGCAGGTAATAAGCTGGTCAGAAGCTAAATCCGAAGCTGGATCTGCAGCTGGATCTGAAGAATAAAGAATAACTGGTGTTGCAGTAGAGCTGGAGCAGAAGACCTAGATTAGATGTAGTAAATAATAATGTAAGGGAGTTAAGGTATGTTATTCTATTAAGTACGAATAAAGCAATAAATTGCGAAGAACTTAGATCCATCCTAGCCGTAGGATAGCCTAGAAGCTTCCCCAAGCCTTAGCTACCCTTAGATTAGGTCACTGCACCCTAGGAAACCTTAAAACCCTAATTCCAACCTCTATCTAGACATCCATATGAGTTATAGGATGTCCAGAACCCTTAGCCAACTCCTGCACACCTTAAACCCACTTCTTCAGTGTTATTGGACATCTAGACACTTGGTCAGACATAAAAATTCTGTAGAATACCCAAGACAGAACCTAGAATCCCTCTTGACTCTGATTGGACATCTAGACAACAATTCTAGACTTCTGATTTTTCACTATAAGACGTCTGACACTATTATTAGCCGTCTAGAACTGCCCTCCAGACCCTGTTTTGAGATTCAAGCCTTGATCTTGGATCTCTAGCTCCCTAAACCAATTCTAACCTACCAGGAACCTAAATTAAGGTGCCCTAACCCTAGTACATCACCACTAGACCTCCCTAAGGACCTAATTAGGCCCTCACTAAACCTAATTGACTTTGATCTTAGTCAATTCCATCAGCCTATTCAATTGGACTCATTGAGTCCAATTGAGCCCTAATCTCAGCACACACTATCCAATTGGACTTGGTGAGAGTCCAATTGACCTAGACTTGACTTAATTGAGTTATTTTACTCTTAATTAAGTTTTCACACACCCAATTAAACTTGTATTAAGTTTAATTGCACTTTACCTTATTGAATTAGGGTTTACAACCCTAATTTGAGACCTACCTTGACCTAAACCCACTAGAACCTAACCTAATCAACCTAGCCACCTAAGTTTCAACCCACACACACCCACACACACCATCCACATGAAAAATACCTAGCTTAGAGTTCTCTAGAACTCTCTACCATGTGTTGTTGCCTTGGTTGCTAAAATTAGCAACCAAGAGCCATTTAATTTTTAGATCCACATTTAGTGGATCTAAACACCACCATCCATCCTCTCTCTCTCACTCTCCCACTAGCTCCCACCATACGCCTCTCTAGAGAATTCCATAATTCTCTAGAGAGCATCCCTTAGGTCTATAAAAAGACCTAAGGGTTAGCCATTTGCACCCATCCATCTCTTGGCTTTATTCACTTCCATTTAGGTTAGCTGCATTCCACCTCCATGAGTTGCTCACCATGGCTACCACCATCTCCACTCCAGAATGCTAGATCACCTCTCCAACCTCTCTCCAAGGGCCGGCCTAAGCACCATTGGCCGTCCCTCCTCCTCTCAACCACTCAATGGCCATCGGAGACCACCTCCTAATGCCCTTATTTCTGCTAGATTAGTAGCTAGTTCTTCATAGTTTACTTGCTTTTATTACTGCTTAGTAGTGTAGCTCTTTATTTACCCCAATGATGCATGCAAAATCCCCCCATAGATTCATGTATGCGATCATTTTCTGTTAGCTAGATTTATGTTTTCAAACTTTCCTCTATAAGCTTTCCTCTAATTCCATGTTGCAAACACCCTCCTGAATAAATGAATGAAAGAAATATTATATATATATATATATATATGTCTATGTGTTGAGAATCACCATGCATTGCAATATATTTTGTGTGATTAAAGTTTCCTGCTTTTAATTCTTGATATTTTTGCAACTAAGCATGTCGTGCTTAAATGCATAATAACCATAAACTGCCATGCAATTTTAAGCAAGTAGAGCGAAAAAGATCGATTTCAGATTTGCAGAAATGCCTCCTAAAGACGAACGACCGGGACTCAAGTCTCGTTATCTTTACAAAATCATTTTCTGACGAACATTTTAGCACAACTATACTATGATTTCTGACGACTTTAAAATGCGCGAAACAACTTTCATCAACTAGGTAGAGCTTAGGTGGACTAGGTGGGCTTAGTTGGTGGAACTAGTTAGTGTTAAGTTATAGGTGGTGGATGGCAAGGTAGCTAGGGCCTAGCTAAGCTAAGCTAGCTTAGCTAGTAACAGAGTAGAGGAGGAGGCAATGGGAGCAAGGGTTTATGGAGAGGAGCTGGACAGAAGAAGTCTGGAGTTGAAATGGAGCTGGAAGCTATCGAAGAGGATGTCATGGAGCTACTTTAGCTGGCTTAGCTTGCTAGATCTTTGATAGCTACTAAGCCAGGCTAAAGTAAGCTGGCTTCTACCTTAAGGAGTTGAGGTGAGTTGGGTTTGGTGCACCCAGGGAGGATCGAGCTAGTTTAAGTAGCTAAGGTAGCTTAGCTCAACTATGTTGAGCTAAGTTGAGTCCCCAAGAGCTGGACTTGAGCTTCCTGAGTTGAAATGAAGTCATCTTCAGCTGGATGGACTTGGGTGGAGCTAGATGTAGCTAGACCTGAGCTTGGGTGAACTCTAGTCAACTTAGCTGAGCTAGCTAGAGCTCCCTGTGAACTAATAGGAGCTGAGATGAGCTAGATTCAGCTAAGTTGAGCTGGATCTGAGCTGACCTGAGATAGGGTGAGCTAAGATGAGCTCTCTTGAGTTGCCATTCAGCTAAGATGAGCTGGATGGAGCTAGGATGAGCTAACCCTAGTCCAAGTGAGCTGAAATCCAGCTATGGTGAGTTGGATCTGGCTGAGTTCCAGTTGGTTTGGGCTTTTCCTTCACCAGTTGCCTTCCTGAGTGCTAGGGTTCTAGGGATCTGGCAATCTACGTATCCCTAACACTTACAAAAACATATCAAAAAGACAATAAAAGGTAAAATGCATACCTATCCTAATTTATGCCTAAATGCAACCCAAAAATCCGTTTGCGAAGCAAAATCCTAAGAGCTAGGTTTGTTTTAATGCATAGGAATGATGATAAACTGGCATTTATCACACACCCATGCTTATCTTTTTCTAGTCTCTTCGCAAAACTTTAATTTTTACAAAATAGAATTTTGGGGAAATCAAATTTTTTTGACTTTTAAGGAGAAAAAGATTATGGGACCCTGGTTAGTCTAATCACAAGAGGTACGGGATTTGTTAAAGATAAACATTAGGATTTATTTTCGGATCCAGAAATTAGACAAAAACGAGATCAATATATCCTCCAAAAAATTCACAGATTAACCCCTTGTTAATTCAAATGACTCGAAATTTTTGTTTTCAGGATTTTTCTAGTTCTTGAATCTGATTCGCAACTTGCAATAACCTTTAAAACTTTGTGTCTGTGCTTGTGAAAAGCCAACATTTATAAGGGCATGTTTTTGGTTTAAGACTTTTTTTTCTCTCCCCCATGCTTATTTTTAGCTTAGTCTTACAACAGATGTGTCAGGATCATCATTCCCATTACCAATCCTCGAGGGGGCTCTGGCGCCGGTACTTCAAGATAACACTATCCATGGCACCACCCAAGAGCTCACAACTCCAAAACACAATGCGGTGTAAAGGGGCGTTCCAAGCAAACTCAAGCTCTTGCTCCGACATTATAGGTAGAGCACCATCCAAGATACTTGAGTTGCAAAAATGTGCTTTAATGCTCCATCTAAAGATATGTAATATAGATATAGAGCAATGCCAAGGCAGTAACATGTTGACATCATGTCCTCAAAGGAGGCATTTTCCTCCTTCTCGACAATGGGAACTCAAACCAATGATCTGCTTCAAACTTTTACTAAGGCCAAACAAGGGGGTTTTTCTAATTTTAGTTGTTTTTAGGTGTTGGCTTGTGTGTGAAATTTGACACAGGAAGTTTTTCATGAAATGCAAGTTTTGAATCAGAAACTAAGCCAGATACTTTCCATATTACAAAAGAGGATCAAATCACTTGAACTACCACGAGTTCAGGTGGAATTTTAGAGAAGGATATCTGATCTAGTCTAAAAATAAATCTTGAAATTCTAATGATCAGATTCGTATCGTCATCCCTAGTTTGTTAAAGATAAAATCCCTTTATACCAAAAGTGAGTTTTCAACCTTAGTCTCAATTTGAAACTTTTCCTCAAAAAGTTTTCAATTTATTTTTTATTTTTGAGTACGCATGCAAGAAATTAAAACGTCAAAAGAAAATGCATGTTTTTAGGTTTTGAAAATCCTAAATGGATCATCAAAATTTTAAAAACACCCCCCCATGCTTATGATATGCAATGTCCTCATGCATTAGGAGGGAAGAGGGATCACCTTAATGAAGGGCAGTTGGGTTTAGGATGGTCAAACCCTGGTAAAAGAAAGGGAAAAGAAAGCAGGAAAAATGATGGGTTACCTCCCATCCATTGCTATCTTTTACGTCATTTAGTCAGGAATGAAGGTATGCACAGAAGATGGAAAGTCATGTAAATAGTTGGACACTTGGATGCCCTCATAAAAGGTGTCTTCTTTTGGATCCCTAAAAAATTGATTAGAGGAAATATAGGGATCAAAGTTGGATGGAAAATGATAAGTGTAGCTCGATTTTGGCCAAAGTTTTAATTTAGAAGGGAAGCCAAACTCGGGTGGATCTAGTGGTAGGTCCAATGGAAAGGGTTTGGGGGAAGAATGGTGAAGGGTGGGCGAAATTAGAGTGGAAGGGTTGGTTGAGAGAAGAGTGGGTGGGTTAGGGAACGGATCAGGGGGATCATCAGGAATGGATTGTTGTTGAAGACAAGTCTCCAAATCATAAATTTCGCCGACCACTGATTCTGAATCTGATTCCTTAAAAATATTGTGGTTGGTAAGGGTATCTATCAACATTATCTCCTCCACTATATTTGAAATTTCAGTATCTAAGTCCTCAAAAAGTTATCACCATGGAATCTCTTGGAGGATTTGAAAATATCTAGAGTGATAGTTTGGCCTATGCAGGTGATATCCATTTTGCCTATGTGGCAATTGATATTTGCCTTTCCAATGGCCAAAAAGGGTCGTCCAAGGATTATTGGGGCATTTAATAAAGATTCAGGTACCTCAATGTCAAGGGCTAGAAAGTCTGCAGGGAAGACACAATTCTAGACCTTGACCAAAACATCCTCAATAATCCCACAAGGTTTGATTGTAGATTGATCAGCTAATTACAAGGTAACCTCGACAAGTTTTAATTCACCGATCTAAAACTCTTCAAATAAAATCTTGGGAATGATATTAACTGAGGCACCAAGATCAAGGAGGGTGCAATCAATGGTAGTATCATCCATAATCATTGAAATTAATGGTGCCCCCGGATCTTTCATCTTAGGAGGCAGCTTGCTCTGTATGACAGAGCTTACTATCTTTGAAAGATGTCCCTGTCCTAGATTTTTGGCCTGCCTTTTTGGAGTATAGATCTCCTTCAAAAATTTGTGTAGGCAGGTATATATTTGATTGCATCTAGGAGAGGAATATTGATTTGAACTTGCCCAAATAGATCCATGAGTTCTTTTGTGGTGGGCTCAGATTTCTTTTTTCTATTGGTAGTGGGGTGGAGAGCTTGTGGAAAAGGGATAGGAGTCGTGTCTTGAGAATTTTGTGTTTTTTTTTCTTCCTGATGTGGGAGTGAAAAGTTGATTTGCACAGGGATGGGGATGTCACTAGGTTTTTGTGAAGGCCCGGGATCAGTGGTGGTTTTCCCACTCCACAATGTAACTGCATGTGCAGTTGGATTATTATTTGGAGGAGGTGGGGGGCCCTGTGGATGTGGAAACCTGGGAGGCTGCTAAGGTGGTGGATTAGTAGGAGACTGATTCGGGTGGTGTGGATTTCTACCTGAATACTGGTTCCTTTGGTGATTAGGGTTGGGCATGGGTTGGGAGGGTAAATGTCTTGCAGGTCTTTGAGTGGGAGTAACCCCAATCTGATTATTAAGATTTGTCATGGTGCGGGTTACTTCTATCATCTTTGTCTGCATTTCCTGCAAGGTTCTCATCACCTGGGCATTGATGTCTTGTTGGGATGGCTTAGGATGCGAGGTTGGATTAGACCCATACCCATTAAATTGATTTGGTTAGGGAGGAACCTGATTATTGCAGGAGTAGTTCGGGTAATTCTTCCAATTGGAAGAATTTTTAAATGGCTCTTGGATGGCAAAAATATTTTGAATGGGGTTAAGATCTGGATAGTTGTAGTTCCCCAGTGAATCATGGGCAACCTCAGAATACTGGTAATAATCAGCAGGAGTAGTGTTGAGATTATGCAAATTTTCTCTTCGTGGAAAGTTAGGTTAGGTCAGATGTGGATTGTGTGGAGCTTGGGTTGATGTGGCAAGTATTTCCTCAATCTTCTTTTGATTGATGTGCATCTGGTCAAGTTTTTGTGCAATCATTTGAAGATCATCTTGGGTTACAAGAATAGATTTAGTGCCTACTTCATGAACATTGAACTGCGGGTTTGGAGTTCTGCAAAATGTGTTCATGGAAGCTTGATTAAATGAGTTTTCACTCATTTCTTCAAATAGGTAGTAGGCACTCTCAGCATCCTTATTCAAGAAATTGCTACCACAGAAGGCATCGATGAAACGTCAGATTTAATCTTCTAATCCATGATAGAAGATCTACACGAGTTGCCATAAAGGAGGTGCGGGAAACTTCTTAGGAGATCTTGAAATCTTTCCCAAGAATCATGGAAAGTCTCACCAGATTTCTGTTGAAAGGTCATAATAGATTTTCACAGGGAATTAGTATGACCTATGGGAAAGAATTTCTTGAGGAAGGCACTCTTGAGCTGAGGCCATGTGGTGATGGGTTGGCCAATGGTCCTGAACCAGTAAGCGGCCTTATCTTTAAGAGATAATGGAAATAGCCGCATTAGCCATAGGTCCTCTTGCACATTTCGGGAACGGGTTGTTTGTGCAAGAAGAGTTAGCTCTTCAAGGTGGCTGAATGGGTCTTCCCTAGGAAAGCCATGGAAGTGTTTAATCAGGTTCAAAACCATCGGCTTGATCTCGAAGTCCCCTTCTGGTATGACCACTCCTAGTCGTTCCTCATAATAAGGATCATAAAAATCTTTTAGAGGAATAATACGATGTTGATAGGGTGGTGCATTTCACCTTTGGTTGGCTAGGTTTTGGATATTCCTAGTCAATGTTTGTTGATTGGCATTCAGTTGAGCAATTTGCTCAGCCATCATTGTCAAGAGATTAGGTGGGGGGCTTGATGTTGTAAGTGAGGCAAATCAACATTAGGGAGCTTCAGATGTAGAAAGTCAAAGGTGGAGGGGTTTTGGGTGGATGGGTCAGAATTAGGGTTAGTGGTGGGATTAGAGGTAGAAGTGGATGAGTTAGTGATTGCGCAGCAAAAATACACCTGCAATTGTGCCGTCTTGTGCTATTTCCTAGCATTACCAGTGCATATTAGGTATCCATAGTCACATTTGTAAAAATACACGCATGCATGCATTTAATTGAGAGGGGAGGAGAGTGAATAAAATGGCCTCGCAATTCACATTTTCCTCAAGTGTTGCCTTGCAAAATCTCCATCATTATTTTCTATTTCTATTTGACTTTGAAATTCTTCTTTGCACGGCTGCAGGCATGGCCACTTCAACCTCTTCCTCGCGCCATGATCTGCAAAGCTTGCCCTGTAGTAGCCACTCCCTGCCAAGCCATGCACAAGCAATGCACAGCCAGGGCATGGCTGTGCATGCCTTCTTCCTCTATAAAAAGAGCTCGGCTCTCTTCTTTGCGGGGAGCTTGGTCACACAAAAAAAATCCAACACACTGCAGCTCTTCTTCTCCAGGCCATCCCCTCCCCTCTCCCTCCATACGCAGCCTCTCCTCCTCTGAGGAGCCACTCTGTGGGCAAGAGCAACCACCACCGCCCAGCTAATCAAAGAGCCGGTGGGCGTGGTGGTTCTCTTCCCTATTTCAACGTTCAAGCCAACCCCGCCATTGCAACAAAGCTTCAAGCTTTGAAGCTCAACCAGCCACCGCGCGGCCCTACAGCAGCCGGCCAAGCTCCACCACGCACGCCAGCAAAACACCCACAGGCCACCGCACACCCTGTCGCGCTCCTTCGCCCACGGCCCAGCCCTCTCCGCGTGCCCTGTCGCAAACCGCCTCTCCGCAGCCCAGCCAGCGTAGCCTCTTCCGAGCTCACGCCGAGCCGTCCACGCCTCCCGCACTCACAGCATCGGATAAGCCCGGTCGCGCGGCTCACCCCGGCACTGTAGCCACTGTTCACGCGTTTCAGCGGAACACTGTGGCTACAGTGCGGTGACCGGTAAGTTTCTCACTTAACCGGTCACCCGGCGCGCCGCAACCACTGCTAGCCCGCGCCCGCGTCCAGCCCCGCGCCCGCTCCCGCGTCCAGCGCCCGCCCTCATGTCTGCGTGCGCCCGTGTCTGCCAGCACCCACACCCGCCCACGTCTTCGCCTGCATACTCTCACTCGCTCCCAGCGCCTGCATCTGCCCGCACCCGACTCTTCACGTAGCATGGTGCGCTGCGGTCCTTCTCCCGCACGCTCCCTCCCTCCAGCGAGCATCTTCGTGTGCATACGCGCCTCCACGTGCGCGTGAAGCATCAGACGACGCCCCACTACTGCAGATAGCTTAACCCGCCTTTCCTTCCTCAGCAGGTGCCCTCTCTCTCTCTCTCTCTCATCGCACTCTCTCACACTCTCTGCACACACATACACACTCACACTCACACTCTCGCACACACACTCTCACTACTATATACTTATATATATATATTTATATACATATATATATATACTTATATCTATACATATAGTAGTACCTATATACTTAAGTATTAGTATACATACATACATACATATATATATATCTATATACTTATATATATATATATATGTATATATACATATATATTTATATATATACATATACTTATATACATATATACACATATACTTATACATATATTACTATATATATATATACAAATATATATATACATCTATATAGTTATATATACATACATATACATATATATATATCTATACATATATCTATCTATACATATAGTTACATACCTATATATATATACATATATATATATATATACACATATAACTACATATATACCTATATATTTATAACCATATATACATATAGATATATTTACATATATATATTTTTTCACATCACTTACCATACATTGTATCGTGGGAATATCTGCACCAGTTGCTGATATTCCCCGATACACGCATACAGAAAGCGTGTTCGCATTCATCTTCCATACACTCCACATGGCACTTCATCCTATTGGTTGCGTCTTCCTAGATGACGACCGACTCGACACCGTGCTACACACCATCTCCACCTCCACCCCCACCCCTTTATACATATATAATATATACATATATATATACTATATTTACTTTATTTTTATTTCTCTTTCTTGCCATTAAAAGGATAAACAAAAAAATATATAAAAGAGAAAAGATAATCCTTGACTTGCAGGTACTCAGTCTTGCGACTAGCAAGACTAATTTTGGAACCCTAATTTGGCTCAAAGCCAAGAACCTAATTTTGAGGGTGTGCCTCAAGGACAAGAATTATCAGAAAAAAATATAAATAGAAAAACACCAAAAACATAATAAACGAATGGAAGAGAGTTATTGTAGGAAAGGCGTAGAAACTTCACTTCTAATCCCACTTCCCTGAGTTCGACCCTGGGCCTAAAAGTGACCAAGATAAAATCAAATAGGCCAGGTAAAAAAATATTTTGTAAAGAGATGGTTAGGCTCGATTTAAGTTAACCACTATCCACACTTCAATGATAAAATCACCATATTAACACACCTATCCGAGTCTACACCATAATCTTTCCTGGCACCGTTGCCGAGGAAATGCGTATTCAAGTAAGTTTCTATTCCATTCCTTTCATTTTTTTTCTCTTCTCTCTTCACGGGTTTTTTGTTTATTGCTGTGCAGGTGAACCTGTTGCAAGGAGAAGGCAGGTAGACGAAGTCAGAAACGTGAGCAAATCCATGGCGGGAACTAGAGCGTGAAGACGCCGACACCGCACTCGAGCTCCGCACACGTTGCTGAACAAGTAAGTCTTTCTTTCTTAGCAACCTAGGTTAACTGTCACCTTAATAAAAAATATATATATATATATAAATTAGAAAAACTTCTTGGGATCTCTTGGGGCAAGTGGATTAAAATTCACTTGTTTGATTGATTGCCTTTACTCCCACCGCCCCAGGATTTCCCATAAAACTTTGCATAGCAAAGATCCAAGAATCTTGATTCTTGAATCATTCGCCGTGTGAAGTATTCTTTGAGGCAAATAAAAATATTGATTGCCACCCGTCTTTGCCTCATTTATCTGCAAATTCGAGATCACATTTTTGGTGGGGAGACTTGGAATTGAGTTGATTCCAACCTCACCATGACCTTTCACTTGCCTAAGATTCTATCCCGAATATTTCAACCCCAACAATTTGATTTTCTTTATCTTTTGGTTGAGCCTTGTGTGTGGAAATCATTTTGGTGATTGGGAGCACTTGAATTGAAGTGCTTTGGCTCCCTTTCACACTAATCTAAAACTGATTCGTGCACCCACACATTGAAATCTCCATTTAGGGAAGCCATTGCATTTTAGCATGCATTAACCAACTGACATTGAAGAAGGGTTTGTTGGGCTTAGAAGAAAACTTGTATTCTCTCAAAACCCGAAGATTGGTTGAATTGGTAATTCAGAGAAATCCTAAAATTTAAACTACTTAAGGCTGAATTCTAAAAACCATTCACCAATTAAAACTTCAATTCGGGGAGATTTTCCTGTTTCATGCTTGATTTACACACTCTAAAAATCAATCACTTGGGCATTACCTGTAAATAATGTCCACATTCCAGAAGCACTTGATCCTAAGCCTCTAACTAAAATTGGTAGCAACTTGACCCTTATTAAGGATTGGAGGTCTAACTACCTGCGTGTAGCGCCTACGTGCTGGTGAGGGTTCCCGCGTGCTATCGGGTGTCTAAGACTGGGGAAAATGGCCTTTTAATCTGGCCCAGTGGTTCCGCGGTGCTCGCATTCGGTTCTGTAGTCCGTGATAGTAGGTAACTTAGATCTTTATGTCTAAGGGCACACTATAGAGGTTAGGAATTTGATTGTATTGATTTGTCATCAAGTGTACCTTTGCGACATCATTTCTCTCATCTTTTTTTTCCCTTCATATCCCCCCAATTCTTCCTGTAGTAGTGCATGTTTGGGAGGAGGTCACAAAACCCTGAACTGTGTGAATTGTCTGATAAATTTAGAAAAGAAGCCGAATCGTCGTCCTTCTCCACAAACATGGCTGCACGCCCACCCCCAAATCCCAAGGGAGGAAACCGCCCTCAAAACCCACCAGGTGGTGGAGCCTTAGATCCCATAACCCGCCTCCAAGCCCAAATGGAAATGTATAATGAACAAATTGAAGCCATTAGGGAAACATTAGAGGAAATGCAGAACCCTCCCGAATGGGAGGAGCCTAGGTCTCTTAGCTCGTATCAGAATCCCGCTGCTACAGAGGCCATTGGACAAATTTGGGTCCCCATGGGTGGGGACGACTTTGAACTGAAACCTAACATAATTGGCCTGATAAATTTTCACTTCCATGGTCTTTCAAGTGAAGATCCTTTTCTCCACTTGGAAGACCTAACCCGATTGGCTGAAACTGTTAAACCAAGAAATATCAGGTTACCTATAGTCCTCATGAAAATGTTCCCGTTTTCATTGCAGGATAAAGCGTCGCAATGGTTACGCACCCTTGGGAGAACCATCCACTCTTGGGAAGAGATGAGAATAGCATTTCTCAAGAAGTTCTTCCCAATCAGGCGAACCAATGCGCTTCACCGTGCTATCACTTCATTTACGCAACAAAACGACAAACAATTTCATGAGGCATGGGAGAGGTATAATGACCTCCTCAGGAAGTGTCCGCACCACAGTCTGCCTAAGTGGCATATAGCTCAGATTTTCTACTATGGGCTAAATGAGACTTTGAAGCAGATTGCAGACACTCCCTGCGGAGGGAATTTTATGAATAAAGACGAGAATGGAGCATTCGAATTGTTTAAAAATATGAGCGAAAACTCAATGAACAATGCTTCCATTGTCGCCTTTAATCGTACCAGCCTGCCCCGAAATGTCCACGAAGTTGACACGGGACCCTCCCATTCATCCACTGATCTTAGTCTTATCGCACAAAAATTGGATGAAGTCTCCGTCGTGCACAACAAGCTGGACGAGCTTCTGGCCAACCCCGCCTGTTCTATGGCAAACACCCCCACTTCACCACTTCGTCACAATCCCAATTCTTCCAACACCAGGCTTATCTCAAGAAACCCCGTAAGACCTTCCTTACCGAGTGTCGCGCCGAGCGATTCTGTAAGTCATGTGGATCTGGCTTCTGCGAGCCAGTATTTTGACACAGAGGACCAAGCCTTCGTGTGCTCGAACGCATATTTACATGTGGACACGTCTTCTGGCATAGAAGACGCTTGCGCCTTGGGGAATAACCCATTCTCTTCCACTTATAACCCAGGGTGGCATAATCATCCAAATTTTGCATTGATCAACAACTCGCAGCGCCAAAACCCTACGGGTGGACCAATGCGACCGTCCGCACCTGTCATCCCAAGGGCCCAGTCTAATCCTATGGCAAATCCGCCATCAGGCCCTTGTGTACCGCAAGCTGAACACGCATCAAGTCCTCTTGACAAATTGATGCAAATGATGACGGAAATGTCAAAGCGCCATGAAGAGAACATGACCTCCCTTCAGCACAAATTGGCGCAGCAGAATGCTGAGATCAGTCAACTACGCATGGCGACTCGATCTCAGGGCACTCTCCCTGCCCAACCTGTTCCCAACCCACGAAATTTCGTACCCCGTGGTCCTCAACCACAGGTACGACCTTCTCAGGGGTAGGTTAATCAGATTCTGTAGGCTCCGAGCATTCCACCGGGATTTCAGGCTAATCCTGCTGCAGCACCTCACTCTTATGTCCCTATTGCAAACCCTCCTCCGCTGTATGATCCCACTGGACCTGCATCGTCCAATGCGATCACTACGAGGAGCAGTAAGCAGATCGTCGATCCACCTCGACCTGATCCTGGCCCGTCTTCTTCGTTGCCCTCTCATTCGGGATGCGCACAGCATTCGCGAGAGGACGATACGCCCAAAATGGTGCCAGAATCAGTCCCATTCTCTGAGGCTCTATTGAGGGAGCCAAAAGGCAAAAAGAAAGATATGCAGACCTTTGATAACCTGTGTAATTTGTTCAGGGATGTAGAAATCAAGGTACCCCTGTTAGAGGCTATCGACCACATACCTACTGTCGCCCGATTTTTCAAAGACTACACAACACCCAGGCGACAATCAAAGAAAACTAAGAATCCAGTGGTTCTCTTGCCTCATGCGAGTTGTGCTATACTGTCAAATTTACCACCGAAGCAGAAAGATCCGAGCACACCGCTTATTTCCTGTAGCATCCAAGACTGCAATTTTAACCGTGCCCTGCTTGATCTAGGATCTTCCATAAATCTAATACCAACCATCATGCTCGAAAAATTTTCCTTGGGAAATCTGAAACCCACCCCTATCACGTTATAGTTGGCAGATCGTTCTGTCAAAATTTCGAAGGGTGTAGTGGAAGACATGGTGGTTAGGGTCAACAGTCTCTATTCTCCTGTTGACTTTCTTATTTTAGATATGGAAGTTCCTAGCTTACTTTCTGATTGTCCGACCATCCTTGGTCGACCTTTCTTAGCCACAGCCCATGACCTTATCGATTGTGAGTCGGGCTGTATTGAGATTGTCGTTGGATCTGAAAAGCTCAAGCTTAACATCTTCAAGGTAGCCAAGAACTTTGATTGCGATTGTATTGTGGATGACACGTCTGATGAGGACATGGCCATCAGCGCGTGTATCGGACTAATTGGGACCAATGCTGGCTGCTGCGGATTACCTGTAAACACTGACGATTGCCTGACCGACACATATTGTGACGTTCCCCCATCCCTCCCTATTCCTGTACCTTCTCCTGACCAGACTTCTAACAAGGTTTCCTCCGCTTCCCATACCTCATGGTCTAAGTCATATCCGGGCTACTCACCACCGGTCCACACTCTTGAAGACTGGATTGCCCTTTCTTTCCCGCCAAATCAAGCGGATTTGCAACTCTACACTGGGACCTTGAGCCCACATCCTACTCACTGGGGCTATTCCCTTTTGGATCCATATATCCAAGAAGCCCCTCTTCTTGGCCAATCTGAGGGCCAACTTCTTCCTCCTGACTTGTTCTCCGATCTACCTGGGACACTCTCGTCCCAGGAAATACCAGATCTTTCACCACCCACCATCACTTTTCACTCCACTTTTTTATATATATATTATTAAGGTGACAAGTTAACCTAGGTTGCTAAGAAAGAAAGACTTACTTGTTCAGCAACGTGTGTGGAGCTCTAGTGCGGTGTCGACGTCTTCACGCTCTCGTTCCTGCCGTGGATTTGCTCACGTTTCTGACTTCATCTGCCTGCCTTCTCCTTGCAACAGGTTCACCTGCACAGTAATAAACAAAAACACCCATGAAGAGAGAAGAGAAAAAAAATGAAAGGAATGGAATAGAAACTTACTTGAATACGCACTTCCTCGGCAATGGCACCAGAAAAGATTATGGTGTAGACTCGGATAGGTGTGTTAATATGGTGATTTTATCGTTGAAGTGTGTATAGTGGTTAACCTAAATCGAGCCTAACCATCTCTTTATAAAATATTTTTTTACCTGGCCTATTTGATTTTATCTTGGTTACTTTTAGGCCCAGGGTCGAACTTAGGGAACTGGGATTAGAAGTGAAGTTTCTACACCTTTCCTACAACGAATCTCTTCTGTTCGTTTATTATATTTTTGGTGTTTTTCTATTTAGATTTTTTTCTGATAATTCTTGTCCTTGAGGCACACCCTCAAAATTAGGTTCTTGGTTTTGAGCCAAATTAGGGTTCCAAAATTGGTCTTGCTAGTTGCAAGGCTGAGTACCTACAAGTCATGGATTATCTTTTCTCTTTTATATATTTTTTTGTTTATCTTTTTAATGGCAAGAAAGAGAAATAGAAATAAAGTAAATATAGTATATATATATGTATATATTATATATGTATAAAGGGGTGGGGGTGGAGGTGGAGATGGTGTGTAGCACGGTGTTGAGTCGATCGTCGTCTAGGAAGATGCAACCAACAGGACAAAGTGCCACGTGGAGTGTAAGGTGGATTGATGGAAGATGAATGCGAACACGCTTTTTGTATGCGTGTATTGAGGAATATCAGCAACTGGTACAGATATTCCCACGATACAACGTATGGTAAGTGATGTGAAAATATATATATATGTAAATATATCTATATGTATATATGGTTATAAATATATAGGTATATATGTAGTTATATGTGTATATATATGTATATATGTATATATATATAGGTATGTAACTATATGTATGTATATATAACTATATAGATGTATATATATATATATATACATAGATATATGTAGATAGATATGTATATATATATATGTATATATAGTTATATATATATATATATATATATATGTATAAGTATATGTGTATATATGTATATATATATGTGTATATAAGTATATGTATATATGTAAATATATATATATATATATGTATGTATCTATGTATACTAATACTTAAGTATATAGGTACTACTATATGTATAGATATAAGTATATATATATATGTATATAAATATATATATATATAAATATATATATATATATATATATATATAAGTATATAGTAGTGAGAGTGTGTGTGTGTGAGAGTGTGAGTGTGTATGTGTGTGCAGAGAGTGTGAGAGAGTGCTGTGAGAGAGAGAGAGAGACAGAAAGGGTGCCTGCTGAGGAAGGAAAGGCAGGTTAAGCCATCTGCAGCAGTGGGGCGTCGTCTGATGCTTCACTCGCAAGCGCAGGCGCGTATGCGTGTGAAGATGCACGCTGGAGGAAGTGAGCGCACAGGAGAATGACCGCAGTGCACCGCACTACGTGAAGAGTCAGGTGCGGGCAGACGCAGGCACTGGGAGCAGGTGAGCATATGCGGGCGAAGACGCGAGCAGGTGCAGGCGCTGGCAGACGCAGGCACACGCAGATGCGCAGGCAGGCACTGGAGCTGGCGTTGGGCTTGACGCGGACACGGGCTAGCAGCAGTTGTGGTGCGCCAGGTGACCGATTAAGTGAGAAACTTACAGGTCACCGCATTGTAGCCACAGTGTTCCGCTAAAACGTGTGAACAGTGGCTACAGTGCCGGGGCGAGCCGCACGACCGGACGTATCCGGTGCTGTGAGTGCGGGAGGCGTGGACGGCTCGGCACGCACACGGAAGAGGCTGCACCGGCTGGGCTGCGGAGAGGCGGTTCGTGACAGGGCGTGCGGAGAGGGCTGGACTGTGGGCGAAGGAGCGCGACAGGGCACGCGGTGGCCTGCGGGTGTTCTGCTGGCGTGCGTGGTGGAGCTTGGCCGGCTGCTGCAGGGGCACGCGGTGGTCGGTTGAGCTTCAAAGCCTGAAGCTTTGTGGCAATGGTGAGGTTGGCTTGAACGTTGAAATAGGGAAGAGAACCACCACGCCCACCGGCTCTTTGATGTGTTGGGCGGTGGTAGACTCACAGTGCTGGTTGTGCACCACTGTGGGTTGCTCCTACCCGCAGAGTGGCTCCTCAGAGGAGGAGAGGCTACATATGGAGGGAGAGGAAGGGGACGGCCTGGAGAAGAAGAGCTGTAGTGTGTTGGATTTTTTTTGTGTGACCAGGCTCCCCGCAAAGAAGGGAGCCGAGCTCTTTTTATAATGGAAGAAGGCATGCACAGCCATGCCTTGGCTGTGCATGGCTTGTGCATGGCTTGGCAGGGAGTGGCTGCTGCAGGGCAAGCTTTGCAGATCATGGTGCGAGGAAGAGGTTGAAGAGGCCATGCCTGTAGCCACGTGGAGAAGAATTTCAAAGTCAAATAGAAATAGAAAATAAAGATGGAGATTTTGCAAGGCAGCACTTGAGGAAAACGTGAATTGCGAGGCCATTTTATTCACTCTCCTCCCCTCTCAATTAAATGCATGCATGCGTGTATTTTTACAAATGCGACTATGGATACCTAATATGCACTGGTAATGCTAGGAAATAGCACAAGACGACACAATTGCAGGTGTATTTTTGCTGCGCAATCATACCCCCATGCCTATCTTTTGCTAGTCCCTAGCAAAACATTTTTTTGTATTGTATTTAAAAATGATCTTAAGCTGAAGATTTTCTTCTGAGGCAACATAAGTGTGTTTATTGTTGGATATTGTGAGAACCAATTGCAGAAAAGACGACCAGTACTTTAAGTCTCACATGACAGATCATCTCTCGACTAACCAGGACTCTTGATATTTAAACCTTAAGTACGATTTCCAGGACCCAGGAGATTTTTGTCGTACTCGAGAGCTCAAGGGGTTATGGCTTGAGCTTAGTGAAGGATCAAGACTGACCAGATGAATATTAAGACTCAAGCCCAGGGTTTCACAAATTTTAAGTGCAGGTTGGTCCCAGTTTTAGCTCATGTCTTCAGATTGACTCTTAAAAAGATGACGGAAAACTCAACTCCCATTTTTTGACATTTGTGGCTCAAAGAAAATAGGGTATTTGCCGTGAAGAACTTTTTTGTAGGAAAAAGACTTTACAGATATTTATGAGATATACCGACTTATTTGCATCTTTTTTTTTTTTTGCAACACGTGTCAGTATATCTCTTACAACATTATTTGGAGGAGCACACTTTTCCTTTTGGTGGGAGAGTTCCTTTTTGGTGGAAAGAGTCTCTCCTAAATACAAGACTAAAGCCTGGGATATAAAGTCTACCTGCAAGCACAGGTAAGGACTCCACCTTCCCTAATGAACACTAGGGTTGGATCTTATGTTCACCTGGTCTTTCTTGGTATGTGTAGTGTGAACCAAGATTACTTAGGCTCTCGAGTAGAAGCAAACCAACGAATCCTGTACTGGTCTCTCAGGTACAAGAATACGTCCTTAGTTAGGAGAGATTCCGATCTATCTTGTCAATGCTTCAAGTGAATTAAGCCGAGCCTGAGCAAATCAAGCTTTTGTGGCCTGGAAAGTCTTCAAAACAGTGGTTGAATATCCATAAACACTTATTGTATTTTTGTTTCATCCTTTAGATCATTACTAAACACCATTTTCATTTTTCATTTTTTATATATATAAATATATAGGTGGAAACTGCATGATACCATAAAATACCCAAGTCCTATGGATGCCTATCCAGTTAGTAGACCTGTTTTGTTGATTTTCCATATTTTTAGAAGAAGACAAAAAAAGTGTCTTTTTGTGTGGGGGGCAAAATCAAATGGTCCTTCCAAGTATGGATTTTGAGATCATCGCCCGTGAATATAATGGAAGAACAGGAGGAGAGGAGAGGAGATGGAGATGAAAGAAGTGTGTAAACAATCAATCAAAAATCTAGACCTAGCTTAAGTGTGACTCCCTAAAAATTAACTTAACACTTGGTCTATCTAAGAAATAAGTAATGAATAGTGAATACCCAGGTGTTTAAGGGGAGGTTTGGGCCCAAGTGTTTCCCAGGAAAATCTCCAGGTGCTTGTACAAACCTGCGCCTGGTAGTTTGGCATGGCCCCTCAGCTTGAACACTAGATATAGATGACAGAATTGATATTAACTAAAGAAAACTTAAGACCTAGATAGAAAGCCTAAGTTGATGAAACCTTAGGAGTCAAATTGCTATCTATTTTAATTAGGTCTAAGTTACTAAAGTGCACACGGAATGTGGAGGGCATTGATTGGGTTATTGCCCTGTTATTTCAAATTTTTTGTGTGTGTGTGCAGGAATTGGAAGGTGGTTCTAACTTCAAACAAGTTGTCACACAATTTTATATATTTCTATCTTTTAGGATTTGCTTTAAATTAATGTGTTTAAGGGTTTCCTTTCTTAAGACTTCAAACAAGTTTTGAGATCCACAAACAAGAGGAAATCAAGTTGTATGGGTTGAGATCAATTTCCTTTTAGTTGTTTGTCTCAAAATGAAAAAGAAACCCTAATCCAATTGGTCCTAGGACAAAAATTTAATTACCAATGGAAACTTTTTAGGCTTTCTGTATTAAGTAGTGGTTCAAACAGATCAAACAGCACCACTACTTCATGGAAAATCAAACAAGGATTCCATAATAGATTTTTTTAGGATTTTAGGAATTTTTTTGATATTTTTAAAGAATTTTTCTTTGTGCTGGTGTAAAAGTTCAGAATTGATACTTGTGGGTATTTTGGACTTTTTAGTACCACCACTGACCTCAGAAAATTTTAATGATGTTATGTTATGTGTAGAATTTTACAAGGATTCCAGAAAGCTAAATTTCACAAAAATTGTATGAGTATAAAAATTCTAAAAATTCACGGACAGTAGCAAAATAGGAAAATTAGAGGGTGTGATTCCTCTGCAGTCTATGAATTTTTAAAACTTAAATACAAATCTAATTAGTTTGAAACTTGGAATAGATGTTCCCAACTTGATTTGGAATCTCTAGGTGAAATTTCAAGATTTTATGAGGATTGTGGTGTCGGGAACTGATTTCTGAAATCTGGATGGAAGTCTGGATCCGAAAATTAGAACACCAACACTTGAAGTGAAGTGGTGTTTAATGAAGCATACATGCAAAAAATGGATTTTAAATTGCACCACTCCACTTAATTAAGGTATTTAAGATCCTGAAAGCCAAGTTTAATATTTTCTTGGTAGTTGTTAAGGATAAATGTGACAAGAAAGGGAGAACCAAGCTAAAATCGTGGGAAGAAAAGGAACTTTTGAGCTCTCCTTCCAAATTCCCGCTTCCTTCCTGCAATACCTGCACACACAAGAGAAAAGAAAGAGAAGGGGATGAGATCCACTTCAAGCAAGAGAAAAATTGATTAAACAAAGCCGTGCCTCCCCGGCAATGGCAGCAAAAAGTGATGCGAAACTTAAAGTGATTTGTAATTAGGGTTTCTAGAGTCGTAACATGTGAAATCGCATACGCTTTTAAAATTTGTAACCTAGATAGTGGGGTATCTAGGGTCGTTCAAGGAGGCAATTTGTTTGCGAAAATATGTCACTTGCTTGGAAATGAAATTCACCTTTCTTTTTGGTCTTTTCAAATATATATATTTTTAGGATTTTGAAATAACGGGAAACATGAGTTGTTAGCGGGAAAGTAACAACTATGATCACTAAGATAACACCTAAGTGACAAATAATTCCTCTCCCTAAGCTCACTCTAGGCACATGGAGGCCTAGAGTAATTAGGGAGAGGGAGTGAAGAGTGCTAAAATTATAGCAATTAAAATGCAACTAAAAAGAAATTTCAAAGAAGGCAACTTGATTAATGAGAATGTGTTGTACAAAAACCCTAGTAGAGGAAAGCTTCTACAACTATAATTTTAAGTACAAAGTAAAGAAACACTAATCCTCTAAAAAAAATGATGAAGAGGAGAGGCTCCTTGCTCCAAGCCTAGTAGCTCCCAGGCTTGAAAAGAAGTGCTCCAACTCTTTCTCCTTGAAAGCTCCTCCAAATTGATGTCCTCCAAGGCAAACCTCAAGGTGGGCATGCCTATGCTGCTCCTAAGGGTGGATGTGCACCACCCTTCTCCTCCAATGCCTGGTTGTCCTCCAAGTAATGAAGATCCTTGTCCTTCTTGGCATGACACAAGGAAGAAGAGAGAAGGGGAAGAAGGCACCAAGGGGGCAGGTAGGATGCCCCCTTAATCTTCTTCTCTTCCTCTCCTTCCTTGGTCGTAGGTTAGGGTGGATATGGGGTAAAATATACTAAGGGAGGATGAATTTTTTTGGTGTAATATGATAGGTATTTATAGAGGTGGAGAGGGGGGTAGTAGGCGTGGGTTAGGTGGATGGCTAGGATATGTTTAGGCTGTGGTTATGGGAAGTTAATTTGATCCTAGGGCTAGGGTTAGTTGGCGCCAATCAAGGGGGTGCCATGGGAGGTAGTTATGGTGGTGGGGTCCCTTGAAGTTGGCACCAAAATAGGTCTTCTAGAAGGGGGTTAGGTGGCACCATGTAAGGAAGGGTTGGGCTGTATTTGGTGGATGGATGGATGGCCATGATGGGGTCTTAAATTGGTGCCAAAAGAGAGGCTTCTAGAAGGGAGGTTTTGGCACAAACTTTAGGCGTCTTATGGAGGATGTTGAGAGGTGAAGGGATGGCTTGGGTTGGTGCCAAAACAAGGGTGGACTAGGTAGAGCTTAGGTGGACTAGGTGGGCTTAGTTGGTGGAACTAGTTAGGGTTAAGTTGTAGGTGGTGATGGCAAGGGAGCTGGGGCCTAGCTAAGCAAAGCTAAGCTAAGGTAGCTTAGCTAGTAATGGAGTAGAGGAGGAGGCAATGGGAGATAGGGTTTGTGGAGAAGAGCTGGATAGAAGAAGTCTGGAGTTGAAATGGAGTTGGTAGTTGTTGAAGAGGATGGCATGGAGCTACTTTAGTTGGCTTAGCTTACTAGTTCTTTACTAGCTGCTAAGCCAAGCTAAATTAAGCTAGCTTCTACCAAAAGGAGCTGAGGTGAGCTGGGTCTGGTGCACCTAGGGAGGATCGAGCTAGTTGAGGTAGCTAAGGTAGCTTAGCTCAACTAAGTTGAGCTGAGTCTCTGGGAGCTGGACTTGAGCTTCCTGAGCTGAAATGAAGTCATCTTAAGCTGGATGGAGTTGGGTGGAGCTAGATGTAGCTGGATCTGAGCTGGGGTGAACTCTGGTCAACTCAGTTGGGCGAGCTAGAGCTCCCTGTGAACTAATGGGAGCTGAGATGAGCTAGATTAAGCTAAGTTAAGCTGGATCTGAGCTGACCTGAGCTATGGTGAGCTAAGATGAGCTCTCTTGAGCTGCCATTCAGCTAAGATGAGCTGGATGGAGCTAGGATGAGCTAACCCTAGTCCAAGTGAGCTGAAATCCAGCTATGCCAAGCTGGATCTAGCTGAGTTCCAGTTGGTTTGGGGTTTTCCTTCGCCAGTTGCCTTCCTGAGTGCTAGGGTTCTAGGGATCTGGCAATCTGCTTATCCCTAACACTCACAAAAACATATCAAAAGACAATAAAAGGTAAAATGCATGCCTATCCTAATTTAAGCCTAAATGCAACCCAAAAATCCGTTTACGGAGCAAAATCCTAAGAGCTAGGTTTGTTTTAATGCATAAGAATGATGATAAACTGGCGTTTAGCACTCTTCTAAGCTCACCCTAGGCAAGTGTGCGTATAGTAATTAGAAGAGAATGGGTGTGTGCACTAAGCTACTAAAACATGAAAAGCACACTAAGATTAAAACAAAAGTTGGAAGGCAAATTGTAAGTTGTATTACTAGCAATTAGATGGAATGTACCAAAATGCTTGTTACATGAAAACAAACAACAACACACTTGCTAATACAAGATATAAAGATAATGAAGAAGAAGGAGGGATCCTCTCGTAGAAGTTCTGGAAGTGTAGTTGCCCCACACTTGAAAAGGATTCTCCTTAGCTTCTTCTTGAAAGGTAGTCCTCCTCCAAGCTATCCTCCAAGATGGGCGTCAACCACCTTGCTCCTCCTCTTGCCTGGCCGTCCCCTCTAGGTGAAGAACTCCTCCTCAGTGTGGCACAATTGAGAGGAAGATGGAGAAAGAAGGCACCTAGGGGGTGAGTGGTTGCCCCCTTGATCTTCTTCTCTTCTTCTACTTGGCCGTAGGTATAGGTGGTGTAGTTGGAACTAAACTAATCGAAGAGATGGGATTTAGGTGGTGGTTAGGTGGGGTATATAGAAGTGGAGAGGGAGATGGTTACCGTGGACATATGTAGGGGTAGGATTGATTTTAAGGGAGGTTATGGGGATCCTTGGGCCTAGGTTAGTTGGCATCACTTTAAGGGATGCAAGGGGGTTGGTTATGGGTTGATTCCATCCCTTGGTCGACGTCCATGAGTGGAGAGATGCCTCCACTTTGGCACCAAATTAGGGGTTTCTAGAAGGTGGATTAGGTGTAGGGTTGGGATTAGTTGTGGTCTTAGGTGTAGAGTTGTGATGAGAGGGTTTTTGGAGGGAAAAATGGTGCCAAAAAGGGAGGTGGTTTTTGGCACCAACTTTGGTGTCCCTTGGTGCAGGTTATGGGGTGAAGAGGTGTGGTGGTGGTGACGCCAAGTTGGAGTAGGAGTAGGTGTAGGTAGGTGGCTTACTTTTGGTGGACTAGTTAGGTGGTGTTTTAGGGTTAGGTTTTTGTGGCCAAGGAGGTGACTAGCTAAGCTAAGTTATCTTAGCTAGCTTAGCTAGTAGGGAGTATGGTAGAGAGGTGGAGTGAGCTAAGGTTTAGAGGGAGAAATGCTGGAGGTAGCTGGAAGGAGCTGCATTGGAGTTGATGTCTATTGAAGTAGAGTTCAGTAGCTAGCTTAGCTAGCTAGTTCTTTGCTAGAAACTGAGCCAAGTTAATCTGAGCTAAGGTGAGATGGGTTTGGTCTTCCCGGAGAGTACCTAGTTAGCTGGAATAGGTAGCTTAGGTCAAGTAGCTCAACTCAACCAAGTTGAGCTGAGTTAGGTGTCTAGGAGCTGGACCTGAGCTGGCTTGAGCTAGTTGATGACTTCTTCAGTTGACTAGGTCTAGCTAATTGATGGTAGTAGCTAGTCCTAGTTAGGTTGAGCTTCTACTGAACTCTTCTGAGGAGCTAGGATCAACTATCTTGAGCTAGTTTGAGTTGCCATACAGCTGAGGTGCACTGAATGGAGTGGTGATGAACTAGTTTGAGCTACCATTCGGTTGAGATGAGCTGAATGGAACTAGGGATGAGTTGATCCAGCTAGAATGAGCTGGATCTAGCTGGGATCCAGTTGAATGGAGCTTCTTCTTCATCTTCTACCTTCCTGATTGCCAAGGTATGTGGGATCTGACTCTCTGCTAATCCTTGACACTCAAATAAACTCATCAAAAAGACAATAAAATGCACTGCATGCCTATCCTAAGTAAATGCCTAAATGTAACCCGAAAACCCATTTACAGAGTGAAAACCCTAAAAGCTAGATCTATTTTATTGCATAAGAATGATGATATACTGGTGATCAATTCACTTTAGTAGAGTGCTAATTAGCCTAAGTACATGTAAAACATTCCTCAGTAGATTGCAATTAGAGTTAAGTGTTAGTTTATATTAATTAAAGAATACTTTGGTAAAATTTGATATATATATATATATTTATGCAGGGTCTTGAGTGCAATTCTCTTCTTCTCCTCCACCTGCAAAGCAAACCATCGATGCCTATGTCGCTCCGCATGCAACAGCAACACCTTATCGCATGGGCATTGTTGGAGGAGATCTCGCAAGGCCCAAATGAAATGAGGGAAAGTCGGGGGAGATTTGTTAAAGCAAATGCCCACGCATTGGGTTCAAAAGAGGAGGAAGAACTACGGACATGAAGGAGGCATCCGCTCCCCCTGGCGGGGACTTCTCCATCTTCTCCACCGTGAAGGAGGCATGCACCGTGGACTTCATCAAGCAGTGTGGCCTCTGTATCCTCAACATCGCCCTCACCGTCGACGCACACACAGTGACAGAGTGTGTGCATGCCATCAACACCTTCAATTCAACCACTTGCCGCCGTCCCTTCACATCCACCACCTCTGTGCCCTCGCCGTAGTGCGCTGGCAGGCGCGCACAACATCCACACACAGCAAATCCACGTGCAGCAGATCCATGCACAGCTACATCTTCACCCGTGCTCCAGCCGCTTGCACACTCCTCTTCTTCGTCTTCTTTCCACGCCTCCCCTGTTTGCAGCAAGGAACCCAAAGCACTTCAGCAGCAGTGTGCACCACCATCATGCACCATCACCCTCGCCTAAGTGCCACCCTCGTGCGTTGCCTACCCCGCTCTCCCCTCCGCGCACGCGTGCCTCCATAGCCTGTGAGTGCCCCTTCACACGCACCTTCAACGACATTGCCGTCCCCGCCGCTGACCACCACTCCTAGCTGTGAGACCAACCTCAGCCTCCCTACGCCACACCGTTACCACTGTTGCGAGCCTCTCCTCTAGCACATCTCCTTTGCCCAGACTCATGGCCAGTGAAGCCTTCTAGCGTGCGTAGCAGCGACCTCTCTCCTCTCCCCTATTTCTCAACAATAAAGAGGGTAATAAAAATTATGCTTGCTGCCATTGCCATGCACTATTGAGTTATTTAGAGATTTAATTTAGTGAGGGGAATTTGCATGAAATGTCCTCTTATATGGGTTAATTGTGCATACTGAATTTGTCTCGTGAATAACCGAGAATGGATGTTTACTATAGGGAATGAATTTTGATTTAATTAAATTTGGTGGTGCTTGTTAGTACTAAGCTAGCAATTCAAGTATTTCGATGGTGGTGATTTTGCATGTGTGCCCTTACATTATTGATTAATTATTTAAATCAAGAAAATGCATGTACCAGTTAGTATGCGTACACGTTGAGTTTCCCGAATAAACGAGGCACTATTCACTAGTTTAAATAGGTGAATTCCTCCCTGTGGAGACGACTTAACTATTTTCATGGTTAGATTCTGAGAATTACAATGTTTTGGAAAGTGATTTTCTGCCACGCAATTAAATACAATGACACGTCATTTCATGCTAAAGTTTTCAATGAAAATCAAGATCGCTCTTTCAAATGGCGTCGTTGCCGGGGAGGAAACACGCCTATTAAGTTTTTCAAGAATTTTATGTTATTTTTATGCTATTTTGAAAGCTTTTCTGAATTATTAACTGTGGATGTTCTTCTGTGCAAAAACATGCAACGTACGTGGCGGGCACGCATGACGGAGGTGATATTTTTGGTGGACCTTGATGCCACCTGGAGGCCAACGAAGGATGCTTGTGGGCCTTGATCTCACGTACGTAGGTGTATAGAGGAACCTTTTTCTGATTTAGTCATTAGATCATAGTTTGGATTTAGTTTAGATAGACATTAGAACTTAAGTTCTGTCTTGTGGACCCTTGTTAGGCATTTTTGGGAAAGTGTTCCCAGTGTTTCTTTATTTCTTATCGCTCTTGTATGCGGGAGCGTATTTTCGGGAGCGTGTTCCCATTTTATTTAGATTATAGGATTATTTGAATTATTTGAACTGCATATAGGTTAGTTACTTAGTTATATTAGGTTTGATTGCTTAATACTTATTTTAAATATATATATATATATATTGAACTACTTACTAAAAGCTGCATATCAATAGGGCGATCATCTAGGACTGAATGAGCAGCATCTAGTTTGTCCTAATTGCATTGCAGACATCCCTTCATTGAAGAAAGCTGGAGTAAGGTATGTCTTTTTCTTGAGCATCAATTACCTGTCATGCATCTTCATTGAACCTAAATCTAAGACCACTAAAGTGCTTGAATCGAATTAATTCAATGGTCACTTTAAAAATTGGGACTGCTAAGAGGTTGGACCTTAAAATCTGTGACTTAAAATTGTGTGCAAAAGGATCTTGGTTGTGAGATTTCAAAACTCAAAACACGAATGTATGATTGCACACCTGAGACACTATGCACATCACACATAAGGTCACTAGATAAATTTCTACCTCTCCTTTTTGCACCACAAGGGAAGTTAGTCGGAAATCAACAAGCCTATTCACGAAGTTACTTCGGTTCCTCGTGCGTGGGCTTGATTCAAGACTTCCATTCCTTGTGAGTAGGTTGTAGGCACCAACGAAGGTCGGCCTAGGAAGAGTAATTCTTGCAAAACTTGTTTGGCCACCAACTGAATAGCTAAGACATAGAATCTACTAAAATAGATCCCACTGTATTTGTGTTTGTTTTGACAGTGGTAAAACTCTCTAGGAAGTTTCTGATTTCTTTTAAATCCTAAGAGAGTTTAGCCTGTTTAATTGAAAGGAATGAACTATCCTTTTTCCTATCATTTTAACCAGGATCCCATGTCCCGAGCGTATCCATCCTTTGATGGGTATATTGATAATCCATGGGATCATTCATATTCTTATCCTGGGAGCATTGGCCTGATAACTCCCACTTTTAAGTAGAGCCTAGGAGCGGGATTTTCCAACCCTGGAATCCCTACTTCTATGCAAACACCCAACCCTCCCACCCTTCATGATTCTCCGTATCGAGGTTGGACTGATACCCCTAGGCAACTAGAGCCCGAGATTGACTATCCTCCCCAATCTGATAGAATCAGCCTCTCCTCTTTTATGATAGAAATGCAAAAGCAACAAAAGGAAATGATGGAATCTATAGGAGAGATGTTGAGGAATAGTCAACAATTGAATAAAGAAATTAGACAGCTTAGCTACGCTCTTCCTAGTAATTTTGATCCCTACCCATACGACCATGATCATGAAAATAATTCTGAGGAAACCAATGACAATAGGGCTATCGTTTTACGTAGCTATCACTTAGACTCTCTCAATGAGACACGACCACTAGAGGAGAACGATCCTAGTAACTATCCACCCGAGCTATATTGGAGTCAAAAGAAAGGGAAGATGGTACCTCTTGAGGACCTTGATCCTAATGACAGTATTTTCCTTACCCCTGATAACCCGGGTCAAGGTCGTATTATTCATATCACTTCCCTTATTAATTATCTGGTGGAATCCCATTTTACCCTTAGTAAGCCTAATCCTGAACCTCCACTTAGGGAATCAACACCTACCATTCAACATCCTGAGGATTTAAATGCACCCAATGAAGGTGAGCCTAAGGGAATGGAGGATGAATTAGATCAATTTTGGTCTTAGGGATATAAAGAGTCTATTTTAGAGGACAAGGATGACCTAATGGAGGAACCCAAACTGAGAATCTGGAGTGAATCACAGGGGGTTATGTGTTATTTGAGGACTTGTCCCCTGAGGATATAAATAATCTGGTGAAATCCTAACTCCCCCCTACTTTTGATTTTGAAAATCATCCTCCACAAAATCAGGAGTTGATATTGGAGGAAGACAAACACAATAGTGAGAAGCCTAGGGGAGACTCTCGAGGACAAAACATGTCAATTGAGGATTTATGCCTCGAGAAGAATAAAGAATTCAGTGATATAGTCTTTCTCCATGACATTAAAGATGATAATCCACCAAAAGATATTAAGGATAATGAAGTGGCACACTAAGTCCCCGGAAAGGATGTAATTGACAAGAAAGAACCTGGGGATTGATTTGATGACAATTCTGATCTCGCTACTTCCTTAGAAACCCAACTGTTGTCAAAGCATGTTGATCATGAGTCTACTAATGAGATATTGAATGCTATTCATGACTCATCTATTATAGAGGAGTAGTTGGAGATTCATAAAACAATGAAGTTAGGTAAGGATGTGGAAGATGAATTCTTATTGGGAATGGAACCTAAACAGACTAAGCCCTCTTTGGACTTAATAATTGCTACCCAATCACTCAAGCAACCTGTAGATTCCTTACCTAATCCTCGGCTCAGATCTCTGCTCATGTACATTCTTTTTGGAGAACATATCAGTCCAGTACATCCTTGGGTAGAATGGCGAGTTTGGTTTGATGCTTGTACATTTAGTCTCGCCATTCAAGGGTTTGAAATAATTATGTTTATATCTTTTAAAATCCTTCCTGCTTTGGAGGATCCTTGTTATCCTCCACTTATTCCATTTCGGGAGGTCCCTTTTCATATTCCATTGGTTATCCCTAGACCTCCCCAGGTAACCTACGAGGTCCTCTATTTTCTTATCTTCTGGCGAGCATTTGGAATCACGTTGCGTCATCAGCTTGCCAACATCAGTGGCTACCTGTTTTCTAGGCCTACACTATTACGCATATTTTTAGGGCCTAGCTTTTTCTGTCTGGAACCAGACTTATAGGTTCCCTATAAGTTTGGCTGCTGATAGAAAATGCAGCGCTTGTTGGGAGGCAACCTAGCGTTCTGAATAACACCATCATTAGGTGATTTCCTTCCTTTCTCCCCCTATTTTAATTTTACAATGAGGACATTGTAGGATTCAGGCATGGGGGGGTGAATTTTGCATTTTAGGCAGTATTCATGCATTTAGGTTAGGTGCATTAACATTAAAAAAAAATTGAGTTGAATTGGTTAGTCTATAGCAAAACATCTTTGTCATGGAGGTGTCATTAAAGATTTTTCTTCTTAAATTATTTCTTAAGTTTAGAATCTAGTACATTTACTTCACTTGCACATAGACTGGGTAATGGATCTTTGAAGAAAACTAATAAGCATTTTTAGTCTACTAAACCCTTCGACAGTTAATAGGGAGTCAGGCATACTATCTTCTAGTAGATCCACCTCATATTTGTGAGAAGAAAGTATAGAGATTACTGATGTGCTAAGTCTAGTGCAAGGACTCTTAAGTTTTGGACAATTAGATGATGATACCTCAGAGTTAGGCATAGTTTTCGCTCTCTATTCCTGTGTGCATACGTTGTGTGAATTCCTGAGAGTCACCAAATAAGGCTGAGACATAGAGATTGAGTCTTAATAAAGCATGACTATGGTGGATGGTTACGACCATCCTTCATAGAGTTCGAAGGAAGGGCAATAGTGTCAAAGGTCAGAAATACGTTTGTCCTATCCATTCCTTCCCGGTGCCGAGAGTAGGCATTTCCACCAAATAAGCCACACAATATCCTCTTGACCATCATCATCCCTAATAATACCTCATAAATAAAAGTTTGCGTTGTGTTATGAAAGAAAAAGAAGAAGAAAAAAAAAGAAACAATTATATTTAGAAAAAAAAAGAGAAAAAGAAAAGAAAAGAGAGAGAGAAAAGAAAAAGAAAAGAGTCCAAGTTTATCTTCAAGATGTTGCTTCTGAGGCAACAAAAACATCCATCACGATCCACCAAATATGACCCATACCTACCTTTCAGTATTTCTGATCGCCCGAATACTGACTGAAGACTCTAACTTAGTTGTAGAGTTATTAGGACTTTAGTTGAAGTGTGAATGCCATGTGAGGCCACCAAATAGTGAGTACATTTACTAAATTAGGTGAGATTTGTGATCTCAGAAAGAAAAGAAGGAAAAGAGTGATCACAAAGGAATATTGAGAGAGCACAGTTATTTAGCCTCTCTCCAAGTTGACTTGTTTAATAGTCTAGAGATCTAGAGTCTGCAGTACTAGATTACATGTAGCACCAGATGAGTGTGTGCCACCAAATACAAATCCATTTTACTTGATATCTCCTACCTAAGCCAAAAGGCTGAGATCAAATTACATATTATTTTCTACTTTATCCCCGAGGGAAGTAGTTGCCTATCCCGATAGAATTTTATCAAGGGTTAAGTACGAACTTCAAATGTAAGTTGGCTTTTCACTTGAATCCGTTACTTAGGCTACTATCACTTCACATGAGTTTGGATCTCTAAATTTTTGGAATAAGAAAAGAAGAAATCTACTGATTATATCTATTATTTTTCACTTTTGCTAGGGACTAGTAAAACTTAGGCATGGGGGTATTTGATCAATTCACTTTAGCCTAAGTACATGTAAAACATGCCTCAGTAGATTGCAATTAGAGTTAAGTGTTAGTTTATATTAATTAGAGAATACTTTGGCAAAATTTGATATATATATATATTTATGCAGGATCTTGATTTTAATTCTCTTCTTCTCCTCCACCTGCAGAGGAAACCATCAACGCCTGCGTCGCTCCACATGCAACAACAGCACCTTATTGCATGGGCATTGTTGGAGGAGATCTCGCAAGACCCAAACGAAATGAGGGAAAGTCGAGGGTGATTTGTTAAAGCAAATGCCTGCGCGTTGGGTTCAAATGAGGAGGAAGAACTACGGATGTGAAGGAGGCATCTGCTCCCCCTGGCAGGGGCTTCTTCTCCATCTTCTCCACCGTGAAGGAGGCATGCACCGTGGACTTCAGCAAGCACTGTGGCCCTCGTGTCCTCAACATCGCCCTCACCGTCGAAGCACACACGGTGATAGAGTATGTGCATGCCATCAACACCTTGAATTCAACCACCTACCGCTATCCCTTCACATCCACCACCTCTATGCCCTCGTCGCAGAGCGTTGCCAGGCGCGCACAATGCCCACGCACGGCAAATCTGCGTGCAGCAGATCCATGCACGGCCGTGTCTTCACCTGTGCTCCAGCCAGCGTGTGCGCACGTCTTCGCCTGCGCTCCATCCAGCGTGCGTGCATGTCTTCACCCACGTTTTGCCGCTTGCACACACCTTCTCTTCTTCGTCTTCTTTCCATGCCTCCCCTGTTTGCAGCAAGGAACCCAAATCACTTCAGCAGCAGCATGTGCCACCATCACGCACCATCGCCCTCGCCTAAGCGCCACCCCGACACATTGCCTACCCCGCTCTCCCCTCCACGTGCGCACGTGCCTCCATAGTTCCAGCAGCCTATGCGTGCCCCTTCGCACGCACCTTCAGCTGCAACGTCGCCCCCGCCACTGGCCACCACTCCTAGCTGTGCGACCAACCTCGGCCTCCCCATGCCATGCCGTTACCACCATCATGAGCCTCTCCTCCAGCACATCTCCTCTACCCTGACTCATGGCCAACAAAGCCTTCTAGCGTGTACAGCAGCAGCATCTCTCCTCTCCCCTATTTCCTAACAGTAAAGAGGGTAATAAAAATTATGCTTGCTGCCATTTCCATGCACTATTGAGTTATTTAGAGATTTAATTTAGTGAGGGGAATTTGCATGAAATGTCCTCTTATATGGGTTAATTGTGCATACTGAATTTGTCTCGTGAATAACCGAGCATGGATGTTTACTATAGGGAATGAATTTTGATTTAATTAAATTTGGTGGTGCTTGTTAGTACTAAGTTAGCAATTCAAGTATTTCAATGATGGTGATTTTGCATGTGTGCCCTTACATTATTGATTAATTATTTAAATCAAGAAAATGCATGTACCAGTTAGTATGCGTACATGTTGAGTTTCCCGAATAAACGAGGCACTATTCACTAGTTTAAATAGGTGAATTCCTCCCTGTGGAGACGACCTAACTATTTTCATGGTTAGATTATGAGAATTACAATGTTTTAAAAAGTGATTTTCTGCTATGCAATTAAATACAATGACACGTCATTTCATGCTAAAGTTTTCAATGAAAACGAAGATCGCTATTTCAACTGGCATTTTTCACACCGCCATGCTTATCTCCTGCTAGTCTCTTTGCAATATTATTTTCACAAAAATGGATTTTTGGAAAAGACTAATTTTTTTTACTTTTGTGGAGAGAAAGATTACTGGGCTTTGGTTGATTGAAAACATGAAAGGCACAGGATTTGTTAAAGATAAAACATTAGGATTCAACATTGGATCCAAGAGTTAAAACAATCAGGATCAATGTATCTTTCAAAAATTCACAAATTAACTCATTGTAAATTCAAATGACCTGAAACCTTTTTGCAGTTAGGATTTCCTTGGCTCTTGAATCTGACTTGCAACTTGCATAGTTCTTTTAAAACCTTGTGTCAGTGCTTTGTCAATGCCAATGCTTATTACGATATTTACAAGGTTGTGTTTTTAAAACTTTTTTTTTGTCTCCCCCATGCTTACTCTAAGCTTAATCCTACAACAGATGTGTCAGGATCATCATTCCCATTTCCAATCCTTGAGGGGGCTCTAGTGCTAGCACTTTGAGATAGTACTATCCAAGACACCACCCAGGAGCTCACAACCCCAAAACACAACACGGTGTAAAGGGGCACTTTAATCAAACTCAAGCTCTTGCTCCGACTCCATGGGTAGAGCACTGTCCAAGACACTTGATCTGCAGAACGTGTCTTAATACTTCATTTAAAGATATGAAATATAGATATAGAGTAGGGCTGAGGTGGTAACATATTGACATCGCATCCTCATAGGAGGCATTTACCTCCTCGGTAGTGGGAACTCAAACCAATGATTTATTTGTTTTTATGTGTTGGCTTTTGTGAATTTCGACACAAGAATTTTTGCAAGAGACGTAAGTTTTTGGGTCAAAAACTAAGGTAGGTAATTTCTAGGTCACAAAAAGAGATCAAGACACCTGAATCATCATGAGTTCTAGTGGAATTAAAAGGAGGATACGTGATCTTGTCTAAAAATTGACCCAAAGATTCTAACAATCAAATCCATATCCTTATCCCTAGTTTGTTAAAGATTAAATCCCATTTTACCTAAAAATGAATCTTTTAACCTTAGTCCCAATTTTCAATCTTTTCCTCAGAGAGTTTTATGATTTTTCTATAATGATATGCATGCTAAAGAAAAATTGCATATTTTTAGGTTTTGAAAATACTGAATCAATCGTCAAAATTTAAAAACATCCCCTCTGTGCTTATAATATGCAATGTCCTCATGCATTAGGAGGGAAAAGAGATCACCTTAGTGGAAAGCGGTCAGGTCAGGATAAGCAATACCTAGGAAAAGAAAGATAAAAGGAAAGCAGTAAAATGATGGGTTACCTCCCATCTAGTGTTATCTTTTACACCATTACGTCTGGTGTGAAGCAATGCATGGAAGATGGACAATCATGTAAATAATTGGACACGTGAATGTCCTCAGGAAATATGTCTTCTTTAGGATCCCTTAAAAGATGATTGGTAAAATTATAGGCAAAATGAAATGGAAAAATGGAAGAATGGCCTGTGTCTGGCCATGGTTTGAGTTCATGATGAATGGAAAACTCAGTTGTGTCAGGTGGTAGGTCCAATGGAAGGGGAGTGGAGAAGTCAGTGCAGTGAAGTTAATGTGGATGGGCCAGGTGGAAAATCAGGAAGAATTGAAGAATGAAGATCAAACCCTAATTGATTTGAAATGTCATTGACCACATAATCATATTCAGAATATGAATCAATAAAATTTGGATCAATGGTGGTCAAAGTAGAGTAGGAATTGATCAACATAGATTTCTCAATTGTTACTTCCTTTTTATTATTAGCATCCTCAAAAAATGCATGATTGATGGACCTCCTTGAAGCTTGGAAAATATCTAATGAGGGAGTCTGGTTACCACAACTTATATCCATTTTTGCAGAATGGTAATTGATAGTAGCTATTGCAATAATCAGAAAAGGTCATCCAAGGATAACAGGGGCATTTGTGAGAGCCTTAGGTACTGATGAGAGCCTCATCATGAGCCCTAATTAGCTCATTTTGACCTGAGAAAGTAAACAAAAGCTCCTACATAACCTAAAGGAAGACTTAAGTCAAGGGTTTACTGTTCTAAGAAGGAAACATGAACTAAAGGATAAAATTACAATTTTACCATTGTAGTGCATCAAAGGGATTTCTCAAGGGTTAAACATAGGACAATTGAACTTAATAAGAGGAAAAGTGAGATGGTTCAGTCAGAAAAGGGTTATTGTGAGATTTAAGAATTAAATAACATTCTGTAACCCTAAAACAAACCCGCTTAATTCAACAAGGTTATGGTTTGGATAAAAATCAAAAAAACCCTCTAAAATTCATGGAAAAATATCCCCTAGGGTTTAGAACCTTCAAATTGCCCTTTGGAACCTATTTTGACCTATATTGGGGTCCTAGCTCAGTATTTAACCTAATTTGCATTTTTGTGCAAAATATCCAGTCAAACGTGGTCAAACCTAAAGTCTAACTTCACCATTGGATTCCTTAGGTCCAAATTAGATTTTTACCAAAATTTAGGCCTAAGGGAAGGTCATCTTGACCTACTTTGCAAAATGGTCCACCCAATTACATTCTGGCCCATAACTTTTGAAAAACCCTTGTGCAGAGCCCCCTAGCTTCCTCGCCACCCTTGCATTCAGATCCCTCCGCCATTACAGCGGAGGAATCCCACTTCGGCGAGGATTTGAGGCTGATATCTCCTAGAATCCTCAGAGATCTCGCAGATTTGGAAGGGAGATTCTCTGAGGATTTCTCCATCATCTGAACGGGATCTCCAGATCAAATTTACACCCAATCTCTCGTGCGAATGCTCGAGAGATTTTGTGTCCTACGCACCTTCCTTCTCTGGCGAGGCTTTTGTGTTGGAAGGCTTGCCCTCCAAGCACAAGAGGCTCGACCAGCGGCTATAAAAGGACCCCTGGTCCTTTGCGCATCTCCCAAGCTTGATTTGGCTGTCGATACCCTCTAAATTTCTTCCCTCCTCATCTCTGGTCAAAACGCCCACAAGCTCTGGTGACCTTCCCTCCCTCCTCTTGTCGCTCTGCCACCATACCAGTGGCAGAGTTCGCTTCGTCTTGTTCCTTCGCGTTGTGCTGCACCAGCGCATGCTTCTCTAACCTCCTCCTCATCACTGCCACCTCAGGGCTGTCTTCCCCAATGACGGCACATACGCGCAGTTCATCCCCTCTGCCTCCCTTTCGTCCCAACACCTACATATAAGTTTCTCTCTTCCCACTCTTCATTTTCCCTCATTTTATTTCATAAACTACCCCTCGATTGCCACTGTCCACCTTCATCTTCCTCATCTCTGGCTGACCTCCGGTGAGACGCACCTACCACTTCACACCTCCACATGTCTCTCCACCAATCGCACCACCTTCGCCATCACCCACTGATCACTCTCCGCCCATCCACTGACCGCCACACTCACCCCACACTTCCACCGAACAAACCCACACACACGGTCATAGTCTGACCTAGGCACGCACGCCTAGGCCATTCTAAGCCACGTCGACCCTTGCCTCACCTTCGCCATGATATGGCAAAGCTTGCCCTGTTATTTAACAGGGTCGCCAGGCCGTCTTCGTGTCATGCAGGGTTGAGCCTCCGTCTGCCATTAACACACAAGCAAGCTTGCTTGCTTCAGAGCTCTAAGCCGTGTGCTCCAGGCTTCAGGACTCCAGGCGATGTGCGTTGAGTGTGCGAGTGAATCCAACCTGAGAGCAGACTTTGCAAGGCTCACAGCTACACCAATTAGGTGGAGTTCTCCTCATGCGAGCGCCAGTAGAAGCAGGTGGGACAATTAGTCCCACCTCATAAATTCAGGGGTGAGCCGTGTGATATATATTGAATTTGTGTCTTTAGCTCATTGCCTCAAGTCACACAGGGGTGAGGTCCCTCACCCTCACTTACTCATGCCTCACCCATGACCCTTGCCCCCACAGACCTGGCACCCGACCTGATTACCTAGATCTAGCACTCCTCGCGCATCACACCCATGCTAGTGCGCCTGGACCCAGGCGCACACCCGACCCGATTACCCAGCTCTGGGAGAGCGTACCGAAGAGAGAAATAGAGAGAGAGAGAGATGCGGGGAGGGTAGCGGATAGGTTTTGCTTCGTGGTGCTATGCAGGAAAGAAGGAGCTAAGGAAGGAAGAGGCACAACAAAGAAGTGAAGGAAGAAGGTAGCGGCTGAAGGACTTAGCCACATTAAGGAAGGAAAAAGGGGAAGAAGAAAAGAGAAGCACTGTAGCCAGAGGAGCGACAGAGGAAGAGAAGAAGAAGAAGGTAGCTGGTGAAGGAAGAAGAAAGAGAGAAGTAGGAGCGGCCAAGTAGAAGAAGAAGATAAGGAAAGACAAAGAAGAAAAGAAGAAGAAGCCAAAGAATAAGGCAGAAGACGCATAGTCGTAGAGAAAAAAAAGAGAAAGAAGATAGAAAGAGAAGGCCAAAAATCACAAATCAAGCACTGTAGCAAGACTTTTTAAGACATCTGATTTTTCATCAGACGTCCGATTTTTTAGCATTATTTCCACATTGACATTACTTCTTAATTTTGATTGAATTGATTATTGCTTTCTATTAAATTGAGAGTTGTGCTCTTAAGTTTTTAGATACCTAATTGCTCCTTGTGTTCGACCTTGAATACCTTGGTTTTCGAGTTGTAAATTCTGATTTGTTTTCGTGGCAATTTCAGCTATACTATAACATAATATATTTTAAAACACGATTTCGCCTCGTCAACAGGTACCTCTATGTTAGGGACTAGAAAATCTACCGGAAATAGAAAATTCTGGACCTTGACAATAATATCCTCAACAACTCCTCGCAGTTGAATGGTAAATCGATCTGCCAATTGAAATTGAACTTTAATAGGCTTTAATTCACCAAATCGAAATTCCTTGAATAAGATCGGGGGGGATGAGATTTATAAAGGCACCTAAGTTGATTCAAGGAATACCCTCTTGACTTAGGTGCATTTATTAATCTCATCCCCATGGTCTTATTCGAGGAATTCCAATTCGGTTAATTAAAACCCATTGAGGTTCGATTACAATTGGCAGACTGAACTACCATTAAAACTCAGGGAATTGTCAAGGATGTTATTGTCAAGTTCCAGAATTGTCTATTTTCGGTTGATTTTCTGGTCCTTGATATAGAGGTACTTGAGACACTCAAGAATGCCCCTATTATCCTTGAAAGACCTTTTCTAGTTACCGCAAAAGCTAATATCAATTGTCATTTTAGAAAAAGGGATATAACTTACGGTGACTAGACTGTCTAGATATTTTCAAAGCTTCTAGGAGGTCGCTTGATCATGATTTTTTTGAGGACTCTGATGATGAAATGGAAGAAGTGATTGAGGAATTTATGATGATCCATTCAAATTCTGCTTTGACCACCATTGAATCAGATTTTATTTTGATAATGGGGTCAAAGACATTTTGGATCAATTAGGGTTTGACCTTTACTCTTCTGATTTTCCTAAGTTATCACCAGACCCACCCACACTAACTTCACCCAACACTCATCACACTGACTCTTCTTCTATTCCCTTTCCCGTGGACCTACCACCCGACCTACCCACGTATGGCTTTCATCATGAACTCAAACCATGGCCTGACTCGGGTAATTCTTCCATTTTTCCATCTTATTTTGGTCCCCATATTTTTACTACTCATCTTTTAGGGGATTAAGAGGAAGTCATCCTTTATGAGGGCATTCACGTGTGCAATTTCTTACATGATTGTCCGTCTTCTGTGCGTCACTTCACGCCTGGCTGAATGGCATAAAAGATAGCACTAGATGGGAGGTAACCCATCATTTTTCCTACTTTCATTTTCTCTTTCTTTTCCTGGTTTTGACCATCTTGAACTCGACCGCCTTTCACTAAGGTGATCTCTTTTCCCTCCTAATGCATGAGGACATTGCATATTATAAGCATGGGGGTGTTTTTAAATTTTGATGATCGATTCAGGATTCTCAAAACCTAAAAATATATATATATTTTGCATGAATCTTCATAATAGAAAATCATAAAAATTTTTGAGGAAAATTTTGAAAATCGGGGCTAAGGTTGAAGATTTATTTTAAGGTACAATGGGATTTAATCTTTAACAAACTAAGGACTAGAATGCGGATCCAATTTTTAGAACTTTTGGGTCTATTCTTAGACTAGATCAAGTATCATTTTCTAAATTTCACTTGAACTCGTAATAATTCAGGTGACTTGATCTCTTTTTAGGACCTGAAAATTACTTAGCCTAGTTTTCGACCCAAAAACTTGTCTCTTGCAAAATTCTTGTGTCAAATTCACACACAAAGCCAACATCTAAAGAAACATTTAAAAACTTAGAAAAGCCCCTTGTTTAGTCTTAGTGAAATTCGAGGTAGATGGTTGGTTTGAGTTCCCACTACCAAGAAGGAGGAAAATGCCTCCTCTGAGGATGCGATGTCAACATATTACTGTTGTTGGACAAAAAAGGAGTTTTAATTATGCATTCGTTGTAGTACACTCCTAAATTGGACAATAAGACATTTAAATTTATAAACTCAAAATCTAAAGGGAGTCTGTGGTCATTCATAGGGAGCAAATATGAAACTCACACATTAAACTTCATTTAAAATAGATGAGCATAATTAATTGAGCAAAATAACAGATGTTCAATGAATGAAACTGATCAGGTTAATATTCAAAAGATCATGAGATAAAAAGAATAGAAAGATAAAATAATGGTGATTTAAATCACCAATTATTTATCTTCATTAAGCATATATCTCATACTCAAATTATTCAAATAATCAAACAGTACCTTCAATCGATTCAATCAATGTTAACTTAGTACTTAAATAACTCAACAATGGTAGTATCAAATTAGATCAAATGTCACCTTCACAGAATAGAGGACTTAACCTTTACATAGTAGAGTGACTCACAGAAGGCACACATAGGCACAAGGCTCTTGAGAGAGCCTTCTCTCTTCTTCTTCTTCTTCTTCTCAAGCCTTTCCTTCCTCAAGGCCTTCAAGAATAGGCCTCCTTTCACAAGCACAGGCCTCCACGCCACTATCTCGCCTTCGACTTCAATTGGAAGCCTCACCATCTGCTACTGCACTGAGAAGACTGTGGGACATTTAATCCCACATCGTGAAGATTGGAGCTATTGGCGCGAGATAAAGGGAATTCCTTCCCCTGACCCCTCGCCCAAGTCACAGGGTCAGGTCCCCTTCACCCTCGCACCTACTTACTTGAGCCCACTGCTCGCCTGCAATCACGCCTACAGGCCTGCTCCCTGTTCTGGATCCATTTACCCAACTACGGTTGGGTCCTTGAGAGAAAGAAGAGAAGGAAGGAAAGAGAGAGAGGGGGGGTTTTGCACTGCCTCCCTATCTCTCTACACTTAGCTACTGAGAGGCCTTTGCCTCTTGCATCTCTCTCGAGGCTTAAAGGAAGAAGGAAAGAGGCTCTTGAGCCTCTTGCAAGTACCGTAGCATGATTCATTTAAGCCGTCTAGGCTTTATATCTATCATCTAATATCTATTGGTTCTAACCTTCTGTGGCTATATTGGTTACTTAAGTAACGTGGAATATCTGATTGAGTTTACTATTCATTTATTTGATATTATTGTGAGCTTAATTACAAGGGTTAATTGGTGATTTAAATCACCATTTTACCCCATTCTTTTTGCACTTTAATATTGACTCCCATATATGTATCATTTTTAATGGAATTTTTCTTATAATTGCTCATATTTGTGCTTATAATTGTAATCTTTGAAATTGAATTTCCATTATTGCTCCCAGTTAACGACCTCGTGCTTTCTCGAGATTATAAATTTAAGTGTTTATCGTAATTTCTCAACTATACTACAATGCATTTCTTAAACATCGATGATTTCGAATTAAAATTTATACTTTAACACCCCCCCATGCCTAGGTTTTGTAATGTCCTCATTGAAAACCAGGAGGGTACAAAATTAGTTTGGTTAAAGGTTTAGAACAAGATTAAAGGGTAGGTGAATAGGTCGGGATGATTGTTGCGAACGATTTCAAGCTTTCATACAAGTACCAAAGGTGGAGTTGACTGCTCTGAAGTTGAACTCAAAGGTGCAGTAGGATTGTAGCTCAAAGAATGATAAGAAGGGTCTCAATTTTTTGGAATGATGGGTTGCCTCTTGTTAAGCGCTAAATTCAATGCCTTTAGCCAAGCAGAAGGTAGTCAAGGAGAAGGGGTGGTCAAATCAGATGAGTTTTGTAGAACAAGCACCTTGATCAATAGCCTGGTTGGTCCAACCAGGTGCTTGTTCAGATCAACAGGCTGATGATGCACCCCAAACCCAATTAATCTGATGGGTTGAAGGATGTGAATCAATAGATACAGAGCCCACCAAATACTTTGTTGCTCAAATAGATATGGAAATGCGGATTGCAGGTTTGGCTAAGTCGGTTCAGACTGGTTAGAGTAGGGATCCTCAAAAGAAAATTATTCTGAAAAGGATGTAGGAACCCGACAGGTGAGATCAGAGAAGGATAAGAAGTGATTAACAGTCTGATAAATGTCCAATTCCCGCTCAACAAATGGAGGATAATCATATGCAACTGAATCAGGGAGAGGTGAATCAGAGTAGAAGTTGATTCCGGTGGCAGGTAGGGGTTGGGATCTAAATTTGGAAGGCTCTGTTTGTGGATCAGAAGGTGTGACTTCTTAGTTGTCCAAATCATTGACCTCAGCATCAGAATCAAAGAACGGATCATGGATGCTGAGGTCGTAAACTAGTTCATAATCGTCAGGAAACAAAAGTTCTCCGAAATCAGAGTATGATTCAAAATCATCGAAGAATTTGTGAAGATCAGTTTCCGAACCTGATTCCAGATTGGGATTTCCACCATAGAATGAATCTAACCTAATCTCAAATTCTGAACTCGAAGAGGTGTCCTTATTAGGCATAGGCTTAAGTTCTTGGCTACTAGGATAGACCTAATCAAGATACAACTCTTCCAACTCCTCTGTTTCAGTATCATAAATCGGTTTGACTTTCGAAAAATCAATTTGTATTTTTGAGGAGGTTGGAGAGGTGTAATCATCAAGCACAGGTCCATAATCAAAGTCTAGATCCGAAATCTGATTCTCTTCATATTGGGCCTCATGATCATCCCAAATAGGTCCTGATCTAGATTCTAGGTTAAAGGTAGGAATTGGGTCACTAGAATCTGGACTAGGATCTATTGGGATGTCAGAATCACTCTCGAGGATTACCTTAACAAGATAAGGTTAGGGAATTACATCCTCGAGAGGTTTTGATTCAAATTTACTATAGGTGTTTGGGAAATCAAGTCATGATGGACCAGCTTGAAGGCTCTCTAAGGCTGGTTCAGAATTGGGAACACCTACAATCGGATCCTCCCAGCCCATGTCAAGATCAGGTGTGTCATTCTGCACATAATTTGGATCAAATTCCATTTTGGTTGGGGGTTCACAACAACCTTGATTTTCAAACCCGAGATTTGGGAGATTATTTTTATTTTCAACATTATTCTCATCAATTTTTGATTGTTGATATGGGTAAATTTGATTGATGACCTGTTTCAACGTAGTTATCAAGTTCTCTCGTTTCTCAAGGTCATCTTGGTGCTTTTCCCAAAGTCATGGATTTGTCAGAAGTTGAAGATACTCAAAATTATGCAATCTTTCTATTTCATTGTATCCTGTCATGAGAATATCTTAGGTTGAACTATTTGTCAGTTGTGTCAATATCAGTTGGACACGATTTGTAATGAAGGTTGTTGCCGATACATTAACATGAATCTTGCTAACTAGATTTGAGGTTGTGTCATAGTCCTCATAATGTTTAAGGGTAGCCTCAATTATTTTCTCTTTCATGATCATTTGGGATTCAGGTTTCCTAAACATTCTTCCTAAATCGTCAGGTTGCATTTTCAAATTAGGTGGTAGAATCAAGATGTAGAATCCAATTCAGGTCCAAATTAAAGTCATTAGATCAGATCAGAAATCCCACAGAAGGTCAATTCTAATGAAGGCCTCTAGGTCAACAACCTAGGGACATTTCCTATGTATGTGCTCTAAAGAACAGATGAGGGACTGGATGTGAATTAGACCCAATCAAGGCATCCAAAGATTTTTGGATGGCTAAGGCTCTTTCGAGGAGGATGATAGCTCCGAATCAGAAATCCACACACCTGGGAAGTACTTGGGTAGCTTATAAACCCATATTTGTGAGCTAATTAAATGTGTAAATGCCTAAACATTAAGGTAACACATTCATTTAGATAGTATGCATTAGTATGTAAATAAGTTAGAATATAAGTTGGCTTGTATGCATTTCACATGCATTGTTAGGAATAATAACTCATTTAGTAAACTTTACAGGTTCAAACATAAATTTGCCAATATTATTTGTTTATTGATTTCATCTTTATAGATGCATGTTGGTGGCTGACGTTACGAGGGAGGATGCCATTGAAGGTCGCCATTGAAGCAGTCAGGAAGAGCGGATTTGACCTTAATGGCCATGATGCTCCTCCCCATCCAATTGGTTTGAAATCCATCCAACCACTATAAGAAGAGAGACAGACCACTGAGCTTGGGTAGGCCTCCATCCCACTCCACCACTATGCAAAGCTTCAAGCTCATCCATTTCACGACCACCAGCCTTGATCATAGCAGTCTGCTCCACTACCTACGACGTGCGTCGTAACAGGATGCACCGCCAAATCCGAGTGGCTACGCTATCGTTAGCATACACAGGTGTGTAATCCACCATGAACCACTGTCCACTGCACCAACACCATCTCCTTCTTCATTTGCTTCATGCTCGCCTCACATCCATTCTTGTCATGCCATCCCCTTTGGTTAAGTCATTCGAGAAGATTCCCGGACATCTGAAGACCCAATAGCACCACCGCCATCTTCACTTCTTCCACTTCTTCTTCAACCTCCATGCACCACCATTTTCATCCCCACGCCACCGAACCAGAAGCTGCCATCTCCACCTTTAGCTGCTGCATGCACGCCGCCCTTACCACGGTCACGTGTGCACACACACCAGCAACTCGCCGCACGCAACTAGCACCCCTTGGCCACACACCCCCGTGTGCACTGACCGCCCTCCTTGCCACCTCCAGTAGACCGTGCAGCCACCTCCAGTAGCTCCCCTCGACGCATCGCTCTCCTCACACTTTCCCGCACTCCACGCCCAGCGGACAGCAGTGCGTCACCTGCGTGCAGCAGTTGTGTGTCACCTCGCCGAGCGTGCATCTCCCTGTGTGCCCACGTGTGTACCACCTCACACTCCTACAGCAGAGAACAGAGGGGACAACACCACCACCATCAGCAAGTCTTCCTACTGTTCATCTTCTTTGTGAAGAACCCATCACCACCGCATCCGGCCACCTTCGTTTAGCCATCATCGGCCAACACCTCCACCGCCAACTCCACCAACGAGATCGCCGCAGTGTACTGCATCCACCCCTGCCATTAGCGCCATCAACCGACGACACCTTCACCACCGTCGACCACCAACGCCACCGGTCACCTTCCATCTGGCCAGCCGTCTCCGGCCACCGTCGGCCACACCGTCACTGGCGCCACGTGCGCCTCCCTCTAGAGCAACTTCCTCGAGCTCCTCACCATTGGCCTTCACCTCTCCACGTGCAAGCAAGAAAAGGAAATCCCCTGTTTCCATCCCAATTAATAATTACCATTCCATGCCATTGTCAAGTCTATTTATCTAATTTAAAGATTATTTTATTATGTTGAATTTATCAGAACACCCTTACCTTTGAATGTAAATACAATACCAGCATGATCATATCGTGTTAACTTAATTGAAAGGTGATTTTGATTTAGTTTCTTTGTGAACTTAATCATGAACATCTATTTTCGACCCGTACGAGTTTATAATATACATTGCCTCCCTGTAGATATGGCCCGCTCTTATCTTGAGTCTATTTTTCTAATTCAATACTTTGATTAGTTGATTTTCCACCACTTAGAAATACAAACGATAAATCATTTTAATTATCATCTTGTTAAGCGAGAATCGAATCGTCAAATGGCATTGTTACCGAGGAGGCAACGGGCCTGTTAAACTCACATTTATTTTTTTATTTGTTCACATTATATTTGAGGCACATTTCAATTTAATTATCTATTTGGTGTGAGGTATGTGCATTTGGAGATATCTTGTCACACCAGCCTCAAAGATCAGGTGATCCTTGACGTTGTCAGTGGAGTCGCAACATTGGGATAAGGAGCATCACGCCTGCCTCAGCAATGCCTTGGTGGACCTTGTTTCCACTGCCAGAGGAGATATCTGGACGACCACATCCTCATCTCATCCATTTTGCTGTAGATATTTTTTATTTTTCTTTCTTCTCTTTATTTCAGAACATTCATTTGGAAAGCCCTTGTTCTGGGGTCACGATTTTTGAGGGGTTTGTTCCCTGAACTTGTTTTACGCCCATTGTGGAGGCCATTTTTGCGGGAGTCTGTTCCCATTTATTTAGAGTTAGTTTTTATGTTCTTTCATGGATTGATTTTATTTTTCTTGTTTGTGCATAAGTAGGTTAGATATAAAACATAAAAAAAAAGAAAAATCAAAACACGAGTTGCTTGCTAGAAGTTGCATGCCCTTAGGTCAAACCATATAGGTGTGTATGACAGCATTTAGATGTTTCTTTGATTGCATTGTGTGCATCTTACATTGCTGCAAGCTAGAGGCAAGGTATGTTTCTCTATATCCTTGCATATCTTCTTGATCACACATTTGCACTTGAACCTAATTTGTAAGACCACATAATTTTCCTTGAAGAGAATAACAAGTGGTCACATTAAATTTTCGAAAAAGGACTTTAACTAAAGGAGGAACATTAAAAACCAAGGACTTGAATTGAGAACTTGTCGTGAGGTTCACAAAATTCAAACTCAAAATTTTATGGTGTATGCACACGTGAATGATTATGCACCAAGGTACACATTTAGACACTCCTTAGGTTTGGAACCACTAGGACTAGAGCCTCCTATTACTGGGGTTTAAAATGACCCAAACTTTAGTTCAGAGGTGAAGTTGCCTCCAAACCTTACGGATTGAGGGTAGTTAAGAAGCACCGCAAAAGCAACGCTTCAAAGGAAGGGCTTGACCCTACTTGCATCCCTCTTTGCCATGTTTAGTGGTGACTAAACTTTTTGGGCTTTAGAGAGGGTCACCTAAGTCCCAGTTAGGTCATCTTAGGCATATCATAGGTCGACAAGTAAGTGCAAATTGTGTAGATAACTTGATTTGTCACCTACAATTGTACTTAAATCTCAAAAGCCATAACTGATTAAAGGTCTAAAAAGTTCTTTGATTTGTGTTTGTTTGCTTGGGGAAGAATTGGATTTGTGGTGTGAGTTAGAATGGATTGCCTTAACTTCCATCCTTTCACATCTTGCCCACACCCTTACCCCCACTCTACGAACTTTGATCCCATATGCCGAGATGGTCCATCCTTTGATGGACATAATGACAGCCATTGGGATCCTTTTTAATCCTACTATAAGAGTATTGGCCTGGTTAAGCCCCAAATCAGTGAGCAGAACCTAGGAATGGGATTTGCCTTGCCCAATATCCCATACAACATTGAAATACCCAACCCACCCTCCCTGAATGATTGTAATGGTTGGACAGAAACTCCTAGATGCTGTAAGCCTAAGCCAAACTTCTCACCTGATAGAAATGATGACCTCTCCTCCTTGAAGATGGAAATACAGAAAATGTAAGACGAAATGATTGAATTATTAGGAGAGTCTTCGAGAGTAGTCCAACAAGAAAAAGAAGAAATTAGCCACCCAATCTACCCCATTGAGGATGACGTGCACCCCTCTATGCTAGATGCATCTCCTATGGGAGAGCCACACCCTAAGTTGGAGAAGAATTTTGGGGATTATGTAAGGGAGAATAGCTACTTTTAGAGAATTGATTTTGAAACCTCCCCTCTAGATGATATTTCCTTCAAAGGTCCATGCCTTAAGTGGGAGGAGGATATGAATGAAAGTAGCTATGCATTGGATGAAGAAAGGTGGCAACCCGAGGAAGATGATGATCAAGTTGAGTATCCACCTGAATTATATTTGAGTCAAAAGAAGGGAATGATGGTACCATTGGAAGACCTTGACCCAGATGACAGTATTTTCGTGACATTTGATGAAGTGGGTCAAAGTCAAGTTGTTAATCCCACCCTCCCTTCTGATCATGAGATGGAACTCAAGCCCACCCTTAGGGAACCTAACCCTAAAGAAATTCACCTATCTGAGGAGTCTGATGTTACTAGTGTGAACCATTTACCCCAGATAGAGTGCCCTAGGGGACCTGTCAAGATTTTAGATGATTCTAGACCTTGAGTACATGATGAATTATATAAGGAACCTACATTCAAGATTTGGAGTGACAGTAAGGGTGATTATGTCTTATTTGAAGAATTATCCCTCGAGGATGTCACGAATTTGATCAACTTAGGTTTCCTCTGTGCTCCTACTGATGATATCCCTCCTTATGATGAAATAATGGAAAATGTGGAAGCAACTTCTGAGATTTATGTGGATTCACATATAGACTCTAGGGAGGATTTGAGAAAAAAATAAGAACCTGGGGATGAGATTGATAGTGTAATCCCTAAATCTATTGCTTCCAACTTGCCTTCATTTTATTCAGAGTTTGATTCGCCTATGTCTGAAGGTGAAATTTTGACTCCATACCTTGAAATGATCACTGATGAAGTGCAAGTAGATACTTGTGATAATACAAGGAATGCTAAGGATGCGATTGAGGATTTAGGAATGCTGTTAGGAATGGACACCAAGCCAATTAGACCTAACCTAAATCTTATGGCCGTCTCGCAGCCTCGAAACTTGGACACCCTAGACAATCCCTAGATTAGAGATCTGCTCACTTCTATTCTGACCAGGGGGCTTAGCAAACTAATATCTCTTGTAATGGGGTACCAGGTATGGATTGATGCTTTCTACGGTTAGTCCATCACCCTGGGGGTTTATCTCTGCACCATTCCTTCCCCATCTCTTTTGGAGGGTCCTTATCATCCTCCTCCTACCCATTTAGAGGATGCTATTCTTGTATATCCATTAGAACCTCATTCAGTGACCTGGGAAAAATTCATTCCCATCCTCGTTTGTCTTGCTTTTGCCATTGGTATCCATCATCAACTCGCCAACATCCTAGGTTACCTATTTTCTAGGCCAGCATTACTTTGCTCATTTTTAGGGCCTATTTCTTTGGTTTTGGAGCCTGACTTGCTAGTTCTTTGGCTACTCGATTGCCAACAAAATAACGGCAGCCCAACTCTGACCCAGGTAATACCCTTCTATGCAATAAGGACATTGCATATTTTAGGCATGGGGGGGTGTACTTGGGGATATACATAGCATTTATACATAATGCATTCATGCATTTAGTTAAAACATTATGCATTGCACACATTTGCATTGATTTAAAAAAAAAATTGCATTTAGGTCTATAATTGCATTGAGCTTAACTGGTTAAGCCCTGCATTCTTAGGCATAAGACCAGAACTTTAGGTTAGACTAAATTGACTCTAGGTGTCTGACTTTAGAAGCTAAATTGAGCTACTAGCTTTAGATCCTTAGGGTCCTTTGTGGACTTAAAAACTTAAGTAGGAGTTAAGTTGAGAACCATTCCTCAAGAGGTTGAGGAAGGAAAGCTAGGGATTGAGCTGAAGACTGGGTAGTACTTGGTGTCTTTTTCTACCTTTTGTTTTATCGGTCCTCGTAACCTAAGCATCCACATTTCACACACACTTGGTCATGTGTAAATAATGATCACCTTAATTCCTTTCTTGAAGAAAATTTGGTTCTCTTAGTTCTGATTTAGGAGAAGCTTGAACTCATAATTTTATTGGACAAGTTCTTACCACTTGCGAGGTGGAGTATATACTCACCTTGATGACACGATGATAATATGTCACCTCCTCAGTGCTTGTCTCCTAGGATATCCATTCTACTGGGGGCATGTAAGCGCATTGTGTGATTCAGGTACCATGGGCGGCCTTATTTCGAAGTACCGATTGCCACAGGCTTGAATTCGTTTAAGAAATCCATGAGCGATACTATCTCGAAGTGTCAATTTCCAGGAGTTCTTGGGGTTGCTATTGGCGGTGCTATCTCAAGGCATCGAAAGCCAGGCACCCTTCGAGATTGTGTTGATATCTGATCTAAGGTTAGACTTAGAGGAATCAAACAAAAAATATATATTACAAAGAAAAAGAAAATCCTTCTTACTCTCTTTCTAGGTTGGCAATCATACCAACCTCAAATAACTTAGACTAATGCACATGCATGGATGCTTTAATCTTTACGACCAATAAACCCTAGGGTAGAGCTAGAAATCAAGGAAACCTATGCTTGCAACTTGTCCTTAGCCGACCTAGTTTGTAACTTAGCAACTACTTGGAAACCTTAGGTCTAAAGTCTGTAACTTAACATGTTTCTAAGGGAAGATCGATTGGGTTGGTTAGTCTACTTGGAGTGTTAGGTTATTGCTTGAATTTTCTAAGGATTAACAAAAATTAGGCATGGGGGCAGCAGCCAGGAAGGGAGTGCCCTGTAAAGACCCCTACACGATAGAGCATCGGCACAGGTTACAGGGTTTCCCCCACCAAACCTTCCTTGTCACTGCGGTTTCAAGTAGACTGGAATGTATGAATTAATACCTTAAGTCTACCAATTTTAGCCTAGTTTGTACCTTGGACTTCATTTGATTAGAAGTTGATTCAATTTGTGACCTAATTTGAAGGTGGATTAATCCACAAAGTTGACCAGTTTCACCTAATCTGCTCTAAAAGATGAAGAATGAAATTTGGGTCAAGACCCAAAGATCATCTTGAATTGACTCTAAGGTTATTAGATCCATAATTTTAGGGTTCAAGTGAATATAGAACATGATTTTAGGGTTTTCCTTGAATAGCTCTTTTCAAATAAGGGCTTGGATAGCACACAAATGCAGGAAGATCAATTTCCTTTAATTCAGACAATTGTGAACTAACACTTTAGAACCCTAGAGTAGAAACCCTAATTGTCTCTATTCCAAGTCCAATTTGATCTCAAAAGTAACACCTTGGACTTCAAACAAGAAGTGCATAGTCTAAGATGTTCAGAAATTTAGCATAAATACCTAGTAGGTACAAGAAAATAGGGTAGGGATCTCTAAATAGAATCGGCTCAACTTCAATCAAATATCGATTTCAATTCATAAATTAGGAAACTTGCCTTTAAATGAAAATTACTAAGAAAATAAGGCAGGTGGGTCCTAATTGATTTGTTTCCTTTTCTTTCTTCCAAATGATTAGGAGATTGATTAGGGAAGAAGAGAAATTTACCTACCCCAGGAGTGGTTGATTTGCGTGAAAGATCTCTTCGTGATGTACCTTGCAAAATCATAAACAAAGCAAACAGGGCAAGTTAGTGTTCAAATAAAAATCAAGAAAGATAAGACTAATGGTGAATTACGTGTTGCTTCCCGGCAACGGCGCCAAAATGTTGTTGGGCAAAAGTGGAGTTTTAATTATGCATTCGTTGTGGTACACTCCTAAATCGCACAACAAGACATTTAAATTTATAAACTTAGAATGTAAAGGAAGTCTAAGGTCGTTCGTAGGGAGCGAATATGAAACTCACACATTAATCTTCATTTAAAATAGATGAGCATAATTAATTGAGCAAAATAACAGATATTCAATGAATGAAACTAATCAGGTTGATATTCAAAAGATCATGCGACAAAGAATAGAAAGACAAAATAATGGTGATTTGAATCACTAATTATTTATCTTAATTAAGCATATATTTCATACTCAAATTATTCAAATAATCAAATAGTACCTTCAATCAATTTAATCAATGTTAACTTAGTACTTAAATAACTCAACAGTGCCAATATCAAATCTGATCAGATGTTGCCTTCACAGAGCAGATGACTTAACCTTCACATAGCAGATTGCCTCACAGAAAACACACATAGGCACAAGGCTCTTGAGAGAGCCTTCTCTGTTCTTCTTCTTCTTCTCAAGCCTTTCCTTCCTCAAGGCCTTCAAGCATAGGCCTCCTTTCACAAGCACACGACTAACACTTAGCCATCTTTCAGCACAAGGCCAATTCCTTAGAGAGCAAAACCCTCCCCCTCTCTCTCAGAAGTCTCTCCTCCTCTCTTCTCTCTTAGATAATCGGGTATGTAGTTGGGTAAGGAGGGTAATCGGGTTGTGAATAATGGCCAGACCCGCATGCGTGATTGTGGGTGAGGCATGCTCAGGCAGATGCGTATGGAGGGACCTGACCCCTCGTGTACTGGGTGAGGGGGTTATGAGAGGAAATCAATTTATATCTTGCAGGTGGTTCTTTAACAACCGATGTAGGACTATCTCCTCATGGTCCTTTGTACAAAGCTGCAGTAAATGGACTTGTGTTCATTGCAGTTGTTGGTAAGGTGCTTCTCTCTAATTGGAAGCCTAGATTGTATCGCGGAGGGATTCCGTAGCACCTGGGATTGGAATTGGGCTTTGAACTTCATCGGAGCATTGCGAATTGGGTCGGAAATGATGGTGGAGATGGCGAGTGATGACGAGTACCTGCAATAGGGAATAAGGCCTCATGGCTGTGTCAAAACTTCTCAGGAGGTTCTCCTGAGGACGGCGAAGGTGATGGCAGAGTCCTCGTGGCATGGGAGTGTGTGTGGTGGTCAGGAAAAGTTGGCGAAGGTGAACAGTGGTGGGTAAGTTCGGTGGGGCGATTTAGTGGGTAATCTGCAAAATAGGATGAGGGGTTTTATTTGCGAAGGTGTGGAGGATCTTGTGGAGGTGGTAGCGAGGTGTTTGGTGGTTTGTGGAGTCGGGGAGGCCTTGTCGGAGCTCGGTTGGAGCGGAGGAAAAAGATGTGGTTGAGGGCAAGTTGCTGGTTGAAATAGGGAGGGAAAAGGTTAGAGAGATTAAGAAGAAGATAAGATCTAAATTACTAGTTGAAAGGGTGAGGGAGGTGCCAACTGTGATTGGCCGATGCTGGAGAGAGTGAAGTCTCCAGAGGTGGAATGGCAAGGAAGAAGAGGGTCTAGAGGTCTTCTGCTGGTGTCATGAGAAGTGGAGGAAGGTGCAGAAGGAAATCTCGCTGCCCATGGCATGTGGCAACGGGCGAGGAAGTCGAGGAAGAAGATGTCATCGGAGCTAGTCGGAGGAGGACAGAGGGAGAGGTTTTAGTGAGGAAATGTGGCCAAACCAAGCTAAGGAGTTAGGTTTTGAGATGGGGAAGCTTTTATAGAGCTCAGACGCTTGAGGAGCTTGAAAAAGTAGGGAAGAAGATCTGAAATCCCAAGAGTTCGCACAAGCTTTTCGGTTCAAATCTAAGTCCAATATGTGGTTTAGGTGATTGAGGACTTCCTCAAGATCATCCCTTCCAATTTTGGAAGGGATTGATCGAGAAATCAGGGAGGTATCCTTGATTGAAGGTTGGCTCTTTTGGGTTCACACCTGCCATGACGAAGGGACCCTTTTGTGAAGAAGAAAACAAAGTTGGGAGGCTATTTGTAATTAATTCAAAAGTTGGGGGCTTGGATGTGAGGAAGAGTTTTAAGGAACTAGAATGCAAACTAGGTCAAGATGAACTATGATTGTGCCCAAATTTTGGTACAAACCTAATTTAAAACTAAGGAATCTGATGGTGAAGTTATATTTCAGTTTTGACGAAGTTTTATTGGGTAATTTGTGTAGAAACCTAAATTAGGGAAAAAATCTATCTGAGACTCTGTTTAAGGTCAAGATTGGTTCCAAAGGTCAAATCAAGGATACCAAACCACATGGAATATTTTTACATAAATTTTAGAAGGTTTATATGAATTTTATCTTACCTAGAATCTCAGTAATTCAAGCAGGTCTGAAATTAGGGTTTTGGGAGCTGTATCAATTCTCAAAATGTTAGAAACCCTGTTTCTATCTGTGTGGACCTTCTTATTAGACTTTAATGCTCATTAGACCTTAGATTAACCCTTGGGAAACCTCGTGATTATTCTACACTCATGATATGATGTTAAAACTGCAAAATTAACCCTAATTTAGTGTTCTCTTAGAATGGATCTGAGTGGAATTATGACACTCATGCGACTATGTAGGAGCATTTGTCACTTGATTCTAATTAATTAAAGCTAGTTATGGCTCATGATGATGTTATCATCAGTTACCACCTCGGTGCTGCTCTATATCAATATTTCACATCTTTAGATGGAGTATTAAGGCACATTTTGCGGTTCAAGTGTCTTAGATGGTGCTCTATCCATAGCGTTGGAGCAAGAGCTTGAGTTTGCTTGGAGAGCCCATTTACACCGCATTGTGTTTTAGGGTTGTGTGCTCCTGGGTGGTGACTTGGACAGTACTATCTTGAAGTGCTGGCGCCAGAGCCCTCTCAAGGATTGGTAACGGGAATGATGATCCCGGCACATCTGTTGTAGGATTAAGTTAGGAATAAGCGTAGGGGAGACCAAAAAAAAAAGTTTCAAAAGCACAACCTTATAAATGTTGGCATCCACAAGCACTAACACAAAGTTTTAAAAGTCATGCGAGTTACAGATCAAATTCAAGAGCCAAGGAAATCCTAACTGCAAAATGATTTCGGGTTACTTGAATTTACAAAGAGTTAACTTATGAATTTTTGGAGGATACATTGATACCGATTAATCTAGCTTTTGAATCCAAAGATGAATCTCAATGTTTTATCCTTAGCAAATACCATACCATTCATGCTTCCATTCAACCAAGGCCCCGTAAACTTCTAAAAAGTAAAAAAATTAGTTTTTCCCAAAAATCCATTTTGTGAAAATAGTTTTGCTAAGAGACTACTAAAAGATAAGCATGGGGGTATGATAAACATCAGTTTATCTTCATTCTTATGCCCTAAAATAGATCTAGCTCTTAGGATTTTAACTTTGCAAAAAGGTTTTCAGGTTGCATTTAGGCATTCACTTAGAATAGGCATGTATTGCATTTTATTGTGTTTTTGATGCATTTACTTGAGTGTCAGGGATAGGCAGAGAGTTAGATCCCTCAAACCTTGGCACTCAGGAAGGTAGAAGATGAAGGAGAAGCTCACATTAGCTGGATCTCAACTAGATCTAACTCATCCTAGCTGGATTCCAGCTCCTTCTAGCTAGATCAACTCATCCTTAGCTTCATTCAACTCATCTCAATTGAATGGTAGCTCAAGCTAGTTCACCTCAGCTGGATGGCAACTCAAACTAGCTCAAGATAGTTGATCCTAGCTCCATTACAGCTCCTCCAACTCAAAATAGTTCACTAGAAGCTCTAGCTGACTAGGACTAGCTACTGCCATCAACTAGCTAATCTTAGTTAGCTGAAGAAGTCCTCAACTAGCTTAGGCCAGCTCAAGTCCAGCTCCCAGAGACTCAACTCAGCTCAACCTAGTTGAGCTTAGCTACTTGACCTAAGCTAGCTACTCCAGCTAGCTAGGTAATCTCCGGGAAGACCAGACCTAGCTCCCCTCAGCTCACATCAATAGAAGCCAGCTCATCTTAGCTTGGCTTAGTAGCTAGCAAAGAACTAGCTAGCTAAGCTAGCTAAGGAGCTTACATGTAGCTCTCTTCAGCAGCCATCAGCTTCAGTGTAGCTTAGATGCAGCTCCTCCCCAGCTCATCCTCTCAAAGCCCTCGTTCTACCTCCTCTCTCCACTACTTATCTACTAACTAAGCTAGCTTAGCTTTGGTAATCCACCTCCTTGGCCACCAAAACCTAACCCTAAACTCCACCTAACTAGCTCCACCAAATAAGCCTACCTATAGTCCACCTAAGCTCCCCTATTCCTACTCCATTTTGGCACCACCTCAACCACGCCCCTTCACACCACCACCACCACCACCACCAAAAGTCACCAATATGTGGCGTCAAAAGCACTCCAACTACCCCCCTTTTGGTGCCACATTTTCCCTCCAAAATTCCCCCCATCTCCACCATACCATACAACTAACCCTCTTCTAGAACCCATCCTATTTGACGCCAAAATAAGGTGGTTAACCACCACCTTGGACATCCACCAAGGGGTGGTCCCTCCCCTTAACTACCCCCTTCACAACCCTTCACTTGGTGCCAACATATCTCCCCCCTTGGATCACCTAACTACCTTCACCATCCAATCCTAACCCTACATCCAAAAGCCATGTCAACCCCCCTCCCCCTACCTATATATATCCCATCTAACTACCACATTAGGATCACCTTCTCCCTTAGTTAATTCCACCCATAGCCACCTACTACCTACAGCCAAGGAGAAGAAGAGAAGAAGATCAAAGGGGCAATCTACCTACACCCTTGGTGCCTTCTTCCTCTATCTTCCTCTCCCTTGTGCCACTCCAAGGAGGAGATCTTGTTCACAAATGGGAGATGACCAAGCATTTAGGAGGAGCAAGGTGGTTGACGCCCACCTTGGAGGAGAAAGCTTGGAGGACTACTTGAAGAAGAAGCCAAAGAGAAGCCTTTTTAAGTGTTGGAGCAACCACACTTGGAGCAAGGCTATCCAAAGCTCTACTAGAGGATCCCTTCTCTTCTTTATCTTTATATTTTTTTGTATTAGCTAGTGTTTTCTTATCTTTCATGTAACAAGCATTAAGCTACATTTCATCTAGTTTGCTAGTAATATAGGTCCCAATTTTCCCTTCCAATTTCATGCTTTCTGCTTAATGTGTTTTTCATGTTGTTGGTAGTTTAGTGCACCACACTCTCTTCTTCTAATTACCCTATGTGCACTTGCCTAGGGTGAGCTTAGAAGAAAAGGTTTCTTAATATCACATAGGCGTAGGTTTAGCGTAGTTCTACTCACTTTTCAAGTGCCTGTTATTTCAAAATTATAAAAATAACAAAATAAAAAATACAACAATACAAAGTGTAGATTTGAGAGGAGAGAGAGAGAACAAACTTTTGTGACTAATAAATTGGCCTCCTTGGAGGACCCTAGATACTCCACTCTCTAGATTTACAAATTTAAGAGTTGATTGCGGATTTACGCATACAACAACATTATTTTGCATATTTAGCAAAATGTGTATTTCCTACATCAGTCCTGCAGTGGAGAAGCATTGTCTACATTTCAAAATTAGAGAGATCTAGAGGTTAGTAAATCCATAGGACGACTGCTAGATTAAGGAACCAGTGTGTTGTGTCAATCTAGAGGAGGAGGGTGCTGAAGTACTTGGAGGAGGAGGAGCTGTTGCTATTAAACATCGACCTTAGGGTTGTCTCTGGTCATGGATAGTGAGTGTGTGAATCTACTCTCCAAGTTGATCCAAGAACTCACCTAAGTGTCGTGCTCCATCATCATCTATCCTATCTCTCTTTAGTGATGCATCATCAGAGAGATGCCGTCTATCATGTCCTGGACTCCCAAACTGTCATGTCTGGTAAACTACCTATCAAGGTTAGGCTACTCCACGTCGTAGAATGAAAGAGAGGGTCTAACAGGAGGCGGGCAGTAAGCATCAAAATGTTGGTAGGGAGAGTAAGGAGGTGGAGTAGAGGAAGGACCAGCCTGAGAAGGAAGAGGCTGAGAAGTGCAAGCTGCTGCCTAAAGAGGATCCTAATGAACCTAATGCTCTTGTTCCATTTTGGAGTAGGTAAGCTCTCCAAAAATGGAAACACAAGAGATGAACTGCTTATGACTAATGTCCATAGGGACATTAAAATGTAGGAAGATATGGGAGAGAAGAGTACTAAAAGGGAAGATGCTCGTGGGTTTCCTCTCCATGAAGGTGAGGATGAAGTGGTTCCAATTAAATGGCCTATTTGTCATAAAGGCGTATAGAGCCACAAGCATGGGACTCGAACAAATCTCAAAAGAAGTGGATTTGGATATGAAGTTCCAAAGAAATACGTGATTGAGGAACCACGGGGAGGACAAAAATACGACGATTTGGTGGGCTTGCCCAAGTTGAAAGATTCGAGAGTCATCATTGTCTCCTTAATGACCTCAGAAGATATGTCATGATAAAACTCAAGGTAGGTAGGACCAGAGGAGGGACAACCAACTACCTTAGATAAAACATCGACATTGACAAGAACCTCAATGCTGTAGACATTTGATGTCAACTAGATATCAAAGCCTTCACCAATGTTGCAATGGTTGGAGTATAAAAGGTGACAAGACATAGGGTCTATGACTTTGATACGACTACCCCTAGCACCTCATAAAACTCTGATCGAAGAGGCAACCTATCCTATGATAGGTAACTCAATCTCTAAGACCTGAGAAGATGCGCTTGAAGTAGTCAAGGTTGATAGGTCAAAGGTGAGAGGTGGAAATAGAGAGAAAAGTTGTGATGCTCCTCGTCATTGATGAAGAAATGGTCAAAGGTGTCATCTTTGGGGGTGGAGGTAGAGGGACGAGAACGTTTACGGGCCATGGTAGCAAGTCTATTGCAATTTTGGTCGATTAAAAAAGTCAAGTTGGTCGATCAAAACACAAATTGGTCGATTAAAAATAGGTAATTGGTCAATCAGAAGAGTAAATTGGTCGATCAGTTAATCATTTTTGGTTGATCAAATAATGGACAGGAAGCAAGTAAAGTTTGCAGAGTTATATTGGTCTATCAGGTTTTTGGGATGGTCAATCAAAAATTAGTATGTGGTTGATCAAAATCAGTTTTTAGGAGATTGAACATGATAATTTTTGGTCGATTAAGGACAACATATTGATTGATCAAAAATTTATAGAATGAAAAAAAGTAAGAGTCGAGTGGATTAAATGGGAAGAATCAGAAGAATAGATGAAGAATGACGAAGAACACAAAGAACAGTGGCCAGAAAAACATGAAAATTACACGAAAATCTTATCAAAACAAGATCAAAGTGTCAAGTTTGATAGAAAACAAGTAGAGGAATATACCAAGGATCGACAAAGATTGATCCGGTTGGTAGCAAGGAGAAGCAGAAGGTAGGATGGCCTATGGGGTTGTCAGACACCAGAGTTGGTCGCTAGAGATGGTTGAACGGCCGGCGGACAAGTGGCGGTGAGGTGTGTTCGAGTGTAAAATCGTGATTGAAGGATAGATAAGTCATAGTATAGCTCGAAACTATGTTGAAACAAATAAATATAATGACATGGTGAGTCCCGGTCGAACTCAGAGAGGAAGAAAATGATTAGATTTTAACATTGATTTAGAACTAACTATAACTAAATACTAATCACAATAGATATAAAGTAATTCAAGCAATTGTTTTATCATGAGTTGCAAATAGAACTAGAACTACAACATGCATTACTAAAACTAGAATTAAAATTGACTATCTAAGCTACTAGAACAAGGGCACCAAGGGTGGTCCTTGGTGACCTTTGGAAAGGTTAGGGAGAGTAGTAGCGATGCACCAAGGTGGTCTTGATGGATGCTTTAGAGGAAGTTTGGAGGAAGAGATGGAGAGGATGCCTTCATATGGGGAAACTAGGGTCCTTTTCATAGCCAAAATGAGGGGCAAGGATGGTATTTGGTCCTCCAATTCGTGCAATGGCCTTAGATTAATTAGACCCATTGATCGAGAGATCAGCGACTTTGATTTCGCTTCAAAATAGCCTACATAATGCCTTCAGTGCACGCACTGCCACAGTTTGCACCACGTGGCATGCTCTAGTCTACCCAATCACGATCTCATGGCTGTGGCCCTGTGCACTCCACCGCCTTCAGCTCTTTCATGCATGCACGCATGTGTTTAAATCCAGCCATCTGATCTTACGATCGGACAGCTTAAAAGCATGCCCCTCCACCTTTTCGATCACGCGTGCAACCAAGCATGGACACGCGCGTGAATCTGCACATACGTAGCACTGCCTCATCTAGCACTCATCCATGCACCATGCGTCCACTCCCATGCCATTGATTGAAGATTCGAGGCTCTAATTTCTCCCGCGCGCACTGCCTCTTCAATTTTCCCCTCCGCTCATCTCGAACACTCGTCGCATCTTCTGTTTCAAGAGCGCTAACAACCGCGCTACACACATGAATGGTCACATTTCTTCCTTTCCACTCAGTTACCCTCAGCTGTTGGATGGAGATCGAACAGTTGAGATGATCTTCTCATTGATGAAGGTGTGGTGAGGAGGGCGGCACGGCACTCCTGTGGTCATTAGATGACGATCCAACGGCCCACAAGGTGCATGGAATTCCGTCAGTGATGGGGGTGGTGGCCTTGGGGGGCTATGATGGTGCCACATGGTGCTATTATGGTTGTCCATCTTCTTTACTTTATAGATGATGTTGTAGGGCTCCAATCAAGTTGATTTTTACATCATTGGACTGTGATCATTGATTTGGATCCATCCGTGCGGTCGAATTTGGCATCTAAGGTTTGGATTTTCTTCACCTTGCTTCTTGGCCTTTACTCTTTCGTAGACTTCATAAGGTGCTACGGGAGTCTGATCAAGATGATCCAACTCTCATCGTCACCTTGAACAGATCTGTATGGTCGAATTTATCATCAGCAGCCTTGAATTACCTACAATTATTATTACCTCTCAGTTAGGATATAATATAGCATTATTATTTACAAAGCTAACAAATCGACTATGATGCAAAATAAGGTGCTTATGCATGCATTATTCCTAAGTTAAGTTATGATCTAACTTAATTCAGGTAGATTAGGACCTATGATTCCTACACAATCATACCCCTATACCTAAATCTTGCTTGTCCCTAGCAAATGCTAGACTAAATGCATTCTATCAAGAGTTTGACTAGAGATCTATTTCTTTTGTTTTCATCCAAAAATTTAGAAATCCAGATAATCGTGAAAGTGTAGTGTTGTAGCCTATGCAATAGATCCAAGCGAAAATCCAATTCATATCTAAAGCTCGTACTTGACCCTTAGTAAAATTCTATTGGGATAGGCAAACTTCTTCTCTTAGGGATATAAATAATATCTAATTTAGCCCCTGCTTTTGGCTTAGGTAGAAGATGTCTGACTCAAGTGAATTTGTATTTGGTGGCTGACACTCCTCTGGTGTTACATAGAGACTAGTACTATAGAATCTAGATTTCCAGACTATCAAATAAATCAACATAGAGAGAGGCAAAAAAAACTATACTCTCTTAGGTTCATTGTACTCACTCTCTCTCTTTACTTCTCTTTTTCTACTTTTCTTTGTATTTTTTTCTATTTATTTCATTTTTAGCTCACAATCTTACCAGATTTATAAATATATTTTGTGGTCTCTCATGGCATTAACACTTCAATTAAGTTCTGATAATCCTATAACTAAGTTAGAATTCCTCAGCCAGTATTCGAGTTGTCAGAAATACAGGAAAAGTAGGTCAAGGCTGTATTTGGTGGATCGTAAAGGTATCAGGTATTGTTGCCTTAATATGGTTATTATAAAATGATATAAATGCAACTTAATGCCTTTTTTTTTAGACTCTTTTTTTTATACTTTTTCTTTTCTTTTTTCTTTTTCTTGCATATATATCTACCAACACAATGCAATGCAACATGACATTTGCACTTTTATTCACGAGGCATTATTCAGGATTGGTGATGTTCAAGAGGATATTGGGTGGCTTATTTGGTGGAGTGCCTATTCTCGACACCGGGAAAGGAATGGATGGGACAATGTATTTCTAACCTTGACTTTAACACCCTCCTTTAGCCGAGGATTCCATAAATGATAGTCATAACCATCCACCTTAGTCTTAGTTTCATTAGAACCTACTCTCTATGTATTTGCCTTGTTTGATGGCTCTCATAAAAATTCTCACAAAGAAATTATACGTAGGAATCGAGAACGAAAACTATGCCTAACTCCAAGTATCATTAAACAATTATCTAGAAATTAAAATTCCTCACACTAGACTTAGAGCACCGATAGACTCTCTACTCTCACCTCACAATTGTGTGATGGATCTACTAGAAGATGGTTTGCTTGACTCCCTAATTATTGTCCAAAGGTTCAGGAAAAGAAGCAATGCTTCTTCTCGACAAACTAACGATGTCTATCGGTCTTCACAGTGGATCCATTGCAAATTCTATGTGCAAGTGTGAAATTGTACTAGATTCTAATTTCAGGAATCAACTAAAGAATAAATCCCTAATGAAACCTCTTGATAAAAATTTATTTCCTAAGGTGTTGGTCGAAAAATTTTTTCAGTTTATATGTACTACCCCCCATGCCAAAGTTCTTGCATGTCCTCATGCATGAATAAGAGAAAATGAATTAAGACAAGGAATAAGTTGACAGAAATCACCTACAATTGCTCCTGAATCATCATTTACATATGCCAACACTATAGCGATAATCACAAAATACAGAACAATATGCCAAAATGAAATATGCTATGTATAGAAGTAAATGCTATGTCTACATGCTAAGTTTAACGCCTCTAGCTGGGCGAAACTCCATCAGATGGATTAATGATTGCAGGAGAAAGAGTCAAGATGGTAAGCACTTTGAGTTCCATTATTATCAACAAGCCAAAAATGTAAAGCAGTTGCCCGTGAATACCAAGCCCACAAGGTCAGCTGATGGGAACACCATCATGAGCCATAACTAGCTCAATTTGATCTAATTAAGTTAGTAAATGCTCCTACATAACCCCTAGAGAACTGTAATTCATTGCATAATCATTCTGAGAGAAAGGTAAGAAACCAGGGTTAAAACTATAATTTTACCATCATATCATGAATGCAAAATAACCACGGGTTTTCTCAGGGGTCAATTATGGGCCAAATGGTCCTAAAAGACTAACAAGTGAGTTAGAATAGACAGAAAAGTATTTTCGCGTGTTTTGAGAATTAAATGACTTTTGAAACCCTAAAAATAGACTCACTTAATTAAATAAGGTTTTGGTCAGGATAAAATTCACATAAATCCTCTAAAATTCATAGAAAAATATTCTCTAGGGTTTGGAACCTTCAATTTGACCATCAGAACCTGTCTTGACCCAAAACAGAGTCTCAGACAAATATTTGCCCTAATTTAGGTTTTTGCATAAATTACCTAGTCAAACGTGATCAAAACCTAAATCCAACTTCACCATTGGATTCTTTAGGTCCAAATTAGGTTTGTACCAAAATTTGGACCCAATCTGAGATTGTCTTGGCCTAGTTTGCAACTTGGTTTTGTCTGATCGCATTTATGCCCTTAACTTTCAAAATATTTATAAAATGACCCCTAACTTTGTCATCATTTTTACAAATAGGTCCCTACCACCATTAATCCTATTCATACAAACTCTGGCAACCTAAAATTGATAAGATCTCCTTGATTCCTTGATGAATCCCTCTCAGATTTGAAAGGGAAGTTCGTCAAGGAATTCCCTTCCTTTTAAGCCAATTCCCATGCCCTAAAACCTCCCCAATATCTCATGCGAATGCATGAGAGATTAAGGTATCCTAAAAATTCTAACTCCGGCGAAGCTTGCCAAGCTTGGGAAGCTTGCTTCCCAAGCTCAAAACCACTTCTAAAGGCCTATAAAAAGACCTCCAGATCAAACCATTCTCCCCACGCTTGAATTTGGCCTTGAACACCTCCAATATCTCATGCGAATTGGTCCTCGACGTCCGGCAACCTTCCCTGCCTCCACTCTTCCTCTGTTCGCAATACCAGCGGCGGAGCTATCTCCCCCATCTTCTTCTCTGTCGAGCCGTACCAGCCGACACCCCCTTCACCGTCTTCCTCGCCGTTTCCTATCCACTGGAGTAGCCTCCTTCTCCGATGTCGGCCATACCACAACCAGCGCCATCTCCTCTCTCCTTCGTCCGCTACCACTCTCAATCGACTCCTCAACTTCTCATTAGGCCAGCATATCCAACACATCACTTCGACCCTCGCACAACCGTCCGCGACTCCATCTTCCATCTCTCCAGCAGAACTCCGGCAAGCCCTAGCAGCTTCCACACACTACCAAATCGGCCACTCCCGCACTCCACACCTCCGCCTCGACCTCAGGAGTAAAAGCCCTAACTTTGTTAGGACGATTGCCCCTCCAAACACCCTGCCGAACAAACCCACATCCGGTCACTCTCCATGAGGTCAAAGGTCCCATCACTCACGCACACACCATGTCAACCCCCTTAACAAGTTTACCATGCTCCAATGATCATTCTTGAACATTTTTACGCAGCTAAAAGGCCTTATTTCTGAGTTCCAGGTTTCAGGTGTCCCGCCATTGACGTCGCCAGCTTCGAGCTTGCTTGAAGCTCTCTCCAACAACTGTAGCCCCAGGCATTCATCTTAGGCAGCATGGAATCAACTTAGGATCACTTGCGACCAGTCAATTGGCCATTGACTGTCCCCGTTGTGCGAATTGGACGACGACTTCATCTCCAGCTGCTGTGCGAAGAATGTGGGATGGATAATCCCACATCGGATACAGACGGTCCTTCCGTGCCACATAAATTGAAAAAGTGTCTGGGCTTAGTTGCCTCAGACACAAGGGAGTGAGGTCCCCACCTACCCTTCACTGCCTCGCCCATGACACTGCTCACATGGGTCTGGCGCAGATCTGACTACCCACCTAAGCCCTGTACACTCCTCGGCTGCGATCCACGCCTGCAACCCTGGACCCGAGTGTTCTCTAGGTCCGAATACCCGATAACCCGGTACTATTGGAGGCTCTGGGAGAGCGTGACCCAAGGAGAGAAAGAGAAGAGAGTCTACGTGGGGTAGGGGAGGGTTTTTCTCTCTGAGAGGTTGGCTCACACTTCACCAAAATCTGAAGACCCTTCCCCTTCTGTGTGAAGAAGAAGAGTAAGAAGAGTAGAGAAAGAAAGAGAAGGAAGAGAAAGTAGCAGAAGAAGAGGAAGAAGAAAGAAGAAGAAGGAAAGCAAGAGAAGAAAAGAAGAAGAGATCAGAGAAGAAGAAGCAAAGAAAAGCATTGCTCATCAAATGTTTAAAGACATCTGATTTAATAATCAAACGACTGACTTGAAGTTTATTTCATTCATAACTATTGAGTTTCATTTGATATTATTGTAGGGAGTAATTGGTGATTCAAATCACCATTTCACTCCATTCTTTTTGCAGTCTGACACATTGATCTTATTGCCATATTTTTCTAAATCAATTTTTTATCATAATTTCTTATCTCTATTATTTTAAATTGCAATTTTGAGAACTTAATTCCAACTTGCTCCTAGCGAACAACCTCGAACTTTTTCGAGTATAAATTTTATCTGTTTTCATGTGATTTCAACTATACTGCAAGACAACGATTTAAAACCTGATTTTGAGTGAACAACATTTTGGTGCCGTTACTGGGGAGCAACGCGCAATTCAGATCTCTTGATTGCAATATCAGATTTGGTACTAACTTGCTACATCTCTTTTGATTGTGATTTGTTTTAGGGACTCGTTAAAGGAAGATCAGCTGCACATCAACCACTCTAGGGGCAGGTAAACACAAATCCAAATTCGTTCTAAGCCCCTGATTCTGAAAAGTTAAAAAAGAAAAAAAAAATCAATTAGGGCTACTTGCATTATATTCTTAGATTAATCATCAAGTTGCCTAATTTGATACAATCTATTTAGACAACATTCATACCCTGATTTGTGCACCTACTTGAAATTTAAGGTATTTAGGACTATCACCTTCTTGTTTGAAGCCCTAGGTACCACATTTGGACAAATTAAATTGGACCAAATCAGTTCCAATTAAGGATTCCTATTTAGAGTTTTAGAGACACACTTGCTTAATCAAGAATTGATCTTTCCAAACAATGTGTGCCTAAACCTTGATTGAATTGATCTATTCAAGAAAAACCCTAAAATCAGGCTCTTAAATTCATTTGAACACTAAAAGAGGGACCTAAATTTCTCAAAAGACAATACAGGTGAAGTTGACACACCTTGTTGGGTTAACCAATCTTCAAATTAGGTCACTACGTACAAAAACATCTTAAAAGTTGAAGTGAAATCATAAGCACCCCTGCTCTTAATTAAAATAGGTAGACTTAAGAGGTCAAGTCCCCATTTTGGTCTACCTAGATCATCAGTGACAAGAGTGGTTGAGTGGGGGAGACCCTGTAACTCGTGGGGATGCTCTACCGTGTAAGGGTCTTTACGAGACTCTCCCGCTCTGGCTGCCTAGATAATTGTCTGGTGGATGACTTTCTGACTAAGGGGTATCATCTACCCCGAACCGCTATAGTCATCCAAAATTTTTGGGTGTCTTGATTGGGTCCATCACATTCTCTCTCATCTAATTTATTGGTGCATGTTTGGGAGGAGGTCTTTAAGACCATCCTTGAGGCCTCCATTAGATATTCACTCTCATCAAGGTCGAGCCTCAACTTCCGTGTTTGTGCAACAACCTGATCACATTGACATATCCTCTGATTCAGAACCTACTTCCCCTTCATCAGCTATGGATCACCAAGAAGAACAACCTAATCTTGAGCAATAGTTCAATGATTTCCAAAATCGAATCAATGCCATCATCAACCCACTGTCGCGTCCTCAAATGCGAGATCACTATAATCCTGCAGCGGTGGAGATCGAACCACGAATCAACATTCCCATGGGAGGACCCAAGGTAGATCTCAAGCCAAGCATGCTTCATATGACCCCAAAATTTCATGGCTTGAACTTCGAGGATCCTTTCCAGCACATCAAGAACCTAAAACATCTGGCCCACACCTTTAGGGCAGATGTACAGAATCGGGGCGGATTACTCTTAAAGCTCTTCTCATTCTCCTTGGCTGACAAAGCCACTCCCTGGTTTCAGACTCAACCACACATGATCAACACATGGGGAGAACTTCAAACCGCCTTTCTACAAAAATTCTATCCCATTGGTCGAACCAACACAATGCGGTACCAAATCATGCACTTCTCCCAAGGAGCGGGAGAATCTCTACACGAAGCATGGGATCACTTTCTGGATCTCATGCGTAAGTGCCCCCATCATGGAGTTTCGAAGTGGGAACAAGTCCAATCCTTTTAGCACAGACTCCATGAGGATGTCAAGCTCTTTGTCAATGCAACCTGTGGTGGTAACATCATGGGTCAACATGAAGACACAATCTGGGAAATTCTTGAAAACATGTGCAAGAACTCCCTGAACAATGAGTCATTGGGTGCGTACAATCGGACGTCCACCCGCGCATTGGCAAATAATCGGGGGGTACACGAATCCCGAGGCCTTTCCGCATCCGTTGATCTGGAGTTGGTAGCTAGTCAAATGGACAAGTTCTCCATTATCAAGAAAAAGGTGGACAGCATCACTCGTCATCTACACAAATCCACCTCTGCACCTCAAAGCACATATGTGCACCTGCCCACGGGAAGGGAGGCTGCGCACAACATCTACCACTCCTCGGGGATGGATGCATATTCACCACCATCTGATTATGCTTCGGAAGCAACTCCAGGTCAGCCCACCTTAGTTAGGGGAACTCTGAACCCCCGTACCCTGATTATCTCAGAGCTCCTCAGACCTGCGAGGATCTTCACGCCGTCCAGAATAATCCTTTCTCCAACACTTACAACTCTAGTTGGCGTAATCATCCTAACTTTTTGTGGTCGGGTAATAACCCGAATCTAAGACCTCAATTCCAACCTCGACCACAAGCTTCGTGACCTTGTCATCCCACCCAACCAAGGCCCACTCAAAACTTCCAATCTAGACCACCTAAAGAAGATCATACATCTCTAATTATCCAGACCTTGGTTAACATGCAAAAACAACACAAAGAGGAGATCTCTGAGTTACGAAATCAACTGGCCTAGCTGGTAAGTGCTCGCCAGCCTGGTGCACTTCCTTCTCAGCCTCTTCCAAACCTGAATAGAGTGTCAAACCAAAGGCGCATTATAAACCCAAATCAGGGCTAAGCTAACTTTGTTTATCAAGCCCCTTTTGCCCCACCACCTAACGGGATGAATGCTTCAACTTCATACTCGGGATTTCAGCAGCAAACACCTATTTTGCCCAACCCAAACCAGAACCAGGCGGGATTGAATTCTGTTACTACCCTTAGTGGCAAAGCAACACAGGACCCACCTTATCCAAGCCACTCCCAGCCTGGTAATACAAATCCTAACCCTAGATTGGTCATCCAGGACACACTCGTCCTAAATCAAAAGCCTAAGCCACTTTTAGGGGAACCATCTAAGGATCCATTTCTCGAGGTCTTGACCAAGGGAAAAAGGACAGCCAAACCCGTGGCACCTAAGGAGGACCTGGTTAAGCTCTTTAAGCAAGTCCATATAAACATCCCCTTGATGGATGCAATACACTACATACCGGCTTGCACATGATTTTTGAAAGACATGTGTACACCTAAGCGTAAGCCGTGAACCAAAGGTAGGAACCCAATCGTACTGTTGGAGCAAGCCAGCTCTGTTATTTTGAGCAAGCCAGCTCTGTCATTTTGAGCAAACTCCAGCCTAAGGCAAAAGACCTAGGCACCCCTCTGATCTCCTGTGCAATCGGTGATATACAATTTGACCGAGCTTTATTGGACTTAGGAGCCTCCATAAATTTGATACCTACATCCCTACTAGACTACTTCGAGGAATCTGAGCTTAAACTGACGGAAATGACTTTGCAGCTAGCTGACCAATCTATTAAGTCACCAAAAGGAATTCTTGAGGATGTCATAGTTAGGATACAGGATTTCTATTTTCCAGTGGATTTTATTGTCTTAGACATGGATGGTCCTGAAAATGTGAAGAATACATCAATCATACTAGGGAGACCCTTTCTGGCCACTGCTAGGGCCAATATTCATTATAAGGAGGGCCAAATTGAATTAAAATTTTAGAGCTAGACACTAAAGATCGACATTTTTAAGGCTCAACAAGGAATTAATTATGGAGTTATAGAATAAATTTGCAATATCGAGGCTGTGGTTGACGACCTATGTATCGAGGATAACCCGACTATTTTTGGTCAACCACAAGAAGAGCAAAACCCACAATTAGAGGAGTCTGAACACAACCTAGACACACCCATAGCTCCTTCCTTTGCTCCTGACATCCAACCTGAACCACTTGCTACTGTTGACAACCTAGTTATGGAATTAAATCCTCTTCCCGATCATCTCAAATATGTCTTTTTGGGTTCCAATCAGACGTTTCCTATGATTATCAACTCCTGACTCACACCTGATTAGGAAACACGCCTGATTTCTGTTCTCCAGCAGCATCGAAGAGCCATTGGATGGACTCTCGATGATTTGATTGGAATCAACCCTTCATACTGCACACATCACATCTACACTGAAGAAGGCTCACAACCATCCCGTGAAATGCAGAGATGCCTAAATCCAAATCTGCAGGATGTCGTGAAAAAGGAGATCATCAAGTGTTAGATGCGGGGATCATCTACCCGATCTCCGACAATCGATGGGTGAGTCTAAGTTAAGTTGTGCCCAAGATGGGAGGGCTCACCGTCATCACGACTGAAATCAGAGAAACCATACCAACCTGTATAGTGAACTCGTGGAGAGTCTACATTGATTACAAAAGACTCAATTCCTGCACGAAGAAGGATCATTTCCCACTACTGTTCATTGATCAGATCCTCAAGAAACTAGTAGGAAATCGATTCTTCTGCTTTTTGGATGGGTACTCCAGTTATAACCAGGTCGCAATTCCTCCCAAGGACCAAGAGAAGACCACCTTTACCTGCCCCTTCAGAACATACACATTCCGAAGGATGCTGTTCGATCTCTACAATGCACCTGCTACTTTTCAGTGGTGCTTGCTTGCCATATTCTTAGATATGGTTGGTGAATGCCTTGAATTCTTCATGGATGACTTCTCGATATTTGGTGAATCATTTGATGATTGCCTCCTGCACTTGGCCAAAATACTCAGGTGGTGCATCGATGTGAACTTGGTTCATTCCTGGGAAAAGAGCCACTTCATGGTACCTGAGGGAATTGTCCTGGGACATCTCATCTCTAAAAAAGGCATCTAGGTTGATCGAGACAAGGTGAATTTGATTTCCAAACTCCCTTTGCCTAACTCAGTCAAAGGCATCCGATCCTTCCAAGGCACGTCGGTTTTATTGTCGATTCATTCCTAATTTCTCAAAAATTGCATGCCCCCAGACTAATCTTCTATCTAAGGATGTCTCCTTTGAAATCTCCAATGAGTGCACTCAGGCATTTAGGATCCTGCGAAATTGAGTTACCTAAGCACCTATGCTGCAGTCCCCTGATTGGTATCAACCCTTTGAGATCATGTGCGATGCATTTGATTATGTTGTAGGTGCGGTGCTTGGATAGAAAATAGATGGGAAACCCGTGGTCATCTACTACACTAGCAAGACACTTGACGAGGCTCAGCATAACTACACAGTTACTGAGAAAGAGTTGCTAGCCGTAGTATTTGCCCTAGAGAAATTCAGATCATATCTTTTGGGTTCTCGTGTTGTCATATACTCAGATCACACTGCAGTGGGCACCTCCTTGCGAAGAAGGACGTGAAACCTCGACTAATCCGCTGGATCTTACGGTTGCAAGAATTTGATCTCGAGATTCGCGATAAAGGGGAAAGCAGAATGTGGTAGCTGACTACTTATCCCACCTTCCTTCTGACAGTATCGACCCTTTCGGACCCATCACGAAACATTTTCCCTATGAGCACCTCCTGACTATTAGTACAGGACTTCCTTGGTTTGCTGATTAAGTGAACTACTTGGCGTCACATCAGATCCCATCCGATTGGCCGAAGGCCAAGAAGGACAAATTGCTTTACGATGCCAAGTACTACATTTGGGAAGATCTATACCTCTTCCACATTGGTGCTGATCAAATTATTAGACGGTGCATCCCGGAAGAAGAAATTCAGGACATTTTATCCTTCTGCCATGACCAGGCCTACGGCAAACATTTTTCCAGACATAAAACCGCAGTAAAAGTCCTCCAGTGAGGCTTTTATTGGCCCATGATTTACAATGACGATGCATATGATCACTGTAAGGCATGCACTCGTTGCAGAACTTAGGCAACATGAGCCACCGCAATATGATGCCTTTACAGTCAATTCTTGTATGCGAAATCTTCGACATCTAGGGGATTGATTTCATGGGACCCTTCCCTATTTCGGACGACTTTGAATACATTCTTCTCTTTATTGACTATGTGTCCAAATGGATCGAAGCCATTCCAACCCGAACCAACAATCCTAAGGTGGTAATCAAATTCATTCATCAGAACATCTTTTCTTGGTTTGGGATTCCACGTGCCATTATTTCCGATGGAGGGAGCCATTTCACAAATGCTCAGTTCAAATCATTGATGACCAAATACGAGGTGTCGCACAGAACCTCTACTCCTTATCACCCCCAAACCAACGGTCTTGCCGAGCTATTGAATCGGTAGGTGAAGAAAATCCTTCAAGTCACTATCCGACCTGACAGGAATGATTAGTCGTTCCAACTTCCGAAAGCCTTGTGGGCCTATAGGATCGCCCACAAAACCCAATTGGGCATGTCTCCTTTCAGATTGGTGTACGGGAAGGCATGTTGCCTCCCTGTCGAGTTGGAGCACAAAGCCTATTGAACTGTACAGAAGTGTAATCTAGATCTTTCTAAGGCAGGAACCCATAGAAAGCTTCAAATGAGCGAGATCGATGAATTACGCAATGATGCGTATGAGAACTCGCGAATTTACAAAGAGCGGGTTAAGGCCTTTCATGACAAGGACATATCCAGAAAGATCTTTCACCCTGGTCAGAATGTCCTACTCTTTGATGCCAAACTCAAATTGTTCCTAGGAAAACTCAGATCAAAATGGATTGGACCATATCTTATTAGATGAATCTTTGGAAATGGAGCCATTGAAATTAGCCAACCTAGCCTTGATGAAGAACCTTTTGCCGTGAACGGTCAAAGACTTAAGCCGTTCATTGAACTCACCGATACAAACAGGGTTGAGGTATCTTTTGATCTCCATTCTCTTTGAGCTCATTGTGCCCGGCTGATGCTATTAAACTCAGCGCTTAACGGGAGGCAACCAATCATCTTTTTGAAAAACCTGAAACCCTTTTTGGCACATCTTATGCTGAATTCATATTGCACTTTAGGGTTTGTCCATTAGAACAGCCGACTCCACCTCTGGTACCCGTACCCAAGCTTGAAATCATCTGCAACAGTCACCCCGACCTGTCCACCCACCCAAAACCTGTTCTAATGTACGATCTAAGCTGAAATCGAACCCACCTAATTTACAATGATGATATTGCAAATTATAGGCATGGGGTGTATTAAAGTGCAAAATGCTATGAGAACCACATCATAAGAAAGGGATTTCATCAAAAAAATTACATATTCCACAAACCAAAAAAATAAAAAATTGAAAAAGAGAAAAAATGGAGAAGGGAGGAAATTTTTTAAGTGTCAAAAAGGAGCATAATTTGAAAAGAAAAAAAAAGCGATATTCATTAGTAAAAGATTAAGAAATTGACTTAGTTCCAAACCAAATCAAAAAGAAAGAAAATGAAAGATAAAAAGTGCTAAGAGACAAAAAGAGATTAGTATGAATGCTGATCTTAATTCTCTTGGGTTGTGATTCTAGGCTTAAAAATTCAAGTATTCGTTAAGATCTGGATAGTCCTCAAGAGGTTGAGGAAAATGTGAGGCTTAAGTATTAGGTCTAAGGCTTAGAGATTATTCAGCCTCATTAACTAACCTCTGATTTGCGGGACTCGATAACCTAAGCACCCCAATCCACACAAAGTCTGGTTCAGTGTGCTTAATTATCAAAATCATGCAAATGTGTTAAATCTGTTATGAAAAAGTTACCTAGATTAGGAGCAGCTGATCAACACAAGTTGATTTGGATGAGTTCCCGATGTGAAGAGGTAGGAAATTCCCCTTGAAGATGCGCAATAACATATCCTCTCCTCGGTGCTTATCTACTAGGATATCTAAATTTCCTACCGATGGCATGTAAGCACCTTGTGCTGGTTTAGATGCCATGGGCAGCATTATCACGAAATGTCAATTGCTAGGGTCTGGATTTAGCTAAGAACACCATGGGTGGGATTATCTCGAAATCTCGAAAGCCAGGGTTCTAGGGGTTGCCATGGGCGGTGCTATCCTAAAGCATCGATTGTTAGGGACCCTGTGAGGATTGATGGTGGAAACTAGGAATCTGATACAGACCATGTTGTAAAGCTAATTCGAAGCTTGAAATAAAAAGAAAAGAGAGAGAAAACTCTCCAAAAATAAAGAAAAAATTTCTCTGTCTTTCTCTTACAAAAATGCATTGCGAACGGAACCTGGGCTGAAACATGTTACAAGCACGGGTGCTTTAACCGCAGAGTTCAACGAACCTTAGATTAGTTCCTGTGGGCCTTAGAAACCTTCGCAGCGGACTGAGGATGGAGCTGGTCAGGTCCGGATCTTGGTTGGTACTTGAGTACCTCTAGGACTATTATCGGCATTCTGACCTAATCTACAAAAGAAAGCACACATCAAAGTTCTGAGCATAAAAAGACATGTGGTCTAGAATTTTTGTTAAATTCCTTGAGATTTTTCTAAGGGACTAGCAAAAGCTAGGCATGAGATTATGATGGGAACACCATCATGAGCCATAACTAGCTCAATTTGATCTGATTAAGTCAGTAAATGCTCCTACATAACTGCCAGAGAGCCGTAATTCATTGCATAATCATTCTGAGAGAAAGGTAAGAAATCAGGGTTAAAATTGTAATTTTACCATCATATCATGAATGCAGAATAACCATGGTTTTTCTCAGGGATTAATTAAGGGTCCAATGGTCCTAAAAGGCTAACAAGTGGGTTATAACAGACAGAAAAGAGTTTTCGCGTGTTTTGAGAATTAAATGACTTTTGAAACCCTAAAAATAGACCCGCTTAATTAACTGAAGGTCTGGTCAGGATAAAATTCACGTAGACCCTCTAAAATTCATAGAAAATTATTCTATAGTGTTTGAAACCTTCAATTTGACCATCAGAACCTGTCTCGACACAAAATAGAGTCTCAGACAAATATTTGCCCTAATTTAGGTTTTTGAATAAATAACCTAGTCAAATGTGGTCAAAACCTAAATCCAACTTCACCATTGGATTCCTTAGGTCTAAATTAGGTTTGTACCAAAATTTGGACCCAATCTGAGATTGTCATGACCTAGTTTGCAACTTAGTCCTGCCTGATCACATTTATGCCCCTAACTTTCAAAATATTTACAAAAAGGCCCCTATCTTTGTCATCATTTTCATAAATAGGTCCCTACCACCATTAATCCTATTCACACAAACTTCAACGACCTAAAATTAGCAAGATCTCCTTGATTCCTTGACGAATCCCTCTCAGATTTGAAAGGGAAGTTCATCAAGGAATTCCCTTCCTTTTAAGCCAACTCCCACATCTTAAAACCTCCCCAATCTCTCATGTGAACGCATGAGAGATTAGGGTATCCTAAAAATTCTAACACCAACAAATCTTTCCAAGCTCAAAACCACTTCTAAAGGCTTATAAAAAGACCTCCAGATCAAATCATTCTCTGCATGCTCGAATTTGGCCTTGAACACCTCCAATTCCTCTCCTCTTTCTTGGCCGAATTGCTCCTCGACGTCTGGTGACCCTCCCTGCCTCCACTCTTCCTCCGTTCACAATTCCAAGCATCAAGTCGTACCAACTGACGCCCCCTTCGCTGTCATCCTCACCATTTCCTATCCACTAGAGCAACCTCCTTCTCCGACGCTGGTCTTACCATAACCGGTGCCATCTCCTCTCTCCTTCTTCCACTAATGCTCTCAACCAACTCCTCAACTTCTTCTCATCACTCCAGCATATCCAATACACTACTTTGACCCCCGCACAACCATCTGCAACTCCGTCTTCCATCTCTCCTGCAGAACTCCAACGAGCCCTAATAGCTTCCACACACCGCCAAACCGGCCTCTCCCACACTCCACACCTTTGCCTCGACCTTAGGCGCAAAAGCCCTAACTTTGTTAGGATGATTGCCCCTCCAAATGCCCCATCGAACAAACCCACATCTGGCCACTCTCCACGAGGTTGACAAGTCTCATCACTCACTCACACGCCATGTCGCCCCCCTCAGCAAGTTCACCGTGCTTCGACGATCGTTCCTGAACATTTTGACAGGGTCAAAAGGCCTTATTTCTGATCTCCAAGTTTGTTCCGCCATTGACGCCACCAGCTTTGAGCTTGCTTGAAGCTCTCTCCAGCAACTACAGCCCCAGGCATTTGTCCCAAGAAGCACTTGCGACCAGTCAATTGGGCATTGACCATCCTCGTTGTGCGAATTGGATGACGACTTCATCTCTAGTTGCTGTGCAAAGAACGGGGGATGGAGAGTCCCACATCGGATGCAGATGGTCCTCTTGTGCCACATAAATTGAAAAAGTGTCTGGGCTTAGTTGCCTTAGACACAAGGGGGTGAGGTCCCCACTCACCCTTCACTACCTTGCCCATGACACTACTCACACGGGTCTAGCGCAGATTCGACTACCTGCCTAAGCCCTGTACACTCCTCGGCTGCTATCCACACCCGCTGCTCTAGACCTGGGTGAGCTTTAGGTCCGAATACCCTATAACCCAGTACTGTTGGAGGCTCTGGGAGAGCGTGACCCAAGGAGAGAAAGAGAGGAGAGTTTACGTGGGGTAGGGGACGGATTTGCTCTCAGGGAAGTTGGCTAACACTTAGCCCAAATCTGAAGACCCTTCCCCCTCTGTGTGAAGAAGAGTAAGAAGAGCAGAGAAAGAAAGAGAAGGAAGAGAAAGTAGCAAAAGAAGAGGAAGAAGAAAGAAGAAGGAAAGCAAGAGAAGAAGAAAAGAAGAGATCAGAGAAAGAAGGAGCAAAGAAAACACTATCCATCAGATGTTTAAAGACATCTGATTGAATAATCAAACGGCTGACTTGAAGTTTGTTTCATTCATAACTATTGAGTTTCATTTGATATTATTGTAGGGAGTAATTTGTGATTCAACTCACCATTTTACTCCATTCTTTTTGCAATCTGACACATTGATCTTATTGCCATATTATTCTAAATCAATTTCTGATCATAATTTCTTATCTCTATTTTTTTAAATTGCAATTTTGAGAACTGAATTCCTACTTGTTCCCAGCGAACAACCTCAGACTTTTTCGAGTATAAATTTTATCTAGTTTTCGTGAGATTTCAACTATATTGCAACACAACAATTTAAAACCTAATTTTGAGCAAACAACATCAGTAAAATAACAAATCAGGGCTTGGAATTGGTTGTAGCTAGGTGCTACAAGAGAAATAAATCCCGGTGCCAGGATAGATAGCAAGTGGCAGCCTTGAAGAGTGGTGTATGTGTACCGCAGATGGGGTGGATAAGGAGTTGGGAGTGGGAAATAAATCATATGGGTCCTAGAAGTGGTGGAAAATGAAAGGCGGGACCCAAGTGGTGTAGTTTGAAATGGTATAAGGAACCATTTCATGAGTGGATGTGGTTGTGGGTAGTTGCAGAGTAGGTGTGTCGAATAAGATCTGGTGTTCCATCTCAACGCTCTAGATTCGCCCAATTCAGTGTCATCCCTAGCTTGGTTAAAAATCTCGTACGAATCTTCAAATATAATGGGCGGCAGTTCATTATCCCATGGCATGGAAAACCAGAATCTAGATGCAATAAAGCCTCAAATTCTTTCACTTTCCATTCTATGGTGATTGCATAGAAAAAATACACCGACAATTATGCCATCTTGTGCTATTTCCAAGCATTGCCAGTGTAGATTAGGTGGCCATAGTCGCATTTGTGAAAATAAATGCATGCATGCATTTGTTTGACAGGGGAGGAGAGTGAATAAAATGGCCTTGAAATTTATGTTTTCCTCAAGTGCTGCCTCGCAAATTCACCATCTTTATTTTTATTTTTATTTTTATTTAACTTTCTTCTCCACGGCTGCATGGCATGGCTGGACCTTCCTCGCTCCACTCTCTGCAGCATGCACTCCCTGCCAACCATGCAGAGCCATGCATAGCCAGGGCATGGCTGTGCATGCCTCTTTCTTCTTTAAAAAGGCACGGCTAGCTTCGTTGCAAGCGGGCCTGGTCCAATAGAGAAGAAAAACACACAGCAGCTTTCCTCTCCAGGCCATCTCCTCCTCTCTCCCCTCCATATGCAGCCTCTCCTCCTTCTGAGGAGCCACGCTGCGGGCAGGAGCAACTCATAGTGGTGCACAACCACCACTGTGAGTTCCACCACCGCCCAGCTCATCAAAGAGCCGGTGGGCATGGTGGTTCTCTTCTCTGATTTCCAAGCATGTCTGCCATTGCCGCAGAGTCAAGGTCTGAAGCTCCGCGCAGCAACAGCAGCCTCCACCGCGCATGCCAGCAGCCAGGCGCTCTCTTTCAGCGCGTGCCAGCAGGCCGCCCTCGCCTCTCTCCGCGCAAGCCAGCAGCCGACACAGCCTCTTCCGCGTGCGCGCCAGCCGCTCCACATCGCTCGCACACGTTGAACCAGGCGCAGGCGGTCGCGCGAGCCGAGCGCGCACTGTAGCCACTGTTCACGCTAGAGAGCGCGACACTGTGGCTATAGAGTGGTGACCGGTAAGTTTCTCACTTATCTGGTTACCCAGCGCTCTCTCTCCGCGCCACTATTGGTGCCAGCCCGACTACGCACGCCCGCGTCTCTCACCGCACCCGCTCCAGTGCCCTCTCCCACGTAAGCCTTCGCTCGCACACATCTGCGCTCACATCTTTGCCCGCTTCAGCACCTGCCTCTTCATGCAATGCAGTGCACTGCGGTTCCTCTCACACTCACTCCCTCCTGCGTGCGTGCAGGTCTTCGCGTGCCTACGCGCTTGCGCGTGTGCGTGGACATCAGACAACGGCTGGGGCTCCAAACGGCTTAACTCCCGCACCTCTTCACTCCAGCAGATGCCCTCTCTCTCTCTCTCTCTCTCACAGCACTCTCTCACTCCTACATACACATACACACACACACACTCTCGTACACACACACCCACTCACTTATACACTATTATATACTTATATATATATACATATACATATATATATATATATCTATACATATATTTATACATATATATATATTTACAAATATACATACATATATATATATATATCTATAACTATAAATACATATATATATATATATATATATCTACATATGTATAATATACATAGATACTTATACTAATATATATATATATATATACATATACACATATATATAACTATATACATATATTACTATATACATACATACATACATACATACATATATATATATATATAGTGATATATGCATACATATATATCTAATTATAAATATATATATATAGATATACATATACATACATCTATCTATACATATAGTTACATATCTATATGTATATATATACATATATAACTACATATACACCTATATAATTATAACCATATATATACATATACATATATATTTACATATATACATATATTTGCATATCACCTACCATGCGTTGTATCACGGGAATATCTGCACCAGTTGCTGATATTCCCCGATACACGCGTACAGAAAGCGTGTTCGCACACATCTTCCACCCATCCATCCTACACTCCACGCGGCACTTCGTCCCATTGGTTGCGTCTTCCTAGACGATGACCGACTCGATACCGTGTTACACGCCATCTCCACCTCCACCCCCACCCCTATATACATATATAATATATACATATATATATACTATATTTGCTTTATTTCTGTTTCTCTTTCCTACCAGTAAAAAGATAAAAAGAAATATATAAAAGAGAAAAGATAATCTTTGACTTGCAGGTACTTAGTCTTGCAAAGACTAGTTTTGAAACCCTAATTTGGCTCGAAGCCAAGAACCTGATTTTGAAGGTGTACCTCAAGGACAAAAATTATAAAAAAAAAATATTAAATAGAAAAACACCAAAAACATAATAAACGAACGGAAGAGATTCGTTATAAGAAAGGCGTAGCAACTTCTTCTAATCCCACTTCCCTGAGTTCGACCCTGGGCCTAAAAGTGACCAAGATAAAATCAAATAGGTCAGGTAAAAAATTTTGTAAAGAGATGGTTAGACTCGATTTAGGTTAACCACTATACTCATTTCAACAATAAAATCACCATATTAACACAACCTATCCGGGCCCGACCAAAGCCCTCTTTCTGGCACCGTTGCCGGGGAAGTGCATATTCAAGTAAGTTTCTACTCCATTCCTTTAATTTTTCTCTTCTCACACCCTTCTCTTCACAGGTGTTTCTGTTTGTTGGTGTGCAGGTGAACCAGTTGCAAGGAGAAGGAAGGAAGACGAAGTCGTAAACGTGTGCAGATCCAAGGTGGGAACGAGAGTGTGAATACGCCAGCACCGCACTGGAGCTTCGCACACGTTGCTGAATAAGTAGATCTTTCTTTCTTAGCAACTTAGGTTAACTTGTCACCTTAATAAAAATAAATAAAAATGAAAAGAAAAAATCAAAAACTAAAAACACTTCTTTGGATCTCTTGGGGCAAGTGGATTAAAAATCACTTGGTTGATTGTTTGTCATCACGCCCACTGCCTCGGGATTTCCTGCCTAACTTCTCATAGCGAAGATCCTAGAATCTTGATTCTTGAATCTTTCGCCGTGTGAAGTATTCTTTGAGGCAAAAATAAATAGATTGATTGCCATCCTTCTTTGCCTCATTTATCTGCAATTCAGGATCACCTTTTTGGTGGGGAGACTTGGAATTGAGCTGATTCCAACCCCACCACGACTTTTCACGTGCCTGAGATTCAATCCCGAATACTTCAACCCCAACGATTTGATTTTCTTTATCATATGGTTGAGCCTTGTGTGTGGACATCTTTTTGGTGATTGGGAGCACTTGAATTGAAGTGCTTTGGCTCCCTTTCACACTAATCTAAAATTGATTCATGCATCTACACATAGAAATCTCCATCTAGGGAAGCCCATTGCATTTTAGCATGCATTAACCAACTGACATTGAAGGAGGGTTTGTTGGGCTTAGAAGAAAACTTGTATTCTCTCAAAACTCGGAGATTGGTTAAATTGGTATTTCAGTGAAATCCTAAAATCCATACTACTTAAGGCTGAATTCTAAAAACCATTCACCAATTAAAACTTCAATTCGGGGAGATTTCCCCGTTGCATGCTTGGTTTACACACTCTCTATAAAATCAATCACTTGGGCATTACCCGTAAATGACACCCTTCACATTCCAGAAGCACTTGATCCTAAGCCTCTAACTAAAATTGGTAGTAACTTGACCCTTATTAAGGATTGGAGGTATAACTACCTACGTGTAGCGCCTACGTGCTGGCGAGGGTTCCCGCATGCTATCGGGTGTCTAAGACTAGGGCAAACGACCTTTCAATCTTGCCCGGTGGTTCTGCAGTGCTCGCATTCGGTTCCGTAGGTCGTGATAGTAGGTAACTTAGATCTTTAGGTCTAAGGGCACACTGTAGAGGTTAGGAATTTGATTGTATTGACTTGCCATCAAGTGTACCTTTGCGGCGTCATTTCTCTCATCTCTTTTCCCTTCGTATCCCCCCAAATCTTCCTGCGGTAGTGCATGTTTGGGAGGAGGTCACAAAACCCTGAACTGTGTGAATTTCCTGATAATTTTAGAAAAGAAGCCGAATCGTCCTCCTCCTCCACAAACATGGCTGCACACCCACCCCCAAATCCCGAGGGAGGAAATCGCCCTCAAAACCCACCAGGTGATGGAGCCTTGGATCCCATAACCCACCTCCAAGCCCAAATGGAAATGTATAATGAACAAATTGAGGCCATTAGGGAAACATTGGAGGAAATGCAGAACCCTCCCGAACAGGAGGAGCCTAGGTCTCTTAGCTCTTATCAGAATCCCGCTGCTACAAAGACCATAGGACAAATTCGGGTCCCCATGGGCGGGGACGACTTTGAACTAAAACCTAACATAATTGGCCTAATAAATTTTCACTTCCATGGTCTTGCAAGTGAAGATCCTTTTCTCCACTTGGAAGACCTAACCCGATTGGCTGAAACTGTTAAACCAAGAAATATCAGGTTGCCTATAGTCCTCATGAAAATGTTCCCATTTTCATTGTAAGATAAAGCGTCGCAGTGGTTACACACCCTTAGGAGAACCATCCACTTTTGGGAGGAGATGTGAACAGCGTTTCTCAAGAAGTTCTTCCCAATCGGGCGAACTAATGCGCTTCGCCGTGCTATCACTTCATTTACGCAACAAAATGGCGAATAGTTTCATGAGGAATGGGAGAGATATAATGACCTCCTCAGGAAGTGTCTGCACCACGATCTGCCTAAGTGGCATATAGCCCAGATTTTCTACTATGGGCTAAATGAGACTTTGAAGCAGATTGCAGATGCTTCCTGCGGAGGGAATTTCATGAATAAAGATGAGAATGGAGCATTCGAATTATTTGAAAATATGAGCGAAAACTCAATGAACAATGCTTCCATTGTCGCCTTTAATAGTACCAGCCTGCCCCGAAATGTCCACGAAGTTGACACAGGACCCTCCCATTCATCCACTGATCTCAGCCTTACCGCACAGAAATTGGATGAAGTCTCCGTCGTGCACAAGAAGCTGGACGAGATTCTGGCCAACCCTGCCCGTTCTATGGCAAACACCCCCACCTCACCACTTTGTCACAATCCTAATTCTTCCAACACTAGGCTTATCCCGAGAAACCCCATAAGACCTTCCTTACCGAGTGTCGCGCCGAGCGACTCGGTAAGTCATGTGGATCTGGCTTCTGCAAGCCAATATTTTGACACGAAGGACCAAGCCTCCGTGTGCTTGGATGTGTATTTACATGCGGATGTGTCTTCTGGCATAGAAGATGCTTGTGCCTTGGGGAACAACCCATTCTCTGCCACTTATAACCTAGGGTGGAGAAATCATCCGAACTTCGCATGGTCCAACAACCCACAGTGCCAAAACCCCGCGGGTGGACCAATGCGACCGTCCACACCTGTCATCCCAATGGCCCAGTCTAATCCTATGGCGAATCCGCCATCAGGCCCTTGCGTACCGCAAACAGAATACGCATCATGTCCTCTTGATAAATTGATGTGAATGATGACGAAAATGTCAAAGCACCATGAAGAGAACATGACCTCTCTTCAGCACCAATTGGTGCAGCAGAATGCTGAGATCAGTCAACTACGCATGGCGACTCGATCTCAGGGCACTCTTCCAGCCCAACCTATTCCCAACCCACGAAATTTCGTACCCCGTGGTCCTCAACCATAGGTACGACCTTCTCAGGGGCAGGTTCATCAGATTCTGCAAGCTTCGAGCATTCCACCGGGATTTCAGGCTAATCTCGCTGCAGCACCTCACTCTTATGTCCCTATTGTGAACCCTCCTCCACCTTATGATCCCACTGGACCCGCATCGTCTAATGTGATCACTACGAGGAGCGGTAAGCTGATCGTCGATTTGCCTCGACCTGATCCTGGACCGTCTTCTTCGTCTCATTTGGGATGCGCACCGCATTCGTGAGAGGATGATACACCCAAATTGGTGCCAGAATCAGTCCCATTCCCTAAGGCTCTACTGAGGGAGACAAAAGGCAAGAAGAAGGATACGCAGGCCTTTGATAACCTGCGTACTTTATTTAGAGATGTTGAAATCAAGGTACCCCTGCTAGAGGCTATCGACCACATACCTACTGTCGCCCGATTTTTCAATGACTACACAACACCCAGGAGACAGTCAAAGAAAACTAAGAATTTGATGGTTCTCTCGCCTCATGCGAGTTGTGCTATACTGTCAAATCTACCACCGAAGCAGAAAGATCCAGGCACACCGCTTATTTCCTGTAGCATCCAAGGCTGCAATTTTAATCGTGCCCTGCTTGATCTAGGATCTTCCATCAATCTTATACCAACCATCATTCTCAAAAAATTTTCCTCGGGAAATCTGAAACCCACCCCTGTCACGTTATAGTTGGCAGATCGTTCTATCAAAATTCCAAAGGGTGTGGTGGAAGACGTGGTGGTTATGGTCAATAGTCTCTGTTTTCCTGTTGACTTTCTTGTTTTAGATATGGAAGTTCCTAGCTCACTTTCTGATTGTCCGATCATCCTTGGTCAACCTTTCTTGGCCACAGCCCGCACCCATATCGACTACGAGTCGAGCTGTATTGAGATTACCGTTGGATCTGAAAAGCTCAAGCTTAACATCTTCAAGGCAGCCAAGAACTTTGATTGCGATTGCATTGAGGATGACACGTCTGACGAGGACATGGCCGTCAGCGCATGTATCAGACTAATTGGGACCTATTCTGACTGCTGCGGACTACCTTTAAACACTGATGATTGCCTGACTGACACATATTGTGACGTTCCCCCATCCCTCCCTTGCCCCATACTTTCTCTTGACCAAACTTCTGACGAGGTTTTCTCCGCTTCCCATACCTCGTGGTCTGAGTCATATCCGGGCTACTCACCGTCGGTCCACACTCTTGAAGATGGGATTGCCCTTTCTTTCCCACCAAATCAGGCGGAGTTGCAATTCCACACTGGGACCTTGAGCCCACATACTACTCACTGGGGTTATTCCTTTTTGGATCCATCTATCCAAGAAGCCCCTCTTCTTGGCCAATCTGAGGGCCAACTTCTTCCTCCTAACTTGTTCTCCGATCCACCTGGGACACTCATCCCAAGAAATGCCAGACCTTTCACCATCCACTCCCGAGCTGAAAGAGCTGCCTAGTACACTTAAGTATGTTTTTGTGGGACCAAATGAAAAGCTCCCTGTAATCATCAGTTCAAAATTGACCAGGGAGCAAGAGTGCAAACTAACGAAGGTCCTTATGGAACACAAGGCAGCCATTGGATGGTCTTTATCAGACTTATCTACCATTAGCCCCTCCTATTGCACTCACCGTATATATACGGAGGAGGAGGTTCGACCTTCCCGCGAGATGCAGCGACGTCTCAACCCTAACATGCGAGAGGTCGTTAAGAAGGAAATTATTAAGTGGTTGGATGCGGGTATAATATACCTGATCAGCGACAACCCCTGTGTGAGTCCGATTCACATTGTGCCCAAAAAGGCGGGACTCACCATCCGTGTCAATGACAGGGGCGAATCCTTCCCTACACGCACTCCTACATCTTGGAGAGTGTGTGTAGCTTATAGGAAACCCAATGCTGCAACTAAGAAAGATCACTTTCCGCTACCTTTCATTGACCAAATCCTGGAGCGGTTAGCGGGAAATAAAATTTTCTATTTTCTGGATGGATTCTCAGGATATAACCAGGTGGCAATTGACCCCTGGGACCAAGAGAAAACCACTTTTATCTGCCCCTTCGGCACCTTTGCATTTAGAAGGATGCCATTCAGACTTTGTAACGCACCAGCAACTTTCCAGAGATGTATGCTGGAGATATTTCATGACATGGTGGGTGACTTTCTCGAGGTCTTCATGGATAACTTTTCGATCTTTGGACCATCTTTCGATGACTGCCTTACCAACCTGACCCGTATCCTTAGGAGATGTATTGATGTAAACCTCGTGCATTCTTGGGAAAAAAGTCATTTTATGGTGCACGAGGGAATTGTTCTCGGGCATATAATCTCCGACAGGGGTATCGAGATTGACAGAGCTAAGCTTGATGTAATTGCTGATTTACCTGTGCCTGTCTCTGTCAAACAAATCCGCTCCTTCCTGGGACACGTCGATTTCTATAGGAGATTTATCAAAGATTTCTCCAAGATTTCTCGACCGTTAACTCATCTCCTATCAACCGACGTACCCTTCAATATGGGCCCTGACTGCATACGAGCATTCACGCAGCTGCATAATGCTGTCACCAAGGCCCCTGTTCTCCAACCACTTGATTGGTCCCTCGACTTTGAACTCATGTGTGACGCTTCCGACCTTGCAGTCGAAGCCATCCTGTGACAAAGATGTGTTAGACACCCCTTCGTGGTCTACTATGCCAGTAAGACGTTGGACGAGGCCCAGCGTAATTATACTACCACTGAGAAAGAACTACTGGCGGTCGTCTTTGGGCTGGAGAAATTTCGCTCTTACCTTCTAGGCTCACATGTTATTGTTTTCACTGATCATGCGGCCATTCGCCATCTCATGCACAAGAAGGATGCCAAGCCTAGACTGATTCATTGGATCCTTCTGCGCCAAGAATTTGACATTGAGATCTGCGATAAGGTCGGAGCCCAAAATGTTGTGGTTGATCATCTTTCCAGACTGGGCCCTGACCATATTGGACTTACTCTACCGATTAATGAAATTTTTCCTGACGAGCACCTATTGGCAATTAATGTGGCAAGTGGACCGTGGTATGCCGACATTGCCAATTACCTTGCTTCTGGATCCCTTCCACGTGGCTGGCCTAAAAACCAGCATGAGCGTCTCATGGCAGAAGCAAAGTATTATTTCTGGGATAATCCACTTCTTTTTCGCATAGGTGCTGATCAAATCATCTGTCGCTGTATTCCTGACAGCGAATTCCCCAGTGTGCTATCCTTCTGAAATGATCAGACCTGTAGAGGTCATTTCTCTGGGAGGAAAACTGCAGCCAAGGTGTTGCAGTGCAGTTTCTTTTGGCCCTCCCTTCACCAGGATGCACACAATTATGCCAAGCATTGCACTAGGTGTCAGTCGTTAGGGTCAATGTCACATCTTGACATGATGCCCTTACGACCCATCCTAGCTGCGGAAATCTTCGACATTTGGGGAATTGATTTCATGGGTCCCTTTCCTCCTTCCAATGGCTTCGAATTCATTCTCGTGGCTGTTGATTATGTTTCGAAATGGATTGAGGCTATTCCCACGTGCCGTGCTGACCATGTTATATCCACTCGATTTGTCAAAGACCACATCTTTGCGCATTTTAGGATCCCTCGAACCATTATCTCAGATGGAGGAAGCCACTTTACCCATGCGTCTTTTCGGGCGCTTATGAGGAAATACGGAGTCCACCATCTTATCGCATCCCCATATCATCCTCAGACGAACGGCCAGGCAGAAGTGTCGAACTGGCAAATCAAGCAAATTCTCCAGAAAACAGTTCGACCTGACCGTAAGGACTGGTTCGACAAGCTGATTGACGCACTTTGGGCGTATCGGACCGCCTTCAAGGCTCCCCTTGGTATGTCTCCTTATAGAATCATTTACGGGAAGCCTTGTCATTTGCCCGTGGAGTTGGAACACCGCGCTTATTAGGTGGTTCGCCAATGTAACCTCGACCCAGACCTATGTGGTCGAGAAAGGAAACTCCAACTCCAGGAGCTGGAAGAGCTCCGTCATGAAGCCTATGATTCTGCCTTAACTTTCAAGCAACGCACTAAGGCTTTTCACGACAGCTGTACTCGGCAGAAAGAATTTGAGCCATCTTAGCAAGTTTGGCTCTACAATGCCTAGCTCAAATTCTTTCCTGGGAAACTGAAGTCCAAATGGACTGGTCCTTTCCTGGTCTCGAGACCATTTCCCAACGGGGCCGTTGAGATTGAAGATCCCAAATCTGGGCATAAATTTATGGTCAATGGGCAGCGTTTGAAACCCTATCTTACTCATGAACCTACCCCCGTTGGAGAAACTGTTGCCCTGCTGGAGGGTAACTAATTTTGTGCCTCATTCTGAGTCCAGTTGGGGATGTTAAATTCAGCGCTCGTTGGGAGGCACCCCAACAACACTTCGCCGCTGTCACGTTCACTTCACTTTTCACTTCACCACCCACCATCCACCCACCCTACCACCCTGCTGTATACCCTACACCTCAGTTCTCGTTACCCGATCATTCGTCCTTCTGCTACCCTACCCTGCATGCATATGAGGACATAGAATCCTTTGGCATGGGGGGGTGGATAGGCATCCATAGGATCTGGGTATTTTATGGTATCAAGCAGTTTTCATCTATATATATATATATATATATATATAAATGGTGTTTGGTAATGATCTGAAGGCTAAAACAAAAATACAATAAGTGTTTATGGATATTCATCCATTGTTTTGAAGACTTTCCAGGCCACAGAAGCTTGATTCTCTTAGGCTCGGCTTAATTCACTTGAGCATTGACAAGATAGATTGGAATCTCTCCTAACTAAGGATGTATTCTTGTACCTGAGACACCAGTACAAGATCCGTTGGTTTGCTTCTACTCGAGAGCCTAAGTAATCTTGGTTCACACTACACATATCAAGAAAGACTAGGTGAACATAAGATCCAACCCTAGTGTTCATTAGGGAAGGTGGAGTCCTTACCTGTGCGCGTAGGTAGACTTTTATCCCAGGCTTTAGTCTTGTGTTTAGGAAAGACTCTTTCCACCAAGAAGGAACTCTCCCACCAAAAAGAAAAGTGTGCTCCTCCAAATAATGTTGTAAGAGATATACTGACACGTGTTTCAAAAAAAAAAAATGCAAATAAGCCAGTATATCTCGCAAATATCCGTAAAGTCTTCCCCCTACAAAAGTTCTTCAGGACAAGTCACAAATATCCTGTTTTCTTTGAGCCACAAATACTATAAAATGAGAGTTGAGTTTTCCGTCATCTTTTTATGGGTCAATCCAAAGACACGAGCTGAAACTAGGACCAACCTGCACTTAAAAATTCGTGAAACCTTGGGCTTGAGTCTTAATGTTCATCTGGTCAGTCTTGACCTTCACTAAGCATAAGCCATAATCTCTTGAGCTCTCGAGTACGACAAAAACCTCCTGGATCCTGGAAATCGTGCTTAATGTTTAAATATCAAGAGTCCTGGTTAGTTGAGAGATGGTCTATGTCATGTGAGACTTAAAGTATTGGTCGTCTTCTCTGCAATTGGTTCTCACAATATCCAACAATAAACACACCAATGTTGCCTCAGAAAAAAATCTTCAGCTTAAGATCATTTCTAAATACAATTCAAAAATGTTTTGCTAGGGACTAGCAAAAGATAGGCATGGGGGTATGATTGCACAACAAAAATACACAACAATTGTGCCATCTTGTGCTATTTCCAAGCATTGCCAGTATATATTAGGTGGCCATAGTCGCATTTGTGAAAATAAACGCATGCATGCATTTATTTGAGAGGGGAGGAGAGTGAATAAAATGGCCTTGAAATTTATGCTTTCCTCAAGTGCTGCCTCGCAAATTCACCATCTTTAATTTTATTTTTATTTTTATTTGACTTTCTTCTCTGCGGCTGCATGGCATCGCTGGACCTTCCTTGCGCCATTCTTTGCAGCATGCACTCCCTGCCAGCCATGCAGAGCCATGCACAGCCAGGGCATGGCTGTGCATGCCTCTTTCTTCTTTAAAAAGGCATGACTAGCTTCGTTGCAAGCAAGACTGGTCCAATAAAGAAAAAAAACACACAGCAGCTTTCCTCTCCTGGCCATCTCCTCCTCTCTCCCCTCCATAGGCAGCCTCTCCTCCTTCTGAGGAGCCACGCTGCAGGCAGGAGCAACTCATAGTGGTGCACAACCACCACTGTGAGTCCCACCCCCGCCCAACTCATCAAAGAGCCGGTGGGTGTGGTGGTTCTCTTCTCTGATTTTGTCATTCCAAGCATCTTCACCATTGCCACAGAGTTAAGGTCTGAAGCTCCGCACAGCAGCAGCAAGGCATCAGCAGCAGCAGCAGCCTCCACCATGCACGCCAGCAGCCAGGCGCTCTCTTTCCGAGCGTGCCAGCAGGCCGCCCTCGCCTCTCTCTACGCAAGCCAGTAGCCAGTGCAGCCTCTCCCATGCACGCGCCAGCCGCTCCACACCGTCCGCACATGCTGAACCAGGCACAGGCAGTCGTGTGAGCCGAGTGCGCACTGTAGCCACTGTTCACGCTAGAGAGCGCGACACTGTGGCTACAGTGCGATGACCAGTAAGTTTCTCACTTATCCGGTCACCCGGCGCTCTCCCTCCGCACTGCTATCGGTGCCAGCCTGTCCGCGCAAGCCTGTGCTCGTGTCTCTCCCCGCACCCGCTCCAGTGCCCGCTCCTGTGTAAACCTTCGCTCGCACCCGTCTGTGCCCACATCTTTGCCCGCTTCAACGCCTGCATCTTCGTGTAGCGCGGTGCGCTGCGGTTCCTCTTGCGCTCACTCCCTCCTACGTGCGTGCACATCTTCGCACGCCTACGCGCCTGCGCGTGTGCGTGGACATCAGACGACGACTGGGGCTCCAGACAGCTTAACTCCCGCACCTCTTCACTCCAGCAGATGCCCTCTCTCTCTCCCTCTCTCTCTCACAACACTCTCTCACTCCTGTAAACACATACACACACACTCTCCAACACACACACCCACACTCTCCAACACACACACCCACTCACTTATACACTATTATATACTTATATATATACATATACATATATATATTGATAAATATACATATATTTATATACATATCTATATATATATCTACATATATATAATATACATAGATACTCATACTAATATATATATATATATATACATGTACAAATATATATAACTATATACATATATTACTATATACATATATATATATATATATATATATAGATAGTGATATATACATACATCTATCTATAGATATAGTTACATATCTATATATATATATATACATACATACATACATATACATATATATATAACTACATATACACCTATATAATTATAACCATATATGTACATATAGATATATATTTACATATATACATATATTTGCATATCACCTACCATACGTTGTATCGCGGGAATATCTGCACCAGTTGCTGATATTCCCCAATACACGCGTACAGAAAGGATGTTCGCACACGTCTTCCACCCATCCATCCTACACTCCATGGGACACTTCGTCCCGTTGGTTGCATCTTCCTCGACGACGACCGACTCGATACCGTGCTACACGCCATCTCCACCTCCACCCCCACCCCTATATACATATATAATATATGCATATATATATACTATATTTACTTTATTTCTATTTCTCTTTCCTGCCAGTAAAAAGATAAAAAAAATATATAAAAGAGAAAAGATAATCTTTGACTTGCAAGTACTCAGTCTTGCAAAGACTAGTTTTGAAACCCTAATTTGGCTCAAAGCCAAGAACCTAATTTTGAGGGTGTACCTCAAGGACAAAAATTATCAGAAAAAAATATTAAATATAAAAACACCAAAAACATAATAAACGAATGGAAGAGATTCGTTGTAGGAAAGGCGTAGCAACTTCTTCTAATCCCACTTCCCTGAGGTCGACCCTGGGCCTAAAAGTGACCAAGATAAAATCAAATAGGCCAGGTAAAAAATTTTGTAAAGAGATGGTTAGGCTCGATTTAGGTTAACCACTATACTCATTTCAACAATAAAATCACCATATTAACACAACCTATCCGGGCCCGACCGTATGGCTTATGTGAAATCCTCGATATTATAATCCAAGAGCAAGATGTAATAGATTCATCTGACTCTAAATCCAAAAATGCCTCAAGATTTTTCAGATTTTTCCTCACAATCAGAAATGAGGTTTTTATCAGATTCTTCCTCAACTTCGATTGGATTCTTTGGCAATTCAAATTTAACCCCATGGATGTATGACATCTCATGTAAATCTATGTTCTTAATGTATTTATCATCTGAGCTTGTCACGGGGTTTTTATATAATTCCACTCCAGATCTTTCAGAATCCAAATCATATGCCTAATCAATTGATCTACTTGAATCAAATGTATCTACCCAAATCTTAGAATGTATCGGATCTTGGGTGTCATGATCCTCCATCTCTATCTCCCAAGATTCAGGATCTTCAGATTGAGAATCAATCTTGGGACTTTCCTCATCACCTTCTAGGCTGGGGCTCTCAAATGATTCCATTTTAGATGTGCCAAGAACATTTCTCCTAACTCCATCAGATATCTCATCTTTCACTTCAAAATCACCTATTGAGACATCAACATCATCTACTTCCGGTGTGTGACTCAAAGAATCCCTAAAAGCAGTCTTAAGTTCCCTAAAATCCTTTAGACTAGTCTGAACTTGGTACTATAAAAGGAGTATGTCTTGAAGTGTGCAAGTTTGTTGATTCATCCTAGTCAAGGATTCTAGTTCTTTAAGGGTTTCCATTAGAGATTCTTCAGTTGCAATCAAAGTCTGTCTCTGCTCCGGATCAGTAGTGATCTAGATTTAATGTAGATATCTCGCAATTGTGTCCTTGTACTTTGCTACCATTTAGTACAGTCTGAGAAGTACTTGCGAGTCCATTGGCGGCTCCCCAATGGTGATCCATGTGGATGTGGCCTCAGATGTGAAAGTTGAGTCTCGAGGCAGATGGAGGGTTATAATAGATTTGGATTGGAAAGTCATAGGGCTGTTGGCTGGGTTCGGTGTGGTCATAAGTTATGGTCGAATCCGCAACCTTAAGTGGCTCACCACCAACCTGTGGCACATTCCCATTGGATTCAAGGTCCCTAGAGGTGATTTCTTAGGTTCTTTGTCTCTCATCATGAATTACTTTTTTCAAGTCCTCAGATTCCTTTTTTCTGACCTCCTTTGCTTCCTGGACTATTTGGATTAGTTCGGCAATTCAGGACTTCTTGTGAGGGTTAGGAGCTTGCCTTTGGTGGGACTGGTCAAGATAATCAGTCATCATGACGAGATCTCGATCCCTCATGGAGAGTGTCTCTAAGGGTTGTGATGTTCCTTGATATTGAGAGATTTGTGTGGATCTCTAAAAGGGTAAGGTGGGTATATCCCATGGCCGAGGAGCACAAGTATAGGAATTATAATCAACATAATGAGTAGTCTCCCACCTATAAGAAGTTGGGGTCATAGTTGGGTTGGGAGGAGAACCCTGATAATGGTAAGTTGAGAAAGAATCTGGGTCCATGATCAGGATGGCCAAAAGACACCAGGCGGGTCTCAATGACCTTACACCAGTACAAGGGATTGGTGGCAGAACAAGGAAAAGGCCTTGCAATCAAATTGGTCCTTATAATCTGATGACCAGATTTTTCGTTCAGGTTTAAATTATTGAAGAAAATTCATCAGGAAACCGATTGAAAATGATCCCCACCTCTTAAGCTAACCCAACCAATCTATTTACGAGGGGACTAAGAGGAAGGTTCTTCCTTTGGCTTTCACCTCCGATTCCTTTATACCCCCTAGACATGGTCGTTTGGCACTACCCCCTAGCTTGGACACCAGCTTTGGCTAAAGAGGTTGAGACCAACCAGTAGTCAAAAGATGAATGCAGGTTATTAAGATATTCTTTATTATTTTTTTAGCCTATTCTTCAATTTGGGTGTGTGGTGAGTGGTCTACAAGGTGACTCAACTCACCAACTAACCACTAGTCTCGATTGAGTCTAGGCTAATCCAATGTGGTCCTAGGGCTCATGCACTTCTAGGTTTTGACCATAAATTAAAGAAATATTCTCTTAGATAAAATTGGAATCCAAATGATTTGAAAATTGGTAGAAAGATTCCTTCCCCAATAAGCTTTTAAAAGAGTACTTTTTCAAAATTTTTACTATCTCAAATAAATATATATGAATTTTTAACTAATAAGGGGTTAGATATGAGATTTTGACCCCATGTCGATTTTCTTTTTGAAACAGTATCAAATGTGATCCAAAAATTCAGAAAAAATACGGGAATGAAATCTAACTTGATTATCTTTTAAACCCCACTGATTTTGGGTCAATCGAATTCGTGTACTATTCGAAATTGATTATTGAAGTTAAGAAAAATCTAGATTTCAGTCTGTATGACCTCTGTGTACTCCACGAAGTTTTCAAAAATCAATGAATTGAATTTTTTCTTGGGAATGATGGTGTTGGAAAGATAGTTTGAAAGTCTAGTTTTGCCTAAATTTCAAGATTTTTGGACTACTAGAAACATGACAAATGAATTTTCAAATTCATATTCAATTTCTGGTCGAGTTTCTAAAAATAGTTGTAGCAATTTTTTCTTTTCTTTTTTCTTTTTTTTCAAACAAAGCAAATCTTAACTACCTAACAAATCTAATCCTAACTTTTTTTTTCTTAAATAACTCCTATGCTAATCAAGCCCTAATATAAAATCCTACTGAGATAATTGTGTGCACCTGATTGTCTTCACCCTTACTCGATGCGTGCATGGATCTTTGTTTCATACCTACACACGAAAGCAAAATACACTAAATCAGATATTAAATGAAGAATCATTGTGCCTCCCCGACAATGACACTAATTTGTTCGAGAATAAAATCATGATTTAAGAATAGATACGTCGTAGTATAGCACAAAACTATGTCAAAATAAATAAATATAATGAGATGGTGAGTCTCAGTCGAACTCAAGGAGGCAGAAAATGATTAGAAAACTGATTTAGAACTAACTATAACTAAATACTAATCACAATAGATATAAGGTAATTCAGGCAATTATTTTATCATGAGTTGTAGATAGAACTAGAACTAGAACTAGAACTAGAACATGCATTACTAAAACTAGAATTAAAATTGACTATCTAAGCAACTCGAACAAGGGCACCAAGGGTGGTCCTTGGTGACCTTTGGAAAGGTTGGGGAGAGCAGTAGTGGTGCACCAAGGTGGTCTTGATGGATGCATCAGAGGGAGTCTGAAGGGAGAGATGGAGGAGGAGATGCCTTCAAGTGGGGGCTCTAGGGTCCTTTTTATAACCAAAATGAGGTGCAAGGCTGGTTTTTGGCCCTCTAATTCATTCAATGGCCTTAGATTAATCAGATCTATTGATTGGGAGATCAACGACTGATTTTGCCTCAAAATAGCCTCCATAATGCCTTCAACATTCGCACTGCCTCAGATTGCACCATGTGGCACTCTCTGGTCAGTCCGATCTCGATTGCACGGCTGTGGCACCATGTGCTCCATCGCATTTGCCTCTTTCACGCATGCACGCATGCATTTAAATCCAACTATCCGATCTTACTATCGGCCGGCTTAAAAGTGAGCCCGCACCGCCTTTTTGATCGTGCGTGTAATGGCACGTGGACACGCATGTGCATTTGCACGTAAGCAGCACTGCCTCATCCAGTGCTTGTCCGTGTGCCATGCGTCAGCTCCCATGCCATTGATTGAAGATCCGACATGCCAATTTTGCCTACGCGCACCACTTCTTCTATTTTCCCCTCTATGCATCTCGAACACTCGCTGCTTCTTTTGTTTCAAGAGTGCTAACCACCACGTATGCATACGGATGGTCGCATTTCTTCTTTTCCACTTGGCTGCCCTCAGCCATTGGATTGAGATTCAACGGCTGAGATGATCTTCTCATTGTTGAAGGCGCGGTGAGGAGGGCAATGTGTTGCTCCTGTTGCCATTGGATGACAATCTAACAGCCCACAAGGCACGTGGAATTCCTTCAACGGATGGGGGCTATGGCCTTGGATGGCTATGATGGTGCCATGTGGCGCCATCATGGTCGTCCATCTTCTTTGCTTTGTAGATGGTGTTGTAGAGCTCTGATCGAGTTTATTTTTACACCGTTGGACCGCGATTGTTGATCTCGATCCATCTGTGTGGTCAGATTTGGCATTTGAGGTTTGGATTTTTGCTATCTTGCTTCTTTCATAAGGTGCTAAGGGAGTTCAATCAAGATGATCTTGGAATTGTTGGACTCCCGTTATGGTCCTGAACAGATCCGTATGGTCGGATTTATCATCCACAGCCCTAATTTACCTGCAATTATTATTACCTCTTAATTTGGACGTAACATGGCATTATGTTTACAAAGCTAAGAAATCAACTATGATGCAAAATAAGGTGCTTATGCATGCATTTTTTCTTAAGTTAATATAGGATCCAACTTAATTCAAGTAGATTAGGACCTATGATTGCTGGGCAATCAAGGTGGTTCACTGGAGAGGAGAGGACTCAAATGGGAGGTCGACCAAGGTTTGCTCAAAGAAGGTGGCGATGTTTTGGTCGAAGAAATGGTGGTCGATGGTGGAGAAGGGACCATTAGGTGTGGGGTCTTGGATTTTGGTTGAAGTGTTAGGTGGTTTGGTTGATGGATGAAGTTTTGTAGTGGCAAAAAGTGATGGTAAAAGTTATTTTTATAGAGAATAGGTAAAGCAAATAAGGTAGTAGGTGATTAGAGATCGAAATCAAAGATTGATAGTGATTAGTGGTCAAATCAAGTGATTAGAATCACTAAACAGAAATCTCGACGAGATCAAATCTGCCCAAATTTGGTTCATCAGAACACATATTGGTCGACCAAATTCAATTTTGGTCTATCAAAAAGTGAAATTGATCGATGAAAATTGAATTTCCAGTGGAGGGAAAATTCCTGCCCAAAACTTGATCAATTAAAAACAACATTTGCTCGATCAAAAGTTGAAAATTTTGGAGGGAACCTTCCCACCCAAAAGATTCAAAGCTTGATTGATCAGAATTAACATTTGATCGATCAACAATTGATAATCAATAGAATTTGTTTGATCAACCAATGGTTGTCAAAACAAAACAATAAGCAATCCAAGTTCAACAAGTCTGTTAAGCCTACGTGTCTTCTTATCAGTGTAAATCTTTCTTTTGCTAGAGGTTTTGTGAAGATATCAGCTAATTGTTTCTCTATTTGAATGAATTCTAAGAATATTTCCTTCTTTAGGGAATAATCTCTAAGGAAGTGATGTCTGATATATATATGTTTTGTTCTAGAGTGTTGAATGGGGTTTCTGAATAAGTTTATTACACTAGTATTATCACAAAGAATCCTAGTGTTTTCAAAGTATGGTCCAAAATCTTGAAGTGTTTGTTTCATCCATAAGATCTATGAACATACTAAAGATGTAGCAATGTGCTCAGCTTTAGTTGTGGACAAGGAAACACTGCTCTGTTTCTTGTTGACCTAAGATACTAGGGAATTTCCAAGAAATTGCCATGTTCCATTAGCACTCTTACGATCAGTCTAACTTCCCGCATAATCAACATCACAATAGGAAAGTAAGTCAATTGTGGCTAATTTGGGGTAGAACATACCAAGATCAACAGTGTTAAGTAGGTACCTAAGTATCCTTTTTAAGGCATTAAGGTGAGATTCTTTAAGATTTACTTGAAATCGAACAGGAAAATGAGGGAGAGAGGGAGAGAAGGTGTGTGGCGTCGGGTGACAAGAGGAGACGATGAGAGAAGGAAAAAATCTTGCCTTAAAGTAACTGAAGTCCTTCGTGACAGACATGTACTTACTTGTAGATGTCAAAACCTTCAAGGTGATCTGGATTGGTTTATCTCATGGATCTATGGACCTTGTGCAGCTGCTGATCAGGTAGAACTTTGGGAAGACCTATCAACAGTGCATCAAAGAGTCCAGGAGGTACCATGGCTTGTTGGTGGTGATTTCAACTATCCTCTTTCAAGTGGTGACAGACCTAGGGGCAGATCTGATAGTGCAATGGATGGATTCCAATTGGCTATGCAGAGATTGGGTATTACTGAATACCCTGTCAGTGGGGTGGAGTTCACATGGAGAAATGGCAGTGGACAGACATCAAGGCTGGACAGGTTCTTTGGCAACCCGAGCCTTTTGGAGGGATTCCAACTATCGTCTGCTATGAGCCTTGATAGGCCATTTTCTGACCACACTCCAATTGTGTGGGACAGTGGGGTGAATGTTGATGTTGGATCATACTTCAAACTTAAGAAGTCTTGGTTTAGGGAGGGGGGTTTTGCTAAGATGTTGTCCAGCTGGTGGCAAAATAAGGTAGTGAATGGCTCGGCCACACAGCAGCTTGCATCTAAGTTGGTAGATATGCGCTCTATGCTGAAGGAATATGGGCAAATAGTGACAACCATCAGAGAGCAGAGGAGGGTTGAGGCTTTGGCAATGATCCAAAGTCTGGATCTAGAGGAGTGCAAGTAGGCTCTGAGTATTCAGGAGCATGAACAAAGACAGTATATGTAGCAAGTCGTTGGGGAGGAGGACTTGAAGAAAGAAATGGACTAGCGTGAGAGATCTAGACAACTGTGGCTCAAGGAAGGTGATGCCAATATGAAATTCTTTCATCTTGCTTCCAGTGCTAGGAGGAGGTTTAATCTCATGTCATCTATTAAAATGGGTGAGAGAACCATTACATCTACCAGTGAAATCAGATGTGAAGCTGGCCGATATTTTAAAGAGTTAGCCAAGGCTGCACCAAGCGGTTCATGGAGGATGGCTTCGGCTGACTTCCCAAGTGTCAGCAATGATCAGATGGCCATGCTAATCACTCCTATTTCTGAATAAGAAACAGTGAAAGCAATCAAAGACTTGAATAATGAGGGAACTCCTAGACTGGATGGGGTTCAGGCCTTCTTTTACAGAGAAATGTGGAATGTTCTTAAAAAGGATGTGATGGATGTTATACATGAGTTTGAAATGGGCAACTTTGGTTTTGAAAGACTAAATAAGTCCTATTTGTTTTTGCTACCAAAGAAGTTGGGTGCGGAGAATTTTTCATATTATAGACCCATTGCTTTGTCGAACTCCATCTATCTTATTATCAACAAGATTTTAGCCAACAGAATTCGTGATGTATTACAAGATCTGATTATGCCTATCCAATCTGCCTTTTTACCTAGGAGGTCTCTGCAGGAATCTTTCATCATGGCACAAGAGATGGTGATTGGGTGGCATAGGCGAAAATCCAAGGCCTTCCTATGGAAAGTTGATTTCACTAAAGCCTATGATTCAATCTCCTGGCCGAACCTTTGGAAAATTCTTAAAAGGAGAAAATTTCCCCCCAGTCTGATACAATGGGTGAAGAGATGCATTACAATTGCTTCCTTCTCTCCCTTGATAAATGGGAAACCATGTCGATCTTGGATTCAGCCTTAGTGTGGGGTAAGGCAAGGCTGCCCACTAGCCCCCCTGATTTTCAATCTTGCAGTGGATACATTGGCAAGATATGCGTGCAAACTGGCAGCTGATGGGTTGATAAGGGGATACTCTATGACTAACAACAGGGCATTGGCCCCCATTCTTCAATATGCAGATGACACTGTGTTTTTTGTGGAAGGTGGGAAGAGGGAAGCGCAAGTGCTTTACTATATGGTTAAAATTTTTGGTGATATTTCTGGTTTAAAACTTAATGGAAGAAAATCCTCCTTGGTTTGCTTTGGTATGAATGGTATAGACCAAAATGACATCTCCACCATCCTGGCCATGCCTGTGATATCACTGCCTGTCAAGTACCTGGGTTTACCTCTGAAGTGCACAAAAATGAGGAAAACATATTGGTCCTTTCTATATGAAAAGGTGGATACGAAATTAGAGGGATGGAGTAGTCGCTACTTATCGAAAGGAGGGAGGTATATTTTACTGAACTCAGTCATCACATCCATTCAAGTCTTTTTCTTCACTGTCCTTAGAGCCCCAAAATCAATTTGGAAAAACCTTGACGTGATGCCCAAGAGGTTCTTCTGGAAAGGGGCTTCTCATCAAGGTGCCTTCCTCCAACCTGTAAAGTGGGACTCAATTTGTTCGCCAAAGAAGTATGGTGCCATGCGAATCAAGTCTCTCAAAGAATTTAATGATGCCCTGTTATTGAAATGGGCTGTTCGACTGCTTCAAGGAGAAAAAAAAATGTGGACAGAGATCATCCAGGATAGCTATGGGGTGGCCAATGATGAGAAGAACCACCTAAATCCTCATAAGCCATCTCCTTTCTGGTCATCTGTGGTGCGTGCCTTGGCAGATAATTGTAGTCTATTCAAGTCTGTCTTAGGAGATGGGAAAAGCTTCAAATTTTGGTTAGAAAAATGGCTGCCTAGTGGGGTGATAAAAGACAGGTACTCTCTTGCATTTTCAGCTGCTACTGATAAAAATGCTTTGGTATATGACTACTAGGACACAACCTCTGAGAATTGGTCTTTCAACAATGAGGTGGGGAATGGTCATGAAACAAGAACACGAGCAGAAAATGAACGTCTTATGCAGGAACTTGCTGCGTTCAAACCCACACCTGAGGAGTGTGACACATACAAATGGGAGGGAACGTTCTCCTCAGCGGCTGCCTATGATAAGCTTATCAATTCGTCTAGAATGGCTGAAGTTGATGAGATTGGGAAAAAGCTATGGAAATTGAAGGTACCATTGAAGGTACAAATCTTTTTGTGGTTATGTAGAAGAGATGGCCTAATAATGTGAGATTTGAGGCATAGGAGAATGGACACCCCCGCTCACTTCTGCCATTTGTGTGGGATGCATAATGACTCCAGTATTCATATTTTTTCCACTTGCATGATTACAAATTGTGTTTGGAGGAAGGTGTGTAGGGAAACTATTCCCATGTGGGAGAGTCTTTGGAGTTCCTTCTTGAGGGTGAATAAGCCATATTTGCCCACGATGGTAGCACTATGGTCTGTATGGATAGCTAGAAATGAGAGTTTGTTTCAGGAGAGTCCAGTGAATGTGGATAATATTGTTAATAATTGCTGGAATCTCATACACCAATGGGGTTCACTCCTGTAATTTTTTTGCTATCTTTTAATCAATAAAAGCTCTCCTGGATTGCTATCGGTGATTCGATAGCATTCCTTTTCAGCTCAAAAAAAAAAAAGATTTACTTGAAATCTAGAACATAGATAGGTACTAAAGAGTATATCAGGTCTACTAGTTGTAAAGTAAAGCAAAGATCCTATCATAATTCTATATAATTTTTGATATACACACTTACTTGACTCATCTTCTTTGAGTTGAGTAGTGGTAGTCATTGGTGTATCTTTTCCTTTCATCTTATCCATTCCAAATTTCTTTAGAATTTCTTTTGTGTATTTCATATGCATGATGAAGATTCCATGTTCCAACTAATCAATTTGCAACCCTAGGAAGAACTTTAATTCTCCCACTAGGCTCATCTAGAATTGATCCTGCGTGACTTTCGTAAACCCTTGGATAGAAGATCGTTAGTAGCACCAAATATTATGTCATCAACATAATTTTGATTAGAATTAATTGGTTATCTTTTCTTTTAGTAAATAAAGTTGTATCAACTAAGCCAATTTTGAAGTTATTTTCTATTAAGTAGTTTATTGGCCTTTCACACCAAGCTCGAGGAGCTTGTTTAAGTCCGTATAAAGCTTTATTAAGTTTGAAAACATGATCATGGTTACTAGTACTTTCAAAGCCAGGAGTTTATTTCATATAAACTTCTTTTAGAAACCCATTTAGAAATGCATTTTTGACGTCCATTTGGAATAGTTTAAATCCCATATGAGCATCAGAAGCTAGTAACATTCTAATGGATTGTAGTCTAGCTACAGGAGCATAAGTTTCATCAAAGTCAATTCGTTCCTCCTAAATGTAGCCTTAAGCCACAAGTCTAGCTTTGTTTCTTACAAGTCTTCCTGATTCATCAAGCTTATTTTGAATGACCCATTTTGTTTCGATAATAGATTGAGATTCTGGCTTAGGAACTAATTTCCAAACATCATTTCTTTCAAATTGATTCAACGTTTCTTTCATAGTTACAATCTAACAATCATTGGTGAATACTTTTTTAATGGATTTTGGTTCTAGTTGGGATACAAACATGCTAAGTGCAAGGCTTTTAAAGGATGATCTAGTTTGAATTCCCTTTGAGACTTCACTAATCACTAAGTCTTTGGGATGGTCTTTGGTGTAGGTTAAGTCTTTAAGAAGTTCACTAGAGATGGTGTCTTCAAGTATGTTTGAAGGATCATCTAGAGGCTGATCATCATCTTTGGTTGATGCATTATCTAACTGATCCCCTTCATCAAAAGACACATGTAGAGTTTCTTCAACTACCAATTTCTTTTTATTAAAGACTCTGTAAGCTTCACTTCTAGAAGAGTATCCTAGAAAGATTCCTTCCTCATTTCTTGCATCCCAAAAATACCAAGGTAGTTTTGACTCGTACAGCATAGTGCAGGTACATTCTTGTATGGTTCTATTCTTTCTTTCTACAACACCATTTTGAGGAGTTGGTCTAGGAAAAACAAATTCTTGTTTTATTCCAAAAGTAGAGCAGAAATCTTAGAATTTTTTATTTTCAAATTCTCCTCCATGATCACTCATATTCCTAGTGATGGATAGGCCAGATTCGATTTGAAGTCTCTTGGCTAATATTCTAAATTCCTCGAAAATAGAATCTTTAGATCTTAAAAAAAATACCCAAGTAAATCTGGAGAAGTCATTGATTGCAAGAATTTTTGATTTTGCAGATAATATCAGGAAATAATGCATCGTAGTAAATTCTGTGGTGGAAAATACTCAATAAAAAATCAATAAAAATATATTAAAATTATACCATGTTGTATCACAGGGAGGCACAAATGCAATAAAATCATAAATATATATCATTCCTGATCATAAATTTGAGGTCCGTATCAAAATCTAATGCAAAATAAGGTGATATGACTAAGCCACATAATAACTAAAACATGAAAGAGTCATGTAAATAATTTCACGTGAATAAAATAACCCAAAAAAATCAAATCCAAATCTTACCAGTGTCATTGCATGCAAAAGGAAATGTGATCCAAAATAGAGGATCTCTTCCTCCTTGTTGTGTGTGCTTGAGGGGCCGTGGTGGTCGGCGAGGAGCTCGAAGAAGGTTGGTGTGGTCGAGAGCTACACGTTGGTGGTGATGGCGAGATTGATGGTGGCTGAGGGTGACCGGATGGCGAGGAAGTCGCTATCGTCGATGGAGTGGAGGAGGGACACGAGGAGGTCATGTGGCCATGCTTTTCACACGGTGTTGCTGCTATGTGAGAAGGAAGAAGGTGCACGGTTGTAGTGGTTGTCGTGGAGGTCATCGACGCATCAAGAAGGTGGTTGTACGGTGGTGGATGTTGGGTTCTGTCAGGTGTGGCAGAGGTTGAAGATGAAGAAGAAGAAGAAGAAGAGTGGGCCGAGTGAGGATGCTGGAGTGTAGTGTTCCTGCTACATGAGGTGATGGTCGCTACGAGGAGGAAGTTGCAGTGATTGGATGGTGAAGCACAGTCATGGAGTTGAGAGATGAGTTGCGGTGGCAGCATTGAAGCTGTTACCTTCGACCACGGTGGTGACACGCGGTGTCATGGAAGTCGTGGTCTTCAAATGGTAGAGCATGACTGTGGATGTTGGAGCATGGTCATAAGGTTGTGTGGTTGTTCGTGGGAAGGAGGATGGGGAGGAGCAGACGTGTGGGGAGGCTCATGGTGGTGAAGTCATTGGTGCACGGTCGTGAGAATAGAGGCTAAGGAGGAGTAGATGTGAATGTGGGTTGTGGTGATGCATGGTAGTGGAGCATCGAGGAAGATGGCAAGGAGCCTCGTGGTTTTGTGTGTGCATGGGGGTAGGGGGAAGATGAAGGTGGAGAGGGAGTCTTCGGTGGTAAGAGTACGTGGGTGGTATGGGAAAAATATGAGGGGGAAATCATGAGGGAGGGAGAGATGAAGAGAGAATAGGAGAGAGAGTTTAATGAGGGAAAGAGAATGTGAGTGATCTCAGCCATGATTTTTTCTTGAAATGGGAAAAGTTCAAATTGGAGAGGGTGCTTTTGTGTGATTTGAGAGAGGAAATTGCCTTGTTTAGAAAGAGATGGGTCAAATAAAGATCCTAGATGGAAAAATTACTTGGACTTTCCAAAAGTTGCCTCTCTCTCTTTGGTGAGAAATAAAATTGCTAAAATTGTATTCCCAATTGAGATTTGATGTGATGTCATTGTGCTTCCAAAATAACCCTATATCAAAAGTAAATAATCAATCAAATTACGTCAAAATGAAATGTAGGGAATGATAATTCTAAAGCTTAAATAATTTTCTCAATGTAATGCATGTTTTAATTTAAATTCTTATCTCAATGATAATGTAGATAGGCTCTAATTTGGTCCACTAACATGGACCTATCAAATACCCCCATGCCTAAGTTTTTCTAGTCTTGAGTAAAATCATATTGATCAGAGTAGGTCTCTAGGCTAGATTTTATCGTTAGGACACCTTGTGTGCCGCACTTCTAGAGACTCGATTGAAATACCAACTTTAGGCCTAAAGTTACTCAAGTAACAAACAAGATATAGACCTGACCAGCCTCAGCCTTGAGTCTGCAATAAAGGTTTCTGAGGCCCCAGAATCTGCCTAGAGGTTCGTTGACCCTAGCAGTTAAAGCCCCCTTGTGTTGGTGCAGCAAGGTCCATGTTCAACTTGCCAGTGTATTTTTCAAAAGAGAGAAATAGATATTTTCTTGAGATTTTTTCTTCTTTTTGTAATTTTTTTGTGATTCCCCTAAATCCAACATCGGATTGGCCTTCAACACGGTCTATATCAGATTCTTTATCCCCATAATCAATCCTCGAAGAGTTCCTAGAAATTGATTCTTCAGGATAGCATTGCCCATGGCAATCCCCAGAACCCTGGTAATCGACACTTTGTGATAGTGTTGCCCATGGCATTCTGTAGCTAATCCAGGCCTTGGTAATCGACATTTCAGGATAATGTCGCCCATGGCACCAGAACCAACACAAGGAAGTTACATGCCCCGGTAGGATATTTAAATATCATAGGAGACAAGTGCTAAGGAGACGATATGTTATAATGCATCCTCAAGGAAAGTATTTACTCTTCTCAGCAGCGAGAACTCCATTAATCAACTTATGTTTTCGAGTAGCTCCTAAGTTAGATCTTTAAGAAACCATTTTCTTTTTCAGAGCAGAACAACTTTTTTGCATTATTCTTAATTAAGCTCACTGAACTGGACCAATGTGTGAGATGTGGATGCCAAGGTTACCAAGCCTCATAAACCAAAGAGTAAACAATGAGGCCAAATAGTTCCTAAGCCTTAGGCTTATACATCAGCTTTGCAACTCCCTCAACCTCTTGAGGAATAGTCTAGATCTTAACAAATACTTGAATGTTTAAGCCCAAATAGGTCCAAGAGGCCTAAACTTGGTATCCCTCACTTATCTCCTCTTTAGCACTTCAGGACTTAATCATTCATTCCAGTATAGAGCTTAGGTAAACTCTTCCATAAACAAATGCTGGGACCAACACAATTTTTGCTCATTTTCCTCTCTGACTTCTTTCCTCTTCTTTCTCTCTCTCTCTCTCTCTCATTTTTTGGTAATAAATACCAACTACATGTATGCAAAGTATGTATAAATGCCATGTACAACCTCAGGTTATAACCCCCTATGCTTAAATCTGACAATGTCCTCATTGGAAAATAAAAAATAAGAAAAGATACTACCTGAGGTAGAGTTGAGATGTCTCCCAATAGGTGATTCTTGCAAATTGGGCTCTAGAAAAGAAGTAGAGGGAGACTCGTAACAAAACTGGTCTAGTGAATAGGTGGCCCAAGATGCTGGCACACTGGTGGTGGAGAGTGATGCCAAATGTGTGCCACACTGTTTGAGGCATAAATCATGTTTTTAAAGCAAATCAGTCGTAGTATAGCATGAAGTACGTTGAAACAAATAAAATTTTTCGAGATGTGAGTCCCAGTCGAACTCAGGGAGGCAGAAAACGTTTCCGATTTCATACCGAATTAGAATGCTAACTAGAGAATATGATACTAATTGCAAACTAATATATATATATATATAATACCAAACATAATATGTATATCACGCAGATGGTTTGATCATGAATTGCAGAAATAGATTTATGACTAGAACATATACTTGATATCTATCTATAACTAGAGCATGAATGAAAAACTACTATCTAGTGGAATAAGGGTACCACGGGTGGTCCATGGTGGCCTTTTGGAGAGGCTGGGGAGAGCAATGATGGTCTACTAAGGTGGCTTGGTGGGTGCTTCAAGAGGATAGTCAGAGATGGAGAGAGACAGAGAAGAAGCTCTGAAGAGTTGGAGAGGGTCTGGAGGAGTTCTGAGGAGTTAAGAAGAGTTGGCTTTAACTGGGGGGCCCTGGGCCTTCTTTTATAGCTTTTATGAGGGAAAAGATGGGCATTTGAGCCCTTAAAACCATGCAACAACCCTCTGGTGATCAAATCCATCAATCGGGAGATCATGGCTCTGATTTGGCCTCAAAATAACCTTTAAAATGCCTTCTACATGCGGGATGCACCAGATGGTGCCACGTGTCGCGCCTGCTACCCTTGGATCACAATCGGATGCTCACCACTCGCTCCTTTCTCTTTTTCACGTGCCCAACACTCACTGTGCCTTCACAATTTCAATCGCAGTGCTAAATGCACGCTCATCTCGAGTATCAACCCTCAACCATCCAAGCACTGCCTCTTGAAATTCAAATGCGCACACTTGCATGTTTGGTTGCACGTGATCCCACACGTCGTTAGTTGAGGTCACTCCACATGCCATGTGGTCACTTTTTCACTGCCTAGTGGCCATCTAACAGATGGATTTCATCCTCGCGCTTACAGCTTCGCCAATTTTCCTCTGATCCTGAGTCAACCCTGCGCCATGCGCCGTTGTTCGAGCATGTGAGCCAATGCGCTGGAGGCACATTTTGTTGTGTTTTCCATCTCATGTGTGATGGGAACACCATCATGAGCAATAACTAGCTCAATTTGGTCTGATAAAGTCAATAAAGCTCCTACATATCAGTCAGAAGGCCTCTTGGGCAAGATAAATTATTTTGGGAAGAAAAGATGAAAATAGGGTTATTTATACGATTTTACCATCTTATCACATATACAGAATAACCATAAGATTTTTCATGGGTTACTAAAGGTCAAATATGCATTTAAGTCTAATAAGTGGGTCTATGTAGACAGAAAAGAGTTTTCAAGTATTTTAAGAATTAATGGACATCTGAAACCCTAAAAATAGACTTGCTTAATTAAATGAGGTTCTAGTTAGGTTAAAATTCATTTAAACCCTCTAAAAATCATAGAAAAATATTCTCTAGGGTTTGGCATCCTTAATTTGACCATCTTAACCTATTTTGACCTAAAATAGTCTTAGACAGATAGTTACCCTAATTTACATTTCTGTGCAATTTATCCATTAAAACTTGGTCAAAACCTAAATCCAACTTCACCATCCGATTCCTTGGGTTCAAATTAGGTTTATACCAAAATTTGGGTCCAATCAGATATCACCTTGACCTATTTTGCATTCTAGTCCAGACAAACTCTTCTTATCACACAATGGCCCTTAACTTTTTGAATTCTTTACAAATAGATCCCTACCTTTTTCATTTTCTTTGCATTTATGTCCTCGTGGAGATTGGTGTGAACACTCCAAGCTTTGTCGAGATTCAAGCGAGGATTTTTCGCTCGATTCTCAATCAAACTCTCCCAAAATTGAAAGGGAGATTCCTTGAGGAATTCCCTTCCAATTAAACCCAGCCATGAATCCTAATTCATTCCCAATCTTCCATGCGAACACATGGAAGATGTGGGTATTGACACACGCGGAATGCATTTATTTAATTATGCCATTGTAGTATGCATTTGCGATGTCGATTTTAATTTAAGATGTGGATTCGGTGAGTCCAAGTGTCGAACACGAGGAGGCATGAAATCGGATTAGTTTGTTGCTTTAGTTGTCACAAGAATGCTTGGTTTGCTTGCTTGTGAGAAAACATGAGAGAGAGAGTAGGGTTAGAGATCCTGTTTAAGACATGACAATCATTCTAAGAGGATGTGACCTATGATATATGAAACATCAGCAACATATAGAATGCAATTAAAGTTTGTTTACAACTATAACAATAGATGAAAGCTTAAACAAGTGCAACATAAAACTAAAGTAAAGAGAATGTGAGGAGGAGGCAAGGTGGCCACAACGGTGGAGGGGGGCTCTGTCAGTGGCTTGACAATGCCTGGGTAGGTATGGAGTGTTTGGTGGAGCTAGGAGAAGGCTAGTGTTGCATGGAGAGTGTGTGTGAATTGAATGCTCTTGAATGGGGTGGTTGAGGAGGTTTGTCAATAATGTCCATGTCAACCATTTCAGAATTGGCTTGCACTTCATAGATCCCACCACAGGGTTGACTAGATCAATTAAACTGGGTCATGGAGGCATTGTTGAGTAAGTTCTCACTCATGTACTCAAAGAGTTCAAACGCACTCTCCTCATCTTTGTTCAAAAAGTTGCCTGCACATGAGGCATCAACAAAGTTCCTCAGGTTGCTGTCCAGACCATGGTAGAAGATCTGGGCCAATTGTCACCTTGGAACCTCATGGTATGGGCATTTCCTCAACAATTCATTAAATCTTCCCCATGCCTCATGGAATTGTTCCCCGCCTTGTGGTGTAAATGTGGTAATGGCTCTTCTGAGGGCACTGGTTTTACCTATGGGAAAAATTTTCTTCAAGAATGCATGCCTCAGTTCCTCCCAGGTGGAGATGGGTCTCCCTAAGGTTCTAAGCCAGTGAGATGCTTTGTCTTTTAGGGAGAAAGGGAACATCTTAATCAAAACAATGTCCAAGTTGATGTTCCTGGGTTTCACAATTTCGGTGATTTGGTCTAGGCCCTCAAGGTGTTGGAAGGGGTCCTCATTTGAGCTCCCATGAAAGTGGCTTTGAATTAAGCTCAGGACATTAGGTTTCAGCTCAAAATCATCTCCCCCTTCGAGGACCCTAAGATGTGGCTCCATCCGGATGGGAGACGGATCGTAAAAATCATGAAGAGGATTAGGTTGGCCCTTAGGAGGTTATGGTGGGTTAGGTGGGTTCAGTGGGGGTTGCCCTTGAGGGTTTTGCAATCGGTGTATGGCTTGCATGATGGTTTGGATCTGTTGTTGTTGAAGCTGGTGGTTGGCAGAGATATGGGCTTAAATGATGGCCATAGCATTGGGTTGGGGTTGATCCTCGATCTCATCAATTCTTGGTTTAGCCATTTTCCTTGTAAAATCAAGTCTCCTCTTGATTTCCCTATCTAAAACAAATAGCTCAAGATGAAGTGATCATCTCCCGTGCATACACTAGAGAAGAATGGGGAGGGATGCAGAGAGTGACAAGTGTGAGAAGTGTGAGCACAAGGAAGCAAGTCTAGTCCTTATAATGTATACCTTAGGTGACCTAGAAGCCTCAAAGGGAATGATAAAATATGTAAACACTTAACCACCCTTCTAATGTTAATCTGGCTAGGTTGATTACGAGGGGATTGAAGGGAAGGTTCTTCCTTTGGTTTTCGCCGCCGATTCCATAGACCCCACAACCGCAGTCGTTTGACACTTCCCTGCTGCCTAGACACCAAATTCTTCAAAGGGAATGAAGGCCAAGTGCATAGCAAACCTAATACACCTTCAAGACTTAGACTAGTCCTGCTTAAGGCATGTCTACTCCATTTTAATGAGGGACTAGGATAGTGCTTGTGCTCAGGATATGTGATGAGGCATTTGTTTATGCGGCGAGATCGATATTTAAAATAATCGCGTTGCAGTATAGTCAAAATCGCTTTGAAATCAAATATAATTTTATTACTTGAAAAGATCTTTGAGGTCGAACACAGGGAGCAAATTGGTATTTAGAAATCAAGATCACAATTCAGAATTAAAAGAGTATGCAATAATAGTAGTGTGAAAGTGCAAAAATATGGGAGTAAAATGGTGATTGAGATCACCAAATACTCCTACAATATCACCAAATGACTCAATGTATTTGCAATGAAATGAAAGTGATGATCTGTCGTCTGATGAAGGAATCAGATGACTTAAAGTGTCTGATTCTTCTTCTCTTCTTATGCCTTTGCTTTCTCTATCTTCCTTTCTTCTTCTTCTGCTTCCTTCTACCGTGGCTTTTTTTGTCTTCTCCTTCCTTCTTTTTCCTTTCCCTCTCTTCTGCTTTTGGCCTTTGCTTTCTCTGTCTTCTCCTTTCTTCTTCCTTTGCCTTGGCTTCCTTCTGCTCTGGCTTTAGCCTTTCATCCTCTTCCTTTCTACTGCTTTTGGCCTCCTCTTCTTCAACTTCTTCCTTCTTCTTCTTTAGCTTCTTCCCTTGGCCTCCTCTTCTTCATCAGAATCTGCTAAGTGTCAGCCAAGGATCCTTGTAGCAAAACCCTACCCCTACCCGTGCGACTCTCCTCTCTTTCTCTTTTAGGATCCGCTCTCCTAGAGCCACATAGGTATTCAGGTAATCGGGACAGGTGCATACCCGAGACCAGGCCCACCAGCGTGCGGCAGTGGGCGAGGAGTGCAAATCAGGTCGGGTCAGCCAGGTCCGCGGGGGCGTGTCACAGACGAGACTAGGTCGGGTGAGTGGGACCTCACCCCGTGGTAACTGAGGCGATAAGCCTACACCACTTTTTCAATTTATTCAGGTGCGGATGCCCCTTCATTTCCAAGGTGGGACTATCTGCACCTCCTTTCCTCGCACGCCTGCAGCAAAGGTTATTACTTCTAATTGCAGTAGCTAGTAGGGCCTTTGACTGGAATTGAGAGCCTGGAACTGTGCGCGAGGGAATTTCGCGCAACCTGGGACTTCAACCTGGGCTTGGCAGCACCTGGAGCGACTTCAAGATAGCTTCAAGCTCGCTCACCAATGGAGGATGGGGCCTAAACCTAAAAACACAAGAACGGCCTTGCGGCCATGTCAAATAATTCAGAGAGGATCGCCGGAGCACAGCAGATGTGCTGGGAGTGTGGTGTGGCATGGCATGGCAGTGCTTGTGAGTGCGTGCCTAGGGTACACTGTTTGCAAGTGAGTGGGTGTGTTCAGGCGATGGTTTAGGTGAGTGGCGCAGTGAGTGAAGTGAAGGGAAGTGCTCAGTGAGGTATGGCAGAGGTTGTGGGCTTGTTGGCGAGGGTTTTGGTGGCCTGTGGAGGTGAAATGGCCTCGTCGGAGTTGGTGGTCGGAGATGGAAGGGATGGAGGTGCGACGGGCATCAGTGGCAGATTTTGGGAAATAGAGGGGCAGTAAAGAGAGGAGATAGGGAACTTAGCTAGGGCATTAAGGGACGACAGGGGGTAGCGAAGGCATCGGGTTTGGTATGGCTGACACCGGAGACGAAGGCGGCTCCGGTGAGGTGGGAACGGCGAGGACGAAGAGGAACAGATGTCTGCTAGTAGGGTGAGGTGCGGAAGAAGTCAAGGAGGAGGAATCCACCACAGGTATGGTGGTCGGACGAGGAGGAGTAGGGAAGGTCGCCAGACATTGAGGAGCCTACAACCATGAGGAGAAGAGAAGAATTTGAGGTATTCGCGACCAAAATCAATCGTGGAGAATGCGAGAGGATCTGGGCTTCTTTAAATAGGGCTCTAAAGGTCGGTTAGGGCTTGGGAAGCGAGCTTCCCAAGCTTGGAAGGTCGCTGGAGATGGGAACTGTTAGGATACCGACATCTCTCATGCGTTCGCATGAGAGATTGGGAGGGAATAAGATCTTAATGATGGGTTCATACCGATAGGGATTTCTTAGAGGATCTTCCTTCTAATTTTGGAAGAGTTCCTCCAAGCAATCAAGGAGATCTTCTCTGTCAAAGGTCGCCAAAGTAGGTTTCCTCTGCAATAATGGAGGAGGGACATACTTGTGAAGATGACGAGAAAGTTAGGGGGCTGTTAGCAAGGGTTTTTGAAAGTTAGGGGTAGAAATGTAATCAAACTGAACCATTTTGCAAACTAGGTCAAGGCAAGCTCTTTTCGGATCCTAATTTGGGTAAAAACCTAATTTGGACCTAAGGGATGCAATGGTGAAGTTGGATTTTGGTTTTGACCACGTTTGACTAGGTAATTTGCATAGAAACCTAAATTAGGGTAAATATCTGTCTGAGACCCCATTTTAGGTCAAGATGTGTTCTAATGGCCAAATTGAAGGTACTAAACTCTAGAGAATATTTTTATATGATTTTTAAAAGGTTTAAGTGAATTTTATCCTGACCAGAACCTTGGTTAATTAAGTGGCTCTATTTTTAAGGTTTCAAGAAGTCATTTAATTCCAGAACACACACAAACCCTTTTTTATCAAATCCAACCCACTTGTTATCTTATTAAGACCATTTAACCTATGTTTAGCTCTTGAGAAAACCCGTGGTTGTACTGCATTGGTAAAATTACAGTTTTACCCCTTATTTCTTGTGTTTCTCTCAGAAAGGTTATGCAACGATTTATGACCTTCAATTGGTTATGTAGGAGCATTTATTCTCTTTATTGGGTCAAAGTGAGCTAGTTAGGGCTTATGATGGTGTTCCCATCATACCCCCATGCCTAGCTTTTGCTAGTCCCTTAGCAAAATTTTATGGTATCAACTTTGATTCTAGACCATGTAATCTTTTGATGCTCAAAACTGTGATGTGTGCTTTCTTCTGTAGATTAGGTTAGAATGCCAATAGTAGGCTTAGAGGTACTCAAGTACCAACCAAGATCCGGACCTGACCAGCTCTAGCCTCAATCCGCCATGAAGGTTTTTAAGGCCCTACAGGAACTATCCTAAGGTTCGTTGAACTCCATGGTTAAAGCACCCGTGCTTGTAACATGTTTTAGCCTTGGTTTAGTTTGTAGTGCATTTTTGTAAGAGAGAGACAGAGGAATTTTCTTTGTGGAGAGTTTCTCTCTCTTTTCTTTTTATTTCTTGCTTCGGATGAACTTCACAACACGATCTGTATCGGATTCCTAGTCCCCATCATCAATCCTCGAAGGGTACCTGGCAATCGATGCTTCGAGATACCACCACCCATGGCAAACCCCAGAACCTTGGCTTTCGAGATTTCGAGATAATCCTGCCCATGGTGTTTTGTAGCTAAATCCAGACCCTGGCAATTGACATTTTGGGATAATGCCGCCAATGGCATTTGAACCAGCACAGGGTGCTTACATGCCCCCTGTAGGATATGTAGATATCCTAGGAGATAAGCACCGAGGAGATGATATGTTATTGTGCATCTTTGAGGGGAATTTCCCGCCTCTCTGCATCGGGAACTGGTCTAAATCAATTTGTGTTGATCAGCCGCTCCTAATCTAAGAGACTTTCCAGAATGATTTAAACGCATTTGCGTGATTTTGGTACTTAAACGTACTGAACCAGACTGTGTGTGGATTGGGGTGCTTAGGTTACCAAGTCCCGCAAACCAGAGGTTAGTTAACAAGGCCAAATACTCCCTAAGCCTTAGACCTAATACTTAAGCTTTGCATTTTCCCCAACCTCTTGAGGACTATCTAGATCTTAGCAGGTACTTTAATTTTTAAGCCTAGGATTATAGCCCAAGAGGCCTAAAATCAACGTTCCTACTAATCTCTTCTTTATTTCATTAGCACTTTGTTGCCTTTCATTTTCTTTTTCTTGATATGGTCTAGAACTAAGTCAATTCCTTAATTTCTTGCTAATGACTATCTCTTTTTCTTTTCAATTGGTGCTCCTTTTTGACATTTTTATCTTCTCCCCTTTTTCTCCTCAAAACTGATATGCCCTCAAAATTTTCTCTCCTCTTAATTTTTTTGTTCTTTTTCAAGAATTTTTTCATTTTTTTTGGTATTTTTGGGATATGTGATTTTTCTAATGAAACCCTTTCTTGTGAGATGATTTTTACGGCATTTTGCACTTTAATACCCACCCATGCCTATGATTTGCAATGTCCTCATTGTAAATTAGGTGGGTTCGACTTCTGCTTAGATCATTCATTAAAATAATTTTTGGGTGGGTGAGCAGGTCAGGATGACTGTTGCGGATGATTTCAAGCTCGGGTACGGGTACCAGAGGTGGAGTTGGCTATTCTAATGGATGAACCCTAAAGTGTAATATGAGTTCAGTATAGGAATGTGTCAAGAAAGGTTTCGAGTTTTTCAAAATGACGAGTTGCCTCCTGTTAAGCACTGAGTTTTACACCATCAGCTGGGCGCAATGAGCTCAGGGAGAATGGAGGGTAAAGGATGTCTTAGCCAAATTTGTATTGGTAAGTTCAATGAACAGTTTGAGTCTCTGATCATTCACGACAAAAGGTTCTGAATCGTGGCTGAGTTGACTAATTTTGATGGCTCCATTTCCAAAGATTTATCAGACAAGGTAAGGTCCAATCCATTTTGATTTTAGTTTTCCTGGGAATAGTTTGAGTTTGGCATCAAAGAGTAGGACTTTTTGACCAGGGTAAAAGATCTTTCTGGATATGTGCTTGTCGTGAAAGGCTTTAACCCGCTCTTTGTAAATTCGTGAGTTCTCATACACATCATGGCGTAATTCATCAATCTCATTCATTTGAAGCTTTCTGTGGGTTCCTGCCTTAGAAAGATCGAGATTACAGTTCTGTACTGCCCAATAGGCTTCGTGCTCCAATTCGACGGGGAGGTGACATGCCTTCCTATACACTAATTTGAAGGGAGACACCTAATTGGGTTTTGTGAGCGGTCCTATAAGCCCATAAAGCTTTCCTGTTAAGTCGAACAGTAACCTGAAGGATTTTCTTGATCTTTCGATTCGATAGCTCAGCTAGATTGTTGGTTTGGGGGTGATACGGAGTAGAGATTTGGTATGACACCCCATATTTGGTCATCAGTGACCTGAACTGAACATTAGTGAAATGGGTCCCTCCATCAGAGATTATAGCACGTGGAGTCCTGAATCGAGAAAAGATGTTCTGATGAATGAATTTGATAACCACCTTATGATCATTGGTTCGGGTCAGAATGGCTTCGATCCATTTGGACACGTAGTCAATAGCGAGTAGAATGTACTTGAAGCCGTCCAAAATAGGAAAGGATCCTATAAAATCAATCCCCTAGACATCGAAGATTTCTCATACGAGAATCGGTTGTAAGGGCATGTTGCCTAAGGTCTTTCAACGAGTGCATGCCTTACAGTGATTGTATGCGTCTTTGAAAATCGTAGGCCAATAGAAGCCACACTGGAGGACTTTAGTTGCGATTTTATGACCAGAGAAGTGTCCACTGCATGCCTGGTCATGGCAGAAGGACAAGATGTCCTGTATTTTCGCTTTCGGGACACATCGTTGTATGATTTGATCAGCACCGATGCGGAAGAGATACGGGTCTTCCCAAAAGTAGTACTTAGCATCTTGATGCAATTTGTCCTTCTTGGCCTTTGGCCAATCGAATGGGATCTGATGTGATGCCAGGTAGTTTACTAGATCAGCAAACCATGGAAGCCCTGTACTAATAGTCAAGAGGTGCTCATCAGGAAAATGTTCCGTAATGGGTCTGGAAGGGTTGATATTGTCAGAAGGAAGGCGGGACAAGTAATCAACTACCACATTCTATTTTCCCGCTTTGTCACGAATCTCAAGGTCAAATTCTTACAACAGCAAGATCTAGCAAATTAATCGAGGTTTTGTGTCCTTCTTCACAAGGAGATGCCTCACAACTGGGTGATCAGAGTAAATGATAATGCGGGAACCTAGAAGATACGATCTAAATTTTTCTACGGCAAATACTTCGGCTAGCAGTTCTTTCTAAGTAATTGTGTAGTTATGTTGAGCCTCGTCAAGTGTCTTGCTAGCATAGTAGATGACCATGGGCTTCTTGTCAATATTTTGCCCAAGTACTACTCCTACAGCGAAATCAGATGCATCGCACATGATCTCAAAGGGTTGAGGAGCTTGGGTAACTCGATCACATAGGATTTCAAATGCTTAAGTGCATTCCTTGGAGATTTTAAAAGAAACATCCTTAGATAGTAGATTAGTCAGGGGGCGCACGATCTATGAGAAATTAAGAATGAATCAACGATAAAAATTGACGTGCCCCAGGAAAGATCGAATGTCCTTGATCGAGCTAGGCATAGGGAGTTTGGAAATTAGATTCACCTTGGCTCGATCAACCTGGATGCCTTTTTCTGATATGAGATGTCCCAAGACAATTCCTTTAGGCACCATGAAGTGGCTCTTTTCCCAGGAAAGAGCTAGATTCACGTCAATGCACCGCTTGAGAATCTGGACCAAGTGCAGGAGGTAATCGTCAAATGATTCGGCAAACACTGAGAAGTTATCCATGAAGACTTCCAGGTAATCACCTACCATATTTGAGAATATGACATGCATGCACCGCTGAAAAGTAGTGGGTGCATTGTAGTGACTGAAAGGCATCCTTCGGAATGCATACATCCTGAAAGGGCAGGTGAAAGTGGTCTTCTCTTGGTCCTTAGGATGGATTGCCACTTGGTTATAATCGGAGTACCCGTCCAAAAAGCAGAAGAATCTATTTCCCGTTAGTTTCTCGAGGATTTGATCAATAAATGGTAGTGGGAAATGATCCTTCTTCGTGTAGGTATTGAGTCTTCTGTAATCAATGCAGACTCTCCATGAATTTGCCGCACGAGTCGGTATGATTTCTCCAGTCTCAGTCGTGATCATGGTGAGTCCTGCCTTCTTAGGCACAACCTAGATTGGACTCACCTACCGACTGTCAGAGATCGGGTAGATGATCCCAGCATCTAACCACTTGATGATCTCCTTTTTCACGACTTCCTACAGATTAGGATTCAGACGTCTCTGCATTTCACAAGAAGGTCGTGTGCCCTCTTCAGTATAGATGCGGTGTGTGCAATAAGAGGGGTTAATACCAGTCAAATCATCTAGAGTCCATCCAATGGCTCTTTGATGTTGCTGGAGAATAGTAATCAGATGGGATTCCTAATCAGGTGTAAGTCGGGAGTTGATAATCATAAGAAACGTTTGATTGGAACCCAAAAAGACATACTTTAGATGTTCAGGAAGAGGCTTTAGTTCCAAGATAGGGTTATAAGCAGCAGCAGGTGGTTCAGGGTGTGTGTCAGGAACAAGGGAAGGAGTCATGGGTGTGTCAAGGTTATGTTCTGATTCCTCTAACTGCAGGTTTTGATCCTTTTGTGGTTGATCAGAAGTAGTCATGTTTTCCTCAATATACGGATCGTCAACCATAGCCTTGATATCACATATCTGTTCTATAACTCCGCAATTAATCCCTTGTTGGGCCTTAAAGATGTTAATCTTTAATGTTTGCTTCCCAAATTTCAGTTCAATTTGGCCCTAGCAATGGCCAGAAAGGGTCTCCCTAGTATGATCAGTGTGTTCCTCAGATTTTCTGAAGCATCCATATCCAAGACTACGAAGTCCACCGTGAAATAGAAATCCTGAACCCTAACAATGACATCCTCAAGAACTCCTTTAGGTGACTTAATAGATTGGTCTGCCAATTGTAATGTCACCTCTGTCGATTTCAGCTTAGATTCCTCAAGATGGCCAAGTAGGGATGTAGGTATTAGGTTTATGGAAGGTCCTAGATCCAATAAAGCTCTATCAAATTGGATATCACCAATTATGCAGGAAATCAGGGGAGTACCTGGGTCATTTGCCTTAGGTGGGAGTTTTCTTAAAATGGCAGAGCTGGTTTGCTCTTACAATACGATTGGGCTCCCACTTTTGGTTCATGACTTACGCTTAGGTGTACATACGTCTTTTAGAAATCGTGTGTAAGCCAGTACGTGGCGAATTGCATCCATCAAGAGGATGTTTATATGGACTTGTTCAAAGAGCTTGACGAGGTCTTCTTTAGGTGCCACGGGTTTGGTTGTCCTCTTTCCCTTGGTCAAGGCCTCAGGAAATGGAACCTTGGATGGTTCCTCTAGAATGGGTCCAGGTTCTTGATTTGGGATAGGGGTATCCTGGATGGTTATCCTAGGGTTTGGGTTACTACTGTTGGTGCTAGAGCACCACGATCATTTGTTTTGATGATACCAAAACACGTGTCATTTAACATTTGCACTTGGAGTCTTAGATTTCAGGCAAATTGCAAATAGAGACGTGACCAGACGGAGTTCAAGCTCGCATCCAGGATGGATTGGAGGAGCTTGATGGAAAATAGAGGAGATTCGCGAGGAGCGATAGATTGAAGAAGGAAGGAGATGAAGAATAGGATAGATTTCCTTCTCTTGTACTCCTTGTATTTTTCATTTCTTTGTTGCTCTTTATTTTTGTTACTTAGATTCATGTTAAAGAGCCTCAAAGTACCCTAATAGTAGTCCTAGGAACACCGGCACAACCCTAGGATACTTAGGTTTTCTGTAGAAAACTTAGAAAGACAATATAGGGTTCAAACAGCATTTCCAGACATCTAATTCCAAGATTAGACATCTGATAATGTGTTTTAAGAAGTCTGACTATTGATTCAGACGTCTGATAAACATTTAGGATGGACCTGGTAGTTCTGTCTGATGAAATTAGACGTCCAGACCTTAGACCAGATGTCTTAGTAGACGTCTGATGAATTTTCCAGACATCCAATTAGTGGACCGTTGGCTGGCTTAGCGAACACTCAAGGATATGACCGTTAGAGACTTATCAGACATCCTTAGGCCTTTCCAGACGTCTGATAAATGACCGTTTTGCCTCAGCTGACCCAAAATCTCTTCTTAGAGATTTTTTAGCCGTTGCACTCTCTTGGAAATCCATTCCCACGAAAAAGTAGGTTTCCAGACGTCCAGACATAGTGCCAGACGTCCTGCATGTCATCTGATGGACTTGCACAAGAACCCTGTTTAGATCTGATTCAAGTCAGGAAGAAACCCGCCTAAAATCAGACGTTTGACCTTGTTTTCAGACGTCTTAAAGTGGTCTTCCAGACGTCTGATGCCATATTAGATGTCTGATTTCCCTGTCAGTGTAATGATTGTTCCTGATTTCAGCCTGATTCTCTTGGGCTTTGCTCCCAACGGCTATGAAAGCTTTCCTAAGCCTTCCAAAGCCTTCCTAAGGCCTCTATAAATAGAGAGGAACCTCTTGCACACCAAGACACACCTAGATACACAAGAAACACTTTGTAATACACTCTCACACTCTTTTGTGTCCAAGCAAGCTCTTGCTCTCCAAGCTCAAGTTCTTCATCTAGAGAGCATCAAGCTGTTGCGTACCCGCTCTCCCACCGTAGTTCACAAGAGCGACGTTGCGCCGTCGCGTGGCTCACGCACCAACGTCATCGATCCGACGCACTCTTTTCAAAGGGAAGTTTCCTAATTCCTATAGAAGCTTAGGTTAAAAATTACTTTGTTGGCTCTATAGGATTATTTGTTATTTTATCTTTGTTATTTGGTTGGGTATTCGCTTTGCGAATTCCCGTCTCCTTCGAGGGACAAAATCCTTCTCGTGAAGAGAAGGGGTTGAGGAACACTACCCTCGCACTTGTAGCGTGGTTGTAATTAAGGTTGAATCACCCTCATTTAAAGTGATTCATTTAGTGGATTTTGATCAACTTGGTTGATCAGAAAATCCTAACTCGAGAGGGTTAGGTGGTGGTTTTTACCCGATTTGGGTTTCCACCTAAAAATAATTGTGTACTTTGTGTGTTTGTCTATTTTGTGAGATTGGTATTTCCGCATTTTTTACGTCAAGCTGATCTCACCCCCTCCGAGTAGGGAATCCACAAGTTGTCGGTGGTAACAGCTTATTGGCCGGTTGTTCAGAACCCAGCTCACAAAAAATGCACAATAATTCCCAAAACACTTAGGGAAGAAGTAGGTGTAGGATCTGTAAATCACAAGTACACTAGAAGGGGGGATGAATAGTGTGGGAAATAAAAATTGCAAGATAAAACAAGGCACAAAAACAAAGTCATAAGATATATAGTGGTTCCCCTCACTTGGGTACTCCACTACCTAAGTCTCCTGACTTAGGATTTTTAACCCAATTCCCTCAACTCAGAGGGAATCAATTTACTAACATCAGAGGTAATTAACGGATTACCTCAACCCAATTACAAGATATAAAAAGAGATAAAGATACAGGTGTAAGCAAAATGTAAATAGAAGCTTACAACTATTTCCTAAGTCTCCAACAAGAATATATCTTATAACAAGTATAACCAAATCTAACAAGAAAACTAAGGCGTAAAACAAACGATCGATTACAGAAAAATATGATCGCCTTGATGATTTGTTGCAAATGGTGAGATGTCTTGAAATGTATGCAACAAACTAAGTTCTTTTTCAGCTTGAAAATTGAGAATTGAAGGTGTAGGTAAGAGTATAATTTTTTTAAGAGATGGGTAAAAAACAACACTCAAAGAGTGCTTATATAGGCCACTAATCACCTCTCCCACGAATTCTAACCATTAGGGGTATTTTAGGAACATTAGAAATATGATTAATTGCAAACTAGCCATTCAGACTGGTCACAACGGTTAGTTGGTACCAGCACTGAACTCTTGGTACTGGTACTGACTGCATACAGTCAGTACAACCAAATCACTGAGTACTGGCACTCATTGTGAGTACCGATACTTGTGACGCATAGTCTTGGGTCCTGTGACCTACATGTACTGGTACTCATGATGAGTACTGGTACTTGTAAGGTCCAGGCAAAAATGCAGTTCACAAACTGTGACCACTTGATACCGGTACTCATGATGAGTACCGGTACTTGATGTTCACAATTTGGAAGTTAGGTCCAAACTTGTGCCTAGCAAGTACCAAAGATCATTAGTGTAAATCAATTAGAGAAATCCAATCTACTCTAAGCGATTTTGTTTTGAAACAGTCGATTTTGAGTTAAGAGCCAAGTAAATGAACGATATTCTGAATCCTAGTTATCTCTACTTTGATTTTAACACCTAGATTATGTTTTACTTGTTTGGAGACATACAAAAATTCTAAGATACAATAAAAACTAAAGTCTTCAAAACTTCTTCCTTCATGTGCAATCTTCTTTTGCTTGCATCCATAGATTCTTTTGACCTGAAATTGCTTCATAAACATATTAGATTTTAAAACAGCTTTGTTCACACCAAAACACAGAAGAGAGATGGAACTAGGGTCCAACAATCTCCCCCTTTTTGATGTTGACAAAACAAACAAGATACTCATATTAAAAATAAACAGAGACTTAATAAGAGAAGAATAAAAAAAAACTCCAAAGAGAGTGAAAAACCTCCCCCTCAAACTAAGCTCTCCTTATTTTAGATATGAAGTATCCATTTATTCATTTCATTTCTCCCCCTTTTTGTCAAGCAAGCACAAAAAATGAGCAAATACCATAAAGCATGACATTATCAAACAAAACATCAACTTTCATAACATGATAAAGTTCATGACACAAAAGAAATATTAAGAGCCATAGAAGTTTAACAATCTTAAGAGTCATACAAGCAATAACAAGCTTACATACTTAAAAAACTAAACTAATTTCTATGACGTTTTCTAATAAGTGGTTGTTCATCCTCATCATCGTCGTCGTCATTGTCATTGTCATCATCATCGTTGTTGTCATCATTATCATCATCGTCGTTGTCGTCATCATCATCATCATCATCGTCTTCTTCATATGAAACATTTTCTTCATATTCCGTGTCTTCTTCTTCCTCATCTTCATGGATAATAGGTTCTTTTTCTGCTACAAAAGATGGATCTTGAAAGTGCTTCTGTCTTCTTTCACTATATTCTGAAGGTGCTTTTGGTTGAGTTCACTTCCTTTGTTTGGTTTGTTCAATGGAAGATGCAACATAGGAGGACTTAAGAGACATAGAAAGATCATGAAATTTGCTTTCCATGTGACGGAAGGAAAAATTCAGATTGGTTAAATTTTGGCCAATGTAATTGAAAGTGTTTATCATGTAAGGATCGGTGCCAGACTCATGAGATAGGTTCCTCCAAGGAGTTTCGGCTTCCGGAAAGGGATAGGTAATGGGGACAAAAGCCGAAGATGATTCAGGAGGTGGATGAGAAGAAGATTGAGCATTTGGATCAACTTCATCTTCTTCATCATCACTAGTAGATTCCTCTCTACCGGGTTTCACTCCCATTTTCTGGAGAGTGGTCCAATTGAAATAGACCACTTTTCTAAGATGAGTGAAATTAGAAAGGTCAATTTTATTTTTATGAAATATGTGAGACACCAGGATATCTAAGGGTAAAGTCGATGCACGGTAATGAGGTCTAAGAAAGTGAATGAAAATCATGTTCCAGTTGACCGGAAAACTTGTAATGATAGCATAAATCAAGGGAAAAATGTCAACGGGAATTTTGTGAAAGCCCGAATTTTTAGCCCTTAAATTCTATGCTAAGATATGGAAAAGAACACGAGCAAAAAGAGTCATGTTGGGGGCAACCAATGCTTTGCCTTGGCAATTAGGAAGCAGTAGAGTTTCATGAATTTTGTGATTAGGAAATTGCTCCTTAAGTGTGTTAAAAGGATGACCTTCATTAGGGCATTGGGTGATGGTTGATAAAAATTTAGGAGTAATGGTGATTTTTTTGACCAAAAACTTTGGATGTTAAGACTAGATGGCATCGATTTTCTTATTCTTGGAGATTAGCAAAAAATAGACAATTAATGTCAGGGTAAACTCCAGGAACATCAGCAAAAAATGACTCATCAAAAAAATGCATAAGATGTTATTTGGAAAGATAGGTAGTAAACTCATAGATTTGAAGAGAAATATCTTTCCACTCAATAGGCCTACAGTGATGGAGTTTTAGGCCTTAATACCAATCAAATTTTGATTTAGCATCCTCAATGATGCAAAACTTGTGGAATGCATCTTGAGGTGCTTTTCCCATACTTTTAGATTTAGGTGCCATCTGAAAACATACAACAACAAGAAATAGGAAATACAATTAGAGATAAAGATAATTTTTTATCATGTGTTCAAGTAACAGCACATTTAAACCTGCATGTACCGGTACTGGTGATTGGTACCGATACTGGTTGATTTCTGTCCCAACCAGAAATACGAGCTAGTACCGGTACTCATCTTCAGTACCGGTATCGATGATGGGTACTGCTACCATCTGGTACTTGATGAAAACATATTGCAGCAATAGAAATGACATCGAGAAGGAAAAAAAAACATGATGTAGAACGACTCAAGGAAATAAGATTTGATGAGAAGAGAAGAATGTACCTTGGGTATGAAGATTGGAGATGATTCTTCTTCTTCTTGCAATGGCTTGGAGAGACTTGTGGTGGAACTAGGGTTTGGTTGTGATGAAATGAGGCAAGTGTTTGCACTTGACCTCTTTTATATGGGATGGGTCATGTGCTTGTCACATGACCACTTAAGTGGTTGAGAGAAGAAAAAACTGACAACTTAGGTGTTGAAAAAATAATGTAGTCAACAACCTAAGTTATGCAACCAAATTGCAAAGAACACCCTAGTATTTCTAGATATATGGAAATATTATAATTTACCCTTCTTTTAGTAAGCATGGGTAATTTGCAAGAAAGCCCTCAGGAATTTTCATAAATACAAACAAAGTTCATATCAAATAAATTGTTAGATTAGAATCTCTTTTATTATACAAAGTCCTAATTTTCTCCTTACAAAAGCAGAATCTCTTTGCTGCAAGAGGTTTTGTAAGATGTCTACCAATTGGTTTTGAGAGTCAATGAATTCTAATTGAATTATATCTGATATTAGTAAATTGATTCCCTCTGAGTTGAGGGAATCGAGTTAAAAATCCTAAGTCAGGAGACTTAGGTAGTGGAGTACCCAAGTGAAGGGAACCACTATATATCTTGTGCCTTTATTTTTATGGTTTATTTTGCCTTGCAATTTTTATTTCCCACACTATTCATCCCCCATTCTAGTGTACCTGTGATTTACAGATCCTATAGGTGGTATCAGAGCCGAATAAATGAACGATATTCTGAATCCTAGTTATCTCTACTTTGATTTTAACACCTAGATTATGTTTTACTTGTTTGGAGACATACAAAAATTCTAAGATACAATAAAAACTAAAGTTTTCAAAACTTCTTCCTTCATGTGCAATCTTTCTTTTCTTGCATCCACAGATTCTTTTGACCTGAAATTACTTCTTAAACACATTAGATTTTAAAACGATTTTGTTAACACCAAAACACAAAAGAAAGATGGAACTAGGGTCCAATAGCAGGGAAGTAGAATAAATCGGGGAGATATACATTGGGTTCGCCCTTGTGTTGACCCCATAAAGGAAAGTAGGGAGAAAGCTACCGATTGAAAAGATCAACCTCTCGGCAAGGTCACCTAGGGTCATAGAAACTCGAAGTTTGTTTTAACGGCCGTTTGGTGAGTCTTTCACTATTTTCACAAGATGCTTAGCACTTAAAGTCCTTTTCAAGTCTTGGCCAGGTCCGGTAGCCGTAAAAAGTTATCCCAGAACTCTCAAACTCTAAAAGTACAAAAAAATTAGAAAATAAGAAAAATAAAAAAAATGTATCTTCCCTTTTCAGATAAGGTGAGGACTTGGGCGATCTGCATTCTGGTAGACACTCGGGTACGTTGAGTCTTCGTAGTTTAGGACCTTAGTTGAAATTTTCTATTGTTAATAGTGACTTAGGCCTAAGCGATCTAATCCTAATTCTACTTTTAGACATAGCATGTAGTTTAATTTTGCTAGGGACTAGCAAAAGATAGGCATGGGGATATGATGTAGACAAAATTATTGAGGGTAAAATGTCTATTCATGCATGTTCCTAGGCTTAGATTTGCATTTCATGTTATAAATATTGCATAGCATGCATCATTATGCATTTAGAGTAGTTGTATATAATTTAGGTTAATTGCATCCTTTTTGTGGTCAGGAGAGAAGGGCATTTATTTTGGAGACTCGGATTGACGATCCGACCATACGGATCCGATCAAGATGACAATTAGAGTCCAACACCTCTAAAATCGCCTCGATCGAAGTCCTATAGCACCATATGCAGACTAGGTGACATAATTCGGCACTTTAAATGACAAATCCGACCGTGCGGATGGATTTGGGTCGACGATCGCAGCCTAACTGTACGAAAATTGACTTAATCCAACCTCTGTAGGAGCCCCTACAACGAAAAGAAGATGGATGCCCAGACTGCGTCACGTGGTGTAGCCCAGGCTGCCCAGCGCATGCACGCGTGCAGCAGTGCGGGTGTGCGTGCGCACGCGCAGGTCCGCATGTGCACAGTGCAGCACCAGCGCGTGAGCGTGCATGCATGCAGCAAAGGTGGGACAGCGCATGCCAGCGAAGCATGAGCTGGCCTACAACGACGCTTACAGCCGTCGCTAATTCTTCGTGCACTAGCAAAGCCAGCTGTGGACGTGAGCGAGCATGGCAAGCATGAGCTGCCTACAGTGACACTTCCAATGACGGTCTGGATGTCACTAATGGTCCCATACCAATTTTTGCCTCTTCTCCTCCACTATAGAAGGACCTACACCCCCTCCCTTCCAAGCCATCTCTACCTACTCTACTCCTACCTACTCCCACACTCTAGCAATCCTACCAACGCTTTGTTAGAGCTTGCTCTCAAGCTCCCAAGGCACCTATTAGTCTAGTGAATCTCTGCCCCACCAAATACTCCTCCAACTTCCCATCCCCATTCATAGGTTGCCTTAGAGCTATCCTCCCACCTCCATTCTGGTAGTAGATCATCTCCGTTTTCTCACCTCCATTCCGGAGCCACGCCAAAGCTTTCCTCTACTTGACGTCCTCCTACATCTCACCTCCATCGTCCCACTCTTCACCTCCTTCGTCCGAGCTTCTGCTAGGCACTGTCATCTTGCCGAACAACCAATTCGGGAGATTTCCTCTCACCTCCTTTCTTTTTATGCTTACGTAGATTATTGTAATAGACATTAATGCAATACATCACATTTGATTCCATCTCTATCTTTTGATTGCTTGTCATTTTTTTTGAAAACACCAAAAAAATAACAAAACCCTAAAACTTCAAAAAGAAATAAATCGAAGCGTGGTTTTCAGTTAAAGTAAACGTCACCTCCCTGTGTTTGACTTGGGACTCCTTTGGAGTTTCGGTATAAATATTATCTGATCGACGTGTTTTGCAACTACGATGATGGGTTACTCGTAACCCCGATTTCTAACATGCGAAACATGCTCGATCAGGGGCTTAAGAGAGAGATTAATCAGAATTTACCTACCCCTGGTGTGTTTTTTGTGTGGCTGACTTTCTTTAGTATAACTTCTCCCTGAAACAACCACAACAAAAGAGATATAGCAAGTTAGTATCTATATCAGAAATTGTAATCAAGAATTCTAAATTGCCCGTTGCTCCCCGGCAACGATGCCAAAATGTTTACGCGGAGAGATCAATGTTTAAAATAATCGCATTACAGTATAGTCGAAATCACTTTGAAAACAGTTATAATTTTATTACTCGAAAAGATTTTCGAGGTCGAATACAGGGAGCAAATTGGTATTTAGAAATCAAGATCACAATTCAAAATTAAAAGAGTATGAAATAATAGTAGTGTCAAAGTGCAAAAATATAGGAATAAAATTGTGATTGAGATCACCGAATACTCCTACAATATCACGAAATGACTCAATGTATTTGCAATGTAATGAAAGTAATGATCTGTCGTTTGATGAAGGAATTAGACGACTTAAAGTGTCTGATCCTTCTTCTCTTCTTATGCCTTTGCGCGAGGGAATTGAGAGCCTTCAACTGGAATTGAGAGCCTGGAACTATGCGTGAGGGAATTCTGCATAGCTTGGGACTTTAGCCTGGGCTTGGCAGCACCTGGAGTGGCTTCAAGAGAGCTTCAATCTCGCTCGCTAATGGCGGATGGAGCCTAAACCAGAAAACATAAGAACGGCCTTGCAGCTATGTCAAATCATTCAAAGAGGGGTCGCCGGAGCACGGCGGATGTGCTGGGAGTGGTGGCGTGGCGTGGCAGTGCCTGTGAGTGCGTGCCTAGGGCACACTATGTGCAAGTGAGTGGGTGTGTTCGGGGGGTGGTTTAGGTGAGTGACATAGTGAGTAAAGTGAGGGGAAGTGCTCAGTGAGGTGTGGCAGAGGTTGTGGGCTTGTCGACGAGGGTTTTGGTGGCCTATGGAGGTGGGATGGCCTTGCTGGAGTTGGTAATCAGAGATGGAAGGGATGGAGGTGCGACGGGAGTCAGTGGCGGATTTTGGGAATAAAAAGAGGGGAAGTAAAGAGAGGAGATAGGGAACTTAGCTAGGGCGTTAAGGGATGACAGGGGCAGCGAAGGCATCGGGTCTGGTATGGCCGATGCCGGAGACGAAGGCAGCTCCGATGAGGTGGGAACGACGAGGATGAAGTGGAACAGGCGCCTTTTGGTACGACGAGGCGTAGACGAAGTCAAGGAGGAGGAATCCACTGTAGATAAGGTGGTCAGATGATGAGGAGGAGCAGGGAAGGTCATCGGACGTCGAGGAGCCTACAGCCGTGAGGAGAAGAGAAGAATTTGAGGTATTCACGACCGAAATCGGGAGTGGAGAATGCGGGAGGATCTGGGCTTCTTTAAATAGGGCTCTAAAGGTCGGTTAAGGGTTGGGAAGTAAGCTTCCCAAGGTTGGAAGGTCACCAGAGATTGGAACTGTTAGGATACTCACGTCTCTCATGCGTTCGCATGAGAGATTGGGAGGGAATCAAATCTCAAAGATGGGTTCATACTGATGGGGATTTCTTAGAGGATCTTCCTTCAAAATTTGGAAGGGATCCTCTAAGCAATCAAGGAGATATCTGTAAAAGGTCACCGGAGTAGGTTTCCTCCACGATATTGGTGGAGGGACCTACTTGTGAAGACAATGAGAAATATAGGGGGCAGTTAGCAATGGTTTTTGAAAGTTAGGGGTAGAAATGTAATCAAACTAGACCTTTTTGCAAACTAGGTCAAGGCAAACTCATTTTGGGTCCAAATTTTGGTACAAATATAATTTGGACCTAAGGAATCCAATGGTGAAGTTGGATTTTGGTTTTGATTACGTTTGATTAGGTAATTTACGTAAAAACCCAAATTAGGGTAAATATCTATCTAAGATTGCATTTTAGGTCAAGATGTGTTCTAATGGCCAAATTGAAGGTACTAAACTCTAGAGAATATTTTTTTATGATTTTTAGAGGGCTTAAGTGAATTTTATCCTGACCATAACCTTGGTTAATTAAGTAGGTCTATTTTTAAGTTTTCAAGAAGTCATTTAATTCACAAAATACACACAAACCCTTTTTTGTCAAATCCAATCCACTTGTTATCTTATTAAGATCATTTGACCTTTGTTTAGCCCTTTAGAAAACCCGTGGTTGTGTTGCATTAGTAAAATTGCAGTTTTACCCCTTGTTTCTTGTGTTTCTCTCATAAAGGTTATGCAATGAGTTATGACCTTCAGTTGGTTATGTAGGAGCATTTATTCTCTTTATTGGGTCAAAATGAACTAGTTAGGGCTCATGATGGTGTTCCCATCAACATTGTTTGGGGCTGTGTCTATTAGTTAACCAATTTGAGTGAGTGTGTACTTAACAAAACATGGTTCTCAAGCAAGGATTTTAGGATGTGGTGTCTTTTAATGATTTGTCCTTACTTTAATGCTTTTTAGGGTTGAAGTTCCTTAATGTTTTCAAATAAGGTTCAAGCAGGCACACAAGGTTTTGCACACAATGGGAGAAAATCAATTTTCTCTAGAATGATGTGGCCCTAGAAAAATAACCCTAGTGTATTCACCTTAGTGTTCATGCAATTCTACAAAGTGAGTTGATTTTAATTATGGTGAGTGGTGCGGCCCAAGTCAAATCATGATGGCTTCACAAACACCACTTAAAAAAAAGAAGAACATTCTAAAAAGATTATCTCTTCAAGAACGTTGAGTGTATTTTTTTTGGTTGGGTGATGAGTTTGGAATGTGAGTCAAGTAGCCATTCACCATGCCAATTTTTATTTTTATATTTTTTTTGTGTTTTCTTAGGCAAGCAAACAATCAATGGGTGGAGTAATACTCACAACCATCAGCACTTCACTCTCGGTCCACTGTCTTGGGTCGCGCACCTCTGTCGCCCAAGTGTCGAGTTCCTGCAACCAATCAAGTAGAGAGAGCAAAATGAGTTAGAAGATGTGAATACAAATGCGGGATAAAAGTAACAAAAGAAATCCGTTGCCTCCTTGACAACGGTGCCAACATCTGACCCGTGCAGAATGCATTTGTTTAATTATGCCATTGTAGTATGAGAAGTCCAAGTGTTGAACACAAGGAGGCATGAAATCAGATTAGTTTGCTGCTTTAGTTGTCACAGGAATGCTTGGTTTGCTTGCTTGTGAGAAAATGTGAGAGAGAGAGAGAGAGAGTAGGGTTAGAGATCATGTTTAAGACATGACAATCATTCTAAGAGGATGTGAGCTATGATATATGAAACATCATCAACATATAACATGCAATTAGAGTTTGTTTATAACTATAACAATAGATGAAAGCTTAAACAAGTGCAACATAAAACTAAAGTAAAGAGAATGCGAGGAGGAGGCAAGGCAACCACGGAGGTGGAGGGGGGCTCCGACAGTGGCTTGACAACTTCGGGGCGGGTATGGAGTGTTTGGTTGAGCTAGGAGAAGGCTAGTGTTGCATGGAGAGTGTGTGAATTGAATGCTCTTGAATGGGGTGGTTGAGGAGGTTTATATAAAGTAGAGGTTTCCAAACTAAGTAATGGTTTTAGCGATGTTGGAAACGTCGCTAAACCAATTCAATAAGTGTCAGTGAAGCCCCTCGCCTGCCGGTCCTTTGAGGCATGCATGCTTTCTTCCTCAATTCGCACTCATGTGTTCGCAATCATCCTATCCGAGGCACGGATCGCCATCTGATGGCTGAGGGCACACCACGTCACCCCCGTGCCCGTAGAGGGATAAGCGTTCGCATGATGGATGCACATTGATAATCGAATTTCACTTCAACGGCTGTGATCACACGAGCGGGGAAAGCTTCGATCGTACTTCGTGTGCGGTGAGTGCACGTGATCACGTGCATTCGCATCAAGTGCTTGAGAGCATGACACGTAGCCCACCTTAGAGTTGTTCGATGGTGATCGAGCGGTCTGAATCAACTGCAATGTGGCTGGAGCACGATTTGGGGCGCAGCGGAGGTCAAACGCTCGCCATTGCTTGCGAGTGTGAGCGTTCGATCGCTGTGCTGCCTCCATGAATTGGTGCAGTGGTGAAATTAGGCGCAGGTGACATCGACCATTGGATGGGGATACAATGATCAGATTTCATTCTTTGGATGTGTTGGAGATACAGTGCGGTGTTGAGCTCGCGGATCCTCAGCCGTCCGATGAGAGATGTGTGGCCGAGATTGTGCGATGAATAGGGAGGGCGGCGGATGCGGACAGGCGAGTGCCACGTGGTGCGTTATGAGCCGCTGATCATCAGATCAATGACCATAACTTCTTGGGCTAGTCGAGGGAGCTCCAGATGTTGGGTTTAAGTGATTTTGAGTCCGTTGGACTCCATTCGTCGATTTGAATCCATCTGTGCGGTCTAATTGCTCATCTGAGGCCTATTTCAACATGAACTTGTTCAGATGGATATTAAACATTGATTTATAAGCAATCTTAATTTGCAATGTATGTAGTGTTCCCATGCCCATTATGGTGTGTTATTAGTGCACATATATCCTCAAAATAAACCTTGGTTGACAGAATTATCATCATTGAATGCAGAGTTATCAGGTATCAAGTTTGTGCGAACTTTTTGAGCTTCTCAAGCTTGTTACCAGGCTTGGAGCTCCTCTTTTTTGTCCTATAAAAGGATCAAGGGCAACAACCCTTGCTCCTTAGCAAATTTTGGCCAGAGAAAACCTTCTCTCTTCCCTCTCCGGCAACCTTCGCAGTTTGTTCCGGCGAACTCTCTCCGACCTGCTCCTCCGCACCTCCAACCATCAAATTGGAGGTCCCACTGTCTTCCTTTCGTCCTCGTGCACCTCTCTGGTTAGAGGGAGAGCATTCCTCTGCCTCAATCGCCGTCACCGCTTCGCCGTCCCTACCATCTTTTTCAGCTCCGGTCAGCCACAACTGGAGCCCTCTGCCTATCTCCTCCTCTTCTAAGACCCTCTACATCATTCTCTTTCCCTTTACTTCTCTTTCCCACACTCACAACACATGCATCACTGCCAATCACTTATCTCCCCCTCTGTCTTCTCCGCCTCTGGCAGAACTCCGATGAGTTCTTTCACATGCTTCCCCGCTCCAAATGCCTCGCCAACGACCTTGTAAGCTCCACCATGACTGGCCCATCAAAACCCCTCTTTCTATTCACCATTCCGCTCACCCAAATCATCCACCGAACAACCTACCTTCTCGCTTCCATCTCCGTCACCGTCCACCTTCATCCATGCACGAATCACCCTACGGTCGCCGCCATCACATTCCACGCACTACGGCGATCCTCTTGAATGTTTTAATTAGGGATTAGCACTCGTATTCTTGATTCTAGGTCTTCCACCATAGCTCCACAGCCGCAACGACTTCATCAGCCGAGTTCGAGGTGTTCTAGCCATGATACCTCCAGGTGCTCGCTCCAGGTCACGTGGAAGGATCCCAGGTCACCCTCCAAGCCTTCAATTGAAAGCCACGAACTCATCTCCGACCACAATTGGAAGACCCTTTGTTAGCAGCTTCGAGCGGAGAACTATGGGAACTTAGTCCCACATCGAAACACGAGGATAAATTGAATTTGTGTCTGTGGCTTATCTCCTTAGACACAAGGTGAGGTCTCACTTACCCCTCACTCGATTACCTGCCTAAGCCCTCTCTCACTCCTCGTTTATGACCCACGCCATGCGGACTTGGTCCTGGGTATCTACGTACCCGATTGCCGGAATAGCTGCTTGATTGAGAGAGAGAAGAGGAGAACAGAAGAGAGAGAGCGTGAGGGGTTAAGGGGGGTTTTGCTTCAGAGAATACTGTCTGACACTTAGCCAATTTCATGAATCCCTCCACTATGCATAATGAGAAAAAGCTAATGAAGAGAAGAAGAAGCAGCCAAAAGAGGAATAGTGCTTATGCACTGTAGCATCAGAGTGAAGTGCACTATGCACTCATCATACATGGCATTTGGTTCATTGATACTGTGGCATTATTTGACTATAATTGTAATAGGGTAATTTGGTGATTCAAATCATCATTTTACCCTAATCTTTATGCCACATTGACTCTTGAATTTATATTTACATCATTTGTGCTTGAAATTGCTATTACATTATTATATTCTTGCTTAAAATTGTGATCTTGGGATAAATTGCCCCATTGCTCCCTATGTTCGACCTCAGATTTCTTTCGAGCTATAAATTTTAAGTGTTCTTCGTGATTTATCGGCTATACTACAGCGCATTATTTTTAGAACATCGATTCAGCATGAAAATAGTGTGCAACTGTCATCAGCCGTTGAATGGAGATCCAATGGCTGAGGCGTGATCATCCTTGATGAAGTGCAAAGAGGTTGATGACGTGGGTGCTTCATGGTCGTTGGATGGAAATCCAACACCCAAGACGTGTAGCAAGATGCCTTTAGGAGTTGGGGCTAGTATGAGGGGCAGCTGCGATGGCACCACGTGGTGCCATCGTGGCCGTTCATCTTCTTTCTTTTGTAAATGATGATGTAGGCCACCGGTTAAGATGATTCTTACGCCATTGGACTGCAATCGCTGATCCAGATCCATCCTTGCGGTTGGATTTATCATCTGAGTTTGGATTTTCACCTACTTGCCTCTTGTCTCTTGCTCTTCTATGGACTCCATAGGATGCTATGGCAGTCTGATCAATGTGATCTTGGAAGCGTTGCACTCCCGTTGTTGTTCAGAGTAGATCTATAAGGTTGGATCGGTCATCCACAGCCCCGAATTACCTGTGATTGTTAATGCCTCTCAACTAGTGCATAATATGACATTATTATTCATAAATCTAATAAATCAACTATGATGCAAAGTATGATGCAAAATGCATGTAGAATGTATAAGTTAAGCTAGGTACTAACTTAATTTAGGTGGGTTAGGGCCTATGATTGCTGCACAATCATACCCCCATGCCTAAATCTTGCTAGTCCTTAGCAAATGAAAGACTAAATACATTCTATCAAGAGTTTAACTAGAGATTTATTTCTTTTTGTTTCATCCAAAAATTTAGAATCCAGACAAACGTGAATGTGTAGGGGTGTAGCTTTTGCAATGGAATCAAGCAAAAAGTTAACTTACATCTAAAGATTGTACTTGACCCTCAGTAAAATTCTATTGGGAGAGGCAAACCTCTTCTCTCGGGGACATAGAATATCCTCTAGTTTTAGCCCTGGCTTTTCAGCTTAGGTAGAAGATGTCTGATTTAACTAGTTTTGTATTTGGTGGCTCACTTTCTTCTGGTGCTACATAGAGACTAGTATTTTAGAATCTAGATTTCCATATTATTAAATAAATCAACTTAGACAGAGGCTAGAAAACTGTGCTCTCTTAAGTCTTTTGTACTTTTTCTTCTCTCTTTTTTTTTCTCTGTCTTTCTTTCTTTTTCTTTTCTTTTTATTTTTTTCTTCCTACACTCACATCTCACCAGATTTGTGAATATATTTGGTGGTCTCTCATGGCATTACACTTTAATTAGGTTCTAATAACCCTATGACTAAGTCAGAAGCTCTCAACCCATATTTAGGCGGCCAAAAATATGGAAAAGTAGGTCAAGGCTATATTTGGTGGATCATGAGGGTGGTAGGTGTTGTTGCCTCAATGTACTTGACTCAACATAACTCACACTTCTCAATATGGCAACATTTTTTTTCTTTTTTTTTCTTCTTTTTTCTCTTTCTTCTTTTTTTTCTCTTTTTTCTTCTACTTTTTTTTCTCGCTTTTTTTTTCTTTTTTCTAATATTCTAATATAATGCCATATCTACTAACACAGCGCAACATAGCATATGTACTTTTATTCACGAGGCATTATTCGAAATTGGGGGTGTTCAAGAGGATATCGGGTGGCTTATTTGGTGGAATTGCCTATTCTCGGCACCAGGAAGGGAATGGATAGGACAGCGTATTTCCAACCTTGATATCAGTACCCTCCTTCAGTCGAGGATTCCGTGAAGGAAAGTCATGACTATCCACCTCAATCTTAGTTTTATCAGAACCCGCTCTCTATGCATTTGCCTTATTTGGTGGCTCTCGTAAGGATTCTCTCAAAGAATTTATATGCAAGAACTGAGAACGAAAACTGTGCCTAACTCCGAGTGTCATTATCCAATTATCCAGAATTTAAGATTCCTTACACTAGTCTTAGAAAACCAGTAGACTCTCTACTCTCACCTCACACATGTTTTTGGTGGATCTACTAGAAGATGGTTCACCTGACTCGCTGATTACTGTCCAAGGGTATAGATCTGATGCGAAGTATGATAGACATCTCTGGTTTGTCGAGAAGAAGCAATGCTTCTTCTCGACAAACCAGAGATGTCTATCAGACTTCGCATCAGATATATTGCAAATTCTACATGCAAGTGTGAAATTATACTGAATTCTAAGTTCAGGAATCTACTAAAGAATAAATCCTTAATAAAACCTCTTGATAAAATGATCTATTCCCCCGAGGTGTTGACAGAAAATTTTTAGCTTATATGTACTACCCCTCCATGCCTAAGTTCTTGCATGTCCACATGCATGAATAAAAGAAATTGAAATAAGGTAAGGTGCAAGTGGATAGAAATCACCTGGAACTGCTCCTGACTTGTCATTCAGCACATGCCAACACTACAATGGTAATTACAATATGCAGAATACTATGCCAGAATGAAATAGGCTATGTATAAAGAATATGTATATATGTATAAGTGCTAAGTGTGATGCCTAAATGGTGCCTAAATGCTAAGTATAAATGCTATGCCTAACTGTTATGCTGAGTTTAACGCCTCCAACTAGGCAAAACTCCATCAGATGGATCAATGAGTGCAGAGGAGTTGGTTAAGATCAAAAGGCAGATGTGCTTGTATTCTTCGAGAATCAGTGGTCCGCACATGCATACCAGTTGATGGTGCAATCCTATCCCAAAAAGTCTCTCAATAGTATTGTGTGGAACAGGGACAAAGAAAGGATGAAGGTCACAATGCCAATCCCACTCAATGATTTCATTCCAAAAGTTTATGAGCATTTGCTGAGGAAGTGGGTTGATATGAAACTCGAAATGCTAGTCAGCATTAGAGTCTAGATCATAAGGGCCTTCATAATGGTGATTAACATTGAAAATCAAGTTCTCCATAGACCCTGCATTGTATGAAGGTCTTGGAAGTTCCCTAAAATCCTCATCAGAAATTATTTCATCCTCCTCAGTACTAATCTCAGATTCCTCAAAATTTGTCTCAATCTCTGAGTCGAGTCATCCATTCGATTAACTTGGATTATAAGCAAGTCCCCAATTCCTTGGACTCAGTATTTCACCTTCATACATGTCAGGTTGCTTAAAATTCTATGCTTCCAGAGGCCCTTCCATTTCCTTTGATAAATCATCAGGAGTACCCCTCGATAAATGAAAATTAGAATTAGGAATAGAAAGTGCAACCTCCAAATTTCCTGCATCACCTTTTTCAGTGGATGGGGAAAGATGCGAATCACAAGATGTCAGAGTGACAATAGATTTGTTTCTATGGGTAGTTAAGTCAACTCCCAATTCATCAAGGCACATGTGTTTGTTAGAATCCCTAGGCAAAATTGCATTAACTAGGTGTGCTTGACCAGTGGTGTTCAAGGCTGTAATCCCTTGATTTGCATTGAATCCAACTTGACTTTGCTTTAATTCCCCTAGATTGCTTGACACATCCAAATCTAAATCATCCTGTGAATCCTCACCTTGGGGATCCTTGAACATATAGGAGTTGTATTCCGGTTGACAACTGACTGATCCCTCAAACTGAAAGGTTTGCATCTCAGGGCTTTCACCAAGATCTAGGTCCATAGGTTGATTTTCTTCCTTGATTCTATCAGATGTCTCCCATAGTTGTAGATGAATGTTAGGGGTACCGCCCCTTTTCTCCTCACTTTCCTGAATGGGGCTCTCTGATGAGCTGATTTGGGTTATTCCAGGCTCGTGTCTCTTGATCTCCTCAGATATCTGTTTCATTTCAACATCACCCATTGTGACATCAACATCATCTACTTCGGGTGTGTGACTTGAAGGATCCCTAAAAGCATTCTCAAGTTCCCTAAAATCCTCTAGGCTAGTTTGAACTTGGTACTGTAAAAGGAGTATATCTTGATGTGTGTGAGTTTGTTGATTCATCCTAGCCATGGATTCTAGTTCTTTAAGAGCTTCCATCAGAAATTCTTCTTTTGCAATCAAAGTCTGTCTCTACCCTGGATTAGTAGTGATCTGGATTTGATGTAGATATCTCACAATTGTGTCCTTGTACTTTACTACCGTTTCTTGTAGTCTGAGAAGTAGTTGTGAGTCCATTGGCGATTTCCCAGTGGTGATCTGTGTGGATGTGGCCTCAGATGCGAGTCTCGAGGAAGATGGAGGGTTAAAATAGATTTGGTCTAGAGAATCATAAGGGTGGTGGGTGGGCTCAGTGTAGTCATAGGTTGCGGTTGAATCCTCAACTTTGAGTGGCTCACTATCCACTTGTGGTACATTCTCACTGAATTCAGGTCCCCTAGAGGTTATGTCTTGGGTTCTTTGTCTTTCACCCTAAATTTCTTTTCTCAAGTCTTTAGATTCCCTTTTTCTGGCCTCCTTTTCTTCCTGGACTATTTGGATCAGTTTAGCTATCTGGGAGCTTCTGTGAGGGGTAGGAGTATGCCATTGGTGGGATCGATCAAGATACTCAGTCATCATGATGAAATCCCGATCCCGCATGGACAGTGTCTCTAAGGGTTGTGATGTCTGTGTGGATGTCCAAGTGGGTGAGGTGGGTATATCCCAGGCCTGAGGAGCACGTGTATAGGAATAATGAGGAGTAATCTCCCACCCATAAGAAGTTGGGATCATAATTGGGTTGGGAGGAGAACATTGATGATGGTGGGATGAGAAAGAGTATGGGTCCATGATCAAAATAGTCAAAAGACACTAGAAGGGTCTTAGTGACCTTACACTAGTTACAAAGACTGGGGGCAGAACAAGGCAAAGGCCTCACAAACCAATTGGTCCTTAAGATTAGATGACCATATTTTTTGTTCAAGTTTTAAATTATTGAAGAAACTCGTCGAGAAACCAACTAAAGATAATCCCTGCCTCTTAAGCTAACCCATCCAGTCTAGTTACGAGGGGACTAAGAGGAAGGTTCTTCCTTCGGATTTTGCCTCTGGTTCCTTTGTACCCCTTAGCTATAGTCGTTTGACACTACCTTGCAGGCTTAGTCACCAAGTTTGGTAGAAGGTTGAAATCACCTTGTAGTTTCAAGACAAATATAGGTTATTACGTGTGTTCTTGTGATTTTTAACCTTTTTCTTCAATTCAGTAGGTGGTGAGCAGTCCAAAAGGTGACCAAGCTCACCAGCTAGCCATTAGACTTGATTTAGTCTAGGTTAGCCTAAATGTGTGGTCTCTAGAAATTTTGACCCCAAAGGTGTAACCTAGGATTCATGCAGTACTAGGGTTTCAGCAGACCAACAAGAGTAAAATAGTTCTCTGAGGTACAAATGGAATCCAAATAATTTGAAATTTGACAGACATATTCCTATTTTAATTATCTTTTCAGAGAATATTTTTTTGAAATTTTTACTATTTCAACCGAATAAATAGAAATTTTTAAATGTCTGGGGGCCAGATCTGGAGTTTTGACTCTTGGTCGATTTTCTACTTTGAAACAGTACCAAATAAACTCTGAAAATTCACCAAAAAATTGGAAATGAAAGCTAATTAGATCACTTTCAAACCCCACCATTTTTTGTCAGATCAGATTTGTGGATTGTTCGGAATTGTTGTTTGAAATTCTAAAATTTTCAAATCCGGGTCAGTTTGACCCCCTTGTAATTCGTGAATTTTTAAGAATTGTACAATTCAAATTTTCTAAGCAAATGGTTGATGAGTCCATTTTAATGGACTATTGTTACGCCTAAGTTACCTTTATTCTTACATTTTATGTTTGTTAATAACTACATTAGGTCATAGAATGATTGCATGCATCATTACTTAAGTTTACATCTATTCTATTGCATTTTGTAACTTATTATGCATATAAATAATTATTTTATATTTCATTATTGTAGGAATAACTTATGTCATATTTCAACGTGCCACTCTCTCATGTAGGTCACACACACAGTGCGCCCTATCCATCTCCTCCACTTGATCCACTCCATTAGGCTATTTTAAGAGTTAACAAGTAACCGAGAAAATGGGTGAGGAGGAACAATTTTCTGAAGAAACCAGGGTCTTTTGAAAAGAATTCCCCCCCCCCCCCACGGGGACCTCTCAACTCTCGCTGGCCTCAACAAATTGGCCAACTAACTCTCAGAATGGCAGCCAATTTCAGTAAGGGATTTAAAATCCCTTGACTTGCACCGGGGAAGAAGACCGGATGGGGAAGGAGATAAAAGTCTCATGGGTTAATTAATTTGGGAGTGCTCTTGGTGAGGGAGATCATCTAGAATGCACCACTTTGGACCCTGTGCTCATCATGAGGAGAACCTACACCGTGGCCCTTTCAACCCTTACTAGCCACGTTGGGTGCGCACACCGCATGCAGCAGCGCCCCTGTGCCTCTCTGTCTTCTTCTTCCTTTGCTTCTCTCAAACCGCCTGCAAGACAACCAAAAGCACCCACCACACGCAGCAGCAACCCTGCGCAACCTTGCTAGCCACGCTTGCGTGCAACCACGCCTGCATGCAGTCTCACCCGCATGCAGCAGCGCTTGCATGCAACCGCGCCCTTATGTGTGCGTAGCAGACCACGCATAGCAACCACCCAAGGCGGCTGCAGCCCCTACCCTCCTCTCCGCCGGTGTCAAGCTCTCTGGTTGACCACCATCATCCACCTCCGGCCGTGCCTCCACCGCCGTCGCGACCGTCTCTTTCCCACACACCACCACAGGGCTTCAGTCGGCCGGCCGCCACGCCTCCACGCACGCAAAGAAGAGGGAGGAAGTTTCCTCTGTTTTTGGTTACATTAAAAATTACCAAACATGCCATTGCCAAAAACACTATTTCAACATTTGATTGATTAATATATTTGAGTGAAATTGCATGCATGCCCTTAAGTGTTATATTGTTTCTTTCATGCACTTAACTCTTATATGTTGAGCTTGACACATGCATAAAATCTCATCAAGACACTCACATGACCTAAAAGAGAAAGCCCAATGTCTTAAAATACAATTATGTTACATGCCATTGCAAGTTATTTCATGAAAGGAAAATTACATTCATACCCCTGCATTTCTAAATTATTACATGTTCTTTCTTTTCACCTTATTTTGCATCAAATTTGAACATAGATTGCGCACTTGATTAAACAAATACAAAGGAAAAATATTTTGTGAATTTATTGATCTATTCCTCCCTGTGGATATGACATCCTTTTCATGGTTTAAATTGATATCTACTTTAATCTTTGATTGAGAGATTTCCACCACATAAATGACGACATGTCATTCTATTGCTATTTTAATTAAGTGAAACTCTCTCTATCAAATGGCACCGTTGCCAGGGAGGCAACAGATGTAATAGATTCACTTTATTATTTCTGAGTATTCTTAGTTGCGCAATTATCTGATCATTCTTTATCTTTTTGTGCAATGAATCTGACAGGGCAACAGGCGCAACAGAGTGGCAACATCAACCTTGATCTAAGCCCACACGAGGAGAAGACGTAGGAGACCTGGATCCCACTTTCATAGGGGATTCTCCTTCATCATAAATTTTATTTCTACCTTCTCGCCCTTGTAGTAATCGGGGCTGAATTTTTGGGGGTCTATCCCCACATTCTTTATCTACTAGGGTTTACATTTTTCTGCATACGTGATTCATTTTTCTGCTTGCTTGCCTTTAAAATAAACAAAAGAAAATATCGAGCTGCCTGTTTAGGAGTTGCATGCCCTTAGGTGCACGCACTTAGGGGTGATTGAGCAGCACATTAGATCTCATTGTTGCATTACAAGCATATTGGCACGAAGATTGCTGGAGACAGGTACACCTTTCTAACTTTTGCATCCAGCTCCTGTTCACGCATTTGCATTCAGATTAAAATTCAAGACCACCAAGTTGATTGAATTTACTAATTCAGTGGTCGCCTAACTAAAAGTGGGACTGATAATCAGATTCGGCCTTAAAATCAATTCACATTTGATCTGATTCAATAGGACTTGTCTGCATTTTCAAAAAAAAAAAAAAAAAGATTTGCGGTGTGATGCACACTTCTGACACTGAGCATTAATATTAAGCACTGCACTAAGGCTCGATCCCTTAAGGCTATAGGCACCGATCTCTTTATCGGTGCAGACCCTCCTATCGTGCGTTGTGGTGGTGGTACTATCTTTTGACCAAGTGTTTTGATACTTCACGAAGGGGAACCCCCCCTAAGGAACAAAAGGGTAGTTAAGAGGCACCGCATACACATTGCCTCAAAGGAAGGGTTCACCCTACTTGCATCCCTTTGTTTGTCCTTGGAGTAACTTCTCACTTGATCACCTGGGAGTATCATCGAAGCAAAGTATAGGTCCTAGGGCACTCGAAGGTTGAACTAGGTCGCGTAATTGTAGTGAATAACTTGTTTGGCCATCTATATCAACCAATTCTACCTCTGCAACAAAGAAGGTTAAGATTTCAAGTCATCACCCCTCTTATACCACTTACGTGGGAACGGAGGGATAAGCCTTGACTTTTGACCTATCTTTGGAGTGGAGGTTTCACTTACTCAATCAATAAGAACTTGAATTGTGATTGATATTGTATGCTTGGTAGACGCTCTCTTGAGGGTAGTCTACTTTTTGATCCTAAGCCTGAGAGAATTCTTAAGAGAGCTCACCTAGGAGAGAAAAGAGAAGGCATGGTTGATCAAGGAGCAAATCAACAACGGACCTTGAGGGACTATTTTATTCCAACCAACCAACCCGCACAAGCATTGAGACAACCGACAGGGGATAATCCATATGAGATCAAGAGTAGTACCATATCTTTGTTGCCCTCTTTTTATGGTACTACTAGGGAGGACCCCTACCAACATTTGGAGGAATTCATCGAGGTCTGTTCCATGGTGAAGCTCCAGGGCTTTACTGATGAAGCCTTGATGAGGACTCTATTTCCATTCTCCATAAAGGATAAGGCCAAGCACTTGTATCATACCCTCGATGCAAGGGTAAATGATTGGGCCACCCTTAAGGAAGAATTTTTGAAAAAGTATTTTCCTATGAGTAAGACCAACCATTACAGAAGAGAGATTATGGGTTTTACTCAACAGGAAGGGAAGCAATTTCGTGAGACTTGGGAGCGCTTTAATGACCTTCTTAGGTTATGCCCCCACCATCGGTGCCAAGATGGCAGTTGGTCGAAAGGTTCTACAACTGATTATCTGAAAGGCATAGGTAAACCATTGATGCAGCCAGTGCAGGAACCTTCATGACCAGAACTAAGGATGAAGCCTGGGCATTGTTTGAAACATTAAGCGACAACTCCATACATTTGTCCTCTACCTATCAAGAAAGAAAACCATCAATCTTGCAGAGGAAGATAGAGGCCCATGAAGCTGGGGCTTCTTAGGATTTGGCTTACTAGATTCAATTATTAAATAAAAACTTTGATAGGCTTTTAGCAAACCCCGACATGAACCCGCAAGCAGTCTCTATCTTTCAGGCTTCAAGAGAATCTCCATTTTCCAAAGCACAGGCATGCCACTGCGGAGTGCCACCAGGAAAATCAATTCCCTGAGTTGATTCAGGCCGACTTGAACGTAGCCCAAGGTTTCCGCCTACCTCTTCACAATAACCCTTATTCCAATAACTATAATCTGGGGTGGCGGAACCATCCAAACTTCTCTTAGAAGCAAGGTGATGCTTCTAACTCAACAAATACAAGACCCTTACCTCCCTAACCCTTATACCAACCATCTTTTGAAAATCCTCCTCAGAATAAGCCCTCTGAGATGGATGTACTTAAAGCCATGATGAAAGCGATGCAAGAGCATCAGAATGTGGTCATTCAATCTCAGAATAAGATGATTATTGATATGCAATCCCAAATTGGTCATCTTACTAAGGCAGTTAGGCAATGTGATCCGAGGAAGCTGCCTAGCTCTTCTGAGGAGAACCCTAAGGGCAAGGGGGTCGTATTCAAGGAGCATGCCCAAGCTGTAACAATACTGAGGAGTGGAAAGAAGATTGACAAGCCTGATAACACTCCTACGGTTACATCTCAGAATTCCCCTTCTACACCTGACCTGACTTCCATCTCCACTGAGGAAGAGCCACACTACTCGCCCTCGCTTGAAATCACCCACAATGAGGATGTCATCCTTCCACCACCCCTCTCCCTCCATGACGACCCCTCTACCCAGAAGCCGAGGGTGCCCTATCCAGAGCGCCTATCTGCTCCTGGGGAATCTTTTGTTGGCTCACCTAGAGCCAAGGATAGGATAGAAGAGATTATGGACACTTTTAGGCAAGTCCAGATCAACTTGCCTCTGTTGGAAGCTATCAAACTGATCTCATCCTATGCCAAGTTTCTGAAGGACCTGTGCACCCAAAAGCGCCGATCTAGGAAACAAGTCCAAACCAAGGTCATCCTGCCGGACCATGTTAGCTCGGTTCTCCAACATGGAACACCCTGCAAAATGAAAGACCCAGGGGCCCCATATATTTCAGTGGTTATAGGTAACCAACACATTGACGAGGCTCTTCTCGATCTGGGTGTGGGGGTGAACATTTTACCAAGCTCTGTCTATGACCTTTTGGGAGGAGGCAAGTTAAAGCCTAGTCCAGTCATCCTCCAGGTCGCAGACTAATCAATTAAGACACCATGGGGATTGCTGGAAGATGTCCTTGTGAGAGTGGACTTCTTCTTCCCTGTTGACTTTCTGGTGCTAGATACTAACCCATTTAATATGCCCACAAAGCCGTCCATTATTCTAGAACACCCCTTCTTGGCCACAGCCAATGCCTCTATCAATTGTAGATCAAGGGCACTTAAAATTGGCTTTGGGAACAAGAAGATCCGGTTGAATGTTTTTGATACTTACAAGCAATCTGGATTTGAAGATTGTTCTCAGATTGAGGTCGTTGATGAAATAATTGAAGAGACTACTCCAGCACTCCTATATAGAGATCCCCTTCGAAAGGTCATATCTAAGGACCATCCACCGATTATTAAAGAAACTGAAAGGGAAATACCCGAATTAGAAGAGTTGCTGGGGATATACACAGAGTCACTGTCCCTACCCTGGACCGTGAAGGTAGATCCACAACCTGAGGTGGGGACATCTCAACGTAAACCCTCAATCCAAAAGGCTCCTAAGTTGGAGTTGAAACCCCTCCCGAGCACATTGAAATATGCTTTCCTTGGCCCTAATGACACGCTCCCCATTATTATCTCATCTGCATTATCTGAATCGTAGGAGGGAGGTCTGCTTGAGTGTTTACAAAGGCACAAGGAAGCAATTGCCTGGTCAATTGCTGATATTAAGGGTGTTGATCCCTCCCTTTGCATGCATCATATATACATGGATGAGTCCGTGAAACCTTTCTGAGACATGCAGAGAAGGCTCAACTCCAATATGTGGGAGATTGTTAAAAAGAAGATTCTAAAATGGCTGGATGCAAGGATTATCTATCCCATTTCAGATAGTAAATGGGTCAGTCCTATTCATGTAGTACCCAAAAAGGTAGGAATCATTGTGGAGGAGAATGACCAAGGAGAGCTGGTAACCACTAGACCTCAACTGGTTGGAGGGTCTGCATTGATTACCATTGTTTGAACATGGCTACCCAGAAAGACCATTTCCCTTTACCATTTATTGATCAGATTTTGGAACGACTTGCAGGGAACAAGTACTTTTGGTTTCTTGACGAGTACTCTGGGTATAATCAGATAGCCATTTTTCCTGACAATTAGGAGCGTACCACCTTCACGAGTCTGTATGGCACATTTGTGTTCCGCCGAATGCCATTTGGGTTATGTAATGCTCCTGCCACTTTCCAACGTTGTATGATGGCTATCTTTTCTGATATGATTAACGAGTTCATTGAAATTTTCATGGATGGTCTCCATTTATGGCTCGTCGTTTGACCTATGCCTTTCAAACCTTGATAAAGTCTTAGCCCGTTGCGAAGAGGAAAAGCTGGTGCTTAGCTAGGAGAAAAGCCACTTTATGGTCCAGCAGGGCATTGTGTTAGGGCATATAGTTTCTGAGAAAGGATTAGAGGTGGACACCACAAAGTTAGATCTTTCCTTATCCATGCTGGATTTTATAGGCGCTTCATTAGAGATTTCAGTAAAATCTCTAAGCCACTCTACGACCTGTTAGCGAAGGATGTCTCCTTCGATTTTGATGATAGATGTGGCGAGGCTTTCCAAGTCTTGAAGAAAGCCCTTATTACTGCGCCGATTCTCCAAGCACCAGATTGGACCCTCCCATTTGAGCTCATGTGTGATGCTTCTGATTTTGCAGTGGGAGCGATCTTAGGTCAAAGGGTTGATGGCAAATCTCATGTGCTGCATTATGCCAGCAAGACCCTTACGGATCCTCAGCAAAACTACATGGTCACTGAAAAGGAACTTCTTTCTGTAGTATTTTCTTTGGAAAAGTTTCGGTCTTATCTTTTGGGATCCAAGGTTGTGGTGTTCACTGATCATTCTGCCCTAAAGCATCTTCTTGCTAAAAAGGACACTAAACCTCGCCTAATTCGTTGGATTCTGCTCTCCAGGAATTTGACCTAGAAATTAAAGACAAGAAAGGAGTTAAGAATGTGGTAGCAGATCATCTGTCTAGGATCCCTATTGAGGCATCAAACCCTGCTGGCGGTATTCAAGAGACTTTCCCTGATGAGTCTCTGATGGCCGTGGAAGCTAAAACTCCTTGGTTCGCTAACATAGTGAACTATTTGGTCACGGTCATTACCCCCAATACTTGGGACAAGCAGAAGCGAGACAGGTTTCTTGCTAATGCTAAATTTTATCACTAAGAGGAGCCTGAGCTTTTTAGAGTAGGCCCTGACCAGCTTTTCTTCCATTGCATCCCTGATGAAGAACAAAGAAGTGTTCTGAGTTTCTTCCATGACCTCCATTGTGGAGGACATTTTAGTGGGAAAAAGACTGCCCATAAAGTTCTTCAGTCTGGCTTTTGCTGGCCCACATTATTCTGAGATGCACATACATATGTGGGTGCATGTCTACGTTGCCAGCAGATGAGAACCATTGGAAAAAGGGATGAGATGCCCTAACAATCGATCCTCCTTGTTGTGATCTTTGATATTTGGGGCATCGACTTCATGGGCCCCTTTCCTGTGTCCTTCGGATATGAGTACATCCTTGTGGCTGTGGACAATGTATTAAAATGGATAGAAGCCATACCCATGCGAACTAGTGACCATTCTGTGATCTTGGGCTTTGTTAAGGCTAATATCATTTCTCGGTACAGGTGCCCAAGGATGATCATAAGTGATGGAGGACCTCACTTCAAGAATGTACACTTCACAAGACTACTCCAAAATTTGGGAGTCAACCACATGATAGCCACACCTTACCATCCCCAAACGAGTTGACAAGTTGAAGTGTCTAATAGGAAGATTAAGCGAATTTTAGAAAAAACTGTCAGGCCTCATCGTAAGGATTGGACTAAAAAACTAAATGATGCTCTTTGGGCCTACAGAACCATGTATAAGACTCCCTTAGGCATGTCTCTTTCCGTCTTGTCTACGGAAAGGCGTGCCATCTTCCCGTTGAAGTCCAACATAAAGCCTATTGGGATATTAAAAACGTTAACTTGAATCTGGATAAAGAGGGAAAGGCATGTATGTTAGAGTTAAGTGAGCTTGAGGAGCTTCGTAATGAAGCCTATGAAACTTCTCAAGCTTACAAGCAACGTACAAATGTCTTCCATGATAAGCACATCATTAGAAAGACTTTTGAGCCCAACCAGTGGGTCAGGTTTTCAATTCCAGACTTAAATTATTTCCAGGAAAGCTCAAGTCCTGCTGGGATGGGTCGTACATTGTTATCAATACTTTCCCTCATGGAGCGATAGAAATTCGAAACCCTACTTCTGGTGCGAGCTTTAAGGTAAATGGACAGTGACTTAAACCTTATATTACTCTTTTAGATGGCCAGATTTTGGACGCACTTCAGCTTGAGGAGCTTTAGCTCCTCCTACTCTCCTCCTCAAGTGATATTCTCCTATGTTTGCATTTTTCCAATGAGGACAATGTCAGTCTTAGGCATGGGGGGGTATAACCTGAGAATGTTTATAGCATTTATAAATATTTGCATACATTTAGGACATATAAGAAAAAACTCCTATTTTCTTTAGCTGAATTGGTTAGTCCCTAGCAAAACATCTTTGTCATGGAGGTGTCATTAAATGTTTTTCTTCTTAAATTGTTTCTTAAGTTTAGAATCCAGTACATTTACTTCACTTGCACGTAGACTGGGTAATGGATCTTTGAAAAGAACCAATAAGCATTTTTAGTCTACTGATCCCTTAGACAGTTAATAGAGAGTCAGGCATACTATCTTCTAGTAGATCCACCTCATATTTGTGAAAAGAAAGTAGAGAGATTACTGGTGCGTTAAGTCTAGTGCAAGGACTCTTAAGTTTTGGACAATTAGATGATGATACTTCTGAGTTAGGCATAGTTTTCACTCTCTGTTATTATGTGCGTACATTGTATGAATTCCTGAGAGTCACCAAATAAGGCATATACACAGAGATTGAGTCTTAATAAAGCTATGACTATGGTGGATGGTTACGACTGTCTTTCATAGAGTCCTCGGCTGAAGGAGGATAATAGTGTCAAAGGTCAGAAATACGCTTGTCCTATCCATTCCTTCCTAGTGCCGAGAGTAGGCACTTCCACCAAATAAGCCACACAATATTCTCTTGACCATCATCATCCCTAATAATGCTTCATAAATAAAAGTCTGCGTCGTGTTATGTTGATTTATAAAAAAAGAAAGAAAGAAAGAATTATAAAAGAGAGAGAGAGAGAGAGAAAAGAGAGAAAGAAAAGAAAAAGAAAAGAGTCCAAGTTTATAGTTTTATCTTCATGGTGATGTTTTTGAGGCAACAAAAACACCCATCACGATCCACCAAATATGACCCTTACCTACCTTTCAGTATTTCTGATCGCCCGAATACTGGCTGAGGACTCTAACTTAGTTGTAGAGTTATTAGGATTGTAATTGAAGTGTGAATGCCATGTGAGGCCACCAAATATTGAGTACATTTACAAAATCTGGTGAGATTTGTGATCTTAGAAAGAAAAGAAGGAAAAGAGTGAGCATAAAGGAATATCAAGAGAGCACAGTTGTTTAGCCTCTCTTCGAGTTGACTTGTTTAATAGTCTAGAGATCTAGAGTCTATAGTACTAGATTACATGTAGCACCAAATGAGTGTGTGCCACCAAATACAAATCTATTTAACTCGATATCTCCTACCTAAGCTGAAAAGCCGAGGTCAAATTATACATTATCTTCTGCTTTATCCCCGAGGGAAGTAGTTGCTTATCTAGATAGAAATATTTACCAAGGGTGAAGTACGAACTCTCAATACGAATTGGCTTTTCACTTGGATTTGTTGTCTAGGCTATTATTACTTCACAGCTGTATGGATCTCTAAATGCTTGAAATAAGGAAAGAAGAAATCTTCTGATTACTTCTATTATTTTTCACTTTTGCTAGGGACTAGCAAATCTTAGGCATGGGGGTATTTGATGATTCCATTTTAATGGACTATTGTTATGCCTAAGTTAACCTTATTCTTACATTTTATATTTGTTAATAACTACATTAGGTCACAAAATGATTGCATGCATCATTACATAAGTTTACATCTATTCTATTGCATTCTATAACTTATTATGTATATAAATAATTATTTTATATTTCATTATTGTAGGAATAACTTATGTTATATTTCAACATGCCATTCTCTCATGCAGGTCACGCACACAATGCACCCTATCCATCTCCTCCACTTGATCCACTCCATCAGGCTATTTTAAGAGTTAACAAGTAACTGGGAAAATGGGAGAGGAGGAGGAACAATTTTACGAAGAAACCAGGGTCTTTTGAAAAGAATTCCCCACCCCCCCACGGGGACCTCTCAACTCTCGCCGGCTTCAACAAATTGGCCACCCAACTCTCAGAACGGTCTCCAATTTTAGTAAGGGATTTAAAATCCCTTGACTTGCACCGGGGAAGAAGAACAGACAGGGAAGAGTTAAAAGTCGCATGGGTTAATCAATTTGGGGGTGCTCTTGGCGAGGGAGATCATCTGGAATGCACCACTGTGGACCCTGCGCACACTATGTGGAGAACTTGCACTGTGGCCCTTTCAACCCTCACCAGCCACGCCAAACGCGCCTCTCCAGGTGTTGTAGCAGTCGAGCAGCCTAGCGTCGGCCACGCTTGCACGCCACCATGCCCACTCACAACCCTTGCCCGCACACAGCAGCGCTTGCGCAAAACCGTGCCCTTGTGCGCGCAACCCTCGCTCGCCATGCTAGGTGCGCACATCACACGCAGCAGCGCCCTTGTGCCTTTCAGTCTTCTTCTTCCTCTGTTTCTCTCAAACTGCTTGCAAGACAACCAAAAGCACCCACCGCACGCTGCAGTGCCCCCGCGCGACCTCACTGGCCATGCTTGCGCGCAACCATGCTCGCGCACAGCTGCACCCACACGCAGCAACGCTTGCGTGCAACTGTGCCCTTGTGCACGGGTAGCAGACCGTGCGTAGCAACCACCCAAGGCAGCTGTAGTCCCTACCGCTCCTCTCCACCGACGTCAAGCTCTCCGACTGACCACCACCGACCACCTCCGACCATGCCTCCACCGCCGTTGCGACCGTCTCTTTCCCACACACCGCTGCCGGGCTTCAGTCAGCCGGCTGCCACGCCTCCACACACGTAAAGAGAGAGGAAGTTTCCTTTGTTTTTGGTTACATTAAAAATTACCAAACATGCCATTGTCAAAAACACTATTTCAACATTTGATTGATTAATATATTTGAGTGAAATTGCATGCATGCCCTTAAGTGTTATATTATTTCTTTCATGCACTTAACTCTTATATGTTGAGTTTGATACATGCATAAAATCTCATCAAGACACGCACATGACCTAAAAGAGAAAGGCCAATGTCTTAAAATACAATTATGTTACATGCCATTGCAAGTTATTTCATGAAAGGAAAATTGCATTCATACCCATGCATTCTAAATTATTATGTGTCCCTTCTTTTCACCTTGTTTCGCATCAGATTTGAACACGGATTGTGCACTTGATTGAACAAATACAAAGGAAAAATATTTTGTGAATTTATTGATTTGTTCCTCCCTGTGGATACGACATCCTTTTTATGGTTTAAATTGATATCTATTTTAATCTTTGATTGAGAGATTTCCACCACATAAATTACAACGACATATCATTCTATTGCTATTTTAATTAAGTGAAACTCTCTCTATCAATGGTGTCGTTTGAAAGATGGTTTGAAAATGAAGCTCTTGCTTGAATTTCAAAATTTTTCACTCAATATATTTTCAGCAAATGAATTTTTAAATTGTTCCTTTAAATCAAGCCGGAAATCAGGGATGTGGTGGAAAGGATTTTGAAATTCAAATTTCAAACCTTCCCACCAAAATGATTTTTTTTTCAAATTTTTTTTTCAAACTTTTTCAAGAAACTTTTTTTTGGAGGGAAAAACCTTTTCAAATTTTTCTCTCTATTTTTTTTAGGTAACTACTAACCTAGGATTCAAAAGGAAATCCTAATCTAACTACCTAATTTTTTTTAAAAAAAGCAAAATCTAACCAAAACTCAAATCTAACCTAAGATTCAAAAAGAAACCTAAAACTAAGGTAGAGAAGATGTGCACCTGATTTTTTAAAGTCTGCACTCGATGTGTGCGTAGATCCTTGGTTTATCCTGCACAAAAAAACTAAATCAGTTGTGAAATCAAAAGTTATCTTGCCTCCCCGTCAACGACGCCAATTTGTTCGAGGCGTAAATCGCATTTTTAAAGTAAATCTTTCCAGTATAGCGCAAAGTACGTTGAAACAAATAAAATTTATGAGATGTGAGTCTTGGTCGAACTCACGAAGGCAAGAAACGTTTCCAATTTCATAGAGAATTAGAATGCTAACTAGAGAATATGCTACTAATTGCAAACTAATATATATATAATACTAATTGCAATATGTATATTACGCGGATGATTACAGAAATAGAATTATGACTAGAACATATACTTGTTATCTATCTATAACTAGAGCATGAATGAAAAGCTGCTATCTAGCAGAATAAAGGCACCATGGGTGGTCCATGGTGGCCTTCTGGAGAGGTTGGGGAGAGCAACGGCGGTCTGCCAAGGTGGCTTGGTGGGCATTTCAGGAGGATAGTCGGAGACGGAGAGAGACGGAGAAGAAGCTCTGAAGAGTTGGAGTGGGTCTAGAGGAGTTCTAAGGAGCTAGGAAGAGTTGGCTTTAACTGGGGGGCCCTAGGCCTTCTTTTATAGCTTTATGAGGGGTAAGATGGGCATTTGAGCCCTTAAAACCATGCAACAACCCCTTAGTGATTAGATCCGTCGATCAGGAGATCAACGACTCTGATTTGGCCTCAAAATAACCTTCAAAACACCTTCTACGCATGGGATGCACCAGATGGTGCCACGTGTCCCGTCCGCTGCCCTTGGATCATGATCAAATGCTCACTGCTTGCACTTTCCTTTTTTGCACGCACCCAACGCCATCTCTGCCTTCACAGTTTCAACCACAGCACTAAACGTGTGTATCAACTCTCAACCGTCCAATCATGCTTAAAAGAGCCGCAGCACTGCCTCTTGAAATTCAAACACATGCACTCATGCATTTGGTTACACGTGATCCTACATGCCGTCAGCTGAGGTCTCTCCGCAGGTCACGTGGTCACTTCTGCACCATCCGATGGCCATCCAACGGATGGATTTCATCCCCGCACTTGCACCTTCGCCGATTTTCCTCTGATCGTGAGTCGATCCTGGGTCATGCGCTGCTGTTTGAGCACATGAGCCAACACGCTGGAGGTGCATTTTGTTGTGTTTGCCATCTCGAGTGCAGTCGCCATTAGCCGTTGGATGGAGATCCAATGACTGAGGCATGATCATCCTTAATGAAGTGCGAAGAGGCCAGTGACATGGGTGCTTCATGGCCGTTGGATGGAAATCCAATGGCCCAAGACACGCGGTGAGATGACTTCAGGAGTTGGGGCCGGTGTGAGGGGCGACTGCGATGGCGCCACGTGGCGCCATCATGGTCATTCATCTTCTTTCTTTTGTAAATGATGATGTAGGCCTCTGATTGAGATGATTCTTACACCGTTGGATTGCGATCACTGATTCGGATCCATTTGTGTGGTTGGATTTATCATCTGAGGTTTGGATTTTCACCTACTTGCCTCTTGGCTCTTGCTCTTCTATGGACTCCATAGGATGCTACGGGAGTCTGATCGATGTGATCTTAGAAGCGTTGGACTCCCGTTGTTGTTCTGAGCAGATCCATAAGGTTAGATCGATCATCCACAACCCCAAATTACCTGCGATTGTTAATGCCTTTCAATTAGTGCATAATATGACATTATTATTCACAAATCTAATAAATCAACTATGATGCAAAGTGCGATACAAATGCATGCAAAATGCATAATTTAAACTAGGTTCTAAGTTAATTCAGGTGGATTAGGGCTTATGATTGCTGCATAATCACACACACAGGTGAAACAAGATATTCCTGGGCTATTGTTGGAGGTTTGACATAACACGCATGAGTAGCGACCTCTGGGAGTGCACAGCGAGGAGACAAAGGCTCGTCAAACAGAGGTATTTGGGGAAGAGAAGATGCTAATAAGAATATCCTAAGGATGTTGGATTGTCTAATACAATCATCAATCAAAATTGCTACTCCACCAGAAGATGCATCAGCCTAATTATTTCCCCCGAAGAAACAAAAATGAGTAGAGACCTGAGGAAGTTGGTTTCTAGGGAGTGTAAATTTTGAGGTTGCAGAATTCTTACCTAATAAACACGTATAAATTCATCGTAAAATGCTTATTTACGATAGTTCCTAGGCCTAGCATTGCATATAATGATATAAATATTGCACAAACATCCATTGCATTGCATTTAGGATAGTTGTATATCATGTACACTATTCCATCATTGTACATGGCCAGGAGGAGTGCAACATCTTTACGGGCTTCATATGAAGAATCCGACCATACAGGTGGATTCAGAGCGATGATCGATGTCCATCAACGTGAGAATTGCTCCGATCTGAGATCTATAGCACCCTCTACAAGAAGAAGAAGATGGACAGTCTAGATGGCGCCACGTGGCACCATCCAGGTCGCCCTACCCAAGCCATCGAATAGCCGGCATCACCCCGCACATAGGAAAATGCACCCACCTGAGTGCACAGTTAAGACGACCAATAGCCGTAGCGAATGTCTAAAGGCGAAGCCGCACGAAGCACGATTCAAACTCCACAAGGCATGCACTCTGCTCTCGGTCATGCGATCTCACATCCGACAGTTGTGGGTGCGTAGCCACAAAGCCAAAGCGCGACACAATACTACCTCAGCATAGCGAGCAGAGTTCTTTTCCTCATCCACGGGTGCACGTTTGAAACTCAAATGCGACGCTCAATTCAACGAAGAGTGGGCGAGATTTGAATGCGCACGTTGGATGCCATCCAGTGGTGGAGGAGTTACCATGTGGCACCACTTGATGAGCGTGGATGTAGCACGCGTCCACCGATGCACCTTAAGAACGTGCCATCCCACGTGCAATCAAGAGGCACGATCTTCGTGCCATCTCAGTCGTTCGTTTCTAAATCCAACAGACGTGGCACATCCAACCTCAATGACAGTAGGCGAGCGTGAGCGGTCGGCATGAGATCTACAGCAACAGAAGAGCGGGCCTTTAGTGACACTTGCAGCTGTCACTAAATGGCCTATGCAGTGCGTGTGCCATGGATCTTTTGGCGACAGATTGAGTGGCCTTTAGTGACACATGTAGCTGTCGCTGAATGCCATTACGAGGGATGCTCTTCTTCCCATCCACTATATAAAGGCCTACACACCTCCCTTACTAAACCATCTCTACCTACTCTACTCCCACCTACTCCTAAGCTCTAGCAAGCCTACCAACGCTCTGCTAGAGCTTACTCTCAAGTTCCCAAGGTGCCTATTAGTGTAGCGAACCTCTGCCTCACCAAATATTTCTCCCTCTTCCCATCACCATTCATAGGTCACCTTGGAGCCATCCTCTCACCTCCATTCCAGTAGCAGACCATCTCCGCCTCCTTACCTCCATTTCAGAGCCTCGCTGAAGCTTTCCTCTACCCGATGTCCTCCAGCATCTCACCTCTGTCGTCCCGCTCCTCACCTCCTTCGTCCGAGCTTCCACTAGGCGTCGTCTTGCCGAACAGCCGATTCGGGAGATTCCTTCTCTCCTCCCTTTCTTTCTATGCTTTCATAGATTATTGTAATTGTCATTCATGCAATATATCATATTCGATTCAATATCTCTCTTGTGATTACTTGTCTTTTTTTATTTCAAAAATAAAAAAAATAACAAAACAACAAAACACCAAAAAGAAACAAATAGAAGCGTAGTTTTCATACAAAGTAAATGTTGCCTCCCTGTGTTTGACCCGAGACTCCCTTAGAGTTTCGGTATAAATTATATTTGATTGCGAGTTTTGCGACTACAACGACGGGTTACTCTTAACCGCGATTTCAAACACACGAAACATGTATGATCATTTTGGTGCCGTTGCTCCTGAATTTATTCAAGAGCGTAGAGATCAATATTCCACTCCTCGATGCTATTAAGCACATCCCAGCTTACGCTAAAGTTTTGAAACTGTGTACCCAAAAATGTAATCAGGGAGAACCCACTCCGAGGAAGGTGATTCTCTCTGAGCAAGCAAGTTCTGTTATCTTGTATCACCTTCCTCAAAAGAAGAAAGATCCAAGTGCCTCCTTGATCTCATGCGTTATTAGGGAATACACTTTTGATAGGGCACTATTGGACCTAGGCACATCCATCAACCTAATCCCGACTTCTCTTTATGAGAGGTTTAGGTTAGGTGAACTCAAGCTAACCTCAATAATGCTATAATTAGCAGACCGTTCGATCACCACACCGAGAGGAGTTATTGAGGATGTAATTGTCGAGGTCAAGGATTTCTATTTTCCCGTAAATTTCTAGTCCTTGAGAGGGATGTACCTAATGATTTGAGGAACATGCCCATCATTCTGGGGCATCCGTTCCTAGCTACCATCAAAGACAACATAAACTGTGAAAGCAGTAGTATGGAGATCGCCTTTGGGGATAAGAAGCTAACTCTGGATATTTTTAAGGTAATAAGAGGATTTAAGGATTGTGGATTCATTGAGGAGCTCGAGGATCAGGATCTTGAGACTTGTATGACGATCAGTGCACTCAAGGACTCCACCAGCTTTAGCGAACCCAACCCACAACCCTCTGTGGTAGACGTGCCACAACCTGAAGAGGCTGTTGATTTCGTTCATTCCCAACCTCTTCCACTGAATCGTCCTGATGAATCTTCATCAACATCTTCCCTACCTTCTATTCTAGACCCACCTCAATTTGAACTGAAGCCATTGCCTAAAAATCTGAAGAGTTCTTAGAACCTGGAAACACACTCCCTGTGATTATTAGTGCTGATTTGACTAAGGAGCAAGAATCGAGATTAATTAAGGTCCTTAAGAACAACAAGGAGGCAATTGGTTGGACCATCCACGACCTTAAGGGGATCAAGCCATCTTATTGTAATCATCGTATTTTCATGGAAGATGGATCCCGCCCTTCTCGCGAGATGCAAAGGAGACTAAACCCAAATATACGAGAAGTGGTCAAGAAGGAGATAATCAAGTGGCTCGATGCTAGGATTATATACCCAATCTCAGATAGTCCATGGCTTAGCCCCGTTCAGATTGTACCCAAGAAGGCGGGAATAATCATTACGACTAATGAGAAAGGGGAAACCGTCACCACTCATTCAGCTTTTGCTTGGAGAGTCTGTATTGACTATAGGAAGCTGAACATAGCCACTAAAAAGGATCACTTTCCCTTCCCATTCATTGATCAAATCCTTGAAAGGTTAGCTAGGTAAAAATACTTTTGCTTCTTGGATGATTATTCGGGATATAACCAAGTCCCTATCCATCCCGAAGACCAGGAAAAGACAACCTTCACATGTCCCTACGGAACCTTTGCATTCCTTAGAATGCCATTTGGGCTTTGCAATGCACCTATGACTTTTCAAAGGTGCATGCTGGCCATCTTTTCTGACATGGTGGGAGATTGTCTTGAGGTGTTCATGTATTATTTCTCCATTTTCGGAGATTCTTTTGAGTCTTTCCTAGCTAACTTGGAATTGATCCTCTAGAGATGCATCAAAACACAACTGGTCCTTAGCTGGGAAAATAGCCAATTTATGACTCAGGAAGGCATTGTTCTGGGTCATGTGGTCTCTAGTCGGGGTATTGAGGTTGATAAAGCTAAGGTGGATGTTATCTTTAGACTTCTTCCATGCACATCTGTAAAACAGATTTGCTCTTTCCTTGGGCATGTGGGTTTTTACAGAAGATTCATTAAGGACTTCTCAAAGGTTGCTCAGCACTTGAGTAACATTCTAGCCAAAGACACGCCGTTCAAGTTTGATGAATCATGCCATAAGGCATTTGATTTATTAGAAATGGCAGTCACGTGTGCCCCATTGTTGAACCACCAGTCTGGATAGCCCCATTTGAGATTATGATTGACGCATCTGATTATGTTGTTGGGCCTATCTTGGGTCATAAGATTGAGAAAAAGCCCTCTGTGATTTACTACACTAGCAAGACTTTGGACAAGGCCTAAAGGAACTGCACTATTATTGAAAAAGAATTGCTAGCTATAGTTTTCGCCATAAAAAAATTCAGGGCTTATCTGTTAGGTTCTCATGTCATCTACTATACCGGCCACTTTGCCTTGAAACATCTCTTGGCCAAAAAGGATGCCAAACCAAGGCTTATTCATTGGATTCTGTTTCTTCAAGAATTAGATCTTGAAATTAGGGATAAAGCTGGGGCACATAATGTAGTGCCAGATCACCTCTCGAGAATCCTAATTGATTCTCCTCATCTGGATGTCCCAATCTCTGATACTTTTCCGGATGAAGCTATCCTTACAGTCTTGGGTATTCGAACCCCCTGGTTTGCAGATATTGTCAATTATTTGTTTGTTGGTCAAATCCCCCAAGATTGGGCCAAACAACAATCGGAGACTTATGTCTAAGGCAAAATATTATTTTTAGGATAATCCTGAACTGTACTGCATTGGCGTAGACCAGATTATTCGTCGATGCATCCTATAAATTGAGTTCCATAGCATACTTGAGTTCTGCCACATATCTACGTGTGGTGGACACTTTTCTAGGAAGAAGGCGGCAGCTAAAATCTTGCAATCTGGATTCTATTGGCCGTCATTATTTAAGGATGCCTAGGAATTCTCAAAGTCATGCACCCGATGCCAGACACTCGGGAACATGGCTAAGTGAGATATGATGCCCCTTAACCCAATACTTTCCATCGAAATTTTTGACATTTGGGACATCGACTTTATGGAACCCTTTCCTCCTTCATTTGGACACCAGTATATTTTGGTCGTTGTTGATTATGTGTCCAAATGGATTGGGGCAATTCCCACCCGGACCAATGACCACAAGGTGGTCATTGATTTTGTGAAGAAAAATATCTTCAGTCAATTCGGGGTTCCTCGGGCAATTAACAGTGATGGTGGCACACATTTCACTCATGCCCAGTTTCAAAATTTACTGGGGAAATATGGGGTGAATCATAGGATTTCCACACCTTACCACCACCAAACGAAAGGACAGGCCGAGGTCTCCAATCGAGAGATCAAAAACATTTTGCAGAAAACCACTAGGCCTGATAGGAAGGATTGGACCCAAAAGCTAGATGATGCTCGTTGGGCCTACCGTACACCATACAAAATGCCTATCAGTATGTCTCTGTTCCATCTAGTGTTTGGTAAGGCATGTCACTTACCCGTAGAACTTGAACACCAGGCATTTTGGGCCATCAGAAAATGTAATTTTGACCTTGAATTGGCCGAGAAAACCAAGAAACTCCAACTATCTGAGTTGAAGGAGCTTCAAAATGATGCTTATGAAAATGCTAGATCTATAAGGCAAGGACCAAGGCTCTCCATGACCAGATGATTTCACGTAAGAGCTTTGAGCCAAACTAGAAGGTTTGGCTTTTCAATTCTCGATTGAACCTTCTCCCAGGCAAACTCAGGTCTAAGTGGGATGAGCCATTCATTATTGAGTGGATTTTCCCTAACAAGACCGTCAAAATATCTGACCCAAAGATGGGTAATATCTTCAAGGTCAATGAATAGCGTCTCAAACCCTTTGTTAACTATATGCCCCGTGAACCCATCTCGAACATGGTTGCTATTACCTTACCTTAACCACCACGGGCCGATCATCGCCTAGTTGAAGGCACTAAACTTAACACGTGTAAAGACTGTTCCGAGCTGACCAGAGTCTCACGAAAACTAGGTGCTATTCTTCCACTTCTACTCTCCTTCATGCTTTCATTTTTAATAATGTGGACATTGTATTAACTAAGCATGGGGGGCTAGATATTTCTTATGAATCTTTTTGTCAGCCGTAACAATAATTTCTTGTTTTTCATCTTACAAAAAAAGAAAAAGAATTAGAAGACGAGAACTTAGGCATTAGGAGTTGCAAACTTTAAGAATTGATACTTTGGGACTTGAATACTTAAACTCTTCAGGTCTTCGGGCTTAATTAGCCCGGGTGTCCACTCGAATGGGGACTTAGTCTTGAGTCCTCACCAATTACTCTTATCTTAAATTGGTAAATAATTTGGGGTGATACGTATGCGACTTATCATCCTGCTCTCTTATTTGAAGGGGTTTTAAGTCTACTTTTGCACTAACTCACTTTTCGGCGATTTTCTCAGAAATTCGGTAGCTAATGAACTATCTAGGGTGGTATGGCTCGCAAGTAGTCGGTGGTAACAGCTCATTGGCCGGTTGTCCAGAGCCCAGCCACAAGACCATTTTCATCATACTGCCTTTAAGTAAATCTTAGATCAGGGAAGCCACCTACTTAAAAAACTAAAAAATGAAAAGAAAAATAAAGAAGAAAAAGAAAAAAATAGAAAAAGGAGAAAATAAGAAAGGAAAATAATAAAGCCACACTTCACCACACGAGTATGGCTGATAAGTGGTCATGGGTAACAGCCCATTGGCCGGTTGTCTAGAGCCTAGCTCATAAAAATGCACAATAATTCCCAAAATACGTAGGGAAGAAGCAGGGAAGTAGAATAAACTGGAGAGATATACACTGGGTTCGCCCTTGTGTTAACCTCATAAATAAAAGAAATAGGGAGAAAGCTACCAATCGAAAAGATAAACCTTTACGCAAGGTCACCTAGGGTCGTAGAAACCCGAAGTCCGTTTCAACGGCTGCCTAGTAAACTTTCAGTATTTTCACAAGATGCTTAGCACTTAGAGTCCTTTTCGAGTCTTGGGTAGGTTGGGTAGCCGTAAAAAGTTATCCCGACACTCTTAAACTCCAAAAGGTCCAAAAAAAATAAGAAAAGATGAAAAAAATAAAAAAATTTGTACCTTCCCTTTTCAAATAAGGCGAGGGCTTAGACGATCTGCATTCTAGTAGACACCTAGGCACTGTTGAGTTTTTGTAATTAGGTCATGGGGTTGAGATTTTCTAAAGTAATCGACGAATTTTGCCTAAATAATCAAATCCTGTCTCTACTTTTATACATAGCATTTAAGTTAATTTTGCTAGGGACTACCAAAAAGTAAGCATGGGGGTATGATAAATATATATAAATTCATCATAAAATGCTTATTTATAATAGTTCCTAGGCCTAGCAATGCATATCATGATATAAATATTGCACAAACATCCATTGCATTGCATTTAGGATATTTGTATATCACGTACATTAATTCCGTCATTTTACATGGCCAAGAGGTAGTGCAGCATCTTTACGGGATTCGGATGAAGAATCCGACCATACAGATGGATTCAGAGCGACAATCGTAGTTCGTTGATGCGAGAATTGCTTTGATTTGAGCTCTATAGCACCCTCTACAAGAAGAAGAAGATGGATGGCCTAGATGGCACCATCCAGGCCACCCTACCCAAGCCATCGAACAGCTAGCATCACCTCGCACATAGGCAAACGTGCTCCCTCTGAGCACACAGTTAAGATGACCGACTGCCGTAGCAGACGTCTGTAGGCGAAGCCGCACGAAGCGTGATTCAAACTTCATGAAGTGTAGGCTCTGCTCTCGGTCGTGTGATCTTGCATCTGACGGTCATGGGTGCGTAGCCACAAAGCCAAAGTGTGACACAGTACCACCCTCAACACAGCGGATGGAGTTCTTGTCCTCGTTCACGGGTGAGCATTCGAAACTCAAATGTGATGCTCAATTCAGTGAAGAGCGGGTGTGATTTCATTGCACACGTTGGATGCCATCTAGTGGCAGAGGCATCACCATGTGGCTCCGCTCGATGGGTGCGGATGCAGCACGTGGCCATCGACGCATTTTGAGGATGCATCATCCCACGCATAATTAAGAGGCAGGATCTCTGCACCATCTCAACCGTTCGTTTCTGAATCCAATGGATGTGGTGCATCCAACCTCAACGACAGTAGGCGAGTGTGAGCATTGGGCGCAGGATCTACAGTGACAGAAGAGTGGCCCTTTAGTGACACTTGCTGCTATTACTAAATGGTCTGCGCAGTGCATGCACCAGCCAAGGCATTGAAGAGGTAGGGATCTTTTGGCGACAGCTTGAGCGGCCTTTAGTGACGCTTGTAGTTGTCGCTGAATGCCTGTGCGCGGGATGCTCTTCTTCCCATCCACTATATAAAGGCTACACACCTCCCTTACCAAACCATTCCTACCTACTCTACTCCCTACCAACACTCTGTTGGAGCTTACTCTAAAGCTCCCAAGGCTCTTATTAGTGTAGCGAACCTTTGCCTCACCAAATATTCCTCCCTCTTCCCATCACCATTCATAGGTCGCCTTGGAGCTGTCCTCTCACCTCCATTTTGATAGCAAATCATATCTGCCTTCTCATCTCCATTCCGAAGCCACACTAAAGCTTTCCTCTACCCCACGTCCTCCCTCATCTCACCTCCATCATCCTGCTCCTTACCTCCTTTGTCTGAGCTTCCACCAGGTGATGTCGTCTCGCAGAACAGTCGATTCGGGAGATTCCTTCTTACCTCCCTCTCTTTTTATGCTTTTGTAGATTATTGTAATAGACATTCATGCAATATATCATATTTGATTCCATCTCTCTCTTGTGATTGCTTGTCTTTTTATTTCAAGAAAACAAAAAATTAACAAAACCACAAAACACCAAAAAGAAACAAATTGAAGCACGATTTTCAATTAAAGTAAACGTCGCCTCCCTGTGTTTGACCTGGGACTCCCTTGGAGTTTCGGTATAAATTGTATTTGATTATGAGTTTTGCGACTACAATGACGAGTTACTCTTAACCCCGATTTCAAACACGCGAAACACATACGATCATTACCAAAGCCAAAGATGGTTTGGTAGGCTCCAAATCAAATCCAAATAACCTATCATGGTAAGCTAGGTCATCCTTAGTAGCCTTAGTGAATAATTGAATTTCATCCTACCTATCCTTGGGGCGATCTTCCTTGAATGGGGCCAAGTGTTCACCTTCCAAATTGGACTGATCAAGGTAGGTCCCCATTTTACTATCATGTGAAAGTGGGTTGAAAGAAATGGTAGTGTGAGTATCCCCCCAATGACATCCTCGGATTCTTGTTCGATTCTAAGATCCTGCCCCTAGAGTGTATAGATTCCCTCATCAACAATATCCATTGCTTCCATTTCTTCCCAATGTTTGAGAGGATAATCTTTGAAGTCAAAAGTACGTAGGAATCTGGATTTGGCTAAATCAGTAAGATCCTCAGAAGGTAAGTCCTTGAACACAACATATTCTCCCCTTGAGCCACATCATACTTTGAGTTCGGGTCCCTCAAATTCATTATCATCCTTTTTTATGTTTCTTCCCTTTTTCCCCTAAGACTTAGGAAAATCTTCAAAGCCAGGATCAAGTATTTCAAGTGTTTCCTTGTCCTCATCAAAAATCAAATCTTCATGTTCCTGAGACCAAAATTGATCTAAGTCATCCAATTCAATATCAATTCAGTATTAGGGTCACCTATGTTAGACACATGTAGATTCTCAGAATGCTGTATGGCAGATATTAGTTCCCTAAGTAGAGGGTCGTGGTTATTATCATTTCCTTCAAATATGACTTCTTCCGACACCTAAGACTCTTGGGATTTGTTAGCTTCAGAATTAGAACCCTTAGGGAAATCTAACTGAGGTACAAGGTACTTAGAGGGGTAATGTGTAGGCTCAGAATCCTTGGGATGGGGTGTAGATTCCACCCACAATTGAGGATGGGAGTTGGGTTGACTATTTGATTGTGACCCGTTTCATCAAATGTAACAAGGATACTATCATTCAGGTCGAGTTCATCCAATGGGACCATTTTCCCTTTTGATTGGCTCCAATAAAGCTCAGGTGGTAGGTCTAAGGGTTTCTCCTCTTTTGGTTGCCACCATTCTACGTCACAATTCATCGAGTGGCTACTCCTTTCAATTCCCAATGTATCCATGTAGCCCCTCTCCCCTTTCATGCAAGGACTTCTCAAAGAAGGATTATTGAGTATGTGGAGGTCTACAATATTCTCGAGTGGGTAGCTATACTCCATGATTGAGTCCCTTACATCCCCTTCCATCTTATGGCATGGCTCTCTCAAAGGAGATGCATCTAGCGTGGAGGGGTTAGAATCAACCTCAAGGGAGTAAATAAGGTGACTAATTTCTTTCTTTAATTGGTGACTTGTCCTCAAAGACTCTCCTAAAGATTCCATCATTTCCATATGTTGTTTTTGCATTTCAAACTTGAATTTGGAGAGGCTATCATTCGTTTCAGGAGGCAAGTCAAGAACAGGGTCATAATACCTAGGCGTTTCTATCCAACTTGGAGTGTAAGAATCATCAAGGGTGGTTGGGTTGGGCATAGTCATGGATGGGTTAGGGATGGTGCATCCTTCTCCTAGGTTCTACTTATAATTACAGGATTGGGGATTAATCAGATCAATACTCCTGTAGTTAGAGTAGAAAGGATCCCATTGTTCATCAAGATATTCATTAGAGGATGGATAACTGTAGATCATGGGATTGGGATTAGGTGTTCTGGGGTGAGGGTAAGAAGTGAAGCAGTTATTGTAATCCATTTGAAACAAGACTTCAAAAACACACCCCAATCAAACATAAGGCAATGGGACTCTCCTTTTCTTAGAGTAGATTTCAGTTTCCCTCCAACCTAGCCCTTACAGTTGTTAAATGGGGTTAAGTTTGTGCCCATCCATTCCCACTTTAGTGGTATAAGAGGGGGAATGTGACTTGAGATCCCTGACAAGCTCTTTGGAGAAGAAATGAGGTCAGTTACGTTATCTCTTGGTGGCTAAACATGTTACACAATCAGTTACGTGACCTAAGCCAACCTTCAAGTGCCCTATGACCTACTCACAAAGTGATTTAGCCTCAAATTGAGACTGCTCGCCCTGAACTCCTCAAGGTTGCGTAATGAGACAAACTTGTTGATCATTGGCTAACTCTCTTTGTGGTGCAAGGGGATGCGATAGAAAGAGTCTCTAGTGTCCCTTAGTGAAGTGCTTATGTGGTGCTCATGTGCATCACACCGAAACTTGATTTGCTTTGAAATTAATTGAACACAAGTCCTTTAATTAACTCAAGTGTGCTTTTTGCTTTTAAGGCCCACTCTGATTAGCAATCTCAATTTCTTAGAAGGTGAACACTTAGTTAATAGCCTCAATCAATTTAGTGGTCTTGAAATTTAGCCCAGATGCAATGTATGAACAGGAGCTAGATGCAAAGATAGAGAAAACATACCTAACTCCAGCAATCTTCATGCAAGATGCTAGGTAATGCAATAAAATAGATCTAAATGTTGCTCATTCACCCCTAGCATGCATGCACCTAAGGGTATGCAACTTCTAAGCAGGTAGCTTGATAGTTTTTTTTTTCAATAGCAGCAACTAAATGACTAAACTAGGTACTAAGTCTACCACAGATGAGTCCACACCATAGAGAAATAATCCTAGTAGCTAAAGAAAGTGGGGACAGACCCTCGAAAACCACCCTCAATGCTACAAGAGTGAGAAAATTGAAATACTATGCTAGTGAACTAAGCTCCTATGCCAATCAATGTTGAAGGAGAATCCCCAGCGAGATCCAGGTCTCCTTTCATCTCCTCTCATTGTCTCCTAGGCTCAGCTCAAGGTCCATGCTGAGGCTCTGTTGCACGTGTCATCTCAACTCCTCAAGTCCTCGCATAGAAAGATAAAATGAGTCAAGATGATTTTCACCTCAAAATATAATAGAAATAAAATCAGACAAACCTATTGCATCAGTTCCTTCCCTGGCAATGATGCCATTTCATTGCAAGAATTTTTGCTTTGGCAGATAATATTAAGAAATAATGAGTCGTAGAAAATCATGTGGTGGAAAATCCTCAATAAAAAATTAATAAAAATATACTGAAATTATATCACAACTTCATGTCGTAGCACAGGGAGGCACAAATGTAATAAAATCATAAATATATATATCATTCCCAATTGTAAATTCGAGGTTCGTATCAAAATCTAGTGCGAAATAAGGTTGTATGACTAAGCCACACAATAACTCAATAATACAAGGGTTATGTAAACAAATTCACTTTAATAAAATAACCCAAACAATCAAATCCAAATCTCACCAATGGCATTACATGTAAAAAAGAAATGTGACCCAAAATAAAGGATCTCTTCCTCCTTGTTGTGCATGCTCGTGGGGCCACAGCGATCGGTGAGTACCTCAAGCAAGGTTGGCGTGGTTGAGAGGTACATGTTGGTGGTGAGGGCAGGATTGATGGTGATTGGAGGTGGCCAGACAGCGAGGAAGTCACCGGCGTTGATGGAGTAGAGGAGGGACACAGGGAGTTCCTGTGGCCGTGCTATTTGCATGGTGTTGCTGCTGCGTGCGAGGGAAGAAGTCGCATGGTCGTAGTGGGCATCGTGGAGGTCATTGGCGTGTTAAGAAGGTGGTTGTGTGGTGGTGGTTGTTGCGTTCCGTCGGGTGTGGCAAAGGTTGAAGATGAAGATGGAGACGAAGACAAAGAAGAGGGGGCCAAGTGAGGATGTTGGAGCATGGTGCTGTTTCTACGTGAGGTGATGGTCACTGTAAGGAGGAAGTCACGGTTGTTGGATGGTGAACCACGGTCGTGGAGTCGAGAGACAAGTCGCGGTGGCTGCGTCTGAGCTATTAGCTTTGACCACAGTGGTAGCACGTGGTGTCGTGAAAGTCACGGTCTTTGGATGGTGGAGCACGGCAGTGGATGTTGGAGTGTAGTTGTTGCTAAGAAGGAGGTTGAGGAGGAGCGGATGTGTGGGAAGGTTTGTGGTGGTGAAGTCATTGGTGCGCGGTCGTGAGGACGAAGGTCGAGGAGGAGTGAATGTGGATGTGGTTCACGGTGATGGATGGTTGTGGGGGAGGATGGCATGGAGGCTTGTGGCTGTGTGTGCGTGGGGGTGAGGGGTGGGGAAGATGAAGGTGGAAAGGGAGTCCTCGGTGGTTAGGGTATGTAGGTGGTAAGGGAAAAATATGAGGGGGAAATCGTGAGGGAGGAAGAGATGAAAAGAGATAAGAGAAAGAGAGTTTAACGAGGGAAAGAAAATGTGAGTGATCTCAGCCATGATTTTTTCTTGATGGGAAAAGTCGAATTGGAGAGGGTGCTTTTGTGTGATTTGAGTGAGAGAGGAAATTGCCTTGTTTACATAGAGATGGGTCAAATAAAGATCCTAGATGGAAAAATTACTTGGACTTTCCAAAAGTTGCCTCACTCTTTTAGTGAGAAATAAAATTGCTAAAATTGTATTCCTAATTGAGATTTAATGTGATGCCATTATGCTTTCAAAATAACCCTGCATCAAAAATAAATAATCAATCAAATAACATCAAAATGAAATATAGGGAATGATAATTCTAAAGCTTAAATAATTTTCTCAATGTAATGTATGCTTTAATTTAAATTCTCGTCTCAATGATAATGTACTTAGGCTCTAATTTAGTCTACTAACATGAACCTATCAGTCATCAATCATGATAAGATAGTATTTGCACCCATTTAGACTTTCAGACTTAGTTGGTCCGAAGAGATCTAAGTGGATCAACTCAAGTGGCTTGGAAGTACTGACCATGTTTTTAGGTTTGAAAGAAGTTTTATGTAGTTTTCCTAGTTCAAAAGATGAATAGGGATTTTTCTTTCTAAAGGAAAACTTAAGGCAAACCTCGTACTAAGTCATGTTTCACAAGCTTATTTATATTTCACATGTGAACATGATTGAGTCGACGATGCCACAATATTGACTCATCATTTGATGCAACCAAGCAATTAAGATCGTTGCATTTTTCAAAGTCAATAGCATAGATGTCTTTTGATTTATCTTTGATCAAAATGATTTCCTTTGAATCTTTATGCTTAATTTTAAAACCTTTTGATGTAAAAGTGACTTTATTGCCTTTACCACATACCTGACTTACACTAAGAAAGTTATGTTTTAGGGCACTAACAAGAAGAACATTATCAAAAGAAGTTTTGGAGTTCCCAATTTGGCCAATAGCAGTAATATGGCCCTTGTGGTTGTTGCCGAAGGTGACTAAACCACCTTCCTTGCGGTTAAGGTTGAGAAATAAGTCTTCTCCTACCATGTGCTTCGAACAAACGCTGTCCATGTTTATCAGGCGAGATCAATGTTAAAATCAATGCATCATAGTATAGTTGAAATCACTCGAAAACAAATAGAATTTTTTACTCAAAGTTTTAAATCCAAGGTCGAACACAGGGAGCAAAGTGGGGTTTAAAAATCAAGAGCACAACTTTTGAGAAATTGAATATGCAATGTAAATCAGAGTTGTAATACAAAAATGTAAATATAAAGACACTGGATCAATGTATATAAAGAGCACAAAAAAAATGGACTTCTGATTTGTAAATCAGACGTCTTATACTGGTGATTGCTACAGTACTATTTTTGATCTTTTTCTCTTCTCTGTCTCTGATCTCTGTCTGATTTTCTTCCTTCTTCTTTTTTTTTCTTCGTGCCTGTGCTTCCTTTACCTACTCTGGCCCTTGTCTTCTTCTTTCTTTGTGGCTCCTCTTTCTTCTTGGCTTCTTCTTCTTCTTCTTCTTCTCTCTTTCAGTTCCTTCTCCTTCATCCCTTCAGCTTCTTCTTCAGTCCTTGCCTTCTCCTTCCTTAGTGTCCGTTGGCTTCTGCCCTCTTCTTCCTTAGCTTTTTCTTCTTCTCCTTCACTACGAGAGAGCAAAACCTACCCCTACCTGCCCCCACGATCTCTCTTCCTCTTTCTCTCTTAGGATTGCTCTCCCAGAGCTGCTTCTCGGGTAATCGGGTCGGGTACGCGCACCCGAGACCAGGGCCACCGGCGTGTGGTGGTGGGCGAGGAGTGTAGGTCAGGAATACGGGTCAAGCCAGGTCCGCGGGCAGCGGGTCACGGATGAGGTAGTGATAGGTGAGAGGGACCTCACCCTGTGGTCAGGAGGCGAAGAGGCTATGTTACTTTTTCCTTTTATTTCGCTGTGCCTGCTCAAGACTTTCTGAGGTTGGACTATGTTGTCCCGCCTTCCTTCGCGAACGGCCGTAGCAGGAGTCTCTATGATTGCAGCAGCTGCGGGGTCTTCAGTGCCAATTGCTTGGCTGGGGTTGTGCGCAAAGGGATTCCGCACGATCTAGGACCTATAGCCTGGAGCGAGGAGACCCAGGGGAAGCTCCCAAGCAAGCTCCTTGCTGGCGCTAATGGCGGTGGGCCTCTAAACCTGTCCACCAAGAAAACATCCTTGCAGCCTTGTTAGAAGGCTCAGAAAGCTTCGCCTATACACGACGAAGGTAGTGCGGGAGTCGGCGTGGCGTGAGGTGGCCGGAACGTGCGTGCCTAGGGCACCCTATGTGCGCAAAAGTGGGTGTGTTTGGGGGGAGTTCTGGGGGTGTGGCATGGTGAGTGGAGCAAGGTTTTATGGTCAATGGAGTGTGGTGATGCTTATGGGGTAGTTGGCAAGGCGGATGGAGGCATGGAGCGGTAGGGACGCCTTGTCGGAGGTCTGGTCGGAGATGAGGAAGGTGAGGGTGATAGCATGCGTCGAGGAGTGTTTTGAAGAAATAAAGATAGAAAAATGATGAGAGAGGCAAGATAACTTAGCTGAGCGTGCATAGATGAAGGGGGATGCAAAGATGGCGGTTGGCTTGTATTGCCATCGCCGGAGACGAAATACTTAGTGGAGGAGGACGGCGACGACGAAGGGGTTGCAAGGACGTCGGCTGGTGCAGTGCGATGCGGATGAAGAGGATGAAGAGAACCCTACCACTGGTATTGTGGCAGAGCGATGACAGAGAGAGAGGGGTCGTCGGAGCTTGCTGAGTTACTAATTGGAGGGGGAAGAGATGAAATAGAGGGTTGCTCAGGCCAATTTCAAGCTTCAAGGATGCGGAGGGCTTTGGATTTGATTTTATAGGCTTTGGAGGAGGGTTTCGTGATTGGAAGCTAAGCTTCCAAGCACGGCAACCTCGCTTGAGATGGAAGGTCAAATGAGACCCAAATCTCTCATGCATTCACATGAGAGATTGGATACCAAATCGAGCTTGGAATTGTGTTCAAACTGGAGGAGATTTCTCAGAGAATCTCCCTTTCAATTTTGAAGGGGATTCTTTGAGGAATCAGGGAGATCTTTCCCTCGAAACCTTGCCGGAGTAGGATTCCCTCCACTATAATGGTGGAGGGACCTAATTGTAAAGAACGAGGATAAAGATAGGGGGTTTCTATAGAAGTTTTCAAAAGTTAGGGGTAGAAATGTAATTAGGCTGAACCTGTTTGCAAAGTAGGTCAAGGTGAATTCCCCCTAGGTCCAAATTTTGGTACAAACCTATTTTTGACCTAAGGAATCCAATGGTGAAGTTGGATTTTGGGTTTTACCACGTTTGACTGGGCAATTTACGTAAAAACCTAATTTAGGGCAAATATTTGATTGAGGCCCCAATTTAGGTCAAAATAGGTTCTAAGGGCCAAATTAAAGGTTATAAACCTTAGAGGATATTTTTCCATGATTTTTAGAGGATTTAGGTGGATTTTATCTTGACCAGAACCTCATTAAATTAAGTGGATCTATTTTAGGGTTACAAGAAGTCATTTAATTCCTAGAATTCACATGAACCCTTTTCTGTTTAAACCAACTCACTTTTTATCTTGTTAAGATCATTTGACCTGTGTTTAGACCATGAGAAATTCGATTGTTGTACTGCAATGGTAAAATTACAGTTTTACCCCCTATTTCTTACTTTTCTCTCAGAATGGTTATTCATTATGTTGGGACCTCCAATTGGTTATGTAGGAGCTTTTTTTCTCTCTTCTAGGTAAAAATGAGCTAGTTAGGGCTCATGATGGTGTTCCCATCATACCCCCATGCCTAGCTTTTGCTAGTCCCTTAGTAAAATTTTTATGGTTTTAACTTCTGTTCTAGACCATGAATTCCTTGATGTCCAGAGATTATGATGAGTGCTTTTTCTTTTCTTTTTGATTAGGTTAGAATGCCGATAGTAGGCCTAGAGGTACTTAAGTACCAACCATGATCTGGACCTAACCAGCTCTAGCCTTGATCCTCCGCGAAGGATTTTAAGGCCCACAGGAACTATCCTAAGGTTCATTGGACTCCGCGGTTAAAGCACCCATGCTTGAAACGTATTTTAGCCTCGGTTCAGTTTGCAGTGCATTTTTTGTAAGAAAGAGAGAGAGGATTTTCTTTGTTTGGAGAGTTTTCTCTCTCTTTTCTTTTTATTTCTAGCTTCAGATTGGCTTCTCAACATGGTCTATATCGGATTCCTCGTCCCCATCATTAATCCTCGAAGGGTCCCTAGCAATTGATGCTTCGTGATAGCACCGTCCATGGCAACCCCCAGAACCTTGGCTTTTGAGATTTCAAGATAATCCTGCCCATGGCATTCTGTAGCTGAATTCAGACCCTGGTAAATGACATTTCGTGATAATGCCACCTATGGCATCTGAACCAACACAAGGTGCTTACATGCCCCCAGTAGGATATGTAAATATCCTAGGAGACAAGCACCGAGGAGACGATATGTTATTACACATCTTCGAGGGGAATTTCTTGCCTCTCCTCACCGGGAACTCATCCAAATCAACTTGTGTTGATCAGCCGCTCCTAATCTAGGTGACCTTTTCAGAACATTTAAATTCTTTTGTGTGATTTTGATAATTATGCATACTGAACCAGACTGTGTGTGGATTGGGGTGCTTAGGTTACCGAGTCCCGCAAACCAAAGGTCAGTTAACGAGTCTGAACACTCCCTAAGCCCTAGACCTAATACTTAAGCTTCACATTTTCCCCAACCTCTTGAGGACTATCTAGATCTTAGCGGATACTTAAATTTTTAAGCCTAAGAGTCTAGCCCAAAAGGCCTAAGATCAGTGTTCCTACTAATCGCTTTTGTGTCTCATTAACACTTTTTCCTTCATTTTTCTTTTTCTTGATATGGTCTAGAACTTCAGTTAATCCCTTAATTTCTTACTAATGACTATCTCTCTTTTTTTTCTTTTTCATTTTGTGCTCCTTTTCTGATATTTTTCACTTTTTCCCTTTTTCTCCTCAAGTTTTGTATGGCCTCAAAATTTTCTTCTCTCCTCTAATTTTTTATTCTTTTTCACCATTTTCTATATATATATATATATTTTTTTTTTTTTTTTTTTTTGGTATTTTTGGCATATGAGATTCTTTTGTGTGAGAACCCTTCTGACTTTTGATTTCTGTATGTTTGCACTTTACCACCCCCCCATGCCTAAGTTTTGCAATGTCCTCATTGTAAACAGAATGTGTGAAACAATGTTGGGTTTAGGGACTTAGAACAGGGTTTATCGGGTGGGAGAATGGGTTGGGAATGACTGTTGCAGACGATTTCAAGCTCTGGCACGTGTACTAGAGGTGGGATCGACTGTTTTAAGACTGAACTTAGGGTGTAATAGATGTGTAGTACAGATGGATAATCAAAAGGATCTTAGGTTTTTGGAATGATAGGTTGCCTCCTGTTAAGTACTAAATTCAACGCCTTCAACCAAGCAGGAAATGGTATGGAGTGGGAGTGGTTAAATCAGCAGAGTTTTATTGAACAAGCAGCTTGATCAAGAGACTGGTTGGTCCAACCAAGTGCTTGTTCAGATCAACAGGCTGATGATGCAGCCCAAACCCAATCAATATGGTGGTTTGATAAGTGTAGATTAAGAGATGTGGAGACCACCATATACTATGGAGCTCGGAATGATGTGGAAGTGTGAATTCAGGGTTTGGCTGAGTCGGATTAGCCTGGTCAGAGTAGGGACCCGTAACGTAATCAGTGGATAATGCGAAAACCCTACAGGAGTGATCTAAGAATGATGGAGCATGATTTGTGATCTGATTAATATTCAAAACTTGATAAAGATGTGGAGGCAAATCATCTGCAATCGGCTCAGTAAGAGGTGAATCAGAAAAGAAATTGAGTCTGGGTGCAGGTCGGGGTTGAAAATGGGTTTGGATAGGTTCTGTATATGTGGAGGAGATGGCTTCAATAAGAATTGTGTATGAGGGCTCTTCCAGAAAGGAGTTATAGGTGGTTTCATTTAGATAGTCCTCATAGTAGCTACCAAATTCAAAAGTGAATGCCTGAAGAGTGTTTATAGGATGAGGGAAATCTGCGTCAAGAAAAAATTTGAACTCTGGGTTGCAGTCACTCTCAGCATTTTCTGGTTTTGATTCCTAAGGATCGAAAAGGAATGGTTCCATCTCACTGGAACCTGAATTTAAATCAGTGATCTCGAGATTAGGGACCTCAGAGTCAAAGTCGGAGAATGAATCATGTAAGCTGAGGTCGTAGATTGGCTCGTCGTAGTCAGGAAACAAAGGTTCTCCAAAATCATTGTAAGATTCGAAATCATCGGAGAACTTGTAAAAATCAAGTTCTGAGTTTGATTCGAGATCAGGGGTTCCTCCACAGAATAAATCATACAATGTCGACTCAGTAGCATGACTTGGGTTTAGCCGATATGCAGATTCTGAGCTTAAATGGGCTCAGGTTTTTGGCTTGTAGGGACGACCCAATCAAAACCCCACTCTTCCAACTCCTCGATTTCTGTATCGTAGATTGGCGTAACTTCCCAGAAATTGACATGTATCTATGAGGATGTTAGAGAGGGATATTCATCAAATAAAGGTCCAGAATCATACTCTTCATTTAAACTTTGGTCTTCATTATACGGGGCCTTGTAATCATCCTAATAAGTTTCAGATCCAGATTCTAGGCTGAGGATGTGGGTTGAATTACTAGAATCTAGGTCAGAATTGCCTTCGAGGGTCACCTTATCATAATAAAGGGTGGGATTTACACCCTTGAGAGGTTTGATTTTAATTTCATCATTGCAGGAATCTCGAAATTCTATGCTTGGTGATCGAGGATTTTGGTTTTCTAGGGCTGGTTGAAAATCGTGGTCTCCCGCAATTAGGACTTCCCAACCTAATTCATAATCAGGCATGTTATTTTCCATCTGGGTTGGGAATCCACAACAACCTTGTGCTTTGAACTCGGGATTTGGGCAATCAGATTGGTCCTCGATACTATTCCAAGATGTTTCATGAGCTATTTGGGTATGTACGGGTATTTCTGATCAATAACTTGTTTCAATAATCTCATCATCTCTTCCTATTTTTCAAGATCATCTTGGTGTTGTTCCCAAAGTACAAAATTTGTCATGCATTGGAGGTATTCAAAGTTATGTAATTTCTCTATCTCAATCTATCCTATTATGAGAATGTCTCGGGTTGATCCTTTTGTTCCTTTTGTTAATAACAATTGGGCATAGTTTATGATGAAGGTTGTTGTTGTTGGTACACTAACCTGAATGACTTCTACTGGTTTTGAGGTTTTGTATTTAATTTCATAAAATTCAACAGCATCATCATTCATTCTATCTCTCATGGATCTTTGCGATTCAGGTTTCTTGAATGGTATTCCTAAGTAACCAAGTTGCATATTTGGATCAGATGGTGGAATCAAGATGTATAATTAGAATTCAAGTGTGGATCAAAGTGATTTGATCTAAATAGAGACTCCTAAAGAAAATCTATGTGTGTGCTCTAAAGAGAAGAGATGAGGGACTAGATGTGATGTTGACCCAATCAAGGCACCCAAAAATGTTTGGATGACTATAGAGGTTCAGGGCGAATGATACCCCTGGATGAGAAAGTCGTCCACCTGAGAATTACCTAGGCAACTAGAGAGGGAGAGTCCCGCAAAGACCCCTACACGGTAAAGTGCCCCCATGGGTTACAGGGTTTCCCCCACCCGACCTCTCTTGTCACTGAGATTCCAGGTAAACCAGAATGGGGACTTTGACCTCTTAAGTCTACCACTTTTATTTCAGAGCAAAGGTGCTTAGGATTCCACTTGAACTTTAGATGTATTGAGTTCAAAAGTGACCTAATTTCAAGGTTGGTTGACCCAACAAGGGGGTCAACTTCACCTACTTGTCCTTTGAGAAGCTTTAAGTCCTTTTTTTTAGGATTCAAGTGAAATTAAGACCTTGAATTTTAGGGTTTCTCTTGAATAAGTCTTTTCAACCAAGGCTTAGGCGCACCACTTTTTGGAATAGTTTATTCTTGCTTAAAAGGATGTGTCTCTAAAACCCTAAATTGGAATCCTTAATTTGGCTCTAATTTTGGTCCAATTTAGTTGCCAAAAATATGGTATCTAGGGCTCAATCAAGAAGGTGGTAGCCCTAGTTACCTTAAATGGATGCACAAATCAATATTTGTTGTTGAAATTAGAACCAGGCAACTTTGGTGACTTAGCTAAAGATGGAAAGCAGGTAGCCCTAATTGATTTTATCTTGTTTTTCCTTTTCAGAATGAGGGGATTAAGAGAGAGGGCTAATCAAAGATTACCTACCTCGGGAGTGTTTGTTGTGCGGCCGTCTTCCTTTGAATCTTCTCCCTTGAAACGATCACAACAAAAGAGATGTATCAAGTTAGTACCAAATCAGAAATTATGATCAAGATTTCTAAATCGCCCGTTGCTCCACGGCAATGGCGCCAAAATGTTTACCAGGCGAGATCAATGTTAAAATCAATGTGTCATAGTAAAGTTAAAATCACTCAAAAGCAAATAGAATTTTTTACTCGAAGTTTTAAATCCGAGATCGAACATAGGGAGCAAATTGGGGTTTAAAAATCAAGAGCACAACTTTTGAGAAATTGAATATGAAATGTAAATCAGAGTTGTAATGCAAAAATGTAAATATAAAGACACTGGATCAATGTATATAAAGAACACAAAAAAATGGACGTCTGATTTGTAAATTAGACATCTTAAACCGGTGATTGCTACAGTGCTATTTCTAATCTTTTTCTCTTTTCTGTCCCTGATCTCTATATGACTTTCTTCCTTCTTCTTCTTTTCTTGTCTCCATGCATGTGCTTCTTTTAGTTGCTCTGGCCCTTGCCATCTTCTTTCCTTACGGCTCCTCTTTCTTCTTGGCTTCTTCTTCTTCTTCTCTCTTTCAGTTCCTTCTCCTTCTCTTTCTCCTTCAGCCCTTCAGCTTCTTCTTCAGCCCTTGCCTTCTCCTTCCTTAGCGTCCGCTAGTTTCCGCCCTCTTCTTCCTTAGCTTTTTCTTCTTCTCCTTCCCTACAAGAGAGGAAAATCTACCCCTACCCACCCTTGTGATCTCTCTTCCTCTTTCTCTCTTAGGCTCACTCTCCCAGAGCCGTTTCTCGAGTAATCATGTTGGGTACGTGCGCCCCAGACCAGGCCCACCGGCGTGCGATGGTGGGAGAGGAGTGCAGGTCGGGTATACGGGTCAAGCCAGGTCCGTGTGCAGTGAGTCACTGATGAGGTGAGAGGGACCTCACCCCATGGTCAAGAGGCGAAGAGGCTATGTCACTTTTTCCTCTTATTTCGCTGCGCTTGCTCAAGACCTTCCGAGGTGGGACTATGTTGTCCCACCTTCCTTCGCAAATGCTTGCAGCAGGAGTCTCCATGATTGCAGCAGCTGCGGGGTCTTTAGTGCCAATCGCTTGGCTGGGGTTTTACGCGAAGGGATTCTGCGCAACCTGGGACCTGTAGCCTGGAGCGAGGAGATCTGGGGGAAGCTCCCAAGCAAGCTCCTTGCTGGCGTTAATGGCGGTGGGCCTTTAAACCTGTCAACCATGAAAACGGCCTTGCGGCCTCGTCAGAAAGCTCAAAAAGCTTTGCCTAGACACGGCAAAGGTAGTGCTGGGGTTGGCGTGGCGTGAGGTGGCCGAAACGTGCGTGCCTAGGGTACCCTGTGTGCGTGAAAGTGGGTGTGCTCGGGAGGAGTTCTGTGGGTGTGGCATGGTGAGTGGAGCGAGGGCTTTTGGTCAGTGGAGTGTGGCGATGCTTATAGGGTAGTTGGTGAGGCGGATGGAGGCGTGCAGCGGCAGGGATGCCTTGCCGACGGTCTGGTTGGAGATAAGGAAGGTAAAGGTGATAGCGTGTGTCGAGGCATATTTTGAAGAAATAAAGATAGAAAAATGATGAGAAAGGAGAAAGAACTTAGCTAAGCATGGATAGACGAAGGGGGATGCAAAGATGGCGACCGACTCATATTGCCATCACCGGAGATGAAATACTCAGTGGAGGAGGACGGCAACTACGAAGGGGTTGCAAGGACGTCGGCTGGTGCGGTGAGACGCGGACGAAGTGGATGAAGAGAACCATGCCACTGGTATTGTGGCAGAGCGACGAGAGAGAGAGAGGGGGGTCACCGGAGCTTTCTATGTTACTGACCGAAGGGGGAAGAGATGAAATAGAGGGTTGCTCAGGCCAATTTCAAGCTTCAAGGATGCGGAGGGCTTTGGATTTGCTTTTATAGGCTCTGGAGGAAGGTTTCATGCTTGGAAGCCAAGATTCCAAGCGCAGCAACCTCGCTAGAGATGGAAGGTCAAATGAGACCCAAATCTCTCATGCATTCGCATGAGAGATTGGATACCAAATCGAGCTTGGAATTGTGTTCAAACTGGAGGAGATTTCTTAGAGAATCTCCATTTCAATTTTGGAGGGGATTCTCTGAGGAATCAGGGAGATCTTTCCTTAGAAACCTCATCAAAGTAGGATTCCCTCCGCTATAATGGTGGAGGGACCTAATTTCAAATAACGAAGATAAAGATAAGGGGTTTCTACAAAAGTTTTCAAAAGTTAGGGGTAGAAATGTAATTGGGCTGGACTTGTTTGCAAAGTAGGTCAAGGTGAATTCCCCTTTGGTCCAAATTTTGGTACAATCCTAATTTGGACCTAAGGAATCCAATGGTGAAGTTTTATTTTGGGTTTGACCACGTTTGACTGGATAATTTATGCAAAAACCTAATTTGAGGTAAATATTTGACTGAGACCCCAATTTAGGTCAAAATAGGTTCTAAGGGCCAAATTGAAAGTTCTAAACCTTAAAGGATATTTTTCCATGATTTTTAGAGGATTTAGGTGAATTTTATCTTGCCCAGAACCTTGTTAAATTAAGTGGGTCTGTTTTAGGATTACATGAAGTCATTTAATTCCTAGAATTCACATAAACCCTTTTCTATCTGAACCAACCCACTTTTTATCTTATTAAGACCATTTGACCTATGTTTATCCCATGAGAAATCCCGTTGTTGTACTGCAATGGTAAAATTACAGTTTTACCCCTTGTTTCTTACTTTTCTCTCAGAATGGTTATTCATTGAGTTAGGACCTCCAGTTGGTTATGTAGGAGCTTTTGTTCTCTTTTCTTGGTCAAAATGAGCTAGTTAGGGCTCATGATGGTGTTCCCATCAATCCATAACCCATCTTCCTTTTCCTTGTACCTGTCATTGGTTTATGTCTATAAGGTCCAGTGTTTCTTCTTACAGCTATAAGGTGTCCATCTTTTTTGTTGATAGATCCAATCTGAGTACTTTGTTTACAGCTCAAGGTGTATACAAGGTGCCTATTTAGGTGTGGACCTATTCTTGACCTTAGGACTAGAGGGAATTTGTGTGTCAGATTATGAAGTGGATGCTTCATGATCATTATTAGGAATGTATCCTAACCCAAATTTGGTATTGGTTTGGGTTGGTATGCCTAATAGTTTTTCTAGGTTTGCTCTTCCTTTGGTGAACTTAGCTAGGCATTTCCAAGAGCAATAGATTTTTGTTTTAATTTTCCTAATTCTATCTGAAGTGAAGTGATATGAGCTTTAAGAGTAGTGATCTCTTGAGATAATTGTTGATTTAGAGATTTAGCACTATTCCTTAAGCTAATTTCTTATTAGCTACTTTAAGTGCTTTAGCTAAATCATGTAGCTCGTAAAATGCTTCTAATAATTCATCAAAAGTAAAAGATGATACCTCATCATTGATTGCTATAAGACTGCAGAGTGCTTCCTTGCTTGAAGTGTCTTCACTCACTTCTTTTAAGCTTGTATCACTATCATCCCATGTTACTTGCAGAGCCTTCTTCTTTGTAGAAACCTCTAAGCTTTCTTTTTGTCATTCTCTTTCTTGAGTTGAGGGCATTCCTTTCTCATGTGTCCTTTCTCTTGCATTGTAGCAGATGACTTGATTTTCTTGAGGAGCTTCCTTCTTTTTCCAACTCATTTTATTCTTTAGGAATCTCATGAATTTTCTAGAGAGAAGGGCTATATTCTCTTCATCTTCAATTTCTGATTCCTCAGAATCGGTGTCTACTTTAAGAGCAAGATCCTTCTTTTTCTTTCCTGTGCCTTCGTGCTCCTACATGTTCTCGAGTTGAACTTCACCGGCCATTAGAATACTTATGAGATTGTCCAACTAAAGAACTAAGAGATCCTTTGATTCCTGAATTGCGGTTACCTTTGTTTCCCAGCCACTTGTGAGGGATCTGAGTATCTTACTAACCAAAGCCTTATTTGTGACTGTCTAATCTAGGTTTCTCAGAGAGTTGATGAATTCAGTGAATCTTGTATACATCTTCTTGATTATCTCTCCCTTTTTCATTTGGAAAAGCTCGTACTTTTGAATAAGGAGATTGACTCGAGTCTCCTTCACTTTTGAAGTCCCTTTGTGAGTGACTTCAAGAATGTTCCAGATCTCGTAGGTGATTTACAGGTGGACTCTGTTGAATTCTTCCTTGGATAGATTACAGAAGATAGCATTCACGACTTTGGCATTATGTGTGGCTATCTTCTTTTGGTTGGCTATGATGGCCACTCCTTCCTTTTTGTTCTGATGTATTTAAATGCTATCATGTCCCACAACTCATAATCCATAGATTCCATAAATATTTTCATTATGGTCTTATAATATCCAAAGTTGGTATCATCGAATAGGAGTGGTCTAATAGCAGATTGACCCTCAGCATATACCTCAGAGGATTTTGACATCCTTACTGGCGTAGAACAAGGCTCTGATACCAGATGTGAGTGCGTGCGGAGCCTAAGGGATCAAGCATACACTAGAGAGGGGGAGAATAGTGTAATATCTATTTAAAATGGAACTTAAAATATCATTCACCACAGAGCAAAAATGAATAAGCACAAACTAGAAAAATAACACCTGATTTTAGAGTGGAAACCCTTCAGGGTGAAAACCACTACCAAAGCCTCCCAGCTTAGGATTTTCTCAACTAGTTGATGCTAGTCAAATCCACTATTATGTACCACTTGAACGTGGGAGGCACAACCTCTTAGAAATGCCTTCTCTTACAACTGATCAAGAGAAGAACAACAGGACTTCCAATACAACTTGGATTCCCATATTAAGAACAAAGGTATAAAAGAATATAACAATATTTCCTATGGAACCTCAACAATAGTAAAACAAATTAAGCTTTCTTGAATCACAAGGGAGTATATTTTGAATCAACGTAGTTGTAAGCACAGAGGCACGAAAGTACTAGAGAGACTATGCATTTTTTCCTCTTTGAAAGCTCTTTGAGGTGTGTTTTAAGAGGGGGATCGAAGGTCTTATTTATAGGTGTTTTTGGATCTATTTTGGAAATTGTGGGAACACGACTTTGATCGATCAAAATAAATGTTTGGTCGATCAAAACTAAATTTGATTGATTAAAATAAAGTATTGATCAATCTAATGTTAATCAATTAAAAGGGTCTATTGATCAACTTTATGATTTCAAAAGAAATTCGACTGCTGGAATACTTTTGATTGATTAAATCAAATGGGTTGATCGGTCAAAAATGAATATGACCGTTAGAGGTCTTTGATCGATTAAAATAAGAAGTTGGTCGAACAAGGTCTGGTAGACCAAAAAGGAATTTTGGTCGATCAACAGTAGAATTGACATAGGTCAAAAAGAGAACGATTGTTGCAAAAAATGAAAACTTACGTTTGTTTTCTTATTGAAGTTCTATACATTATTCTAGACTTAATAAAGATAAAAAGTCTTCAAGTCATCTTTGTCCATGATGTATTTGAAAAATATTGATGATAACGCATCCATGCTATAATTTGACTTAACTTGTAATGGTTAGTCTTCAATAAAAACATAATTTTGTTATATCAAAACAAGAGTATTAACATTTGGTCCATGGAAAATCATGTCATTTACCTGTGGAATTGGAACATAAAGCTTATTGGGCCATTAGGGCTTGTAACCTAAATCTTGATCAATCTGGACGACAAAAAAAAACTCCAATTGACTGAATTGGAGGAAATCTGGAATGATGCTTATGATAGCACAAGTATATATAAGAATAGGACAAAATCTTTACATGACACGTATATTTCCCAAAAATGCTTTGTCCTTAATCAGAAGGTGTGGCTTTTTCATGCACGCATGAAGCTCTTTTTGGGAAAATTGAGATCAAGATGGATGGGTCCTTTCATTGTAAAAAAGATTTATCCTCATGGAGTAGTATTAATTATTGGCCCCAAGACTGGATAGGAGACTAAGATCAATGGCTAGAGGCTGAAGCCTTATATTACTTAGTATCCTAATCCTATTCCTGATAATCACATTAACCTCTTGGAATTGTCTCAGAGCTGAACTGAGTCCGACTAATGACATAAAACTTAATGCTGGCTGGAAGGCAACCTAGTACTTTGTACAGGTATTGAGATTTTTGTTTTTCTAAGCTGACCTAGAACAACAAGCTCAGTCAGGTGATATCCCCTCTTCTTGCTTATTGTATTTTTATTATTCTGCATATATTCCAATGAGAACATTATAATAAATAGGCATGGAGGGGGTGGGCATTGCATGTCATATTTTGATATGAATTCCTATATATAGTTTTCATTTGAAGAAAAAAAGGTGTTTCAGTGTAATTCTTAAGATTAAGGCTAGGTAAAGTCAAGAATTCTTGATTTTAAGAATTTACTGACTTTAGGAAATGTGAAACAAAGTCTTTTTGCCTAGATTCCTCAGGTGTTTTTAGACTTAATTTTCTTGAGTATTTACCTAAATCTAGATTGATTTTCCCGAGACTTTGAAAGGTGTCTGAAAAGGCTAGAAGTATTAAGTCAAAGGGGTGATGAGTGAATGACTTATCGTTTCACCCTTTGGTTTGGAAAGTCTTTGAGTTCCAATCATCTTCACTTGCACTATGCACTGACATGTCATGTGAATGATTTTTTTGAGTCCTTAGTGGTCAATAAGATTTTGTCTTAGGGCTTGCAGATCTAAAGGACCTTGCCATGTTTCTAGCGCTTAGGAATGTTCTTGTTTGTAGGGGAAAGCATTTAGAATGGATGAAGGAGTCACTCACCTAGAAAAATGCTTTGGAGAATATATATATATACCTATATATATATTTAGCCAAAAAAATTAGAAGAAAAAAAATATATATAGAAAGAAAAGAAAAAAAAATATATATTCCACCAAATAAAAGCATCTTACTACATATGGATGTTATTCCTTTCCATTTCTGAATAAAAACACCTCGCTACAAATGGGTATTTATCCTATATAAAAAAAAGAAAAAAATATAGAGAGAAAAATTAGGAATAAGAGACCTAAAGGTCCAGCCAAGGAGATATACACCTAGTGTGTTGACCTCGAGGTAGAAAAGTGGTTAGGAGAAAGCTGCCAAGTCCTAGTATGGCCTAACTGAAGACAGGTTGTCTCAGAAGAGCATAGAAACATTCTAAGTCTTATTGAGTACTAAGAATCAACTTAGTTGTCCATCTAACGAGTCACATAAAAATCACACACAAGATGCTTGCTTCTCACATTCGAGTCGAATCTTGGGTGGGTCGACTTAGTCAGAGAAAGTCACTTTGGCAACCCAAGTCTAATGGCTAATGAGATTTCTGATTTGATTTGGGAGGCCCGGATTGAGTCGATACTTTAGAACTGTTGAGTCTTTGCCGTTAAGGATTGTCCACAATTTCCTTTCTTCAGTGAAAAATCTTATTGGGATTTTTATTTAAACTAGCTCGATTCCTTGACAACACATTTATAAAAATAAATAAATAAAAATTATGCTTTACTTTTGGAAATGAAGAAAACTCGCATATTGTGATTCTTGCATGATTTTCACAGGTTTTTCGCATGTTGATTTCGCATGTTGACTTTGCCAGGGACTAGCAAACGGTAGGCATGGGGGTGTGATAACAACCTAATTTATTACCCTAAGTAGCTTCATCTAGAGCTAACTCCTTAGTAAAATCATGCATTAGCTTTATGAATATTGCATAGGCTTTGTATTTATTTTATTAATAATTATCTAATTTTAGTCTTATGTGAATAATGTAGGTAAGGGACTTAGAATAATTTGGAGCATTGAAGAATAAAAGCTAGATAGGTAAAGAAGCTGCAGCAGTTCTAGAAGTTGGTTGAAGAGTAAAGGTGAAATAAAGAAGGAATGAAGGCACAAGAATAGAGAAGGAAAAAGCGGGACTAGGATAACCATGTCCTATCCTTAAAACCCTAGGGCAACCTTATCCCAATACCTATCCCTAAACCAGATCAAAACTAGTTATTTAAACTCAGAAGCCAAAAACATGGATAACATTATCCATGTACCTATCCACAGACTTATCATACTATCCATAATCCTAGTCCAGCTATCCTTAACCTAGAAACCTATTTAGGTCCATACCATACCTAATTGACTCAGCTTGAGTCAAATGGGCTAACCACTAGTCAATTGGGTCCATGGGACCTGATTAGATTAAACCTAAGTTGATTGGAATCAATTAAGTCTAATGATGCTTGACCTAAACCTATAAGACCTAGCCACATCCAATTAGGTGCAGTATAACCTAAATGGATGCAACAAACCCTGATTAGGTTCAGTTGGAACCTAATTAGACTCAATAAGTCTAATTGAACCTAACCCAAATCTAATTGGGTGTACTTACACTGAATTGGGTTTACACCTATGTAGACTAGGTCACCATAGATCCAATTAGGTTCACATCTACACCACTTAGTTTAATTAGACCCAATTAGATTAGCAATTAACCCAACTTAGGTTGAACCAACCCGAACCCACTTAAATCCACAACCTAGGTCTACAAAACTCATGCACCCACATCCACACACATCCACGTATACTCTTGCTTAAGCCCTAAGCAAGAGGTTTATCCTCTTAGCCGCCCAACATGAGAAAGATCTTATCTCTTTGATCTTTCTTATGGAAAGATCAAAAGAGATAAGATCTTTTGATAAAAAAGACCTAATCTACACCCTTGATCCTAGCATCTAAGGCCCTCCTCCTCCACCCATAACCAGCCACCTATGGCTTCCTTAGGAAGCCATATGGATGGCCAACTACGCACACACACACACCCTTCGATCATCATCCAAGGGTGAACCACTCCATTGAATTGGTAGCCTATACATAACCCTTAGATTTAGATCCTATGACCCTCATTAAACCTACAATCCTATTAAATCACTTAGCCTCTACCACTTAGAAAGGGAGATGAGCCTTAGTATAATTTAGTCTACCATAGTCCATGCCCTCCACCTCTCTCTTCCTTCAGGCTCTATCTTCTTCTTCCTCCCGGTACCTTGGATCTAAAGCTCTGCTAAAGGCTTCCCACAGGCATCCCTCAAGCGACTCTACTCTCTCTCTCTCTACTCTTTCTTTAGTTTATTTGCTTTGATTCATATTTATCATCTTGCTATAGATTTCATTTGGAAGACTTTCTTCAAGATAGCAATAAAATTCAGGATTCATTTGATATTTGCATTTTGTCTTTCCAAATAATAACTCCAAAAGGTTTAAAATATCTATTGCCTCCCTATGTTCGACCTAGACTCCTTGTAGTTCAGCATTAAAAATTTAATTGAACGATGTATTTACAAGCTACAATGATTGCATATATTTTAATTGCATAGATTTGACGAGCATCACCAGTTGCTTTCAAGCCTTTGGACTAGGTGAAGGAGGCGGTAGTAGCACTTGATGAAGGGGGAAGAGGCTGGAGGAAGGAGAACAAAGCTAGAGATTTTATGCTAGCGAAGGGCTGAAGCAGGCCTTCAAGTGGAGAAGGCGAGCTCCAAAGGGCTCTTAGAATTCCTTAGTAGGTAGAGAGACGCTAGGCTTGGATGGTTTGCAAAGGCAAGGGCTATGGCCTTTATATAGTTCAAGAAGAAAGGCTGAAAAGCCCAAAAATTGCACTTGGGGTGCAAACCACATGCAGAGTGGGCCTGTGCGCATTAGCAGGCACGCAGAGGGTGCGTGGGGTTGGCATACGTAAGCTAGAGTGGGTTATGCACTCAAATCGGATGCGTGGAGCTAGCCAGGCATGTTTGGAGCATGCTGAGTGCCCATTGAGCTATGGCTGGAGGGTTAGCTAATGCTGGCCCATGTGATTAGCATGTCGGCTAGGCTTCTCAAGCGCGGTTGGGGGCATCTCATGTGCGGGTTATGTGCAAATGCTGGAATTGATGCTCAAGTGGTCCCCTCTTTCTGGAAATCTGCAGAGATGCCTCGAGAAGCTTGGAAATTCTTTGAGGGTAAGGACTTTGGGTGTTGGTGGCCAAATTATAACAATGCTGTCGTAGATTGGTGAATTTACATTTTATTCTCATAAAATGTATTTTCCCTTGAATCTCCTCTACAGTCTTCAATTATCAAGTTGCACTCTTGTCTTTTATTCCTGTGCAAATTATGATTAGTATAATATATACAAATTATGCATAAATGCAATTATGACCCTAATATATCTTAGATAATTATGATGCACTATTTACAACCTAAATATAATGTGTTTACTTAGGAATTAGCCAAATTTAGAAATATTAATTGCATTAACTATGTAGTTATCAGGAAGGGATATTGATAAACATGCATAAATTCATTATAAAATGCTTATTATGATAGTTCCGAAGCTTATTATTTCATTCCATAAGTACAAATAGTGCATAACATGCATTACATTGCATTTAAGATAATTTATGTATATTGTATAGTAATTCCGAAATTTTATCACTACGAGGCAATGCGACATTTTTATGGGCTTCGAATGAAGAATCCAGCTGTACGAATGGATCCAGAGCGACGATAGCAGTTCGACAACACGAAAATCACTTCGATCCGAGCACTGTGGCATCTGCTACGAGCAAGGAAAGGTGGACGGTCCAGATGGTGCTGTGGTACCATCTGGAGTGCCCAAGGTCACCTGTCGTACTTCCAAGGGCCACCCAAAGAGTGATCTCAATCGTTGGATGAGAATCCAATGGTTGAGTGCCCTCCTCCACTGTGTGCCCACAATACATCCTCTCGACAATCTCGTTGGCATGGTGTAATGGTGGAGGTGCTTGATTCCAAGGGAGGGGCACGGGTTGAAACCCGCAGAACCCCCCCAATTCGCCAATTGGGAACACGCTAGCGCATGCCAGTGCGCACACCAGCACGCACTCGCATGCATGCCAGCAAGCACCAGCAGCGCACACAGTTGGGCCTTAGCGTAATCCACGTGTGTGATGGAGGGACAGCACAATTCATGCATGGGTGGACGTGAGGTGGCTATAGCGACGCTTGAGCTAGACCTACAACGATGTCCTGGAGGTCGCTAATGACCCTGTGTCCATTTTTAGCCCCTTCCCATCCACTATATATAGACCTACACACCTCCCTTGCCTAGCTATCCCTACCTACTCTACTCCCACCTACTCCTAAGCTCTAGTAACCTACCAAACCTCCATTAGAGCTTATTCTCAAGCTCCAAAGGCCTCTTGTTACTATTATGCTCCTATATCCCACCAAATATTCATCCTCCATCCCACCACCTTCATAAGAAGCCTTGGAGCTGTCCTCCCACCTCCATTCCGGTAGATCATCTCCAACTCCTCATCCCCATTCCGAAGCCTTGGTCAAGCATTCCTCTACTCAACGTCCTCTTGCATCTCACCTTCGTCGTCCAATGCCTCACCTCCATCCAAACTGTCGCCAAGCACTGTCATCTCGCTAAATAGCTGATTTGGGAGATTTCTTCTCACCCCTATCTCTTTTGTATTTCTTAGATTATTGAAATAAAGATTTGCATGATATATCAGATTTGTTTCCATCTCATTTTGTGACATTATCTTGCCTGCGTCTTTATTGCAAAAATAGAAGAAAAAAATCACAAAACCCTAAAACCTCTAAAAGAAACAAAATGAAGCACGGATTTCAATGAAAGTAAACGTTGCCTCCCTATGTTCGACTTGGGACTCTCATGGAGTTTTGGTTATAAATTGTATTTGATAATGCATTTTGCGAGCTACGATGTCGGGTTCTCGAAACCCTAATTTTATTTTACCAAAACCCGTCTATCATTTTGGCACCATTGTCGAGGAGGCAACGGAATTTGCTTTCTTGGTTTCTGTGTTTCTTTGCATTTGCTTATTATTAACCCCGTTTGCCTCTTATTTACTGTGTTGCAGGCACCCTAGCAAGGAGATTTGAGTGCGGTAGGCTAGAGTAAAATGCGAGTAGAGTAATTTGTAAGTGCCCCCACATTCCCTCCCCACTAGTTTCATTTCACCACATCAATAACGAAGACCTAATATACTTAGGTGTTTGCATAAACCCTAGGATAGAATTTGTTTGTCTTATTTGTCACCTCCACTCATCTCATCCTTACATATTATAAAAAAAAAAACAAAAAAGATACTTCTTGTGGGACAAATCAACATACACACTACATACACCCACATTTGAGGCACATAACCTAACTTGGTTTTTATCTACTCAACCGGGATTCTGACCTGTGGAACCGGTACACCAATTCAACACATAAAGAAGTAGAAATCATACTAGGTTAATCACCTTTTTGTGTGCCCTAATCGGTGGTGCATCTGGGGCAGTTGATTGAATTATTTAGGCTGCACCACCTAATTTAAAAGGAATTCATTTTGTAGCTTCCCCATAGGATTCAATAATTAGGTCAAGCCAGGCACTCCATATTTTTCTTGATTTGTAAAGGAAAATACTTGAACTCATGATTTCAAACATGGTTTGCCTCCTGAAAATTTGGTTGATTATACCTAATATTTGAATCCTAAAAGCTACTAAGATTCGAACCCTAAAACTCACTTTGTTATCAATAATATTGCTTGAAAACATTTTGGTTGTGCACATACACACACTTTCAACGAATCATTAAGGGCACAACCCATTAAGGGCCCATCACATTCCGAAAACACTAAATATCCCAAGCTTAACTAAAATTGATTAGACATTGGCCTTAAGGACCGATTCGCTCTTCATGGCCTAGATTGAGATTGTTCACGATTAACCTGCTTATACTAGCCAATCTGATGTCTAGCTAAGGGAGTAGCGTCAAACGACCGCGTCTGGGGGCTACACTAGGAATCGGAGGCGTAGGCCAAAGGAAGAACCTTCTCCCCAACCCCTCCTTCTAATTGGTTGGATTGATTGGATACAAGTAGAGTAAATCGTCTATAATCTGAAGACTGATTCTGAGAGTCTGTAGACCTTTAGGCTACCCAACCTAAGGATAGGCTTGTATTTTTTTTGTTGCAGGGTCCCTTCTCTTCCCCATCCTTCCGACTTCCTTCCAATGTATGCTTGGAAGGAGGTCATTGAACCTCATTTGGAAGAACCTATAGTCCATTCCCAGAGGCGGAGGTTGAGTTATAGCCAAGTAGATCCCATGGTTGATCAACAACCACCTTCCCCACCCCTGAACCAGTAGGAGCTGATTCAGAGGCAGTCCAAAGAATTGTAGCCGAAGCAACAATGGTTCCAATGAATGAATGGTCAGGGTGCTCGGCCCTTAAAGAATTTTTATGATCCTTCGAAGTATGAGGATCGTCCCAACGTTGTGATCCCCGTCGGTGATGTTTAGATCAAGCCCCAGGTTTTGAGTCTAATTAAATGCTTTCACAGGCTTGGCTCAGAGGACCCATTCCAACATTTGGAGAACCTGATCACTCTGGTTTAGACCACTAAATCATGGAATGTGGATGAAGAACAGATGCTCATGAGGCTTTTACCCCATTCACTCAGGGATAAGGCCGCACATTGGTATCATACCATTGGAAGACCAATTGCTACCTAGACAGCTTTGAAACCGACCTTCCTAAAGAAATTCTTCCCAATTAGGAGAACCAATGCATTGTGATCGGCAATTACCACTTTTGCCCAGGGGTAGGGAGGACCATTTCATGGGGCCTGGAAACGATTCCAGGATCTATTGCGAAAGTGTCCACACTACGAGGTGATTGAATGGCAACTTGTGCATATTTTTTTACCACGGGTTGAATGATCAACTTCGTAATCATGTGGATGCTTCTTGTAGAGGCAATTTCCTCAACAAAGATGCAGATAGCACGTAGATTTGTTTAAGGAAATGAGCGAAAACTCTTTAAACCATGCCTCCATGGAAACTTTCAACTGATCGGAACAAACTAGATCAAATGCCAATGAGGTCCAAGATTGTCATACATATGATATGGAATTGATCTGCAATAAATTATATAAGGTTGATCTGGTTGCTAAACGAATGGAAGAGTGGATGTCTGGAAACTCTAATTATTCTAGATCCACTCAATCCCAGGGCTCGGGATTCCATTTTTCGCAAGATCCTATGGGATGGGAGTTTGTGAACCAGCTGGAGTCGGCTCGACTGTCAAGCCAGCTCTTCTCGGAACCTTATGGGTTCCAAACTGGGGCCTTTGATCCCAATTTTTCTTATCCTTCTTCATCCTCATCTTATGAGGATGTTCATGCTGTTCAGGAGAATGTTAGGTCCAATTTTTACTCAAATTCCTACAATCTTGGTTGGAAAAATCACCGTAACTTCTCTTGGAAAGATCAGGGGAAGCAGACCCAATATCGACCCAACAATTATGCACCACAAAAACCAATGGGCCAAGGTCATGTATATACTCAGTTGCCCTCGAATTAGGCTAATCAGTCCATGTGGAATGCTCAACAACCCACCGAGTAGGCTGATTTAAATCTGAAGATGGTAGAAATGCAAGGGTCACACCTTTCAATCTAAACTTAGTGCAAACATTCGACAGCCTGGATCTCTACCATCACAACCTGTACTAAACCCAAGGAATGTACAAAACTGAGGCGCTAGGCCTCAAAGGTTTGGCAATGGTGGGGAGCCGCATGCTTAAGCTCATGCTATCTATTAGGCTACCCCAACCACTCCCAGAATGAACCAAGTTCCCACCATAATCAACCGGGAGCCTCCTATTTTGCCCGACCCTCCCCAAGGCACTAACCAACAGCATTTTGCCACTGCAAATACCATCACCTTGAGGAGTGGTAGTAGACACAAAGGACCTTCCCAACCCCATTTCAACACCATTAGGCCCCGTAGTAAGAATTCCAGACTCCCAACTAAGAATATGATCAACAGAACATCATAGTCTAATTTGGGAGTATGTTGTTGTATGGGCAAATAGAAAAAGTCAGAGGAGAAATTGAAGGAAAGGATGTCCTTACTACATGCTTTCAAATTGACAATCATTTTACTCCTCACGGCTATCAGATCAATCCTCGCCTATGCCATAGGTTTACTGAATTCATATAATGAAAAGTGTAGAGCGGAATCTGAAAATAATAGGAGAGTAGTCTTGTCTAATAACACAAACACACTACTCTTAAACAAGCTACCTCCTAAGAAGTAGGACCCAGGAGCCCTGCTGATTTCCTGCACAGTAGGAAACATTACTTTTGACCAGGCCCTCCTCGACTTGGGTGCTTCCATTAATGTGATCCCCACTTCACTACAAATGGAACTGGGTCTAGGCTACCTGAAAGACACTGACATAACCTTGCAGTTAGCTGATAGATCCATTACAAAACCAAGGGGTCTTTTGGAGGATGTTTTAGTCAAGGTTAATGATTTGCATTACCTTGCTGATTTCATGGTCCTGGACATGGAAGCACCAAAATAGCTCAACCACACCCCGATTATTTTGGGAAGACCTTTCTTGGCTACTGCCAAGGTAAGGATTGATTGTGATATATAGAAATGGCCTCTAAGAATAAAATAACTCGATTTAATATTTTCGAGGTCTCAAAGAAGAATAAAATTAAGTGTGGTTTGATGGAGGAGCTTGACAGGATAGAGGAGATAATGTCCATACATACCTTAGACAACCTTGTAATGGCTAACTCAACCCAAACTCAGGAAGAAAATCACTCAGTTGCAGGGATAATTGAGGACAATAAAGACATACAACCAACTATGGCAACCCGAGATGAGGAAGATATTCATGAAATTGGAAATTTGTAGGATGATTCACATGATCAAGTTAAAACCCAACAATGTCCTCATCCTAAATTTTTAGAGTTTGAGGTTCAACTTTTGGGTGGGAATCATGAGGATCAGGATGGTTGGATTAAGCACCCTGATTGTGAGGATAAAATTGAATGTTAGGGAGAAACTCTTAAAACGTTAGGTATTCTAGAGTACCCACAAACCCCCAACACATCACAAAACCCTCATCATCCTTGTTCACCCAGCCATTGCACAATTTCTATATCCACCCACACCTCCTCTTTACTAAATCAACAAAACTCCTATTGGAGATCATTTGGACTCTCCTTACACCACCAGCTTTCCACTTCCATTGATCATCTCTTTGGCAAGCCCATTTTCACTCTCCGGGATCCATATCTAGGGGCCTGGAAACTGTGTTATTACAACCTCAATGATAGTTATTTTTGATTGAGGACATTGCCTAGCTGAAGGCACTAAACTCAGCACATGTAAAGGCTGTTTCGAGCTGACCAAAATCTCACGGAAACCAGGTACTATTCTTTCAATTCTACTCTCCTACATGCTTTCATTTACAATGAGGACATTGCATTAGCTAAGCATAGGGGGTGGATATCTTATGAAATAATCTTTTTGTCAGCTGTAACAGTAATTTCCTGTTATTTTATTTTAGAAAAAAATAGAACTAGGAGAAGAGAACTTAGGCACTAGGAGTTGTAAACTTTAAGAATTGATACTTTGGGGCCTGAATACTTAAACCTTTCAGGTCTTCGGGCTTAATTATCCTGGGTGTCCACTCGAATGTGGACTTAGTCTCGAGTCCTCGCCAAATAATTTTATTCTAATTTGGGTAGTAAATTGGGGTGATAACTACACGACTTATCAACCCACCCTTTGATTTGAGGGGACTTTAAGTCTAAGCATCTATACACTATTTGCACTAACTCACTTTTCGGTGGTTTCTTTGGAAATTAGGTAGCTAATGAACTTTCTAAGGTAGTATGGCTGGCAAGTTGTCGTGGGTAACAGTCCACTGGCCGATTATCCAGAGCCCATCTACTTGACCATACTTATTCTACTACTTTTAGGTAAATCTTAGATCAAGGAAGCTACCTACTTAGAAAAAATTGGTACTCAAAAATTAAAATAAAAAGAAAAAAAGAAGAAACAAAATAGAAAAATAAACCATACATCACTGCACGAGTATGGCTGACAAGTTGCCGTGGGTAACAGTCCATTGGCCGGTTGTCCAGAGCCCAGCTTATAAAAATGCACAAATAATTTCCAAAACACTTATGGAAGAAGTGGGGAAGTAGAATAAATCGGGGAGATATACACTGGGTTCGCCATTGTGTTGACCCCATAAAAAATTTTAAAAGTAGGGAGAAAGCTACCATTCAGAAAGATAAACCTTTTAGTAGAAACTCTTAAGGTCACCTAGGATTGTAGAAACCTGAAGTTTGTTTTAACGGCCGCTTAGTGAGTCTTTCACTCTTTTCACAAGATGCTTAGGACTTAGAGTCCTTTTCGAGTCTTGAGTGGGTTGAGTAGCCATAAAAAGTTATCCCGAAACTCTCAAACTCAAAAAGTTCAAAAAAAAAAAAGTATCTTCCCTTTTCAAATAAGGTGAGGACTTGGGTGGTCTGCATTTTGGCAGACATTCGGGCACTATTGAGTTTTTGTAACCTAGTATTAGGTTGAAAGTTTCTAAAGCAACCAACAAATTGTGCCTAAGTGATCAAATCCTAATTCTACTTTTATATGTAGCATTTAGGTTAATTTTGCTTGGGACTAGCAAAAGATAAGCATGGGGGTATGATAAACACGCGTAAATTCATGATAAAATGCCTATTTATGATAGTTCCTAAGCCTAGCATTTCATTCCATAAGTATAAATAGTGCATAACATGCATTACGTTGCATTTAGGAAAATTTGTGTATATTGTATAGTATCCGACATTTTATGGCTAGGGAGCAATGTGACATCTTTATGGCTTCAGATGAAGAATCCGATCGTATGGATGGATCCGAAGCGACGATCGCAATCCGACAACATGGAAATCACTTTGATCCAAGCACCATGGCATCCTCTACAAGCGAGGAAAGGGGGACAGTCCAGATGGTGCCACATGGCACCATCTGGAGCACCCAAGGTCACCCAACGTACTTCCAAGGGCCACCCAACAAACGATCTTAGCCATTGGATGAGAATCCAATGGCTGAGAGCCCTCCTCCACCGCGTACCCACAACACATCCTCTCGACAATCTCATTGGCATGGCGAAATGGTAGAGGTGCTTGATTCCAAGGGAGGGGCGCGAGTTCGAAACCCGTTGACCCCCCCCCCCCAATTCACCAATTGGGCGCATGCCAGCAAGCACCCGCACGCGTGCCAGCACACACCAATGCGCACCAGCACACAACAATTGGGCCTTAGTGCAATCCGCACACGTGATGGAGGGGCAGCACAGCTCACGCGTGGGCGGACATAAGGTGGCTATAGCAATGCTTGAGCTAGACCTACAACGACGTCTTGGAGGTCGCTAATGACCCTATGTCCATTTTTAGCCCCTTCCCATTTGCTATATAAAGACCTACACACCTCCCTTGCCAAGGTATCTTTACCTACTCTACTCCCACCTACTCCTAAGCTCTAGTAGCCTACCAAAGCTCCATTAGAGCTTATTCCCAAGCTCCAAAGGCCTCTTATTAGTGTAATGCTCCTATATCCCACCAAATATTCATCCTCCATCCCACCACCTTCATAAGAAGCCTTGGAGTCATCCTCCCACCTCCATTCAAGTAGCAGATCATCTCCAGCTCCTCATCCCCATTCCAAATCCTCAGTGAAGCATTGTTCTGCTCGGCATCCTCCTACATCTCACCTTCGTCGTCTAGTGCCTCACCTCCTTCATCCAAGCTGCCACCAAGTGCCGTCATCTCGCCAAACATCCGATTTGGGAGATTTCATCTCACCCCTATCTCTTTTTTATTTCTTAGCTTATTGTAATAAACATTTGAATGATATATCATATTTGTTTCCATCTCATTTTGTGACATTATCTTGCCTATGTCTTTATTGCAAAAACAAAAGAAAAAATCACAAAACCCTAAAACCTCAAAAAGAAACAAAATGAAGCATGGATTTCAACGAAAGTAAATGTCGCCTCCCTGTGTTCGACCCAGGACTCTCTTGGAGTTCTGGTTATAAATTTTATTTGATAATGCATTTTGCGAGCTATGACGACGGTTTCTCAAAACCCTGATTTTACTTTGCCAAAATGCATCTATCAGATATATAGGTTTGTGTGGGTGCATTAATTAGATAATGTGTTGAGGGAATTATTTGTGGAAAAGGAAATTCGGTAAGGGTTGTTAGTGTGAAGGGATGTTTTTAGAGGGATATAGGGCTAGCTAGTAGGGTTTCTTTGGGTGGATGTAGGTTGATTTTAGGTGGGAACGTAGATGTGTAGAGTGGCTTAAGTTAATGGGTTGGGTTAATTAAGGTTTAAGTGTAGGGAATTTGGCTCTTAAATAGGCTAAGTCTATGGTTTAAATTAGGCTAGGGTCTAGGAATTAAGCTTAGGCCTCATTTGCTCTACTAAGCTCAGTTTGATTTCTCATGATTGTAGAGCTCCAATTGATTCCATACTGATATGAAAAATAGGGTGACTTGTAAAATAGGTTTTTATGCCGTTGTAACACACAAAATTCGCAATCGCTTTTAAATTTATAACCTAGATAAGGTGAAGTATCTAGGGTCAACCAAGGAGGCAACTTTAGCTTTCGAAAGTATTTTCTCTCTTGCTTTCTCAAATCTCCTTTTATATTTTTGGTTTTGATATATTTTTTTTAGGGTTTTGGAAATAATCAGCGCTAAGGAAATGCAAAGTACGTGACTACACCTAAGTAACAAGAATGAAGTCTTCCTTTCTAAACTCACCTTAGGCAAGTGCGTCTAAGGTAATTAGATGGGAAGAGTGGGTGTATTAAAGTTAAGATCAACTACTCAAATTCAAAACACACAATTGAAAGGTGAAATGACTTTTTGTATTGCTAAAACAGAGTCAACAATAGAAGAATGCTTGCGACAAAAAGATGGTACAAAAAGGTAAAGATGATGAAGAAGAATCTCCACGTAGATGGAAGTAGCCTTCGCTCCAAGCTCAGCAGTTCCTGAACTTGAAGAAGGATCCCTCCTTCCCCTTAGCAGCTTCTTCTTGAACTCCTCCAATGGTGGATATCCTCCTCCTCTCTCCTCCTCCAAGGTGAACAGGCACCACCTTGAACTCTCATCTGCTTGGCCATCCCCCTTAATGTTGATCCTTGGTTTGGACCAAGGAAGAAGGGAAGAAGAAGAAGGCACAAAGAGAGCAAAGTAGCTTTCTTAATCTTCTTATCTCTCCTTATGGCGAGACATGAAGGTGGATATAGGGTGAATTATGTGAATGCCAAAGATGGGTATTTTTGGTGGTAGGAAGGGATATAAATAGGAAGGGGAGGGGGTGGTATTGGATTATGGATGCCTAGGATGGACTCTTGATGGGTAGTTGTATGATCTATGGTGGAGGTTACTTGGCGCCAACTTAAAGGATGTGGAGGGGGTAGTTACTGGTTGGAAAGAACTCCATGGTGGAGGGGTGTATCCATTTTGGCACCAAGGATGAAGGTTTATAGAAGGGGGAAGATGGAGGGAAAAGATGAAGGGTGGAGATGGATTTTGGTGGTGGATGGATGGATGGGATTGATGGGTTTTTGGAGGGAAAAGGTGGCACCAAAATGAGAGGTGGTTGAAGGTGTTTTGGTGCCACCTTTTAGGTGTCCATTGGTGGTGGTTGAGGCGTGGAGGGATGTGCCTAAGGTGGTGTCAAAATGAGGTGGGTGGTGGTAGCTTAGGTGGAGTTAAGGTAGGGTTAAGGTGGAGGCTTATGTAGGTGGTGATGGAGTAGTGGTTTTAGGGTTAGGTGGATAGCCAAGTGAAGTGGAGATGAGCTATGGTTAGCTTAGCTAGTGGATGAGTGGAGGAGAAGCTAGGGTTAGCTGGAGAGGAGGGAGCTTGAGTTGCATGTAGCTTTATGGAGTTGATGGTCTACTAAAAAGAGCTGCATCAAAGCTCAATAGCTAGCTTAGATAGCTAGTTCTTTGCTAGCTGCTAAGCCAAGCTAATGTGAGCTGAGGATAGTTAGGTTTGGTCTTCCTAAAGACTACCTGGCTAGCTAAGCTAGCTAGCTTAGCTCAAGTAGCTAAGCTCAATGAAGTTGAGTTGAGTTGAGTCTTCATGAGCTGGTCTTGAGCTGGCCTGAGCTAGGTGAAGACTTGTTCTGTTGACTAGGCTTAGCTACTTGATAGTAGTAGCTAGGCATGATCAGGTGGAGCTTCCATGAGCTAGATGGAGTTGGGAGGAGTTGAAATGGAGCTTATATGAGTTGATCTTAACTAGGTTGAGCTGGAATGAGCAAGAATCCAACTGAGATTCAGCTTAGTTGGGCTTCTCCTTCATCTTCTGCCTTTCTCAGTGCTAAGGTTTGTGGGATTTGACTATTGATGAGTCCATTTTAATGGACTATTGTTACGCCTAAGTGATTGCGTAGCAATCATAGGTCTTAATTAGCCTAGATTAAGCTAGGACATAGCATAAGTTAGGGTTATTCATGCATACATATGCATTGTCTGCATCTTTACTGCTTTCCTTTAGCTATGCATGAAATAATGTTATAATGTGCTGATTAAGTGCATTATGTCAATTGCAGGCAATAAGCTGATCAGGAGCTGGAACAGGAATAACAAGAGTTGTAGCAGAGCTGGAGCAGAAGGCCTAGTTTAGATGTAGGAATAATAATGTAAGCAGGTTAAAAGTTTGCTATTCAATTAAGTAGCAATAAAGCAGTAAAATGTGAAGAGCTTAGGTCCATCCTAGCCCTAAGATAGCCTAGAGACTTCCCCAAGCCTTAGCCACCCTTAGATTAGGTCACAACACCCTAGGAAGCCATAAAACCCTAGTTCCAACCCTAATCTGGATGTCCAGATAAGTTATAGGATGTCCAGGACCCTTAGCCAACTCCCTCACACTTCAAACCCACTTCTGCAGTGTTATTGGACGTCCAGACACTTTGTCAGATGTCCAATTTCTGCAGAATACCCAAAACAGAATCCGAAATCCTCCCTGACTCTGATTGGATGTCTAGACAACAAGTCTGGACTTCTGATTTTTGAGTATAAGACGTATGATTCTATTATTAGACGTCTGATACTGCTCTCCAATTCCTATTTTGAGATTTAAGCCTTGATCTTGGATCTCAAGGTCCCTAAACCCAATTCCAACCCCATAGGAACCTAAATTAAGGTGCCCTAACCCTAGTACACCACCTGTAAACCTCCATAAGGACCTAATTAGGTCCTCACTAAACCTAATTGACTTGGATCTTAGTCAATTCCATTAGCCTATTCAATTGCACTCATTGAGTCCAATTGAGCCCTGATCTCAGCACACACTGTCCAATTGATCTAGACCTGACTTAATTGAGTTGCTTTACTCTCACTTAAGTTTCCACACACCCAATTAAACTTGTATTAAGTTTAATTGCACTTTACCCTAATTTGAGACCTACCTTGACCTAAACCCACTAGAACCCAACCTAATCAACCTAGCCACCTAAGTTTCGACTCACACACACCCACACACCATCCACACAAAAATATCTAGCCAAGAGTTATCTAGAACTCTCTACCATGTGTGGTTGCCTTGGTTGCCAAAAATATCAACCAAGAGCCATTCAATTTTTAGATCCACATTTGGTGGATCTAAAAGCCACCATCCACCCTTTCTCTCTCACTCTCCCACGAGCTCCCACCATAGTCCTCCCTAGAGAATTCCATAATTCTCTAGAGAACTTCCCTTAGCTCTATAAAAAGACCCCTTGGGTGGCCATTTGCACCCATTCACTTCCTTGGCATCCATTCCACTTAGGCTAGTCACTTCCATCTCCACTCCACCTCCACGAGTTGAGCACCACCATGGAGGCCACCATCTCCACTCCAGGAAGTTGGATCAGCTCCCCAACCTCTCTCCAAGGGCTGGCCTAAGTTCCATTGGCCGCCCCTCCTTCTCTCAACCACTCAAAGGCCATCGGGGACCACCCCTAAATGCCCTTCCATTCTGCTAGATTTAGATTATGCTCTTCGTATATTTACTGCTTTTATTTACTGCTTAGTAGTGTAGTTTATTTCTCCCCCAATGATGCATGCGAAATCCCCCCATCGATTCTTGTATGCGATCATTTTCTAGTAGCTAGATTTAATTTTCAAGCATTTATGTACAAGCTTCCCTCTACGTTTTATGTTGCAAACGACTCTCCTGCTGAATGAATGAAAAATGCTTATATATATATATTTGTCTCTATATGTTTGAAATCACCATGAGCTTAATAATTATAATTCTTTTTGTGTGATTCAAGTTGCCTGTTTCCGATTCCTAATATTCTTGCAACTAAGCATGTCATACCTAAATACGCAATAATCACGAACTGGCATGCGATTCTAAACAAAGTAGAGTAAGATCGATTTCAAAAGTAAAAGCAATGCCTCCCAGAGACGAACGATCGAGACTCAAGTCTCATTATCTTTAGAAATCAATTTTTGATGAACATTTTTGCGCGACTATACAATGATTTCCGACGACTTTTAAATGCGCGAAAATGGCATTTTTGTCAAATGGCGCCGTTGCTGGGGAGGCAACGCCATTTTTCTTGATTTCAATCTTTTAATCTATAACTGGCAAATCTGCCACTACTTTGTTTTTGATGTACAGGACAGCACGGAACTAAAACAGGATCCGCGCACACATCGAGTGCAGCAAAGAAAAATCAGGTGCACATCATCTATCGTAGATTAGGTTTATTTTATGAACCCTACGATTAGATCTACTTTCTGCAATCTCTTTTGAAAAAAAAAAAAGGAATTTTCTCATTTTCGTGAAAAAGAAAAAAAAATCAAAAAGGAAAATTTTGAAAAAAAAAATCTCGATTAGATTTCTTTTCGAGCTTAGGTTAGTTTGAAAAAAAAAATTTGCTGTGAATCTTTTGAAAAATTCTTTTTGAAAAAAAAAAAACGTGCAAAAGTATTGAAAAAAAAAACATCCTTTTTCGTGGAAAGCTTAGATTTCAATTCAAACCTCTTTAAAAGTCTTTTCCACCATCTCTTAATTTTCGGCCAGATTTCAAGCTTGACTTAAAAATTCGATTGCCGAAAAAAATAGTAAGTAAAAAATTCTGAAATTCAAGCTAAACCTTCATTTTCAAACCATCTTTTAAACGCCACCATTATTTTGAAAAAATTCCAAGTATAAAATTTTTAAAAATTCACGAAGTGCACAGGGGTCAAATTGACCTAGATTCAAAAATTTTCAAATTTCAAAAAGAAATTTCGAGGAATTCGCAAATCTGTTTTGACTAAAAATGGTAGGGTTTGAAAGCTGATCTCATTGGATTTATTTTAAATATTTTTCCTGAATTTTTGAAGATCATTTAGTACTGTTTCAAAGCGAAGAACCGACCAGGGGTCAAAATTCCAGATCTGACCCCCTGATATTCAAAATTCCCTAAAAATTCAGTTGAAATAGTAAAAATTCCAAAAAAATATTCTCTAAAGTTGATTGAGAAAGGAATCTACTCGCAAAATTTCAAATTAATTTGATTCCAATTATTGGTAGAAAATCAACATTAATTTTGTGGTCTGCTGAAATAGAGAAAAATCGTAGAAGTGCATGCAACCTAGGTCAAACCCTTAGGGTTACAACTTAGACTTAATCAAGTCTAGTTAACTGGTGAACTTGGTCACCTTGTGGCCCACTCACCACAAACCCCACTGAAGAAAACGGGTTAAAATTAACTTTAAAATACGAAATCAACCCGAGTTCGTTGTCGTACTACTGGGTGAGTTTAATCTCTCTTGCCAAACCTGGTGACTAAGTCTGCGAGGTAGTGTCAAACGACCGCGGCTCGGGGGTCAACGGAACCAGAGTTTTAAGCCAAAGGAAGAACCTTCCCCTTAGTCCCCTCGTAACCAGACTGGCTGGGTTAGCTTGAGAGGCGGGATTCACTTTCAGTCGGTTGTACGACGAACTTATCTTCAGGAATTTAAATCCATAACGAAAAATCTGGTCACCTGATCTATAAGGACCATTTGATTGATAGGGCCTTAGCCTTATCCTGCGTGGCTACACCAACCCAGGGGTTGGGCGTTGTATGCACGGAAGGAGGTCACTTCGACCTCACTTGGTTGGACCTTGGGAGCCTCTCCCAAGGAGGCGAGTCACCTCGCTCGGACCATCTTCTCCCCACATTTCTTCTACTCCAAGAGCCACCATGGCAAATCCTGGACCTGGACCTACACCGAGTCAGGACATTGAGAATCTGGACCTAATGGCTCGTCTGGAAGCTGGGGTCGTTGAATCTGAGGAGCGGCATCAGCAGAGCATGGATCGTATTCTGACGGCGCTTGACAGGATGCAGCACCTGCCACGAGGAGAACAACTACGGGATTTTTACGACCCAGCCGCACCTATCGTCTCATCGCTAGTCAGAATTCCCGTAGGCAGAGACGCGTTTGATCTCAAGCCCAATGTAATTGGGTTGATCAGCACTCATTTCTATGGGAACTCAAGCGAAGATCCATTCCAGCACCTTGAGGACCTGAGTCGACTCGCTGAAACGATTTGACCCAGGAATATTGATCTCAGGATCGTTCTGATGAAGCTTTTCCCGTTCTCTTTAAGGGACAAAGCTTCATACTGGTTCAAGACTATTGGGAAGCTAATTGGAACCTGGCTGGAATTACGACGTGAATTCCTGCAAAAGTTCTTCCCAATCAGTCGAACAAATGCAATGCGGTGTGCAATCACGACTTTCTCCCAGGGAGCTGGGGAGAAATTACATGAAGCATGGGATAGATTTCATGACCTTATCCGAAAATACCCGCATCATGGTATACCCAGATGGCACTTAGCTCAGATTTTTTACCATGGGCAAGATGACACACATTGGTATCTGGCCGATGCATCTAGCGGCGGGAATTTTCTCGCAAAAGACGAGAACAACGCATTTGAGCTGTTCGAATCATTAGCGGAGAACTTGATGAATGCCGCATCTATGAAGCAGTTCCAGCGGCCTGGTCAGCAGCAGGTTGGTGTCCACGAGGCTCACACCGATTCTATTCGAGCCGACATGGATATCATCGTCAAGCAGCTGGATAGAATGAACCTAATTGAGAAGAAGATTGACCAGATCAGTCAAGGTCAATCCGACTCGAGCTCTGTCGGCACAAGATCCTCTTATGCACCCCAAGCTCCACCTGCTCGAGTTAATCTACTCACTCAGGATGCACCTTCTCCGTATTTACGAGATCCTGCATATCAGGATCCTGTGAATAATCCAAATCTGGCACCCTACGACCAGGGTTATGCACCACCTGCAGATTATAATGCGTATCCCTTTGACGGATATACGTCTCAGACATCTTCGGCCTACGAGGACGTCAATGCTATCCAAGGATACGGGCGTAATAACCCGTATTCAGAGACATATAACCCTGGTTGGTGCCAGCATCCGAACTTCTCCTGGTCTGGTAATTCACAGAGACCACATCAAGATCCACACTACCAGACCAGGCAATACAGGAATGCGCAAAACACGTATCCTAGGCTGCAGCCATTCCTGCCTCAGCAGCAGCAACCCTGCTCATTATACCAGCTGCTGCACCAAGCTGCCAACCACCCTCCAAAGCGAGCTGACCCTTTGGAGGCACTGAAAGAGGAGCTGCAAGAATCGATGAGGAAGTCTACACAAGATAGCTTGCAGATAATGAAGGCAATGGCTGATCAGATTCAGACCATACAAAATATGCAGAACCAGCTGTTGCAGGAGCATAGGACTCAGGGAGCCTTGTGCTCCCAACCCGTACCAAATCCTCGATATGTGCAGAACCAGGGCACCCCGCCTAGGTTTCAGGCACCACAGGGATAGGCACACGCCGTACTACAGGTGCCTCCTGCACCACCCGGTTACGCGCAAGGCCAGCCGCCTTTGCAGAATCCTGCGTATTCTGTCCCATCCGTTCCCCCACCACCTCATGGACAACAAGCCGATGCACACACTGTCTCATTGCGGAGTGGATGGAAGACATTCGACCCACCACCTAGGCAAGCGGGTTCTAATTTTCCCACCCTTCGCCGCAGGCAGATTCGACTCCTTCAGCATCTCAGGAGCCACCTGTGGTAGATAAGGGTAAGAGGCCACTTAACCCTGAGATTCCCGTCCCTTTTCCTGAGGCTCTGACATGAAATATAGTATGGAAAAAGGACACATGGAATTTCAAGGACCTGAAATCAATGTTTAAAGAAGTACATATTCAGGTCCCCCTCCTTGAGGCTATCGATCACATTCCCGCTGTGGCTAGGTTCTTCGAGGACTACTATACCTCGAAGCGACAGCCGAGAATTGGACGACAGGAGGTACTGTCGAAAGAAGCTTGCACCGTGATTCTAGCTGACCTACCACCGAAGAAGAAAGACCCTGGCACCCCACTCATATCTTGCTTTTTTCAGGATTCTCCATTTGATCGGGCCCTTCTAGATTTGGGTTTGTCCATCAACTTAACTCCCACCGCCGTATTTGATCGATTTCGATTTGGGGAGTTGAAACCCACCTCGGTTACGATTCAGCTGGCTGACAGATCAGTCAAAACACCGAGGGGGGTGGTTGAGAACGTGATCGTAAAAGTCCGTGGGTTCAGCTTTCCCACAGATTTTTCTTTCTTGATATGGAAGTTCCTCCTAATCTCCGAGATGCACCAATTATTTTGGGTCGCCCATTTCTGGCGATAGCTCGAGCGAACATCGATTGTGCATCCGGGTGTATGGAGATTGCCCTAGGCAATGAGCGACTTCGACTAGACATATTCAAGGCAGCAAAGAACTTCGACTGTGATCGAATAGAGGAGGATGGTGAAGACGAAGTTTCGACATACTGTGGTAACATTGGGCTCCTTTGTGACGACCCAATGTCTCATTCATCTACACTATCAGGGTTCTCAGACCTCGATCCACACGGTACTAAAACCATTGCATTACACATATCTCCCCAAGGATCTGACTGATTGGGGTGCACCTCTGACCACAGCACCCTTGAATCCATCTATCTTGATCCATATATTATTGAATTGCCCCTGTTATTGCAGGAAGACGTGATTATAGCTAACGGGTTTCCCGTTAACACAGTCACAACCGATTTCACAGGGAGCGACTCAGCGGGAATTCATGTGCACGCGGATCAAAAAATTCCCACCTTCGAGTTTGCTCCTCCCACTGCCATTTTTGACTCAGACCCACCTGTGATCAAATTGAAGCCCGTACCCACTCCACACTTTCTTATAGCTAGACTTTTTGGAGTAGGGGTGCACAATCAGCTGGTTCGCATCTCCGAACCACTGATCTTAGGAGCATATGAGCACATCTTTCTCTTAATCTTAACCGGCTCCTATGCTAGAAATGACACATTTGATTGAGTGCTCGCCCAGTTGGAGGCGTTAAACTCAACACATATAGATACCATTCGCCCCACATTCCACCATCATTTATATATAACCATTTTTATACATAGCATATTTTTGTTTTAGCATATTTCCCTTTTATATTGAATATTAACAGGTTGGCCGGTGCTGAATATAATTTCAGGAGCAATTACAAGTGATTTCTACCCATTCTCTCCCTGTAGTATTTATTTTCTTTTACATTCATGCATGAGGACATGCAAGAACTTAGGCATGGGGGGGTAGATATAGAAAAACTGAAAAAATTTTATGCCAACACTTAGGAAAACCTCAGAGCTGTATGTAAAACGTACTTTAGGACCTTAAATAAAAGAACAATCGACTCCACCTCCAGTGCTCTCATTGGAGCTAGAAGTCGTTCGCAACAACCAATTCCGACTCACCCGCTCACCTTTTGTTCTAAATTTAGGGTCAAGCTGATTGTAACCCGATACGGGAAATTCACGAAGTACAAATTATATGAGGTTACATGTTTATAGCATATATAGATATTGCATTCATGAATAAGATTATTTTATTAAGAGAATGCATTAGGGATTTTATCCTTTAGTTGATTCCTGTAATCTGGAATCTAGTACAACTTTCACACACACGTAGAATTTGCAATGGATTCACGGTGAAGGATGATAAACGTCTTCAGTTTGTTGAGAAGAAGCAGTGCTTCTTTTCCTGAACCCCTGAATAGTGTTTTGGGAGTCAGGCTGATTTTCTTTCAAAAATCCACCAAATAGTGTGAGAGAGTAGAGTGTATTGGTGCTCTAAGATTAGTGCAAGGAATCTAGAATCCTAGATAATTAGGTAATGATACTTTGAGATTAGACATAATTTTTGCCCTCGGTTCCTGTATATACATTTTTGTGCAAAATTGTGAGAGCCACCGAATAAGGCAAATACGCGGAGAGCGAGTTTTCATAAAACTAGGGCTAAGGTGGATGGTTACGACCATTCTTTACGGAATCCTCAGTTGAAGGAGGGTATTGATGTCAAGGTCAGAAATATACCATCCTATCCATCTCTCCCGGTGCCGTGAGTAGGCACTTCCACCAAATAAGCCACCCAATGTCTCTTGAGTACCACCAATCCTTAATAAAGCCTCCTCAATAAAGTTCATGGATGTATGCCAATTGTGTTATGCTTAAAAAAAAATTATTAAGAAAAAATGAGAAAAAGAAAAAGAATGATGAAAAGAAAGAAAAACTGAAAAAAAAAACTGAAAAAAAAAATTAGAAAAAGAAGAAAAAGCAAAGCAAAGAATGAATATTTAGTGTTTATTTCATCGAGGCAATACCACCAAATAAAATTGAGCTCCACCAAATATGGCCTTAACCTATTTTTCTTTTGTTTCTGACCGCCTGAATAATGGCTGAGGAATTCCGACTTAGTGCTAGGGTTATAAGACTCAATTAAAGTGTTAATACCTAGTGAGACCACCAAATACAGAACATACGTGTGAATCTGGTGAGGTTGTGAGCTCTAAGAAAAAGAAAGAAAAAAAGTAAGAGAGAATAAATACAAAGGAATCAAAAGGGAGCATAGTTTTTCTCGTCTTTCTCTGAGTTGAGTTACTTAGTAATTTGGGAATCTAGATTCTGTAGTACTAGTCTCTATGTAGCACCAAGTGAGAATGAGCCACCAAATATATAATCTTTCCCTCAGAGATTTTCTACCTAAGCCTAAAGCCAGGGTGGAATTCATAAAATATCTTGAACACCCTAAGGGAAGAAGTCCACCTATCCCACTAGAATTTTTACTAGGGGTAAGTACAGGCTTTAGAGGTGTATTAGTTTTCACTCGAATCCGTTGCAAAAGCTACATAGCTGCACCTTCACGATTGTCTGGATTTCTAGAGCATAGGATGAAAACAAAAAGGAGAAAAATCTCTATGCAAACACCAGATAAAATAAACAGTCCCTTAGGGACCCTTGCTATAAATAATTTAGTCTTGCATTTGCTAGGGACTAGCAAGATTTAGGCATGGGGGTATGATTGCGTAGCAATCATAGGTCTTAATTAGCCTAGATTAAGCTAGGACTTAGCATAAGTTAGGGTTATTCACGCATACATATGCATTGTTTGCATCTTTACTGCTTTCCTTTAGCTATGCATGAAATAGTGTTATAATGTGCTGATTAAGTGCATTATGTCAATTGCAGGCAATAAGCTGATCAGGAGCTGGATCTGAAGCTGGATTAGGAATAACAGGAGTTGTAGCAGAGCTAGAGCAGAAGGCCTAGTTTAGATGTAGGAATAATAATGTAAGGGGGTTAAAAGTTTGCTATTCAATTAAGTAGAAATAAAGCAATAAAATGTGAAGAGCTTAAGTCCATCCTAGTCCTAGGATAGCCTAGAGACTTCCCCAAGCCTTAGCCACCCTTAGATTAGGTCACAACACCCTAGGAAGCCCTAAAACCCTAGTTCCAACCCTAATCTAGATGTCCAAATAAGTTATAGGATGTCCAGGACCCTTACCCAACTCCCTCACACTTCAAACCCACTTCTGCAGTGTTATTGGACGTCCAGACACTTTGTCAGACGTCCAATTTCTGTAGAATATCCAAAATAGAACCCGAAATCCTTCCTGACTCTGATTGGACGTCTAGACAACAAGTCTGGACCTCTGATTTTTGAGTATAAGACATCTGATTCTGTTATTTGACATCTGATACTGCTGTCCAATTCCTATTTTGAGATTTAAGCCTTGATCTTGGACCTCTAGGTCCCTAAACCCAATTCCAACCCCATAGGAACCTAAATTAAGGTGCCCTAACCCTAGTACACCACCTCTAGACCTCCCTAAGGACCTAATTAGGTCCTCACTAAACCTAATTGACTTGGATCTTAGTCAATTCCATCAGCCTATTCAATTAGACTATTGAGTCCAATTGAGCCCTGATCTCAGCACACACTGTCCAATTGGACTCAGTGAGAATCCAATTGATCTATACCTGACTTAATTGAGGTGTTTTACTCTCAATTAAGTTTTCACACACCCAATTAAACTTGTATTAAGTTTAATTGCACTTTACCTTAGTGAATTAGGGTTTATAACCCTAATTTGAGACCTACCTTAACCTAAACCGACTAGAACCCAACCTAATCAACCTAGCCACCTAAGTTTCGACTCACACACACCCACACACACCATCCACACGAAAATATCTAGCCTAGAGTTCTCTAGAGCTCTCTACCATGTGTGGTTGCCTTGGTTGCCAAAATAGCAACCAAGAGCCATTCAATTTTTAGATCCACATTTGGTGGATCTAAAAACCACCATCCACCCTCTCTCTCTCACTCTCCCAGGAGCTCCCACCATAGGCCTCCCTAGAGAATTCCATAATTCTCTAGAGAGCTTCCCTTAGGTTTATAAAAAGACCCCTTGGGTGGCCATTTACACCCATTCACTTCCTTGGCATCCATACCACTTAGGCTAGCCACTTCCATCTCCACTCCACCTCCACGAGTTGAGCACCACCATGGAGGCCACCATCTCCATGCCAGGAAGTTGGATCAGCTCCCCAACCTCTCTCCAAGGGCTGGCCTAAGTTCCATTGGCCGCCCCTCCTTCTCTCAACCACTCAAAGGCCATCGGGGACCACCCCTAAATGCCCTTCGATTCTACTAGATTTAAATTATTCTCTTTGTATATTTACTGCTTTTATTTATTGCTTAGTAGTGTAGTCTTATTTCTCCCCTAATGATGCATGCGAAATCCCCCCATCGATTCTTGTATGCGATCATTTTCTGGTAGCTAGATTTAATTTTCAAGCATTTATGTACAAGCTTCCCTCTACGTTTTATGTTGCAAATGACTCTCCCGCTGAATGAATGAAAAATGCTTATATATATTTGTCTCTATATATTTGAAATCACCATGAGCTTAATAATTGTCATTCTTTTTGTGTGATTCAAGTTGCCTGTTTCCGATTCCTAATATTCTTGCAACTAAGCATGTCATACCTAAATACGTAATAATCACGAACTAGCATGCGATTCTAAACAAAGTAGAGTAAGATCGATTTCAAAAGTAAAAGCAACGCCTCCCAGAGATGAACGATCGGGATCAAGTCTCGTTATCTTTAGAAATCAATTTTTGACAAACGTTTTTGCGCGACTATACTACGATTTCCGACGACTTTCAAATGCGTGAAAATGACATTTTTGTCACTAAGTAATTCAATTATAACATTGTATGTTTGTTAATAATCACATTAGGTCGTTAAATGATTGCATATGTCATTATTTAAGTTTACATTTATTTTATTGCTTATTATGTAATTATTTTATATTTCATGCAGGTCCCACAACAGCACTCTCGTTACAGGCTAATAATTGGGAAGAAGAGGGAGGAGGATCAATTGTAGAAAAGAATAGGGGGGTGAAAAGATATTTTACCCCCACTAATATCTCAACCTACAACCGTCCTCCTTCAACAGAACCAAACAGCACTGGCCATATTTTGTAAGGGATTTTGAAAATCCCTTAACTCGCGGGGGGAGAGGAGATAAAGAGAGAGAGGCGGAGGGGCTTGAAAAAAGAGACCATCATGAAGTACTACATGCACTGTGGGGAGAGCGTGCATTGTGCGCACACCTTCCATCGCCTATGCACCTCGCACCCTGCCACCAGCGCCTTCACCAAGCCCTCTTTAGCCACCCACCGTGCACAAGAGCCACAGCCGTGCCCTTGCAAGCACAAGGCAGTCCCTCACTGCACTGCCACAGCCACGCCCTTGTGCGCGTTTACACCATCGCCATCCTGCCCTCATTGCACTTCCACAACCACGCCCTCCACCGCCTGCCCACCCGCCAGCCCTTGCAAGCACGCCCCCGCAAGCGCTGCACCAGTCCTCCACCACCCACCACGCTTGCAAGCACCAGCCCCCACCACGTGCACTGCCACAACCACGCCAACCCTTGCAAGCGTGCCCCTGCAGGAGCTGCACCAGCCCCCACCACGCCTGCAAGCACGAGCCCCCACCGCACACACTGCTCCAGTGCTCCCACTGCAAGCACACCAGCCTACACCTGTGCCCTCACCGCCCTTGCGTGCCATGCAGGCGTTGCACTAAGACCCACCGCCTTTGCACGCCTACACCCATAAAAGTAGCCAGCCCTGCAGGCATGCCCTTGCTAGTGCCTGTAGGCAGCCAACCAAGCCCGCAGACACCTACGCCCGCAGGCTGCAGCCACCAGCAAGCGACCCACTCCAGCAGCCACTCCCACATGCACCCTAGCACGCCCTTGAGCGTGCGACCCCAGCATGCATCCGCGCAAGCTGCAGCAGCCACTCTTCATCCTCTCCACGCGTGGTGCTCCTCCTCCAACATAGCCAACAATCCAGCAGCTGTTCACCGTTCGGCCGCCGCTGGCCACCTCTGGCCACTGCGTCACCACCATCGCGAAGCACGTGTCGAGGCATACCACCCCATCAACTCCGCCGCCAATCGTGCATGCCCGTCCAAGCGAGGAAGAGAGAGGAGAAATCCTCTATTTTCTCCTCAATTAAAATTTACATTTCATGCCATTACCACTAGATATTATTATTTTATTCAGGCCACATTGCATGGATGCACTTATAGTTTCTTAAATTTACTTCACTTGTGTTATGTGCATCATTTTACATTGAAATTCAAATTAGATTTGCATGCAAATCAAATTTACATGATATGTCATTACACATGCATCATATACATATTTTTGGCAGCTTAATTCCTAACATGAAAATTACATAAATAACCTTGAACTTTTAAGGAAATTGCAAGCTCCATTTAAAATAGCATATTCCTCGCCTTGAAGTTGCGAAAGTGTCCGTAAATAGTATATTCCTCTACTTGTGAATTTATTGGTTCTATTCCTCCCTATGGATGCGACATTTTTATTGTGGTAAAATTTGATATTTATTTTTGATTGAGAGATTCCCCACCACATAAACCACAATGACATATCATTCTATTTCTATCATAAATAAGCGAGAATCTTGACGTCAAATGGCATCGTTGCTGGGGAGGCAACAGACGCAATAGATTCATGTTATTATTTTTTAATATTCTGAGTTACGTAATTATCTGATCATTTTTTTTATTGTGTGAGGAATCTGACCGGGCAACGAGGCGCAACAGAGCGGCGACATCAACCATGAGCTAAGCCACACAAGGAAAAGACATAGGAGACCTGGATCCTACTTTCACAAGGGATTCTCCGTCATCACAAAATTTATTTCTGTCTTCTCGCCCTTGTAGTAATTGGGGCTGAATTTTTAGGGGTCTGTCCCACATTCTTTAGCTACTAGGGTTTACATTTTTTCGCATGTGTGATTCCATTTTCTACTTGCTTGCCTTTAAAACCAACAAAAGAAAATATCGAGCTGCCTATTTAGAAGTTGCATGTCCTTAGGTACGCGCATTTAGGGGTAATTGAGCAGCACATTAGATCTTATTATTGCATTGCAAGCATATTAGGCCGAAGATTGCTGGAGACAGGTACACCTTTCTAACTTTTACATCCAGCTCCTGTTCACGCATGTGCATTCAAATTAAAATTCAGGACCATTAAGTTGTTTGAATTTACTAAAAGTGGGACTGATAATCAGATTCGACCCTAAAATCAATTCACATTTGATCTGATTCTAAGGGACTTGTTTGCATTTTCAAAAAATTAAAAAGATTTGCGATGTGATGCACACTTCTGACACTGAGCATGCATGTTAGGCATCGCACTAAGGCTCGATCCCTTAAGGCTATAGGCACTAATATCTTTATCGGTGTGAACCCTCCTATTGTGATTTGTGGTGGTGGTGGTACTATCTTTTGACCAAGTGTTTTGATACTTCACGGAGGGGGACACCCCTTAAAGGAACAAAAGGGTAGTTAAGGGGCACCGCATATGCATCACCTCAAAGGAAGGGTTCACCCTACTTGCATCCCTTTGTTCATCCTTGGAGTAACTTCTCACTTGATCACCTGGGAGTATCATCCAAGCAAAGTATAGGTCCTAGGGCACTCGAAGGTTGAATTAAGGCATGTAATTGCAGTGAAAAACTTGTTTGGCCATTCATATCAACCAATTCGACCTCTGCAACAAAGAAGGTTAAGATTTCAAGTCATCACCCCTCTTATACCACTTACGTGGGAACAGAGGGATAAGCCTTGACCTTTTGACTTATCTTTGGAGTGGAGGTTTCACTTACTGAATAAGAACCTGAATTGTGATTGATATTGTATGATTGGTAGACGCTCTCTTGAGGGTAGTCTAGTGTTTGATCCTGATCCCGAGAGAATTCTTAGGAGAGCTGACCTAGGAGAGAAAAGAGAAGGAATGGCTAACCAAGGAGCAAATCAACAAAGGACCCTAAGGGACTATTTTATTCCAACTAACCAGCCTGCATAAGCACTGAGATGATCGGCAGGAGATAATCCATATGAGATCAAGAGCAGTACCATATCTTTGTTGCCCTCCTTTCATGGTACTACTAGGGAGGACCCCTACCAGCATTTGGAGGAATTCATGAGGTCTGTTCCACGGTGAAGCTCCAAGGCTTTACTAATGAAGCCTTGATGAGGACTTTATTTCCTTTCTCCCTAAAGGATAAGGCCAAGCACTAGTATCATACCCTCGATGCAAGGGTAAATGATTGGGCCACCCTTAAGGGAGAATTTTTGAAAAAGTATTTTCCCATGAATAAGACCAACCATTACAGAAGAGAGATTATGGGTTTTACTAAACAGGAAGGGGAGCAATCTCATGAGACTTGGGAGTGCTTTAATGACCTTCTTAGGTTATGCCCCAACCATCAGGTGCCAAGATGGCAGTTGGTTGAAAGGTTCTATAACGTATTATCTGAAAGGCATAGGCAAACCATCGATGCAGCCTATGCAGGAACCTTCATGACCTAAACTGAGGATGAAGCCTGGGCATTATTTGAAACATTAAGCGACAACTCCATACATCTGTCCTCTGCCTATCAAGAAAGAAAACCATCAATCTTGCAGAGGAAGATAGAGGCCCATGAAGTCAGGGCTTCTCAGGATTTAGCTTATCAGATTCAACTATTGAATAAAAACTTTGATAGGCTTTTAGCAAACCTCGGCATGAACCCGCAAGTAGCCTCTATCTTTCAGGCTTCAAGAGAATGCTCCATTTGCCAAAGCACAATGCATGCCACTGTGGAGTGCCATTAGGCAAATCAATTCCCTAAGTTGATTCAGGCCGACTTGAATGTGGCCCAAGGTTTCCGCCCTCCTCGCAATAACCCTTATTCCAATACCTATAATCCGGGGTGGTGGAACCATCCAAACTTCTCTTGGAAGCAAGGTGATGCTTCTAACTCAGGGAATAAAAGACCCTTACCTCCCCAACCCATATACCAACCATCTTATCAAAACCCTCCTCAGAATAAGCCCTCTAAGATGGATGAACTTAAAGCCATGATGAAAGCGATGCAAGAGCATCAAAATATGGTCATCCAATCTCAGAATAAGATGATTACTGATATGCAATCCCAAATTGGTCATCTTACTGAGGCAGTTAGGCAACGTGATCCAGGGAAGCTGCCTAGCTCTTCTGAGGAGAACCCTAAGGGCAAGGGGGTTGTATTCATGGAGCACGCCCAAGCGGTGACCATGCTGAGGAGTGGAAAGAAGATTGACAAGCCTGATAACACTCCTACGGTTACATCTCAGAATTCCCCTTCTACACCTGACCCAACTTCCATCTCCACCGAGGAAGAGCCACATTGCTCTCCCTCACACAAAATCACCCACAATGAGGATGTCATCTTTCCACCACCCCTTTCCCACCATGACGACCCCTCTACCCAGAAGTCGAGGGTGCCCTATCTAGAGTGCCTATCTACACCTGGGGAATCTGCTGTTGGCTCATCTGGAGCCAAGGATAGAACGAAGGAGATTATGGATACTTTTAGGAAAGTCCAGATTAACTTGCCTCTATTGGAAGCTATTAAATAGATCCCGTCCTATACCAAGTTTCTGAAGGACCTGTGCACCCAGAAGCACTGATCTAGGAAACAAGTCCAAACTAAGGTCATCCTGCCTGACCATGTTAGCTCGATTCTCCAGCATGAAACAACACCAAAATGAAAGACCCAGGGGCCCCGTATATTTCAGTGGTTATAGGTAACCAACACATTGACGAGGCTTTGCTCGATCTGGGTGTGAGGGTGAACATTTTACCGAGCTCTGTCTACGACCTTTTGGGAGGAGGCAAGCTAAAGCCTAGTCAAGTAATCATCCAGGTTGTAGACAGATCACTTAAGACACCACGGAGATTGTTGGAAGAAGTCCTTGTGAGAGTGGAGGATTTTTTCTTCCCTGTTGACTTTTTGGTGCTTGATACTGACCCATCAAATAAGCCCACAAAGCTGTCCATTATTCTAGAACACCCCTTCTTGGCCACAGCCAACGCCTCTATCAATTGTAAATCAGGGGCACTTAAAATGGGCTTTGGGAACAAGAAGATCCAGTTGAATGTTTTTGATACTTACAAACAACCCGGATTTGATAATTGTTCTCAGATTGAGGTCATTGATGAAATAATTGAAGAGACTACTCCAGCACTCCTATGTAGAGATCCCCTTCAAAAGGTCATATCTAAGGACCATCCACTGATTATTAAAGAAACTGAAAGGGAAATACCCGAATTAGAAGAGTTGCTGGGGATACACATAGAGTCTCTGTCCCCACCCTGGACCGTGAAGGTAGATCCACAACCTGAGGTGGGGACATCTCAACATAAACGCTCTATCCAAAAGGCTCCTGAGTTGGAGTTGAAACCCCTCCCGAGCACATTGAAATATGCTTTCCTTGGCCCTAATGACACGCTCCCCGTTATTATCTCATCTACATTATCTGAATCGCAGGAGGGAGCTCTGCTTGAGTGCTTACAAAGGCACAAGGAAGCAATTGACTGGTCAATTACTTATTTTAAGGGTGTTGATCCCTCCCTTTGCATGCATCAAATATACATGGATGAGTTCGTGAAACCTTTCTGAGACATGCAGAGAAGGCTCAACCCCAATATGCAGGAGATTGTTAAAAAGAAGATTCTGAAATGGCTGGATGCAAGGATTATCTATCCCATTTCAGATAGTAAATGGGTCAGTCCTATTCATGTAGTACCCAAAAAGACATGAATCACTGTGAAGGAGAATGACCAAGGAGAGTTGGTGACCACTAGACCCTCAACTAGTTGGAGGGTCTGCATTGATTACCATCGTTTGAACATGGCTACCCAGAAAGACCATTTCCCCTTACCATTTATTGATCAAATTTTGGAACGTCAGGCAGGGAACAAGTACTTCTGTTTTCTTAACGAGTACTCTGGGTATAATCAGATAGTCGTTTTTCCTGACGATTAGGAGCGTACCACCTTCACGAGTCTGTATGGCACATTTGCGTTCTGCCGAATGCCATTCAGGTTATGTAATGCTCCTATCACTTTCCAACGTTGTATGATGGCTATCTTTTCTGATATGATCGACGAGTTTGTTGAAATTTTCATGGATGACTTCTCCATTTATGGCTTGTCGTCTGACCTATGCCTTTCACACCTTGATAAAGTCTTAGCCCATTGCGAAGAGGCAAAGCTGGTGCTTAGCTAGGAGAAAAGCCACTTTATGGAACAGCAGGGCATTGTGTTTGGGCATATAGTTTCCGAGAGAGGATTAGAGGTGGACACCGCAAAAATCGATTCCATCTCTAAGCTTCCATTGCCCGCCAATGTTCATCAAGTTAGATCTTTCCTTAGCCATGCTGGATCTTATAGGCGCTTCATTAAAGATTTCAGTAAAATCTCTAAGCCACTCTACGACCTGTTAACGAAGGATGTCTCCTTCGATTTTGATGATAGATGTGGCGAGGCTTTCCAAGTCTTGAAGAAAGCCCTTATTACTGCGTTGATTCTGCAAGCACCAGATTGGACCCTCCTGTTTGAGCTAATGTGCGATGCTTATGATTTTGCAGTGGGAGCGGTCTTAGGTCAAAGGGTTGATGGCAAACCTCATGTGCTGCATTATGCGAGCAAGACCCTTACGGATCCTCAGCAAAACTACATGGTCACTAAAAAGGAACTTCTTGTTGTAGTATTTGCTTTGGAAAATTTTCAGTCTTATCTTTTGAGATCCAAGGTTGTGGTGTTCACTGATCATTCTACCCTAAAGCACCTTCTTGCTAAAAAAGACACTAAACCTCGCCTAATTCGTTGGATTCTGCTACTCCAGGAATTTGACCTGGAAATTAAAGACAAGAAAGGAGTTAAGAATGTGGTAGCAGATCATCTGTCTAGGATCCCTATTGAGGCATCAAACCCTACTGGTGGTATTCAAGAGACTTTCCCTAATGAGTCTCTGATGGCCGTGGAAGCTAAAACTCCTTGGTTCGCTAACATAGTGAACTATCTGGTCATGGGCATTACCCCTAGTACTTGGGACAAGCAGAAGCCAGATAGGTTTCTTACTAATGCTAAATTTTATCACTGGGAGGAACCCAAGCATTTTAGAGTAGGCCTTGACCAGCTTTTTCACCGTTGCTTCCTTGACGAAGAACAAAGAAGTGTTCTGAGTTTCTGCCATGACCTCCGTTGTGGGGGACATTTTAGTGGGAAGAAGACTTCCCATAAGGTTCTTCAGTCTTGCTTTTGGTGGCCTACATTATTCCGAGATGCACATATGTATGTGGGCACATGTCTACGCTGCCAGCAGATGGGAACCATTGGTAAAAGGGATGAGATGCCCCAACAACCTATCCTCCCTGTTGAGATCTTTGATATTTGGGCCATTGACTTCATGGGTCCCTTTCTTGTGCCCTTCGGATATGAATACATCCTTGTGGCTGTAGACTAAGTATCGAAATGGATAGAAGCCATACCCACACGAGCCAATGACCATTCCGTGGTCTTGGGCTTTATTAAGGCTAAGATAATTTCTCGGTATCGGTGCCCAAGGACAATCATAAGTGATGGAGGACCTCACTTCAAGAATGTACACTTCATAAGACTACTCCAAAATTTGGGAGTCAACCACAAGATAGCCGCACCTTACCATCCCCAAACGAGTGGACAAGTTGAAGTGTTTAATAGGGAGATTAAGCGAATTTTAGAAGAAATAGTCAGGCCCAATCGAAAGGATTGGTCAAATAAAATAAATGATGCTCTTTAGGCCTACAGAATTGCGTATAAGACTCCCTTGGGCATGTCTCCTTTCCGTCTTATCTACGGAAAAGCATGCCACCTTCCTGTTGAAATCAAACATAAAGCCTATTAGGCTATTAAAAATGTTAACTTGAATCTGGATAAAGCGGGAAAGGCACGTATGTTAGAATTAAGTGAGCTTGAGGAGCTTCGTATGAAGCCTATGAAACTTCTCAAGCTTACAAACAATGTACAAAGTCTTCCATGATAAGCACATCATTAGAAAGACTTTTGAGCCCAACTAGTGGGTCTGGCTTTTCAATTCTAGACTTAAATTATTTCCTAGAAAGCTCAAGTCCCACTGGGATGGGCCATACGTTGTTATCAATACTTTCCCTCATGGAGCTGTAGAAATTCGGAACCCTACTTCAGGTGTGAGCTTTATGGTAAATGGCCAGCGACATAAACCTTATATTACTCTTTCAGATGGCCAGGTTTTGGACGCACTTCGGCTTGAGGAGCCTTAGCTCCTCTCACTCTCCTCCTCAGGTGATATTCTTCTATGTCTGCATTTTTCCAATGAGAACATTGTCAGTCTTAGGCATGGGGGGGTATAACTTGAGAATGTTTATAGCATTTATAAATATTTGCATACATATATATATAAAAAAAAACTCTTAATTTCTTGAGCTGAATGGGTTAGTCCCTAGCAAAATATCTTTGTCATTGGAGGTTTTTCTTCTTGAATTATTTCTTAAGTTTAGAATCCAGTACATTTATTTCACATGCACGTAGACTGGGTAATGGATCTTTGAAGAAAATCAACAAGCATTTGTAGTCTACTGAACCCTTGGATAGTTAATTGTGTGTAAGGCATACTATATTCTAATAGATCCACCTTATATTTGTGAGAAGAAAGTAGAGAGATTACTGGTGCACTAAGTCTAGTGCAAGGACTCTTAAGTTTTGGATAATTAGATGATGATACTTCTGAGTTTTCTCTCTCTGTTCCTGTGTGTGTACTTTGTGTGAATTCCTGAGAGTCACCAAATAAGGCAGATACACAGAGATTGAGTCTTAATAAAGCTATGACTATGGTGGATGGTTACGACCATCCTTCATAGAGTCCTCGGCTAAAAGAGGGTAATAGTGTCAAAGGTCAGAAATACGCCTGTCCCATCCATTCCTTCCTGGTGCCGAGAATATGCACTTCCACCAAATAAGCCACACAATATTTTCTTGACCATCATCATCCCTAATAATGCCTCATAAATAAAAGTATGTATCGTGTTATGTTGATTTATAAAAAAAAATAGAAAAAAGAAATAACAAGAAGAGGAAGAAGAAACAATTATATTGCAAAAAAAAAAGGAAAAAGAAGAAGAAAAAAGAGAGAAAAGAAAAAGAAAAGAGTCAAAGTTTATAATGTTATCTATGTAAAATTGTTTCTAAGGCAATAAAACACCTATTGCGATCCACCAAATATGACCCATACCTACCTTTCATTATTTCTGATCACCTGAATACTGGCTAAGAACTCTAACTTAGTTGTAGAGTTATTAGGACTTTAATTGAAGTGTGGATGCCATGTGAGGCCAATAAACAGTGAATATACTTACTAAATCTGGCGAGATTTGGGATCTCAGAAAGAAAAGAAAGAAAAGAGTGAGTGCTAAGGAACATCAAGAGAGTATAGTTGTTTAGCCTCTCTCCGAGTTGACTTGTCTAATAGTTTAGAGATCTAGAGTCTGTAGTACTATATTACATGTAGCACCAGATGAGTATGTGCCACCAAATACAAATCCATTCAACTCGATATCTCCTACCTAAGCCAAAAGCCGAGGTCAAATTATAGATTATCTTCTACTTTGTCCCCGAGGGAAGTAGTTACCTATCCCGACAAAAATATTTACCAAGGGTGAAGTACGAACTCCCAAAGCGAATTTGCTTTTCACGTGTGATTGCGCAGCAATCATAGGTCTTAATTGACCTAAATTAGGCTAGGAATTAGCATAAGTTAGGGTTATTCATGCATGCATACGCATTATCTGCATCTTTACTGCTTTCCTTTAGCTATGCATAAAATAATGTTATAATGTGTTGATTAAGTGCATTATGTCGATTGCAGGGAATAAGCTGATCAGGAGCTGGATTTGAAGCCGGATCAGGAATAACAGGAGTTGTAGCAGAGCTGGAGTAGAAGGCCTAGTTTAGATGTAGGAATAAAAATCTAAGGGGGTTAAAAGTTTGGTATTCTATTAAGTAGGAATAAAGTAGTAAAATGTGAAGAGCTTAGGTCCCTCCTAGCCCTAGGATAGCCTAGAGACTTCCCCAAGCCTTAGCCACACTTAGATTAGGTCACAACAACCTAGGAAGCCCTAAAACCCTAGTTCCAACCCTCCTCTAGATGTCCAGATAAGTTTTAAGACGTCCAGGACCCTTAACCAACTCCTGCACACTTCAAACCCACTTCTGCAGTGTTATTGGACGTCCAGACACTTTGTCAGATGTCTAATTTCTGTAGAATACCCAAAACAGAACCCGAATCCTTCCTAACTCCGATTGGACGTCTAGACAACAAGTCTGGACTTCTGATTTTTGAGTATAAGACGTCTGATACTGCTCTCCAATTCCTGTTTTGAGATTTAAGCCTTGATCTTGGATCTCTAGGTCCCTAAACCCAATTCCAACCACATAGGAACATAAATTAAGGTGCCCTAACCCTACTACATCACCTCTAGACCTCCCTAAGGACCTAATTAGGTCCTCACTAAACCTAATTGACTTGGACCTTAGTCAATTCCATCAGCTTATTCAATTGGACTCATTGAGTCCAATTGAGCCCTCATCTCAACACACACTGTCCAATTGGACTCAGTGAGAGTCCAATTGACCTAGACCTAACTTAATTGAGTTGTTTTACTCTCAATTATGTTTCCACACACACCCACACACACCATCCACACGAAAATATCTAGCCTAGAGTTCTCTAGAACTCTCTACCTTGTGTGGTTGCCTTGGTTGCCAAAAATAGCAACCAAGAGCCATTCAATTTTTAGATCCACATTTGGTGGATCTAAAAACCACCATCCACCCTCTCTCTCTCACTCTCCCACGAGCTACCACCATAGGCCTCTCTAGAGAATTCCATAATTCTCTAGAGAGCTTCCCTTAGGTCTATAAAAAGATCCCTTGGGTGGCCATTTGCACCCATTCACTTCCTTGGCATCCATTCCACTTAGAATAGCCACTTTCATCTCCACTCCACCTCCACGAGTTGAGAACCACCATGGAGGCCACCATCTCCACGCCAGGAAGCTGGATCAGCTCCCCAACCTCTCTCCAAGGGCCAGCCTAAGCTCCATTGGCTGCCCCTCCTTCTCTCAACCACTCAAAGGCCATCGGGAACCACCCCTGAATGCCCTTCCATTTTGCTAGATTTAGATTATGCTCTTCATATATTTACTGCATTTATTTACTTCTTAGTAGTGTAGTCTTACTTCTCCCCCATTGATGCATGCGAAATCCCCCCATCGATTCTTATATGCGATCATTTTTTGGTAGTTAGGTTTAATTTTGAAGCATTCATGTACAAGCTTTCCTCTAGATTTCCTTGTGCAACAACTCTCCAATGATGAATGAAATTTCACTTTATATATATATCTCTTATGTGTTCGAAATCACCACGAGCTGAATGATTATCATATTTGCATGATTTAAGTGTCTATTCTTTAATTGCCTATATATTACGCACCAGCATGTTGTTTAAATAAAGTAGAGCGGCTTTAAGATCTATTTCAAAAGCAAAAACAACGCCTCCCAGAGATGAACGACCGGGACTCAAAGTCTCGTTCCTTTTACAAAATAATATCTTTGTTGGATCGTATTTCGCAACTATACTACGACGCTCTTATCAAAAATGCGATCTACAACTCTTCAATAAATGGCACCGTTGCTGGGGAGGCAACGTCATTTTCTTTGATTTCAATTTTGGAACTATCACTAATGAATTGGACTCTACTTTTTTCTTGATGTGCAGGACAACACGGAAGAAAAATGGGATCTGCGCACATAACGAGCACGGAAAGAAATCAGGTGCACATCACATTCTCTTAGATTAGGTTTATTTTTTGAACCCTAGGACTAGATCTACTTCTTGCAATTTCTTTTGAAAAAAAAAGGGAGATTTTTCTCATTTTCGTAGAAAAAAAGGAGAAAAATTTTGAAAAATATCTATAATAGGTTCCCTTTTGAATCTAGGTTAAAAAAAAAGAAGAAAAAAAAAGAGATTTTTTCGTTGAATCTTTCGAAAAAATTCTTTTTGAAAAAAAAAAAGAGTGCAAAAGATTTTAAAAAAAAATAGCATTTTTGGTGGAAGGCTTGAATTTCAAGTTCAAACCTCTTTAAAAGCTTTTCTACCACCTTCTAATTTTTGGCTAATTTTCATATCTCACTTAAAAATTCGATTGTCGAAAAATTTGTTAGCGAAAAATTCTAAACTTCGGGTTGAACCTTCATTTTCAAACCATCTTTCAAATGCCACCATTACTTTGAAGAAACTCCAAGCATAAAATTTTTAAAAATTCGCGAAGTGTATGGGGGTCAGATTGACCCAGATTCAAAAATTTTCAAATTTCCAAAAGCGATTTCAAGCAATCCGCAAATCTGTTTTGACAGAAACGGTGGGGTTTGAAATCTGATCTAATTGGCTTTATTTTCCATATTTTTCCCAAATTTTTGAAGATCATTTGATACTGTTTCAAAGTGAAAAACCATCCAGGGGTCAAAGCTCCAAATCTGATCCCCTGATATTTAAAATTCTTTAAAAATTCGGTTGAAATAGTAAAAATTTCAAAAAAATATTCTTTGAAAAACTAATTGAAAAAGGAATCTACTCGAAAAATTTCAAATTAATTGGATTCCAATTATTATTAGGGAATCAACATTATTTCTGTGGTCTGTTGAAATAGAGAAAAACCCTAGAAGTGCATGCAACTTAGGTTGAACCTTTAGGGTCACAAATAGAGACCACACTTTTGGCTAACCTAGACTTAATCAAGTCTAGTTAGACGGTGAGCTTGGTCACCTTGTGGGCCACTCACCACAAACCCCACTAAAGAAAACAGGTTAAAAACTAATTTTAAAACATGAAATCAACCCGAGTTCGTTGTCGTACTACTAGATGAGTTTAATCTCTCTTGCCAAACCTGGTGACTAATTCTGCGGGGTAGTGTCAAACGACCGCTGCTTGGGGGTCAACGGAACCGGAGGCGTAAGCCAAAGGAAGAACCTTCCCCTTAGTCCCCTCGTAACCAGACTGGCTGGGTTAGCTTGAGAGGCGGAATTCACTTTTAGTCAGTTGTACGACGAACTAATCTTCAGGAATTCAAATCCCTAATGAAAAATCTGGTCACCTGATATATAAGGACCACTTGATTGACAGGGCCTTAACCTTGTCCTGCGTGGCTACAACAACCCAGGGGTTGGGCGGTGTATGCATGGAAGGAGGTCACTTCGACCTCACTTGGTTGGACCTTGGGAGACACTCCAAAGGAGGCGAGTCACCTCGCTCGGAGCATCTTCTCCCCACATTTCTTCTACTCCAAGAGCCACCATGGCAAATCCTGGACCTGGACCTACACCGGGTCAGGACATTGAGAATCTGGACCCGATGGCTCGTCTGGAAGCCCGGGTCGCTGAATCTGAGGAACGGCATCAGCAGAGCATGGATCGTATTCTGACGACTCTTGACAGGATGCAGCACCCGCCACGAGGAGAACAACTGTGGGATTTTTACGACCCAGCCGCACCTATCATCGCACCGCTAGTCAGAATTCCCGCAGGCGGAGACGCATTTGAGCTCAAGCCCAATGTAATTGGGTTGATCAGCACTCATTTCTACAGGAACTCAAGCGAAGATCCATTCCAGCACCTTGAGGACCTTAGCCGACTCGCTAAACGATCCAACCCAAGAATATTGATCTCGGAATCATTTTGATGAAGCTCTTCCCGTTCTCTCTAAGGGACAAAGCTTCATACTGGTTCAGGACTATCGGGAAGCCAATTGGAACCTGGCCGGAATTACAACGTGAATTCCTGCAAAAGTTCTTCCCAATTGGTCGAAAAAATGCAATGCGATACACAATCACGACTTTCTCCCAAGGAGCTAGGGAGAAATTACATGAGGCATGGGATAGATTTCATGACTTTCTCCGAAAATGCCCGCATCATAGTATACCCAGATGGCACTTAGCTCAGATTTTTTACCACGGGCTAGATGACACACATCGGTATCTGGCCGATGCATCTAGCGGTGGGATTTTTCTCGCAAAAGATGAGAACAGCGCATTTGAGCTGTTCGAATCATTAGCAGAGAACTCAATGAATGCCACATCTATGAACCAGTTCCAGCGGCCTGGTCAGCAGCAGGTTGGTGTCCATGAGGCTCACACCCATTCTATTCGAGCTGACATGGATATCATCGTCAAGCAGCTGGATAGAATGAACTTAATTGAGAAGAAGATTGACCAGATCAGTCAAGGTCAATCCGACTCGAGCTCTGTCGCCGCAAGAACCTCTTATGCACCCCGAGCTCCACCTGCTCGAGTTAATCTACTCACTCAGGATGCACCTTCTCTGTATTTACAAGATCCCGCATATCAAGATCCTGTGAATAATCCAGATCTGGCACCCTATGACTAGGCTTACGCACCACCCACAGATTATAATACGTATCCCTTTGACGGATATACGTCTCAAACATCTTCAGCCTACGAGGACGTCAGCGCTATCCAAGGATACGGGCATAATAACCCGTATTCAGAGACATATAACCCTAGTTGGTGCCAGCATCCGAACTTCTCCTGGTCTGGTAATTCACAGAGACCACATCAAGATCCACACTACCAGACCAGGCAATACGGGAATGCGCCAAACACGTAACCTAGGCAGCAGCCATTCCTGCCTCAGCAGCAGCAACCCCGCTCGTTATACCAGCCGCTACACCAAGCTGCCAACCACCCTCCAAAGCGGGCTGACCCTTTGGAGGCGCTAAAAGAGGAGCTGCAAGAATCGATGAGGAAGTCTACACAAGATAGCTTGCAGATAATGAAGGCTATGGCTGATCAGATTCAGACCAGACAAAATACGCAGAACCAGCTGTTACAGGAGCATAGGACTCAGGGAGCCTTGCCCTCCCAACCCGTCCCGAATCCTCGATATGTGCAGAACCAGGGCGCCCTACCTATGTTTCAGGCACCACAGGGACAGGCACACGCCATACTACAGGCGCCTCCTGCACCACCTGGTTACGCGCAAGGCCAGTCGCCTTTGCAGAATCCTATGTGTTCTACCCCATCCGCTCGCCCACCGCCTCATGGACAGCAAGCCGATGCACACGCTATCTCATTGCGGAGCGGAAGGAAGACATTCAACCCACCACCTAGGCAGGCGAGTTCTGATTTTTTCCACCCTTCGCTGCAGGCAGATTCGACTCCTTCAACATCTCAGGAGCCACCTGTGGTAGATAAGGGTAAGAGGCCACTTAACACTGATATTCCCGTCCCTTTTCCTGAGTCTCTGACACGAAATATAGTATGGAAAAAGGACACACGAAATTTCAAGGACCTGAAATCGATGTTTAAAGAAGTACATATTCAGGTCCCCCTCCTCGAGGCTATCAATCACATTCCCGCTGTCGCTAGGTTCTTCAAGGACTACTATACCCCGAAGCGACAGCTGAGAATTGGATGACAGGCGGTACTGTCGAAAGAAGCTAGCGCCGTGATTCTAGCTAACTTACCACCGAAGAAGAAAGAGCCTGGCACCCCAGTCATATCTTGCTTTTTGCAGGATTCTCCATTTGATCGAGCCCTTTTAGATTTGGGTTCGTCCATCAACCTAACTCCCACCGCCGTATTTGATCAATTTCGATTTGGGGAGTTGAAACCTACCTCGATTACGATTCAGCTGGCAGACAGATCAGTCAAAACACCGAGGGGGGTGGTTGAGAACGTGATCGTAAAAGTCTGTGGGTTCTGCTTTCCCGCAGATTTTTTCGTTCTCGATATGGAAGTTCCTCCTAATCTCCGAGATGCACCAATTTTTTTGGGTCACCCTTTTCTGGCGATAGCCCGAGCAAACATAGATTGTGCATCCGGGTGTGTGGAGATTGCCCTGGGCAATGATCGACTTTGACTAGACATATTCAGGGTAGCAAAGAACTTCGACTGTGATCGAATAGAGGAGGATGGTGGAGATGAAGATTCGGCTTGCTGTGGTAACATTGGGCTCCTTTGTGACGACCTAATGTCTCATTCATCTACACTATCAGGGTTCTCAGACCTCGATCCACATGGGATTGAAACCACTGCATTACACATATCTCCTCGAGGATCTGACTGTTTGGGGTGTGCTTCTGACCACAGCACCCCTAAATCCAGTTATCTTGATCGATATATTACTGAATCACCCCTATTATTACAGGAAGACGTGACTACAGCTAATGGGTTTCCCGTTAACGTAGTCACAACAGATTTCACAGGGAGTGACTCAGCGGGAATTCATGTGTACATGGATCAACAGATTCCCACCCTCGATTCTACTCCTCCCACTCTTAGTTCTGATTCTTACCCACCCGTAATTGAATTGAATCCCTTACCTGACTCACTCAAGTACGTGTTCTTGGGCTAAAGTGAGACAATCCAGTCATTATCAATGCCCACTTAACCCAAGAATAGGAGCATCAATTAATTTCTACACTTCAAGACCATAGGGCTGCTATCGGGTGGGGTGTTGCCGATCTCCGTGGTATTTGCCCCTCATTTTGCACTCATCACATTTACACGGATGAGGGGGTGAAGCCTTCGAGACAACCTCAAAGATGGCTAAACCCAAATATGCTAGAGGTTGTTAAGAAGGAGATCATCAAATGGCTGGATGTAGGCATTGTATATCCAATCTCAGACAGCCAGTGGGCGAGTCCGATTCAGATAGTGCCCAAGAAAGCAGGACTCACCGTTATAAAAAATGATAGTGCCTAAGAATCCATCCCGACCCGCACTACGACATCTTGGCGGGTCTGCATTGACTACAGGAAACTGAACACGGCTACCCAGAAGGATCACTTTCCTTTGCTGTTCATTGATCATATCTTGGAACGGTTAGCCAGACGCAGTTTCTTCTGCTTTTTGGATGGATACTCCGGGTATAATCTGGTAGCAATTAGCCTGGAAGATCAGGACAAGACCACATTCACATGCCCCTTTGGAACATTCGCCTTTAAGCGGATGCCCTTTGGCCTCTGCAACGCACCAGCGACATTTCAGCGTTGTATGATGGATATCTTCTCTGACATGATTGGGGATTATGTGGAGGTATTCATGGATGATTTCTCTATTTTTGGAGATGATTTCGTGTCTTGTCTTGATAACCTCACAAAGATCCTAAAACGATGTATTGAGGTAAACCTAGTACTATCCTGGGAGAAAAGCCACTTCATGGTGAGGGATGGTATAGTACTAGAGCACAAGATCTCCAAAAATGGACTCGAGGTCGATCGGGCTAAATGAGAGATCATCTCCCACTTACTGCCACCTAGCTCGGTCAAGCAGATTAGATCATTCTTGGGCCATGTTAGCTTCTATCGGAGATTTATACGCGATTTTTCAAAAATTGCGCGGCCTTTGACGAATCTCCTGGTTACCGATATCCCATTTGAATTTAATACCTCATGTCTCAACACCTTCGAGACTTTACGAAGCGCTGTTTCCAACTCCTCGATTCTCTAACAACCCGACTGGTCGCTTGATTTTGAAATGATGTGCGATGCTTCTGATTTTGCCGTCGGTGCTATTTTAGGCCAACGTCGGGAGAAACAACCTTTTGTCATATACTATGCTAGCAAGATGTTGAACGAGGCTCAGCGTAATTATACTGTCATAGAGAAAGAACTGCTAGCAGTAGTATTCGGGTTGGACAAATTCAGATCATATTTATTAGGGTCCAAGGTCATCATCTTCACTGACCACTCCGCCCTCCGGCACTTGTTGGCAAAGAAGGATGCCAAACCATGACTCATTAAATGGATCCTTCTATTACAGGAATTTGATATCGAGATCCGTGACAAAGCCGGGAAACAAAATGTTGTGGCGGATTACCTATCCAGATTGGACCCAGACCGCATTCCTTATTCCCTGCCTATCCATGAACAATTTTTGGATGAATCACTTTTGGCAATTCATTCTGTTGAGTTCCCCTGGTATGCGGATTTTGCGAACTACCTTGTTGCAGGAAAAATTCCCGTGAACCTATCCAAAGACCAGAAACTCAAATTCATTGCAGAGGCTAGATACTATCTCTAGGATGACCCACCGCTCTTCCGCATTGGAGCGGACCAGATTATCCGCAGATGCATCCCAGACTCTGAGATCCCCAGTGTGATCTTTCTGCCACAATGATGCGTGTGGTGACCATTTCTCAGGATGGAAAACCGCTGCAAAAATTTTGCAGTCGGGATTTTTTTGGCCAACATCTTCAAAGATACACATGATTACACCCAACGCTGTAAACGATGTCAATCGATCGGTTCTATGACCAGGAGAGACATGATGCCACTCCAATCCATCATGGTCGTAGAAGTGTTCGACGTCTGGGGCATAGATTTTATGGGCCCTTTTCCAAACTCGCATGGCTTCGAGTACATATTTCTAGCCGTTGATTATGTCTCGAAGTGGGTCGAGGCCATCCCGGCAAGACGGGCTGACCACAAGACCGTCATTTCTTTCGTACGGCAAAATATTTTCACGAGATTCGGAATACCCCATGCTCTGATTAGCGACGGGGGAAGCCACTTCATCCACGCCCATTTCAGGTTGTTATTAAAGAAATACGGGGTACATCATCGCATAGCCACCCTGTATCACCCGCAGACCAATGGGCAGGCTGAAGTATCTAACCATCAAATCAAGCTGATTCTCCAGAAGACGGTTAGACCAAACAGGAACGACTGGTCCGACAAATTAATCGATGCACTCTGGGCATATCGGACCGCATACAAGGCCCCACTCGGAATGTCACCCTATCGCATGGTATATGGCAAGGCCTATCACCTTCCTGTAGAGCTGGAACACTGCGCCTTTTGGGCGGTGCAAAAATGCAACCTCGACCTCGATGCAGGAGGTCGAGAACGGAAACTCTAGCTTAGCGAATTAGAAGAAATCCGGCGGGAGGCCTATGAGAATGCATTAATATACAAGGACAAGACCAAGGCCTTTCACGACCGCCACATCCGGAGGAAAGTATTCACGCCCAACCAGCGAGTCCGGTTATTTGATTCAAGACTGAAACTGTTTGTGGGGAAGCTTAAGTCCAAATGGACTGGCCCGTATGTTGTGATGCAACCATATCCTAATGGGGCAGTCCAGATCAAGGACCCCAAATCTGGGCATTTATTCACGGTAAATGGCCAGCGCCTCAAGCCATTTTTGACCCAGGAACCTCCTCCACCTGACGAGACCATTCATCTTAGTGAGGACGTGTGATTGAGTGTTCGCCCAGCTGGAGGCGTTAAACTCAGCATAAATAGATACCATTCGCCCCATATTCCACCATCATTTATATATAACCAATTTTATACATAGCATATTTTTCCTTTAGCATATTTCCTTGGCATAGTGCATGCTGACAGGTTGGCCGGTGCTGAATGTATAGTTGCAGGAGCAATTCCAGGTGACTTCTACCCACTCATCCTCTGTCAGCATTTATTTTCTTTTATATTCATGCATGAGGACATGCAAGAACTTAGGCATGGGGGGGTAGATATAGAAAATTTGAAAAAAAATTTATGCCAACACATGGGAAAACCTCGGAGCTGCATGTAAAACGTACTTTAGAACCTTAAATAAAAGAACAACCGACTCCACCTTCAGTGCTCGCATTGGAGCTAGAAATCGTCCGCAACAGCCACTTCTGACTCACCCGCTCACCTTTTATTCTAAATTTAGGGTCAAGCTGATTGTAACCCGATACGGAAAATTCACGAAGTACAAATTATGCGAGGTTACATGTCTATAGCATATATACATATTGCATTCATGAATAAGATTATTTTATCAAGAGAATGCATTAGGGAATTTATCCTTTAGTTGATTCCTGTAATCTGGAATCCAGTACAACTTTTCACACACACATAGAATTTGCAATGGATTCATGGTGAAGGCTGATAAACGTCTTCAGTCTGTCGAGAAGAAGTAGTGCTTCTTTTCCTAAACCCCTGGATAGTGTTTTGGGAGTCAGGCAGATTTTCTTCCAAAAATCCACCAAATAGTGTGAGATGAGACTAGAGTGTACTGGTGCTCTAAGAAGTAGTGCGAGGAATTTGGAATCCTAGATAATTAGGTGATGATACTTTGAGTTTAGACATAGTTTTCGCTCTCGGTTCCCGCGTATATATTGTGCGAAATTTTGAGAGCCACCGAATAAGGCATATACACGGAGAGCGAGTTTTCATAAAACTAGGGCTATGGTGGATGGTTACGACCATTCTTTACAGAATCCTCAGCTGAAGGAGGGTATTGATGTCAAGGTCAGAAATACACCGTCCTATCCGTCTCTCCCGGTGCCGTGAGTAGGCACTTCCACCAAATAAGCCACCCAATGTCTCTTGAGTACCACCAATCCCCAATAATGCCTCCTTAATAAAGTTCATGGAAGTATGCCAGTTGTGTTATGCTGAAAAAAAAAATTAAAAAAAAAAAGAGAAAAAGAAAAAGAAAAAGACTGATGAAAAGAAAGAAAAACTAAAAAAAAAATTAGAAAAAGAAGAAAAAAGAAGAAAAGAATGAATATTTAGTGTTTATCAAGGTAATACCACCAAATAAAATTGAGCTCCACCAAATATGGCCTTAACCCATTTTTCTTGTGTTTCTGATCGGCCGAATACTAGTTGAGAAATCCCGACTTAGTGTTAGGGTTATGAGAACTTAATTAAAGTGTTAATGCCTAGTGAGACCACCAAATACAGAACATACGTGTGAATCTAGTGAGGTTGTGAGATTTAAGAAAAAGAAAGAAAAAGAGTAAGAGAGAATGAATACAAAGGAATCAAAAGGGAGTATAGTTTTTCTCGTCTTTCTTTGAGTTGAGTTACTTAGTAATTCGGGAATTTGGATTCTGTAGTACTAGTCTCTATGTAGCACCAAGTGAGAATGAGCCACCAAATATATAATCCTTTCCCTCAGAGATTCTCTACCTAAGCCTAAAGCCGAGGTGGAATTCACAAAATATCTTGAATACCCCGAGGGAAGAAGTCCGCCTATCCCGCTAGAATTTTTACTAGGGGTCAAGTACAGGCTTTAGAGGTGTATTAGTTTTCACTCGAATCCATTGCAAAAGCTACATAGCTGCACCTTCACGATTGTCTGGATTTCTAGAGCATAGGATGAAAACAAACAGGAGAAAAATCTCTATGCAAGCACTTGATAAAATAACCAGTCCCTTAGGGACCCGTGCTGTAAATAATTTAGTCTTGCATTTGCTAAGGACTAGAAGGATTTAGGCATGGGGTATGATTGCGCAGCAATCATAAATCTTAATTGACCTAAATTAGGCTAGGACTTAGCATAAGTTAGGGTTATTCATGCATGCATACGCATTATCTACATCTTTACTGCTTTTCTTTAGCTATGCATAAAATAATGTTATAATGTGTTGATTAAGTGCATTATGTCGATTGTAGGGAATAAGCTGATCAGGAGCTGGATTTGAAGCTGGATCAGGAATAACAGGAGTTGTAGCAGAGCTGGAGCAGAAGGCCTAGTTTAGATGTAGGATAATAATGTAAGGGGGTTAAAAGTTTGGTATTCTATTAAGTAGGAATAAAGCAGTAAAATTTGAAGGGCTTAGGTCCATCCTAGCCCTAGGATAGCCTAGAGACGTCCCCAAGCCTTAGCCACCCTTAGATTAGGTCACAACAACCTAGGAAGCCCTAAAACCCTAGTTCCAACCCTCCTCTGGACGTTCAGATAAGTTTTAAGACGTCCAGGACCCTTAGCCAACTCCCGCACACTTCAAACCCACTTCTGTAGTGTTATTGGACGTCCAGACACTTTGTCAGACGTCTAATTTCTGCAGAATACCCAAAATAGAACTTGAAATCCTTCCTGACTCTGATTGGACGTCTAGACAACAAGTCTGGACTTCTGATTTTTGAGTATAAGACGTCTGATACTGCCCTCCAATTCCTGTTTTGAGATTTAAGCCTTGATCTTGGATCTCTAGGTCCCTAAACCCAATTCCAACCCCATAGGAACATAAATTAAGGTGCCCTAACCCTACTACATCACCTCTAGACCTCCCTAAGGACCTAATTAGGTCCTCACTAAACCTAATTAACTTGGATCTTAGTCAATTCCATTAGGCTATTTAATTGGACTCGTTGAGTCCAATTGAGCCCTCATCTCAGCACACACTGTCCAATTGGACTCAGTGAGAGTCCAATTGACCTAGACCTAACTTAATTGAGTTGTTTTACTCTCAATTAAGTTTCCACACACCCAATTAAACTTGTATTAAGTTTAATTGCACTTTACCTTAGTGAATTAGGGTTTATAACCCAAATTTGAGACCTACCTTGACCTAAACCCACTAGAACCCAACCTAATCAACCTAGCAACCTAAGTTTCGACCTAGACACACCTACACACACCCACCATCCACCCTCTCTCTCTCACTCTCCCACGAGCTCCCACCATAGGCCTCTCTAGAGAATTCCATAATTCTCTAGAGAGCTTCCCTTAGGTCTATAAAAAGACCCCTTGGGTGGCCATTTGCACCCATTCACTTCCTTGGCATCCATTCCACTTAGAATAGCCACTTCCATCTCCACTCCACCTCCACGAGTTGAGCACCACCATGGAGGCCACCATCTCCACGCCAGGAAGCTGGATCAGCTCCCCAACCTCTCTCCAAGGGCCAGCCTAAGCTCCATTGGCTGCCCCTCCTTCTCTCAACCACTCAAAGGCCATCGGGGACCACCCCTGAATGCCCTTCCATTCTGCTAGATTTAGATTATGCTCTTCGTATATTTACTGCGTTTATTTACTGCTTAGTAGCGTAGTCTTACTTCTCCCCCAATGATGCATGCAAAATGCCCCCATCGATTCTTGTATGCGATCATTTTTTGGTAGTTAGGTTTAATTTTCAAGCATTCATGTACAAGCTTTCCTCTAGATTTCCTTGTGCAACAACTCTCCAATGATGAATGAAATTTCACTTTATATATATGTCTCTTATGTGTTCGAAATCACCACGAGCTGGATGATTATCATATTTGCGTGATTTAAGTACCTGTTCTTTAATTGCCTATATATTATGCACCAGCATGTCGTTTAAATAAAGTAGAGCAGCTTTAAGATCGATTTCAAAAGCAAAAACAACGCCTCCCAGAGGCAAACGACCAAGACTCAAAGTCTCATTATTTTTACAAAACAATATCTTTGTTGGATTGTATTTCGCAACTATACTACGATGCTTTTATCAAAAATGCAATCTACGACTCTCCAACAACGTGGATCTGTTACCTAGGCTATTATCAGTTCACATTTGTCTGGATCTCTAAAGTTTTGAAATAAGAAAAGAAGAAATCTTCTGATTACTTACTATTTTTCATTTTTGCTAGGGACTAGCAAATCTTAGGCATGGGGGTATTTGATGAGTCCATTTTAATGGACTATTGTTATGCCTAAGTAATTCAATTCTAACATTGTATGTTTGTTAATAATCACATTAGGTCATTAAATGATTGCATATGTCGTTATTTAAGTTTACATTTATTCTATTGCTTATTATGTAATTATTTTATGTTTCATGCAGGTCCCGCAATAGCGCACTCATTACAGGCTAATAATTGGGAAGAAGAGGGAGGAGGATCAATTGTAGAAAAGAACAGGGTGTGAAAAGATAATTTCCCCCACACTAATATCTCAACCTACGGCCATCCTCCTTCAATAAAACCAAACAGCGTTGGCCATATTTAGTAAGGGATTTTGAAAATCCCTTGACTCACGGGGGGAGAGGAGATGGAGAGAGAGAGAGGCAGAGGGGCTTGAAAAAAGAGACCATCATGAAGTATTGCGTGCACTGTGGGGAGAGCGTGCACTGTGCTCACACCTTCCATCGCCTATCCACCGCACACCCTGCCACCAGCACCTTCACCAGGCCCTCTTCAACCACCCACCGCATGCAAGAGCCACAGTCATGCCCTTGCAAACGCAAGGCAATCCCTCACCGCACTGCCACAACCGTGCCCTTGTGCGTGTTCAAACCTTCGCCATCCTACCCTCATCGCACTACCACAGCCGCGCCCTCCACTGCTTGCCCACCTACCAGCCCTTGCAAGCGTTCCCCTACAGGCACTTGACCAGCCCTCCACCACCCATCGCGCCTGCAAGCACCAACCCCCACTGCACGCACTGCCACAACCATGCCAGCCCTTGCAAGCATGCCCCTGCAGGCACTGCACCAGCCCCCACTACACCTGCAAGGACCAGTGCCCACCGCACACACTGCTCCAGCACTCCCACCGCAAGCACGCTAGCCTGCACCCGCACCCTCACCGCCCTTGCTCACCCTGCAGGCGCTGCACCAAGACCCACCGCCCTTGCATGCCCTGCACCCACCCAAGCAGCCAGGCCTGCAGGCACGCCCTCGCCAGCGCCTGCAGGTAACCAGCCAAGCCTGTAGATGCCCATGCCCGTAGGCCGTAACCACCCGCAGGCGACCCATGCCAGCAGCCACTCTCGCACTCTCCCTAGCACACCCTTGAGCGTGCGACCCCAGCGAGCATCCGCGCGGGCTGCAGCAATCTCTCTTCCTCCTCTCCACGTGCGGTGCTCCTCCTCCAACATAGCCAACAGGCTGGCAGCAGTTCTCCACCGTCCGGCCACCGCGTCACCACCATCGCGAAGCACACATCGAGGCACACCACCCTGTCGACTCTCGCCGCCAATCGTGCAAGCCCGTCCAAGAGAGGAAGAGAGAGGAGAAATCCTTTGTTTTCTCCTCAATTAAAATTTACATTTCATGCCATTGCCATTAGATATTATTATTTTATTCAGGCCACATTGCATGGATGCACTTATAGTTTCTTGAATTTACTTCACTTGTGTTATGTGTATCATTTTACATTGAAATTCAAATCAGATTTGCATGCAAATCAAATTTACATGATATGTCATTGCACATGCATCATATACATATTTTTGGGAGCTTAATTCCTGATGTGAAAATTGCATAAATAACCCTGAACTTTTAAGGAAATTGCAAGCTCCATTTAAAATAGCATATTCCTCGCATTGAAGTCGCGAAAGTGTCTGCAAACAGTATATTCCTCTACTCATGAATTTATTGGTTTTATTCCTCCCTGTGGATGCGACATTTTTATTGTGGTAAAATTTGATATTTATTTTTGATTAAGAGATTCTCCACCACATAAAACACAACGACATATCATTCTATTACTTTCATAAATAAGCAAGAATCTTGACGTCAACTATCTGTTCATCCTTGACACTTAAATAAAGATGTCAAAATATCAAAAACAATGCAATGCATGCCTATCCTAGGAAATTCCTAAATGCAACCCAAAAACCCGATTGAAAAGTTAAAATCCTAAGAGCTAAGTGTGTTTTAAGGCATAAGAATGATGATAAATTGGCATTTATCACACCTCCATGCTTATATTTTTGCTAGTCTTTTAGCAAAACTGAATTTCGCAAGAATAATTTTTGGGAAATTTATTTTTTTTACTTTTGAGGAAAACATTACTACGGGACTTTTGTTGATTGAGAATAAGGAAGGATGGGATTTGTTAAAGATAAAACATCAAGATTCGTCTTTGGATTCAAGGGTTAGATTAATCAAGATCAATGTATCCTTCAAGAATTCATTAATTAATGCTTATCTAATTCAAATAACCCAAAATTATTTTCGTGGTTAAGACCTCCTTCGGTCATGAACCCGATCCATAGCTTATATAACTATAAAGAATCAGCTGTTAATGCTTGTGATTTGCCAACATTATTTGGATAACAAATTTATACGGTCGTGTTTTTTATTTTATTTTATTTTTTGTTCCCCTATGCTCTAGCCTCAAATTAGTCCTAATACAGATGTGTCGGGATCATCATTCCTGTTACCAATCCTTGAGGGAGCTCTGGCATCAGTACTTTAAGATAATACCATCTAAGACACTCCCCAGAAGCTCACAATCCCAAAACATAAAGTGGTGTAAAGGGTGCTCTAGGTGAACTCAAGTTCTTGGTCCAACGCAATGGGTAGAGCACCGTCCAAGACACCTGAGCCGCAAAATGTGCCTTAGTTCTCCATCTAAAGATATGGAATATAGATATAAAGCAATGCCGAGGTGGTAACATGTTGACATCACATCCTTAAAGGAGGTATTTTCCTCCTCGATGGTGGGAACTCACACCAATCATTTGCCTTGGACTTTCACTAAGGCCAAAACAAGGGACCTTATAAATATTTAAATGCTTTTGGGCTTGGGTTGTGTTGGCTTTGTGTGTGAAATGTTTGACACAAGATTTTCAAAGGGAATTTGTTAACACGGCTTGATCGTGTTTTAACAGTTAGTTATGTCATAGTATAGGTGACCAAGCGTTGTCAATAAATAAAAGTTTATTACTCGAAAACCTAAGTATCCAAGGTCGAACATAGGGAGCAATTGGAATTCATTACTAATCTCAAGAATGTAATTGAACACTTAAAGTTATTCAAAACCTAATTCAAAATATATATGCATGAGGTTAAGAGTCAAATGTGGCAAAAATAGAGAAATTGGATGTCTGATCCCATGATTAGACGTCTTAAAAAGATATTTTCTCCTGTCTGCTTCTTGTTCTTCTGACTTTCTCTGATTTTCCTCTCTTTCTTCTGTTCTTCTTTGGCCTTGTTTCTTCTCTGCAGTTCTCTTGCCTTTCTTCTTTCTTCTTATTTTCCTCTATCTTCTGCAGTTTCTTTCTCTTTCTTTTCTCTGCGGGCCATCTTCTTCTTCCTTCCTTGGCTCTGCTTCCCTTGGCTTCAGCTTTTCTTCTTCTTCTGCTTGTCTTTCCCTTTCTTTATTTATTCTTCCTTCTTCAGTTCCTCTTCTCTTTGGCTTCACCTCTTCCCTCTACCTTGCCTCTCCTGCTCTTTTTCCTCTACGAAGCTTCCTTCCTTCTTCTTCTCCTTCGCTTGCAGCGGCTAAGTCCCTGCTTCCTTCTTCAGTTCCTTCCCTGCACAAATCGAAGAGAGAAAAACCTACCCCTCTACCCACACCCACGTCTCTCTCTCTCTATATATCACTCTTCAGTACACTCTTCCCAGAGCCAAGTTATCAGGTTGGGTCGCGTGCCTGGGTCCAGGCACACCGACGTAGGTGTGGTGTGCGAGGAGTGCTCAGGAGGGTAGTCGGGTCAGGTCACCAGGTCCACGTGATGAGCTCACGGATGAGGTACTGTGTATAGGTGAGGAGGGACCTCACCCTAGTGTATTGGAGGCAACCAGACGATGGCACAAATTCAATTTAAAGTACTAAAGTGCCTTATGACTTACCAAGGTGGGACTAATGCTCACCGCTCTTTCTCGCGCGCCTGCAGTAGACCATTTCTCCAATTGCAGCAATTGCAGATCTCTCAGCGCCACTTGCTGGAACAGATGAATTCGCGAGATCTCCCTAAATCTGCTGCACCTGGAATCCTAAAGTCCTTCAACCTGGAGCGAGCGTGCAACCTCCTCGAGTCACCGCTAATGGCGGCTGAAGCTTAAACCCTTCTCAACACAAAACGAAGCTGGTAGGTGGCAGGCCGCAGGGTGGCCTAGGCATGCGTGTCTAGGTCGCTCTATGGCGGAACGGATGGGTTAGGTAGGGGGCCAGTTGTGGTGGTGTAGGCGATCTGTGGACGAGTGGAGGATGTTCAGTGGAGTGTGGTGGAAGTTGTGCAGTGGTTGGCTAGACGTGTGGGGTTGTGGAGTGACGGAAGCATCTCGTCGGAGGGTGGCTGAAGATGAGGACGATGGCGGTGGACAGCGGCAGTCGAGGAGCGTTTGGTGAAATAGGATGAGGGAAATGAAAGAGGGGATAGAGATGAACAGTTCTAACCTAACTAAGTGGATGAAGGGGGCGAGAGAGCAGCTGCCAGTACATACTGTCGCCAGGGAAGAAGGCATCTAGTGGAGGAAGACGGCGGCGACGATGAAGCTAGGGAAGCGTGCGCGGGTGCTACGCGATGAGGAGGAGAATGAGGAGGACAGCTCTGCCACTAGTATTGTGGCAGAGCGATGAGAAAGAGGAGGGGGGCTTGCCGGAGCTCGCTGGACCCCTTAGCCGGAGGAGAAGAAGAGGAAATCGAGGTGGAATTCCGGCCAAGTCAAGCTGAGGAGGTGCAGCCGGAGTTGGGGGTCAATTTATAGGCACTGGCAGGGACTCCTGTGCTTAGAAGACATGCTTCCAAGCACAGGAATCCTTGCCAGAGATGGAAGTCTATTAGGTACCCAAATCTCTCATGCGTTCGCATGAGAGATTGGGTGCAAATCTTAGATTAGGACCACGCTCAGATGGAAGGGAATTCTTAAAGAATCTCCCTTCCAAATCTGGGAGATCTCTGAGGAATCAGGCAGTATTCCCCCTCTATTCCTCGCCAGAGTTAGATTTCTCCCCATTAATGGTGGAGGGACCTGCTTGTAAGAGTGGCGAGGAAGTTAGGGGGGTTTATGCAATGGCTTTCAAAAGATAGGGACCAAAATGTAATTGGGTGTACTAATTTGCAAAGTAAGTCAAGATGACCTCCCCTTAGGTCCAAATTTTTGGTACAAACCTAATTTGGACCTAAGGAATCCAATGGTGAAGTTGGATTTTAGGTTTGACCACGTTTGATTGGACATTTTGCATAAAAATCCAAATTAGGTCAATTGATGAGTTAAGACCCTAATCTATGTCAAAATAGGTTCCAAAGGACAATCTGAAGGTTCTAAACCCTAGGGGATATTTTTCCATGAATTTTAGAGGGTTTAGTTGATTTTTATCCTGACCAGAACCTTGTTGAATTAAGCAGGTCTGTTTTAGGGTTACAAGATGCATTTAATTCCTTGTTTGCAGATAAACCCATTTCTGATTGAACCAACCCACTTTTTATCTTATTCAGACCATTTGACCTATGTTTTGCCTCTGAGAAATCCCGTTTATGTACTGCAATGGTAAAATTGCAGTTTTACCCTTTATTTCATGTTTTCTTCTCAGAACACTTATTCCTTCAATTAAACCCTTCTCTAGGTTATGTGGGAGCTTTTGTTCTCTTTCTTGGATCAAAATGAGCTAGTTAGGGCTCATGATGAGGCTCTCATCAGAATATAAGTTTTTGGGTCAAAAGCTAAACCAAGTACTATCCAAGTTGCTAAATAAAATCAGGTTACCTGAATCATCAAAAGTTCAAGAGGAATTTTTCAAAGGATACCTGATCTAGTCTAAGATAGACCCAAAAATTCTAACAAATGGATCCGCATCTTTGTCCCTAGTTTGTTAAAGATTAATCCTAAATTTTCAACCTTAGTCCCGAATTTTCAAAATTCCTTAAAAAGTGTTTTATGATTTTTCCAATTTTTTTATGAAAATACATGCAAAAAGATATTTTTGTAATTTTTTGGGTTTTGAAAATCTTGAAACCACCATCAAAATTTAAAACACCCACCCATGCTTGAGATATGCAATGTCCGCATGCATAAGGGAAAAGATGTCACTTGAGTGAAAAGGTCGGGATCATGATGGTCAAAACCTTATAAAAGAAAGAAAAAAAGAAAGTAGGAAAAATAGTGGGTTACCTCCCACCTAGGGCTGTCTTTTATGCCTTTTCAGCTAGGCGTAGGGTGTAGCACAGATGGTGGAAAATCATGAAAGAAATTGGACACTTGAATGCCCTTATGAATAAGATCTTCTTCTTAGTCCCCTAAAAGATAAGTGGTAGAATTAAGGGGACTAGAATGAGATGGAAAAGTAGATAGATAATTCGAGTTTGACCAAGGTTGTATATTAGAATATAGGCTAAACTCAGAACAGGAAAGTTGCAGGTCAAGAGATAGGTAAAGGTTAAAGGGGTTAGGTGAAATCAAAGGGGATGGTATTAAATTACGAAGGGGGTTAATGTAAGGTAAGTCTCCATGTCATTTGCATCTTTAACCACTACTTCCACATCAGACTCCAAATCATTAAAGAAATTGTGGTATGAATTGGTCAAAGGATAATAAGAATCGACAAGCATTATTTCTTCCACCAATTCATTTATTTTAGTGTCAGAATCCTCAAAGAAATCATCATCATGGAATCTCTTGGAAACTTTGAAAATATCCAAAGTAATTGTTTGGCCAACACAAGTAATGTCCATTTGACCGATATGACAATTAATATTCACTTTTGTGGTGGCCAAAGAGGGTCTTCCAAGGATAATAGGGGCATTAATCAGAGTCTCAGGCACCTCAATGTCAAGGGCTAGAAAGTCGATTGGGAATACACAGTTCTGGACCTTGACAAGCACATCCTCGACAATCCCCTTTGATTTAATTGAAGATCAGTCAGCTAATTGAAAAGTGACCTCAGTAGGCTTTAGGTTACTGATCTTAAATTCATTGAATAAAATAGTGGAGATGATATTAACAGAGGCACTTAGGTCAAGGACACAGTTAAAAGTTGTGTCATCAATGCTCACCGAAATGAGAGGTGCGCTCGGGTCTTTCATCTTAGGAGGCAGCTTGCTCTGGATGACAGAACTTATTATCTCAGAAAGATGCACTCTACCAAGATTTTTGGTCTACCTTTTTGGACTACAAATATCTTTCAAAATTTTTGCAAAGGTAGGGATATCTTTAATTGCATATAGGAGAGTAATATTAATTTATACTTGCCTAAATAAATTTGTGAGTTCCTCAGTTGTGGGCTCGGTCTTCTTTCTTTTGTTGGTGGAGTGTAGAGCTTGGGGAAAAGGGATGGGAGCTTTTCCTTTGAAATATTGTTCTTTTTCTTTTTCTTCCTGAGTTAGGGGGGAAGGAGAGTCAACTTGCACAGGTATAGGGTGGGTTTCATGTGTGGGGTAAGAGGGTCCAGGATCTTCAATTGTTTTCCCACTCCTCAAGGTTACTGCATTTACAGTGTGGTTGTTTCTGGGAGGAGGTCGGGGGACCTGGTTTTTATTAAAACCTGGGGGTTGCTGAGGTGCTGGCTGGATAGGAGGCTGGTGATAGTGATGGGGATTTCTACTTTGGTATTTGTTCCTTTGATTGTTAGGGTTGGCCATGGATTGAGATGGTAAATTGCCTATAGGCTTTTGATCAAGTGTAACCCTAATTTGATTTTACACATTAGTAACAATGTGGGTCACTTCAGTCATTTGGTTTTTCATACCTTGCAGGGTTTTCATAACATAGGTATTAATATCGTCTTAAGGAATTCTAGGTTGGTATTGATTTTCTCCATGAACCCAGGGTTGGTTAGGTTTTTGATAAGAAACTTGATTAGGAGTTTTCTGAGAGAAGTTCAGGTTATTCCCCTAATTTGTATTGGGGGGATTTATAAAGTACTCCTGGAGGGTGAAAATGTTTTCTGTAATAGGGCTAGGTGTGTTATGTTGTCCATAAGCAAATGTCTCAATCCAGTCAGGTATAGCCTTAGAAAAATAATTAGTCTCAGCTGGGACAGCACCGACATTATGCAAGTGTTCTCTCCTCAACAAGTTAGGCGTGGGTGAGGGTGAAGTCAGTTTTTGAAAGTTTATTCTTTCCTAAATTTTTTTCTGGTTGATCTACATTTGGTTTAGTCTCTAGCCAATCAATTAGATGACATCTTGAGTAGCAGGAACTGATTGGCCATAGGTGCCTATCTCATGGACACCAAATGTAGGGTTAGGGTTTCTTCCAAATGTGCTCATGGATGCATGATTGAATGAGTTTTCACTCATTTCTTCGAATAATTGACTCACTTTCAGCATCCTTATTTAAAAAGTTGCCACCGCATGAGGCATTCACAAATCATCTCAATTGATCTTCTAGTCCATGATAGAAGGTATGCACTTTCTGCCATAATGGTACCTCATGATGTGGACAACTTCTTAGGAGTTCCTGAAATCTCTCCTAGGATTCATGAGGAGATTCATTAGATTTTTGTTGGAAGGTTGTAATAAATTGATGCAAGGCATTTTTTAGAAATATGCTTTTTAGTTGAGGCTAGGTATTGATGGGTATGTCGATGGAACCAATAGGTGGCCTTATCTTTAAGAGATAGAGGGAATAGTTGCATTAACCATAAATCTTCTCACACATTACGAGAATGGGTCATTTGTGCGAGGATAGTGAGTTCCTCAACATGGCTAAACGGCTCTTCCATTGGAAGGCCATGAAAATTCTTAATTAGGTTTAGAATTGCTGCTTTATCTTGAAGTACCCTTCTTGCATGACCACCCCTGCTCTGTCCTCATAGTTGGAAGGATCATAGAAATCCTTAAAAGGAATGACAAGCTGCTGAGGGGGTGACTGATTGGGCCTTTGGTTGGCTAGGTTCGTGATAGTCTTAGCCAACTGTTAATTAGCTTGTAGTTGAGCTAGTTTCTCAACCATCATGTATAAGGGCTTGATTTTGTTGATTAGGCATCTTAGCATTAGGCAACATTTCAAGATTAGGAAAGTTAGGGATGGGGATATTGTTTAAGCGAATTCGTTGTTGTTTAAGAGATGCATCATAGTATAGGACAAAATAGCTCAAATCATTTAAATTTATAACTTAGAATTACAAAAGAGTCCGAGGTCAAACACAGGGAGCAAATAATAGAATTCACAACACTAATCTTTAATTGAAATGGATGAGCACAATAAACAAATGCTATAGAAGATATTCAATGAATCAAATACTCAGAAATATATTCATTAAGAACCATTGTATGATGGACCAAAAAGGAAAGAGAATAGAAACAATGATGATTTGAATCACCACTTATCCTCTTTAATTAAGCATGCATTCAATTACTCAATTCATTCAAATCGGAATTCAATCTTAGGTTCTTAAATTATTCAATAGTGACTAGAACCAAATCATATCAGACGTCTTAATAGAACACAAGGATCTTCAAAGAGCCTTCCTCTTCTTTCTCAAAGCCTTCAGGGACTTAAGGCATTCTTCCTTCTTCACAAGCACGGCCTTCTCTTCCTTCTCAAGCATAGGCATAGAGCACCACTTTCCTTCAGAGGCTTTCCCTCTTCACAGCACAAGGGAACAACCTTCTCTCAGCAGCTAAGTGTTGCACAGGGTCAAGCCTTCAAGAGAAAAACCCTCCCTGTTTGTGGTGTAGATTGCGTAGAAGATGAGCACGTTGTAGTATAGCACGAAATATGTCTCGAACAAATAATTACTGGAACTAGTGAGTCCCAGTCGATCACAGGGAGGCAGAAAGCACTTTTGATTTCATATGTTTGTTCTCAATATGATTAATGAATAATAAAAACAATCAATCACAATATCCACATCACAAAGAAATTGTATTTGATATATATGCAATATACTAAAAACATGAATGTAAACAACTACTACTGTAACAAAATAAGAGCACCGTGGGTGGTCTGTGGTGGCCTTTTGGAGAGGTTGGGAGAAGCAGCAACGATCTGTCGAAGTGGCCCAACGGACGCTTCAGATGGAGGTGTAGAGATGGATGCAAAGAAGACTAGAATAAGAAGAGAGAGAAGGTGTAGGAGGAAGAAGAAGAAATTCTAAAGAATGCCTTTCAAAGGGGGCCATTAGGCCTCTTTTTATAGCTTTAGTGAAGGGCAATTAAGGTGTTTGGCCCTTTAAATCCATGTAAAGGCTTTAGATTAATCAAATCCATTGATCGGGAGATCAACGACCCTGATTAAGCGTTCCAAATCCTTCTGTTATCTTCAATTTAATCTGGTGCTGCCATGTGGCAACCGCTCGAGTATCTATCCTCCATCGCATGGCTGCAGATCTCCTCGCATGTGCCTTCGTTTCATCTCCCTCGCCGCTCGCCTCTTTTGAGTGCCAGATCGTTAGTCGTCCAATCGTAACGCATGCAACAAACGCACCTTTTAATCTTAAAGCGCTCGCATGCGCGTCTCTACACGCATCATCGCGTGCGTCCTTGATCTAGCACCTCCGCATCCACACCTCCTCTGCTCGATGCTGATCCAATGGTTGAATTTCGTCTGCGAGTGTGCGTCTCCTAATCATGCTTCGATCCCGCATCGCCCGCTGTCTTTTAAGTGCCCTCTCCGCTGCACTACTCGTGCGGATTGTCACGTCTTCCATTTCCTGTGCGGCTGCCCTCGGCCGTTGGATCGGAATCCAACGGTCGAGATATCTCCTATGCGTGATGAGGCGGCTGAAGGCAGGCGATTTGGCTGCGTCACAGCTGTTGGATGGAAATCCAACAATCGACGGTTCCCCTTTCCAGATTATGGCATGGTGAGGGGCGGCTGTGATGGCGCCACGTGGCACCATCATGGTCGTCCATCTCCTTGTATCTGATGATGTAGGCCTCCGATTAAGTTGATTTCTACGCCGTTGGACTACGAACGTCGATCCAGATCCATCTGTGCGGTTGGATTTATCACTTGAGGTCCGGATATACTTCAATTTCCCCTTGGCTCCTGCTGAAGGTTCTACCCTTGTACTAGGAGGGGGTGAGATTAGCGTAACAAAAAAAAATGCGGAATTGAAATATATAAAGCAATCTCACAAAATAAGCAATCACAAAATGTGCACAAGTAATTTTTAGGTGGAAACCCAAACCGGGTGAAAACCACCACCTAACCCTCTCGAGTTAGGATTTTTCGATCAACCTAGTTGATCAAAATCCACTAAATCGAATCACTTAAAACGAGGGTGATTCAACCTCAATACAACCACGCTACAAGTACGAGGGTAGCGTTCCTCAACCCCTTCTCTCCACGAGAAGGATTTTGTCCCACGAAGGAGACGGGAATTCGCAAAGCGAATACCCAACCAAAATAACAAAGATAAAATAAAACAACAGGTCCTATAGAGCCAACAAAGTAATTAAGAACCTAGCTTCTATAGGAAATAGGAAACTCCCCTTTGCAAGGAGTGCGTCGACGATGACGCGGTGTGTGTGCCACGCGATGGTGCTACGTAGCTCTCGTGAACAACAGCGGGAGAGCGGGCGCGCAAACTGTTTGATGCTCTCAAGATGTAGAACTTGAGCTTGGAGAGCAAGAACTTCTTGGACACAAGAGTGTGAAAGTGTGTAGCTAAGTGTATCCAAGTGTATTTCTAAGTGTCTCTTATGTGTTTTTGTGTTGCAAAGGCTCCCCTCTATTTATAGAGGCCTTAGGAAGGCTTTGGAAGGCTTAGAAAGGGTTCTATAGCCGTTGGGAACAAAGTCCAAGAGAATCAGGCCGAAATCAGGACAATGATTACATTTGACAGGGTTATCAGACGTCTAACTCTGGCATCAGACGCCTGGAAGGCCACTTTAAGACGTCTGATTTCAAGGTCAGACGTCTGATTCTATGCGGGTTTCTCCCTGCCTTGAATCAGATCTAAACAGGATTTTTGTGCAAGTCCATCAGACGACATATAGGACGTCTGGCACTATGTCTGGACGTCTGGAAACCTACTTTTACTGTGGGAATTGATTTCCAAACGTTGCAACGGCTAGAAAATCTCTGAGAAGAGATTTTGGGTCAGCCGAGGCAAAACGGTCATTTATCAGACGTCTGGAAAGACCTAAGGATGTCTGATAAGGCTCTAACGGTCATAATCTTGACTGTCTGCTAAGCCAGCCAACGGTCCACTAATTGAACGTCTGTCAAAGCCATCAGACGTCTTCTAAGACATCTGGACTAAGGTCTGGACGTCTGATTTCATCAAACAGAACTAGCTATGTCCAGCCTAACAGTTATCAGACGTCTGAAACAACAGTCAGACGTCTTACAATACTTTATCAGACGTCTGATTTTGGAATTAGACGTCTGGAAGTGCTGTTTGAACCCTATATTGGTTTTCTAAGTATTCTACAGAAAACCTAAGTATCCTAGGGTGGTGCCGGTGTTCCTAGGACTACTGTTAGGGTTCTTTGAGGCTCTTTAACATAAAATATCTAAGGAAATAAAGAGCAACAAAAGAAACGAAAAATACAACAAGTACAAAAGAAGGAAATCTATCATATTCTTCATTTCCTTCCATCTTCAATCTTTCGCTCCACGCGAACCTCCTCTGTTTTCCGTCAAGCTCCTCCAATCCGTCCTGGATGCGAGCTCGAACTCCGTCTAAACACGTCCACATTTGCAATTGACCTGAAATCTAGGACTCAAATTGTAAATGTTAACTAACACGTGTTTTGTTATCATCAAAACAAATGATCGTGGTGCTTTAGCACCAACAATCTCCCCCTTTTTGATGATGACAAAACCGTAAATAATAATGCAGAAAATCCTCCCCCTTTTTGACATTATCAAAAAGGTTTAATTGGTTTTATATTTCCTATAACTCCCCCTTAAAACATGCTCTTCTATGAGTTTATTTTAACAAAGGTGATATTCTCCCCCTTTTTGTAACAACAAGATAGCTATTATTTTTCTCCCCCTTACTAAAGGAAATTTAGCTAACTTGCATCTCCCCCTTAAAAATTGACAATTAGCTCATCATTTTTTAACTCCCCCTATCTAAATGCTTATGATAAAAAGATAGGGTTAAGAATTTTACCTCACCTACCATGGCCAATAAAATGGCCCGAATGGCGGTGGTGGATGCCACATCGGATGGGGCTCCCATCCGTAGCTTGGAGGCCCGGGCATTGGCGCCGGTCTCCAATCTGGCGGTCGACGTGCAGCGGGTCCGTCGTTTGTTCGTCGTCTCGTCGGTCTTCTTGTTCTCCTCCTTGGTCTACCCCTTAGTTCTCCTAACTCAAGTTGACCAGCCTTGAGTTTGTAGGTCCAGTCCTGTGTATTGTAGTTATCCCTGAATCCTACAAAACAAGATTCCAGATTTTTCTTCGGTATCCAAGTAAGCTTGGATCCGGATTTGTTAGTGGGTCTCCTTGACGGAGATCCTATCTCAACCTTAGGGCTATAAAACTTGTCTACTTTGTTGATTAATTTGTTAGAATTTTCCCTAAGACATGCAATTTCTTTTCCTATAGTTTGCATCTTAGTCTTTAAATTAGAAATTTCTAACTTTAGACTATCATTTTCCTCAATCAATTTAGTATTTTCATTGATTAAATTTTTATTTTCTAAAAGCAGGTTATTATCCTTAGGACTAGTTTCTATGTCCTTAAGTTGTTTTTCTAACCTATCATTTTCATTTTTAAGAAAACTAAGGTTCTTTTTAATGCTTTTATTTTCTATCCTAAGTGATTTACTAATCTCAAAAAGTTCATTAAATGCTTCTTGAAGATCGATATTTACCTCGTTGTCGCTGTCGTCGCTTCCACTTTCGCTGTCGCTGTTGGTTCCTCTGGCCATGAAACCAAAGCAAGTGGTTTCTTCTTCTTTTTCTTCTTCTTCTTCCTTCGAGCTGGAATCCTCATGAGTGCCTTCCAACCTCCTCCATATCTCGTGGGCGGTGGTGCACTATTGGATTCGTTCGAATTCCTTCAGACTCAATGCACAGTACAAGGCATTCATTGCCTTTGAGTTGAGTGAGAGCTCTAGAATCTGCACCTACGAGTACCCTCCTTGGGGTCGCTTCGGGATCTCGTATGGGGTTTCACAACATCCCCATACCTCGAATTCAGTGGCTTGGAGCCACGTCTTCATCCTCAGCTTCCAGTAGCTGTAGTTGTTCCCGTCAAAGTAGGGCGGACGGGTTGTGGACTGCCCTTCGGAAATTTTGATCGCTGATGTGCTTCCCTCCATTTGATCTCTTGCCGGGTGTTACTCCGATCTCGCAAGACCTGCTCTGATACCAATTGAAGGTTCTACTCTTGTACTAGGAGGGGGTGAGATTAGCGTAACAAAAAAAAATGCGGAATTGAAATATATAAAGCAATCTCACAAAATAAGCAATCACAAAATGTGCACAAGTAATTTTTAGGTGGAAACCCAAACCGGGTGAAAACCACCACCTAACCCTCTCGAGTTAGGATTTTCCGATCAACCTAGTTGATCAAAATCCACTAAATCGAATCACTTAAAACGAGGGTGATTCAACCTCAATACAACCACGCTACAAGTACGAGGGTAGCGTTCCTCAACCCCTTCTCTCCACGAGAAGGATTTTGTCCCACGAAGGAGACGGGAATTCGCAAAGCGAATACCCAACCAAAATAACAAAGATAAAATAAAACAACTGGTCCTATAGAGCAAACAAAGTAATTAAGAACCTAGCTTCTATAGGAAATAGGAAACTCCCCTTTGCAAGGAGTGCGTCGACGATGATGCGGTGCGTGTGCCACGCGATGGCGCTACGTAGCTCTCGTGAACAACAGCGGGAGAGCGGGCGCGCAAACTGTTTGATGCTCTCAAGATGTAGAACTTGAGCTTGGAGAGCAAGAACTTCTTGGACACAAGAGTGTGAAAGTGTGTAGCTAAGTGTATCCAAGTGTATTTCTAAGTGTCTCTTATGTGTTTTTGTGTTGCAAAGGCTCCCCTCTATTTATAGAGGCCTTAGGAAGGCTTTGGAAGGCTTAGAAAGGGTTCTATAGCCGTTGGGAACAAAGTCCAAGAGAATCAGGCCAAAATCAGGACAATGATTACATTTGATAGGGTTATCAGACGTCTAACTCTGGCATCAGACGTCTGGAAGGCCACTTTAAGACGTCTGATTTCAAGGTCAGACGTCTGATTCTATGCGGGTTTCTCTCTGACTTGAATCAGATCTAAACAGGGTTTTTGTGCAAGTCCATCAGATGACATATAGGACGTCTGGCACTATGTCTGGACGTCTGGAAACCTACTTTTACTGTGGGAATTGATTTCCAAACGTTGCAACGGCTAGAAAATCTCTGAGAAGAGATTTTGGGTCAGCCGAGGCAAAACGGTCATTTATCAGACGTCTGGAAAGACCTAAGGACGTCTGATAAGGCTCTAACGGTCATAATCTTGACTGTCTGCTAAGCCAGCCAACGGTCCACTAATTGGACGTCTGTCAAAGCCATCAGACGTCTTCTAAGACGTCTGGACTAAGGTCTGGACGTCTGATTTCATCAAACAGAACTAGCTATGTCCAGCCTAACAGTTATCAGACGTCTGAAACAACAGTCAGACGTCTTACAATACTTTATCAGACGTCTGATTTTGGAATTAGACGTCTGTAAGTGCGGTTTGAACCCTATATTGGTTTTCTAAGTATTCTACAGAAAACCTAAGTATCCTAGGGTGGTGCCGGTGTTCCTAGGACTACTGTTAGGGTTCTTTGAGGCTCTTTAACATAAAATATCTAAGGAAATAAAGAGCAACAAAAGAAACGAAAAATACAACAAGTACAAAAGAAGGAAATCTATCCTATTCTTCATTTCCTTCCATCTTCAATCTTTCGCTCCACGCGAACCTCCTCTGTTTTCCGTCAAGCTCCTCCAATCCATCCTGGATGCGAGCTCGAACTCCGTCTAAACACGTCCACATTTGCAATTGACCTGAAATCTAGGACTCAAATTGCAAATGTTAAATAACACGTGTTTTGTTATCATCAAAACAAATGATCGTGGTGCTTTAGCACCAACACCTGCTTCTTCTACGGACTCCCTAGGGTGCTACGGGAGTCTGATTGATGCGCTCTTGGAAGTGTTGGATTCCCGTTATTATTCCAAATAGATCCGTAAGGTTGGATCGATCATCCGTAGCCCTAGATTACCTGGAACTATTAATACCTCTCAAATAGCACATTATTATGTATAAAACATATAAATCATCTAAGATGCAAAGTACGATGTGTATGCATGCAGATGCCCATGTTAAGCTAGGTTCTACCTTAATTCAGGCGAATTATGGCCTATGATTACTGCGCAATCATACCCCCATGCCTAAATCTTGCTAGTCCCTAGCAAGTGCAAGACTAAATGCATTTTATCAAGAGTTTACTAAAGGTTTATTTCTTTTTGTTTCATCCAAAAATTCAGAATCTAGATAACCATGAAAATATAATGTTGTAGCTTCTGCAATGGATCCAAGCGAAGAGTGGATACACATTTAAAGTTTGTACTTGACCCCTAGTAAAATTCTATTGGGATAGGCAAACCTCTTCTCTCAGGGATATAAACTATTCTCTGATTTTAACCCCATCTTTTGGCTTAGGTAGAAGATGTCTAAGTTAACTGGATTTGTATTTGGCAGCTCACTCTCTTTTGGTGCTACATGGAGACTGGTATTTCAAAATCTAGATTATTAGATTATTGAATAACTTAACTTAGAGAAGGGCTGGAAAACTTTGTTCTCCTTAATCTTTTGTACTTTTTCTTTTCTCTCTTTCTCTCTCTCTCTTTCTTTTTCTTTTTATTCCTGAGCTCACATCTTACCAAATTTGCAACTGTATTTGGTGGTCATACATGGCATTACACTTTAATTATATTCTAATAACCCACGACTAAGTCAGACTCCTTAGCCCGTATTCAGGAGGTCAGAAATATAGAAAAATAGGTTAAGGCTGTATTTGGTGGTTTGTGGGGATGGTAGGTGTTTTTGCCTCAAAACATTTTGACTTACATAACTCAAACTTCTTAACATAACACTTTTTTTCACAAGCAAATATCTCTTTTGTATGCTTTTTCTTCTTGTTTTTTTTTATCAACATATATATATCTACTGGCACAATGGCATTACCAACATAACATAATGCAACAATTCAACATGACATACATACTTTTATTCATGAGGCATTATTTGGAATTTTTGGGGATGACTAAGAGGATCTCGGGTGGCTTATGTGGTGGAAGTGCCTACTCTTGGCATCGGGTAGGGAATGGATAGGATGACGTTTTTCTGACCTTGACATCAGTACCCTCCTTCAGCCGAGGATTTTGTAGAGGACGGTCATGACCATCCACCTCAGTCCTAGTTTTATTAGAACCCACTCTCTGTCTTTTTACCTTATTTGGTGGCTCTCGTATGGAATTTCTCACAGAATGAGTACGCAAGAACTGAGAGCGAAAACTATGCCCATCTCCGAGTGTCATTATTCAATTATTAAAGATTAAGGATTCCTTACACTAGCCTTAGAGCACCAGTAGACTCTCTACTCTCATCTTACATATGTTTTGCTGGATCTATTAGGAGATGGTTCACCTGACTCCTTGATTGCTGTCCAAGGGTTCAAGAGAAGAAGCAATGCTTCTTCTTGACAAACTAGAGATGTTTATCGATTTTCATAGTGGATCCATTGCAAATTCTACAAGCAGATGTGAGGTTATACTAGATTCTAAGCTTAGGAATCTACTAAAGAATAAATCTTTAATAAAACCTCTTGATAAAACAATCTAATCCCCTACTTGTTGGCAGAAAACTTTCAGTTTTTATGGACTACCCCCCATGCCTAAGTGTTTGCATGTCTTCATGCATGAATAAAAGAAATAAGGCACGGCGTATGTGGATAGAAATCACCTGAAATTGCTTTTGAGTTGTCATTCAGCTCATGCCATCACTGCAATGCCATACACAATATGCAAAACCAATATGCAAAACATTATGCGAAAATAAAATATGCTATGTATATATGGTATGTACATATGTATACATGTTGAGTTAATGCCTCCAGCTAGGCAACTCATCAGTCACACATCCTCAAGAAGATGTATCATTTCGTCAGCAGGAGGAGGTTCTTGGGCAAAGAATGGTTTGAGGCGCTGGCCATTAACCATAAAAACATGCCCAGATTTTGGGTCTCTAATTTGGACCACCCCGTTAGGATGCGGGTGGACCACCAGAAATGGCCTAGTCCACTGGGACTTGAGCTTTCTCGCAAAGAATTTGAGTCACGAGTCAAACAACCAGACCTGCTGGTTAAGTGTGAACTCCTTCCTTCGGATGTGTTGATCATGGAAAGCTCTTGTCTTGCCTTTGTATATTTTTTCATTCTCGTAAGCTTTCCACCTGATCTCCTCTAACTCACTGAGATGGAGATTCCTTTCATAACCTTTAGCCTTGAGGTTAAAATTACACTTCTGCACTACACAAAAAGCACGGTGCTCCAGCTCCACAGGAAGGTGACAGGCCTTTCCGTACACCATGCGGTATGGTGACATTCCGAGCAGGGCCTTGTACGTAGTCCGATATGCCCATAGTGCATCAATCAACCGATCGGACCAATCCTTCCTATTAGGTCTAACCGTCTTTTGAAGGATAAGCTTGATTTGACAGTTTGATACTTCAACCTACCCATTAGTCTATGGGTGATACGGGGTAGCAATGCGGTGCTACACCCCATATTTCTTCAATAGTGACCTAAAATGGGCATGGATGAAGTGACTTCCCCCATCACTTATCAGGGCATAGGGAACTCCGAATCTTGCAAAAATGAATTCCCCAACGAAGGATATAATAGTCTTATGATCGGCTCATCTTGCTGGAATAGCTTCGACCCACCTTGGGACATAATCTATTGCGAGGAGTATGTACTCAAAGCCATGCGAGTTTGAGAAGGGGCCCATAAAGTCGATGCCCCAGACATCGAATACTTCTACGATGAGAATGGATTAGAGAGGCATCATGTCTCTCCAGGTCATAGAACCGACCACCTGGCACTGCTTATAGCACTTGGCAAACTCGTGTGTTTCTCTGAAAATGGTCGGCCAGAAAAATCTCGATTGCAAAATCTTAGCAGCGGTGTTTCGGCCCGAGAAATGTTCTCCACAAGCATCGTTGTGGCAGAAGGATAGCACACTAGAGATTTTCGAATCAGGGATGCATCTACGGATGATCTGATCAGACCCAATGCAAAAGAGCAATGGGTCATCCCAAAAAATAGAATTTAGCCTCTGATATAAATTTGAGTTTTTGATCCTTGGATAATCCCACAGGTAGCCTGCTTGTGATGAGATAGTTTGCTATATCATCATACCAAGGAAACTCAATAGAGTTGATGGATAGCAGAGACTCATCCGGAAAATGGTCTGATATCGGTTGGGAGTACGGAATGTAGTTTGGGTCTAGCTGAGAAAAGTGATCTGCCACAACATTATGTGCTCCGGCTTTGTCACGGACTTTGACATCGAACTCTTGCAAAAGAAGGATCCATCTGATAAGGTGGGGCTTGGCGTCCTTCTTTGCCAACAAATGCCGGAGGGCGGAATGGTCAATGTAGATGATAACCTTAGACCCATGTATGACTTGAATTTCTCCAACCCAAATACCATAGCTAGCAATTCTTTCTTAGTGGCAGTATAGTTATGCTGAGCCTCGTTCAGCATTTTGCTAGCGTAGTATATTACGAATGGTTGGTGCTCCCGACACTGGCCAAGAATGGCTCCAACAGTGAAGTCAGAGGCGTAACACATCATCTCGAAGTCGAGCGACCAGTCTGGGGGTTGGAGAATAGGTGCACTTGAAACAATGCTTCGCAAAGTCTCAAAAGCACTAAGGCACGAGGAGTCAAAATTAAAGGGCATGTCGGATACCACAAGATTCGTTATTGGACGAGCAATTTTCAAGAAATCTCGAATGAATCTTTGATAAAATCCGACATGCCCTAAGAATGATCTGATTTGCCTAACTGAGCTAGGCGGAGGTAATCGTGAAATGATTTCAGACTTAGCTCAGTCGACCTCGAGTCCATTAGAGGAGATCCTATGACCTAGTACGATGCCATCCCTCACCATAAAATGGCTTTTTTTCCCATGAAAGTACTAGGTTAACCTCTATACATCTCCTCAAGATCTTTGTGAGGTTATCAAGACAAGATGAGAAATCGTGTCCAAACACAGAGAAGTTGTCCATGAACACTTCTATGCAGTCCTCGATCATGTCTGAAAAGATGGCCATCATGCATCGTTGAAAAGTAGCTGGTGCGTTGCAGAGGCTGAAAGGCATCCGCTTAAAAGCGAATGTTCCAAAGGGACATGTAAAAGTTATCATGCCTTGATCTTCCGGGTTGATTGCAACTTGATTGTACTCGGAGTATCCATCCAAAAAGCAGAAGAAACTACGCCTGGCTAGCCGTTCTAGAATCTGATCAATAAAGGGTAAAGGAAAATGATCCTTTTTGGTAGTCGAGTTTAGCTTCCTATAATCAATGTAGACCCGCCAAGAAGTCATGGTGCGGGTTGGGATGGATTCGCCCAATTCATTTTTTATTACGGTGAGTCCCACCTTTTTGGGCACTATCTGAATGGCACTCACCCACTGGCTGTCGAAAATAGGATAGATAATGCCTGCATCCAGCCATTTAATGATCTTCTTGACAACCTCCAACATATTTGGATTTAGGCGCCTTTGACATTGTCTCGACGATCTCACCCCTTCACTAATGTAGATATGGTGAGTGCAATATGAGGGGCAAACCTGTGGAGATAAGCAATGCCCCACCCGATAGCAGCCCTATGTGCATGCAGAATAGAGATCAACTGGTGTTCCTGATCTGGAGTCAAGTGAGCATTGATAATCACGAGATATGTCTCACTTTCTCCCAGAAACACCTACTTGAGCAAATCAGGTAAGGGTTGTAAGTCAAGTAGCGGAGGGTGGCGAGGGGGTTCATGCAAGGGAGGAGAGGAAGCAACAACAAAAATTTGCTGACCCTGACTAATGGAGAATTCGCCTGCAGTGGTCATGTAATCCTGCCTTAATATATCAGTGCTGGATAGGACAGGATAGTCTGGATCAGGGGTGTTAGGAGCAGATGAACACCGATGACAACTAGATCCATGGGATGAAATGTGTATGTCATTAGTCTCAATCCTGTGTGGATCACAATCTAAGACCCTTGATAGTGAAGATGAATGTGCCATTGTGTCGCTGCAGAGAAGCCCAATGTTCCCACAGAAAGTTGAATCTTCATCTTCACTATCCTCCTTGATTAAATCACAATCGAAGTTCTTTGATGCCCTGAAAATGTCCAGTCTAAGCTTTTCATTCCCTAGGGCAATCTCCATGCACCCTGATACACAGTCAATGTTTGTGCGGGCGGTTGCCAAGAATGGGTGACCTAAAATAATCGATGCATAACGAAGATTAGGAGAAACCTCCATATCAAGAACAAAAAAGTTTGTTGGAAAGCAGAATCCTTGGACTTTTACGATCACATTTTCAACCACCCCCTCGACGTTTTCATCGATCGGTCAGCCAACTGTATGGTAATCGAGGTGGGCTTTAACTCCTCAAATCGAAATTGATCAAATACTGCGATGGGAGATAGGTTGATGGATGACCCCAAATCAAGAAGGGCCCCATCAAAAGGGGAATCCTGCAAAAAGCAAGAAATTAGCAGTGTGCCTGGGTCCTTTTTGGGTGGTAAGTCGGCTAAAATAACTGCACTAGCTTCCTCAAATAATACTGCCTGTCATCCGATTCTCTATTGTTGCTTTGGAGTATAGTAGTCCTTAAAGAACCTAGCAACAATAGGGATGTGATCTATTGCTTCGAGGAGAGGGACCTGAATGTGAGCTTCCTTGAACATAGATTTCAGGTCCTCGAAATTCCGCGTGTCCTTTTTGCGTACTGAATCTTGCATTAGAGCCGCAAGAAAAGGGACGGGAATTTCAGGGTCTAGGAGCTTCTTTCCTTTATTTAATGAAGATGGCTTGTGAGAAGAAGCAGGTTGTGAGCCATCTCGTGGTAGAGAGCAGGAAAAATCATTACCCGCTTGCCTAGGTAGCGGGTCCTATGTAGTCTTTCCTCTCCTTAAGGTGACAACTTTTGCATTGGTGTGCTATCCATGAGGGGACAAAGGAGCGGGTTGGTCTGGATACATAGGGTTTGGAAACAGAGGTGGCTAACCAAGCCCATAACCAGATGGTGCGGGAGGTGCTTGCATAACAGCGTGTGCCTGGCCCTGTGGTGCTTGGAATCTAGGCGGGGTGCCCTGATTCTGCACATATCTCGGGTTTGGGACAAGTTAGGAGGGCAAAGCTCCCTATGATCTATGCTCCTGCATCATCTGGTTTTACATGTTCTGTATGCTCTGTATTTGGTTAGCTATTGCCTTCATTATTTGCAGGTTGTCATGAGTAGATTTTCGAATTAATGCCTGCAATTCCTCCTTCAGAGACTCCGAAGGGTTGGCCCGCTTTGGAGGGTAGTTGGTGGCTTGGTGCAGCAACTGATAGATAGAGCATGTCTGTTGCTACTGAGACGGGAATGGGTACTACCTAGGATACGTGTTCTGCGCATTCCCGTATTATCTGGTCTGGTAGTATGGAACTAGACTCGGTCTCTGTGGGTTACCAGACCAGGAGAAATTGGGATGCTGGCGCCAACTAGGGTTATATGTTTCAGAATACGGGTTGTTACACCCGTAAACCTGAATAGCATTGATGTCTTCGTAGGCCAAAGACGTCTTAGATGCAAATTCATCAAAAGAATACACACTTGCATCGTCATGTGGTGTGTAACCCTGATTGTACGGCACCAGATCCACATTGATCATGGGTTCTTGGTATGCAGGATCCCACGGAGATGGAGGGAAAGCATCCCGAGTAAACGAATATGTACGAGCAGAGGGGGCTCGGGATGCTTGAGAGGATGAAGATGGAGCAATGCTACTCAAAGATCTAGATCTCGCTCACATTAATTCATCGAGCTTCTTATCGAGCAAATACACCTTGTCCAGCTTTTTGGTGATAATGTCCATGTCAACTCGTGCAGACTCAGCTTGAGCTTCGTGGACGCTGACTCATTGCTGTCCAGGTCGCTGGAACTGGTTGATTGAGGCAACGTTCATCGAGTTCTCTGGTAAGGACTTGAACAATTCAAATGCACTACTCTCGTCCTTCGCGAGAAAATTCCCACCGCCAGATGCATCGGCCAGGTACCGATGTGTGTCATCCAGCCCATGGTAAAATACTTGAGCAAGGTGCCATTTGGATACATCATGGTGTAGGCACTTCCTGAGAAGATCGTGGAATCTGTCCCAGGCATCATGCAGCTTCTCTCCAGGGCCTTGGGCGAAGGTCATGATCGTGCACCTCATAGCATTTGTTCGACCAAACAAGAAGAACTTTTGGAGGAATTCGTGATGTAATTTCTCCCAGGCTCCAATTGGCCTCCCGATGGTCTTGAACCAATAAGTAGCTTTATCCTTGAGAGGAAAAGGAAAAAGCTTCATGAGAACAATCCCAATATCTACATTCCTAGGTCGAACTGACTCTGCAATCCAACTCAGGTCTTTGATGTGTTGGAAGGGATCCTCATTCGGGTTTCCATGAAAATGAGTCTGAATCTGACTTATGATATTCGGCTTTAACTCGAATGCATCTCCACCTGCAGGAATCCAGACCTGAGGTGCTATGATTGCTGTTGCCAGATCGTAGAAGTCCCGCAGTTGTTCTCCACGTGGTGGATGCTACATTCTGTCGAGTGATGTGAGAATCCAGTTGATGCTCTGGTCATATCTTTGTTCCTTTTCCTCAACCCTAGCTTCCAGGCGAGCGATTGGGTCTTGATTCTCAGGGTCCTAACGAACCCGAGGATCGGGATTAGCCATCTTAGCTAATCGAGTGGAAGAAGGTTGAGAAGTGATGTCGGGCGAAAATCACCTTTGTCGCCTTGGGTTTGGTTCCGAAGGTCCCACAAGTTTAGGTCCTAATGACCTTCTTCCTTGCATACACCAACTCAAAGGGTTGGTGTAGTCAAGCAGAACATGGTTAAGGCTTTGTTAATTAGAGTGGTCCTTTAGATCAGATGACAAGATTTTTTGTTTAAGTTTGTGTTATTAAACAAATTCTACAAGAGATCGACTATAAGGAATTCTGACCTCTTAGGCTAACCTGGCCGTTTTGGTTAATGAGGGGACTACGAGGAAGGTTCTTCCTTCGGCTTTTGCCTCTAGTTTTGTTACCCCGTAGTCGTGGTCGTTTGATGCTACCCCGTAGGCTTAGTCACCAGGTTTTGCAAGAGAGGTTGGAACTATCCAGTAGTTTCAAGTCAAATGTAGGTTATTTGATGTGTTTCCGTGAATTTTTAACCTGTTTCTTTTCAATTTAGTAGATGGTGGGTGGTTCACAAGGTGACTCACCTCACCAACTAATTCTTGGGCTCATCGGAGTCCAAGTTAGTCTATGTAGTCCTATTGGCTCATGTAGTTCTAAGTTCTTTTCAAATTGACGACCACAATTCAAATGTATACCCTAAACTAAGATGGAATCCAAATGGTTTGAAACTTGGCAAGAAGATTCGTTCTTTAATAATCTTTTTAGAGAGTATTTTTCAAAAATTTTTTCTATTTCCAATAATTAGTTATGAATTTTTAACTAAGCAGGGGTCAAATTTGGAATTTAGACCCTGTTTTAGTTTTTCTATTGGAAACAATATCAAATATGCTCCAAAAATTTTGTAAAAATATGATATTAAAAGCTGACCAATATGTTTGTCAGAATTGAATAAATTTTGAATAAATCTGATTTGTATGTTAGTCAGAATTGATTTCTAAAGTTCATAAAAGTTCTATTTTCAAGCAATCTTACCAATATGTACTCCACGAATTTTCAGAAATACCACATAAGGAATTCCTTTTTGGGAAAGGTGGTGTTGGAAATATAATTTCAAGATCTAGTTTTAGATCAAATTTTAGGATTTTTGGAGCTTTAGAAACACGGCTATTGAATTTTAAAGTGAGACTTACTTTCTGGCTGAGTTTCTAATAAAAATGTGTACACTTGATTTTTGCAGCACCCACTTTTCCTCATTGGCCACTTTGTGTCGTTGTACCTGCACACAAAAATACTATATTAGAGATAAAATCAAAAGTTTCCTTGCCTCCCCAACAATGGTGCCAATTTGTTCGTGGCATAGATCACGTAGAAGATGAGCACGTTGTAGTATAGTGTGAAATACGTCTTGAACAAATAATTAATGGAACTGGTGAGTCTCGGTCGATCATAGGGAGGTAGAAAGAACTTTTGATTTCATACGTTTTTTCTCAATATGATTACTAAATAATAGAAACAATTAATCACAATATCCACATCACAAAGAAATTGTATTTAATATATATGCATTAGAAAAAAAACATGAATGTAAACTACTACTATAATAGAATAAGGGCACCACGGGTGGTCCATGGTGGCCTTTTGCAGAGGTTGGGAGAAGCAGCAACGATCCGTTAAGGTGGCCTAATGAACACTTCAGACGAAGGTGCAAAGATGGATGCGGAGAAGACGGGAAGAAGAAGAGAGAGAATGTGTAGGAGGAAGAAGAAGAAATTCTAAAGAATGCCTATCAAAGGGGTCTCTTAGGCCTCTTTTTATAGCTTTAGTGAAAGACAATTAGGGTATTTGCCCCCTTAAATCCATGCAAAGGCTTCAAATTAATCAGATCCGTTGATTGGGAGATCAACGACCTTGATTAAGCCTTCCAAATCCATCTTTTATCCTCAGTTTAATCTGATGCTGCCATGTCGCAGCCGCTCAAGCATCGATCCTCCATCGTACGACTACAGATCTCCTTGCACGAGCCTTCATTTCATCTCCCTCGCTGCTTGCCTCTTTTGAGCGCCCGATCATCAGCTGTCCAATCTTACGATCGGACGGCTTAAACGCATGCAACAAAATGTGCCTTTGAATCCTAAAGTGCTCACACACGCGTCTCCGCACGCGTCATCGTGCGCATCCTTGATCCAGGGCCTCTGTGCTCGCCACGTGTCCGTGCCTTCTCCACCCAATGCTAATCCGATGGTTGAATTTTGTCTATGGGTGCGCGTCTCCTAATCGTGCTTCGATCCCGCATCACCTGTTGTCGGTTAAGTGCCCTCTTCACTGCGCTGCGCGCACGGATTGTTGGGCCTTCCATTTCCTGTGCAGCTACCCTCGGCTGTTGGATGGCAATCCAACGGTCGAGATCTCTCCTGTGCGCGATGAGGCAGCTAGAGGTGGGCAACATGGCTGCGTCACGGCCATTGGATGGAAATCTAATGGTCAACGGTTCTCCTTTCCAGATTAGGGCGCAATGAGGGGCGACTGGGATGGCATCACATGGCGCCATCGTGGCCATTTATCCTCTTCTCCTTGTATCTGATGATGTAGGCATCCGATTAAGTTGATTTCTACACCGTTGGACTGCGAACGTCGATCCGGATCCATTCGTGTGGTTGGATTTGTCATCTGAGGTCCGAATATTCTTCAATTTTCCCTTGGCTTATGCTTCTTCTATGGACTCCCTAGGGTGCTATGGGAGTCTAATTGATGCGCTTTTGGAAGCGTTGGACTCCCATTGTTATTCCAAATAGATCCATAAGGTCGGATCAATCATCTGCAGCCCTGGATCACTGTTTATCGAAATCGAGATCGGGTTTAAAGTAATGCATCGTAGTATAGTTGAAATCGCTTTGAAAACAAATAAATTTTATTACTCGAAATTTAAGTCCGAGGTCAAACATAGGGAGCAAATGGAATTCATGCACTAATCTCAATAATTAGATGCAATTTGAACACATAAAATTACTCAAAATCTAATTCAAAATGTCAAGCATGAGTTTATGAATAATAAAATGTAGCATAAAAGAGAAATTGGGAAGAATTGGACAAAAGTGTTTGATTTTTCTTCTTCTTTTTCTTCTTCTCTTTCGCTCGTTCTTCTCTTTCTTTCCTTCTCTAACTTCTCCTTCCTTCTTTCTTCTATTCCTTCCTGCCTTTTATCCCTTAGCTTCTTCACTCCCTCCTTCAGTCCTTGCCTTTTCTTCAGCCTTCTTCTCTGCGGCTTCACCTGTGGCTTCTTCTCCTTAGCTTTTTCTTCATTCCTTAGCTTCTCCTTCAGCTTCCTCTTCATTCTTCCTTTCCCTGCAAGTGCAAAACCTACCCCTACCCTCCCCCGCGAACTCTCTCTCTTTTCTCTCTTAGGCATGCTCTCCCAGAGCCATCTCAGGTAAAAGGGTCGGGTCAGCATGCCCGTGACTAGGTCCATCGGCGTGGGTGGTGGGCGAGGAGTGCACAGGTAATTAGGTCAGGATACCAGGTCTGCGGAACATGAGACGCGGACGAGGCGTGAAGGGCGAGTGGGACCTTACCTCATGTCAGGAGGCGATAAGCCCCTGACACATTTTCATCTTATACCTCTCCCTCCGCTTGAAAGTTATCGAGGTGGGACTAAATGTCCCACCTGCTTTCTTGCATGCACCTGCAAGTGACGCATTCAATTCCTGAAGTTGCAGAGCCTTCCAACACCAATCACCTGGCTGAAAGTGTGTGGGCGACAAATCTGCATCGCCTGGGACTAGATGCTTGAAGCCTGGCGCCTGGAGTGAAGGTTGATTGCTACTTCAAGCCTTCCCTAATGGCGGCCAAGGTCCAAACCTGTACTCAAGTAAAATAGCCTTACGGCCTCGTTAAATCACAGGGGGCTTCGCCGTGGCACGACGAAGATGCCTCGATGGTCGATGTGGCGTAGGGCAGCCTGGGCATGCGTGCCTAAGTCACCCTGTGGCCGTGGAGTTGGGTTTGTTCGGGGGGAATGTGTGGAGGCTATGGCGGTTAATGGAGTGGGGGAAAGTGTTCAGTGGGATGAGGTGATGCTTCTGAGGTGTTTGGCGAGGTGGATGGGTGCGTGGAATGACGGAAGCACCTCGCCTGTGGTCTGCCGGAGGTGGAGAAGATGGTGGTGGTCTGTGAGCGTCAAGGGGTGAAAATAGAAATAGAGAGGGGGAAAAATAAAAAGAAGAGAGAGGGGAAGTATCTGACCTAATTTAAAGATGAAAGGATAAAGGAGGGCAGTCGGCTCGTATTTGCCACCGCCGAAGACGAAGATCCCAGTTAGAAGGGGACGGCGATGATGAGGAGGAGGTAGCTGCGTGCACAGGTATGGCACGACGCGGATGACAAAGGCAAGGACAACTCTGCCACTGGTATTGTGGCAAAGCGACGAGAGGAGGAGAAATAGGTTGCTGGAGATCGCTGGGTGTTTGGTTGTAGGAGAAGAGAAGAAATTGAAGGGTTATCTCCAGCGAAACCAAGCTAAAGATAAATGGCAGGGTCAGGGGAACCTTTTATAGTCTTTATGCTTGGAAGGCAAGCTTCCAAGCACGGGCAGCCTCACCGAACTTCGAAGGTCAAAAAGACCCAAATCTCTCATGCAATCGCATGAGAGATTGGGTAGGATTTGGAGCTCGAGATTGTGTTCATACGATCATGAATTCCTCAAAGAAGCTCCTTTTCAAATTTAAGAGGGATTCTCTGAGGAATCACGGAGATATCCCCCTTGAATCCTCGTCGGAGTAGGATTCCTCCGCTGTAATGGTGGAGGGACCTAATTGAAAAGAATGACGAGGAAGCTAGGGGGTTTCTACAAGGATTTTCAAAAGTTAGGGGCATAAATGTAATTGGATTGGACTATTTTGCAAAGTAGGTCAAAGTGACCTCCCCTTAGGTCCAAATTTTGGTATAAACCTAATTTGGACCTGGGAAATCTAATGATGAAGTTGGATTTTAGGTATGACTACGCTTGACTGGCATTTTACACAAAACCTAATTTAGGGCAAAAATTTGACTAGGACCCCTATTTAGCTCAAAATAGATTCCAAAGGCCAAATTGAAGGTTCTAAACCCTAGAGGATATTTTTCCATGAATTTTAGAGGGTTTAGTTGAATTTTATCCTAACTAGAACCTTGTTAAATTAATTGGGTCTATTTTAGGGTTATAAGAAGTCATTTAATTCCCAGATTTGACATTAACCCTTTTCTGATTGAACCAACCAACTTTTTATCATGTTAAGACCATTTGACCTATGTTTAGCCCCTGAGAAATCCCATTGTTGCACTGTAATGGTAAAATTGCAGTTTTACGCTTTATTTCTTGCTTTTCTCTCAGATCGATTATTCCTTGAGTTAGGTCCTTTACTTGGTTATGTAGGAGCTTTTATTCTCTTTTCTAGGTCAAAATGAGTTAGTTAGGGCTCATGATGATGTTCCCATCAATTACCGGCAATTATTAATACCTCTCAAATAGCACATTATTATGTATAAAACATATAAATCATCTAAGATGCAAAGTACGATGTGTATGGATGCAGAATGCCCATGTTAAGGTAGGTTCTACCTTAATTTAGGCGAATTAGGGCCTATGATTGCTGCGCAATCACTCCCACTTCTCTCTCACAAATCTCTCCTCCTCCTCTCTCAATGACCGAGGAGTAATCAGATCCGAATACTGGTTATTGGGTCTAGAACAGTGTCCAGGCTTGTGGACGTGGTCGCAAGCAAGGAGTGATTAGTAGGTAAGTAATCATTGAGAGGGTGTATGGGGACCCGAGTCCCAATGCTTGGGTGAAGAAGCCATATAGTAGAAATAATATATGCACTGCAGGTGCTTTGTATTCCCACAATGTGAGACTATAGCAATAAGTCTTTCTTGTGTGTAGCTGCTGAAGTTGTTTCACTCAATTGGAGCTACGTTGGTCCTCCCTCACTCAATTGAGGGCTTGGGCTTCATCAGGGTGCCAAGACGCGTTCAGTGAAGGTGGAGACGATGCTTGCAGGTGTCGTATGGCGACTGATGGTGTTGGGGAAGACAATCATCGATGACAACGGTGACTTGCATAAAAATATGGCTTAGGGCCCAATTAAATGGCTAGAAACCTCCGCCGTGGTGTGGCGAAGGCAGTGGTGGAGGTGGTTTGGTGTGAAGTGTAGTGGTGTGGCTGGAGCGTGAAGGTAAGCGGAGCTCCGACCAACTGAGTCAGGGAAGGCGAAGGAGGGGTTGAGGTGCTAAATTATGTTGGACGAAAGCATGGTGGAGGTGTGCATGAGCTTTTGCCCAACCTAATTTGGGTGGAATGGAGTGGGGGAGTGCCGGCGACGAAAGAAATTGTGAAGGTGGTTGCTGAAGTCGGAGGAGACGGAGGGGGAATTAGGACCTAAGGTTTAGCCTAAACCTAATTGGAGGGTAGAGGAAAAGAAATCCTAAGGTAATTGGACAAAGGGAGGTTCAGAGAAGCTTGTCGGAGATACACCGGAGTTGTGGACGAAGGAGGTGGAGATGGAGCTAACAAGGAGGTAATTGGGTCGCCTTCTTTGTCCGGAAGCACGGTAAGGAGTAGAGGGAAAGCCCTCTCCCTGTGGTATGTGGGAGTGGCCGACAAAGTGGGTTGGTGGAGCTCTAGGTCATCATTATTGGCAGCCAAAGTGGGTTGGTGTGCCAAAACTAGATAACGACGGATTGCACTAGCGTGGTTGCTCTTATAGGTGAGGTTTCTCTCCCCTGAAGGGCTTATTTGGATGGTGTCCAAAGACACCTGAAGACTTGATTTTCTAGAGCTCACTGGCATAATTTATAACCATGATTGGCCTCAAGAAAGACCTTAGTAGACACGGATTGATCTGAGGATTAATTTCGCCAAGTTTGGCGATTTTTTGTTGGGATTTCATTAATCAATTTGCGAGATTAAATGAAGCAGTTTGGGTTTCATAAGCTGTGGGTTTCCTTCTCTGCTTTGCGAGCAAGAGGATGGCGGTTGGACTTGTTTGCAAGAGAGGAAAGAAGCTAGGGCCATTTATGAAAAGAAAAGATGAAAGTTAGGGGTTTAAATGTAAAGAATAAAGGTCTGGGGACTAAAATAAAAAGCAGGTCAAGATGAACTCTGATTGGGCTCAAATTTTGGTGCAAACCTAATTTGAACCCAAGAGATCTAGTGATGAAGTTGAATTTGAGTTTGAACAAGTTTGACTAGGCAATTTGCGTAGAGACCCAAATTAGGGCAACTTTCCATCTTAGACTTTATTCTAAGTTAAAATAGGTTCAGATGGTCAAACCAAGATTATCAAACCTTATGAAATATTTTTCTATGAATTTTAGAAGGTTTAGATGGGTTTTATCCTTAATAGAACCTCAATAATTCAAGTGGGTCTAAAATTAGAGTTTTAGGAGCTGTATTAGTTCTCGAAGTGCGTGGAACCCTGTTTCTGTCTATATGGACCTCTTATTAGACTTTAATGCTCATTAGACCTTAGATTAACCCCTGGTAAATCATGTGATTATTCTGCATTCATGATATGCTCTTAAAACTGTAGAATTAACCTTAATTTAATGCACTCTTCTTAGAATGGATATTGAGTGGGTTATAGCTCTTAGGTGATTATGTAGGAGCATTTATCTCTTGATTGTGACTAATTAAATCTAATTATGGCTCATGATGATATTATCATCAGATATCAGCATTGAAATTAGATTTAGGTGGGTTAGATTATGGGTTAAAGGTTGGCTGTGAATGGGAAGCAGAAGCGGAAGAGGACTTGTTTTATATATTTTCCATTTTATTAAAAGAAGAATGCAAATGTGGAGAAATTGATCTTTTTGTGCACGGGGCGGAATCAAGTGGTCCTTCTAAGTGCGGATTTTTGGATCGTCACCCATGCATAAAATTATAAGAATGGGAGGAGTGAAGGGAAGAGGAGAGAGAAAAGTGTGCAAATCAAGCAAAAAAAATCTAAACCTAATTTATGGCAGACTCCCTAGGTAACCTAAGACTTAGGAACCCAGAAAAATGGAAAATCACTAATGGAACTTGCTTCCCAAAATCAACCCAGCCAAATTATAGAGGTGGCTTGGGCCCAAGCATCTCCTAGGAAAATCACTAGGGGCTTGTATAAACCCTCTCCCATCATTTAAGTTCCCTCTTAATCTTAGACATTAGGTATAATTAGGGGAATTTGGAACAATTAGAGAAATCTTAGATTCCGAATATCAAGCCTAGGAATGATTAAATCCTTAGGGGTCAAGTTACTATAAATTTTAGTTAGGTTTAGGAACTTAATGTGCACAGGAAATGATAGGCATTAGTTTGGGTAATGCTTGATTATTTCAATTTTTTATGTGTGCGAATTGGGCAAGAAAAGTGACGCCTAAGGCAAAACAATAAGGGTTTGCAAACAAAGATTAAAATTGAAGGATTTTTAAGGTTTAATAAGGTTTTAATAAATTTTAAGATTCTCTCTTGTTACATATTCAAACAAGTTTGAAAGTGATCACACAAAATAAGGCAACCAAGTTTTGGTTGGTGAAGGTTGATTCCTTTAATGTATGTGTGACTAAGAGAGAAAATTAAAAACCCTAAAGTTGAAATCCTAGTTATGTAACACCTAAAATGAATCTCTTTTTATAAAATCTTTTTAGAAGGTGATCCAAACAATAAAAAAATATCACCACCTGATAGGAAATCAAACAAAGAATTTGAAAATAATCTTTTAAAGATTTTTGAAAGTTATTTGATATTTTTTTGGATTTTTTCTCTTTACTGGTGTCAAAAGGAAGAAAATATAGATTTGGAAAATAGATTCTACAAAAACCACAAACGATCTTTGAAATTTTTATATGTTATAGATATTTTCTTGAGGTTTCTAGAAGTATAAATTTATCTCAATCTGATAAGTAGAAAAATTTATAAAATTCATGGATAGTAAGAAACTAGTAAGGAAATAGGGTGTGACTCCTGTTCAGTCCATGAATTTTTTAATTTTTTATGTTTATGAAAACTTTCTGAAAGTTTGACTCAAGGTTCCTAACTCAAAAGGACTTCCTTAGGTGAAGTTTGAAGATTTTAGGAAGCCTCTAGGTGCCGAAACCTGAATTTTGAAAATCAAGATAAAATTCTGAATTTTCCAAATTCTAACTCCAACAAGATAAGGGTGGTGGAGAATGAATGAAAACAAGCAAACAAAAGTGTTTTAGGGTTCCACCACCCCAAAATTTTCTTATTTTTTATTTTGTTGATAATTTAGTGATTTTTAAAGAGATTTTTTTTGAAAGGTTTGGCCTGGGGTACTTATCTGGAGTATGCGAGAAGAAAAGACAACTTGGAGCTTCTGCTCCAAGTACTCCTAATCCTACTCCCACTGTTACGACTTGATCCGGCTCCACATGAAAATTGGATTGGACTGCATCACATATCCCAGGACCTGGTTGTCCAACGAGAAGTAACCAAAACCATACAATTCTCACACATGCATCACGAGCAAATAACTAATGGTAGGAAGAGATAGAAATAAGACCCACTTATTAGCATTCATTTCAAGAATGAATCAACATTCCACCATAGCCATCACAAAAAAAGATAAGCGCGAGTAAATAGAAACTAAAGGTTTTGAACTAAGGTATTCACTATAATATGGCAAGGAACCAAGCTACAGCAGAATAAAGGAAAATAGAAATAGCTAAGGCTGGGCTCGGGTAGGCCTAGCTCCCTCGACAGCCGGTGGAGCTTGCTGCTCAGTCCCCTGACCTAAGTACAAGTAGCAAATATCAGTAAAATGCTGAGTAGAGTGGTCGGAGAACAACATACGAAACATTAAGAAAAGGAAATAACTACAAGAAAAAGTGACAAAACTAAAGGCTTTTAATGTAATTTTACTGGTCCGTTAGCTAGTTGTTATTTGATTTTCGAGTATTCTAGCATAGGATTATTCTTTCACTAATTTCACATGTTCCCTAAAGAAATGATCTTATCACAGTATCCCCGGGATGCAAGATGCACACGTGGACTCTCATGGTCGAAATAACACTCTATGCTCACTCTACACTCGGATCATGATTGCACAACAATCATGCAACGTAAATCCCCTGAATTAAGTTAGATTCTAGCATAACTTAGGAACAATGCATGCATAAGCATCTTAATTTGCATAATAGTTAGTTTGATTAGCTACATAGATAATATTATCATTTTATGTACTAAAAGAGAGACGAAATTAATTGCAGATGATTCAAAGACACGGATGATAGATCAGACTATATAGATCTGATTAGAACAATGCTGGGAGTCCAACGCTTTCGAAATCATCTCGATCAGACAACTAGAGCATCTTGTGCAATCCATAGAAGAACAGAGGCCACGGAGCTATAAGACAAAGATCCAAGCATCTGATCAAAAATCCAACCGTACGGATGGATCCGAATCAATGATCGCAGTCCAACGACGTAAAAATCAACCCAATCAGAGGTCTACATCACCAGATAGAAAGAAAAGAAGATGAACGGCCATGATGGCACCACGTGGCACCATCACAGCCACCCTTCACTGCCGCCCCATCCTTGAAGATCATTCCTCACCTGCTGTGGGCCGTTGGATGGCCATCCAATGGTCCACGAGCCACCACATCCCTGCTCCATTGGTGCCTCATCAAAGAAGGAGAAGATCTCGACCATTGGATCTTCATCCAATGGTCAAGAGAGAAGTTGCCTTAAAATGAAAACACAACAAAACGATGGAGTAGTGCAGCAGTTCGCACCTTCACTCGCAAGCAAGCGATGCATGCTCAACCTACGTCGTGCGAGAAATCAAGGGAACGTTAGGTGCGAGCGCAATTGGACCGTTGGATGGCAAGCGGAGCGCACAGATGCGACCACGTGGCATGATCTGAGCACGCCACAACTGGACGCGGGAACCCACACACGATCTCACGCGATTGCTTCGATGCAAAGGTAGCGGACGCGATCTTTAAGTCGTTCAATCATGAAATCTGATGGCTGAGGATCAAGCACTCATTTTGAGCAAGCGGGCGTGTGAATAAGAGAAGTGGGCTCGCCAGGAGGAGCGGAAACCGTGTGATCATGGATCAAGGGCTCTGGGTGTGCCACGTGTCAGCATCTCATGCACCCAGAGCGTAGAAGGAGATTTTGAAGGAGTTTTAAGGCCAAATCTGGTCCGTTGATCTTTCGATCGACATATCTAATTAACCTAAGGTTGTTGCACGAGTTGGAGGGCCAAAATACCTCCTTTGCCCTCCATCAAAGCTATAAAAGATGACCCAAGGCCCCCTGTTGGATAGCTATCTCTCTCTTCCACCTTCTTCCATGGTCTTCCACCTTTCTTTGCAACTTCGACCTTCATCCCGACGCTCTGGATCTGAGGTGCTGTCGTACCTTGCATAAGAATCCCATAAGCAGCATTGTCTATCTACATCTCTCTCTCTCTCTCTATTTAGCATAGTAATGTCTAGTTTGAAAAACTATTTCTGATGCATTACGATTCTGATTATTTGATATCTGATGCTCATATATACATATATACATATATAAATATTTGCTAGAACTAGTTTTTTGAAGAGCTTCCATATAAATTGTGATTGCCTCCTTACAAATGACTCGGTACTCCTGGTTTTTATAAATTCATTTGTTCCATTGCGATTCGCACTAGGACAATAATATCTACCTTTCCAAACACATCTAGCAACGATGAACAGATCACCACCTCAGGGTCATGGTCTCAACGTAATGGTGACTATGGCACATGTGATACACACACAGGGGTTACCTTACACTAACACACGGTTAGTAGTTTCCACTAACAGGTACACACTAAATCATACAACAGAACAAAGCAGGGGCTATGCCCCTTACAAGTCTGCATACCCTCGCCTACTATCCCGCTTGGCCCTATGGGCCCTACAGGAGTCGATGTAGGAAGGTTGTTCCTACCCTAAGTCTCTATCTATGGAGGTCAGTTCTCTCCCTACATTATGGTATAGTCAGCTCTCCTCGGTACATGCATACCCGAGGGCCAGCTTATCCCTGCACCAAAACCATCATCAGACCATTATGCCCTTACAAAATTACTTATCAAAGAAACACTCCACTATATACATTCTATAAATTTTCCAATTCAACAATTTGGTCATAGAGGTAACTACCATATATAATCTAAACACTACTATGTAGAGAGACAGGAACTTACCTATCATAAGAATAAATCTTAGTTAATGGCACACATTTCTCACCTTTAGTTTTAACATACAACTCATATTTCCAAATTAAATAAACATTTAACAAATTAGAAAGAAGAATGCACTATATTTCAAACTTACGCGAAGCTTGATCTGGTAACAAATCTAACTATACAATCTACATTTTCCAAGTTCGATAAAAATTTGTAGACTTGTATAATTACAGGTTTGTTTTAGTTAACTAACTCCATCTATGCTACACTCCCAATGTTATCAAAAAATTTATGCTTGAAGTATATGCAAAGTAGGTGCTTACTGTACAGCAACCACAATTAAAAGTCAATACTTCCTCCATAGCACACCTCACTGTAACAGCTGATAACTCTCATGATAAATAATGATCAATAACAAGAATACATCGTTCTAATTTTGAACAAGATGCAGGTTGGGAAATACAAAAGTTAACGCGCAGCAGTGTGAACGTTGTCTCAACCCGTATCCCTCCTTTTTATACAAAAAAAAGTGATGACACATGGTGGGGTCCACCATTGATTGAACCAACAACAAACCACTTTCATACGGGTGCAAACCACTTAAATCACCTTCGGAATCACTTTGCACTGGTGCAAAACCACTTTGCACGAGTGCAATCTTATTTTGCACCTGTGCAAAATCACTTTGCAACTTCAAAATAATTTTGCACGAGTGCAAAGTAAGATTGCACCGGTACAAAATTAAATTCTAAGTGTTTCTTCCCTATGAAAAGTGATTTTACACTTGAGAGGTGATTTTTCCACCTTAGGGTTTAGGGTTTAGTCTTTAGTGTTTAGGGTTTAGCTTCGCTAAACCCTAAACCCTAAGGTGAAAAAACACCCTTCAAGTGAAAAATCACTTCTCATACATGAAATCACTTTCCATAAACCTAAATCCTAAATCGTAAATCCTAAACTCATAGGTCAAAATCACTTTGCATGGGTGCAAAATCACTTGAGACAGGTGAAACTACCCTTAGAATAATTTTACACTAATGCAAAATGAGATTGCACCAATGCAAAGACACCTTAGAATAATTTATCACTGGTGCAAACTCCTTTTGCACCAGTGCAAAATCACTCAGAATAATTTATCACCTGTGCAAAGTAGTTTATCACCGGTGCAAAGTTATTTATCACTTGTGCATTTTAGGTTAAGGTGGTGTGGTGCTTTTTCTAAATGTGGTGGGGATCACCATATAACAAACCTTACGTTCTTTTGTTTCTTTACATTAAATAGCAATTATAAAGTGGGCCCACGTTCTTAACACTATGCGAAGTACGAAAGCATCACCCACACATTTCCCTGCATCACTTTTTGTGTCAGTACATGTGTTTCCCTACTTTTTGGCTTAAACATAATACTTTCCCTCTCCTAATGTAGGATTGTTCCTATTCTTGTTGACCTATTATGATCTACAGCTTTACAAAGCAATTTAGGCAACATAAATACGTTAACATCACATGGACCATACGGTAGTAGATAAGAAATACCACATACCTCAATTCACAAGTAAATATACAGTGACACAATAAACAAAACTAAATCAGTAAATTAGATGGTGGAATCATATGTGGAGCTAAAACTGATTAACTGGCTCAAAATCATATATCTAAACAAGTAGGGGGAAAGAATCCACTCTACCTAGGTTTTTTTTGGGAAATATGGGGGTGCACTAGGTTTGCCTAATGCTTCAAGAGGCGCTATGTGATCTCTCTCCAGAGCTGTGTTGATCCCAGGTGTCAAGCCTAAGGCATCAACAGTTCAAAACGAGGGCCATTAGTCCTTAGTCAGTCTTTCGGAACCCAAAACATACACCAAAAGTAACAAGAAGAGGAGTAACACATAGGAAATTTTATTAGCTTTCTAACGATACCTTGTTTACATGATTCCGAGTTTGATAGACCCCTGAATCGATCCCTAGAAGCTAGCAGATTCACCTGAACTAATCTGATTGAACTAGTCATAATCCATGCCCGCACCTTTGCTTCATTCAACGAGTCTTCTAGCCACACATGCCACTACCTCGGGCAACTCATCCTTCCCTCACACAGAGCAAGGTCAATCTTGAGCCATGTGGCCACTGCCCTCGTCTTCACATGCGTGCAGGAAAGGTCCCACCAATCTCCCCCCTATTCCTTGCTATTTCACGCATGGAAGTGGTGAAACAAAAACATATTGGCACCCCCCCTCATGGCTTGTGCTAGCAGTAAATGGTTGAGAACGAGCAAAAAAAGAAAAAAAATAGAGAGCTGCGAGATCCTCTTCCCCCCTTCCTTGCACCTGTGCGTGGGATGTGGTGCCTTTCACCTCTCTCTCTCCCCAACTCCTCCTTCCCTCTCTATCTTGATTTTGGTGATGAGGAGGAGACAATACGACGTCATTGCAAGGAACGAGGGATGGGGAAGAAAAAGAGAACGAGTGCCCTCGAGGTGTGTGCGAGGGAGGGTTTTGAGGGCATGAAAATATAGGGTTTTTGAGGGTAAGTGGGGTCGTGAAAACTATCGTTCGATCCCCAACCTCCCTTTTCTTCATGTAGGGTCCTGAGACAAAATATGAGGGTGCAAAAATTTCATCTGACCATCAATGATGGAAAGTAAATTCGCGATAAGGTCCCCATGTGGACCTCTTGATGCACCGAAATTTGTACCGAGGCCCTAGAGTTTAGGGAAACTCACCCGAGCCATGGATAATGTAATTTACACGAGGAAGAAAAAAAGATTTTTTTTTAACCACACCCTTGGGAGTCTACAAAATCACCAAGTGACCATTGGGTGTTTATTTGTTGCATGGGAAAATTAGAGGGACCACCCTGGAGAGTGTGGAAACTCTGCGATGGCCCCCAGGTCATTTCACCCACTCCTAATTCATACATGTATTAACAACAAAACAAAACTAGTGAAGACCTAAGTAGAGTAAGAGAGAGATGAAATTAGCTAAGTCATGCCTCCCCGGCAACGGTGCCAAAAAGTGATACGAAAAATTACGTGATTTGTAAAGCAGGTTTTTTTGTCGTAACACAAGAAATTCACAATCGCATTTAAATTTATAATGGAGATAGGGTGAAGTATCTAGGGTCATCCAAGAAGGAAACTTTAGCTTTCAAAAGTATTTTCTCTCTTACTTTCTCAAATCTCCTTTTCATATTTTTGGTTTTGATATATCTTTTTTTAAGGTTTTGGAAATAATCGGGGCTTGGGAAATGCAAAATATGTGACTACACCTAAGTGACAAGAATGAAGTCTTCCTTTCTAAACTCACTTTAGGCAAATGCATCTAAGGTAATTAGAAGGAATAGCGGGTGCACTGTTTACGTGAAAAAATGGGGTTTTATAAAAGATGCATTGTAGTACAACTGTAATAGCATAAAAGCAAATAATATTTATAACCGAAGTCAATGGGAGCAAAAAGATTCTCAGACTTTAGGCCGATCTCCCTTTCAAATTCCATCTACCTTGTCACCAGTAAGATTTTGGCTAATCGGTTGAGAATTGTTCTACAGGGCCTGATCCATCCGGTGCAAGCTGCATTCCTACCTAATAAATCACTCCAAGAATCTTTCATTTTGGCTCAGGAAATGGTGAGTGGATGGCACAGAAGGAAATGCAAGGCTTTCATGTGGAAAGTTGATTTCTAGAAGGCATATGATTCGATCTCTTGGTTGTATCTCTGGGAGGTTTTTAAAAGGAGAGGTTTTCCTCCCTTGTGAATCCAATGGATGAAACGTTGTATCACAACTGCTTCCTTTTCTCCATTGATCAATGGGAAACCTTGTGAAGTTTGGATTCAGCCTCAGCGTGAGGTTAGACAAGGATGTCCTTTAGCCCCTTTGGTGTTTAACCTTGCGGTGGATGGGCTTGCAAGGTATGCTTGTAGATTGGCAGAGGTGGGTCTAATTAAAGGGTACTCATTATCGAACAGGAGAAATCTGGCCCCCATTTTGCAATTTGCAAATGACACGGTATTCTTTGTGTAAGGGTCCAAGCCTACGGCACATGCTCTGAGGTTATTGGTAAAGATCTTTGGGGATATTTCAGGCCTATGTTTGAAAAAGGAAAAGTCTATCTTGATGTGTTTTGGCATGAATGAGCAGGAGCAGATGGATTTGGAGAGTACCTTGGGGTCACCTCAAACTAAACTGCCACTTAGGTACCTAGGACTGCCATTGAGGGCTGCAAAATTGAAAAAATATGATTGGAATGTCTTGTTTGATAAGGTTTCTGGAAAGCTGAAAGGATGGAGTAGTAAGTTCTTATCTAAGGGTGGGAGACTAATCCTTCTTAATTCAGTCATTACATCCATCCCGGTCTTTTATTTTAGCGTATTCAGGGCCTCGAAGTCTATTTGGAAGCGATTGGATGTTATGAGGAAAAGATTCTTTTGGAAAGGAGCTGGTCATGAGGGCGGCTTTATGCAACCCATCAGATGGAACAAAATCTGCAAGCCAAAGGAAATTGGTGGTATGGGAATTAAGGCACTCAAGGAGTTCAATGAGGCTTTATTGATTAAATGGGCCATCAGGATTCTGGACTGCAAGGAGGGGTTGATGGCAAATTTGATCAGGGACAACTATGGGGGATCAAACAGTAGTTTGCAGAGGCTACAACCGAAGAAACCCTCCCCCTTTTGGTAATCAGTGATCAGTGCAATCAACAAGTACTGGCACATGCTGCAGCCTAGACTCGGAGATGGCAGAGATTTTAGTTTGTGGAACGAGAAGTGGTCTGGTCTAGGGGTGTTGAAAGAGGTTTACCCGAGAGCTTATGCTACTTCTGCAGACAAGGTGGCCAAAGTCAGCAACTTGTGGTCTGCTGCAGAGGGCTGCTGGCAGCTGGAAGGGCTGGAACACTGCAGATCAGGCACTCGCTTATGGGAGGATAGGCAGAACCTGATGGCTGATCTACAGCAGGTGCGTCCTAGGATGGATGTGATTGATACATATGTCTGGCAGGGTATATTTTCAGTGCAACAGGCATATGAGAAGGTCATTAGGTCTAACAGCGAGGTGGTGTGTGACCCTATTGACAGAAAGATTTGGCTATTGAGAGTCCCCTTGAAGGTTCAGATATTCTTGTGGCTTTGCAGATAGGAAGGCCCAATCACTAGTGATCTTAGACATAGAAGGATGGGGACTACTCTGAATGCTTGCCATCTTTGTGGATTACACTCTGACAGTACGTCACACATTTTCTCCTCTTGCCTGGTCACTGACAAGATTTGGAGGATGATTTGCTTAGAACCTCTTCCCACCTGGGATTCGCTGTGGCAGAGGTTCATTGCTCCTGGTCGGCCATTTGGGGCTATGGCAGCCATTTTGTGGTGTGTATGGAGGGCGCGTAATGATAAATTTTTTCAGGAGAGACCGATTAGATGTGAGAACATTGTAAATGAATGCTAGTCCCTCATACATAGCTGGGGATCTCTTTTGTAATATTTTGTTTGACATGAAATATACTACCCTCCAGCTTGCTATCGAATCACGATAGCAATCCTCAATGTTTCAAAAAAATAAAAAATAAAAATCGTCAGGAAAGTCCGAAGTCGAACACAGGGAGCAAGTGTTGCAATTAATCTCAGAGATCACAACAGAATCACAAATATAAGCAATTATAATAAGAGGAATAATGATTTATCAGAAGATTCAAGTCTAAAAGTGTAAAAAGATTAGAGTAAAATGGTGATTTGAATCACTAAATAACTCTTTAAGTTTTACAAGCACTTAATATATGGAAGCTTAATTTCAACCACAGTATATCATCCCTCGGAATATTAAATGATAGAATAGGCACTCAGACGCCTTAACCAATAGAAGCAGAGGCCTCTCTTCTTCTTCTTCTCAGGTCACGCAGAGAGGTAAAGGCTTCTTTCCTTCTCTTTAATCCTCAGGGAGAGGCACAACAGCCATAAGCAATAGAGGCAAAGGCCTCTGTGAAATTTGCTAAGTGTGAGAGAGTTAGAGGGCGAGGCAAAACCCCTGATGAGAACCTCATCATGAGCCATAACTAGCTCATTTTGACCCAATACAAAGGATAAAAGCTCCTACATATCTCAAGGAAAGGCTTAACTCAGAGAATTCTGAGTTTGAGAAGAAAACCAGTCATAAGGGGTAAAAGTGCAATTTTACCAGTATAATCTGCATACAGGGTAATTCTGGGCCCAAACACAGGTCAAAACAGCTTAATAAGAATAAAAGTGGGATGAGATGATCTAGCAAGGGCTACAGCACTTCCAAGGAACCAAATGATAATCTGTAACCCTAAAACAACCCACTTCAATTCACAAGGTTCGAGGCAAAGTAAAAATAGAATAAACCCTCTAAAATTCATAGAAAAATAATCTCTAGGGTTTAGAACCTTCAATTTGGCCTTTAGAACCCATTTTGACCTACATTGAGAACCATGCCCAATTAATAACTTAATTTGGGTCTTTACGCAAATTTACCGGTCAAACAAGGTTTAATATGAAAATGAAATTCACCATCAGATTCCTTAGGTCCTAATTAGTCATGTATAAAAACTTGAGCCTAAGAAGAAACCTCCTTGACCGACTTTACACTTTGGTCCTCATATATTTACTCTTTGGCCCTCAACTTTTGAACCCTCGCATTTTAGCCCCTAACTCTCCTTCGTTCTTTGCAATCAGGTCCCTCCTGCAAAACCCTGCCAGCACCATGCTCCGGCGACCTTGCGCGGAGCATGGCGCCGCGCAGGGTGAGGTAGGGGACCTGGCAAGTAAACCGGGGGTGCCCTGCGTCGTCAGCCGTCGCAGGAGCACCCCCTTGGTCATTGTAGCCCACCATACCGGCCGTGCGAACGCACGGACGGTATGGGTTCGTCTCCGACCATTCTCCGGTGAGGGAGACACGTCGTCTCCCTCCGCCTTCCTCCCTGTTTCATCCCTATAAATACCCCCCGCTGCTCCACCGACCAGGGCAGCCTGGATCTGACGGAGAAAACCCCCAACTTTCCTCTCTTCTCACTCCGGCAGACGCCCACCAGCTCCGGCGGTTCTTCCTCCTCCTCCTCTTCGCTCTGCCGCAATACCAGCAGCAGAGACTTCTTCCCCTGCTCTTCCCGCGTCGCGCAATACCGGCGCGCGCTGCCTCTGCCCTGTCGTCACCGCCGTCCTCCCCCCACTGGGCATCGTCTTCTCCGGCGACAGTCGATACGACTGTCGCCCTGTTCCTCCCCCTTCGTCCCTGCAGTTAAGTTAGAACTACTCCCCTTCTTCTCCTCTTTCTTTCCCCGCTTTCAATTTAGTCAATTAAACCCTCGACCGCTCCTGTTCACCCTCACCCTCTCCGCCTCCGACCACCCTCCGGCGAGCCGCTCCCATCACCTCAGCGACCCACACGGCTCGCCGACCACCGCAGAACCTCCGCCTCCTCACCCTGATCCTCTTCCGCCCCTCCACTTCCCACCAAACACCCTCTGCAGATCCACTGAACACACCCACTTCTTCGCTCACAGTTTGACCTAGGACGACCTGTTGGCTCCATCACGCCCCCTGCAGACCCCCTGACCACCTTCGCCGTGCCACGGCGAAGGTCCCCCGCCTGTCTGATTTGGCCGAGAGGCCGTTCTTCTGTGACCAGGTGACTCGCCCGCCGTCGCCATTACTGCGCAGGCAGAGCTGCTTCACCTGCAGGTGCAGGCACGCCTTCGCCCAGGTTTGACTCCCAGGTTGCGCAGGGACTCTCCGCGAAACGTCCCAGGTTCACAGATGGGGCGAAGGCCGCGCGGGAAGCCACGATCGCCCACTGCTCCATCCGCGACGCGCGCTCAATTGGGGTGGGACATTTAGTCCCACCTCGGAACTTCTTGGAGGCGCGCGGACGCATAAAGGCAAAAAGTGCCTTATGCTGTCTGCCTCCTGACCACGGGGTGAGGTCCCTCTCACCCGACCCGGCCTCGTCCGTGACCACGCTCCGCGGACCTGGCCCGACCCGATTAGACCGACCTGCACTCCTCGCCCACCACCGCACGCCGGTGGGCCTGGACCCGGGCCTGACCCGAACCCGATTACCCGGTAGCTCTGGGAGAGCTGTCCCAAGAGTGGTTTCAGAGAGAAAGAGAGACGCGGGGGGGGGAGGGTAGAGTAGGTTTTGCCTCTTGACGAAAAAACTCTGAAGTGTGCAGGCCAAAGAAGAAGAAGACCCGCGGAAGAAGAAGTGCAGGCAAAGAAGAAGGAGCTGCACTGTAGCAAATGCTCAGTTAAGTCGTCGAAGCACTGGGCCAGACGACGGAAAGTCAGCAGCCAGAGCAACACAGAAGGCAGGCTGAAGAAGAAGGAAGGGAGACTTAGTAGCCGAAGGCAGAAGCACCACGATTGCAGAAGAAGAAGAAGAGAGGTCAAGGCAGAAAACCAAAGAAGAAGAAGAACAAGGAGCTCTGAAGAAAGAAAAACATCACCAACGCAGGAACAGCAGGAAGAAGAAGAAGAGCATCACCATTGCAGAAGAAGATTATCACCATAGCAGAAACCAAGGAAGAAGAAGAAGGAGATCTGAAGAAAGAGAAAGAAAGAAGAACATCACAACAAATTCTTTCCCTCTCTCTTTATTTTGTAAAAGAAACATGTATATCTCTAGAATACGACTTGCTCCCTGAGTTCGACCTCGGGAACTCTTTCATTTTCCGAGTAAAAAATTTATATTTGAAGTGTTGGTCAAAATCGGCTTTACTACAACGTTATAACAAAACCCGGTTACAACCCGACGTCTCTCAACCCCCCTCCTCTATTTCTCTTCTCAATTTAACCTGGTTACTAATCGGGTAATCAGGAAAGCATAGTAACCAGATCCGGGTGACCAGGCTTGCAGGCGTGCATTACAAGCGAGGAGTGAAAGGCTCGTGAGTAGGGGACCTGACACCCTGGTGTCTAGGGCAACTGGGTGGCATGACTTTTTCCTTTTATGTGACTTCAACTGATCTGCCATTTACGATGTGGGAGTAAAGTCCCCATCTTCTTCTCGTGCAGCAACAATAGCAGCTCCCATTCAATTGGTGTCCTTGGAGCAGTCAACGCTCCTAATTGAACACCTGGGAACATTCCTGAGATGAATCCGCTTGACCTCGGATGAAGACCTGGAGTAGATGTCTGAAGAACACGCTTCGAGCTCACTCGAAGTAGCTTCGGTAATGGCTCGATGATCTACATACCTGAAATCATGAATACGGCCTCTCAGCCATGTCAAAGCTGTTTAGAACCTTCACTGTGGAACGGCGAGTGTGGTGGCATGCATGGAGGGGCGAGAGAGAAAGTGTAAAGGTCTAATGACCTTAGGACAATGGAGCGGAAAGGTGTGAGTTCGGTGGGGTGAACGGATGATCAAAGTCCCAAATTTCATTGGGGCTTTTGATCAGTGAGGTGAGGTGATGCTCACTTACTTAGTGGAAGGAGGAGAGATGGTCTGTGGCAGCGAGAATGCTTCACCGGAGGTACCCCAGCGAGGTAGAAGATAGAGGCGTGGAGGGTGCGTGAGGGGTCGATTCAGAGTGGTAGTAGCACGGTGACAATGAGTAGATGCTAAAGAGTTGATGAAGCTAGTTAATGGACGAATGGGAGCGAAGATGGTGCCAGTTCTAGTATGGCCAACGCTGGAGAAGGAAGTAGCTCCGGTGGGGTAGAATGTGACGACGGAGGGTTAGAGAGCACCTTGCCAGTATTGTGAGGTGCGGAAGAGAATGGGGAGTAGGAACCGGCCGCCTATCGTACATGGCGGTCGAAAAAGAAGTCGGAGGAGGAGGGTCATCGAAGGGAGGTGGAGCGAGTTGGAGATTGGAGGAAGAAAGGTAGATTTTGGCCTAATTCTCTCTAAGGAGGTGAGGTAGGCGAGGGAGGTCCTTTAGAAGCCATCAGTCAAGCTTTCAAGCTTGGAAACAAGCTTGAAGAGCTCAAAATATTCAGGTTAGCTTTAGGATTTTTCAAGGGTTCACATGAGCTTTTGGCTTGATTTGGAAGGCCATAAAAGAGCTCAAATGGAAGAGGATCTCGTTAGGAGTCCTTCCATTTTTGGGAGAGATCTGCTAAGGAATCAGAGAGGAATCTCTGATTGAAGGTCGCCGGAGTATGATTTCATCCACGATAATGGTGGAGGGACCAATTTGTGAAGAAGGCGAAGAAGTTGGGGGGCTTTTGTAAGAATTTCAAAAGTTGAGGGGCTTTATGTAAGAAAAAGAGCCAGAATAGGATTAAAATGTAAACTAGGTCAAGATGATCTCATATTAGGCTTAAATTTTAGTAGAAACCTAATTTTAACCCAAGGAATCTAATGGTGAAGTTAGATTTTAGTTTTTACCAAGTTTGATTGGTTAATTTATGCAAAAACCTAAATTAGAGTAGATTTCTGTCTGAGACTCTATTTTAGGTCAAATTGGGTTCAGATGGTCAAATCAAGGATACTAAACCTTAGAGAATATTTTTGTATGATTTTTAGAAGATTTAGATGAATTTTATCCTGACCAGAACCTCAATTAAATAAGCAGGTCTGTTTTTAGGGTTTCAGAAGTTCATTAATTCTTGAAATGCATGAAAACCTGTTTCGTTCTGCATGAACCCACTTATTAGACACTAATGACCATTTGACCTTTAATAAACCCTTGAAATACCCTGTGGTTATTCAGTATTTATGGAATGCTGTTAATTTTACGAACATAACCTTGCATTCTTCTGTTCTTTTTAAAATAGGATAATGTGCCCTTAGGACCTTCTAATGGATATGTAGGAGCTTTTATTAACCTTATCAGATCAAATTGAGCTAGTTATGGCTCATGATGGTGTTCCCATCATACCCCCCATGCGTAGCTTTTGCTAGTCCCTTAGTAAAATTCTATGGATCAGATCAGTTATCGAGGTCAGATGTAACCGTCAGGATGCCCTACTAAGTTGCATCTCTAGGAATTTGATCTTAATACCAACAATAGGCCTAGAAGTGCTCAAGTACCAGCCCAGATCCAGACCTGACTAGCTTTCACCTTAGTTTGCCACAAAGGTTTCTAAGGCCCATAGGAACTATCCTAAGGTTCGTTGGACCTAGAAGTTAAAGCACCCATGCTTGTAACATGGTTAGCCCAGGTTCAGTTTGCCAGTGTATTTTTTGTAAGAAAGAGAGAGGGATAGAAGAAGATTTTCATTTTTGGAGAGCTTTCTCTCTCTCTTTTTCTTTTCATTATATTTTTCCTTAGTTCTAACCTTGGATTGGCCCTAAACACATTCTGTATCGGATTCCTTGTCCCTACCATCAATCCTTGCAGGGTCCCTAGTAATCGATGCTTTGGGATAGCACCGCCCATGGAGACCCCCAGAACCCTGGCTTTTGACACTTCAGGATAGTGTCGCCCATGGCATTCTGTAGCTAAATCTAGACCCTGGCAATCGACATTTTGTGATAATGTCGCCCATGGCATCTGAACCTGCATAAGATACTTACGTGCCCCCAGTAGGATATTTAAATATCCTAGGAGACAAGAATCAAGGAGACGATATGTTATTACGCATCTTCGAGGGGAATTTCCCGCCTCTCCGCACCGAGAACTCATCCAAATCAACTTGTGTTTTCGAGCCACTCCTAATCTAGCCCTTAGGACCATTTTCAGAACAACATAAATGCTTTTTGGCATGATTTCATATTTAAGCGCATTGAACCAGACTGTGTGTGTGATTTAGGGTGCTTAAGTTACCAAGTCCCGCAAATCAGAGGTCAGTTAATGGGGCCAAATAGTCCCTAAGCTTTAGACCTAATACACAAGCTTTGCATTTCCCTCAACCTCTTGAGGATTAATTTGGATCTTGACAAGTACGTGAGTGTTTAAATCTCAGAATAGATCCAAGAGGCCTAAGGTTGGTATTCACAATTAATCCCTTAAGTTTTAGCCTTCTAGGTCTTAATTCATCATTCGATCCAATCTCGAAAGTTAGATAAGTTCCATATTATTTTGAAGGGACTCAATTTTTTCTTTATCTTTTTTCTCCTTTCTTTCTTTTCATTTTGTTTCCTCATTTTCTTTCATTTAGCTCAAATCACCTCCTCAAGAATGATGTGATATCTTAAAAATTCCTTCGCTTTTTTCTATTTTTTTTAATATGTATATTTTTTTAAGAAACCCTTTTATGATTTGATTTTCACAACGTTTGCACTTTAATACCCCCCAATGCCTATGATTTGCAATGTCCTCATTGTAAATTAGGTGGGTTCGAGTTTAGCTTAGATCATTCATTAGAACAGGGTCAAAGGGTGGATGAACGGGTCGGGTGATTGTTGCAAACGATTTCAAGCTCTGGTACGAATACCAAAGGTAGGATTGGCTATTCTAATAGACGAACCCTAAACTACAATATGATTTCAGCAAAGAGATATGTCAAAAGGGTTTTAGGTTTTCTCAAAAGATGACGGGTTGCCTTCCGTTAAGTGCTAAGTTTAATGCCATCAGTTAGGCGTAATGAGCTCAACAGGTAGATGCAATGATCGGGAAAATATGTGATCGTGATGAATAAGAATCACATGGCCACAGATGAATGTCAAATTATGATGAAGAGTCATTTCTAAAAGATCTATGATATGGATCAGATTGATTCATTTCTGGATGGTTCTTATGGAGTTGCTACAGAGGAATCAGAGGAATCACTTGGAAGATGTATTGATTATGGAGTTCTAAAATACAATCATCGTGCGTCCAGAATCCAATATAGGTGAATATAATCAACATATCCCAGATGTGTGGTTCCTCTCATGCTATGTGGCCTAATGAATTGATATCGAATGAGTCATTTTGATTTTTTTCTACTGAATGTGAGACCGTCTCCTCAAGAAATGACTCAAAGATTGGGTCTTTCAATGAATCTTCACTATAGTTTTCATCCCAATCAAAGGTGAATGTTTGGAGAGTGCCTTTTGGATCATCTATCTCAAATTTTGTAAAGGATTCATATTCTGGGTGGAGGTCACTCTCAATATTTGCTAAGCCTGATTCTTGGAGGTCCTCAAAATAAAATTTCTCCATATTCATGCACTCTGAATCCAGTATGCCACCATGTTTCCCGCAATCCCTGGGTACATCCTCAAAATCAAAGGTGAAAGCTTCCACTGTGCTCAAGTCAGTATGCTCAGTCAAATTAGGATTATCTAGCATGTGAAAAGTTTCAAATTTTGGCACTAGGCTTTCCATTAATGATATAGTCATGAGGTCCTGGATAAAACCTAGTTGTTCTACCAAGCATTTTCCTTTTGTTTCCTCAAAAATATTAATCTCAGCACGTTGATCTCCTGAGGCAATTATCATATGCCCTGATTCACAATTGATTATGGCTCCTGCAGTAGCCAAGAATGTCTTCCCAAAATCACGGGCATAACTTGTATCTGTTGTGGCGTATCCATGTCGATAATTAGGTAATTAGCTAGGTAGCTGAAATCCTTAACTCTAATTACCACATTCTCTACCATCCCAATCGGTGTGATCAGGGTTCGATTAGCTAGTTGCAAAGTAACATTACCAGGTTTTAGCTATTCGATCTATAATTTTTCAAATAGGGTGGTAGGGAAGAGGTTGACTGATGCGCCAAGGTCCAGCATGGCCCACTTAAAAGTTGTATCACCGATCTTGCAGGGGATCAGCGGGGCACCTGGATCAAATTTCTTAGGAGCTAGATTCCATTGGATTACGACACTTACACTTTCAAACAATACTACCTTCCCTTGTGATGGTTCTTCTACCTCTTTTTTGGACAAGTCAGGTGAGGTAGGATTGAGAGTGAGGATATCAAGTAATGGAATAGTCACTTGAGCATTTCTCAAAGGTTCCGTTACATCAAATTCTGACAGTCCTCTAATGTGGAGGTGGGATAAGAACTAGGATAGGGGAATGGATTGGCTATCTTTGGGGACGGGTTTCTATTTTTTGCCTATAATATTGATCATGGCACAATCATGTTGTGGAGGTGGAGGGGAGAAAGTCATTCCTTGCTGCTGATGTGGAAGTGGGGTCGGATAAGCCATCGTGTGTTTCGGCTCAGCTGAGGTGGATGGAGAAAATATGTAGGTATGGGTCTCTGGGCTAGGTTGAGTATAGCATGCTTGGCCCTGGATTTGGTTCACAATGTGTTTTTGATTTGACACGCTGTTTAGACTAGGCAAAGGTTAGGAAGGAAGTGCACTCGGCTGGCAAGAATTTGCCATCCGTGCAAGCTAATTACGGACTTCTGTGATCTCATCTTTGTGCTATTTTTGAATGTCAGCCAGGGTTTGGGGAATCAAGGCCATCTAATCATCCTTGTTGGGCTCTGATTGGTAATTTGGGTTGGGCCTAGGCTGATTGGGTTGATATGGGTGCGGGGCCTGTGGTTGGGGTTGGAATTGAGGTCTTGGATTTGGGTTATTTCCTGACCACGCAAAGTTGGGATGATTTTGCCATCTAGGGTTATAGGTGTTTGAGAAAGGATTGTTTTGGACGGTGTGGAGATCCTCGCAAGTTTGAGGAACTCCAAAAAAATCAGGATACGAGGGTCAGAGTTCCCCTAACTAGAGTATATTGGTCCGGAGTTTCCTCCAAGACTGAAATCAGATGGGGGTGGATAGGCATCCATCCCCTAAGAGTGGTAGATGTTGTGTGCAGCCTCCCTACCAAAGGGCGGGTGCACATACGGACTCTGTGATGCAGTGGTGGTTCTGTGTAGATGTCGAGTTATGTCGTCCACCTTCTTATTAATAATGGAGACCTGATCCAAGCAACTGGCTAACAACTCCAGATCGACGAATGTGGAAAGGCCCGGGTCTCGTGTACCCCCCGATTGTTTGTCAATGCGCGGGTGGTCGTTTGGTCATACACACCCACTAACTCATTGTTTAGGGAGTTCTGGCAAAGTTCTCGAGAATCCCCCAAATCGTGTCTTCATGCTAACTCATGATGCTGCCACCACAGGTTGCATTGACAAATAGCTTGATGTCATCACGGAGCTCGTGGTGAAAGGATTGGACTTGTTCCCACTTCGGGACTCCGTGATGGGGGCATTTGCGCATGAGATCCAAAAAATGATCCCATGCCTCATGTAGAGATTCTCCTACTCCTTGCAAGAAGTGCATGATCTGATGCCACATTGCCTTAGTCTAACCAATGGGATAGAATTTTTGCAAGAAAGCTTTCTGAAGTTCTTCCCATGTGTTGATTTGGTGAGGGTATTCCGGAAACCAATTAGTGGCTTTGTTAGCTAGAGAGAAGGAGAAGATTTTCAAGAGTAGGCCATCTCTACTCTACATGTCTGACCTGAATGTGTGGGCCAAATGCTTTAGATTCTTGATGTGCTAGAAAGGATCCTCGGAGTTCAAGCCATGAAATTTTGGGGTCATGTGAAGCATACTAGGCTTGAGCTCAGGTCCTCCTGTAGGAATGTGGATTCGGGGTTCGATCTCTACTGCAGCGGGATTGTAGTGATCTTGCATTTGAGGATGCTGCGGTGGATTGAGATGTGCATGGACCATATCTTGAAGGTCAAAGAAATGTTGTGGTTGAAAATCAGGTTGTTCTTCTTGATGATCCATGGCTGTGGCTAGAGATTCAAGTTCAGAAGTGGAGGCGTTGGAAGAGATATCGATGTGATCAAGTAGTTGCACAAACAAAGAAGTTGAGGCTTGGCCTTGACAAGAGTGAAAAGCTAGTAGAGGCCTCAAGGGTGGTCTTAAGGACCTCCTTTCGAACATACACCAATGGAGTAGATGAGGGACAGAAGGTGTGATGGACCCAATCAAGACACCCAAATATCTTTGGATATCTATAGAGGTTCGAGGCAGATGATACCTCTAGATCACAAAGTTGTCCACCTAAGAAGTACCTAGGCAACCAGGAAGAGAGAGTCTCTCAAAGACCCCTACATGGTAGAGCATCCACACAGGTTACAGGGTTTCCCCCATCCGACCTTCCTTTTCACCGCAGATCTAGGTAGACCAGAATGGATAACTTGACCTCTTAAGTCTACCATTTAAGTTTAGATGAGGTGCTTAGGATTCCACTTGAACTTTAGAATTAATTTGTGAGTGATGACCTAATTTGAAGATTGGTTAACCCCGTAAGGTGACTCAACTTCACCTGATATGTCCTGAGATTATTAAGTCACAATTTTATGATTCAAGTGGATACTTAGAGCTTGCTTGATTAGGTAAATTCAACCAAGGCTTAGGAAACACACAGTTTGGGGAAGTAGATTCTTTTTTAAACAAGTGTGGCCCTCAACCTTAGAATAGAAACCCTAATTTGGCTCTAATTGTTCCAATCAATTTCATCCAAATTTGCCACCTAGGGCTCAATCAAGAAGGTTAGTCCTAGGTGTCTTAAATCCTTAATAGGTGCAAAAATCAAGATCAAGATTTTTCTAAATTGAATCAAGCAACTTGATGATTCATACTGAGCAGAAAATGCAAGTTGATCCTAATTGATTTCCTCCTTTTTTAGCTTTTCTCAGAATCAGGGGCTTAGTGGAAAAGGAGATGAGGTTACCTACCCCCAGAGTGTTTGATGTGTGACTGATCTTCCTCCAATGAATCCCTGCATAGATCATAGCCAAAGAGATAAAGCCAATTAATACTAGATCCAAAATTGTAATTAAAGAAATCAAATTGCGTGTTGCTCCCCAACAACGGCACCAAAATGTTTACACGCAAAAATGGGGTTTTATAAAAGATGTGTTGTAGTACAGCCGTAATAGCGTGAAAACAAATAATATTTATAACTCGAAAGATCGTCAAGAAAGTTTAAGGCCAAACACAGGGAGAAAGTGTTGCAATTAATCTCAAAGATCACCATAGAATCACAAATATAAGCAATTATAACAAGAGGAATAATGATTTATCAGAAGATTCAAGTCTAAAAGTGCAAAATGATTAGAGTAAAATGGTGATTTGAATCACCAAATTACAGTCTAAGTTTTACAAGCACTTAATATATGAAAGCTTAATTTCAACCATAGTATATCACTCTCTCAGAATATCAGATGACAGAATAGGCGCTTAGACACCATAACCAACAGAGGTAGAGGCCTCTCTTCTTCTTCTCAAGTCATGCACAGAGGGAAAGGCCTCTTTCCTTCTCTTCAAGCCTCAGGGAGAGGCACAGCAGCCACAAGCAATAAAGGCAAAGGCCTCTTTAAAATCTGCTATGTGTGAGAGTTAGAGAGCGAGGCACACCCCCCTTCTTTATTTCTCTTCTCAATTTAACTAGGTTACTAATCGGGTAATCGATAATGCACAGTAACCAGATCCAAGTGACCAGGCTTGCAGGTTGCAAGTGAGGAGTGAAAGGCTCGTGAGCGGGGGACCCAACCTGGTGTCTTGGGCAACCAGGTGATATGAATTTTTCCTTTTATGCAGCTTCAACTGATCAACTGTTTATGATGTGGGACTAAAGTCCCCGCCTTCTTCTCGTGCAGCAGCAGCAAGAGTTCCCATTCAATTGGTATCCTTGGAGCGGTCAATGCTGCCAATTGACCACCTGGGAACGTTCTTGAGACGAATCCACTTCACCTGGGTTGAAGACTCGGAGCAGATGTCTAAAGAACGCGCTTCGAGCAAGTTGTGGTGGTGTGCATACCTGAAATCACGAATAAGGCCTCTCGGCCACGTCAGAGCACTTCATAACCTTTGTCGTGGAACGACAAGTGTGGTGGTGTGCGTGGAGGGGCGAGAGAGCAAGTGTAGAGGTCAGACAACCTCAGGACAATGCAGCAGAGAGGTGTGAGTTCGGTGGGGTGAACGGATGGTCAAAGTCCCAAATTTTTTTGAGGCTTTTGATCAGTGAGGCGAAGCGATGCTTGCTGACTTGGTCGGAGGTGGAGAGATGGTCTGTCGCGACGGGAATGCTTCGCCGGAGGTACGTCAGTGAGGTGGAAGACAAAGGAATGGAGGGTGCGTGAGGGGTCGATTCGAAGTGGTAGTAGCACGGTGACGATAAGTAAATGCTAAGGAGTTGATGAAGCTAGCTAATGGACAAAGGGGAGCGGAGATGGCACCAGTTCTAGTATGGTCGACACCAAAGAAGGAAGTAGCTCCGGTGTGGTAGAACAGCGTCGACGGAGGGTTAGAGAGAACCTCGTTGGTGTTGCGAGATGCAGACGAGAATAGGGAGTAGGAACAAGCTGCCTATCATACATGGCAATCGGTGAAGAAGTCGGAGGAGGAGGGTCGCCGGAGCAAGGTGGAGCGAGCCGGAGATTGGAGGAAGAAAGGTAGATTTTGGCTCAATTTCTCCATAAGGAGGTGAGGCAGGTGAGGGAGGTCCTTTATATGCCATCAGGCGAGCTTTCAAGCTTGGAAACAAGCTTGACGAGCTTGAAATCTTTGGGTTAGCTTTAGGACTTTTAAGGGTTCGCACGAGCTTTTCGCATGATTTGGAAGGCCATGAAAGAGCTCAAATGAGAGGATCTCGTCAGGAGTCCTTCCATTTTTGGGAGAGATATGACAAGGAATCAGAGAGGAATCTCTGATTGAAGATCATCAGAGTAATAGTTCCACTGCGATAATAGTAGAGGGACCAATTTGTGAAGAAGATGAAGAAGTTGGGAGGCTTTTTTGTAAGAATTTCAAAAGTTGAGGGGCTTTATGTAAGAAAAAGTGTAAGAACAGGATTAAAATGCAAACTAGGTTAAGATGATCTCATATTGAGCCTAAATTTTGGTACAAACCTAATTTGGACCCAAGTAATCTAATGGTGAAGTTAGATTTTAGTTTTAACCAAGTTTGACTGGGTAATTTATGTAAAAATCCAAATTAGGATAACTATCTATCTGAGACTCTATTTTAGGTCAAATTGGGTTTAGATGGTCAAATCAAGGCTACCAAACCTTAGAGAATATTTTTATATGAATTTTAGAAGGTTTAGATGAATTTTATCCTGACCAAAACCACATTTAATTAAGTGGGTCTATTTTTAGATTTTCAGAAGTTCATTAATTCTTAAAATGCGTGAAAACCCGTTTCATTTTGCATGAACCTACTTATTAGACACTAATGACCATTTAACCTTTAATAAACCTCTAAAATACCCCATGGTTATTCTGTATTTGTAGAATGCTCAACAACCTTGTATTCTTCTCTTTTTTTTGAAATAGGATAATGTGCCTTAGGACCTTCTGATGGATATGTAGGAGCTTTTATTAACCTTATCAAACCAAATTGATCTAGTTATGGCTCATGATGGTGTTCTCATCATGTACTAAGGTTAATAACAACTACTCGAATTAAAAACACATTATTGAAAGGCGTAATGACTTTTTGTATTGCTAAAATAGAGCTGACAAAGGAAGAATACTTGCAACAAAAAAAGGGTACAAAAAGATACAGATGAAAAATAAGAATCTCTGTGTAGAAGGAAGTAGCCTTCACTCCAAGCTCAGCAACTTCTAAACTTGAAGAAGGGTCCCTCCTTCTCCTCAGCAACTTCTCCTTGAACTCCTCCAATGGTCGATATCCTTCTCTCTCCTCCTCCAAGGTGGACGTGCACAACCTTGAACTCTCCTTTGCCTGGTCGTCCTCCTTAGGGTTGATCCTTGGCTTGGATAAAGGAAGAAGGGAAGAAGAAGAATCCAACAGAGCATTGTAGCTCTCTTAATCATCTACTTTTCTCTCCTTCCTATGACTGGATATGAAGGTGGATATAGGGTGAATTATGCAATTGCCAAAGATGGGTATTTTTTGTGGTAGGAAGGGATATAAATAGGAATCGAAGGAGGGGGTGGCATTGGATTATGGATGGATAGGATGGGCTCTTGATGTGTAGTTGTAAGATCTATGGTGGAGGTTACTTGGCAGCAACTTAAAGGATGTGGAGGGGGTAGTTATTGGTTGGAAAGCACCCTATGGTGGACGTTCATGGTGGATAGGTGCATCCATTTTTGCACCAAGGTTTCTAGAAGGGGGAAAATGGAGGGAAAAGATGAAGGGTGGAGATGGATTTTTGTGGTGGATGGATGGATGGGATTGATGGGCTTTTGGAGGGAAAATATGGTGCCAAAATGAGAGGAGGTTGGAGGTGTTTTGGTGCCACTTTTTAGGTGTCCTTTGGTGGTGGTTGAGGCGTGGAGGGATGTGTCTAAGGTGGCGTCAAAATGAGGTGGGTGGTGGTAGCTTAGGTGGACTTAAGGTAGGGTTAAGTTGGAGGCTTATGTAGGTGGTGATGGAGTAGTGGTTTTAGGGTTAGGTGGATAGCCAAGTGAAGTGGAGATGAGCAAGGGTTAGCATAGCTAGCTAAGCTAGTGGATGAGTGGAGGAGGAGCTAGGGTTTAGATGGAGAGGAGGGATCTTGAGCTGCATGTAGTTTTAGGGAGTTGATGATCTACTAAAGAGAGCTGCATCGAAGCTCAATAGCTAGCTTAGGTAGCTAGTTCTTTGCTAGCTGCTAAGCCAAGCTCATGTGAGCTGGCTTCTACTATTGTGTGCTAAGGATAGCTGGATCTGGTCTTCATGAAGACTACCTAGCTAGCTTAAGTCAAGTAGCTAAGCTCAACTAAGTTGAGCTAAGTTGAGTCTTCAGGAGCTGGTTTTAAGCTGGCTTGAGTTGGTTGAGGACTTCTTCAGCTGACTAGGCTCAACTAGTTGATAGTAGCAGCTAAGCCTGATTAGGTGGAGCTTCTATGAGCTAGATGGAGTTGGAAGTAGTTGAAATGGAGCTAATAGGAGATGATCCAAACAAGATTGAGCTAGAATGAGCTGGAATCAGCTAAGATTCTGCTGAATTGGGCTTCTCCTTCATCTTCTACCTCTCTCGGTGCCATGGTTTGTAGGATTTGATTGTCTGTTCATCTCTGACACTTAAATAAAATGTCAAAATAACAAAAACAATGCAATGAATGCTATCCTAGGAAATGCCTAAATGCAACCCAAAATTCGATTGCAAAGTTAAAATCCTAAGAGCTAGGTGTGTTTTAAGGATAAGAATGATGATAAACTAGTGCTTATCGCATACCTGGCACCTTCACACATATAGACAAAGGCATCAAGGCACCAGATATAGATAACAGGAATATGGCATAAAAACCCTTAAAAATGAATTATTTACAACATGATGCCAACTGACTAATCTAACCTAATCTAATGCAATGTGACCTAATTTACCCTTAAGCTAACAGTAGTTAGGCATAAATTATGTCAATAAATATGGAAATATCACACCCCATGCCGATCTTTTGCTAGTCCTTGAGTAAAACATATGCGAGAAACTAAATGAGAAAACAAGACTGTGTGTTTTGAGCAAAAACATATTCAAAATCCTGACACCAACTTCTTACCGAATTAAAAGAAATTGTATCTTAAAATATTATCTATAAAGACTCAACAGTTTTTAGGTATAAATCCAAATAATGATTGCTTAAATGCAATCAGAGATTTTATTAGCTTTGGCTTTGGGTCTCGTGAGTAACATTTTATGGCTCTATCAACCCACCCAACATTTGAATTAAACTCAAATTTTAATCTTTCTGTGTGTGAAAAAGAATTTGACTCGTCAATCATGCAACCTTATTGAATTCTATATTTCTAACAAGACTAAGATTGTCTCTTCACTCTATTGACCTATGTCTTTGGATCTACCTCACTAAGGACTGGTAGCTTTTACCTTACCCTTTTTTATCTCGAGATCAACCTCGAAGGTATATCTCTCTGGTCGAACCATTTGGTTCCTTATTTAAAAACCTCAGCTTTTTGGGGGTTTTTAAAATATTTGGGTGCACACTTTTTTATTTTTGTTTTTGAGATTTTTTTTCCCTTTCTTCCACCCACTACTTTATTTTTGTCTTTTTCTCCAATTTTCACTCATTTTTCTAGGTGGGTGGCTTCCCTCATCTTATTCAAGAGCATATCCTAAATAAAGGCACGAAAAGCTAAATATGCAAGGTTGGGATCTGGATACCCTACATCTGGAGAGCATACCCGTGCAACATGCTAGCTATACCTCAATCTAAGTCCTATTGACTTCTCAAATTTCAATGGCAGGTCACCCAATAGATGAGTCAGTGCATACGTGTAACTATAAATTGCTTAATCTTCTCAAACTTTTTAAACTAGAGGATGGGAAGATAAGTCACATATTTATCACTCATTTGACTTAATACTTTGGCTTTTAAAACCCCATTCAAGGATTCAAGAACCAAATCTTTATTTACGTAAATACTTAAAATAATTAAGTCGAATAAGACTTGGAGTCTGAGAGAAAAAATTTTGGAAATACTTTTCTAAAGATAAGTCATCAATATCAAAAAACCATTTGTTCTTTCTTAGCTCAAAACCCATTTTTTTTCTTTTGTTTCTTTTTCCATTTTTTTTGAAAAACAAGGGATGAAAATGTAAGAAAAAGGAAAACATGGAATTCAGAGACTAGCATAAAAGCAACTTAATAAAAGATATAAATCCACCCCCCCATGCCTATTTCATGCAATGCTCTCATTGTAGCATAAAAAGGGTAGAAATCACCTGAAACACCTGAGTTGGCACAATATAGCTTGACTAGCTCCAAATCCGCAAATCAAACTGAGATATATATAAGATATCTAAATATATATACAACCTAAATCTTTGGGTTGCCTCCCAACAAGCACTAAGTTTAACGGCTTCAACCAACGACAATTTAGCTCAATAAAGGTTCATAAATTCAACTAACTCAGCCATAGATCTAGGTGGACAGTGATCAGCTACTGGATGTTTCTTTACTATGTGAATGGCCCTAGATTCCTCAACTCTTCCCAATTCTTCAATTAAACCACAACACAACTTTCTTCTCTTGGATGCCCCAAAAACATTAAATTTGATTCTTTGTTCTCCTAAGGCAATCTCTAATTTCTTTAAGTCACAATTAATTTTGGCCTTAACAGTGGCTGGAAAAGGGCATCCTAAGATGATTGGGGTATGGTTAAGGTTTCTAGATGCTTCCATGACAACGACCATAAAATCAACAAGGTAATGAAAGTCTTTGACCTTGATAAACACATTTTCCAGAAGACCCCTAGGTGCTTTCATAGATTGGTTGGCCAACTGAAGGGTTATATCAACAGGTTTCGTGTTTCTTAGCAAGTGTAGCAAGGATCACATTGATGGAAGCACCTAAGTTAAGGAGGACTTGATCAAAAGTGATGTCGCCTATAGTGCAAGAAATTAGTAGGACTTAAGGGTCTTGTTTCTTAGAAGGCAGCTTGCTTAGAATTATATAATTGGTGTGGTCAAATAATACTACCTTCCTAACCTAATCAGATTCCTCCTTATGATTTTTCATATAAGAACTCATCAAAGATCCTACATAGGCGGGAATAGATATGATAACCGTGAGGATTGGGATTATCATCAATTTAAACTTTGTTAATCTTGATATCTTTTCCTTAGAGTTCTCCTTCGGCTTTTTGTATTGACCCATATATTCACATCTTAATCCCAAATTAGATTTTATTTCTATAGTTGATTTTTGTCTCACAACATTGTTATTCAGGATCTGCGATCTTTGCAAATGGATCCTAGGCTGAGTGATTTTAGGTTCGATGGGACTCATGTATCTAATGTCTTCTCGATGGTAATAGCATTGGCACTAGCAGGGTTCTGGGGAGGGTTAGGAAAAATAGGTGCCCCTTAGTTAGTCATATTAGGAATTGGGTTAAATCTAGGAGGAATAGAGGGAGTAGGGTTAGTCACTTGTGCATGGGCTTGTGGCTCCTTGGGTTGATTTAGATTCTTAGGTAAATTCCAAAGATTAAGGATGGGTTGGGATGCCAGCATCCCATGTTTTCTAAAATCAATAATTTGGTCCTTTCTTCCTGTCAAGTGAGATTTTAATTGATCTATCTCCTCCTTAAGCCTCAATTCATCTCTTTAATTTTCTTTAGGGCCATATATAAATCAGCCTACTGTCTAGGTGCCTAATAGGTGAGATTTGGATTTTGCCTACTTGTCTAAGTCTATCCATAGGAGGTTGGGTAATAAGCTGGTCTGGTTGGGTATAGATTTTGAGCTAGTTTATGGGTCGACAAGGAAAAGTTATGGTGATTCCTCCATCCAAGGTTATAAGTATCAGAGTATGGATTATTCTTACCATAACTTCATATAGCACTAACATCCTCATAGGTTGCATATGCAGGTGGCAAATCATAAAAATCAGATGTTCAAGGAGTCAAGGTCCCTCCTTAGAATCCAAATTGGGTCTGGTTCAAGTAAAGAGGGCTCATAGGCTGAGTCATGGTTAGATTGTGCACCTGATTAACCACTTCTCTACTAGGTGCAAATTATGTGTGTGTGAGAAATGCAGAGGTCCCCTGTTTCATATGATTGCAATAGGATGTTGACCCTAAGGGGTTTCCACCTTAGATAATACTATCTAGATTTTTATCCAGATTCTCCACACTCTTCCCCACAAGTTCCACCTTGTCTAACCTTTTAGCTATGATATCCAAATCAACTACACTAGAATTAGGTTGAACCTCATATACTCTACTCTTGGGTCGATTTGAATTGTTAAAGGTGGCCATAGAAGCATTATTTAGGGAGTTCTCACTCATGTTCTCAAATAATTCAAAAGCTCCATCCTCATCTTTACTTAGAAATTTTCCTCCACATGTAGCATCGACAAGATTCCTAAGATTATCATTAACATCATGATAAAAGATCTAGACTAAGTGCCACTTGGGCACCTTATGATGGGGATATTTTGTAGTCAGATCAATAAGTCTCTCCCATGCCTCAAGGATCAGCTCGCCCAGGTTCTGAGTAAAAGTGGTTATAGCTCGTCTATGGGCATTGGTCTTTCCTATAGGGAAGTTCTTAAGAAAGGCACTACTAAGCTCCTCCCAAGTGTTGATAGGCTTACCTATAGCTCTCAGCCATTGTGCAGCCATAACCTTTAGTGCAAAAGGGACCATTTTCATCATCAAGTTATCTTTATCCATGTTTCAAGGTCTAAAGGTCCTTCCAATGTTTATAATCTCTTCTAGGTGCTAGAAAGGATCATCAGTGTTATTCCTGTGGAAGTGAGGGATAAGGTTGATGACATCATGAAACCTATAATAGTCTTCAGGTTGATTCTTAGAGGGATTATAAAAGTCCCTAAGTGGTATAAACCTAATAGGGTTTTGAAATCTCTAGAAAGCTTCAAGGATAGTGTTTATTTGCTTATCATGGTGTTCCCCTTGGTTCTTAGTCTATGCCTAGAGTGCAGCTATAGGATTATCCCCAAGTGGGATATCCTCACTTGACTTATTTTAGTTCAACCTCTCCTAATTATGTTTTGATGATTTTACAAAATACCTAAAAGAAATTTAAAACTAGATAAACCACTATTTTTCTATCTTTATTATAACCCCATCACAGGTTGCTCATCTTAGATCTTAAAGCCAGGGAAGGGAATATGAAGATGCCAAAGGCTAGTTTTAGGTCTTAAGGTATATTTATGAATAGAGTTGTAATTTTATTTTTGTTAATTCTAAATGAGTTGTAAAGAACCCCCATCTAGATATAGGATCTCTAGACTTGGGCTCACAACAACATATATTATAGTATCAAACATTTGACACTTCATCCAGATGTCTAAGATGAAAAGATAAGTCATTTAACATATAGATCAGATGACCAAATACCTTATGTACAAAGTTTGGAAATTAAACACTTAGGTCTTCAATGACCATCCCTTACCTCAGATGTCCATAAATCTCTTTAGACATATGATCATACTCCCAGTCATCTAAAGGCACTATCGTAAAAAACCCAAATCTCCTGGTGTCCAAAATCATATCCATATAATCCAACCATTGGAGATTTTTTACCCTTGTTCCAAACATCTAGACATGACTCCAAACGTCCAATAATGGAACATTTGACCCAAATTCACTTATTGAGAGCTTTGATAGATACAATCATGATTATGGAATCTCAAGAAATCCTAAACCTAAGGTCATTATGACCATCAGACATCCAAACACTTGGGTAGACATCAAAGGAGACGTCTGACCTTCACAAACTAGATCCATGTTTGGATCTGGTTCAATCCTAGAACAAACCCGCATACTATTAGACGTCCAAAAATATCCTCAGACGTCTTAGATGCAAGTTCAGACATCTGACCCTTAGTAGCAAGAACCATGTTTCCATCCAATTAAGTGCAGGAACACTAACCCTTTAGTTCATATGATCAAAACTTCCATTAGACATTTGATAAGACATCTGACCCAAAAATCAATCATCTGATTCTGCTGTTAGAGAATTTAACTCTTTGATTTGATTTGGATTTTGACCAAATCTACTGGAGATTGTCCCTTATGGCTAGGGGGAGCCTCCCAAGCCTTCTTGAAGGTTCCTTTAAGGCCTACATATAGTCCTTAACCCCTCTTTGGCCAAACACACCTATTAGAGAAAATTTCCAAGACATATACTAGCACTACTCACATACCTTATTCCCTACTACTATGCACTTTGATTCTTGGGCATACACTCTATCTTCCTCACTACTTCATTGCTACAAATTGCTCACAAGGAGTATCTTACTCACCCATCGTAGCTAGGTTACCTTCATATCTTTTTGGGGAGCTTAATAGGTTGTCTTTCAATTTCTTTTCTTTAGAATTTTTTGTACTTAGGTATCTAGCATGTTGGATCCTCGTCTCTTCCTTGCAAAGGAAGAAACCTCCATTTCGGGATCGAAGGGGAGAATTGTATTGAGGTACACCACCCTCAATTTAAGTGGTGTGGATATTGGATTGATCACTTGGTGATCGTAAATACTAAGTCAAGGTTATCTTAGGTGATGGTTTTCTCCTAATTTGGGTTTCCACCTAAAAGTCTCATTGACATTTGTGTGACTGAATTTTAATTAGCATATTTTATTTCAATTTCACTATTCACCCCCCTTTAGGGCAATTTCAGTTGGTATTAGAGTAGGTTCCCGCATCTCAGGAGTAACTTTCGTAGGAAATCAAATGGAGGGGAGAGTTGTTTACCCTAGATAGACGGAGGGATAGTCCACCACCTATCCACTTCTCTTCGACAGAAGCAACTATACCTATTGGAAGCTCTGGATGAAGATGTGTCTTCAAGCCAACAACTCCATTTGGGAGAAGTGTGAATCCTGCTATGAGATCCCTGAGAGGCCAAAGATGGGATACACTGTGGAACAAATCCACCATCTCAATCTCAATGCTAAGGCAATGAACTCCCTATTTTGTGCCCTTAGTTCAGAGGAATTCAACTACATTAGCCAATGTCGAACAGCCTACAAAATATGGAGGACTATCGAGGTAACTCACGAAGGTACGTCGAAAGTCAAAACATCTAAAATTAATCTTTTATCGCAAGAATTTGAAGCCTTCACTATGAAGGAAAATGAAAGACTTAGGGATATGTATACCTATTTCACATTGATCGTGAATAATCTTAAGTCTCTTGGAAAGACATTCATTAAAGGGGAGCTTCAAGTGAAGCTCCTTCGCTCCCTTGGACCAGAATAAGAGCAAAAGGTCATAGCAATAGAAGAACCTAAACAAGTAGAGGATTTAGACATGGATGATTTACTTAGAAATCTAATGGCTTATGACACCAAGTTGGACCAAAGATGGAACTCCATTACACTCGAAATAAAGAAGTCCTTGGACTTCAAAGCGACTTTGGATGATGAAGTAAGTATCGATGATGAAAATTTTGTTTTATTGGCTAAGAAATTTAAGAAGTTTCTTAGGAATTGGTGAAAAATCATGGGAAAGAAAAAGGAAGATGAGCCTCTTGTGTGCTACAATTTCATGAAAAGAGGCCACATGAGAAAGGAGTGTCCCATATTAAGAAGGGATGAAGAAAAGAAAGGCAAAAAGATAATGGAGAAAAAGAAATTCTCCAAGCCAAAACTTTCAAGAAGAAGGCATTCCAAGCGACTTGGGATGACACAAGCTCCAAAGAAGAAGAAGATGAGGATTCAAATGAAGAAACCGTGTGCTTGGGTCTCATGGCAGTAAGTGAAGATCCCAACTCCGGATTTGACTCAGAGGAAACCAAGGTATCATCTTATACTATTGATGAATTACAAGATGCCTTTAATTCCTTATATTTAGAGATTAAAGAGCTTAAGAATAAAAACAAGTCATTAAAAGTGGAAAATCTAGAAGCTAAGGAAGTAATTAAAGACCTCAAGGAAAAGGACTTAGCTCTTACTAATGAGGCAACCAGACTATCTATTGAAGTAGGAAACTTGACTATTGAAAAAGAATCATTGACAAAAGATTTGTATACCGTAATGGGCAAACAAAAATTTCTTGATAGGGAGGAGTTACTTGAAAAAATACATGTGCTTGAGAAGACAAACTCCTTTAAAAGAGATGAAAATGAATTGCTAAAATTTGAGATTATAGGCTTAGAGGATAAAATAGATAAGATGAAAATAGAAATAACTCACCTTAGAGAAAAGTAAAATCAATTGTTTGAAGACCTAGACAAATTTACTAAGGGTAAGGTAAACTTGGACAAGCTTATTGCCCATCAAAATCCTACCTCTAGCAAATATGGACTAGGTTACTATGAGGCTAGTAGTAGCCAAAATGTTCTGAAAAAGGATCCTCTCACAAAGACGACTACTAATAAATTTGAATCCACACTAATGTGGATACCAAAAAGACAACTCAAACTTTATTTTGTAGGGTTCAAAGGTGATTATAATATGAAGAATTGGGTCTATAGAATGAAGGAAGGACAACTCAAATTAGAAATACCTATTAGTTCTAAAAGTCACTAAAGAAGGTCTTTTGTAGGGACAAGAAGACCAACAAGGAGGGCGACAAATAGACCACCACCAAGGAGGCCAATGGGTGATGGATTCTAGATATTCCTAGAATATGACGGTAGACAAGAACCTATTCTTGGACCTCCAACCTATGGATAGGGGAACGATCACCTTTGGCAACAACCAAAAGGGCCATATTATTGGCCTTGGTAAGATAGGTAACCTTTCCTTCCCTATTTCAAATGTTTCTTTAGTTAAAGGACTAAAACATAATTTGTTAAGTATTAGTCAAATTTATGATAAAGGATATAAAGTAGTCTTTACTTCTAAAATGTTTGAAATTATGCATGTCGCAACCAATGAAACCCTTCTTAAGGGAACTAGGTATAAAGTTAGAATTTGATAAAAATGGAAATTATGAGTATCTTGCTACAATTGATGAAATAATATTTGGCACAAGAGACTAGGTGATGGGAACACCATCATGAGCCCTAACTAGCTCATTTTGACCCAATGAAGTCAATAATGCTCCTACATAACCAACTGAAGGTCATAATTCATTGCATAACCTTTCGGAGAGAAACACAAGAAACTAAGGTTAAAACTATAATTTTACAAATGCAGTACAACCACAGGTTTTCTCAAGGGCTGAATAAAGGTCAAATGGTCTTAATAAGATAACAAGTTAGTTGGATCAGACAGAAAAGGGTACGTGTGTGTTTTAAGAATTAAATGACTTTTGAAGTTGGAAGGATGGATTAGTAAATTTCTATCAAAAGGTGGAAGATTGATCCTTCTAAATTTAGTGATTACTTCTCTATTTTCAAAGCCCCGAAATCTATGTGGAAACATGTAAATGTAATGCACAAGAAATTCTTTTGGAAAGGGGCTAGACATGAGGGGAGATTCATGCAGCCTATGAAGTGGGATCAAATATGCCAGCCAAAGGAAGCGAGTGGATTGGGGATCAAGTCTCTTAAAGAATTTAATGAGGCCCTTTTGATTAAATGGGTGATCAACATTTTTGATGGCAAAGAAGAACTATGGACTGAACTTATTAAAGACTGTTATGGTGGCTCAAATAGTATATTGAAGAGGTTATTCCCAGCCAAACCATCCCCTTTTTGGAGAACCGTCATTCTAGCTATCGAAAGGAACTGGCATTTGATGTAGCCCAAGCTTGGAGATTGTAACGACCCAGTTCCCGAGTCCCTACGAGACACGAGAACCGGACCGACTCGACTAATCCCAAGACCTAGTCGTCCAACGAGGAAGTAACCAAAAGACAGTAAAATAAACCACATTCAGCATGAATATAACTAACAGTAAGAAAGTACAGCAGTAAGGAAAGAAACTACTACAGTAGGTACCACCACAACAGTAAAACAACATTTATCATATAACAAGAACTGCAGGTAAAGAAGGTACAGCGGAAACAAAAACTACTCACTAGAACAGAAACAAAAGAGGTACAAAAGACTGTGGTAACTCTACTGGACCCTACTCGGCCCAGTGTCCTCTGCAGTCGCCGACCCTGGCTGCTCAACACCTGGTCCTGAAAAAGGTAACGAGTGTAACACGTCAGCAAAATGCTGAGTAGAGTGGCAAACTAACTAAAGGCAACAGTAGAGTGTACAGTAGCTGTTATGTTCTATTACTTCCTTTATTCACATCTTTCAATTTTTCTCACTATTTCATTTATTTCTCAGATCCTTTACTTGATCTCGAATGTCCTCGTGGGAACGATCTTGATTGCAGTCTTTTCCAAAAGTAGAAGTAGCACGTGGTGCTCTCCTGGCCGGGAGAGTCCCCCGTGGTGATCCTACCCTCAGTCAACCACCCCAAGGTCACTGACAGACGTAACGGTGACTACGGCACGCGCGATAAACGCACAGGTAGCTAGCCCGCACTGGCACGCGGTCAGTCGTTTCCGTTAACGGGTGCGCCCAAAGCACAGCACGGAACCAGGGCAGAGCCCTCTCAATAACAGGGGTCCAACCCCTCCACAGTAACCAAACCGGGGCCTTGCCCCTCCACAGTCCGCGCACCTTCGCCTGACTACCCTGGTTTGCCCTAGTGGGCCTAACAAGTCGGTGAAGGAGGCTAGCAGAACCCCGGGGCCCATGGGGTAGCTAGTACTCTCCTAACACTAGTAGCTCTCCTCGGTACTACGTACACGAGGGCCAACAAGTCGGTACAGAGCGACCAATCCTAACCCTGGGTCCCTGGGGCGGCTGGCCCCACTCTGCACTAAACAGGTACAGGTACTTCCCTTGGTACTGCGTACCCAAGAGACAGTACAAACTACATCTCAGTTCCATTCCTTTTTCTTTCCAGGAGTTCCACTCCTAATTCCCCGTAGGGTTCCAGCTCTTTATCTCAGAACATCATATGTTTCACCTTCCAGTTTCACGTTCTCACAATCCATGATCTCAATCATGTTTCTTTATTCATAACAGGCAGCTGTTAATTCAATTTACAGGCAGCTTTATATTCCTTTCCATTTTTCCAAGACTGCAGTATTATACATTCCACTAGTTTTTCCATCCTAAGATTCATGCAACACCCTAGGATCTAGCATACAACTAGTTTTCCAGCCCTAGGATTCATGCATCACCTAGGAGCTATCATTCCATACATTTCTCATTACTAGGATTCATGCAATGTCCTAGATTCTAGTTATGGTTCCATACTTTAACAGATTTTAAAAATAAACTTAAGCCACTCTACCAGGTACAACGGGAGTAATGGGGGCGTGATCGGGAATCCCGCGTGCCTCCGTGACTCCCAAGACTGTAACTGAATGAGGTCCTATCACAAGGATCAAACACAAGGAGTGTCTCAAAACAATGTATAGCTACTGTAGACGGGTAGAGGAATTAATTCTGAAAAGAATGCAACTCGAATCGCGGAAAATAGAGCCCGAACGGGCCCTAAACAGGTCGAAAAAGACGATACTGTGCAAAATCAGACGTCTGGAACTTCTTCCAGACGTCTTAAACAGTGGATCAGAGAATTACCTGTTCAGTGTGATTTCCCAGACGTCCAGAAGTCTGCGGGGACGTCTGTCCTAGCACCCAGACATCCGATGGTCACCCCGGACGTCTGGAGGTCACTCCCGCCGTCTGGTACAACTTCCAGACGTCTGATTCACAAAGGATGGCGAATCAGCGAACCTGCGCACAGCCAACTCCCTCCCTTAGTACGGTCGGTCGACAGGAAGGAAGAAGAAAGCGGAATACACACCTTTCAGACGTCGGTATGAGCTACTAGACGTCGTCCTCGCCGTCTGCCTATCAACCCAGACGTCTGATTCTGGAAATTTTTCCAGAATCAGGGCGCGACCCGGACTCTGCTCGCGACGCCGCCCGCGTCGCACCGCGCGCTCCTGCTGCTCAGACTGCAGCAGGTCCCTCTCCGCGTCGTTCCGCACCCCCTGCGCCCTCCGCCGGCCGGCCAAGCCGCTCCGGCGAGCTCGCCCTCCCGGCAGAGCTCCGCCCTCGCACGCCGCGCCTCCTCCGCGCTCACTGCGGCCGCCGCTGCAGCCCTCGCGCTCGCTCACTCTCGTGCACAGGAAGGAGAAGAAGAAGGAGACGGTGGAGACGGGAGGGGAGGCGTGGCCCTTTTAAGGCTGCGCGGAGAGGAGAGAGAGAAGGCGCGGCAGGCGTCTGCAGCCGCAGAAGAAAAAGAGGGAAAACGAATATGCGGTCTGCGCGCGCAGGCGCGCAGACGACTCGCGGGTGTGGACGATAATGGTTTTTTAGACGTCTGTAAACCATCCCAGACGTCTGGCAAGACGTCTGGATGTGATCCCAGACGTCTGGTCATACGTCTGGGCCACCTCCCAGACGTCTTAAAATACGTCCGGGGCACGCGTTCGTAACAGAGATGGCCATGAATTTAGCTTATGGAATGAACATTGGTCACCGATGGGTATTCTAAAAGATTCCTATCCAAGGGCATACCCAGCTACTGTAGATAAAGATGACTCTATTAGTAGTTTATGGTCAGAATCTGGCAATTGTTGGACATTTGATGAGTCTAAAATCAATAGAGAGGGTACCCGGTAGTGGGGGGAAAGGCAAAGCCTGATCTCAAATCTGCAGAAGTTCAGTCCAAGGCATGGCGTGGAAGACAAATGTAGTTGGAATGGTAGGTACACAGCCCAGCAGGCATATGAAAGAATTATCAGATCTAGCAGGAATATGAAAGTGACCTAGTCGACAAGAAGATATGGCTATTGAAGATCCCACTGAAAGTGCAAATTTTTTTATGGTTGTGCAGGAGGGAAGGCCTGATCATGGGAGATTTTAGACACAAAAGAATGGGGACAACATTAAATGATTGCTATCTATGCGGGTTGCACACTGACAGTTTATCCCACATATTTTCCTCATGTTTGGTCATTGATATTATATGGAGAAAAATATGCCAGGAACCTCTACCTAGATGGGATTCCCTATGGCAGAGGTTTGCAACACCTGGAAGGCCATATATGCGTATGGCTGTAACCTTGTGGTGTGTTTGGAGGGCGAGAAACGAGAAGTTATTTCAGGAGAGACCAGTTTGTTGTAAGCAAATTGTAAATGAGTGTTGGTCCCTCATATATAGATGGGGATCCAATGTGTAGTTCTCCATTGTTTTTTTTTATAGTACGAAATAAAATGCCTTCCGAATTGCTATCATAACACAATAGCTTTCCTCGCAGTTTCAAAAAAAATGATGTTTGAAATCCTAAAAACTGACCCACTTAATTAACCAAGGTTCTGGTCAGGATAAAATTCACTTAAACCCTCTAAAAATCATAGAAAAATACTCTCTAGGGTTTAGTATCTTCAATTTGACCATCAGAACCCATCTTGACTTGAAATGGAGTCTAAGATAGATATTTCCCCTAATTTGGATTTTTGAATAAATTACCTAGTCAAACGTGGTCAAAACCAAAATCCAACTTCACCATTGGATTTCTTAGGTCAAAATTAGGTTTGTACCAAAATTTGGACCTAAGATGAGTTTGCCTTGACCTAGTTTGCAAAAAGGTTCTGTCTGGTTACATTTTTACCCCTAACTTTCAAAAGCCCTTGCATTTAGCCCCCTAGCTTCTTCATCATCTTCACAAGTAGGTCCCTCTGCCAATATCGCGGAGAAAACCTACTCCAATGACCTTTGATAAGGAAGTTCTCCTTGATTGCTTGGAGAATCTCTTCCAAAATTGGAAGGGAGATCCTTTGAGAAATTCTCTCCAGTCTTAACCCATTGATGAGCTTTGATAACCTCCCATTCTCTCATGCGAGCGCATGAGAGATTTGGTTATCTCAACAACTCCCAAGTTCGGCGACCTTCCAAGCTTGGGAAGCTTGTTTCCCAAGCCCTAACTGCCCTTTAGAGCCTTATTTAAAGAAGCCAATATCACACCAAATCCTCCACGCTCGAATTCAGCCGTGATTCCCCTCAATTCATCTCTCGCTCTCACGGTCGAAGGCTCCTCGATGTCCGGTGACCTTCCCTGCTCTTTCTCATCGTCCGACCGCCATACCTACTGCGGATTCATCCTCCCTACCTTCGTTCGCATCTTGCCATACCAGCAGATGCCACTTCCTCCTTCATCCTCACCGTTCCCACCTCACCGGAGCTACCTTCGTCTCCAGTGTCGGCCACACCAGACCCGACACCCTCGCTGTCCCCCTTCATCCCTTGACTACCTAGCTAAGTCTCCTATCCCCTCTACTTTCTTCTCCGCCCTTCACTTTCCAAAATCCTCCACTGATGCCCTTCGCACCTCCATCCCTTCCATCTTTGGCCACCCACTCTGGCGAGGCCATCCCACTTCCACGGCCCACCAAAACCCTCACCGACCCTTGCAAAACCTCCACCACACCTCACTGAGCATTTCCCCTCTCCTCATTCACCCATCCATCCACTCACATGCACCCTCGAACACACCCACTCATACGCACATAGTGTGACCTAGGTACACACTCACAGACACCCACATGCCACGCCAGTACCCCCAGCACATCCGCCGTGCTCCAGCGATACTCCCTAAGCGCTTTGACGTGGCCGAGAGGCCATTTTATTGATTTCAGGTTCAAGGCCTTATCCACCATTGGCAAGCAAACTCCAAGCTTGCTTGAGGTAGCTCCAAGCCTTGCTATCCCAGGTTGAAGACCTAGGCAGCACGAAGGAGTCTTGCGCACACACCCAGGCCCTCAATTGTAGTCGCAAGCCTCAGCAGCTGCTACAATTGAAGATCATTCCCTACTACAGACATGCGAGAAAAGGAGTGCGCAGATAGTCCCACCTCAGATACGAAGAGGCGCCCGCACCCGCATAAATTGCAAATGTGCCATAAACTCATCTCCTTAGTTACCACGGGGTGAGGTCCCACTCACCTTCACCCGATCTTGTCTACGACACTGCCTCCGCAGACTTGGCCTGACCCGACCCGACCTGCACTCCTCGCCCACCACCGCACGTCAGTGAGCCTGGAATCGGGTACGCACCCGACCTGATAACCCGGATACCTATGGCTCTAGGAGAGCGGATCCTAAGAGAGAAGAAGAGAGGAGTGTCCGTGGGTAGGGGGAGGGTTTTGCTACAAAAACCTCCGGCTGACACTTAGCCGAATTATGAAGAAGAGGAGACCAGGGTTGAAGGCAGAAGGCAGAAGGAAGAAGAAGAAAGAAGAAGAAGAGGAGGCCAGGGTTGAAGGCAGAAGGCAGAAGGAAGAAGAAGAAAGAAGAAGAGGAGGCCAGGGTTGAAGGCAGGAGGAAGAAGAAGAAGAAGAGAAGGATCGCAGAGAAAGAAGAAGAAGAAGAAAGAAAGAGTTAGAGAATGAAAGAAGAATCAGAGAAAGAGAAGAAGATAGAGAAAGAAAAGGTAGAGAAAGAAGAAGAAAGCAGACACTTTAAGTCGTCCGATTTCCTCATTAAACGACAGATCATTAGCTCTCATTGCATATACATTTACATTGAGTTCCTTAGTGATATTGTAGGAGTATTTGGTGATCTAAATCTCCATTTTACTCCCATATTTTTGCACAATGTTATTGATCTTATTGCAATCTCTTTTAATTTGAATTGTGATCTTGATTTCTAAATCCCATATAGCTCCCTATGTTTGACCTCGGAACTTTTTCGAGTAATAAAAGTCGTATTTGTTTTCAAAGCAATTTCGACTAGACTGCAAGATGATTATTTTAAAATAGATCTCATCGAGATAACATTTTGGTACCATTTCCGACGAGCAACGGGCAATTTAGAACTCTTGATTACAACTTCTGATACAGAATCTAACTTGCTATATCTCTTTTGCTGTGGTTGTTTCATGGAGAAGAGACATTCAAAGAAAGTCAGCCGCACAACAAACACACCAGGGGCAGGTAAATTTTTATTACTCTCTCTTAAGCCTCTCATTCTGAAAAGGTTAAAAAGGAAAAATCAATTAGGGCTACTTGCTTTCCATTCTTAGATTATCCATCAAGTTGCCTGATTTGATTTCAACAACAAAACCTGATTTGTGCACCCATTTAAGATAACTAGGACTATCACTTTCTTGTTTGAGCCCTACATACCACATTTGGCAAACTAAATTGGATCAAAATTAGAGCCAATTAAGGATTCCAAGTTAGGGTTTTAGAGACACACTTACATAAGCAAGAATCAACTCTCCAGAATGATGTGTGCCTAAGCCTTGGTTGAATTGATTTATTCAAGCAAACCCTAAAAAATAGGCTTTTAATCTCACTTGAATCCTAAAAGAGGGACCTAAAACTTCTTAAAGGACAAATAGGTGAAGTTGACCCACCTTGTTGGGTCAACCAATCTTGAAATTAGGTTACTTTTTGCACTCAATACATCTTAAAGTTCAAGTGAAATCTTAAGCACCCTTGCTCTTAATTAAAATTGGTAGACTTAAGAGGTCAAGTCCCCATTCTGGTCTACCTGGAACATCAGTGACAAGAGAGGTCGGGTGGGGGAAACCCTGTAATCCGTGGGGGTGCTCTACCATGTAGGGGTCTTCGCGGGACTCTCCCTCTTTGGTTGCCCAGGTAATTCTCAGGTGGACGGCTTTCTGACTAAGGGGTATCATCCGCCCCGAACCTCTATAGTCATCCAAAATTTTTGGATGTCTTGATTGGGTCCATCACATTCTATTCTCATCCAGTCCATCGCTGCATGTTTGGTAGGAGGTCCTTAAGACCATCCTTGAGGCTTCCTTTAGTCATTCACTACCGTCGAGGCCAGGCCTCGACTTTCATGTTTGTGCAGCAACCCCATCACATAGACATCTCTTCTAATTCATCTGAGCCTAATTCATCTTCATCCATCATCATGGCACAACCCGCAGAAGAAGAGAATAACCTTGAGAATCAACTTCAGTGCCTTAATGATTTATTCCAAGCCTTTGTGAATCCACCGCAGCATCCTATGATGCGAGATCATTACAATCTCGCTACGGTGGCGATCGAACCTCGAGTCCAAATCCCAGCTGGAGGTCCTGATACTGAACTCAAGCCCAACATGATTCATGCTATTCCAAAATTTCATGGGCTCAATTCCGAGGATCCTTTCCAGCACATTAAATAGCTTAAGCATCTGGCCAAGACCTTTGGGTCAGATGTCCAAAATCAAGACATTCTTCTCATGAAAATGTTCTCCTTCTCTCTCATGGACAAAGCAGCTCACTGGTATCAGACTCAAATGCATCCAATCGACACATGGGTTGAACTACAATCTGAGTTTCTGAAAAAGTTCTTCCCAGTTAGTCGGACGAATGCTTTACGACACCATATCACGCACTTCACACAACACCCTAGAGAACCACTTCACAAAGCATGGGATCGTTTTCTGGATCTCATGTGAAAGTGCCCCCATCACGGAGTTCCTAAATGGGAACAAGTCCAATCATTTTACCAGGGACTCCATGAAGACATCCGATTATTCGTCAATGCAACTTGAGAAGGAAATATCATGGGTCAACACGAGGACACTATTGAAACGATGAGTTGCTATGCTATCGTGTTTGGTTTTGAAAATCCTGCCGTTGTAGTTTGAAAGCGTAGAACTCGTGTTCAACAAATAAAATTTATACCTGAATAGAAATCTTGGGTCGAACTCAGGGAGGTGGACATTTGATTTAAAAACATGCATTTGTTTTATTTGTCACGAAGCAGAATAATTGATTAGAAACTATCTAACTATTTACAATAAATAGAAGAGAGAGAGAGAATATTACAAACAAAAACCAAAAAGAGATGTAGAATGAACATGGAATTCATCATCAAGAAGATTGATCATTATACTAAACATTACGACTAGAAAGCGGGAAAATGATTACACTAGAAAGCAGTAAATCTACTCTAGAAAGTAGTAAAAAGAATGGGGAGAGAGATATCATCCTCGATGGTCGCTTGGAGGACAAGCCTGATGGGACAACGTCTGGAAGATGGGGAACGGAGCAAGACGAAGAAGGATGAAGCGAGAAGAACGGGAACGGAGCAGCACGTCGTCATCATCGCGGGATCCACTTCCGAAATGGGGACGAAAAATTGACTTTATCTCGCGAGAAGCATCCCAGGTGTGGGACAAGCTTCTCTTGAGCTTTAGAGAGGGAGAGAAGAGAAGGAAGGGATGATAATTTCTTGTGGAGAGGGTCTCCTTTTATAGTTGCAAGGAGTGAGGGAAATTTGGTCTTTTAAATCTCAAAACATTAAATAAGGGGTCTTTAGTGATGGATAAAACTGTCACTAAAGCCCCATCGTGGGCATAGTGGGGCGGAGCGCATGCGCCTGCTCTCCTGCTCGCATGTGAAACACACGTTCACGATCTGCAAATCTTAGCTGTCCAATCGTGAGATTAGATGGCTTAACTTGCTCCTCCGCCTGCCTCCTCTGCACGCAACGCCCGCGTGCGATCTCGCATCACGTGCGGGCGTGTGATAGCGCGTGAAACGGATTAAGCGCCTGTAGCATCTCGATCCTTATCGCACCGTCGAATGTGCTCGCTTGCCATCGCCCAACTGCAACATCATGCGGATTTGAACCCGCGCCTTAAGGCGACCGAGCACCTTATCCACTATGCTGCGCACGTGGATGGGCAGGTGGCCGATCTTCTGAGCACGCGATCAGGATCGTTGGATTGAGATCCAACGGTTGAGATAGCTCCTTCCAGCGATTCTTCAGGGTCTTCAAGTGCTGGTTGAGCTCCTCTCTCAGTTGTTGGATCTTGATCCAACGACGGAGATGCATGGGCGCTAGAAGCTTCAGTGGTTGAGGGCAGCTGGTTGGGCGACTGAGATGGTGCCATGTGGCACCATCTTGGCCGTCCATCATCTGGATGAAGTAGATGGTGCCACGGGTGTCGGATTAAGTTGATTTTTGCGCCATTAGGCTATGATCATCGATCTGAATATATCCGTGCGGTCAGATTTGTCATTTTAAGTGCTAATTCACACCATCTTGGCCCTTGATCTTCTAGGGTTCTCCAGTCTCTATTTGATGCTACAGGTGTCAGATTAGGGCGATCTTGGAGTCGTTGAACTCCAATCGTCGCCCTGATCACATTTGTACGGTTGGATCTTCAATTCGAGGCCTTAATAAAAAGTTTGCCCTGTCCCTAAACATAAAAGGAGACAATTAACCTCCATTTTATTCAAACTAATCTAAATGTAAGATGATGCATGTTATGCAATATTTATGGTATGCAATGCAATTCTATGCTTAAGAACATGCATAAATAGACATCTTAAGTAGTGTAAAAATGTTCACATCATACCCCTATGCCTATCTTTTGCTAGTCCCTGGCAAAAACTATATGCTATTTATGAAAGAATTAAGTTGGATTACTTGGGAATGAGTTATTTTCAATCATTAAGAAAATGTTTACTTAGGATCTGAACTTTCAAAAACACAATAGTGCCCAGGTATCTGCCAAAATACAGACTGCCTCAAGCCCTCGCCTTATTCAAAGAAAAATTTCTTTTTCTCTTTTTCCTCTTTTCTAATTTTTTTGGATTTTCGAGTTTTAGGGTTTAGGAGTGGCTTTCTATAGCCATTCAACTCACCCAAGATTTGATGAGAACCTAAGTTCTAAGCATCTTATTGTGAATGTGATAGACTCATTGACTGGCAGTAAAAACGGACTTCGGATTTCTACGCCTCTAGGTGACCTTGAAAAGAGAATTCTACCTAAAGGTGACTTTTATTTTTATGGGGTCAACACAAGGGTGAATCCAGTGTATATCTCCCTAATTTATTCTCCTTCTCCGCTTCTTCCTAAGTGTTTTGGGAATTTCCAGTGCATTTATTGAGCTGGGTTCTAGACAACCGGTCGATGAGTTGTTACCACCGACAACTTGCCAGCCATACTCGTGTAGTGAAGTGTGGCTCTTTTTTTTTTTCTTTTAAGTAGGTGGCTTCCCTGGTCTAAGATTTACCTAAAAGTAGCAAAAAGAGAAAGGTCCTGTGACTGGGCTTTGGACAACCTACCTATGGGCTGTTACCCATGATAACTTGCCAGCCATATCACCCTAGAAGGTTCATTAGCTACCCAATTTCTATTAAAATCATCGAACGACAAGTCAGTGTAAAGAAAGTGTGTAGATGCTTTAGGCTTAAAGTTCCCTCAAATCAGAGGGCGGGTTGATAAGGCGTGGACTTATCGCCCAACTTATTTACTCCAATTACGATAGAATTAAGATGGCGAGGACTCAAAAAACAAATCCACATTTTAATGGATACACAGGCTGATTAAGTCTGAAGACCTGAAGGGTCTTTGTATTCAAATCATAATGTAGAATTTCCTAAGATTGAAATTTTTCTTAAACCCAAGTTCTCTTTCCTAATTCCACAAATTTTTTTTAATATAAATAAAAGAAAATAAAATAAATCTACAGAGCTGACAAACAAATTCAGAGACGAATATCCACCTCCCCATGCCTATCTAATGCAACGTCCTCATTGTATTAAAAAGACATAAAATATAGTGGAATAGAGTAGAAAGCACTTGAATTACGTGAATGTCAGGTTTGCTCCGAGATAAAAACTAAAAAGAACTGTATATGTGCTGAATTTAGTGTCTTCAGCTAGGCACACTATACAAAGAAGAGAAATAAAGAATTCACAAGTGCAAGTCAGAATCAAAATAAAAAGATAAACCCTTGAACCTACCAGCAGATGTCCACAGATGTGGACCAGATTGTGGTGCAGACCCATACCCTATAATCGAGAATATCTAAGGTTCTGGATAAAAATTACCCAAAACCTAAAATCAATATGCAAGCAAGGTCAGGCTTGCAATTTATGAGGATGCAACCCAAGATCAAAAAGTCAAGTTACAGAGAATTCAAGCTCCAAAGGATAATCAATGAATGTGTGCTTGGGTTGGACATCCTCAGAATAAATGTTGTAAGGGTCTTGGTTTGATGGTTTCAGCTTAATTGGAACCCTTCGACTCAGTCTTCTATTTCCTTCGGAATTTGCTTCCCAAGTCAAAATTTCCCTGCTCCTATCCTCCTCATTCAGAATGTCAAATTCTTGGACCTCTTGCATATTAATCACCTCGTCTGAAATTTTCAGGTCTAAAAGATGTGGCTGAATCAGAATTGACTTGGGTCTAGTTATCCCAAAAGCAGAATCATCGATAAGCTCAATAGGGTGTAACTGATAATCAGGGCATTGGATTGAATCCTCCAGAAAATGTGATTCTAGATTCGTAATGTGAGCCCTAATAAGATTAGTTTCCTCAGTTATTGGGCTATCAAATGATTTATCGGATTCCTCAGGCCCAATTGTCTCACAGAAATCATATTCTGTAAACTCACGTGAGACTTCGCAAATTGAATCTTCACCATCAAAATCAAAGAAATCAAGATCCATATTAATGTATGTCCCAAAATCATCTGTCACTTTTTGATCGATTGGAGACATACGTTTCCTCGTACCCTGGCTCAGGGATCTCAGGTGAAGAAATCAAATCATCCTTAATTGGTTGCTCTAATTCAATCTGGTCAGCCTCATAACACGTGTCCCCCCAACAGGTGCCTGAGCGGGTTCTGACATTGGCTCTTCTGAAGGGAGTTCATCTTGAGAATCATCCCACGACTGAACTAAAGCAACCACAAATCTCATCCTCAATTTCTCTAACTTCCCAAGTAGAAACTCACCCAGGTTCTTATCCTTAACATCCTGGAGCCAATCCAACAAATACTTGTTCAAATCATCAATCATTTCAATCAAGGGCTCCAATCTTTCAATGGAAGGTATTGGCTGAACTTCTAAAGATTGTATGACATTCCTCAAGTTAGCCAGAACCTTATCTTGAACCTGGTTACCCTGAACCAAATGAGTTGGTTCAGGGTTGGGCGGGTTTGGGATCAATGCAAGGGAATTAACAAATTGAGATTCGTTATACCCTTCCTAATAATAGGTCATTTCAGATTGTTCAAAAGGTGGCGATGACCTAAAGGCAATGTAATCAGAGGATGGGTAAGAATCAGTGTATCCTTCTTGATTGTAGATCGAATTAGGTTGTCCATGAAAGGGTGACGATCTATAATTGATGTGGCTCTGAGAAGGATAGAAATCATAATTATAGTGTTCAGGGTTAGACCCTAAACACGAAGGTCCGGAACTATATCCCCAATCCGAGTTATCCCAGCTAACTGATGGTTGATTACAGTACGAGTCAGGATAATCGTCATGTTGAGGATAACCCAAAATAGGAGGGAAAGAGCGGGAATGCGTACAAAATGTGGAAGGATTTATGAGAGATGGGAGGAAGAAAGGTGCCCTACAATACAAGCAAACAAACCTGTCCTTAAGTGGACTAGCCTAAAGACCTACAGACTCCCAAAACCCATCTTAAGATAGAGAAACGATTTAATCTACTTCTGTCTGTTCAATCCAACCAGTTAGAAGGAGGGACTGGGGAGAAGGTTCTTCCTTAGACTTTCTCCTTCGGTTCCTAGTGTACCCCACAGCTGCGATCGTTTGATTCTGCTCCCCTAGCTAGACATCATATTGAACAGTAGAAACTCCCCTATTTATGCATGTTCGTAAGCATAGGATTGCAATACATACTATAAATATTGCATACCATGCATCATATTGCATTTAGATTTGTTTGAATAAAATGGAGGTCAATTGTCTCCTTTTATGTTCATGGATAGGGCAAACTTTTTATCAGGGCCTCGGATCGAGGATCCAACCGTACAGATGTGATCAGGGTGACGATTGGAGTTCAACGACTCTAAGATCGCCTTAATCAGACATCTGCAGCATCAGATAGAGATCGGGGAACCATAGAAGATCAAGGGCCAAGATGGTGTGAATCTGCACTTCAAATAACAAATCCGACCGCACGGATGGATTTGGATCGACGATCGCAACCTAACGGCAAAAAAATTGACTCAATCCGACAACCGTGGCACCATCTACATTATCCAGAAGATGGACGGCCAAGATGGCACCACGTGGCACCATCTTGGCCGCCCAACCGACTGCCCTCAACTTCTGAAGATGTTAGCACCCACGAATCTCCACCGTTGGATCAAGATCCAACAGCTGAGATTGCACTCAACCGGCACGCCTATCCTTTGAGCCACACCTGAAGAAGCTGCCTTGACCATTGGATCTTGATCCAACGGTCCTGATCGCGTGTTCAGATGATCAGCCGCTCGCCCATCCTTGCGCGCAACGTAGTGGATAAGGTACTCGGTCACCTTCAGGCGTGGGTTCGAATCCTCACTCGGTTGCCTTCAGGCTGCCTTGACCGCTCGATCGCGATGGAGCGGTCGTGCGTACGCAATTGCGCTCACGCCGTATTGCATGTCGCGCCTCACGCGAGATCAAACGCGGGCAGGTGTGCAGAGGAGGCAGGCAGAGAGGTGACTTAAGATGTCTGGCTGAGATCAGTTGAACGTGGAGCGCACGTTACGCACGAGCAAGCAAGCGGCCATGCAGGCTGCGTCCCACTACACCGATGATGGGGCTTTAGCGACAGTTTTATCTATCACTAAAGACCCCTTATTTAATGTTTTGAAATTTAAATGACCAAATTGCTCTCACTCCTTACAACTATAAAAGGAGACCTCCTCCACACAAAATTCTCATCCCTTCCTTCTCTTCTCTCCCTCTCCAAAGCTCAAGAGAAGCTTGTCCCACACCTGGGATGCTTCTCGCGAGATAAAGTCAATTTTTTGTCCCCCTTTCGGAAGCGGATCCCGCGACAATGACGACATGCTGCCCCATTCCCGTTCTCCTCGCTTCGTCCTCCTTCGTCCTGCTCTGTTCCCCATCGTTTAGGCGTCGTCCCGTTCGGCTCATCCTCCAAGTGACTGTCGAGGAGGATATCTCTCTCCCCATTCTTTTTACTGCTTTCTAGTGTAATCATTTTCCCGTATTCTAGTAGTAAAGTTTAGTGTAATGAACAATCCTTCTGATAATGAATTCCATGTTCATTCTATATCTCTTTTTGGTTTTTGTTTGTAATATTCTCTCTCTCTCTCTTCTATTTATTGTAAATAGATAGATAAGTCAAATCAATTAATTTACTTCGTGACAAATAAAACAAACGCATATTTTTTAAATCAAACATCTGCCTCCTTGTGTTCGACCTGGGATTTCTATTCCGGTATAAATTTTATTTGTTGAACACGAGTTCTTCACTTTCAAACTACAACGACAGGCTTTCAAAACCAAACACGTTAGCATAGCAACTCGCAGTGTTCAACATTTTGACGCTGTTGCCGGGGTGGCGAGGCTCTTTGATTTTTCTTCACATTTTACAACTTACAAATCATTTACCTTACTTCTCTCCTTTCTTATTGTGATTGCAGGTACTCTTTCGAGACAAGTAAAAGCGATAGATTGGAGCAAAGTGCTGTGGAAGGTTCTGTAAGTTATCCCCCACCTCCCACCCATTAGATTTCATTTCACCACATAATAATACAAACATCAATCAACCTAGGTGTTCTTATAAACTCTACGGTTAGATTGTTTGTTGTTTGACACCCACACCCACCTCAACCTCCACATTTAAAAAGAAAAAAAATAAATAAAAAATTCTCACAGAGGTACACAACCTCATCTGATTTTCAAACTCAGCCGGTAAATCAATCTTTGGAGCCAGTACACACATCCAAACACCTAACTGAGTAGAAATCAGATTAGGTAATCACTTGTGTGCTTAATTAAGTGGTGAAATAGGCCAATTGTTTGAGTTGATTGGGCCGCACCACTTCAATTAAAATCAACTCATCAAGTAGCTACCGATTAGGTTCAACTCTTAGGGATTTACTAGGCACTCCACATTCTTTTTAAGTTTCAAAGGAAAACATCTTCACCTGTGCTTTCAAAACTTGGTGTGCCAACAAAACTTGTTTGAAAATACCTAAAGTTGAATCCTAAAAGCTACTAAGCAAGATTTGAACCTAAAATTCACCGCATCAAAAGTAATCTTGCTTGAAAACCACTGGTTGTGCACGCACACACACATCAATCAATCATTAAGGACACAACCCAGATAAAGAACCCATCACATTCCAAAGCACATTCAAACCTAGCCCTAAATAAAATAGTGTAGATGTTGGCCTTAAGGATTCAACTTGCTCTTCAGAGCCCAGAAAGAGATTATTTTCGATTAGTCTATTTTTATTGTTCATTCTGATGTCTAGCTAGGGGAGTAGAATCAAACGATTGCAGCTGAGGGGTACACTAGGAAACGGAGGCGCAAGTCGAAGGAAGAACCTTCTCCCCAGTCCCTCCTTCTAACTGGTTGGGTTGAATAGACAGAAGTAGATCAAATCGTTCCTTTATCTCAAGACTGGTTGTGGGAGTCTATAGGTCTTTAGGCTAGCCGACTTAAGGACAGGTTTGATTGCTTGTATTGCAGGGCACCTTTCTTCCTCCCGTGTCTCATGAATCCTTCCACATATTACACGCATTCCCGCTCTTTCCCTCCTGTTTTGAATTATCCTCAATATGACAATTATCCCGACTTGTACTGTAAACAACCATCACTAAGTTGGGATAACTCGGATTGGGGATACAATTCCAGACCTCCGTGTTTAGGGTCTAACTCTGAACACTATGATTGTGATTTCTATCATTCTCAGAGCCACATCGATTATAGATCGTCATCCTTTCATGGACAACCTAATACGATCTATAATCAAGAAAGATACATTGATCCTTACCCATCCTCTGATTACACTGCCGTTAGGTCATCACCACCTTTTGAACAATCTGAAATGACCTATTATCAGGAAGGGTATAACGAATCACAATTCGTTAACTCCTCTGCATTGATCCCAAATCGCCTAACCCTGAACCAACTCATTTGGTTCAGGGTAACCAGGTTCAAGAGAAGGTTCTGGCTAACTTGAGGAATATCATACAATCTTTAGAAGTTCAGCCAATACCTTGCATTGAGAGATTGGAGCCCCTGATTGAAATGATTGATGATTTGAACAAGTATTTGTTGGATTGGCTCCACGATGTTAAGGATAAGAACCCGGGTGAGTTTCAACTTGGGAAGTTAGCGAAATTGAGGATGAGATTTGTGGTCGCATTAGTTCAATCATGGGATGATTCCCAAGATGAACCCCCTTTAGGTGAGCCAATGTCAGAACCCGCTTAGGCACCTGTTGGGGGGAACATGTGTTACGAGGCTGACCAGATTGAATTAAAGCAACCAATTAAGGATGATCTGATTTCTTCTGATAAATCATTTGATAGCCCAATAATTGAGGAAATTGATCTTATTAGGGCTCACATTACGGATCCAGAATTGCATTTTCTGGAGGATTCAATCCAATGCCCTAATTGTCAGTTACACCCCATTGAGCTTATCGATGATTCTGTTTTTGAGATAACTAGACCCAAGTCAATTTTGATTCGGCCACATCTTTTAGACTTGAAAATTTCAGATGGGGTGATTAATATGCAAGAGGTCTCAGAATTTAACTTTCTGATTGAGGAGGATAGGAGTTGGGAAGTTCTGATTTGGGAAGCTAACTTTGAAGGAAATAGAAGATTAAGTCTAAGGGTTCCAATTCATTTAAAACCATCAAACCAGGACCCTTATGACATCTGTTCTGAGGATGTCCAACCTAAGCATACATTTATTGATTATCCTTTTGAATTCTCTGTAACCCAACTCTTTGGTCTTGGGTTGCATCCTCATAAATCACAGGCTAGACCTTGCTTGCATACTGATTTTAGGTTTTGAGTAATTTTTATCCAGAACCTGAGATATTCTCGAATATGGGGTATGGGTCTGCACTACAATTTGGTCCACATTTGTGGACATCTGCTGACAGGTCAGAGGTTTCTTCTGTTTATTCTAATTCTGATCTGTACTTGTGAATTCTTTATTTCTCTTCTTTGTATAGTGTGCCTAGCTGAAGGCACTAAATTTAGCACGTATACAGTTTTTTTTAGTTTCTATCTCGGAGCAGACCTGACATTCACGCAATTCAAGTGCTTTCTACTCTATTCCACTCTATTTTATGTCTTTTCAATACAATGAGGACATTGCATTAGATAGGCATGGGGGGGTCGATTTTCATCTCTGAATTTATTCATCAGCTTCGTAGATTTATTTTATTTTTTCTTTTATTTATATTTAAAAAAAAATCGTGGAATTAGGAAAGAGAACTTGGGTTTAAGAAAATTTTCAATCTTAAGAAATACTACATTATGATCTGAACACAAAGACCCTTCAGGTCTTTGAACTTAATCAGCCCGTGTATCCACTAAAATGTGGATTTATTTTTCGAGTCCTCCCCAACCTGAATTTTATTTTAATTGGAGTAAATAAGTTTGGGTTTGAGGGAACGCCCTCTGATTTGAGGGAATTTTGAGTTTTAAGCATCTACACACTATCTTGTCACTGACTCGTTGTTTGGCGATTCTAAAGGAAATTAGGTAGCTAATGAACCTTCTAAGGTGATATGGCTGGTAAGTTATCGTGGGTAACAGCCCATAGGTGGGTTGTCCAGAGCCCAGTCACTGGACCTTTCTCTTTTTGCTGCCTTTAGGTAAATCTTAGACTAGGGAAGCCACCTACTTAAAAAGAGAAAAAGGAAAGTCAAATCGTAAAAGAAAAGAAAAAGGAGAAATATATATATATATATATTAGCCACACTTCGTCGCACAAGTATGGCTGGCAAGTTACCGGTGGTAACAACTCATCGACCGGTTGTCCAGGACCCAGCTCAATAAATGCATTGAAAATTCCCAAAACACTTAGGAAGAAGTGGAGAAGTAGAATAAACTGAGGAGATATATATTGGATTCACCCTTGTGCTGACCCCATAAAAATAAAAGTAGGGAGAAAGCTACCAGTTGTAAAGATACACCTTTAGGCAGAATTCTCTTTTTAAGGTCACCTAGAGGCGTAGAAATTCGAAGTCCGTTTTTACTGCCGATCAACGAGTCTATCACATTCACAATAAGATGCTTAGAACTCAGGGTTCTCATCAAATCTTGGGTGAGTTGAATGGCCGTAGAAAGCCACTCTTAAACCCTAAAATTCGAAAATCAAAAAAAGAAAAAAGAAAAGAAGAAAAAGAGAAAAAGAAATTCTTTCTTTGAATAAGGCGAGGGCTTGAGACGGTTTGTATTTTGGCAAATACTCGGGCACTATTGTATCTTTGAAAGTTCAAATCCTAACTAGACATTTTCTTAATGATTGAAAATAACTCAAGCCCAAATAATCCAACCTGATTCTTTTAGAAATAGCATATAGATTTTGCTAGGGACTAGCAAAAGATAGGCATGGGAGTATGATGTAAACATGTTTACACTACCTAAGATGTCTATTTATGCATGTTCTTAAACATAGGATTGCATTACATACTATAAATATTACATAGCATGCATCATCTTGTATTTAGATTAGTTTGAATAAAATGGAGGTCAATTGTCTCCTTTTATGTTCATGGACAAAGCAAACTTTTTATCGAGGCCTCGAATCGAGGATCCAACTGTACAGATATGATCAGAGTGACGATTGGGGTTCAACGACTCCAAGATCGCCATAATCAGACATTTGTAGCATTAGATAGAGACCAGGGAACCCTAGAAGATCAAGGGCCAAGATGGTGTGAATCCACACTTCAAATGACAAATCCAACTGCACGGATGGATTTGGATCAACGATTGCAGCCTAACAGCGTGAAAATCGACTCAATCCGACAACCGTGGCACCATCTACAACATCCAGAAGATGGACGACCAAGATGGTGCCACGTGGCACCATCTCGACCGCCCAACCAACTGCCCTCAACTTCTGAAGATGCTAGCACCCACATATCCCCGTCATTGGATCAAGATCCAACGGCTGAGATTGCGCTCAACCAGCACGCCCATCCTCTGAGCCGCACTTGAAGACGCTGCCTTAACCATTGGATCTTGATCCAACGGTCCTGATCGCATGTTTAGATGATTAGCCGCTCGCCCATCCACGTATGCAGCATAGTGGATAAGGTGCTCAGTCGCCTTCAGGCGCGAGTTCGAATCCGCATGAGGAGGCGAGCGAGCGTGGGCGAGATTGACCGCTCGATCGCGATCGAACGGTCATGTGCGCGCAATTGCGCTTACGCCGTATTGCACGTCGCGCCTCATGCGAGATCAGATGTGGGCAGGCACGCAAAGGAGGTGGGCGGAGAGGTGACTTAAGCAGATCGGGCGGTTGAGATCAGCTGAACGTGGAGCGCACGTTACACGCGAGAAAGTGAGCGGCCACGCGGGCAGCACCCCACTACGCCCACGATGGGGCTTTAGCGACGGTTTTATCCATAACTAAAGACCCATTATTTAATGTTTTCAGATTTAAATGACTAAATTGCCCTTACTCCTTGCAACTATAAAAGGATACCTCCTCTACACGAAATTCTCATCCCTTCCTTCTCTTCTCTCCCTCTCCAAAGCTCAAGAGAAGCTTGGCCCACACATGGGATGTTTCTCGTGAGATAAAGTCAATTTTTCATCCCCCTTTCGGAAGCGGATCCCGCGACGACGACGATGTGCTGCCCCGTTCCCATTCTTCTCACTTCGTTCTCCTTCGTCCTGCTCCGTTCCCCATCGTCCAAGCGTCGTCCCGTCCAGCTCGTCCTCCAAGCGACCATTGAGGAGGATATCTCTCTCCCCATTCTTTTTATTGCTTTCTAGAGTAGATTTACTGCTTTCTAGTGTAATCATTTTCCCGCTTTCTAGTAGTATTGTTTAGTGTAATGGGCAATCCTTCTGATAATGAATTCTATGTTCATTCTACATCTCTTTTTGGTTTTTGTTTATAATATTCTCTCTCTCTCTCTTCTATTTATTGTAAAAAGATAGATAGTTCTAATCAATTAATTTACTTGTGACAAATAAAATAAACGCATATTTTTTAAATCAAACATCCACCTCCCTATGTTCGACCCGGAATTTCTTTTCCGATATAAATTTTATTTGTTGAACACGAGTTCTTCGCTTTCAAACTACAATGACAGGTTTTCAAAACCAAACACATTAGCGTAGCAACTTGCATCGTTCAACAGCCAACATCTACTCTGTTTTATTTAGGGCTAGGTTTGAATGTGCTTTGGAATGTGATGGGCCCTTTATCTGTGTTGTGCCCTTAATGATTGATTGATTTGTATGTGCGTGCACAACCAGTGGTTTTGATTTAAAAATACGCGTTTGTTTTATTTGTCACAAAGCAGAATAATTGATTAGAAACTATCTAACTATTTACAACAAATAGAAGAGAGAGAGAGAGAATAAGAGAGAGAATATTACAAACAAAAATCAAAAGAGATGTAGAATGAACATGGAATTCATCATCAAAAAGATTATTCATTACACAAACAATACGACTAGAAAGCGGGAAAATGATTACACTAGAAAGCAGTAAATCTACTCTAGAAAGCAGTAAAAAGAATGGGGAGAGAGATATCCTCCTTGACGGTCGCTTGGAGGACGAGCCGGACGGGACGACAACTGGAAGACAGGGAACGGAGCAAGACGAAGGAGGAAAAAGCAGGAAGAACGGGAACAAGGCAGCACGTTGTTGTCGTCGCGGGATTCGATTCCGAAAGGGGGACGAAAATTTGACTTTATCTCGCGATAAGCATCCCAGGTGTGGGACAAGCTTTTCTTGAGCTTTGGAGAGGGAGAGAAGAGAAGGAAGGGATGAGAATTTCATGTGGAGGGGGACTCCTTTTATAGTTGCAAGGAATGAGGGCAAATTGGTCTTTTAAATCTCAAAACATGAAATAAGGGGTCTTTAGTGATGGATAAAACCGACGCTAAAGCCCCATTGTGGGTGACATGGGGTGGGGCACACGCTCCTACTTGCCTACTCACGCGTGAAACGCGTGTTCACGATCTGTAAATCTTAGCTGTCCGATCGTAAGATCGGATGGCTTAACTCGCCCCTCTGCCTCCCTCCTCTACGTGCAATGCCCGCGTACGATCTCGTGTCACACGTGGGCATGCGATAGTGCGTGAAATGGATTAAGCGCCCGTAGCCGCTGGATCCTCATCGCACGGTCGGATGCACCCGCTCACCCACACCCAACCGCAGCATCATGCGGATTCAAACACGTGCCTTAAGGCGACCGAGCACCTTATCCACTGCGCTGCATGCGTGGATAGGCAGGCAGCTGATCTTCTGAGCACGCGATCAGGACTGTTGGATTGAGATCCAATGGTCGAGATAGCTCCTTCCAGTGATTCTTCAGGGTCTTCAAGTGTCGGTTGAGCTCCTTTCTCAGTCGTTGGATCTTGATCCAACGGTGGAGATGCGTGGGCGCTAGAAGCTTCAGTGGTTGACGGCAGCTGGTTCGACGACCGAGATGGCACCACGTGGTGCCATCTTGGCCGTCCATCTTCTGGATGATGTAGATGGTGCCACAAATGTCGGATTAAGTCAATTTTTGCGCCAATAGGCTACGATCATTGATCTAAATCCATCCGTGCAGTCGGATTTGTCATTTTAAGTGCAGTTTCACACCATCTTGGCCCTTGATCTTCTAGGGTTCCCTAGTCTCTATCTGATGCTATAGGTGTCTGATTAGGGTGATCTTGGAGTCATTGAACTCCAATCGTCACCCTGATCACATCTATACGGTTGGATCTTCGATCCGAGGCCTCAATAAAAAGTTTCCCTTGTCCCTGAACATAATAGGAGACAATTAACCTCCATTTTATTCAAGCTAATCTAAATGTAAGATGATGCATGTTATGTAATATTTATAGTATGCAATGCAATTCTATGCTTAAGAACATGCATAAATAGACATCTTAAGTAGTGTAAACATGTTTACATCAGACACTATGTGGGAGATTCTCAAGAATATGTGCGAGAACTCCATCAATAATGACTCCATGGGCTTATTCGATCTGACGAATGCCCGTGCATCGACGAATCCAAGGGGAGCACATGAGACGTAGGGCCTGTCCTCATCTGTTGACTTGGAATTGATGGCTAGTAATTTGGACAAGGTCTCTGTTATTAAGAAGAAGGTGGATGAGCTAACTCAACATCTGCAGCGAGCCACCTCTGCGCAAAGCCCGTTCGCACAACCGCCCTCTAGGAGGGAAGCTGTGCATAACATCTACAACCGATCTTCTCAGGGAATGGACCCGTATCCACCCCCATCTGACTCTAGGGCTGGAGGAAACTCCGATCCTACCTATTCTAGTTTGGGGAACTCTGAACCCTCGTATTCTGACTTTTTTGAGGTTCCTCAGACCTGCGAGGACCTCAACGCCATCCAGAATGACCCATTCTCTAATACCTATAACCCTGGATGGCAAAATCATCCTAATTTCATGTGGACAGAAAATAATCAGAATCAGAGACCACCATATCAGCCCCATCCACAAGCTCCTCATCCATATCAGCTGCCTTAGCCTCAGCCCAACCCCACTTATCAATTTAGGCCAACTTAGAAAGATCAAATGACTCTCATCCTTCAGACTTTGGCTAACATTCAAAAGACTAATGTGACCATGCAAAAATAACATAATGACGAGATCACAGACGTTCGCAATCAACTCGCCCAGATGGTGAATTCTCGCCAACCTGGCACACTCCGCAACCTCTACCGAATTCGAATAATGTGATGAACTAGAGGTGCGTTATGAATCCAAATCCGAGCCAAGCCCACATGATTTATCAAGCCCCTTCTCCTCCATCACCCGATGGGATGGAAGCTTCGACATCATACTCAAGATGTCAGCAGCAACCACCTATTTTACCTACACCAAACCCAAACCAGGCAGGACTGAATTCAGTTACAACCTATAGTGGCAAAGCAACACAGGACCCACCTTACCCAAGCCACTTACAGCCTGGTAGTGCTAACACAAACCCTAGGATAGTCATCCAGGATACCCCTATCCCAGATCAAGAACCTGGACCTATTCTAGAGGAACCATCCAAGGTTCCATTTCCTGAGGCCTTGACCAAGGGAAAGAGGACAACCAAACTCGTGGCACCTGAAGAGGACCTAGTCAAGCTCTTTGAACAGGTCTATATAAACATCCCCTTGATGGATGCGATTTGCCACGTACTGGCTTACGCATGATTTTCTGAAAAACGTGTGTACACCTAAGCGTAAGCCGCTAACCAAAAGTGGGACTCCAATCGTATTGTCGAAGCAAGCCAGCTCTGTCATTTTGAGCAAACTCCCACCTAAGGCAAAAGACCCAGGTACTCCCCTGATTTCCTGTACAATTGGTGATATCCAATTTGATAAAGCATTGTTGGATCTAGTATCCTCCATAAACCTAATACCTACATCCCTACTTGACCATCTTGAGGAATCTGAGCTCTAACCAACAGAGGTGACCTTACAATTGGCAGATCGATCTATTAAGTCACCTAAAGGAGTTCTTGAGGACGTCATTGTTAGGGTTTAGGATTTCTATTTCCCAGTAGATTTTGTAGTCTTGGATATGGATGCTCCAGAAAATCCAAGAAACACACCGATTATACTAGGGAGACCCTTTCTGGCCACTACTAGGGCCAACATTAATTGTGAGGAGAGCCAAATTGAACTGAAATTTGGGAACTAGACACTAAAGATCGACATCTTTAAGGCCCAACAAGGGATTAATTACAGAGTTATAGAACAAATATGTGATATTGAGGCTGTGGTTGACAATCAGTATATCGAGGAAAACCTAACTACTTCTAATCAACCACAAGAAGATCAAAACCCGCAATTAGAGGAGTCCAAACTCAACCTAGACACACCCATAACTCCTTCCCTTGCTCCTGACACGCACCCTAAACCACCCGCTGCTACTGATAACCTTGTTTTAGAACTAAAGCCTCTTCCCGAGCATCTAAAGTATGTCTTTTTGGGTTTGAATCAGACATTTCCTGTGATTATCAATTCCAGACTCACCTGATCAGGAATCACATTTGATTTCTGTTCTCCAGCAACATCGAAGAGCCATTGGATGGACTCTCGATGATTTGACTAGTATCAACCCCTCTTACTACACACACACCGCATCTATACTGAAGAGGGCACACAACCCTCCCGTGAAATGCAGAGATGTCTGAATTCTAATCTGCAGGAGGTTGTGAAAAAGGAGATCATCAAATGGTTAGATACTGGGATCATCTACCCGATCTCTGATAGTCGATGGGTGAGTCCAATCCAGGTTGTGCCTAAAATGGCAGGACTCACCTAATTACGACTGAGACCAGAGAAATCATACTTACCTGTGTAGCAAATTCGTGGATAGTCTGCATTGATTACAGAAGACTCAATACCTCCACAAAGAAGGTCATTTCCTACTACCATTTATTGATCAAATCCTCAAAAAACTAGCGGGAAATAGATTCTTCTACTTTTTGGATGGGTACTCCAGTTATAACCAGGTGGCAATCCATCCTAAGGACCAAGAGAAGACCACTTTTACCTGCCCCTTCGGGACGTATGCATTCCGAAGGATGCCTTTCGGTCTCTGCAATGCACCCGCTACTTTTCAGCAATGCATGCTTGCCATATTCTCAAAAATGGTTGGTGATTATTTGGAAGTCTTCATGGATGACTTATCAGTGTTTGGCGAATCATTTGACGATTGCCTCTTGCACTTGGTTCAGATCCTCAGGTGGTGCATTGACGTGAATCTGGTTCTTTCCTGGGAAAAGAGCCACTTCACGGTGCCTGAAGGAATTGTCTTGGGATATCTCATCTCAGAAAAATGCATCCAGGTTGATCGAGCCAAGGTGAATCTGATTTCCAAACTCCCTATGCCTAGCTCCATCAAGGACATCCAATTTTTCCTAGGGCACGTCGATTTTTATTGTCGATTCATTCTTGATTTCTCGAAAATCGTGTGCCCCCTGACTAATCTACGATCTAAGGATGTTCCTTTTGAAATTTCTACGAAGTGCACTCAAGCATTTGAAATCCTACGTGATCGAGTTACCCAAGCTTCGATCCTACAGTCCCCTGATTGGTCTCAATCCTTTGAGATCATGTGTGATGCATTTGATTTCACTGTAGGAGCAATACTTGGGCAGAAAATTAATGGAAAACCCGTGGTCATCTACTACGCTAGCAAGACACTTGATGAGGCTCAATGTAACTACACAGTTACTAAGAAAAAGCTGCTAACTGTAGTATTTGCCCTGGAAAAGTTCAGATCATATCTTCTGGGTTCCTATGTTATCCTTTACTCTAATCACATAGTTGTAAGGCATCTCCTTGCGAAGAAGGATGCGAAACCTCGACTAATCCATTGGATCTTGCTGTTGCAAGAATTTGACTTCAAGATTCTCGACAAGGTGGGAAAACAGAACATGGTAGCTGATCACTTGTCTCGTCTTTCTTCTGACATTATCGACCCTTCGGGCCCATTACAGAACATTTTCCCGATGAGCACCTTTTGACTATCAGTATGGGGCTTCCATGGTTTGCTGATCTAGTAAACTACCTGCCATCACATCAGATCCCCTCCGATTGGCCGAAGGCCAAGAAGGACAAATTGCTTTCCGATGCCAAGTACTACTTTTGGGAAGACCCGTATCTCTTCCGCATCGGTGCTGATCAAATCATCCGACGATGTGTCCCGAAAGTGGAAATTCAGGGCATTTTGTCCTTCTGCCATGACCAGGTATGCGGTGGACACTTCTCTGGTCATAAAACCACAGTAAAAGTCCTCCAGTGCGGCTTCTATTGGCCCACAATTTTCAAAGATGCATACAATCACTATAAGGCATGCACTCGTTGCCAGACCTTAGGCAACATGAGCCACCGTGATATGATACCCTTACAGCCAATTCTCGTATGCGAAATCTTCGATGTATGGAGGATTGATTTTATGGGACCCTTTCCCATTTCGGATGGCTTCAAGTACATTCTGCTCGCTGTTGACTACATGTCCAAATGGATCGATGCCATTCTGACCCGAACCAATAATCATAAGGTGGTTATCAAATTTATTCATCAGAACATCTTTTCTCAGTTCGGGATTCCACGTGCTATAATCTTTGATGGAGGGACCCATTTCACTAATGCTCAGTTCAGGTCACTGATGACCAAATTCAGGGTGTCACACCGAATCTCTACTCCTTATCACCCCCAAACCAATGGTCTAGCTGAGCTATCAAATCAGGAGATCAAGGAAATCCTCCAGGTCACTGTTCGACCTAATAGGAAAGACTGGTCATCCTGACTTTCGGAAGCTTTGTAGGCTTATAAGATCGCCTGCAAAACCCAATTAGGTATGTCTCCCTTCAAATTGGTGTACGGGAAGGCATGTCACCTCCCCATCGAATTGGAGCACAAAGTCTATTAGGTAGTACAGAACTGCAATCTCAATCTTTCTAAGGCAGGAACCCACAGAAAGCTTCCAACGAGCGAGATCGATTAATTACACCACGACGCGTATGAGAACTCATGAATTTACAAAGAGCGGGTTAAGGCCTTTCACCAAAAGCACATATCCAGAAAGATCTTTTGCCCTGGTCAGAAAGTCCTACTCTTGGATTCCAAACTCAAACTGTTCCTAGGAAAGCTCAGATCAAAATGGATCGGACCTTACCTTGTCTGACGAATCTTTGGAAATGGAGCTGTCAAAATCAGTCAACCTAAACACGATTTAGAACCTTTTGTCGTGAATGGTCAGAGACTCAAACCGTTCATTGAACTTACTGATACAAATTTGGCTGGGACATCTTTTACCCTCCATTCTCCCTGAGGTCATTATGCCCGGCCGATGGCGTAAAACTCAATGCTTAACAGGAGGCAACCCGTCATTTTGAAAAACCTGAAACCTTTCTTAACACATCCTATGCTGAACTCATATTTCACTTTAGGGTTCATCCATTAGAATATCTAACTTCACCTCTGGTACCCATACCCGAGCTTGAAATCGTCTGCAACAGTCATCCCGACCCATTCACCCACCCAAAACCTATTCTAATGAATGATCTAAACTGAACTCGAACCCACCTAATTTACAATGAGGACATTGCAAATCGTAGGCATGGGGGGGTATTAAAGTTCAAAACACCATGAAAATCATCTCACAAGAAAGGGTTTCATCAAAAAAATCACATATCCCAAAAATACCAAAAAAATAAAAATTCTTGAAAAAGAACAAAAAAATGAGAGGAGAGAAAATTTTGAGGGCATATCAGTTTTGAGGAGAAAAAGGGGAGGAGATAATAATGTCAAAAAGGAGCACAAGTTGAAAAGAAAAGAAAAAGAGATAGTCATTAGTAAGAAATTAAGGAATTGACTTAGTTCTCGACCATATCAAAAGAAAGAAAGTGAAAGGCTAACAGTGCTAATGAAACAAAGAAGAGATTAGTAGGAACACTGATTTTAGTCCTTTTGGGCTATGATCATAGGCTTAAAAATTCAAGTACCTACCAAGAGGTTGGGGAAAATGTGAAGCTTAAGTATTAGGTCTAAGGCTTAGGGAGTATTCGGCCTCATTAACTGACCTCTGTTTTTCAGGACTCGGTAACCTAAGCACCCCAATCCACACACAGTCTGGTTTAGTGCGCATAAGTATCAAAATCACATAAATGTGTTAATTTGTTCTGAAAAAAGTCACCTAGATTAGGAGCGGTTGATCAACACAAGTTGATTTAGACGAGTTCCCGACGTGGAGAGGCAGGAAATTCCCCTCAATGATGCGCAATTACATATCATCTCCTCGGTGGTTGTCTCCTAGGATATCTACATATCCTACCGGGGGCATGTAAGCACCCTTTACTGGTTCAAATGCCATGGGTGGTTTTATCCCTAAATGTCGATTGCCAGGGTCTGGATTTAGCTACAGAACACCATGGGTAGGATTATCTCGAAATCTCGAATGCCAGGGTTCTGGGGGTTGCCATGGGCGATGTTATCTCAAAGCATCGATTGCCAGGGACCCTTCGAGGATTGATGATGGGGACTAGGAATTCGATACAAATCATGTTGTAAAGCAAATCTGAAGCTAGAAATAAAAAGAAAAGAGAGAGAAAACTCACCAAAAACAAAGAAAATTCCTCTATCTCTCTCTGACAAAAATGCACTGCAAACTGAACCAAGGCTAAAATATGTTATAAGCATGGATGCTTTAACTGCGGAGTTTAATGAACCTTTAGATAGTTCCTGTAGGCCTTAAAAACCCTCGCGGTAGACTAAGGCTAGAGTTGCTCAAGTCCGGATCTTGGTTGGTACTTGAGTACCTCTAGGCCTATGATCGGCATTCTAACCTAATCTACAAAAAAGCATGCATCACAGTTTTGGAGCATAAAAAGATTTTATGGTCTAGAATCAAAGTTAATACCTTGAAATTTTGCTAAGGGACTAGCAAAATCTAGGCATGGGGGTATGATGCGAACACCATCATGAGCCTTAACTAGCTCATTTTGACCCAATGAAGTCAATAAATTCTCCTACATAACCAACTGAAGGTCATAATTCATTGCATAACCTTTCGGAGAGAAACACAAGAAACTAGGGTTAAAACTATAATTTTACCAATGCAGTACAACCACGAGTTTTCTCAAGGGCTGAATAAAGGTTAAATGGTTTTAATAAGATAACAAGTGGGTTGGATCAGACAGAAAAAGGTTTGTGTGTGTTCTAAGAATTAAATGACTTTTGAAATCCAAAAAATAGACCTACTTAATTAACCAAGGTTCTGGTCAGGATAAAATTCACTTAAACCCTCTAAAAATCATAGAAAAATATTTACTAGGGTTTAGTACCATCAATTTGACCATCAGAACCCATCTTGACCTAAAATGGAGTCTGAGATAGATATTTACCCTAATTTGGACTTTTGCATAAATTACCCACTCAAATATGGTCAAAACTAAAATCCAACTTCACCATTGGATTTCTTAGGTCCAAATAAGGTTTCTAAAAAAAATTTAGACCCAAGATGAGTTTGCCTTGACCTAGTTTGCAAAAGGTCCTGTCTGATTACATTTTTACCCTTAACTTTCAAAAACCCTTGCATTTAGCCCTCTAGCATCTTCGTCGTCTTCACAAGTAGGTCCCTCCACCATTATCGAGGAGAAAACCTACTCTGACGACCTTTGACAGGGAAGTTCTCCTTGATTGCTTGGAGAATCTCTTCCAAAATTAGAAGAGAGATCCTTTGAGAAATTCTCTTCAGTCTAAACCCATTGATGAGCTTTGATTCCCTCCAATCTCTCATGCGAATGCATGAGAAATTTGGGTATCTCAACAACTCTCAAGTCCAACGACCTTCCAAGCTTGGGAAGCTTGCTTCCCAAGCCCTAAACACCCTTCAGAACGTTATTTAAAGAAGCCCAGATCACACTGAATCCTCCACGCTCGAATTCAGCCGTGATTCCCCTCAATTCGTCTCTCCTTCTAATGGCCAAAGGCTCCTCGATGTTCGATGACCTTCCCTACTTTTTCTCATTGTCCAACTGCCATACTTGCAGCGGATTCATCTCCCCTGCCTTCATCTGCATCTCGTCGTACCAGCAGATGCCACTTCCTCCATCATCCTCGCCGTTCCCACCTCACCGGAGCCGCCTTCATCTCTAGGATCGACCACACCAGACCCGATGCCCTCGCTGCCCCCTTCGTCTCTTGACTTCCTAGCTAAGTCTCCAATCCCCTCCACCTTCTTCTCTGGCCTTCACTTTCCAAAATCTGCCGCTAATGCCCTTCACACCTCCATCCCTTCCATCTCCAGCAACCCACTCCGGCAAGGCCATCCCACTTCCACAGCCCACCAAAACCCTCGCCAACCCTCGCAAAACCTCTGCCACACCTCACTGAGCATTTCCTCTCTCCTCATTCACCCATCCATCCACTCACATGTGCCCCTTAACACAGCCACTCACATGCACATAGTGTGACCTAGGTACACACTCACAGACACCCACATGCCACGCCACCACCCCCAACACATCTGTTATGCTCCGACGATACTCCTTGAGCACTTTAACATGGTCGAGAGGCTGTTCTATTGATTTGAAGTTCAAGGCCTTATCCGCCACTGGCAAGCAAGCTCAAAGCTTGCTTGAGGCTTCTCTAAGCCTTGCTGTCCCAGGTTGAAGACCTAGGCTGCGCGACAGAGTCTTACGCACACACCCAAGCTCTCAATTGCAGTTGCAAGCCACAGCAGCTGCTGCAATTGAAGATCATTCCTTGTTGCAGGCGTGCGAGAAAAGGAGTGTGCAGGTAGTCCCACCTCAGATATGAAGAGGCACCGCACCTGCATAAATTGCAAAAGTGCCATAAGCTCATTGCCTCAGTTACCATGAGGTGAGGTCCCACTCCTTCACTTGGTCTCAGTTCCAGGGCACTACCTCCGCAGACCTGGCTTGACTCGACTCAACCTACACTCCTCGCTCACCACTACACTCCTGTGAACCTAGACTCGGGTACGTGTCCGACTCGATAACCTGGATACCTGTGGCTCTGGGACAACGGATCCTAAGAGAGAAGAAGAGAGGAGTATCGCGCGAGTAGGGGGAGGGTTTTGCTGCAGAAACCTCTGGCTGACACTTAGCCAAATTCTGAAGAAGAGGAGGCCAGGGTTGAAGGCAGAAGGTAGAAGGAAGAAGAAGAAAGAAGAAGAGGAGGCTAGGGTTGAAGCTAGGAGGAAGAAGAAGAAGAAAAGGCTAAAGACAGAAGCTGAAGAAGAAGAGAAGGATCGCAGAGAAAGAAGAAGAAGAAGAAAGAAAGAGTCAGAGAAGGAAAGAAGAATCAGAGAAAGAGAAGAAGACAGAGAAAGCAAAGGCAGAGAAAGAAGAAGAAGAAAGCAGACACTTTAAGTCATCTGATTTCCTCATCAGATGACAAATCATTAGCTCTCATTGCATATACATTTACATTGAGTTCCTTAGTGATATTGTAGGAGTATTTGGTGATCTAAATCACTATTTTACTCCCATATTTTTGCACGTTGCTACTAACCTTATTGTAATCTCTTTTAATTTGAATTGTGATCTTGATTTCTAAATCCCATATATCTCCCTATGTTCGACCTCAGAAGTTTTTCGAGTAATAAAAATTGTATTTGTTTTCAAAACGATTTCGACTATACTGCAACACTATTATTTTAAAATCGATCTCACTGTGATAACACAAGGACATGTTCATATGAGGTTAGTTCACAAACTAGCCAAGCATAAACTAGTTCGAGGTCTTCCTAATAAGAAACTTATAGAAGACTTCACTTGTAACTCATGTAAATTAGAAAAAATCATGAAATTGAGCTTTAAAAACAAAGAAGTAATTTCTACATCTAAACCTTTAGAATTGCTTCATTTATATTTGTTTGGACATTTAGATTTGTATGTGAGTCATAGTGTATACAAATATTTCCTTGTCATTGTAGATGATTTCTCATTTTTCATGGGTCTCCTTCTTGAAATCTAAAGATGGAGTGTTTTCCATCTTTTCTATTTTCAGTAGGAAGGTTCAAACTGAAAAAGGCTATCATATCACTCGAATTTGTATTAATCATGGGAGTTAGTTTGAAAATTACTTGTTTGATGATTTTTACCAAGACAATGGTATTGCTCATGAGTTCTCTTCCCCGGGCACCTCAACAAAATGGGGTAGTCGAGGGAAAGAACTGCACTTTTCAAGAGTTTGCTCAAATATTACTCATAGACTTGGTTACCGAAGTACTTTTGGGCTGAGGTGGTTAACATGGGTTGTTACATGTTAAATCGCATCTTAATTTGATCTGATTTGTGAAAAACTCATTTTGAACTATATTATGGAAAAGTACCCAAGACTTGTTATTTTAGAGTTTTTGGATGTCGATGCTTTGTTTTGAATACTCGCTCTAATTTAGATAAATTTGATGCCAAAGGTGAAGAAGCCCATTTTGTTGGTTATTCTTCACTTAGTAAGGCATATCTGATTTTTAACAAGACCACATTGGTAGTAGAGGAGACCCTTCATGTCTCTTTCAATGAATCACCCAATTCTTCATCTATTAATCAGGTCAATGTCAAAGATGAGGATGGTTCTTTTATTGATGTGTTTGACATTCCCTAAAGATTGGATATTCAAAAGGGATCATCCCAAAAGTCAAGTCATTGGTCATATTTTTGATGGAGTTAAAACCTGATAAGATTTAATTACTCTTTCGGTCTTTCCACCTTTGTATCTCAAGTTGAACCAAAGAGTGTTGTGGAACCATTCTCCGACGAGGCTTGGTTGATGGCCATGTAGGAGGAACTCAACCAATTCCAAAGGAATGAAGTTTGGGACCTAGTACCCAAGTCTGAAAGGAAAACAGTAATAGGAACCAAATGGGTATTCTAAAATAAGTTGGATGAATTTGATATGGGTATTCGCAATAAGGCTAGGTTGGTTGCACAAGGTTATAATCAAGAAGAAGGGATTGACTTTGATGAAACCTCTGCTCCTAAGCTCGACTCGAGTCGATTCGCATGCTTCTTGCTTACGCTGCCTTCCTTGGCTTCAGGCTCTTTCAAATGGACGTTAAGAGTACCTTTCTTAATGCTTTCATTAAGGGGAAAGTTTTTGTAAAATAGCCTCCCGATTTTGAGTCTCATGATAAATCGAATTTTGTCTACAAGTTGAATAATGCATTATATGGGCTAAAACAAGCTCCTAAAGCTTGGTGTGAGAGACTTAAAGACTACTTGTTAGATGCCAACTTTTCTATAGGTGAAGCCAATTCCACATTATTTATCAAAAGAAAAGGAAAAGAAATTCTATTATTTCAAATTTATGCTGATGATATTTTATTTGGTGCTACTAATGAATCCCTTTGTAGAGAATTTTCTAAGTTAATGTAGGATGAATTTGAGATGAGTTTGATGGGTGAACTCAAGTTCTTCTTGGGTTTACAAATCACTCAACTTGAATTTAGCAACTTTGTGTGTTAATCCAAGCATACAAAGGAGATGCTCAAGAAATTTGGAAGGGAGAAAAGGGTAAGAACACTCCCATGAGTGTTACAACTTCTCTTGAAATGGATGAATCAAGTATGCCTATTAATAAAAAATTATATCATGGTATGATAGGCTCTTTGTTATATTTAACTTCTTGTAGGCCAAATGTCTTGTTTAGTACCTGTTTATGTGCTACATTTCAATCAAACCCTAAGTAATCACACTTAAATGCTGTTAAAAGAATATTTAGATATTTAGTTAATACATCAGACTATGACATGTTCTACCCTAGGAGTAGCAATTTTAGCTTAGTTACATATAGTGATGCAGACTACGCAAGTAGTCGCACTAATAGGAAGAGTACTAAGATGTGCCAATTTTTGGGCAAAGCACTACTCTCTTTGTTTTTAAAGAAACAATCTAGTGTAGCCCTTCCAACCACGGAGGTTGAATATATACTCGCCACTCTACCATGTTCCCAAGTTTTACGGATGAAGAATACTTTAAGGGATTTTGATTTGAAATTTAGTAAGATAAAAATATTGTGTGATAATACTAACGTTATCAACCTCTTGAAAAGCCCTATAGATCACTCTAGTACAAAGCATATTGATGTTCAACATCATTTTTTGAGAAATAATGTACTTAAAGGGGAAATTGTGGTTGAATTTATTTGTACTGAATTGTAATTGGTTAATATTTTTACTAATCCTTTGAACTATGATTGATTTAACTTTATACGTAGAAAATTGGGCACATGTAAGCTCATCGATATTTGAAGGATTTAGTGAGTTAGGTGTTACTCTTGTATGCAATGAACAATGAAGGAATGCTTTTGTTTTTGAGAAGAAAAAGGATTATTATCGATGCCTGTAGTAATCCATGCTTTTATTTAGAATAATGATAAATTATAGGATACTCTGCCATTGCTTCACCCAACACGTCACATCATTACAAATGTTATCAACCCACATCCTAGTGCCTTTGAATAGGACTTCATTTCTGGCATGCCACACACCCAAAGCATAGTTTCCACTATCATTTGTAGGTTAGAAGCATCCAAGAGATCCTTCCATAATCCATCCTAGGTGGGGAATGACATGGGGAAACACCTAAGCCATACCTCATGCATCACCACACATGAACTAAAGAGATGTTGAACATCATCACTCCCAAAAGTACATAACAGGCATGTAGCTAATGGAGTTGCCATAATACGATGTCTTAGGGAACCTGTAATCAGCCCATCACGCCTGGCCAACCATAAGAAGACCTGAATCTTCAAGGGAACTTTGATTCTCCATCTGGAGGAGCATCACCAAGCAAGATGGTCATCATCCATTGGTGATGTCATTTGATGGTAAGCTTTGCTTGGTGTATAAATGGCAACACATCAAAGAAAACTATCCACTTCCACACTAGGCCAAAAAGCCTGCAGAGTATCTACTGCAAGCGAATTGAGGGAATTTAAGGATAACTTCATTATAGTATATGCCTAAATTACACACAAACACTTAAATTTATAAACTGAAATCTAATTAGAGTCCAAGATCACTTACAGGGAGCAAATGTGGAATTCACGCATTAATCTTCATTCAAAATAAATGAGCACAGTAAATTAAGCACCAGATAAAAGATATTCAATGAATACAACTTGTCATATTGATATTCAATGTAAGTCAATATATCTCAAAGAAATTATAGACAAAAAGAATAAAGAAACCTAAAAAGTGGTAATCTAGATTACCATTTAGTTCCCTCTAATTAAGCATGCATCTCATATTCAAATTACTCAAATAATCCAGCAGTAACTTCAATCAATAATCCAAGCCAACTTAGGTACTTAAATGTTTCAACAGTATCAGATTTAAAGTTCAATCAGACGTCACCCATGTATATCAGATGACTTAACCTCATCAAAGCACAGCCCCATAGAGGGCACGCAAGGGCAACGGCCTCTCAAGTCCTTCTCTTCTTCAAGCCTTTCTCAAGAACAGCACAAGGCCAACTTCCCTCAGAGGCTAACTGTTAGCCTCCTCATCAGCATGCAAAGGCAACAATGAGGCCAATGGGAACACCATCATGAGCCCTAACTAGCCCAACTTGGTCTGATAAAGGTAATAAAAGCTCTTACATAACCATCAAAGGGTCCTATGTGCATACTATTCTATTTTAAGAAAAAGAGAACATAGGGTTATTTTTGTAATTTTAATTGCATTTCATAAGTACAGAATAACCATGGGGAATTCTAGGGTTAATTAAAGGTCAAATGGTTATTAATGTCTAATAAGAGGGTCCGAGTAGACAGAAATAGGTTTACACACATTTCGAGAATTAATGGACACCCGAAACCCTAATTTCAGACCTGATTAATTAATAGAGGTTCTGGTTAGGATAAAATTCACCTAAACCTTTTAAAATTCATATAAAAATATTCTATATTATTTTATATCCTTGATTTGACCATCTGAACCTATTTTGACCTGAAATAGAGTCTCAGGCAGGAAGTTACCCTAATTAGGGTTTCTACGTAAATTACCTAGCCAAACTTAGTAAAAATAAAAATCTAACTTCATTAGATTCCTTAGGTTCAAATTAGGTTTGTACCAAAATTTGGGCCCAATTAGAGATTATTTTGACCTAGTTTGCATTTTGGTCCAGTATGACTCTTTCTCCTCTCATTCATACCCCCAACTTTCGAAATCCTTACAAAAATCCCCCTAACTTCTCTTCATTTTATTCAAATGGGTCCTTTCCGCCAAGGCAAGTGTGAACCCAAAGGTGTTGAGCTTCAATCAGGGATACCTCCCTGATTTCTCGATCAATCCCTTCCAAAGTTGGAAGGGATGATCTTGTCATCCCTAAACAATTAAACCTAATCCTAAACTCCAAATCTACTCGTGGAGCTCATGCAAACTCCTTGAAACCGCAAATCCTAATCCCTAATTTTCTGAGCTTTCAAGCTTGTTTCCAAGCTTGGAAGCTCGCTCGATGGCCTATATAAGACCCTCCTCGCTTGCCTTACCTCCTTAGTGAGTTTTTGGGCCATAATTCTCTTCCTTTCTCCCTCTCTGGCAGGCTCCAAGCTCTGCTCTGGCGACCCTCTACCTCCGACTCCCTCGCCAGCCACCACATACAATAGATGGTTGGTTCTTCTTCAACTCTTCATTCCGTGCCTCGCACTACCGGCAAGGAGCTCTTCGACCCCCTCTTCATCGTTGTACCCCTCCTCGGAGCATTCACCTTCTCCAGCATCAGCTCATCACGACCGACGCCTTCTCCATAACCTCCTCGTCCGCTAGCTACTCTCAATGACTCCCTACTTCTACTGATCATCCCAGCACATCCAAACTCCGATTTTGACCACCATTGCGCCTGCTCCAACTCCGTCTTCCACCTCTCCAGCATACCTCCGGTAAGGCATTCCCACCGCCACACACCACCAAACCACCTACCACTAGTCCCAAAAGCTTCGCCGAGTCCACGTGAGCAAAACCCCTCAAGAAATTGAGGTGATTGCTATGCCAATCATTCCACCTGACTCACAACCCTCTGCACCACTATTTCGAGGTCGCCAGACCTCCGCGCTCACCTGCACTCCACGCCACAACCACCACTGCACTCGTTGTGCCTCCGCGATCCCTCTGAGCTATTTTGACGTGGTCGAAAGGTCGTATTCTCCTTTTCAGGTACTTCATCGGAGTTCCACCACCGTGTCGTCTTCTCCAGCTTCATTCATGGTGTTCTAGCCATGGTAGCTCCAGGTTCCACCTCCAGGTCACGTGGAATCCTTCCAGGAACACACTCAGGTCGTCAGTTGGAGGAGTCGCCCTCTCTTTCAACTACGATCAAGAACTTCATCAGTAGTAGCTTCATGCAGAAAACTATAGGGACTTTAGTCCCACATCAGTGTCTGACGAACCTTTTGCACCGCATAAGTTGATTTTCTACTTACGATCCCTCACCCAGTACACAAGGGGTAGGGTCCCTCATCACGACCTCTTTACTCCTCAGTACTCGCACCCGGTAGCCTGGTCCCCCTGCCAGATCCGTATACTCCCCTGGATACCTGATAAGTGACCCGATTACACGAACCTGAGAGAGAAGAGAAGAAGAAAGAGAGAGAGGGGGTGTGTTTTGCACTGCCTCCCTATCTCTCTACACTTAGCTGCTGAGAAGCCTTTACCTCTGTGGTGTTTTGTTGTGCCTCTCTACTGAGGCTTGAGAAGGAAGAAGGAACGAGAACCTTGAGCTTCTTGTAGGCACTGTAGTAGGCTTCACTTAAGCTGCCTGGGGCTTTATCTCAATCATTTGATATCTGCTGGTTCTAAGTTCCTGTGGTTATATTGGTTACTTAAGTGACGTGGAATATCTGATTGAGTATACTATTCATTTATTTGAGATTATTGTGAGCTTAATTTCAGGGGTTAATTGGTGATTTAAATCATCACTTTACCCCATCTTTTTGCACTCTGATATTGACTCTCATATATATATCATTTTTTAATGGAATTTTGGTTATAACTGCTCAAATTTGTGCTTATAATTGTGATCTTTGAAATTGAATTGCAATTATTGCTCCCAATGAATGACCTCATGCTTTCTCGAGATTATAAATTTAAGTGTTTATCATGATTTCGACTTGCTACAACGAAATGATTTTAAAACTTCGATTTTGCGTGTTAACATTTCGCCGCCGTTACCGGGGAGCAACACGCAATTTGATTTCATTGAATACAATTTTTTGATCTTGGTACTAACTTGACTTATCTATTTTGTTGTGGCTTATGCAAGGTACATTTGAGAAGATTATCCACTCCAGGGGTAGGTAATCTCGTTCCCATCTTCTTAACCCCTATTTCTGGAAAGATCTAAAAGAGGGAAATGAATTAGGATCAACTCACATTTCATATTTAGAATTAATCATCTTGAGTTGCCTGAATTGATTTAGAAAATCCCAATCTAGATTTCTATACCTGATAGGGACTTAAGGTGCCTAGGGCTACTCACCTTCTTGATTGAGCCCTAGGTGCCAAATTTGGAAGAAACTGATTGGACCAAATAGAGTCGCATTAGGGTTTCCATCTTAGGGTTGAGAAAACACACTTGCCTGAAATAAAAGGAATCTACCTTTCCACATTGTGTGTTGCCTAAACCCTTGATCGAACTTACCTAATCAAGCAAACCTTAAAATCAAGCCCTAACTATCCACTTGAATCCTAAATTGGAACTTAATAACAAGGGCAGGTTAGGTGAAGTTGATCCACCTTGTGGGTCAACCAATCTTCAAATTAGGTCACCAAGCACAAATCAACTCTAAAATTCAATTGGAATTCTATGCACCTCAATTCAAATTTAAATTAAGAGGTCAAGATGCTCATTCTGGTCTATTTGGATCCGCGGTGACAAGGAAGGTTAGGTGGGGGAAACCCTGGAACCCGTGAGGATGCTCTACCATGTAGGGGCCTTTGCGGGGCTCTCCCTTCTTGGCTGCCCAAGTGATTACACAACAATCATGCAACCTAAATCACCTGAATTAAGCTAGATTCTAGCATAACTTAGAAATAATGCATTCATAGGCATCATAATTTGCACAATAGCTAGTTTATGAGTCATATAGATAATATAGTCATTTTATGTACTAATGAGAGATGATTTTAATCACAAATGGTTAGAAGCAGCGGATGTCAGATCAGACTAGACAGATCTGATCAGAACGACAACGGGAGTCCAACGCTTCTGAAATCTTCCCGATCAGACAACCAGAGCATCGTGTGCAGTCCATAAAAGAACGGGGATCATGGAGCCATACGGCAAAGATCTGAGCCTTAGATGAAGAATCCAACCACACAAATAGATCTGGATCCGATCGTAGTCCAATGACACAAAAATCAACTCAATCGGAGATCACATACCAGATACAAGGAAAAGAAGATGGACGGCCATGATGGTGCCATGTGGCACCATCACAACTGCCCCCTCATTGCCACCCCATCTGAGAAGGCTACCCTCGTGCATTGTGAACCATTGGATCTTCATCCAACGGCCACAAGCGTGCCACGTCGCCCATCCAACCATGCCTCATCAAAGGAAAGAAGATCTCGACTGTTGGATCTTCTTCCAACAACCAAGAATAAGTTGCCTTAAAATGAAAAAGCAACACAAATGTGGCCTTAGCGCAGTGGTGAGTGCGCTCAACTGCAAGCATGAGATGTGTGTTCAAGTGGTGATGTGCAAGAAATTAGGAAGGCGGTGTTGAGCGGGCTTGATTAACCGTTGGATGGTGATCGGAGCGTAGCGATGCAGCCACGCGACGAGTCGAGAGCGTGCCATGGCCGAACGTTGGATTCCATGCGCGTGCAACTAATGAACGCATGTATTTCCTTCGTCGCAAAGGAAATACGAAGCGCAAGTTAAGTCGTCCAATCATAAGATCAGACGTCTGAATAGTGATGCCACGTGAAGCAAATTCAAAAGCATGCGCAGGCGTGAATTTGAGTCATTAGATCGTAAGATCAAATAGTCGAGGATGCAGCGCTAAAATGAGGCATGCAGCGGACGACTAAAGAGTGATGGCACACAAACCAAATTCAAAAGCACATGCGGGCATGAATCTGAGCCGTTCGATTGTAAGATTGAACGGTCGAGGATGCGATGCTAAAATGAGGCATGCAACGGCGCGTAAAGGCAGTAGAAGTGGGCGGGTGCATGCAAGGAGAGATCTAGAGCGTCTAATCCTGATTCAAGGCCCCAGAGCATGCCACGTGTCACCACCAGGTTGAATTCGAGCATAGAGGGCACAAATACGGTGATTTTGAGGCCAGATCTAATTCGTTGATCTCCCGATCGATGGATCTGATCATAAAGGAGTTGTTACACAAGTTTAAGGACCAAAATGCCAACTTTTCCCCTTATTAAAACTATAAAAGAAGGCCCAAGGCTCCCCAGTTGAAGGCATCTCTTCATACATCTCTTCCATCAACTCTAGATATCTTCCACCTTCTCTGTGACTCTCCATCCCTCTACAACTCCGCTCCAACCTTCATCTCGGTGCTCTGGATCTGAGGTACTGTTGCATCTCGCACAAGCATTCTACAAGCGGTGTCGTCTCTCTGCCTCCTTCTATCTCTCTCTCTCTATCTATCTTTCTATCTATCTATCTATCTGTCTATCTATTTCTATTAGCATTCTCTATTGTGAAAACTCTATCTAATTGCAATAAAATTCTGATCTTCTAAATGCCTGATACCTATTTATATATATATAAATACATAAATACCTGTTAGAACTAGTTTTATTGAAAAGCTTCCATTAAAATCAAGATTGCCTCCCTGCAAACGACCCAGTACTCACCGGAGTTTATAAAATACGTGTTTTCGTGCTATACTACAACTAAATAATCTTTCAAAACATGATTTATCTTCACGTTGGACACCAGGTACTTCTCGGGTGAGCAACTTTCTGATTAAGAGGTATCATCTGCCTTGAACCTCCATAGTCATCCAAAAATATTTGGGTGTCTCGATTGGGTCCATCACATTTTCTGTCTCTCATCTCATCCTCTAGTGTATGTTCAGGAGGAGGTCCTTAAGACCACCCTTGAGGCCTCCATTAGCTTTTCACTCTCGTCGAGGCCAAGCCTTGACCCCCTTGTTTGTGCAACTTCACGATTAGATTAACATCTCCAACTCTTCCATTTCTGAGCCTATATCTCCAACCACAGCCATGGAACACCACGGAGAAGAACCTGATCTTGAACATCAATTCCATAACCTCAGAGATTGATTCGATGCATACATCAACCCACTGCAGCATCCTCAAATGTGAGATCACTATAATCGCACTGCGGTGGAAATCGAGCCTCGAGTACAAATCCCTCCAGGGGGACTTGAGGTGGAGCTCAAGCTAAGTATGCTTCATACAATCCCAAAATTCCATGGCTTGAACTCTGATGATCCCTTCCAGCACATTAAGCATCTAAAGCTTCTAGCTCAGACCTTCGAACCAAACACACAGAATCAAGATGGCTTACTCATGAGAATGTTCTCCTTCTCTCTTTTTGATAAAGCTGCTCATTGGTTTCAAACTCTCACTCATTCGATCACCACTTCGAAAGAACTTCAGTCCGCTTTCCTACAAAATTTCTTTCCCATTAGTTGGATGAATGCTATGTGGCATCAGATCACACACTTCTCGCAAGGAGCGGGAGAACCTCTACATGAGGCATGGGATTATTTTCTGGATCTCATGCACAAGTGCCCCCATCACAGAGTTCCAAAATGGGAACAAGTCCAGTCTTTCTACCATGGGCTCTGTGACGATGTCAAACTCGTTGTGAATGCAACCTGTGGTGGCAGCATCATGGGTCAGGATGAAGACACAATTTGGGGAATTCTCGAGAACATGTGCGAGAAGTGCCTGAACAATGAGTCATTGGGTGTGTATGATCGGATGACCACCCACGCATTAACAAATAATCGGGGCTACACGATAGCTAAGGTTTGTTCACATCTATTGATCTGGAGTTGGTAGCTAGTCAATTGGATAAGGTCTCAATCATTGAGAAGAAGGTGGACGACATAACTTGACATCGACACCAACCCACCGCTGCGCCACAAAGCCCATAAGTGCACCCGCCCTCAGGAAGGGAGGGTGTACACAACATCTACCATTCTCAGGGGATGGATGCCTATCCACCCCCATCTGATTATGGTCTTAGAGGAAACTCAGGACTAGCCTACTCTAGTTGGGGGAACTCTGAACCTTCTTACTCTAATTTTTCTGGAGTTCCTCAGACCTGTGAGGATCTCCATGCCATCCAAAATAATCCATTCTCAAACACTTATAACCCTGGATGGCGCAATCACCCCAACTTGCATGGTCGAGAAATAACCCAAACCCAAAACCTCAATTTCAATCTCGACCACAAAACCCAAGAACTTATCAACCTACTCAACCAAGGCCCAATTAAAATTTCCAATCTAAGCCACCTAAGGAGGACCAAATGTCTTTAATTCTCCAAACCCTGGTTGACATGCAAAAACAACACAAGGAAGAAATCACAGAGGTTCACAATCAACTGGCCCAACTAGCAAATGCTTGCCATCCTGGTGCACTTCCTTCGAAACCTCTACCTAATCCAAATAACGTGCCAAACCAGAGGTGCTTTATGAACCCAAGTCAGGGCCAAGCACACTATGTTTACTAGGCCCCTTCTGCTCCATCATTTGTTGAGATGGAAGCTTCAACATCATATTCAGGGTATCAGTAGCAGACACATATTTTGCCTAACCCAAACCAAAATCAGGTCGAACTTAACTCCGTCACCACTCGTAGTGGCAAACCAACCCCGGATCCACATTCCCTAGCCATGACAGGACTGAACATCCAGACCCCAACCCTAGATTGGTGATTCAGGACACCCCTATCCTAGATAAAGAGACTGAGCCAATTCTAGAGGAACCAACTGAGCTTCCATTCCTTGAGGCCTTGACCAAGGGAAAGAGGAAACCCAAGACCATGGCACTAGAGGAAGACTTGGTCAAGCTTTCTGAATAAGTCCAGATAAACATCCCTATAATGGATGCAATATGCCACGTACCCACTTACGTGAGATTTCTGAAAGATGTGTGTACACCTAAGTGAAAGCCGCAAACTAAGGGTGGGAGTTTGATCGTCTTGTCGGAGCAAGCTAGCTCCATCATTTTGACCAAACTCCTGCCTAAGGCAAAAGATCCTGGTACCCCTTTGATCTCCTGCAAAATCGATGATATAAAGTTCGATCGAGCCTTATTGGATCTAAGAGCTTGCATAAACTTGATACCTACATCCCTACTAGACCACCTTGAGGAATTTGAGCTTAAACAAACAGAGGTGACTTTGCAATTAGTAGACCGATCGATCAAATCACCTAAAGGAATTCTTGAGGATGTTGTAGTTTGGATTCGTGATTTCTACTTTCCAGTGGACTTTATTGTATTAGACATGGATACTCCTGAGAATTTGAAAAGCACACCGATTATATTAAGAAGACCGTTCTTAGCCACAACTAGGGTGAGCATAAATTGCAAAGAGGGCCAAATTGAGTTGAAATTTGGGAGCAAGTCATTAAAGATTGATATCTTTAAGGCCCAAAAAGGAATTAACAGTGGGGTTATTAAACAAGTTTGCGATATCGGTTCTGTGGTTGAGGACCCGCTCATAGAGGAAAACCCGATTGTTGCTAATACTCGATCATAAGAAGATCATGACCCATAGCTAGAGGAGCCTAGACATGACCTAGATACACCTACAGCTCCTACCTTTTCTCCTAAACCTCACCCCGAACCTCCTACTACTGCTGATAACCCTATTATGGAATTGAAGGCCCTCCTAGATCATTTCAAATACGTCTTCTTGGGCTCAAACCACGCGTTTCCTATGATCATCAATTCCCGACTTACCCTGGATCAGGAAATGAAATTGATTTCTATCCTCCAGCAGCATTGGAGAGCAATTGGATGGACTCTCGATGACCTAACTAGTATCAGCCCCTCATAATGCACACATCACATCTACATTGAAGAGGGCTCACGACCATTCCGAGAGATGCAAAGTTGAATTAATCCAAATTTGTAGGATGTCGTGAAGAAAGAGATCATCAAGTAGTTAGATGCTTGGATCATCTGCCCAATCTCTGGCAGTCGTTGGGTGATCCCAATCAAAGTTGCACCTAAGAAGGCAGAGCTCACCGTGATCATGAAGGAATCCAGAGAGACCATCCCGACCCATATTGCAAACTCGTGGAGAGTCTGCATTGATTATAGAAGACTAAATGCCTCCATGAAGAAGGACCATTTCCTACTACCATTTATTGATTAGATACTCGAGAACTTGGTGGGAAATCGGTTCTTCTGTTTCCTAGATGGTTACTCCAGATACAATCAGGTGGCAACTCATCCAAAGGATCAGGAAAAGACCACCTTCACCTACCCCTACGGTACATACGCATTCCATAGGATGCCATTTGAGCTATGTAATGCACCCACTACTTTTCAGCGGTGCATGCTAGCCATATTTTCCGATATGGTAGGTAAGTATTGATGTGACCACATTTGTTGGCTAATCAAATGCATAGATACCTAGATATTAGAAAGATGTCTACATGTACATATCATACTTAGACTTATAAAAAGATTAGTTTATAAAAATGCTTGCATGCATATTTTATTCATTGCATTCACATGTAATAGAAGATAATGTGCATTATAGTTACATGCATGCATTACATGCATTATTTTGGACTATTTTTGTAAATAACCTAATTTTTTTTATATATATCTTCCTCCTTGTAGAGTCCACGGCTTCATCATGTGTGCACCAGCCACCGTACCCTCACCGCCAACTTCTCACAACAGCATGGCTTCAACGCAATGCCTCCCCCACTGATCAGATTTACTCGTTGAGTTGTTGGTCGAGATTTGCGGCAAGAGAAACAAATGGGGGAGGTGTTTAAAAGAAGAGGCACAGCAACCATTGGAGGGGCTCTTTCTCGCTCACCACAGTGGACCTCTCGCCTACACTGTGAACCCTAAGCGCATACGGTGGCCCTACTTCCCCAACATCGCCCTCACCTCTCACAGGTCACACAATGACAATGTGTGCCCAGAACACCACCAACCCGCTTGTTGGAGCAGAAGATCTACGCAAAAAGGAGTTGAGTTTTGAAAACTCGACGTTGTAGTACGATTTGCGAGAAAAATCGTCAATAGATAAATTTTAACCAAAACTTGAAATGAATTTCGGGTCAAACATAGGGAGGCGGACGTTTGATTAAAAATCACGTTTGTTTTATTTGTCACGAAGAAGATTAGCTGGTTGAATTGAATCTAAACTAGCTATCTACTTAAAGAATAAATAATTTAAGAAAGAGAAAGAATATTACTAATAAAGAGAAAATAGAGATAGAATAAACATAGATTTCATTATCATAGAGCAATGTGCATTACAACTACTTGCTACACTAGAAAGTGGTAAAAGAAAGTGGAGAGAAGTTATCCTCCTCGACGGCTGCTTGGAGGACGAGCCACAACGACGGAGCACTCGAACGAAGGTGGGGAGATGCAGGAAGAAGGAGAACGACGACAGACAACGGAGAATGGGGTAGCACGACGTCGTAGTAGGATCCACTTCCCGAATGGCAGTGAGAGGACCACTATGGAATGCTCCACGAAGGGGAAGAGAAGGTGGAAAAATTATAATTTTAACTCTAAGGGAGCATCCTGGGTTTGGGACAAGCTCTTAGAACTTTGGAGGGGGTGAGAGAAGAGAGGAAGGGATGAAGAAAGTGTGGGGGTCGTAGGGCTATATATATGTGTAGATTGGAGGGGGAAAATAGGTCATAACACTTTAAAACATAAATCAAGGGTCATTAGTGATGGATAAAACCGCCACTAAAGCCCAGATTGTGGGTGACGTGCACATGCACTCGCTCCTTCTCTCCTTCCACGTGCTTGAACACCATCGCACGTCTGCGTGCTCTCAGCGATTGGACAGCTTAAAATCAATCTCACGTTTGCCTTCGTCATGCGCTTGCGCATCAGATCAGATGTGAACTTCAGCGTCCAATCGCGCATCTAGACAATCAGTTGATCTGTGCCGTTGGCGCTTGATCAAACGACTGGATTTCATGCCCGCACGCGATAAGGAGAGCGCAGCGCCACGAATCGAATGTGCGCTCAATGCTCATGCAGTGTCTTAACTGCTGCACTACGTATGCATTTGAGGTGCGGCGTTGCTTTTGTGCTTAGCCGATCTCGACCATTGGATCTTCATCCAATGGTCAAGATCAAGCATTGAAGTTCAATTGGAGAGGTGAAGCAGGAGACCTTGGCATGCGTTGGGCGACTGGGATGGCGCCACGTGGTGCTATCTTGGCTGTCCATCTTCTGTGAGTTGTAGATGGTGCCATGGATGTTAGATTGGACCGATTTTCACGTTGTTGTGCTGCGATCATTCATTCAAACCCATTCATCCGATCGGATTACCATCTTGGCCCTTGATCTCTGACCTTCCTCGGGTTATATCTGATGCTACGGAAGTTCGATCAGGACGATCTTGGAGTCGTTGAACTCCGATCGTCACCCTGATCAGATCCGTATGGTTGGATCTTTAATCCGAGGCTTCGATTAAATGTTGCCCTGTTACCTGACCACAAAAAGGGAAAATTAACCTAAACTTTATACAACCTAACCTAAATGCAAGATGATGCATGTTATGCAATATTTATAATATATGATGCAACTCTATGTCTAAGAAAGCACAAAAATAGACGGTTTATGTGATATAAACATGTTTACATCACACCCCCATGCCTATCTTTTGCTATTCCCTAACAAAACTACATGCTATTTATAAAAGAACTATGTCGGATTCTTTGGGCAATAGTTATTTTTCAACGCTTATGAATTTCAACTTCAACCTAAACTATAGAGACATAACAGCGCCCAAGTGTTTACCAAAATGCAGATCGCCTCAAGCCCTCACCTTTTTCAAAGAAGGATCTTTTTCTTCTTTTTTTTCTAATTTTTTTGGATTTTTGAGTTTAGGGTTTCAGAGCAGCTTTTTACGGTCACTCAACCCACCCAAGACTCGAAGAGAACCCTAAGTTCTAAGCATCTTTGTGTGAAATATCATAGACTCACTGATCGACGATTAGAACGGACTTTGGGTTTCTATGCCCCTAGGTGACCTTGAAAAGAAATTTTGCCTAAAGGTGTATCTACTCGACCGGTAGCTTTCTCCCTACTTTTATTTTTATGGGGTCAACACAAGGGTAAACCTAGTGTATCTCCCCATCTTATTTTACTTCTCTGCTTCTTCCTAAGTTTTTTGGAATTATACGTGCATTTCTTGAGCTAGGTTCTGAACAACCTACCAATAGGCTGTTACCTACGATAACTTGCTAGCCATACTCGTGAGGTGAAGTGTGGCTTATTTTTTTTTTCTTTTCTTATCTCCTTTTCTATTTTTTTTTCTTTTTGGATATATATATATTTTCTTTTTTTAAGTAGGTGACTTCCCTAATCTAAGATTTACCTAAAGGTAGCAGGAAAAGAATGGTCATGTGACTGGGCTCTAAACAACCTACCAATGTGTTGTTACCCATGATAACTTGTTAGCCATACCACCCTAGAAGGTTCATTAGCTACCCAATTTCCGCTAAAACCACCAAAAAGCGAGTCAGTGCGAAAAGTGTGTAGATGCTTAGACCTAAAATCCCCTCAAATCAGAGGGTGGGTTGATAAGTCGTGTATTTATCACCCTAACTTATTTAACTAATTAAAATATGAATTTAAAATGGTGAGAACTCAAGAAACAAGTCCACATTTTAATGGACACTCGGGCTGATTAAGCCCAAAGACCCGAAGGGTCTTAGTGTTCAAATCATACAATTTTATTCTCTAAGATTGAAAATTTTATAAAGCTCAAATTCTCTTTCCTAATTCAACTTCTTTTTGTAAATAAAAAGAAAACAAAAAGAATCTACGGAGTTGATGAAATAATTCAGTGACGAATATCCACCACCCCATGCCTATCTAATGTAATGTCATTGTATTAAAAAGACATAAAACTGAGTGGAGTAGAGTAGAAAGCACTTGAATTGAGTGAATAACAGGTCCACTCTAAGATGAAAAGAAACTGTATACGGGATGAATTTAGCTTCTTCAGCTAAGCACATTATACAAAGACGAAGAAATAAAGAATTCACAGGTGCAGGTCAGAATCATAATAAAAAGATTCACCTCAGGACCTGCCAGTAGATGTCCACAGATGTGGACCAGATTGTGATGTAGACCTATGCCCCATGGTCAAGTATGTCGAAGGTTTTCGATAAAAATTATCCAAAACTTGATATCAGTATGCAAGCAGGGTCGGGCCTACGATTTGTGAGGATGCAACCCAAGTCCAAAAAGTTGGATAACAGAGAGATCAAGCTCAAAAGGATAATCAATGAATGTTTGCTTGGGTTGGACATCCTCTGAATCAAAGATGTCATAAGGGTCCTGATAGAGTGTTGGTGGTTTCAGAGAAATAAGAACCCTTAGACTCGATCTTCTACTTCCTCCGGAATTGGCTTCCCAAATCATCATTTCCCAATTACTATCCTCCTCAATCAGAATTTTGAATTATGTGACCTCCTGCATATTAATCACCCCATCTAAGATGTCCAAATCCAAGATTTGTTGTTGAATCAGAATTGACTTAGGTCTAGTGATCTCAAAAACAAAATCACCAATATACTCAAAGGGGTGTAATTGAGGAATGGGGCTTTGAATTGAATCCTTCATGAAATTAGGATCTGAATCCACCATGCGAACCCCAATAGGATTAATTTCCTCAGTTATTGGGCCATCATATGATTCATCAAATTCCTCAGGCCCAGTCATCTCACAGAAATTATGTTGTAAACTCAGGTGAGACTTTACATAATGATTCTTCACCTTTAGAATCAAATAAATCTAAATCCGCATTGATGTATGTATAAAAATCAATCAGTTTCTGATTCATGGAGGCATACGTTTCCTCATTCCACGGCTCAGGGATCTTAGGTTGAGAAATCAAATCATCCTTATTTGATTGCTCTAGAACAACTTGGTCGACTCTGGTCTCGTAAAACATGTTCCCCCTATAGGTGCCTGAGCGGATTCTAACATTGACTCTCCTGTTAGGGGTTCATCCTGGGAATCCTCCCAAGATTGGACTAAAGCAATCACAAATCTCATCCTCAATTTAGATAACTTCCCAAGTAAAAACTCACTTGGACCCTTATCCTTAACATCCTGGAGCCAATCCAACAAATACTTGTTAAGATCGCCAATCATTTCAATTAGGGGCTCCAATTCTTTAGGGCAAGGTGTTGACTAAGCTTCTAAAGATTGTATGGTATTCCTTAAGTTAGTCAACACCTTATCTTAGACCTAGTTCACCTAAACCAAATGGTTTGGTTCAAGGTTAGGCATGTTTGGGTTCAGTGTAGGGGAGTTAACGAATTGAGGTTCTTGATACCCTCCCTGATAATAGGTCATTCCGGGTTGTCCAAATAGGAGTGACGACCTATACGCAGAATAATCTGGGGAAGGGCAAGGATCAACATATCCTTCTTGATTGTAGATCATATTAGGTTGTCTAAATGAGGGTGGTGATCTATAATCGATGTAGCTAGAAGAAGAATAAGAATCGAGATTATGGTGTCCAGGGATAGACCCTGAACACGGAGGTCTGGAACTGTATCCCTAATCAGGATTATCCCAACTAGAAGATGGATGAGAATAAGTTTGGTTGGAATAATAATCATTTTGGAAATAAGTAGTGGTAGGAGGGTAGGAAAGTGCAAAAAGGATGTGGAAGGGTCCATGACAAAACGGGAGGAAGAAAGGTACCCTATAATATAAAGAAATAAACCTGTCCTTAAGTGGACTAGTCTAAAGACCTACAGACTCCCAGAACCCGTCTTGAGATAAAGAAACAATTTGATCTACTTCTTTCTAGTCAATCCAACCAGTTAGAGGGAGGGACTGGAGAGAAGGTTCTTCCTTTGGCTTGTGCCTCCAGTTCCTAGTGTACCCCCCAGCTGCGATCATTTGATTCTACTACCCTAGCTAGACATCAGATTGAACGATAGAAATAAACTAATTGAAAATAATCTCGATCTAGGCTCCGAAGAGCGAGTCCAATCCTTAGGGCCAACGTCTACTCTGTTTTAATTAGGTTTAGGTTTGAATGTGCTTTGGAATATGATGGGCCCTTTATCTGGGTTGTATCCTTAATGATTGATTCATATGTGTGTGCATGCACAACCAATGGTTTTCAAGCAAGATTATATTTGGATGCAGTGAATTTTAGGGTTTAAATCTTGATTAGTAGTTTTTAGGATTCAACTTTAGGTATGTTCAATCAAGTTCAGTTGGCACACCAAGTTTTAAAAGCACATGTGAAGATGTTTTCCTTTAAAGCTTAAAAGAATGTGGAGTGCCTGGTAAATCCCTAGAAGTTGAACCTATTTGGCAGCTACTTGATAAGTTGATTTTAATTGAAATGGTGCGACCCAAACAACTCAAACAATTGGCCTGATGCACCACTTAGTTAGGCACACAAGTGGTTACCTAATTTGATTTCTACTCGATTATGTGTTTGGGTGTGTGTACCGATTCCAAAGATTGGGTTACCGATTGAGTATGAAAATCAGAAGAGGTTGTGTAGCTCTGTAAGATTTTTTTTTAAATTTTTCTTTTATATGTGGAGGGTGAGGTGGGTGGAGGTGACAAACAAATAATCAAAATTAACCTTAGAGCTTATAAGAACACCTAGGTTGATTTGTGTTTATGTTATTACGTGGTGGAATGAAAACTAGTGGGTGGGAGGTGGGGGTTAACTTACAGACCCTTCAACATCACTTTACTCCAATCTACCACTTTTGCCTATCTTGAGAGAGTACCTACAATCACAATAAGAAAGGAGAGAAGTGAGGTAAAAGATAAGTAAGGTGAGAAAACATGAAAAAGCAAAGAGTGTCGCCTCCTCGGCAATGGCACCAAAATGTTGAAGCGAAAGATCTACGCAAAAAGGAGTTAAGTTTTGAAAACCCGTCGTTGTGCGATTTGCGAGAAAAGTCGCCAACAAATAAATTTTAATCAAAACTCAAAATGAATTCTAGGTCGAACACAAGGAGGCAGACGTTTGATTAAAAATTACGTTTGTTTTATTTGTCACAAAGCATATTAGCTGGCCGAATTGAATCTAAACTAGCTATCTTCTAAAGAATAAATAATAGAAGAAAGAGAGAGAATATTACAAATAAAGAGAAAATAGAGATAGAATAAATATGGATTTCATCATCATATGGAAATGTGCATTACAACTACTTGCTACACTAGAAAGTAGGAAATCTACACTAGAAAGCGGGAAATCTACAATAGAAAGCGGTCAAAGAAGGTGGAGAGAAGTTATCCTCCTCGATGGCTGCTTGGAGGATGAGCCACAACAACGGAGCACCTGGATGAAGGTGGTGAGATGTGGGAAGAAGGAGAATGATGACGGACGATAGAGAACAGGGCAGGACAACGTCGTAGCAAGATCCACTTCCCAAATGGCGGTGAAAGGACCACTGCGGATGCTCCATGAAGGGGATGAGAAGGTGGAAAAGTTATAATTTTAACTCTAATGGAGCATCTCAGGTTTGGGACAAGCTCTTAGAGCTTTGAAGGGGGGTGAGAGAAGAGAGGAAGGGATGAAGAAAGTGTGGGGGTTGTAGGGATATATAGTTGTAGATTGGAGGGGGCAAATAGTTCACAACACTTTAAAATATTAAATCAGGGTCTTTAGTGACGGATAAAATTGTCACTAAAGCCCAGATCATGGATAACGTGTGTGCGCACCCACGCCATCTCTCCTTCCAATACCTCAACGCCATCGCACGTCTACGTGCTTTTAGCCATTCAATCGCGAGATCGAACGTCTTAAAATCGATCTCACCCATGCCTTCGTCGTGCGCCTGCGCATCAGATCGAGTGTGTACTTGAGTGTCCAACCGTATGTCTAGCTGATCGATTGATCTATTTCCTTGGCACTCAATAGAATGGTTGGATTTCGCACCTACACGCGATAAGGAGAGCACAGCACCGCGAATCGAATGAGTGCTCAATGTTCACGCAGCGCCCTAATTGTTGCGCTACGAGTGCGTTTAAGGCGTGGTGCTTAGCCGATCTCAGTTGTTGGATCTTCATCCAATGGTCGAGATCAAGTGTTGAAGTTCACTTGGAATGGTGGAGCGGGAGGCCTTGGCAAGCGTTGGGTGGCTAGGATGGTGCCACATGGCGCCATCTTAGCCATCCATCTTCTGTGAGTTGTAGATGGTGCCACGAATGTCGGATTAGATAGATTTTCACGTCATTGGGCTGCGATCGTCGATCCGAACTCATCAGTGTGGTTGGATTTGTCATATGAAGTGCAAATTTACACCATCTTGACCCTTGATCTTTGATATTCCTCGGGTTATATCTGATGCTACGGAAGTCTGATTAGGGCGATCTTTGAGTCGTTGAACTTCGATCGTCGCCCTGATTATATCCGTACGGTTGGATCTTCAATCCGAGGCCCTGATTAAATGTTGCCCTGTTACCTGACCACAAAAAGGGAAAATTAACCTAAACTTTAAACAAACTAACCTAACTGCAAGATGACGCATGTTATGCAATATTTTTAATATATGATGCAACTCTATGTCTGAGAATGCGCAAAAATAGACGGTTTATGTGATATAAACGTGTTTACATCACCCCTTCTTCCTTCCCTATCCTCGTCGTCTTCAACCTCCTGCCACCCATAAGAAGAACCCAACATCCTCCACTGCTCACACCCTTAGCCGCGTGCATCACAACCAAAAATGCACCCTCGGCCGTCCACGACCTAGCGTCCTCCACCAATGGCTGCACTCACCACCCTTGCATGCGGCCTGCCTCCTCACTGCGCAGGAAGCCATCTCGTGCGACCACGCCACTATGCGTGTAGCCACCTCGTGCCCTCCACAGCACGTGCCCATCACCCAGCATTATGCACGGCTACGCTCGCACGTTTCCCACACGTGGCCAGCAGTAGCAGGCCTTCCCCCTTACGCAGACCCTTATGTAGCCTCCTCTTCTTCCGCTTCTTCTTCTTCTCCATTGACACAGGAGAGGAGGAACCCAAAAAAAGGCTCCGCCCTCTTCCTCGAGCCATCCACTCTGGCCTCAAAGCTCCGCACCGTCGACGACAACATGCTCCTCTCGTCTTCATGAGTGCTTCCACGCCATCTGCACCACCAACCGACAACACGTCCACCAGTGAACCACCCCCACTGTCGGTGGCCTCCTCCTCTCTAGTGACCATCACCGGCCACCATTTGTCGAGCCGCTACCACTAACAGAACCCCCTTGTGCTGGCTAACCTTCACCGAAAGTTTCACCGTCTGCTACGGCCTCATGTATGCGCATGGCCAAGAGAAGAACTTGATTTGTTTTGGGTCACATTACTTCTTACATTCAATGCCATTGTGGAGTTTTTGATTTTTGATTTTTGGATTATTTTATTGAAGCAAAATTATAGCAGTACCCTTGCATTCTCACAAAATTGCTTGAGTCTTCCGTATGCACCTTATTTCACATTGAAATTGGATTCAGATTTGCACGCAATTCAAAATTACATGACATGCCACACACATGCACCATCCACATATTTTGGAAGCTTGATTTTTGATGTGAAATTTACATAAATAGCCCTTCACTTCTCATGAAATTGAAAGTACATTCAGAGTAGCATATTCATTGAATTAATTTAATGAATGTTTTTGCAGACATGATGGTTACATACCCGTGAATTTATTACAGCCGCTCCTCCCTGTGGATATGACATCCTAATCATTGTGGTTAGATTTAATAAATTTTTGATATAACATTTCCACCACAAAAAATACATCAACGACACATCTTTTTATTGCAATCATCTTCATTAAGCGTAAATCTCATCGTCAAGTACCTTGGAGTCTTCATGGATGACTTCTCGACCTTTGGTGAATCTGGTTCAAATCCGCAAGCGATGCATTGATGTGAACCTGGTTCTTTTCTAGGAAAAGGGCCACTTTATGATTTCTGAGGGCATAGTCCTAGGACATCTTATATATGAAAATAGCATCCAAGTCGACCAAGCTAAGGTGAATTTGATTTCCAAACTACCTATGCCTAGCTCGGTCAAGGACGTCAAATCTTTCCTAGAGCACATCGATTTTTACTGTCGATTCATTCCCGATTTTTCCAAAATCGTGGGCCCCCTGATAAATCTTCTGTCAAAGGACACTCCATTTGAGATAACCGATGAGTGCATTCATGCGTTTGAGATCTTACATGACTGAGTCACCCAAGCACCTATCCTACAATCCCTTGACCGATCTCAACATTTTGAGATCATGTGCGATGCATATGACTATGTAGTAGGTACAGTGCTTGGGCAAAAAATCTATGGGAAACCCGTGGTCATCTACTACGCTAGCAAGACACTTGATGAGGCTCAGCGTAACTACACAATTACTGACAAAGAGCTACTGGCTATAGTATTTGGCTTAGAAAAATTCAGATCATACCTTCTAGGTTCCCGTGTCATCATCTACTTGAATTACATTACAGTGAGGCACTTACTCATGAAGAAGGATGCAAAACCTCAACTAATTAGCTAAATCTTGCTGTTGTAAGAATTTGATCTCGAGATTCGTGACAAGGTTGGCAAACAAAATGTGGTAGCTGATCACTTATTCCGCTTTCCTTCTTCTATTATCAACCCTTCAGGACCTATCTCAGAGCACTTTCTAGATGAGCACCTCTTGACTATTGGTACAGGACTTCCCTGGTATGCTGACATGGTGAATTACTTGGCATCCCACCAGATTCCATCTGATTGACCGAAGGCCAAGAAAGACAAATTGCTTTCTGATGCGAAGTACTACATTTGGGAAGATCCGTACCTCTTCCACATTGGTGCTGATCAAATTATCAGACATTGTGTTCTGGAAGCGGAAATACAGGGCATCTTGTCCTTCTGCCATGACCAGGCCTGCAGTGGACACTTCTCTGGACATAAAACTGTAGCTAAAGTCGTCCAGTGCGGCTTTTATTGGCCCATGATCTTCAAGGACACACACGATTACTGTAAGGCATGCGGTCGTCACTAGACCTTGGGCAACATGAGGCACCATGATATAATGCCTCTACAACCAATTCTCATGTGTGAAATCTTTGATATTTGGGGGATTGATTTCATGGGCCCCTTCCCTAAACCGATGGCTTTGAGTACATTCTCCTCGTTGTGTACTATGTGTCCAAATGGATCAAAGCCATCCCGACTCGAACCAATGATCATAAGGTGGTAAGCAAGTTCATTCATCAGTACATCTTTTCCTGATTTGGCGTTCCATGTGCTATCATTTTTGATGGAGGGACCCATTTCACGAATGCGCAGTTCAGATCCCTAATGACAAAGTACGAGGTGTCACACCAAATCTTAACTCCTTATCACCCCCAAACTAGTGGATTGGCGAAACTGTCAAATAGGGAGATCAAGAAAATCCTTCAGGTCACTATTTAGCCTAATAGGAAGGATTGGTTGGCCTGCCTTTCGAAAGCTTTGTGGGCTTATAGGACCACTCAAAAAACCCAACTAGGCATGTTTCCTTTTAGACTATTATACGAGAAGGCATGCCACCTACTCGTCGAAATGGAGCACAAAGCCTATTAGGTAGTAAGGAAATGCAATCTAGATCTTTTGAAGGTTGGAACCCACTGACGATTATAGATGAGCGAAGTCGAGGAACTGCGCAATGATGTGTATGAGAACTCGCAAATCTATAAAGAATGGGTTAAGGCCTTTCATGATAAACACATATCTCAAAAGACTTGCCAGCCTGGTCAGAAAGTACTCCTCTTTGATGCCAAATTCAAACTCTTCCCAGGCAAACTAAATCAAAGTGGATTGGACCATTTCTACTCCGACGTGCATTTGGAAATGGAGCTATAGAAATCAGTGAACTCAGCCATGATTCTGAACCTTTTGTCGTGAATGGTTAGAGACTCAAATTTTTCATCGAACTCGCTAACACGAACTTGACTACATTATCTTTTGATCTCCATTCTCCCTGAGCTCATTGCACCCATCTGATCGCGTTAAACTTACGCTTAACAAGAGGCAAACAGTCATCCTTTGAAAAACCCAAAACCCTTTTGACATATCTATTTGCTAAATTCATATTGTACTTTAGGGTTCGTCCATTAGAACAACTGACTTTACCTTTGGTACTTATATCAAACCTTGAAATCATCCACAACAGTCATCCCGACCTGTCCACCCACCTTTTCACCCTATTCTAATGCACAATCTAAGTTGAACTCGAACCCACCTAATTTACAATGAGGGCATTGCAAATCATAGGCATGTGGGGTATTAAAGTAAAAAATGCTATGAAAATCAAATTACAAAAGGGTTTCATAAAAAAAAAAGATGAGAAAGGAGGCTGAGAGAAAGGAAGACCTATTTGAGCTAAATGAAGAAATAGGAGGGAAGGAAAAGAGAAAAAAAGGGAGTGAAAAGAAAAACAAAAAGAAGGAAAGAATACCTTAAAAAAAATGGCACTTACCTAACTTCTAGGTTGGATTGAATGATGAATTAAAATCTGGAAGGCTAAAACTTAAGAAATTAGTGGCGAATACCAACCTTGGGCCTCTTGGATCTATTCTAGGGTTTAAACACTCAAGTATTTGTTAAGATCTGGATTAATCCTCAAGAGTGTGAGGCTGATGTATTAGGTCTAAGGCTTAGAGATTATTTGGCCCCGTTACCTAATCTTTGGCTTGCGGGACTCGGTAACTTAAGCACCCTAAATCACACATAGTCTAGTTTAGTGTGCTTAAATATGAAATCTTGACAAAAAGCATTCATGCTATTTTGAAAATGGTCCTAATATCTAAATTAGGAGCAGCTCAAAAACACAAGTTGATTGGATGAGTTCCCAACTCGGAGAGGTGGGAAATTTCCCTCGAAGATGCATAATAACATATCTCCTTGGTGCTTGTCTCCTTGGATATCTAAATATCCTACTGGGGGCATGTAAGCAACTTGTGCTGGTTTAGATGCCATGGGCGGCATTATCATGAAATGTTGATTGCTAGGGTCTAGATTTAGCTACAGAACACCATGGGTGGCAATATAATGAAGAGTCGAAAACCAAGGTTCTAGGGGTTGCCATGGGCGGTGCTATCCCGAAGCATCGATGGCCAGGGACCTTGGGAGGATTAATGATAGGGCAAGGAATCTGATACAGACCGTGTTTAGGGCCAATCCGAGGCTGAATCCAAGGAAAATAATGGAAAGAAAAAAAAAGAGAGAGAAAACTCTCCAAAAATGAAAACCTTCTTCTACCTCTCTCTTACAAAAAATGCACTAGCAAACTGAACCTGGGCTAACCTTGTTATAAGCACGAGTGCTTTAACAGCCCAGTCCAACGAACCTTTGGATAGTTTTTGCGGGCCGTAGAAACCATTGCAACAGACTAAGACTAAAGCTGGTCAGGTCTAGATCTAGCATGGTACTTGAGTACCTCTAGGCCTATTGTTGGTATTTAGATCTGATTCCTAAAGATGTAGCTTCGGAGGGCATCCTGACGGTTACATCCAACCAAGACAACTGGTTTGATCCATAGAATATTTTGTAAGGGACTAGCAAAAGATAGGCATGAGGGTATGATGGGAACACCATCATGAGCCCTAACTAGGCTAATTTGGTCTAATAAAGTTGATAAAAGTTCTTACAAAACCATCAGAGGGTCCTATGTGCATACTATTTTGTTTTAAGAAAAAGAGAAGAACATAAGGTTATTTCTACAATTTTAACTGCATTTCATAAGTATAGAATAACCATGGCGAATTCTAGGGGTTAATTAAAGGTCAAACAGTCATTAATGTCTTATAAGAGGGTTCGTGCAGATAGAAACAAGTTTTCGCACATTTCGAGAATTAATGGACACCTGAAACCCTAATTTCTGACCTGATTAATTAACAGAGTTTTTGGTTAGGTTAAAATTTACCTTAACCTTTTAAATTCATATAAAAATATTTTATATTGTTTGGTATCCTTGATTTGACCATCTGAACCTATTTTAACCTAAAATAGAGTCTCAGACAAGAAGTTGCCTTAATTTGGGTTTCTACGTAAATTACCCAATCAAACTTGGCTAAAACCAAAATTTGAGTTCACCATCAGATTCCTCGGGTCTAAATTTGATTTGTACCAAAATTTGGGCCCAATCAGAGATCATTTTGACCTAGTTTGCATTTTGGTTTGTCTAACTCTTTCTCTCTCAATCATACCCCCAACTTTCGAAATCCTTACAAAAAGCCCCCTAACTTCTCTTCATTTTCTTCAAATGGGTGCTTTCCTCCATGGCAGGTGTCAACCCAAAGATTCCCAGCTTAAATTAGGGATACCTCCCTGATTTCTCAATCAATCCCTTCCAAAATTGAAAGGGGTGATCTTGAGGCAATCCCTAAACAATTAAACCTAATCCTAAACTCCAAATCTCCTCGTGAAGCTCGTGCGAACTCATTGCAATCACAAATCCTAATCCTTGATTTCTCAATCTTTCAAGCTTGTTTCCAAGCTTGGAAGCTCGCTCGATGGCCTATATGAGACCCTCCTCACCTGCCTTTCCTCAGAGAGTTTTTGGGCCACAAATCTCTTCCTTTCTCCCTCTCCGACCTGCTCCAAGCTCTACTCTGGCGACCCTCTACCTCCGACTCCCTCGCCGGCTGCCATGTACAATAGGTGGTTGGTTCTTCTTCCCCTCTTCATTCCGTGCCTCATAATACTGGCAAGGAACTCTTCGACCCCCTCTTCGTCGCTGTACCCCTCCTTGAAGCATTCACCTTCTCTGGTGTTGGCTCATCACGGCCGATGCCTTCTCCACAACCTCCTCGTCCGCTAGCTACTCTTGATGACTCCCTACCTCTACTGATCATCCCAGCACATCCAACCTCCAATTTTGACCACCGTCGCACCTGCTCGAAATCCGTCTTCCACCTCTCCGACATACCTCCGGAAGGCATTCCCACCGCCACGCACCACCAAACCGCCTACCATCGGTCCCAAAAGCTTCATCGAGTCCACGTGAGAAAAACCCCTAAAGAAATTGAGGGGATTGCTGTGCCAATCACTCCACCCGACTCATGCCTCTCCGCACCACTATTTCGAGGTTCCCAGGCCTCCACACTCACCTGCACTCCATGCCACGACCACCACCGCACTTGCTGTGCCCCAGCGATCCCTCTGAGCTATTTTGACATGGTCGAAAGGCCGTATTTTCCTTCTTAGGTGCTTCATCGGAGCTCCACCACCACGTCATCTTCTCCAGCTTCATTTGTGGTGTTTTAGCCACAGTAGCTCCAGGTTCCACCTCCAGGTCAGGCGGAATCCTTCCAGGAACACACTCAGGTTGTCAATTGGAGGAGTCGCCCTCTCCTTCGACTTCAATCAAGAACTTCATCAGCAGTGGCTTCATGCGGAAAACAGCAGGGACTTTAGTCCCACATCGGTGCTTGATGAGCCTTTATAAGTTGATTTTCTGCTTACGGCCCCTAGCCCAGTACACAACGGGTTGAGTCCCTCATCACGACCTCTTCACTCCTTGGCTACCACTCACACCCGGTAGCCTTGGTCCCCCTGCCAGATCCATATACCTACCTGGATATCTGGTAAGCAACCCAATTACTCGAGTTTGAGAGAGAAGAGATGAAGAAAGAGAGAGAAGGGGGTGTTTTGCTCTACCTCACTATCTCTTTACACTTAGCTACCTCCCTCCTCAGCTTATGACCAGCTACATCTAACTCCACTCAACTCTAGCGAGCTGAAGTTGACTTCATCTTAGCTCAGGAAGCTCAAGTCCAGCTCTCAGGGACTCAGCTTAGCTCAATTTAGTTGAGCTAAGCTACCTTAGCTACTCCAACTAGCTAAGTCATCCCCGGGAATATCAGACCCAACTCACCTCAGCATGCCTTAGTAGAAGCTAACTTACTTTAGCTTGGCTTAGCAGCTAGCAAAGAACTAGCAAGCTAAGCCAGCTAAAGTAGCTCCATGCCATCTTCTTCAGCAACTACCAGCTCCAGCTCAGCTCCAAACTTCTCTTTCTTCAGCTCCTCTCCTCAAACCCTAGCTCCAATTGCCTCCTCCTCTACTCTACTACTAGCTAAGCAAGCTAAGCTCTAGTTCCCTTGGCAATCCACTACCCTAAAACCTCACCTAACTAGCTCCACCAACTAAGCCCACCTATGGTCCACCTAAGCTATCCATGTTGGCGCCACCTCAACCACACCTCTTCACCCCATGACCACCACCAAAAGGCACCAACAAGGTGGCACCAAAACCACCATAACCACCTCCATATTGGCGCCACCTTTTTCCCTCCAAAATCCATCAATCTCCACCCTACACCTAAGTCTAAAGCCCATCTCCACCTTCCATTTTCCCTCTAAAATTCCCCCCTTCTAGAACATCATTTTGGCACCAAAATGGAGGCACCCCCTCCACGATGGATGTCTACCATGGTGTGCCTCCATGTCCTTAACTACCACCCTCCACACCACTTTGAATGGCGCCAAAAATCCATGATCATAGATCCCATAACCACCACTCCAAACTCCATCTTATCCATCCATTCCAAGAGCCACCTATACCCCCTATCCTGCTCTATAAAAAGACCCTTAACTACCACCATTTTTCTCATCCTCCATTAGTGTAATTCCACCCTACATCCACCCAAACTCATGGCCAAGGAACGAGAAGAAGAGAAGAAGATTAAGGGGGCATCCTACTCGCCCCCTTGGTGCCTTCTTTTGCTTCTCTCTTCTCCCTTGAGCCACACCAAGGAGGAGGACTTCCATCACTTGGATGAAGGCCAAGCATTGGAGGAGAAAGGTGGTGCACGCCCACCCTTGGAGCAGCAAAGGCACGCCCCCCTCTAGGGCTTGCCTTGGAGGACACCATCTTGGAGAAGCATATCAAGGAAGGAGAAGAAGAAGATCCTCTTTTCAAGCCAAGGAGCAACTAGGCTTGGAGCAAGAAGACCTTCATCTTCTTCACCACCATCAACATCTAAAGGATTTATTTTTTATTTTGTTGTCTTTCAAATTCTAGTACAAGAATTCCTCTAATTGTAGAAAATAATTCCCTTTAGTAAAAGAATTTTGCCTTCTTCAAATTCTTGTAGCAATTCTAGTTTTATTGCTTTTTCTCTGTGCACTTACACTCCCTCCCACTAATTACTCTAGGCCTCCACATGCCTAGGGTGAGCTTAGAGAGAGGTTATTTTGTGTTACCTAGGCATTAGGTTCCTTAGCTTTTTTTCCACCAACAAATTTGCGATTCCCCCTTTATTTCAAAACTATAAAAATTATAAATTTGAAAAGACCAAAAAGAAACTTCATTTCCATTTCCAAGCAAGAGATGTATTTTTCCAAATATTTGGCCTCTTGGACAACCCTAGATACCTCCCTATCTAGGTTTACAAATTTTAAAAGCGAATCTATTTTTATGTGTTGCAATGACTTAAAACATTATTTTTACAAACTGCGCAAAAACACGATCAGCCTTTGCCTCTGTGGTGTTGTGCTGTGCCTCTCTTCTGAGGCTCGAGAAGGAAGAAGGAACGAGGCCCTTGAGCCTCTTGCAGGCACTGCAGGCTTCACTTAAGCCATTTGGGGCTTTATCTTTATCGTCTGATATCTGCTAGTTCTAAGTTTCTGTGGCTATATTGGTTACTTAAGTGACATGGAACCTCTGATTGAGTTTACTATTCATTTATTTGAGGTTATTGTGAGCTTAACTTCAAGGGTTAATTGGTGATTTAAATCACCATTTTACCCTATTCTTTTTGCACTCTGATATTGACTCTCATATATGTATCATTTTTTAATGGAATTTTGGTTATAACTGCTCATATTTGTGCTTATAATTGTGATCTTTGAAATTGAATTGCCATTATTGCTCTCAGTGAATGACCTCGTGCTTTCTTGAGATTAAAAATTTAAATGTTTATCGTGATTTTGACTTGCTACAATGAAATGATTTTAAAACTCTGATTTCGTATGTTAATAGAGGCTAAGGGTTGTATAGCAAAACCCTCCCCCCTCCTCTTACAAATTTCTCCTTTTTCCTCCTCTCTTAAACCAAGCCTAACTGAGTATATGGGTTAGGTTCAGGCTTGTGTGCAAGTGTGCATGGGTGATGGTGCGTAGGTAAGCATGAGGGACCCAACCCTCTGTGTCCGTGGGCAATAAGGCTTATGCACAAAATCAATTTATATGTGGATGGTGCATTGGCTATATCCGATGTGGGACTATCCCACTCGCCTCCTTTGCATGAGCAGCTGTAGTGAAGACTTCATTAAATTGAGGTAGTGGAAGCTGCCTGTTGCAATGAGGTCAGAGTAGGTCGAAGCACGATGGTCAACAGAGGTGATGAATGGCGAAGAAGACTTGTCCGACGAAGAACTTGAAAATAATGAATATGGGCTCTAGGCCCCAATTAATAGGTTCATGATCATCGCCAGAGCATGGTGAATGTGGTAACGATGTTCTCATGGCGCTTGGGGGCATGTGGTGGTCTGGTGGAGTTGAGGAGGTGGTGCAGTGGAGGGTGGGTTCGGCGGAGCTTTAGGGTGAGTAATCCCCTCAATTTCTTAAGAGGTTTTGGTCGTGGAGGTGAGGTAGAGGTTTTGGGACCGGAAGTGTGGAGTTTGGTGTATTGCGGAGTGCGGGAGGCTTCCCCAGAGCGTAGCTGGAGTGGAGGAAGATGGAGAGCCTTGAGGTTGTGTCGGTGGTTGAAATAAGAGAGGGAAGAGTTATACCTAATCTAGAGAGGGAGAGGAAGGAGTTGACCTAACTAATGGATAAGGGGGATGAGGAGAGGCACTGACTATGTTTGGCCAGTGCCGGGGAAGGTGAAACCTCCGGTGATGGAGCAGCGACGATGAGAGGGGTCTGGGATGCTCTCGCTATGGTTGGCAAGGAGTGGAGGAAGGTGAGGAAGACGGTCCTGCTGCCTATAGTTTGTGGCAATGGGAGAGGAAGTTAGAGGAAGAGGAGTCACTGGAGCTGCGGTGGAGGTGGCCAAAGAGAGAAATTTGGTGAAGAGTTATGGCCAAACCGAGCAAAAGAGCACGGATTTGCAAAGGGGACGCTTTTATAGAGCTCAAGGCAAGTTCTAAATAGGAAAGAAGCTTAATTGAGCTTCATTGGGAATCAAGAAGAGACCAAGAAATTCATGCGTTCGCACAACCTTTCTAGTGCAAATCAGAGCCCAAGATCCATCTCAATCTCTTCCGTGTAGTGTGAACACCAATCTCACTAATTTTGGTGAGATATGTTGGTGATTTGAGTAGGATTTGAGGCGGTCAAAGTTGTCCTAGAGGTCGATTGACCTCCAATGGTGGTAGGGGTCGTTCTGCAGAGAAAGTGACAAAGTTAGGGACTGATATGCAAGGATTTTCGAAAGTTAGGGTCTTGTCTGAAAGAAAGAGTTTAAATGGATTAAAGTGCAAACTAGGTCAATCTGGACTCTAATTGGGCCCAAATTTTGGTACAAAACTAATTTTGACCCAAGGAATCTGATAGTGAAGTTAGATTTTAGTTTTGACCAAGTTTGACTAGGTAATTTACACAGAAACCCAACTTCGAATAGAAATCTGTCTGTGAATTTGTTTATGGTCAAAATAGGTTCAAATGGTCAAATCGAGGATACTAAACCTCAAACAATATTTTTATATAAATTTTAGGAGGTTTAGATGAATTTTATCCTAACCAGAACCTCTATAATTTAGGCGAGTCCAAAATTAGGGTTTTTGGTGCTGCATTGGTTCTCGAAATGTGTGAAACCTCGTGATGTGCATACATCTAAATAGCCAAAAATGTCTATTAATGCATGTTCTTAGCACCATATTACCGTCATGCATTGTAAATATTACATAACATGCATAATCATGCATTTAGGTAAAATTGTACAAGTATAGTAATTGTCTCCTTTTATGGCTAGGGATAGGGCGACTTTTAATCAGGTCCTCAGACTGAGGATCCAACCATATGGATCTGATCAAAGCAATGACTGGAGTTCAACGGCTCCAAGATTGCCCCGATCGGACATCTGTAGCACCAGATATAGTCTGAGGAAGCTTAGAGATCAAGGGAAAAGATGGTGTTAATCTGCACTTCAAACAACAAATCTGACTACACGGATGGGTTCGGAGCGATGATCATGGCCTAACGATGCAAAAATCGGTGCAATCCGACATCCGTGGCATCATCTACAACACAAAGAAGATGGGCGATTAGGATGGTGCCACGTGACACCATCCCAACCATCCACACCTGGTCGCCCCCCTTCGCTCAACTCCTGAAGGCTCGCGTGATGTGAGATCTTGACCGTTGGCTGAAGATCTAATGGCCATGATTGGCTGAGCGCAAAAACAACGCCGCACCTCAAACCGCGTGGGCATGCGTGATCTCGACCGCGCGAATAGCTACAAACGGCCTAGATCGTCCAATCCGACCCACGTGCAATTGAACACCCAATTTCATGCTTGATCTCACGCACAGGTGTACGAAGTTGAAGCGGTCGAGGAATGATGTAAGTCATCCAATCTCGCGATCAGACAACTGAGATGGCTTGGACGTGCACGTGCATTAGGCGCGCGGGAGAGGAGGAGGCGTGCACGACACGTGCACACATCGCCTACGACAGGTCTTTAGTGACGAATAAATCCATCAATAAAGACCTGATATTAATGTTTTTGAATATGGAATGACCAAATTGCCCCCAATCCTTGCAACTATGAAAGGAGACCCCTACCCTATGAAATTCTCATCCCTTCACCTCTCTCCCTCTCCAAAGCTCTAGAGAAGCTTGTCCCACACCCGAGATGCTCCTTTAGAGCCAAATCCAAAGTTTTCTTGCCCCCGTTCTGGAAGTGGATCCCACGATGACGATGATGTGCTGCCTTATTCCTGCTTCTTCCTACTTCATCCCCCTTCTTCCTACCCTGTCCTTCATCTTCCAGGCGTCGCTCCGTCTGGCTTGTCCTCTAAGTAATCATCGAGGAGGGTAACATCTCTCTCCCTTCTTTTCATCACTTTCTAGAATAGAATTTCCCACTTTCTAGCTGTAATCATTTCCTGCTTTCTAGTTGTAAAATAGTATTCTTATATCAAGTGATTATTTTCTCTCTCTCTCTTTCTCTTAGTGTTAATATCAATTCCATTGTAATTATCTTGCTTTCAAACAAAAATACCAAAAAAAATATAATCACGGATTTTAGATCGACGTAGCCTCCCTGTGTTCGACTTGGAATTTCTTTACAAATTTCAGATAAATTTTATCTGTTGACGGATTACTTCGCAAATCGAATTACAATGACGGATTTTTCAAATCCAACTCCGATCGCGTAGTTTTCCACTATCAACACCCTGTTTCTATCTGCATTGACCCACTTAGTGGAGTTTTAATGCTTATTTGACCTTAGATTAATCCCTGGGATATCCCATGGTTACTTTGCATTCATGATGTGATGTTAAAACTGTAGAAGTAATCCTATTTTAATGTTCTTTCAAAATGGATTTGTATGGAATTATGACTCTCAGGCGACTATATAGGAGCATTTGTCATTTGATTTTGACTAATTAAAGCTAGTTATGGATTATGATGATGTTATCATCAGTATTCATCATGCGATGGTAATCATCTATAGAGTGGCTCTCATAAGCACTAGACAACTGATGAGGAGACCAATGACCCATAGATGGCAACCAATAGTCAGCCACAAAACCATCTTTGCTGGGCACTGCATCATATAGTTGTGGAAAATTTGAGGCAATTGTGCATATGCCAGGCCAATTATCCTTCCAAAAGCAAAATTATTCACCACTCCCAAGCCTCGGGGTGAATGCTCCCATCTTTTCTCCATAGTTTTTACTACATGATGGGAACACCATCATGAGTCCTAACTAGCTCATTTTGACCCAGAAAAGAGAACAAAAGCTCTTACATAACCAACTGGAGGTCCTAACTCAATAAATAACCATTCTGAGAGAAAAGTAAGAAATAAGGGGTAAAACTGCAATTTTACCATTGCAGTACAACAATGGGTTTTCTCATGAGCTAAACACAGGTTAAATGGTCTTACAAGATAAAAAGTGAGTTGGTTCAAACAGAAAAGGGTTCATGTGAATTCTAGGAATTAAATGACTTTTTGTAACCCTAATACAGACCCACTTGATTTAACAAGGTTTTGGTCAGGATAAAATTCACCTAAACCCTCTAAAAATCATGGAAAAATATCCTCTAGGGTTTAGTACCTTCAATTTGGCCCTTAGAACCTATTTTGACCTAAATTGGGGTCTCAGTCAAATATTTACCCTAGATTGGGTTTCTACGTAAATTTCCTAGTCAAACATGGTCAAACCCAAAATCCAACTTCACCATTGGATTCCTTAGGCCCAAATTAGATTTGTACCATAATTTGGACCTAGGGGGAATTCACCTTGACCTACTTTGCAAACAGGTCTAGCCTAATTACATTTCTACCCCTAACTTTTGAAAACTTCTGCAGAAACCCCCTATCTTTATCTTCATTCTTTGCTATTAGGTTCCTCTGCCATTATAGCAGAGGGAATCCTACCCTGGTGAGGTTTTGAGGGAAAGATCTCCCTGATTCCTCAAAGAATCTCCTTCAAAATTGAAAGGGAGATTCTTTGAGAAATCTCCTCCAGTTTGAACACAATTCCAAGCTCGATTTGGTATCCAATTTCTCATGCTAATGCATGAGAGATTTTGGTCTCATTTGACCTTCCATCTCCGGCAAGGTTTCCATGCTTGGAAGCTTGGCTTCCAAGCATGAAACCTTCCTTCAGAGCCTATAAAAGCAAACCCAAAGCCCTTCACATCCTTTAAGCTTAAAATTGACCTGAGCAACCCTCTATTTCATCTCTTCCCCCTCCGGTTAGTAACTCAGCAAGCTCCGGTGACCCCATTCTCTTTCTCATTGCTCTACCATAATACCAGTGGCAGGGTTCTCTTCATCCTCTTCGTCTACGACGTGCCACACCAGCCGACGCCCTTGTAGCCCCTTCGTTGTCGCCGTCCTCCTCCACTGAGTACTTCGTCTCTGGCAATGGCAATATGAGACGGACGCCTTCTCTGCATCCCCCTTCGTCTATCCATGCTCAACTAAGTTCTCTCGCCTCTCTCATCAATTTTCTATCTTTATTTCTTCAAAACATGCCTCGATGCACGCTATCACCCTCACCTTCCTCATCTCCGGCTAGACCTCTGGCGAGGCGTCCCCACCTCTCCACGCCTCCATCCGCCTCGCCAACTACCCTATAAGCATCTCTACACTTCGCTGGCCACAAACCCTGACTCCACTCACCATGCCAAGCCCTCAGAACTCCCCCCGAACACACCCACTTTCGCACACACAGGGTGCCCTAGGCATGTACGCTCCAGTCACCCCATGCCACGCCGACCCTCACACTACCTTCACCATGTCTAGCCGAAGCTTTCTGAGCCTTCTGACAAGGCCGCAAGGCCATTTTCATGGTTGACAGGTTTAGATGCCCGCCGCCATTAACGCAAGCAAGGAGCTTGCTTGGGAGCTTCCTCCAGGTCTACTCGCTCCAGGCTACAGGTCCCAGGTCACGCGGAATCTATTCGTGCACAACTCCAGATGAGCGATTGGCACTGAAGCCCTATGTAGCTGCTGCAATCAAGGGGACTCTGATGCGTGCTTTTACTCAACTCAGTAATTAAGTTAATTTCACTTAATTAAGAGTAGAAGTCACTTAGGTTAACTCAAAATTGTGCCGGTTGTGTAGTATAGGGTCGAATTAACCTAACATTTTAGAAATTTTTACTGATTGAGTCCAGGTCGTTCACTAGGAGGTATAATAATTTCTACATTCACCAATTTTCTTTTATTTTCCTTTATAAGTTTAGGAGGTATAACTAGGTTGATTTTAAAACATGAATTTTGCCAAAATGTTTAAACTATAAAGAATATCCAAAATTCCATATGAAAAACATATTAACTCAAATGATGTACTTTATTATCAAGTAAACATGTTAGTTTTCCAATTTTATTCCAAAGAAATTAAGGCAATTAAAAGTTGTTCTATTAAAATGTGCCTTTTTACAATTAAAACAAATTCAAAAAGTAATTAAAATGATCAAGAAAAGATTTTCTTCATTTATTTCTTCAGCCTCTTATCTTCTTCTCCTTTCTTTCTCTTCTTTTCCTTTATTTCTATTCTCTCTCGAGCTCTTTCTTACCTTTCTTCTACTGTTCCTGCCTTCTCTTCCCTTAGTGCATGTTCTTCTTTCTTTCCTTTGCTTTAGCTTCAACACTTAACTTTAACTTTCAACACTTAGCTTAACCTTAACATCCTTCAGCGGCTTGACTTCAGCTCCTCTATCCTTTGAACCATCAGTTGAACCAGGTTTTTTTTACTTTTTAACAAAAAAGTATTTTATTTGCGGCGAGAACCTTTCGAGGATACATAGCACCCTGAGACTAGGGTGGGACCAGACCATACTCGGTCCTCGCCTAATCTCAATTACGTTCGATTTCGATTTATTTCATATCGGTTCATAGTTTCGAGCCACTCCGGCTCAACCCGGCAGCCCAGGCCTCTCGCCCTCCCACGGCACACTCGCTCACGCCCACAAGGGCACACACCCGTAGGCATGCAAGCCCGCACACACACATGCACATGCTTAGATAATCAGATCAGTAACTAGTGCGTCGAGCGCTGACAACTGGTAAGCCCATGTAACAAAATTGTTTTATCCCCATGCACATGCTCAGAAACTGACGATGTGGTACTATCATAACCCCTTCCAGACCCAACTTCAAATGATCATAACTCCCAGCTCAGAGCTCCAAATCGAGTGATTTCAAATTTGTTAGAAAGCTCTAAGGTTGATCTTCACAATTGCAGGGTCAATTTAAGGATTAGAGGATGTTTTCCTCTTCAATTTGAAAGATAAAATCAGGGGTTCCTATAGGTTATTATTGCCTAGAAATTGTAATTATGTCTACAGAGTCCTCAGATGGACTTTTCTCTTTCATTTAAAGGTCAGTACAAGTTCTACAAATGATTCCGCATCTGTTAGAGTAAGTTTTAAGCTCTCAAGACCTTCAGACAGTGTACAGAAGGTTGAAGCTTCCCTGAAAGCTTCAGAGTTCAAAATTTCAGACTTTGAAATGTACAATAGACACAAAAGAATGTTTCTAATTGATTTAAACTAATTCTAAGGGTTGTAATCAACTTATCTGGGCAGGATTTAAATTCATATCTTATCAAAATGCTTCTCCTGTTAGTTTGGGTTCGAAAGTAACCCAAACTGACAGAGTTCAAATTCTCACTAAATAACACATCTGAGCTGACTTTAATCACTTTAACCATCAAACAAGATCCCAGAAACAACTTAATTGCATCAATTCCTTAATTTGAGCTCAGAACTCCATAATCAGACTCAGTTTGACTGTGAAGGCACAAAAGTTTGACTTTATGTTCAAAGCCTTCTCTTAAGAAATCAAAGCCTCGAATAGAATCTTCTCAACACCCGGAACTTATTCAGATCTTCAAATAAGTGTTCTGACTCATTCCTAGGGTTTCATGCTCGCTGCCTAAGGTTCAAAATGTGTTTGCTCATCAGAAAGTTTTAGAAGTTGTTACAGTATTCTAAGAGTTTAAACAGCTTCAATGCATTGCACTGAAGCTTCTGAGTTCCTTAAATGCTTCTTATATCTCTTTATCAGACTTCTCCAACTCCACCAGAGTTGGAGAAGATGAAGTCATATCTACACCTCTAGACATTAAAATCTCAATTTAAATACCTCAGCATAATCAATAATCCTCAAATCATTGATCTGGAGCTTCTTGCTGAATTCTAAAGGCTGAAGTACAGACTTGGCTCACCGGAGCTCGCCGGAGCTCCGATGAGTCCAGAAAATGTTAAAAGTGTACACAGATTGATTAAACTTACATTTTTAATCTAAAAAGGATCCTGAGGTTGCAAGGAACCTCAGTATCACATTTAATTCCCATTTTATTCATTAAAGTTAAGATTTGACAGTGAATTTGTTTTCTTAAATGATCTGAGTGGTTAAAGCTCAGGACCTGTTTAATCACTCAGTTGAGCGGTTAAAACAAGTCAACAGATGTTTATATTCATAAATATATATTTAATTTAGGATTTGAACTGCTCCTGAGCTACCATTGACAGCGAGCTCAGGAACTTAATTATATTTGGGCGTTTAATTTATATGTGATAATAATGTGTATTATAGTGTCGATTAGGGTTCATAAGTGGTGAATAAATGATGAAGAACCCAGTGAAGGTGGAATTAGGTCGATTACTGTCACCATGGACAGTGACAGTAGTCGGTGGAGGTGAAATGTGAATTAGGTGATTAGGTGATCAATTACGTATTAAAGTGAATTAGAAATGGTCATGAGAGAGGAGAAAGTGAACAGTGATTTCAAAAGATGAAATTAAGGCTCTGGCGAGCTCAAGGAGCTTGCCGGAGTTGGAGAAGATGACACTGAAATTCTAAAATTACATCTAATCTAACTAACTACCTACCTAACTAAGTTAGCCTACTCCTACTCCTACTCCTAATCCTACTCCTAATCTACTATTACCTGGACGAAGGGGTCAATAGGGTTCCACCGAAGTCTCATGGCGGACGACGAAATCAGAGGGTGGAAGAAATCTCCGACAGGAGGATTTGAGGTGGAGCAGAGGGTTCTTTTGGTTGGCGCTTGTGTCAGAGACGCGGCAGACCATGGTAGATTTCCTCGGTTAATCAAGATGGATGGAGGAAGTCGAAAAATGAGATGGAGTCACCAGAGTTTTGGATGAATAGCCTATTGGGTCGGCTGCAGTGTTAGAAGAGGGAAGGGAGCCAACTTGAGTAAAATTCGAGGGGTGAGGGAGTATTTATAGTAGTTGGTGGTGAAGAGAATGGCGAGGTTTGGCCGAAGAAGGAGCTTGAGGAGCTTAATCTCCGTCGTTGTCTCTGATGACGGTGAGGTTATCTCCCACTGAAAAATAGGACTTCCGGTTAATCCAGACTGGTGGATGAAGTGGAGGTGGTGAGCACAAGTTACAAGAGCTTGGACAAAGAAGGTTGATGTCGGTAGGGAGGTGATCATGCGGTGGCGTGACTCTCTTCCGCCAACCATTCATTCGGCTGAAGAAGAAGAAGAAGAGGGAAAGGGACTTAAATGTAATAAAACTTAAGGACCTGTGTGAGAAATAAGGACCCGATTGTAATAAATTCTAAGGACCAAAATATAAACTCAGGTTTTAAAGGTTTATTTTAATTTAGATCTTTTTCAACTTTTTATATATGTTAGTAAATAAGGTAAATATTATGTTTTCACCTTGAATTTACATTTTTTACCTTTTTAGGTTAATTTATTAGATTAAATAAAAGCACTTAAGTTATTATATACTTAGGTTTATATTAAGTTTAAGTTACTTAACTTATTAATTAAGGGAATGATTAATAGGATTTTGAGTCCAATTATTAACTAAATTATTAATAATGTTAATTGAATGATAAAATGTCATTTTTAACTTATTTTAAGGTCCTTTACTAAATATCCCTTATTCTATAATTAACCCTTATATGTTCATAACCTTAGTTAATTAACTAGGAAGACTAGTTAATTAGGGGTAATTAGAGATCATGATGAGTGTCTCATCAGACTCCTGCTGCGAGCATTCACGAAGGAAGGTGGGACAACATAGTCCCACCTTGGAAAGTCTTGAGCAGGCGCAGCGAAATAAGAGGAAAAAGTGACATAGCCTATTAACCTCCTGACCATGGGGTGAGCTCTCTCTCACCTATCACTGCGTCATCCGTGACCCACTACCTGCGGATCTGGCTTGACCCGTATACCCGGCCTGCACTCCTCGCCCACCACCACATGCCGGTCGGCCTGGTCTTGGGCATGCGTACCTGACCTGATTAGCCGAGAAGCAGCTCTGGGAGAGCGAGCCTAAGAGAGAAAGAAGAAGAGAGATTGCAGGGGTGGGTAGGGGTAGGTTTGCTCTCTCGCTGGCAAGGAGAAGAAGAAGCAACCAAAGAAGAAAGAGGGCGGAGGCTAGAGAAGCTAAGGAAGTAGAAGATAAGGCTAAAGAGGGAGAGTTGAAGGCTGAAGGGCTGAAGAAAGAGAAAGAGAAGGAGAACGAGCTGAAGTCAAAAGAAAGGGAAGTCGCCAGAGAAAGAAGAAAGAAAAGAAGAAGAAGACAAAGGCAACAGAAGTGTAGGCACAGGCACAAAGAAAAGAAAAGAAGAAGAAGGAAGAAAGCCAGACAGAGATCAGAGACAGAGAAGAGAAAAAGATTAGAGATATCACTGTAGCAACACCAGTTGAAGATGTCTGATTTGTAAATCAAACGTCCATTTATTTTTTGTGCTCTTTATATACATTGATCTAGTGTCTTTATATTTACATTTTTTGCTTTGCAAATCTAATTTACATTGCATATTCAATTTCTCAAAAGTTGTGCTCTTGATTTTTAAACCCTAATTTGCTCCCTGTTTCGACCTCAGATTTAAAACTTCGAGTAAAAAATTCTATTTATTTTTGAGCGATTTCAGCTATACTATGACGCATTGATTTTAACATTGATCTCACCCGATAAACACTATAGAACCCCAAAAAGGTGATGGGCAAGAAGGGTGCAACCTATTTGAAGGTGCATTGGACTGGCCATAGGAATCTATGCTCATATCTTGCCACATTTCTTTATAGCCCTGTAGAATAATAATGTCGTACTTCAATAAGAGAGAATCACCAAACTCTCTTAGAGACTGAGCACCCATCCCCCCTTTCTTCTTTGGCATGCACATCTTACTCCGCTTAATCAGCTGAAGAAAGGACACCTCATGTGAAGGCCCCTTCCAAAAGAATCTCTTCTTGATCACATCCAATTTTTTAAAGACCGTGCCCAAAGGTCTAAACATCGAAAAATAGAAAATAAGGATTGCAGAGATCACTTAGTTCAATAAAACTAATCTTCCCCCCTTAGATAAAAATCTACCACACCACCCTGCAAGCCATACAGAGATCTTCACATATAAGGTCATCCAATCACTATTCTTCATTATTTTGCCATGCAAAGGAAGCCCTAAATACCTAACTGGTAAGCTTCCAATGGGAGTCTGCAAGATGTCAAAAATATCCTTTCTCACCTGATTTGACCACCCAAAGCATATCAACGTGGACTTTCTTGCATTCACAACCAACCCAGATACACTGCCAAAGATTTTGAAAATCAACATGCTCGACTGCTTTGCAATAACCTCCAATAAAGAAAACCATATCTCCTGCATACTGCAACACTAGAGTGATGACATGCTAAGATGAGAGAGAGTAACCATGAAAAAGAACCCCAGCGCAGGCTTTGAATGAAAAAATGAGAAAGAGTGTCTATGGCCAAAATAAAAGTTAAAGGTGAAACTGGGCAACCTTTCTTGACACATTTCTGTGGCTAAATCTAAGTACCTGTCGGTCTACGATTAATGAGGGGAGAGAATGAAGTAGTAACACACCTCTTGATGCATTGAACCTAGATCTCTGAAAACCCATGCCTCCTGAATATCTCCCATAGATATGGCCATGCAATAGAATCATACTCCTTAAAGAAATCTACTTTCCACAAAAACCTCTTCGTCTTCCTCCTGATCCACCCAGAAACCATCTCGTGCACCAAAATGAAGGACTCCTGTCATGATCTTCCATTCAAAAAAGCAGACTGTATTGGACTAATCAACTTCGGAAGTACAACACATAAGTGATTTGCAAGAATTTTCCCAACAATTAGGACAATGGAGTTAGACAATGAACTGGGCCTGAAATCAGAGAGGGACTCCGCACCGACTTTCTTTGGAAGAAGAAAGAAAAGGGACTTATTCAACCGCTCTTACCATGTTGGAACTCCTCTATGACCCTCATCACATCATCTTTCACAATCGACCAAAATTCTTTATAGAAGAACACTTGGAACCCCTTAGGACTAGGCAACCCTCCGCCTTAAAACCATTAAGGGCTTTTAAAACCTCATCTTCTTCAATTTATTTAATCAACAAAGTGCAATCTAACTCCACCAAACAAGACATGTCAGAGGAAGCAATGTGCCAATCACTCTTGACACGTACATGTGTCATCTGATGGAAATATAAGTTTGCCTCACTACAAATCTGATCAATAGTCGTGATAGTGGAATCTCCAACCTGCAAAGAGGTAATATAATTTATGCATCTTCTATTGTTGGCTACAGTGTGGAAGAATTTGGTATTAGCATCTCCCTCCTTTAACCACAACTATCTAGACTTTTCACGCCAATCAATCTCATTTTGCAGATCCTCCCTAGCCACAATGGATTGACATTCTTTCCTCAACTTCACGTTCTCCTCAGATAATGGAGTCACATCCTCCTTAGTGTCCAAGGAGCTAATGGTATTCATGGCTGAAGAATTGCGCTCATCTTTTGCAGCCTTAACAGTCCTTCTATACTCCATAAGCATCATGCGCAACCCCTTCAATTTGCAAGCAAGCACCTACGTGGCAGACCCAAATACATGTTGTTCCCACCACCAAAAGCAAACCAGGTCTTTGAAGTCGGTTTCACCAATCCAAGATCTCTAGAATTTGAAGTAAGATTTGGTGGTACTCCCCTCACCACTATCCCATGCCAAGGGTACATGATTTGAAAATGGCCAACCCAAAGTAGTAACATACGCCAAATGGAAGGAGCCCATCAACTCAATGTTTCCCATAAAGCGATCTATTTTGGACATCTGCCCATTACTATTCCTCTACGTGTAAGTTGCCTTGGATGTGGGCAAATCAATAAGCTCTAATTTAGCCACAGTATTCTAAAATTCGCATGCCGAAGAATCTACATGCCTATCAGGTCTGTCAAGAGATGAAAGTGTAGAGTTGAAGTCTCCTCCTAAGAGACATGCCCCTCCCTGACCATAGGCCGAATGTTGGCCAATCTCCCTCGAGAAGGCCAGTTATCACCATTCAAACACGGTCCATATACACACGTAAGGAATATAGAATTCCCACCATTTCTCCTGATAAACTTTCAAGTGATGCAAAAACGATCTTGATAGAGATCTTCAAGTTTTAATACACCCACCTTCCTTGTCCCCCCAGCATGCCCATTAATGTTGATGTATCTAATATCTGCCAACCCATGTAGCTTCATTTGCTACCACATTCCCTCCCTATCTTGATCAATATGCTTTTCTTGGAGAAATGTACAATGAACCCTCCAATCACGCAAGCACTTCATTAGTGATCCACATTGATTTCGGTCATGTAAACCTCTTACATTCCAAGATAACATCCTCATGGCTTCGGAGATGTAGAACCCATGTTGTTTGCAATCACATGTTCAACATTCAAGACCTTTGAGACCACCTCTTCTTCATCAACCTTCTGTATTTTGGAAGTCGAGTGACTACGGAGGTTGTATCTCCCCCTAGAACTCCTTGTACCCCTACTACTTGAGGCCACTCCCGAATTATACATCCCAACCTCCACTCATTGCTTATTTAAAATAAAGGTAAACCTATCACCATTACCTCCATGCTATTGAGCCATCACCTGGCTGGTTTCATCCCCCACCTCCATAATTGACACACCCCTGGTATTCAGGATGCCATGAGGAGGCACCTCAATCACCTGATTGTCTTCCTCTTCACTCATGGGCACATCATTGTGCTCCTTCCTCTTCTTCCCCCCTCTAAATGATCATGATGATCATGTACAACATTCTTCCACTGCCTATGTCCCTCATCTACTAGTTATTCATTAGATCCACCTATATGCACAGGAGGCAGACATTTCATAGCAATATGCATTAACCAAGAGCTGCCATCACACTTATGGATGATCTTCTTAAGAAAAGGACCACCATGCCTAAGGTCCACGTCCATGCATACTTGCCTGCCATCCCCCTCTCTTAGTCCAACCATTGTACCTTCCTTCAATGTAGCAAACCCTACTAGAACATGCTAAGCCACGACTGTAGACCTGAGATGCAATAAAAGACTTGCAATATAGGCTACCCCACTTCGTAATAGAACATGTTGTGGAGGTCCCTCTAAAAGTGCACCATGAAACGGAGAGACCATCCTCCACATCACAGACACATTACCACATATGGACATACGAAACTTGAGGGCCTCAACATTAGCATCATGTAGACCATAAAGGAGGAATCGTAACGCACTCAAACTCAGAATCTTCCACATAGATGAAGAAATAGAGAGTGTGATTACAGCCTTTTGCAGATCATCCATAGATGGAGAACCTACCATGATCTCTCCAACCAGTGCATTCCTCAGCATGGACTCTAATGCCAAGACCTCATGAGAAAGAGGCACCTCAACATCAAAAAGGGTTTATGCACCCTCGACATATGCATGTCCCTACGTTGATGCTTGGGGTTAGGGTTTCCATGATGTGGCACCCTCTAGCATGTAGCCCACCTATGTCCTAGTCCTCCACATGCAAGGCAAACTAGGGCATTTCTACATACAATCACAACATGGTCCTTCTCATGGAAGCGATAACACACCACCACACGACCATTAGCATGAGAACTTCTCCCCCACACATCATCATCCCTTCCCCTTCTCATGACGAGAGGAACATTAGCATGGTATCAACCAAAGGCCCTCCATGACCAACCATCCCCACGTGCCAACCTTCCCCTCCCATCACCTCTCCATTACCCCTTTACCCTCTTCCATACGCCCTCGATCACTACCTACGATAATGAAAAGAGGATATGCACAAGAATAATATTGAAGGAATGTTGATTTTATCAAGTTAGGGTTCTTTCAAACTAGTTCAAAAATTAAAATGCACAGTTTGTGCAAAATCAGACGTCTTAAGTTTCAAAATTAGACATCTGACCTTTTGTACAGACGTCAAATTGATTAAATAGGATTAAACTCAAAATCAATAATATATCACTTGTCAAACATCCAGACTCATGTCTTGACATCTATGCCCGTCGTCTTATCCAATTAGTTAAACAACTAACTGGCCTCAGGGTCTGATCACAGTAGTCCCTAAACTTAGAGATCAGACGTCAGATCTTTGACTTAGACTTCTGATTGATCATCTAATCAAAAAATCAAACAACAACGTGTAGCTTGAGTCCAATTCTAGGAGTTCCTAAAATCAAAGATTGGGCATCTAATTGTCTGATTAGCCATCTAAATTGTCATCTAATCCAAAACTCAGACGGCAACCTGTAGCTTGAGTCAAATTGCAGGAGTCCCTGAAATTAGAGATTGGACACCCAATATTTCCAATGGACGTTTGATCTATCATCTAATTGAAAAATCAGGTGACAACCTAGAAATGGTTAAAATTTTTAACTTCATTCTCAGACGTCTAAGACCCTCTTAGGCGTCTGATACTAGTAAAATCGATGCCTACTCTCCTGATTTGGGGGTGATTCTGAATGAAATTTCCCCCAACTTTGGGGAGAGTCTCACCCAACCTCTTATGGTACTTAAACCCCTCCTTCCCCTTCCCAAATACCCTACGACATCAAAAGCCCTAAATCTCCAAATCCCTCTCCCGATGACCCTCTCTCCCACTGCCCTACTAACCTCAGATGGCTACCACCTATGTCCGCCATCCGACCACTGGCGTCGTCGTCATTCTTGAGTTGGGGGGAGCATCTTCACTCAGTATAATTGCCTTTGGCTCCTCTCTTTTCGCGGTTTCTCTCAAATCAAGCCATGGATCAAGAAAAACCCATGATTGGTTCTTGAGGCTTTCTTGAAGACAATTTGATTTCCATTTCTCTTTGTAAACTCCTCTCTTAACAAATGGTTGGGAGTATTTCTCCCCCAAATAGTTTCAATGCTCTGGTTTTTAGTTGTGATTCACCTAGGGTTCATCTCCTAGGTCAAATTTTGAGACTCTCCAGTAGTTATGAATAAGTTTATGGTCGCTCGATATCATTTATCATCTTATCAAAATGCTTGTAAATCAAGGGCACCTGCCGATTTCACCTTGGCTTTCTCATTGAATGTTTGATGAAATATGATGTGGCTTGGTATATGATGTTTGGTTTTCAACAGGGGTACTGCTCGGATGTGTTCAAGCCTTAGATTGCTGCATAACATCTTGACTTGATGTTGCTGTGAAAGGTTGGAGTACTGCCCACATTGGTTTTCATGATTGTGAAAATGTGTGGATGAATGATGGCAGGCGTGTTGCCCACTTAAGGTAGATGCCTTTTTTTTTGAAACGTTATTGAATGTACTGCCCATCCATTTTGCAAGTAACCTACTAGTCTCACTTCTCTCAACCTAAACCCACCCACCCATCTACTATGCCTTCTCATACGTAGCAAATCGAAGGTTCCTCCTCCCAATCCCAATCCTCTTACTTACCAGATCAACTTTGAAGCGGCTGATGTTAGACCATCTTGCATTGTTACTATGTCATTGTTAAGTCGTAGTATAGTAAGCAAGATAGCTGACATATTTTATAATTTATATTGGTTTAGAGTCCAAGTCATTTGCTAGGAGCTAAATAAATAATTAATTCTCCAAATATTCTTAAATTATTTCTTAATCTTATTTAAATTAGTAATAAGAATCTTAAACTTAAATAACTTAATCTATATTTACTATTCATTTATAACTTATAAAGATACATAACTTATGTAGACTTACTTAAGTATAACTTAATTACCATAAATTAGCTTATAACTTAGTGTGTACTTAATTACTTAACTTAATTAATACTTATTAATATGCATAACTTAATATTAACACCATAGTTTCAATTAAACTAAGAATACTTAACTACTTATATTATGGAATACTTAACCTCGTAACTATAAATATACTTACATAAGTCACTTATTTAAGTTATAACTACTTTAACTTATATCTACAAACTTAATTAACTAATAATTTACCTAAGTACTTAAATTATATAATTAACTTAATTACTTTAATTATCTACATAATTACAATATGTTATCCACATGAGCTAGTTGCAAACAATAAAACTTTAAGCAAGGTAATTACTCCAAAAGAAATAAAATCATATGCAATGAATTGTAAAAATAAATGTACAAAAATGTTGTTTTATAACAAAACATGAAATGGCAATTAATATTCGATTACAAACTTAGGCTTTGTATAAGCCTTCACAATCCTGTTTAACACTTAACCTTTTCACAGCACATCATAAGCATAAGGCCTTCACAAATTTGGCTAAGTGTTAGCCACAACAAAGCAACAACAAGCAAGGGCTCAATTAAAAAGAATGGTGGCTTTTCGTATAGATCAACGACCATGAGGACTGGATCAGCCACTACTAGGCTTACCCAACGAAGGAGAGTGTTACAACACCACTACTGCCTGGATGCTGCTCTCTCAGGGCACATGGTTGCTAAACGCAGGTGTAGCTCTAAACTTCAATCCTAAAATTAGCCCTAATTTCCACTCTCTTACTCATGCCTAAGGATCACCTAGTGTACCTAAAACAAATCCACGCCACCTAGTGATGGAAAGAGTCTTGAGAAGCTTCTAAAGCTCGAGGAGCTTCAAACCTTCACACTGGACGTCAGAACAAGTGGAATGAAGATTCAATTGGCTTAACCAATAAATTAAGCCCTCTAGAGCAGTTTTAGATAGGTTAGGGGAGTTGAGAACGACTGATCTGAGCTAATTCCAACTTAGAATCTCATCAGGAAGGAACTGAAAGCAATTGAATCTCATTTCCTACCCAAGCTATGTAGGAGATTAAACTATCTTAAATCATCATTGAAACTCACTAAAATTAATCCTAACTAAATCCTAACAACCTAAGGAACTCGAATATGACCTTAGATCTAAGTTTAGAAGCCTAGAGCTCATGAACTCCCTTAGGTTGACCAAATCAAGCTTAGAGTTGACTTTATGTTATAGAAGGTTTTAACATTGAATAACATGTCAGATCACCTCTAATTGACCTAAGAAATAATTCTAACTTATCAAAGTAGAGTTTTGATCACTAATGAATGATTCCTAAGTCTATCACCTGAGATGCAAAATGGACTTGGTCAATAGAACAAACTATAGATCTAATTACTTTACTAAGATCTATACTGAAATCCTTAGGTCTCAATGATACTATCAGACCTATCGTAAGGCTCTAAAATTTACTAAAGAAGCTTCCTCAGTTGTGCTGAAGCTGAGGAAGACGATGATCAATAGATAGGTGAAAGCATTGAAACAAAGAATTAAAGAGTACAAAATGCTCAGTAAATCAAGAATGATTGACCTAAAGCTTCATGTCATGTTTCAAGCTCTATGATTCATATTTGACATCATCGAAGATCACTAGAGCTCCGGTGATGATCATATTTGATTGCCAGAGTGTAGAACTCCATGAAAATACTCAAGAACTAGATCAAAGGATTCCTAATGATCTTAGGATCATCAATAACACATTAATTAAGTCAATTTATGAATGAATCAAAGATAAGAACTAAAACTTCTCATAAAGGTATCTTGAGTTCGCCATAACTCAAGAATCATTGTCTCATTCAATTGAGTGAGGTGAAATGTTCTTCATATGATTGCGATGGTGTGTGATGGATTAATTAGGCGATAGAAATTCTTCTGACCTCTACCATTGACAACAGGGGTCAATGGATGAGGTGAATTAGGTGTATTAGATATATAAACTAATAGGAGTAATTAGTAGGTGGAATATGGCCATAATAGTGTTTGGAAGATGATGTGGAGAATGATCTGAGGGTTCGCCATGGACAACAAACATCTCAAGTGAAGGTGAGATGGGGATTAGAAGATTAAATGATCAAATAGGTGATCAAGAAATAATTACGATGAATAGAGGTCCGACGAGCCAAAATTGGCTCACCAGAGTTGGAGAAGAAGGTCTAAAATTACGCTAATGACGCCTAATTACTTGCCTAAATCTAAGCTAAAACTATGCCTAAGCTATTCTATGGTTACCTGGACAAAGGAGGTGAGGGAATCCATCATTGGTAGGGTAGATATGAGAAGAAATCAAACATGGAAGATCAGCAACCCCAGCCAAATGAAGTGAGTAGATGAAGAAGATGGAGCGCTTCTCCACCGTTGGCAAGGTAGAGAAGAGGAAGAGGAGGTGAGAGACACGGTGATTCTCAACAAAGAATGCCTGAGAAATGAGGTAGGTGATGTCAGAGCTTAGGAAGAAATTGAACAAGCAACTACGGTGGGGGAAGAGGGAAGGGAGTCGCTGACCTCTGATTGGAGGTCGGCAGGGCTATTTGTAGATGGATAGAAGGGGTAGGGAGCTTGAACTTGGCCGCAAATGCATCTAGGTTCATCAGAATAGGAGTCTTTGCTGAATCAAAAAATCATCGCAAATGGATTTGAGTGTTGAAAATCGTCACAACTGCAGCTACTTGGAGGACAAGCCACATTGACGGAGTGGCCGGATGAAGGTGGTGAGATGTGGGACGAAGGAGAACAATGACGGATGATGGATAACGGGGCAGGGTGATGTCGCAACGGGATTCGCTTCCTGAATAGCATTAAGAGGACAACCGTGGGATGCTTCATGAAGGAGGTGATAACGTGGAAATTTTGTATTTTTAACTCTAATGGAGCATCCTGGGTTTGGGGCAAGCTCTTAGAGCTTTGGAGGGGGTGAGAGAAGAGAGGAAGGGACGATTCATATGTGGGGGGCGTAGGTCTTTTTATAGGTGTAGAGGTTGGGGCCAAAAAGGTCATTTCACACTTGAAAACATTAATTCAGGATCTTTAGTGACGGATTTAAGCATTACTAAAGACCCTAAACGTGGGCATAGGTCTCGCACATGCCACACCTCCTCTCCCTATGCCTCAACGCCTACGCACGTTAAAAAATCCTCAGTTGTCCAATCGCAAGATCGGATGGCTTAGAATCCATCTCACGCATGCCTTGATAGCGCCTCATCGTGCACCTGCATGCTATCAAGCATTCAAATGCTCATTCGATCACGTGTGCGTGATCCGTACACCCAGATCGTGCCATGGTGTCGCTTCATCCACCACCTGCACCGCATCCAATGGTCCAATTTGACCACTCCGCGCCCGCGCCTTGATTTAAGGTAAGGTGGGGCTCGAACCTGCGCCTCCCTCTTCTTCGTAGTGCTCTTCACCAACGCGCTACATGCTCATTTGAGGTGCATTTTAGGCACGAGCTCTCTCAACCGTTGGATCATGATCCAATGACTGAGATCATCCGCGTGATTGAGGAGAGAGAGGGCAGCAGCGGGTCGTTGGGCCAGTTGGGCAGCTGAAATGGCACCACGTGGTGCCATCTTGGCCGTCCATCTTCTATGTCTTGTAGATGGTGCCACAGATGTCGGATTGGACTGATTTTCACATCGTTGGGCTGCGATCTTCGATCCAAACCCATCCGTGCGGTTGGATTTATCATCTGAAGTGTAGATTTATACCATCTTGGCCCTTGATCTCTGATCTTCCTCGTATTATATTTGATGCTACGGAAGTCCGACCAGGGCGATCTTGGAGTTGTTGAACTCCGATCATTGCCCTGATCAAATCTATACGGTTGGATCTTTAATCCAAGGCCTTGATTAAATGTTGCCCTGTCCCTGGTCACCAAGAAGAAGAAATTACTATACAATTTGTACAGCTTGACCTAAATGCATGATGATGCATGTTGTGCAATATTTATAATGCATGATGCTTATATGATACTAAGAACATGCATAAATAGACATTTTTGGCTATTCAGATGTATGCTCATCACACCCCCATGCCTATCTTTTTCTAGTCTCTAGTAAAAACTATATACTATTTATAAAAGAATTAGGTCGAATTTCTTGGGCAAAAGTTATTCTTCAACACTAGGAGATTTTTACTAAAGGCCTGAACTACAAAGACACAACAGCGCCCGGGTGTTTTCCAAAATGCAGACTGCCTCAAGCTCTCAACTTATTCAAAGAAGGATCTTTTTCTTCTTTTCTTCTTTTCTATTTTTTTTTTTTGAATTTTTGAGTTTAGGGTTTTGGAGCAGCTTTCTATGGCCACTCAACCTACCCAAGACTCGAAGAGAACCCTAAGTTTTAAGCATCTTTATGTGTGAAATGTGATAGACTCATTGATCGATGATTAGAACGCACTTTAGGTTTCTATGCCCCTAGGTGACCTTGAAAAGAAATTATGCCTAAAAGTGTATCTATTCAACCGGTAGCTTTCTCCCTCTTTTTATTTTTATGGGGTCAACACAAGGGCGAACCCAGTGCATATCTCCCCAGCTTATTCTACTTCTCTACTTCTTCCTAAGTGTTTTGGAATTATATGTGCATTTCTTGATCTGGGTTCTAGATAACCAACCAATGGGCTATTACCCACGATAATTTGCCAGCCATACTCGTACGGTGATGTGTGGCTTATTTCTTTTATTTTTAAGCAGGAAAAGAATGGTCGTGTGACAGAGCTCTGGACAATCTGCCAATGGGCTATTACCCACGATAACTTGCTAACCATACCACCCTAGAAGGTTCGTTAGCTACCGAATTTTCGTAAAAATCATCGAAAGGTGAGTCAGTGTAAATAGTGTGTAGATGCTTAGACTTAAAATCCCCTCAAGTCAGAGGGTAGGTTGATAAGTTGTGTACTTATCACCCCAACTTATTTAACCAATTAAAATATGAATTTAGAATGGCGAGGACTCAAGAAATAAATCCACATTTTAGTGGACACACGGGCTAATAAAGCCCAAAGGCCTGAAGGGTCTTAGTGTTCAAATCATACAGTTTTATTCTTTAAGATTGAAAATTTTCTAAAGCCTAAGTTTTCTTTGCTAATTCCATAATTTCTTTTTAATAAATAAAAAGAAAACAAAAAGTTTTCAAAGATAAATATCCACCCCCATGCTTATTGATGGGAACACCATCATGAGCCCTAACTAGCTTAGTTTAACCCAATGAAGAGAATAAATGCTCCTATATAACCAACTAAAGGTCATAATTCATTGCATAACCTTTCTAAGAGAAACACAAGAAACAAGGGGTAAACTTGCAATTTTACCAATGCAGTACAATCACAAATTTTCTCAAGAGCTAAATAAAGGTCAAATGGTCTTCATAAGATAACAAGTGGGTTGGATTTGACAGAAAAGGGTTTGTGTGTGTTCTATGAATTAAATGACTTTTGAAACCCTAAAAATAGATCCAATTAACTAACCAACGTTTTGGTCAAGATAAAATTCACTTAAACCCTCTAACAATCATAGAAACATATTCTCTAGGGTTTAGTACCTTCAATTTGGCCATTAGAACCCATCTTGACCTAGAATGGGGTCTCAGATAGAAATTTACCCTAAATTAGGTTTTTGCATAAATTTTCCACTCAAACATGGTCAAACCAAAAATCCAACTTCACCATTGGATTCCTTAGGTCTAAATTAGGCTTGTACCAAAATTTGGACCCAAGATGAGTTTTCCTTGACCTAGTTTGCAAAAAGATCCAGCTTGATTACATTTATACCCCTAACTTTCAAAAATCATTGCTAACAGCCCCCTAGCTTTCTCATCATCTTCACAAGTAGATCCCTCCACCATTATCGCAGAGGAACCCTACTCCGGCAACCTTTGACAGAGGAGATCTCCTTGATTGCTTAGAGGATCTCTTCCAGACTTGGAAGGAAGATCCTTTGAGAAATTCCCGTCAGTCTGAACCCATCCTTGAGATCTAATTCCCTCCCAATCTCTCATGCGAACACATGAAAGATATAGGTATCCTAACAATCTTTCATCGCCGGCGACTTTCCAAGCTTGGGAAGCTTGCTTCCCAAGACCTCCCCAACCTCTCAATGCTCGATTTCGACCGCGAATACCTCAAATTCCTCTCTTCCCCTCACAGCCGTAGGCTCAACGTCAGGCGACCTTCCCTGCTCCTTCTCATCGTCCGACCACCATACTTGCGATGGATCCATCTTCCCTGACTTCGTCCGCATCTCACCGTACCAGCAGACGCTTCTCGCTCTTCGTCCTTGCCAATCCCACCTCACCAGAGCCGTCTTCGTCTCCGAGGTTGGCCATACCAGACCCGACGCCCTCACTCGCCCCCTTCGTCCCTTGACCTCCTAGATAAGTTCCATCTCACCTCTACTTTCTTCTCTGCCTTTTATTTTCCAAAATCGACTACTGCCGCCTCTCGCACCTTCATCTCCTTCATCTCCGACCACCAACTCTAGCGAGGCCATCCCACCCCCACAGGCCACCACAACCCTCATCGACAAGCCCACAACCTCCGCCTCCCTTCACTGATCACTTCCCCTCACTCCACTCACTGCGCCACTCACCCAAACACCTCCCCGAACATACCCACACACTCGCACACAGTGTGCCCTAAGCACGCACTCAAAGGCATCCCCGAGCCACGCCAACACCCCTATCACATCCGCCGTGCTTTGGCGAATCTTCCTAGATGATTTGATGTGGCCGTAAGGCCGTTCTTGTGCTTTCAGGTAGTAGGCCCCCTCCGCCATTGCTGTCGAGCTTGAAGCAAGCTTGAGATCTTCCAGGCCTTGCTATCCAGGTGCTGCTGTCCCAAGCTACACAGACTTACTTCGCGCACACACTCAGGCCCTCGATTGGAGTCAAAGGCCTTCGCAGCAACTGCAATTGGAAGCTCAACCTCTACTGCAGGTGCACATGAAGAGGGGGCGCAGATAGTCTCACCTCGGAAGTGAAGGGACACTCGTACCCAAATAAATTGAAAAGTTGCAATAGCCTTATCACCTTAGTTACCACGGGGTGAGGTCCCACTCACCCGAACCAGTCTTGTCCGCGACACACCCCCACAGACCTAGCCTGACCCGACCTGCACTCCTCACCCACTACCACATGCCGGTGGGCCTGGTCCTGGGTACGCACCCGACCCGATTACCTGAATTCCTATGTGGCTCTGGGAGAGCGAATCCTAAGAGAGGAAGTGAGGAGAGTCGCGTGGGTAGGGGTAGGGTTTTGCTACAGGGTACTCTGGTTGACACTCAGCCACAGTCTGAAGAAGAAGAGGAGGCCAGGAGAAGAAGAAGAGGAGGACTGCAAGACTTAAGGCAGGAGAAAGAAGAAGAGAAGGCCAGAGCAGCTAAGGGCCAACGCAGAAGAAAGGTAAAGGAAAAGCAAAGGAAGAAGATAGAGAAAGCTAAAGAGAAAAGAAGAGAAGGCCAAAGGAAGAAGCTGAAGAGAAAGAGAAGGATTGTACAAGAGAAGAACGAAGAAGCTAAAGAAGAAAGCCAAGGAAAAGGAAGAAGAAAGGCAGAGACAGAGAGGAAGCCAAAGACAGAGAAGAAGTAAAGGTAGAGAAAGAGAAGGAAGGATTAGACATTTAAGTCATCTGATTCCTTCATCAAACGATAGAACATTGGCTTACATTGCATACTCATACATTGAATTATTTGGTGATATTGTAGGAGTATTTGGTGACATACATTACCATTTTACTCCCATATTTTTGCACTCTGATACTGATGTTATTTTGAATTGTGATCTTGATTTCTAAATACCAATTTGCTTCCTGTGTTCGACCTCGGAAATCTTTTCGAGTAATAAAATTATATTTGTTTTGAACGCTATTTCGACTGTACTATAATGCAATACTTTTAAAACCCAACTTAACATGATTTAACACCTATCTAATGCAATGTCCTCATTGTATTAAAAAGACATGAAACTTACTGGAGTAGAGTAGAAAGCACCTGAATTGCGTGAATAACAAGCTAGCTCCGAGATGAAAAGAAATTTTATATGTGCTGAATTTAGTGTCTTCAGCTAGGCACATTATATAAAGAAGAAACAAAGAATTCACAAGCACAGGTCAGAATCATAATTAGAAAATTTAGCTTTGGACTTGCCAATAGAAGATGTCCATAGATGTGGACCAGATTGTGATGCAGACCCATACCCCATGGTCGAGTATATCTAAGGTTATGGACAAAAATTATCCAAAACCTGAGATCAGTATGCATGCGGGGTCGGGTCTGCGATTTGTGAGGATGCAACCCGAGTCCAAAAATCCAGATAACAAAGAGATCAAGCTCAAAAGGATAATCAATGAATGCGTGCTTGGGTTGGACATCCTCTGAGTCAAAGATGTCATAAGGGTCCTAATAGAAGGTTGGTGGTTTCAGACAATTAGGCACCCTTAGACTCGGTCTTTTACTTCCTCTGGAATTAGCTTCCCAAATCATCATTTTCCAATTCCTATCCTCATTCAAAATTTCGAATTCCGAGACCTCCTGCATATTAATCACCTGATCTAAAATGTCCAAGTGCAAGATTTGTTGCTGAATCAGAATTGACTTGGGTTTAGTGATCTCAAAAATAAAATCATCAATATGCTCAAAGGGGTGTAATTAAGGAATGGGGCTTTGAATTGAATCCTTCATGAAATCAGGATCTGAATCCACCATGCGAGACCCAATAGGATCAAGTTCCTCAATTTTAGGGCCATCAAATGATTTATCAAATTCCTTAGGCCCAGTCGTTTCACTAAAATTGTGTGCTATAAACTCAGGTGAGACTTTGCATAATGACTCCTCACCTTCAGAACCAAAGAATTCTAAATCCACATTAATGTATGCCTCAAAATCATCAATCACTTTCTGTTCCATGGAGACATATGTTTCTTCGTACCATGGCTCAAGGATCTTAGGTGAAGTAATCAATTCATCCTTATTTGATTGCTCTAGAACAACTTGGTCAACCTTGGTCTTGTAAAACGTGTCCCCCCTACATGTGCTTGAGCGGATTCTAACATTGGCTCTCCTGTCCGGGGTTCATCTTAGGAATCATCCCAAGATTGGACTAGAGCAATCACAAATCTCATCCTCGATTTCGATAACTTCCCAAGTAAAAACTCACCCAGGCCTTTAGCCTTAACATCCTAGAGCCAATTGATGAGAGCCTCATCATGAGCCATAACTAGCTCATTTTGACCCAATAAAGAAGATAAAAGCTCCTACATAACCTAGAAGAAGACCTAAATGAAGGAATAAGTGCTCTGAGAAGAAAACATGAAATAAAGGTTAAAACTGCAATTTTGCCATTACAGTGCATAAACAGGATTTCTCAGAGGCAAAACATAGGTTAAATGGTCTAAATGAGATAAAAAGTAGGTTGAGTCAATCAGAAATGGGTTTAGGTGCAATCCAGGAATTAAATGACATTTGGTAACCCTAAAACAGACCTGCTTAAATTGACAAGCTTCCGATCAGGATAAAAATCAAGTAAACCCTCTAAAAATCATGCAAAAATATCCTCTAGGGTTTAGAACACTTAATTTGGCCTTTGGAACCCAGTTTGACCTAGATTAGGGTCCTAGCTCTTCAAGTAACCTAATTTGGGTTTTTACGCAAAATGTCCAGTCAAACGAGGTCAAACCTAAAATCCAACTTTACCATTGGGTTCCTTAGGTCAAAATTAGGTTTATACCAAAATTTTGACCTAAGGGGAGGTCATCTTGACCTACTTTGCAATTTAGTACACCCAAATCACAACTTGGTCCTTATCTTTTGAAATCATTGCAGAGAGCCCCCTAAGTTCCTCGCCACCTTTGCAATCAGGTCCTGCCGTCATTGTTAGGGCAGAACCGAGCCCCAACAAGGTTTAGAGAGGGATTACTCTCTGATTCCTCAGAGATCCCCTCCCAAAAATGGAAGGGAGATTCTCTGAGGAATTTCCTTCCATCTAAGGCCAATCACAATCTCTGGTGTGAACCCAATCTCTCATGCGAACGCACGAGGGATTTGGGTATCTTAACCTCTTTCTTACTCCGGCGAGCCATCAGAGGCAATAGGCGTGCCCTCCACGCTCTGAGCACCCGGCCCAGTGCCTATAAAAGAACCCACACCTCCGGCCGCTCCATTTCAGCTTGACTTGGCCGGAGGTCCACCTCCAATTTGTCTCTTCTTCTCCGGCCAAGAATCCAGCGAGCTCCGGCGAGCCCCCCTCCCCTCCATCTTCGCTCTGCCACAAAACCAGTGGCAGAGTTATCTTCCTGATTCCCCTCCGCGTCGTGCAATACCCGCGCACGCCGCCTCAGCCCCGTCGTCGCCGCCATCCTCCCCCACTGGGCAGCATCTTCTCCGGCGACAGCAGGTACAGCTGTCCGCCCTCCGTCTCCCTTCGTCCCTACAATTAGGTTAGAACTACTCCCCGTGTTCCCCTCTCTCTTTTCCCCCTGTTATTTCATTGAATTGCCCCTCGACCGACGCTGACCACCTCCATCTTCCTCGTCACCGATCGACCTCTGGCGAGCTGCATCCACCACTCCGCCCCTCCACACGGCTCGCCAACCGACTCATAAGCTCCGCCTCACCACAAGGAACAATCTCCGCCCCTCCACTGCCACTCCACACCTCCACAGTAGCCCCCCGAACAACCCCACACATCCGGCCACAGGTTGACCTAGGCACGCACGCCTAAGCCGTCCTGCGGCCTGCAGCACCGGGCACCACCTTCGCCGTGCCACGGCGAAGGTCCCCAGCTGGTCTGATTGAGCCGAGAGGCTCGTTTTGTGTTTGACAATATCAAAGCTCCTGCCGCCATTGACGAAGGTTGAAGCAGCTTCGTAGTAGTTCCAGGCATTAGGTCTTCCAGGCTTCTGGCACAGCAGACTCGCACGAGCGGTGCGAAGAGGTCTGGCTCAGGAAGGAGCGCTGCGAAGTCTGCAGCTGTGGCAATCGCACGAAGGATCTGCGGGCGCGCGCGAGAGCGGGGCAGAGACTTTAGTCCCACATCATTGAAACGCGAAGCGCGGGTATGCTATAAGTTGAATTTTTGATATTGCTTCATTACCTTCGAAAGCACAGGGGTGAGGTCCCTCACCTGACCCACTCGCCTCGTCCGCGGTTTTGCCTCGCGGATCTGGCGGGATCCGACCCGACCCTAACTTGAGCACTCCTCGCACATCACCCACCTGCCGGTGCGCCTGGTCCCGGGTGCGAAATCCGACCTGAATACCCGTGGCTCTGGGAGAGCATCCTTGAGCGAATTGCAGAGAGAGAGAGACGTTCGGGTCAAGGGAGACTGGTAGGTTTTGCTCTGTGCAGGTAGGCTGAACGTTGAGGAAGAAAGACTTAGCCGCGAGGAAGAAGAAGTAGAAGAAGAAGCTGCGCAAGGTAGAGAAGAGAAGGAAGAAAGAGAGCAGAAGAGAAAGAAGAGAGGCCAATTGAAGACTGCAAAGAGAAGAGAAGAAGAGGAAGAAGCCTTTGCAGAAGCCAAGATCAGAAGGAAGAAGGAGAGACTGCTGAGAAGAAGAGAAAGAAGCAAGGCAAAAGAGAGGCTGCAGAGAAAGAAATATCAAAGAGAAGAATAACACTTTTAAGACGTCTGATCACAAGATCTGACGTCCAATTTCGTTTCTTTTGTCATAATTACTTTTAACCGCATACATTCATATTTGAATTAAAATTTTGAGTAAATTAGAGTGTTCAATTACATTTGAGATTAGTAGTAAATTCCAATTGCTCCCTGTGTTTCACCTCAGATACTCCGATTTTCGAGTAATAAAAACTCTTTATTTGTTGACGACGCTTGATCACCTATACTACGACGTAATAACTGTTAAAACCCGATCGAGCAAGTTGCTTCAACATTTTGGCACCGTTGCCGGGGAGCAACGCGCAATTTATCACTAGTCTCTACATTCTTTTTATCATATTGAACACTAACTTGCCCTACTTTGCTTCGTCTTGATCTTGCAGGTATTTCACGAGAAAATCCCTCCCGCAAGTCAACCACTCCAGGGCAGGTAATTTCTTTTCTTCCTTAAACTATCCCCTAATCCTGAAAAGACAAAAGGAAGATCAATTTAGGAATCAATTGCCTTCTTTATAAAGTAATCACCATCTTTAAGGCAAATGTTTCCTAATTTTGCGAAAGGTTTTTCAAATGTTGTTGAAGTTGGGGCGGTTTTTAGAGTCCATCCCACAAATTCATGTGCCTAATAGAAATAACGCTTAATCTCTGTGGACAACACATTTCTTGCTTTTAAAGTCCAAAGGGAACCTTGTGAAAAAGAAAAAAAGGATTGGAAATAGAACCAAATTAAGGTTTCTACAGTAGGATCTTGAAGTGCTAGTCACACATGCCTGCATAAAAGGAAATAAACCTTCCCGCATCAGTGTGCTACCCAAGACCTTGATTGAAGAGATATTAACAAGCAAACCCTAAAAATTGAGCTCTAAAATCACTTGAATCTTAAAATTTTTGGACCTAATAACCTGGGAGTCAAATCAGGATGATCTCTAGGCTCCAAACCTAGAATTATTCTGCCATCTATAGGACAGGTCAGGTGAAGTTGACCCCTTGGGTCAACCAACCTCTAAATTAGGTCACAACATCAACACATCTAAAGTTCAAGTGAGAACCCTAAAGCACCTTTGAAATAAAAGTGGTAGACTTAAAAGGTCAAGGTCCCCATTCTGGTCTACCTGGAATCTCAGTGACAAGAGAGGTCGGGTGGGGGAAACCCTGTAACCCGTAGGGACGCTCTACCGTGTAGGGGTCTTTGCGAAACTCTCCCTCTCTGACTGCCCAGGTAATTCTCAGGTGGACGATCTTCTGATCCAACGGTCCATCCGCCCCGAACCTCCATAGTCATTCAAACATCTTTGGGTGTCTTGATTGGGTCAAAAACATCTCCAGTCCCTCATCTTTTCTCTTTAGAGCACACATACACATTTTCAGTGGGACTCGTTATTCAAATCTGATCGCTTCATAACTTGATCTTGATTCCAACTCTGATTCTACATCTTGACTCCACCTGATCCAAATATGCAGCCAAACCACTTAGGACCACCTGAATATCAGAGATCCATGAGAGATAAAATGATTGAGGATGCCATGAAATTCTATGAAAATGAAGAAACCTCAACAACAGTAGGAAACATTTAAGTTGATATCCCAACAACCACAACCTTTATCATAACGTGTGCCCAAGTACTATTAGCAGAAGCCACAAAAGGATCAACCCGTGACTTGATCATTACTGGATACATTGAAATAGAAAAACTGCACAATATTGAATACCTTCAATTTATGACAAATCCTCGACTTTGGAAGCAACACCAAGATAGTCTTGAAAAATGGGAATAGATATTGAGATTAGTAAAACAAGTTATTGACCAGAAATACCCGTATATACCACAAACAGAGGAGGAACTATCTTGGGACAACATCGAGGATAAATCTGATCTCGGGTTTGAGGCACAAAATGGTTGTGGATTCCCAACCCAGATGGAGTATAATGTACCTGATATTGAAGAACGTTGGGAAACTCCAAATGCAGGAAAATACAATGTTGAGCCCATTTTAGAATCCCAAGACTCTTGCAAGTATGAGAGTACAACTGAACCTCTCGAGGGTGTAAATTCCGTCCCTTATTCTGATAAGGTGACCCTCGAAGGTTATTCAGACCTAGATTCTAGTAATTCAACCCACATCCTAAGCCTAGAACCTAGATCTGAAACATTTGTTGAAGATTCCAAGGCCCCATATGAAGAAGATCAATCTTTTAATGAAGAATATGATTTTGGGCCTCGATTTGATGAATATCCCTCGCCAACCTCCTCAGAGGAACGAATCAATTTTTCGGAAGTCATGCCAATCTACGACACAGAAACCAAGGAGTTGGTTGAGCGGGGTGTCGATTGGGTCTGCCCTACTAGCTTAGAACTTGAGCCTCTACCAGATAGGGACACCCTTTTAAGCTCAGAAGTCACATTTAGGCTAGACCCCAGTCAAGCTGCTGAGTATGCAACATATGATTTATTCTATGGTGGAACTCATGATCTTGAATCTCATTCAAATTGTGATTTTTGCAAACTCTCCAACGATTTCAAATCTGACCATAACATCGGAGAAAATTTGCTTCTTGATTATAATAAGCCAATTTTCTTTGAAGCCACCTGCTCCACATATGCAGAACCAATCAAAACCCGTTCCCTACCCCAACCCGCAACCGGACTCAATTTCTATTCCGATTCATCTCTCACTAAGCGGGTTGCAGATGATTCAACTCCATATATATACTGGGTATCGGACATTGATCAGACCGGAAATCAGGAGCCATCATTCTTTGATCACCCCTGTAGGGATTCCACACCTTACATTGATTATTTTTCGAAACCCTACTCTGACCAGGCTGAGTCGACTCAGCCTAAACCCAAGTTTTCACTTCCATATCCATCAGAACTTTACTGCATATGGTGGGTTTTGCATTTGTTAATCTACATCTATCAACCCACCAGACTCATTGGGTTTGGGCTGCATCATCAGCCCACTGATCTGAACAAGCACCTGGTTGGACCAACCAGGCTCTTAATTAAGGTGCTTGTTTTCCAAAACTCCATTGATTTGACCACTCCCTCTCCACCCCATTTTCCGCTCGGTTGAAGGCATCAAATTTAGCGCTTAACGGGAGGCAACCCGTCATCCCAAAAATAGAGACCCGTCTGATTATCCGTCTGTACTCCACGTCTATTGCACCTTGAGTTCAGCCTTAGACAGTTGGTCCCACCTCTGGTACACGTATCAGAGCTTAAAATCATCCGCATCAGTCATTTTCGACCCATTCACGCACCCGATGTATCCTATTATAAGCCACTGACCTCAACACTAATTCACACCCTCTGTTTACAATGAGGACATTGCAAAACTTAGGCATGGGGGGGTGATAAAGTGCATACATACAGAACCAAGAAAAAAATCAGAAGGATTCTCACAAAAAATTCACATATGTTAAAAACACAAAAAAATTGAAAAATTATGAAAAATAATAAAAAAATGGGGGAGGGAGGAAATTTTGTGAGCCACATATTCACGAGGAGGAGAAAAAGAGCAAAAATGACAAAAGGAGCACAAAATGAATAAAGAAAAAGAAATAGTCATTAGTAAAAGATTAAGGAATTAACTGAAGTTCTAGACCAGATCAAGAAAAGAAATAAAAGAAAAGTGCTAAGGAGACATAACAAGAGATTAGCAGGAATGCTGGTCTTAGGCCTCTTGGGCTAGATTTGTTAGCTTAAAAATTCATGTATCTGCTAAAATCTGGATAATCCTCAAGATGTTGAGGAAAATGCGAAGCTTAAGTATTAGGTCTAAAGCTTAGGAAGTATTCGACCTCATTAACTGATCTCCGATTTGCGGGATTCGGTAACCTAAGCACCCTAAATTCACACACAGTCTGGTTCAGTGCGTATAAATATCAAAATCACGCAAAAACGTTTAATGTTCTGAAAAAGTCACCTAGATTAGGAGCGGCCAATCAACACAAGTTGATTTGGACGAGTTCCCAGCGCGGAGAGATGGGAAATTCCCCTCGAAGATGCGTAACAACATATCGTCTCCTCGATGCCTGTCTCTTAGGATATTTAAATATCCTACTGGGGTGCATGTGAGCACTCTGCTGGTTCAGATACCTTGGGCGGTATTATCACGAAATGTCGATCGCCAGGGTCTGAATTCGACCACGGAATGCCATGGGCGGGATTATCTCAAAATCTCGAAAGTCAGGGTTCTGGGGGTTGCCATGGGCGGTGCTATCTCGAAGCATCGATAGCCAGGAACCCTTGAGGATTGATGATGGGGATGAGGAATCCGATACAAACCGTGTTGAGAAGCTAATCCGAAGCTAGAAATAAAAACAAAGAGAGAGAAAAAGCTCTCCAAACAAATAAATCTTCTATCTCTCTCTTACAAAAACACACTGCAAACTGAACTTAGGCTAAAAATGTCTCAAGCACGGGTGCTTTAACTGCAGAGTCCAACAAACCGTAGGTTAGTTTTTGTGGGCTTTAGAAACCTTTGCGGAAGACTGAGGCTAAAGCGGGTCAGGTCCGAATTTTGGTTGGTACATGAGTACCTCTAGGCCTATTGTCGGCATTCCTACCTAATCACAAAAGAAAAGGAGAAGCACTTATCATGATTGTTGATAGACACTCTGGGTCTAGAACGGAGGTTAAAACCTTGAAATTTTGCTAAGGGACTAGCAAAAGCAAGGCATCGGGGTATGATGGGAGCCTCATCATGAGCCATAACTAGCTCATTTTGACCCAATAAAGAAGATAAAAGCTCCTACATAACCTAGAAGAAGGCCTAAATGAAGGAATAAGTGCTCTGAGAAGAAAACATGAAATAAAGGTTAAAACTGCAATTTTGCCATTACAGTGCATAAACGGGATTTCTCAGAGGCAAAACATAGGTCAAATGGTCTAAATGAGATAAAAAGTGGGTTGAGTCAATCAGAAATGGGTTTAGGTGCAATCCAGGAATTAAACGACATTTAGTAACCCTAAAACAGACCCGCTTAAATTGACAAGCTTCCGGTCAAGATAAAAATCAAGTAAACCCTCTAAAAATCATGCAAAAATATCCTCTAGGGTTTAGAACACTTAATTTGGCCTTTGGAACCCAGTTTGACCTAGATTAGGATCCTAGCTCTTTAAGTAACCTAATTTGGGTTTTTACGCAAAATGTCCAGTCAAACGAGGTCAAACCTAAAATCCAACTTTACTATTGGGTTCCTTAGGTGAAAATTAGGTTTATACCAAAATTTTGACCTAAGGGGAGGTCATCTTGACCTACTTTGCAATTTAGTACACCCAAATCACAACTTGGTCCTTATCTTTTGAAAATCATTACAGAGAGCCCCCTAAGTTCCTCGCCACCTTTGCAATCAGGTCCTACCGCCATTGTTAGGGCAGAACCGAGCCCCAATAAGGTTTAGAGAGGGATTACTCTCTGATTCCTCAGAGATCCCCTCCCAGAAATGGAAGGGAGATTCTCTGAGGAATTTCCTTCCATCTAAGGCCAATCACAATCTCTGGTGTGAACCCAATCTCTCGTGCGAACGCATGAGGGATTTGGGTATCTTAATCTCTTTCCTACTCCGATGAGCCATCAGAGGCAATAGGCATGCCCTCCACGCTCTGAGCTCCCGGCCAAGTGCCTATAAAAGAACCCACACCTCCGGCCGCTCAATTTCAGCTTGACTTGGCCGGAGGTCCACCTCCAATTCGTCTCTTCTTCTCTGGCCAAGAACCCAGTGAGCTCTGGTGAGCCCCCCTCCCCTCCATCTTCGCTCTGCCACAAAACCAGTGGCAGAGTTATCTTCCTGATTCCCCTCCGCGTCGCGCAATACCCGCGCACGACACCTCAGCCCCGTCGTCGCCGCCGTCCTCCCCCACTGGGCAGCGTCTTCTCCGGCAACAGCAGGTACAGCTATCCGCCCTCCGTCTCCCTTCGTACCTACAATTAGGTTAGAACTACTCCCCGTGTTCCCCTCTCTTTTTCCCCTGTTATTTCATTGAATTGCCCCTCGACCGATGCTGACAACCTCCATCTTCCTCGTCACCGATCGAACTCCAGCGAGCCGCATCCACCACTCCGCACCTCCACACGGCTCGCCAACCGACTCATAAGCTCCGCCTCACCACAAGGAACAATCTCCGCCCCTCCACTGCCACTCCACACCTCCACAGTAGCCCCCCGAACAACCCCACACATCCGGCCACAGGTTGACCTAGGCACGCACGCCTGGGCCATCCTGCGGCCTGCAGCACCGGGCACCACCTTCGCCGTTCCACGGCGAAGGTCCCCAACTGGTCTGATTGAGCCGAGAGGCTCGTTTTGTGTTTGACAGTATCAAAGCTCCTGTCGCCATTGACGAAGGTTGAAGTAGCTTCGTAGCAGCTTCAGGCGTTAGGTCTTCTAGGCTTCAGGCGCAGCAGACTCGCGCGAGCGGTGCGAAGAGGTCTGGCTCAGCAAGGAGCGCTGCGAAGTCTGCAGCTGTGGCAATCGCACGAAGGATCTGCAGGCGCACGCGAGAGTGGGGCAGAGACTTTAGTCCCACATCGTTGAAACGCGAAGCGCAGGTATGCTATAAGTTGAATTTGTGATATTGCTTCGTTGCCTCCGAAAGCACAGGGGTGAGGTCCCTCACCTAACCCACTCTCCTCGTCCGCAGTTTCGCCTCGCGGATCTGGCGGGATCCGACCCGACCCTGACCTGAGCACTCCTCGTGCATCACCCACCTGCCGGTGCGCCTGGTCCCGGGTGCGAAATCCGACCCGAATACCCGTGGCTCTGGGAGAGCGTCCTTAAGCAAATTGCAGAGAGAGAGAGAGAGACGTTCGGGTAGAGGGAAAGGGGTAGGTTTTGCTCTGTGTTGGTAGGCTGAACATTGAGGAAGAAAGACTTAGCCGCGCGGAAGAAGTAGAAGAAGAAGCTGCGCAAGTAGAGAAGAGAAGGAAGAAAGAGAGTAGAAGAGAAAGAAGAGAGGCCAATTGAAGACTATAAAGAGAAGAGAAGAGGAAGAAGCCTTCGCAGAAGCCAAGATCAGAAGGAAGAAGGAGAGACTGCTGAGAAGAAGAGAAAGAAGCAAGGCAAAAGAGAGGCTACAGAGAAAGAAATATCAAAGAGAAGAATAACACTTTTACGACGTCTGATCACAAGATCAGACATCCAATTTCATTTCTTTTGTCATAATTACTTTTAACCGCATACATTCAAATTTGAATTAAAATTTTGAGTAAATTAGAGTTTTCAATTACATTTGAGATTAGTAGTAAATTCCAATTGCTCCCTGTGTTCGACCTCGGATACTCCGATTTTCGAGTAATAAAAATTCTTTATTTGTTGACGATGCTTGATCACATATACTATTACGTAATAACTGTTAAAATCGGATCGAGCAAGTCGCTTCAACACCAATCCAACAAATACTTGTTAAGATCGTCAATCATTTTAATTAGGGCTCCAATTCTTCAGTGCAAGGTGTTGGCTGAGCTTCTAAAGATTGTATGGTCTTCCTTAAGTTAGCCAACACCTTATCTTGGACCTGGTTAACGTGAACCAAATGATTTGGTTCAGGTTTGGGTTGGTTTGGGTTCAGTGCAAGGGAGTTAATGAATTGAGGTTTTTGACACCCTTCCTGATAATAGGTCATTTCAGATTGTCCAAAAGGTGGTGATGACCTACAAGCAGTGTAATCTGAGGAAGGGTAAGGATCAGCAAATCCTTCTTGATTGTAGATCATATTAGGTTGTCTAAATGAGGGTGATGATCTATAATCGATGTATCTTGGAGAAGGATAAGAATCATGATTATGGTGTCCAACGTTAGACCCTGAACATGGAGGTCCAGAATTGTATCCCCAATCAAGATTATCCCAACTAAAAGATGGATGAGAATAAGTCTAGTTGGAATAATAATCATTTTGGGAATAAGTAGTTGTAGGAGGGTAGGAGTGGAAGTGCAAATAGGATGTGGAAGGATCCATGACAGACGGGAGGAAGAAAGGTGCCCTGCAATGCGAGCAAACAAACCTGTCCTTAAGTGGCCTAACTTAAAGACCTATAGACTCCCAGAACCAATCTTGAGATAAAGAAACGATTTAATATACTTCTTTCCAGTTAATCCAACCAGTTTGAGGGAAGGGTTGGGGAGAAGGTTCTTCCTTTGGCTTGCACCTTCGATTCCTAGTGTACCCCCCATCCGCAATCATTTGATTCTACTCCCCTAGATAGACGTTAGATTCAACAGTAGAAACATACTAATCGAAAATAATCTCGACCTAGGCTCCGAAGAGCGAGTCCAATCCTTAAGGCTAATGTCTACTCTATTTTAATTGGGGTTAGGTTTGAATGTGCTTTAGAATGTGATGGTTCCTTTATCTGGGTTGTGCCCTTAATGATTGATTGATATGTGTGTGCGTGCACAACCAATGATTTTCAAGCAAGATTATTTTTTTTGGATGTGGTGAATTTTAGGGTTTAAATCTTTCTTAGTAGCATTTAGGATTCAACTTTAGGTGTATTCAATCAAGTTCAGTTGGCACACCAGGTTTTGAAAGCATACATGAAGATGTTTTCCTTTAAATCTTAAAAGAATGTGGAATGCCTGGTAAATTCCTAAAAGTTGAACCTATGTGGCAACTACTTGATGAGTTGTTATTAAGTTGAAGTGGTGCTGCTTGAACAACTCAAACAATTGGCCTGATGCACCACTTAATTAGGCACACAAGTGATTACCTAATCTGATTTCTACTCAATTATGTGTTGGTGAGTGTACTGGTCCCAAAGATCGGGTTACTGGTTGAGTATGAAGAATCAGAAGACGTTGTGTACCTCTGTGAGATTTTTTTTTAATTTTTCTATATATGAGGAGGGTGAGGTAGGTGGAGGTGACAAACAAACAATCAAAACTACCCTTAGAGTTTATGCAAGCTCCTAAGTTAATTAGGGTTTGTGTTATTAAGTGATGGAATGAAATCTAGTGGGTGGGGAGGTGGGGGTAAACTTACAGACCTTTCAATAGTACTTTACTCCAATCTACCACTTTTGCTTGCCTCGTAAGAGTACCTACAATCGCAATAAGAGAGAGAAGTGAGGTAAAAGATAAGTAAGGTGGGAAAACATGAAAAAATCAAAGAGCATCGCTCCTCGACAATTGCGCCAAAATGTGGAATTGGAAAATCATCACAAATGGATTTGAATTTTGAAAACCCATTGTTGTAGTGTGATTTGTGAGAAAAACTATCAACAGATAAATTTAACCGAAACTCGAAAGGAATTCTAGGTTGAACACAGGGACACGGACGTTTGATAAAAAAATCACATTTGTTTTATTTGTCACAAAGCAGATTAACTAGTCGAATTGAATCTAAACTAGTTATCTACTTAAAGAATAATGAATAGAAGAGAGAGAGAGAAAATTACAAATAGAGACAAAATAGAGATAGAATAAACATGGATTTCACAATCATCAAGTGATATTCATTACAATTAATCATTACACTTGAAAGATGGAAAGATTACAACTAGAAAGCGGTAAATCTACTCTAGAAAGCGGTAAAAAGAAGGTGGAGAGAAGTTACCCTCCTCGATGGCTGCTTGGAGGACGAGCCGCATTGACGGAGCACCTGGATAAAGGTGGTGAGATGTGGGACAAAGGAGAACGATGATAGACGACGGAGAATGGGGCAGGGCGACATCACAGTGGGATCCACTTCCCGAATGACGGTGAGAGGAGAATCGTGGGATTCTCCACGAAGGAGGTGAGAAGGTGGAAAAATTATATTTCTAACTTTAATGGAGCATCCCAGGTTTGAGACAAGCTCTTAGAGCTTTGGATGGGGTGAGAGAAGAGAGGAAGGGATGATTGAAATGTGGGAGGCATAGGTCTTTTTATAGGTGTAGAGGTTGGGGGCAAAAAGGTCATTTCACACTTGAAAACATTAATTCAGGGTCTTTAGTGACGGATTTAAGCGTCACTAAAGACCCCAAATGTGGGCGTAGATCTCATGCATGCCGCGCCTCCTCCTCTCCCCATGCCTCAATGCCTACGCATGTTAAAAAATCCTCAGCCATCCGATTACGAGATTGGACGGCTTAGAATCCACCTCTCATGCGCCTTAACAATGCCTCATCATGCACCTACGTGCAATTGGGCATTCAAACGCTCTTTCGATCATGCGTGCGTCATCTGTGTGCCCAAATTGCGCCACGTCACTGTTTCATCCACCATCTGCGTTGCATCCAACGGTGCAATTTGACTGCTCCACGCCTGCGCCTTGGTTTGAGGTGAGGCAGGGCTCGAACTCGTGCCTCCCTCTTCTTTGTAGCTCTCTTCACCAATGCGCTACACACACGTTTGAGGCTCATTTACGCATTTAGGCACGAGCTCTCTTAGCCATTGGATCTTGATCGAATGGCTGAGAACGTCTGTACGGTTGAGGAGAGAGGGCAGCGGCGGGTCCTTGGGTCAGTTAGGAGACTGGGATGGCACCACATGGCACCATCCTGGCCATCCATTTCTATGTCTTGTAGATGGTGCCACGGATGTCGGATTGGACCGATTTTTGTGCCATTAGGCTGCGATCGTCTATCCGAACCCATCTATGTGGTTGGATTTATCATCTAAAGTGCGAATTTACACCATCTTGGCTCTTGATATCTGATCTTCCTCAGATTATATCTGATGGTACGGAAGTCCGATCAGGGCAATCTTGGAGTTGTTGAACTCCGATCATCACACTGATCAAATTCGTACAGTTGGATCTTCAATCTGAGGCCCCAATTAAATGTCGCCCTGTCCCTGGCCACCAAGAAGAAGAAATTGCTATGCAATTTATATAGTTTGACCTAAATGCATGATGATGCATGTTATGGAATATTTATAATGCATGATGCTTATATAATACTAAGAACATGCATAAATAGATATTTTTGGCTATTCAGATGTATGCACATCAGTCTTCATCACTAGTGATGGTAAGCTTACCTCACTAAGGTTTGTTGGCTAACGGCTCATTTGAGCCATCGAATGAAAAGAGGGAGGTGAGAGAAGTCTTAACAGCCAAGGTGGAGTAGTTCTAACGGCTGATGAGCGGTCATCAGATGGTGTAGTGACTAACATTCGTTAGCCGTCCATGAAGAAGAAGAAGAGAAGGGGGAGAGGATGTGCAAAGGGACTTGGTTGCAATATTTGAAGGATTTATAAGTAATAAAAGGACTTAATTGACATGAAAGATATGGACTAAAATGCAAACTGTCACTTTTATTAAGTAAATTAATTTATTTCTTTTTCAACATTTACTATATTATTATAAATATGATAAATAATATGTTTATGCCTTAAAATTACATTTTTTGTTCCTTTTAGCTATATTTAATTTAGTGATTTATAGTAAAGCTTTAATTATTAACTTAGGTATTAAAAATAATATAAACTTATATGTAATAATTATGGGTAGCTAAATGATTGGATATAAGTCCAATTTATTAATTAAACATAAAGGAATGCTTATTAACCCTTAATTTAGGTATTTTAACATATAATTATGGTCCTTACTATTATTACCTTAATATATAATTAATCCTATTATATTGTTATTCACTAGTTAATTACCTAGGTAAACTAGTTAATTTTAATGATTTAGGACTCATGATGAGTTCCTCATCATACCCCCATGCTAAAGTTTTTCTAGTCCCCAGCAAAATTACTAGTGAATATGATGATTTAAACACACCAAGGTTTCAAATAAAATATAGTTATGAATTCTCAAGTCAAAGATTAGATCAAATAAATTTTCAAGTCTTTTCTATTTTTATATTTTATACATATAACCATAAATAAATGCTTGTAATTGATCTTCTTTTAAGAGCATTGGATCAGAATCCACTTACTAAGGACTCAAAAACTTAAGAGTACTTCTCAAAATAGATACTTGCAAAAAATAGACTCTTAATGGGAATTCTGATCTGAGTCAAAACATCTAATACCCATTTCTATAATTTGTATACAACTCAAAACCCTAGAAATCAAAGTGATTAAGATGGAAACTATAACAAGACTCAAAGATTGGAAATCAAATTCTAACTCAAAAATTCAACAGACACAAATCAGTCCTTAAGCTTGTGAATTCTGATCTTTATCAACTTAAGTTTTCATAAATTAAATAAACACTCTTTATTAAATAAATTAAATTCTAACTCAAAAAGTGAGTAGGACCCTTAATCCAACTAGCCCACAACATCAAGGACGAACTTCTAAGCCCAGGGTTTTGTTAATCTATCTCCTTTAAGCCTCAACCGCTAGTTTTGAGAATTTGATTTCTTAGGCTTCACTGCCCACTCAAGGTTTAGTAGCTATAAGGTTAAAATGTCCGAGAAGGTGAAGTAGATTCATCCTACAGGCATCTGAAGTTACAAAAATCCAGGCCTCAAGACATCAAAATCTAAATCCAAACCATCCCAACTCAATCCTTGAGCTTGGCCTTACTCAGATTTGGTTTCTTTCTCCACACCCATTTTTATCCTGAGGTCAACACTCATGGCATATATTTCCTTGGTTGGACCACTAGGTCTCTTATTCTTAGTTTTTATCTCCATATTTTTTTAATCCATTTTCTATAGGTTAAAACATCCATTTGTATTGAGGTATTTTTTAATTGGATGGAGGAGGTAGCATCCATTTGTAGCGAGATGCTTTATTTGGTGGATAAATGCATAATCACCCATTTATACTGAGGTGCATTATTGCAAGGTGTCATATGTATTTTTATCAACTCCTCATTCTTCTTACTACTAAGTAAAATCACCAAATCTTTTTTCTAGGTGAGTGGCACATCCTTCATCCTTTCAAGAGCCACCTCACGGAAATCCTTGGGGTAAAAAGGATACAAGACCGATCACTTTAGTTTCTGTGTTCTTGCAGTCACAAATGCCCATAAGTCAATTCTATTCTGTGCATAATTTGGACACTTAGGTTACTTAGCTCACAAACCAGAGAGTGGGTAGCAAAGCCCTATACTTTCAATTCAATATACCACTAGTATCATCTCACAGGATCTACCAAGACATAGATCACCAAGCCTAGCAAAACATCCTCGACTGATTAAGCTACTTATAGCCTATTAGGCCTTATGGTTAAGGTTCCAAACTAACTTCTTTATTTGATTAACTCTATGTATCTAGTCTTTTTACTCAACAAAATGATAAAAATGGAAATTCAAAGTCCAAAGGACATAACCTAGTCTTATTGACCAAGAAAGTTATAATTTAATTCCAAAAATAAAGTCTTGTATATGAATTAAGAACATCTTATTTACTTTGCTTTAAAGGTAAAGAGCAAGAATATGAATCGCATACTTAGGTTTCAGATTCTAACTTGAAAAATCCTTTGTCAAGTTCCAAAAATAAGTATTTATTTTGAAAAGGTATTCAAGATAAAGTCCATAGTTGGGATTAATGCTTTTACTTAGATATAAAAAGAAATTTGTATACAACTATAAATATATTTTTGATATCTGACCTTAAAAAGTATTTAAGAAATTCACAATTCTTTATGCTCAATAATTTACATATAAATATCAAATAAGGTCCTTTAAAGATTTTCTTCCAAAAATTCTTCTCCTTATGAATGGATTCTCCAAAAATGTAATCCCCCCATAAAAGGTAAATATTTTTGTCATTTTTGCTTTTATATTTTTATGACTTTTATTTTTTTTAATTTTTATATATTTTTCAATTTTTACTTTTTATGACTATTCAAAATTTTTCTTCTTTGTCTACAAATACACTTAAAGTTTCAAAGATTTCACTTCACAACCCCTCTTACCAAAATTATGCAATGTCCTCATTGTATGAAAGGGTGAAATAGAACTCTAAACTTCACTTAGTGTAGTGTAACGGAAGGAGTCAGATAGAGGAAATCAACAAATCTTAGGCTGATGATTTCTACTCTGACAAAAGTCAGAGGGGCTAGTCGAATTAAGTGAAGAATAGGAATAAGGAAGTTAATGAGTATACTGCTCAGACTCAAATGTGTATAAGTATACATAGAAGGGAAAAAATAGAGAACAACAGAAAATAGCTATATACATGTGCTAAGTTTTACGCCTTCAACTAGGTGTAAACCCAAATGAAACATTAGTGGAGTGTATAGCAATCTCCAACATGACCTAGAGAATGTGGCTCAAGATAAGGTTTAAGGCATTGACCATTCACTTTGAAGGGTTGATTCTTATTGGGTTCAATAATTTCAACAGCTCCATTGTTGAAGACTCGAACAATCTCAAAAGGACCAGTCCATTTAGATCGAAGTTTCCCAGGAAAGAGCTTTAGACGAGCATCAAAGAGTAACACCTTCTGACCAAGTGAGAAAGACTTGCAGGAAATGTGTTTTTCATGGAAGGCTTTCAATTTCTCTTTGTTTAGCCTAGAACTCTCATAGGCATCATTGCGAATCTCCCCAAGTTCATTAAAATGTAACCTGCAATGATCTCCAGTCTTTGTGAGATCAAGATTACAAGCTTTAACAACCTAAAAGGCCTTGTGTTCAATTTCTACGAGAAGATGACAGGTTTCTCATAAATAAGTCTATATGGTGACATACCTATGGGTGTCTTATGGGCTGTCCTATATGCCCACAAAGCCTCGTTTAACCATGAAGACCAATCCTTCCTATCGAGTCTGATTGTCATCTAAGGGATCTTCTTGATCTCTCGATTAGAGACCTTGGTTTGCCCATTAGTTTGGGGATGGTAAGGTGTAACAATACAATGTGTAACCCCATATTTCCTAAGAAGGTTCTGAAATTGGGCATTGTTAAAATGGGATCCGCCATCAGAAATGATCACACATGGTACCCCAAAATGAGAGATGATATAGTTTTGCACGAAAGGAATGACAACTCTATGGTTGTTACTGTAAATGGGTATGGCTTTGAGCCAATGAGAAACGTAATCAACTACGAGTGGAATATACTTGAAGACAAAAGAAGAGAACGAACCCATGAAATCTATGCCCCAGATATCGAAGATTTCACAAACAACAATAGGGTTTAAAGGCATCATGTCCTACGTGTCATGCTGACCAACATTTAGCAGTGACTGCATGCCTTACAATATGTTTGTGAATTCGCAAAAAGAGTGTGCCAGTAAAACCCGCTTCACAGAATCTTTGTGGTGGTTTTACGACCAGAAAAATGACTGCCACTGGTCTGGTCATGATAGAATAAGAGAATTGACTCTATCTCCGAAGAAGTGACATAATGCCTGATGATCTGATTATTACAAAGTAAAAAAAGATACAGATCTTCCCAGAAGTAGTATTTGGCCTCTGATGTGAGTTAGGATTTTTGATTTCTATCGTAGTTGGAAGGAAATCGGCGTGTGACCAAATAGTTCACGATGTCAGCATACCAGGGAAGGTCGAAAGGTATACTCAAAATATGCTCATCGGGGAAGTGGGAAGTGTTCTGTGATAGGTGGAGTCGTCTCTGAAACGTCGCAATTACCGGGTTTGAGGGTTTTGTTATAACGTTGTAGTAAAGCCGGTTATTACCAACATTTCAAATATAAATTTTTTTTACTCGGACAATGAAAGAGTTCCCGAGGTCGAACTCAGGGAGCAAGTCGTATTCTAGAGATATACATGTTTCTTTTACAAAATAAAGAGAGAGGGAAAGAATTTGTTGTGATGTTTTTCTTTCTTTCTCTTTCTTCAGATCTTCTTCTTCTTCTTCCTTGGTTTCTGTCTTGGCCTCTCTTCTTCTTTTTCTGCAGTCTCTTCTGTGAATGTTTCTTCTTCCTTTCTTTCTTCAGATCTCCTTCTTCTTCTTCCTTGGCTGCAGAGCTTCTACCTTCAGCTACTAAGTCTTCCTTTCTTCTTCTTCTGCTTTGGCCGTTGCTCTTCCTTCTTCTTCAGCCTGCTTCTTTCCTGCTCTGGCTGCTGACTTTCCGTCGTCTGACCCGGTGCTTCGACGACTTAACTATGCATTTGCTACAGTGCAGCTCCTTCTTCTTCGCCTGCACTTCTTCTTCCGCGGGTCTTCTTCTTCTTCTTTGGCCTGCACACTTCAGAGTTTTTCGTCAAGAGGCAAAACCTACTCTACCCTCCCCCCCCGCGTCTCTCTTTCTCTCTGAAACCACTCTTGGGAAAGCTCTCCCAGAGCTACCGGGTAATCGGGTTCGGGTCAGGCCCGGGTCCAGGCCCACCGGCGTGCGTGGTGGGCGAGGAGTGCAGTCAGTCTAAGTCGGGTCGGGTCAGGTCCGCGAGGCGTGAGCGCGGACGAGACCGGGTAACCGGGCGGGTGTAAGGGGACCTCACCCCGTGTACTGAGGCAATGAGGCTAGTGCACGAAATCAATTTAAACAGTGGAACGTGTGTGAGGCTTACCGATGTGGGACTAAACGCAGACCGTTCCTCGCGTGCGCCTGCTGGGAGACCGCGGCTTGGCTTCTGCAGCTGCGGCTTCTATCTGCATAAGTTGCTGGCTGGCTGCCTTCGCACGACGCCCCGTACTCCGCAGCAGCTGGAGACCTGGCGTCCTCAAGCCTGGAGCGCGGGAGAAGCTGCTTTAATTTGCGTCAATGGCGGTCGGACCTCAAAACCTGTCGGACACGAATATGGCCTCGCGGCCTAATCAAACCACTGGGGAACCTTCGCCGTGGCACGGCGAAGGTGAGGAGCTGCGCGGCAGGCCGCAAGGAGGTGTCTGGTGGCAGCCCTGGGTCGGACTGCAACCGGAGGAATGGGTTTGTTCGGGGGAGTGTTACGGAGGTGTGGAGTGACAGTGGAGGGGTGGGGGATGCTCAGTGTGATGAGGCGGAGGTGCGGTGAGGGTCGGCGAGCCGTGTGGGTTGCTGAGGTGATGGGAACGGCTCGCCGGAGGGTGGTCTGAGGCGAAGGGGGTGAAGGTGGTCAGGGTCGGTAGAGGGCTTAATTGAATAAATTGAAAGCGGGGAAAGAAAGAGGAGGAGAAGGGGAGTAGCTCTAGCTTACTTGCAGGGACGAAGGGGGAGGAACAGGGCGACAGTCGTATCGACTGTCGCCGGAGAAGACGATGCTCAGGGAAAGGGGCGGCGGCGAGCAGAGAGCCGGAGAGGCGCCAGCTGGGTGCGGCGTGGCGCGGGAAGAGCAGGGGAGGAAGTCTCTGCTGCTGGTATTGCGGCAGAGCGAAGAGGTGGAGGGGGAGGAAGCCGCCGGAGCTGGTGAGCGTCTGCCGGAGGAAGAAGAGAAGAAAGTTGGGGATTTTCTCCGTCAGATCCAGGCTGCCCTGGCCGGTGGAGCAGCGGGGGGTATTTATAGGGATGAAACAGGGAGGAAGGCGGAGGGAGACGACGTGTCTCCCTCGCCGGAGAATGGTCGGAACACGAACCCATACCGTCCGTGCGTTCGCACGGCCGGTATGGTGGGCTACAATGACCAGGGGGGTGCTCCTGCGACGGCTGACGACGCAGGGCACCCCCGGTTTACTTGCCAGGTCCCCCACCTCACCCTGCGCGGCGCCATGCTCCGCGCAAGGTCGCCGGAGCATGGTGCTGGCAGGGTTTTGCAGGAGGGACCTGATTGCAAAGAACGAAGGAGAGTTAGGGGCCAAAATGCGAGGGTTCAAAAGTTGAGGGCCAAAGAGTAAATATATGAGGACCAAAGTGTGAAGTCGGTCAAGGAGGTTTCTTCTTAGGCTCAAGTTTTTATACATGACTAATTAGGACCTAAGGAATCTGATGGTGAATTTCATTTTCATATTAAACCTTGTTTGACCGGTCAATTTGCGCAAAAACCCAAATTAAGTTATTAATTGGGCATGGTTCTCAATGTAGGTCAAAATGGGTTCTAAAGGCCAAATTGAAGGTTCTAAACCCTAGAGATTATTTTTCTATGAATTTTAGAGGGTTTATTCTATTTTTACTTTGCCTCGAACCTTGTGAATTGAAGTGGGTTGTTTTAGGGTTACAGATTATCATTTGGTTCCTTGGAAGTGCTGTAGCCCTTGCTAGATCATCTCATCCCACTTTTATTCTTATTAAGCTGTTTTGACCTGTGTTTGGGCCCTGAATTACCCTGTATGCAGTTTATACTGGTAAAATTGCACTTTTACCCCTTATGACTGGTTTTCTTCTCAAACTCAGAATTCTCTGAGTTAAGCCTTTCCTTGAGATATGTAGGAGCTTTTATCCTTTGTATTGGGTCAAAATGAGCTAGTTATGGCTCATGATGAGGTTCTCATCATACCCCCATGCCTAGCTTTTGCTAGTCCCTTAGCAAAAACTTAAGGTTTCAACCCTTGTTCTAGACCATGAAGTTTTCAATAGTTTTAGATAAGTGCCTTTTTTATTTGAGCATAGATTAGGTTAGAATGCTGATCATAGGCCTAAAAGGTACTCTAGTACCAATCAAGATCCAAATCTGTCTAGCCTTAGCCTCAGTCTTTTAGCAAAGGTTTTTAAGGCCCGCAAGAACTAACCTAAGGTTTATTGGACTTCGTGGTTAAAGCACCCGTGCTTGAAATGATTTTAGCCCTGGCTCAGTTCGCAGTGCGTTTTGTAAGAGAGAGATAGAAAGTTTTTCTGTTTGGAGAGTTTTCTCTCTCTTTTTCTTTTTAGTTCTAGCCTAGGATTGGCTTTTCAACACGGTCTGTATCAGATTCCTTGCTCCCATCATCAATCCTCAAGGGTTCCTGGCGATCGATGCTTCGAGATAGCACCGCCCATGGCAACCCCCGGAACCCTGGCTATTGAGATTTCGAGATAATCCCATCCATGGTATTCCGTGGCCGAATCCAGACCCTGGCAATTGACACTTCGAGATAATGCCATCCATGGAATCTGAACCAGCAGAGTGCTTACATGCCCCCCGTAGGATATGTAAATATCCTAAGAGACAAGCACCGAGGAGATGATATTTTGTTACGCATCTTCGAGGGGATTTCCCGCCTCTCCGCGCAGGGAACTCGTCCAAATCAACTTGTGTTGATCGGCCGCTCCTATTCTAGGTGTTCTTTTCAGATTTTTGCGACGCTTCTGCGTGATTCTGATTTTTACGCTTACTGAACCAGGCTGTGTGTGAGATTAGGGTGCTTAGGTTACTGAGTCCCGTAAACCAAAAATTAGTTAACGAGGCCGAATACTCCCTAAGCCTTAGACCTAATACTTCAGCTTTTCATTTTCCTCAACCTCTTGAGGAGTGTCCAGATCTTAATGGGTACTAAGATTCTATTCAAGAATGCCTAAGGTTTGCATTCTTACTAATCTCATTGTGCACTTTTCAGTTATTTTCTTGAATGAGGTCTAGAACTTAGGTTAATTCCTTAGTTCCTTACTAATGACTATCACTTTTTCTCATAATTTTGTGCTCCTTTTTCATTTTGTTTCTTTTCTCCTTCACAAAATTTTCCTTCTCCTCTTTTCCTCTTATTCTTTTTCGAAAAATTTTTTAATTTTTATGGTATTTTTGGCATATGTGAATTTTTTGTTTGAAACCTTTTCTTACAAGTTTTTGCACTTTCCTACCCCCCCATGCCTAAGATTTGCAATGTCCTCATTGTAACCTAGGGGGTCTTAGTTCATTCCTTAAGACAGAAATTTGGGTGAGTGGATGGGTCGGGTTGAATTTTTGCGGACGATTTCAAATCTCAGATGCGAACATCTGAGTTGGGGTCGGCTGTCTATAAGGGTGAACTTCGAGTGCTGAAAGGTGTCAGAACAAGTTTCATGTTTTCAAAGAGAATGACGGGCTGCCTCCCGTTAAGCGCTGAGTTTTACGCCATCGGCTGGGCGCAATAAGCTCAAGGGGAACGGAGGATATAAGATGCCTCAGCCAAATCAGTAGAAGTTACATCAATGAACGGCTTGAGTCTCTGACCGTTCACGATGAAAGGTTCAGAATCGTGGCTGAGTGGACTGATTTCGATTGCTCCATTTCCAAAAACCTGTCGGACCAAATATGGTCCGACCCACTTAGATCTCAGTTTTCCTGGGAAGAGTTTGAGTCGGGCATCAAAGAGTAGGACCTTTTGACCAGGATGAAAGATCTTTCTCGAGATGTGTTTGTCGTGGAAGGCTTTAACCCGCTCCTTGTAGATTTGCGAGTTCTCGTACGCGTCTATGCGTAATTCATCGATCTCGCTGATTTGGAGTTTTCTGTGGGTCCCAGCCTTAGAAAGATCCAGATTACAGTTCCGTACTGCCCAATAGGCTTTATGCTCCAGTTCGACGGGAAGGTGGCAGGCCTTTCCGTACACCAATCTAAAGGGAGACATGCCCAATTGGGTCTTGTGGGCGGTCCTATAGGCCCACAATGCTTCCGGAAGTCGGGACGACCAGTCCTTCCTGTCAGGTCGAACAGTGACTTGCAGGATTTTCTTGATCTCCCGATTAGACAGCTCAGCTAGACCATTAGTTTGGGGGTGGTAAGGAGTAGAGATTCGGTGAGACACCCCGTATTTGGTCATCAGTGACCTAAACTGAGCATTTGTGAAATGGGTTCCCCCATCAGAGATTATTGCACGAGGAATCCCGAACCTTGAGAAAATGTGTTGATGAATAAATTTGAGAACGATTTTGTGATCACAGGTTCGGGTCGGTATGGCTTCGATCCATTTGGACACGTAGTCCACAGCCAACAGAATGTATTCGAAACCATCCGAAACAGGAAAGGGGCCCATAAAATCAATCCCCCAAACATCAAAGATTTCGCATACTAGAATCGGTTGCATAGGCATCATGTCGCGATGGCTCATGTTGCCCAAAGTCTGGCAACGACTGCATGCCTTGCAATGACTGTATGCGTCTTTGAATAGTGTGGGCCAGTAAAAGCCGCACTGGAGGACTTTTGATGCGGTTTTATGCCCGGCAAAATGGCCACCGCATGCCTGGTCATGGCAGAAAGAGAGGATATTGTTGATTTCCCCTTCCGGGACACATCTCCGGATGATCTGATCGGCACCTATGCGGAAGAGGTACGGGTCTTCCCAAATGTAATACTTGGCATCGGAGCGTAATTTGTCTTTCTTGGCCTTCGGCCAATCGGACGGGGTTTGATGAGATGCCAAGTAATTTACAATATTAGCAAACCATGGAAGGCTAGTACCAATAGTCAGCAGGTGCTCATCGGGAAAATGCTCAGTGATGGGTCCGGAAGGGTCTATCATTTCAGAAGGAAGACGGGACAAGTGATCAGCTACCACGTTTTGTTTTCCCGCTTTATCGCGAATCTCGAGGTCAAATTCTTGCAACAGCAAGATCCATCGGATCAATCGAGGTTTCGCGTCCTTCTTTGCAAGGAGATGCCTCACAGCCGTGTGATCCGAGTATATGATGACATGGGAACCCAGAAGGTACGATCTGAACTTCTCTAGGGCAAATACTACAGCTAGCAGCTCTTTCTCAGTAACTGTATAGTTACGCTGAGCCTCATCGAGTGTTTTGCTGGCGTAGTAAATGACCACAGGTTTCTTGTCATTTTTCTGCCCCAAAACCGCTCCTACAGCGAAGTCGGAAGCATCACACATGATCTCAAAGGGTTGAGACCAATCAGGGGACTGTAGGATCGGGGCTTGGGTGACTCGGTCACGCAGGATTTCAAATGCTTGAGTGCATTCCTTGGAGATTTCGAAGGGAACATCCTTGGAGAGAAGAGTGGTCAGGGGGCGTGCGATTTTTGAAAAATCAGGGATAAATCGTCGATAAAAACCGACATGCCCTAAAAAGGATCGGATGTCCCTGATCGAGCTAGGCATAGGAAGGTGAGAAATCAGATTAACCTTAGCTCGATCCACTTGGATACCTTTCTCCGAAATTGAGTGTCCCAGGACAATTCCCTCAGGCACCATGAAATGGCTCTTTTCCCAGGAAAGAACCAAATTCACGTCGATGCACCGCCTGAGTATCTGGACCAAGTGTTGGAGGCAATCGTCGAATGATGCTCCGAAAACTGAAAAGTCATCCATGAAGACTTCCAGATAATCACCTACCATATCTGAGAATATGGCAAGCATGCATCGCTGAAAAGTAGCGGGTGCATTGCAAAGACCGAAAGGCATCCTTCGGAAAGCGTATGTTCCGAAGGGGCAGGTGAACGTGGTCTTTTCTTGGTCCTCAGGATGGATTGCCACCTGGTTATAACCGGAGTACCCGTCAAGAAAGCAGAAGAACCTATTTCCCGCTAGTTTTTCGAGAATTTGATCAATGAAGGGTAGTGGGAAATGATCCTTCTTCGTGGAGGAATTGAGTCGACGGTAATCTATACAGACTCTCCACGAGTTGGCTAATCGGGTAGGAATGATTTCTCCGGTCTCAGTCGTTATAGTGGTGAGTCCTGCCTTCTTAGGCACGACCTGAATTGGGCTCACCCAACGACTATCGGAGATCGGGTAGATGATCCCAGCATCTAACCACTTGATGATCTCCTTTTTCACGACCTCCTGCAGATTGGGGTTTAAGCGTCTCTGCATTTCACGAGAAGGTCGTGTGCCCTCTTCTGAATAGATATGATGAGTACAATAAGAGGGACTTATTCCAGTCAAATCATCGAGAGTCCATCCGATGGCTCTTCGATGTTGCTGGAGGACAACAATCAGACTGGTTTCCTGTTCAGGACTGAGGTTGGAATTGATGATCACAGGAAGGGTCTGATTAGAACCCAAAAAGATGTATTTCAAATGAGCAGGAAGGGGTTTCAGTTCAAGGATGGGGTTTTCAGCAGCAGCGGGTGGTTCAGTATAGATGTGAGGTTCAAGGGTGGGAGTTACTGGGTTGTTCACATCTGGATTTGACTCCTCTGTTTGCGGGTCAAGATCCTTCTGTGGTTGATGAGGCATACTCAAGTCATTCTGGAGGTGTGATTCATCAACCAAAGTCTTGATGTCACAAATTTGCTCGATGACGCCGCAATTAATTCCTTGTTGGGCCTTAAATATATCAATTTTCAGTGTTTGATCTCCAAACTTAAGCTCTATTTGGCCCTCCTCACAGCTGATGTTGGCTCTAGCAGTAGCCAAGAAAGGTCTCCCTAGAATGATTGGTGTATCCCTAGGGTTCTCAGGTGCATCCATGTCTAAGACTATAAAGTCCACTGGAAAATAGAAATCCCGCACTCTCACGATAACATCCTCGAGAATCCCTTTTGGTGACTTTATAGATCGATCTGCTAATTGTAATGTCACCTCGGTTGGTTTCAGCTCAGATTCTTCCAGATGGTCAAGTAAGGATGTGGGTATCAGATTTATAGATGCACCTAAGTCTAACAATGCTCTATCAAATTGGGTACCACCTATCTTACAGGAGATCAGGGGAGTTCCAGGATCTTTTGCCTTGGGTGGGAGTCTACTAAGGATTACAGAGCTGGCTTGCTCTGACAGAACAATTGGGCTCCCTCCCTTGGTTCGCGGCTTATGCTGGGGTGTACATATATTCTTTAGAAATCGTGCGTAAGCTGGTACGTGGCGGATTGCATCCATCAAGGGGATGTTTATGTGGACCTGCTCAAAGAGCTTGACCAGGTCCTCCTCAGGGGCCACGGGTTTGGTGGTCTTCTTTCCCTTGGTCAGGGCCTCGGGAAACGGGATCTTGGTTGGTTCCTCTAGGATAGGTCCAGGTTGTGGGTCTGGAACAGCGGTACCTTGGATAACTATCCTAGGGTCATGGTTATCAGGCTGGGAGTGGTTTGGATAATGCGGGTCCTGAGTTGTCTTACCACTACGTGTTGTTACAGAATTTAATCCAGCCTGATTTTGGTTTGGGTTTGGTAGGAGGGGTGGCTGCTGCTGAAATCCCGCAGGAGAAGTTGAGGCATCCATCTCGTCTGGAGATGGAGCAGTGGGGGCCTGATAAATCCATTGAGCGTGGCCTAAATTTGGATTCATAACGCGCTTCTGGGTTGGCACGTTATTTGGGTTAGGAAGGGGTTGGGAAGGGAGTGTGCCTGGCTGGCGAGAATTTGCCAACTGGGCCAGTTGAGTTTTAACTTCAGTAAGCTCGTCCTTGTGCTGTTTTTGAATGGCCGCATTCGATTTTTGAATGTCAGCCAGAGTCTGAAGGATTAAGGACATTTGATCTTGATTTGGCCCTGATGGATAAGTAGGGTTGGGCCGAGGCTGAGGCGGCTGGTAGTGATGAGAGGGCTGTGGGCGGGACTGAAAAGGTGGTCTTTGGGTTTGGGGATTTCCCGCCCACTGAAAATTGGGATGGTTTCGCCATCCAGGGTTGTAAGTGTTGGAGAATGGGTCGTTCTGGATGGCGTTGAGGTCCTCGCAGGTCTGAGGAACCTCCTGAGAATCAGGGAAAGGAGGAATGGAGTTTCCCCCGGCTGGTGAAGAAAGGATCGGATGATCTTCCAGTCCAAGAATCAGATGGGGATGGATATGGATCCATCCCAAGGGAGGATCGGTGGAGGATGTTTTGCACAGTCTCCTGTGTGGAAGGAGGTTGTGCAAAGGAGTTACGCGCAGAGGTGGCTCGCTGCAAGTGCTGAGTCAGCTCATCCACCTTCTTTTCAATGATTGAGACCTTGTCCAATCGACTGGCCATTAATTCCAGGTCGACTGATGCGGACAGGTCCTGCGTCTCATGTGCTCCCTTAAGATTCGTCGCTGCGCGGGTATTCGTCCTGTCGAATAATCCCATGGAGTCATTGTTGATGGAGTTCTCGCACATGTTTTCGAGAATCTCCCATACGGTGTCTTCATGTTGACCCATGATGTTTCCTCCGCAGGTTGCATTGACGAAAAGGCGGATGTCCTCACGGAGTCCCTGGTAAAAAGATTGGACTTGTTCCCATTTAGGAACTCCGTGATGGGGGCACTTCCTCATGAGATCCTGAAAACGATCCCATGCCTCATGGAGAGGTTCTCCTGATTGTTGAGTGAAGTGTGTAATCTGATGGCGCAAGGCGTTGGTCCGACCAACGGGAAAGAACTTTTTCAAAAACTCGGATTGAAGTTCTTCCCAAGTGTTGATCGGCCGGGTCTGAGTTTGATACCAATGGGCGGCCTTGTCCATAAGAGAAAAGGAGAACATCTTCATGAGAAGAATATCCCGATTTTGCGCATCTGATCCAAAAGTGTGGGCCAGATGCTTTAGCTGTTTGATGTGCTGGAAGGGATCTTCAGAATTAAGCCCATGGAATTTAGGTATAGCATGAATCATGTTGGGCTTTAGTTCGGAATCAGGTCCTCCAATCGGGATTCTGACTCGAGGCTCAATGGCCACCGCAGCAGGATTGTAGTGGTCCCGCATCATAGGACGCTGTGGTGGGTGCACGAAGTTTTGGAAGAGGTCATTGAGTCGCTGGAGCTGGTGTTCCAGATTATTTTCTTCCTCAACTGGCTGAGCCATGATGGGGGAAGAAGAAGAACTTGGTTCTGAATCAGAAGAGAGAATAATGTGAGGGTGTTGCTGCACAAATACGGGCGTCGAGGCTTGGCCTTGACGAGAGCGAATTTCTAATGGAGGTCTTAAGGGTGGTCTTAGAGACCTCCTTCCGTACATGCACAGTTGGGAGAGGTAAGTTTAGAAGGTGCTGGACCCAATCAAGACACCCAAAAATGTGTTGGGTGACTATAGAGGTGCGGGGCAGATGGACCCCTTGATCAGAAAGATCGTCCACCTGAGAATTACCTGGGCAGCCAGAGAGGGAGAGTCCCGCGAAGACCCCTACACGGTAGAGCGTCCCCACGGGTTACAGGGTTTCCCCCACCCGACCTCTCTTGTCACTGCGGTTCCAGGTAGACCAGAATGGGGATCTTGACCTCTTAAGTCTACCAATTTTAAGATCAGGGTGCTTAAGGTTTCACTTGAACTTTAGTCTTTTTAAGTGCAAAGAGTGACCTAATTTAAGGTTGGTTGACCCAAGGGGTCAACTTTACCTATTGTTTTCTTTAAGAGCTTTTAGGTCCTATCTTTTAGGGTTCAAGTGTTTAGAGAGAGCCAATTATTTAGGATTTTTCTTGTTAATTATTTTCGATCAATGGCTTGGGCACACCTCTTTTGGATCTCCTCAATTCTTGATTAAGGGGTGTGTCTCTACTGAAATCCTAATGTTTGACCTTATGTTGGCTCTACTTGGTCCATTTAACTCTTTGTTGGGCAATTAGGGCTCAAGCAAGAATGTGTTAGCCCTTAAATACCCTTAATATTGTGCAGGAGTGATGAGTTGAAAACATGCAACTCTTTATGGTTACTAAGTATGGAAGGCAGGTTAGCCCTATATTGCTTGTTCTTTTCTTTTCTTCCTCTTTAGAGTTTAGGGGTTAATAGTGAGAGGAAAAATTTACCTGTCTTCGGAGTGGTTGTGTGGTTGCTTGTCTTCTTGAGTTCCTGTAGCTGCACAAAAGAGAGGAGATTATCAGAACTTAAAAGAAACAGGAATGTTTACCTCTAGAATAGCCGTTGCTCCCCGGCAACGGCGCCAAAAAGAAACGTCGCAATTACCGGGTTTGAGGGTTTTGTTATAACGTTGTAGTAAAGCCGGTTATTACCAACATTTCAAATATAAATTTTTTTTACTCGGACAATGAAAGAGTTCCCGAGGTCGAACTCAGGGAGCAAGTCGTATTCTAGAGATATACATGTTTCTTTTACAAAATAAAGAGAGAGGGAAAGAATTTGTTGTGATGTTTTTCTTTCTTTCTCTTTCTTCAGATCTTCTTCTTCTTCTTCCTTGGTTTCTGTCTTGGCCTCTCTTCTTCTTTTTCTGCAGTCTCTTCTGTGAATGTTTCTTCTTCCTTTCTTTCTTCAGATCTCCTTCTTCTTCTTCCTTGGCTGCAGAGCTTCTACCTTCAGCTACTAAGTCTTCCTTTCTTCTTCTTCTGCTTTGGCCGTTGCTCTTCCTTCTTCTTCAGCCTGCCTTCTTTCCTGCTCTGGCTGCTGACTTTCCGTCGTCTGACCCGGTGCTTCGACGACTTAACTATGCATTTGCTACAGTGCAGCTCCTTCTTCTTCGCCTGCACTTCTTCTTCCGCGGGTCTTCTTCTTCTTCTTTGGCCTGCACACTTCAGAGTTTTTCGTCAAGAGGCAAAACATACTCTACCCTCCCCCCCCCGCGTCTCTCTTTCTCTCTGAAACCACTCTTGGGAAAGCTCTCCCAGAGCTACCGGGTAATCGGGTTCGGGTCAGGCCCGGGTCCAGGCCCACCGGCGTGCGTGGTGGGCGAGGAGTGCAGTCAGTCTAAGTCGGGTCGGGTCAGGTCCGCGAGGCGTGAGCGCGGACGAGACCGGGTAACCGGGCGGGTGTAAGGGGACCTCACCCCGTGTACTGAGGCAATGAGGCTAGTGCACGAAATCAATTTAAACAGTGGAACGTGTGTGAGGCTTACCGATGTGGGACTAAACGCAGACCGTTCCTCGCGTGCGCCTGCTGGGAGACCGCGGCTTGGCTTCTGCAGCTGCGGCTTCTATCTGCATAAGTTGCTGGCTGGCTGCCTTCGCACGACGCCCCGTACTCCGCAGCAGCTGGAGACCTGGCGTCCTCAAGCCTGGAGCGCGGGAGAAGCTGCTTTAATGTGCGTCAATGGCGGTCGGACCTCAAAACCTGTCGGACACGAATATGGCCTCGCGGCCTAATCAAACCACTGGGGAACCTTCGCCGTGGCACGGCGAAGGTGAGGAGCTGCGCGGCAGGCCGCAAGGAGGTGTCTGGTGGCAGCCCTGGGTCGGACTGCAACCGGAGGAATGGGTTTGTTCGGGGGAGTGTTACGGAGGTGTGGAGTGGCAGTGGAGGGGTGGGGGATGCTCAGTGTGATGAGGCGGAGGTGCGGTGAGGGTCGGCGAGCCGTGTGGGTTGCTGAGGTGATGGGAACGGCTCGCCGGAGGGTGGTCTGAGGCGAAGGGGGTGAAGGTGGTCAGGGTCGGTAGAGGGCTTAATTGAATAAATTGAAAGCGGGGAAAGAAAGAGGAGGAGAAGGGGAGTAGCTCTAGCTTACTTGCAGGGACGAAGGGGGAGGAACAGGGCGACAGTCGTATCGACTGTCGCCGGAGAAGACGATGCTCAGGGAAAGGGGCGGCGGCGAGCAGAGAGCCGGAGAGGCGCCAGCTGGGTGCGGCGTGGCGCGGGAAGAGCAGGGGAGGAAGTCTCTGCTGCTGGTATTGCGGCAGAGCGAAGAGGTGGAGGGGGAGGAAGCCGCCGGAGCTGGTGAGCGTCTGCCGGAGGAAGAAGAGAAGAAAGTTGGGGATTTTCTCCGTCAGATCTAGGCTGCCCTGGTCGGTGGAGCAGCGGGGGGTATTTATAGGGATGAAACAGGGAGGAAGGCGGAGGGAGACGACGTGTCTCCCTCGCCGGAGAATGGTCGGAACACGAACCCATACCGTCCGTGCGTTCGCACGGCCGGTATGGTGGGCTACAATGACCAGGGGGGTGCTCCTGCAACGGCTGACGACGCAGGGCACCCCCGGTTTACTTGCCAGGTCCCCCACCTCACCCTGCGCGGCGCCATGCTCCGCGCAAGGTCGCCGGAGCATGGTGCTGGCAGGGTTTTGCAGGAGGGACCTGATTGCAAAGAACGAAGGAGAGTTAGGGGCCAAAATGCGAGGGTTCAAAAGTTGAGGGCCAAAGAGTAAATATATGAGGACCAAAGTGTGAAGTCGGTCAAGGAGGTTTCTTCTTAGGCTCAAGTTTTTATACATGACTAATTAGGACCTAAGGAATCTGATGGTGAATTTCATTTTCATATTAAACCTTGTTTGACCGGTCAATTTGCGTAAAAACCCAAATTAAGTTATTAATTGGGCATGGTTCTCAATGTAGGTCAAAATGGGTTCTAAAGGCCAAATTGAAGGTTCTAAACCCTAGAGATTATTTTTCTATGAATTTTAGAGGGTTTATTCTATTTTTACTTTGCCTCGAACCTTGTGAATTGAAGTGGGTTGTTTTAGGGTTACAGATTATCATTTGGTTCCTTGGAAGTGCTGTAGCCCTTGCTAGATCATCTCATCCCACTTTTATTCTTATTAAGCTGTTTTGACCTGTGTTTGGGCCCTGAATTACCCTGTATGCAGTTTATACTGGTAAAATTGCACTTTTACCCCTTATGACTGGTTTTCTTCTCAAACTCAGAATTCTCTGAGTTAAGCCTTTCCTTGAGATATGTAGGAGCTTTTATCCTTTGTATTGGGTCAAAATGAGCTAGTTATGGCTCATGATGAGGTTCTCATCAGTCTCCATACTCTCAGAAGAAAGGCAGGAAAGGTGGTTGGCAACGACATTCTGTTGTCCTGCCTTATCACGAATTTCTAGGTTGAATTCTTGTAGAAGTAAGATCCATTTGATCAACCTAGGCTTCATGTCCTTCAAAAGAAGGTGTTTGATTACTGAGTGATCAGAGTACACAATGATTTGAGAACCTAAAATATAATATCTGAATTTCTCTAATCCAAATACTATTGCTGGCAACTCCTTTTTCATAACAGTGTAGTTGCTTTATGCATGATTGTCTTGCTATCATAGTAAATCACTACAAGATTCTTCTCGATTTTCTGACCTAAAATAGCTCCCACTGCATAGTTAGATGCATCGCACATCATCTTGAATGGTAAGTTCCAGTTAGGAGGTTGTAGGATAAGAGCCTGTGTAACTCTATCTCTCAGTTTATAGAAAGAAGAAATACCCTCCTCATCCATCTCAAAAGTCATGTCTTTTGTGAGGAGGTTCATCAGTGGTTGGGCAATCTTCGAAAAGTTGAGTATAAACCTCCTATAAACTCCAACGTGCCTAAGAAAAGATCGAATGCCCTTAACCGAGTTTGATATAGATAGATTCAAAATCTAATTGATCTTGGCTTCGTCTATTTGGATAACTTGCTTAGACATGAGGTGGCCAAGTACGATGCCCTTAGGGACCATAAAGTGACTCTTTTCCCAATCGATTAGATTTACTTCAATGTAGTGCTTTAAGATCTTTGACAAATTCTCTAAACATGATTCAGAGGTCTCCCCAAAGACTAAAAAATCATCCATAAAAACTTCCATGTAATCACCCACCATCTTGGAAAATATGGCTAGTATACACCTTTGAAAAGTCGCGGGTGCTTTGCAGAGCCCAAATGGCATTCTTCAGAATGCAAATGTCCTGAAGGGGCAAGTGAAAGTCGTTTACTCTTGATCCTCAAGGTAAATAGCTACCTGATTGTATCCAAAGTAACCATCTAAAAGGCAAAACATGTTGCAAGCTAGTTTCTTAAGGATTTGATCGATAAAGGTAGAGGAAAGTGGCCCTTCTTTGTAACGAAATTGAGTTTCCAATAATCGATGCAAACTCGTCACAACTTCACAATTTGTGTGGGAATGGTCTCTCTAAATTCAGTCTTGGTTATGGTAAGCCTGGTCTTTTTAAGCACCACTTGAATTGGACTCACCTAAGGGCTATCTAATATAGGATAAACAATATTTGCATCTTGTCACTTGGTTATTTCTTTCTTTACAACCTCCTTAAGATTAGGATTCAATCTACGTTGTGCATCGTGGGAAGGTTGTGCCCCATCTTCTATATAGATTTGATTAGTACAATAATTGGGGCATATCCTAGTTAGGTCATGAAGAGTCCACCCAATAGCCATCTTATGATCTCATAGTAGTGCAATCAATTTTGTCTCACTTTCTAGAAAGATGTGAATTAATAATCATAGGACATGATTGATCGGGTTCGAGATATACATATTTTAGTGTGTCAGGCAAAGGTTTGAGTTCATTCTTAGGTGTAGATCAACAAGAGAGTCTGGGGTGGGATTCTCAATGGAGAATAGAGGTAAAGATGTGTCAAATGATTCAATCTCATGATTGAGTGTAGAATCCAAGAGTAAAATTTTGTCCTAAGGAATAATTGATTCAAAAGATGATTCAATCAAACCTAGAAAAGTGGTTTCATCCTCAAGAGTTGAAACAAATCTAACTTCAAATTGGAATCGATTCCCTGAGAAGCTTTGAAGATATCGAGTTTTAACGTCTTCTCCCCAAACTTGAGTTCAATCAACCCTAATTCGCAATCAATGTTGGCCTTAGCAGTTGCTAAAAAAGGTCTCCCTAGAATGATTGGGGTATCTCGAATTTGTTCAGGGACATCCATATCTAAGACAATAAAGTCTACAGGGAAATAGAAGTCTTGAACTCTCACTATAACAACTTCTAGTACTCCCCTAGGTGGCTTGATAGATCTATCAGCTAACTGCAAAGTCACATTAGGAGGCTTAAGAGTGTCAACATTGAAATGCTCGATTACCGAAGTAGGAATTAGATTAATAGATACTCCTAAATCGAGGATGGCTCTATCAAAGCAGTGGTCCCCAATAGTACTTGACATGAAAGGAGAACTTGGATCTTTCTTCTTTAAAGGAAGTGAATTTGAGATTATCAAGCTAACTTGCTTGGAATGTACTATAGTGCCTCCCTTCTTTGGCTTATGCTTTGGAGTACATAAGTCCTTGAGAAATCATACATAAGCTAGGATGTGCTTAATAGCATTTAAGAGTGGGATGTCAATGTGAACCTATTTAAACACTTTAATCAAATCCTCATCAATGGTAACAGGTTTCTTTTGTTTCCTAGATTTCTTATTTAGGGCCTTTAGAAAGGGAACTTGAGTTTCCTATCCTACAGGTGTATGAACCTGATCAAAAGAAGTAGTAGGAAAAATAGTAGAATCAGGTGAATCAGCTCTAATCGAAGTAGGAACAGAAGCAATTCTAGTTGTACTAGGGTCCAAAGTGTGTACTCTTGGATTAATGGGGTCCCTAGTTGATGTCCCTCGATGGGTTGTAATAAAGTTCATACCCACATGCAAAGAAGATTGTGAATATGATTGCGAGTTTTGCTGGATAGATGGATTAGGAAGTAAAGGTTGATTCATTTGATTTGTCATAGATTGTTGTTGATGTTGGTGTAAGAATTCAAATTTGGGAGGTATGGAGGGTGGGTTTTGATTCAGATTAGGGTAATGTATAAAATATGCTTGGCCCTAATTGGGATTTTGACCAACTAGGTTGTACCTAGAATTTGGAAGGTTCCTAGGGTTTGGAACTGGCTAAGATGGGAGGGCCCCTGGCTGACGAGACTCAGCCAATGTGAGATTTGTCTCCGTAAATCAGCCAGCTCATCCATACATTGCCTTTGCACTTTAGCAAGAGCCTCAACATTTCTTCACAAGCTTTCGTTCACAGCTCACAAAATCTGATTGAGCAAAGAATCTCTATTCAGCCCCAAGTAATTCTACGTACTTGACTGGGTGGGCCTAGCTTGTGGTTGCTAGAAAGGCAATGCTGGCAGGTTTTGACGGGTCATATTTGGATAGGAGGGTCTTTGATTTTGATCAGACTAAGAGAAGTTGGGGTGGTTTCTCCATCCAAGGTTGTAGGTGTTAGAATAGGGGTTAGATCTTGAATTATACCCCTCAATGGCATGTAGATTGTCAAGATACATCGTGTTTTCTGGAATAGGAGGAAAAAAAGGAAGTGGAGAAAGAGGAGGAAAAGATGGGACAAAGGTCCCTCCTTGGCTTGGAGTGGGAGTCTAAAAATAGCCCAAGGCAGACGAATCTTGTATATCGAGATTATTCACAAACTCCCTCCTCGTAGGAATTTACAAAATGGCTCAAGGCGTAGGATTCATATAGAGTAGAGGTGAAAGATTCTTCATTGAGTTACGAACCTCTTCTAGGAGGTTCACCACTATGTTGACCTTATCCAGCTTCTCTACTATAATTTCCAAGTCTCGTGAACTGGATTGACCTGTGATCTCATGGGTGCTTTTCATATTCATGCTTCCTCTGCTAAACTGGCTCATAGAGGCATTGTTGATTGAGTTCTCCACCATTCCCTCAAAGAATTCATGGCAAGATCCCTCATCCCAATTAAGAAAATTCCCTCCACAGGAAGTGTCCACGAGATTCCGTTTGCTATCTTGTAAATTGTAGTAAAAGATATGCATGAGTTGCCAATGTGGGATATTGTGGTGTAGGCATTTTCTAAGCAGATCGTGAAAGCGTTCCCATATTCATGTATAGGTTCTCCTTGATTTTGAGAAAATGTAGTGATAGCTTGCCTAAGTGCATTTGTACGACCTATAGGAAAGAATTTCTTTAGAAATGTTGATTCAAGTTCAGCCCAAGAAGTGATAGGTCGTGTGGTCATTCAATACCAGTAGGTGGCTGATAAATGCTAATTTATCATCATTCCTGTACTCTAAAATAGGCCTAGCTCTTAGGTTTTTAACTCTGCAAATGGGTTCTGGGTTGTATTTTAGACATTCACCTAGGTTAGGCATCCATTGCATTTTGTTGTCTTTTTAATACATTTACTTGAGTGTTAGGTGAAGTCCATGCTGGTGGACTAAATTAGAGCCTAAGTACCTCATTATTGGAATGAAAATGTAATTTGAATCATGCATTGCATGGATAAAATTAATAAAGCTGTAGAGTTATCATTCCATGCATGGCATCAATTTTTCCATCTTAATCAATTAAATTCAGGTCATTTTGGAAAGGGCAATCTGGATGGAATCATAACTCAATTTGGAATGCCATTTTCAAAGATTTAATTTGTCACATGTAACAAAGGAAAGAACTCTTCAATTCCCATCTCCAATTTTGGGAAGGAGATGACTCTCTCCCAATTAGAATCTTCCCCATAGAGGTTTTGGAAGCCACATACAAGAGGAAAGGAAAGAAAGAAAAAGAAAATAAATAAAGAGAGCCTTCATTATTTTTCTTCCCCTCTCTCTCACTCCCTCAAATCTCTCTCTTTGATTTTCTCTCTTCATAAACAGGAGGATGACCAAACATGGGGAGGATCATCTCCCTCCTCACGAGGAGGAGAGCCCCCCTCTCCACATCCTCTCCTTACCGAACCACCACCATGTCTCACCCTCGACCACGCTCCATCCTCTCCAGAGATTGTGATAAACTACGTCACCACGACGTCGTCCACCACTGCGAGTCGTTCATGACCTCGACCACAACTTCCCACCATTGTGCGCCCCAACCACATCACCATGAACCACCACCATGGTCGGCGGCGATAGTGTCAACACCACCACCGTGATCCATCTAGAAGTCTTTATGGATGACTTCTCTGTATTTGGAGATTCTTTTGATCTTTGTCTTAGAAATTTGGAAAGAACTCTCCAAAAATGCATATAAGTTAACCTGGTCCTCAGTTGGGAAAAAAAGTCACTTCATGGTCCAGGAAGGAATTGTCTTGGGCCATGTCATTTCCAAAAAAGGAATTGCAGTAGAACAAGCTAAAATTGATGCTATCTATAAGCTCCTACTTCCCACTTCTGTAAAATATATCCGATCTGTTTTGGGGCATGTTGGATTTTACCACCATTTCATTAAAATTTTTTCCAAATCTCCAAGCCCTTAAGTCAATTACTTATAAAAGACTAGCCTTTTGACTTCAATGCCCAATGCCTGGAGAGTTTTAATCAACTGAAGAAGGATGTCACAGAGGCACCAATTTTACAGGGACCTGGCTAGAATTGTCCCTTTGAATTAATGACTTATGCCTCTGATTTTGCTATGGGGGTTGTTCAAGGGCAAAGAATTAACAAGAACGCCATTGTGATCTACTATGCTAGCAAAACACTTGGTGATGCACAATAAAATTACATAGTTATTGAAAAACAACTTCTTGCCATTGTCTTTGCCTTAGAAAAATTTTGCTCTTATATGTTGGGGTCACATATCATAGTATACACCAACCACTCAGCACTTAAATATCTACTGAACAAGAAGGATGCAAAACCTCACCTTATTCGTTGGATCCTGCTGCTTTAGGAATTTGACCTGGAAATCAAGGATAAGGAAGGATCGTAAATGTAGTGGCCGATCATCTCTCCCGTCTTATGACGAATGATATGTTGACCCCTCCTGATAAATTCCTTGATAAGACAATCTTAGCTGCCAATACCCTCCCTTTGTTTGCACCTATTGCAAGCTACTTAGCAATAGAATAGATCCCCTTTGATTGGACAAAAAAAGGGATAAGTTCTTTGCTGACATTAAATATTATTTTTGAAAAGAGCCTAACCTTTTCCACATTTGTGTCGATCAAGTCATTAGATGATGTGTCCCTGATTCAGAAATTCATGATATTCTGACACATTGTCACTGATGTGTATACATCTAAATAGCCTAAAATGTCTATTTATGCATGTTTTTAGTATTGTAGAAGTATGATGCATTGTAAATATTGCATAACATGCATCATTATGCATTTAGGTCAAATTGTACAAATTGCATGGTAATTTGCTCTTTTTGGTGGCTAGGGATAGGGGGATATTTAATTGGGGCCCTAGATTAAAGATCCAACTGTACGAATCTAATTAGGGCGACGATTGGAGTTCAACGACTCCAAGATCGCCCTGATTGGATCTCCGTAGCATCAAATGCAATTTAAGAAAAATCTAAGACCAAGGGGCTAGGTGGTGTAAATCTGTACCTCAAACAACAAATACAACCACACGAATGGGTTTGGATCGACAATCGTAGCCCAACGACGTGAAAATCGGTCCAATCTGACATCCATGGCACCATCTAGAAGACAAAGAAGTTGGACGATCATGATGGCACCACGTGGTGCCATCTCAGCTACCCAAATCGCCCAAGGCTTGCCGTTGCTCTCTTTCTCTCCTCAACTGGCCATCAGATCTGGGCCATCGGATCTTGATCCAATGACCATGAGCACGTGAGCCTTAGATGTAAATGCACCTTAAAGGGAGGCTTGGTGTAGTGGTCTCACACCCATGGGCGAGACAGAGGTCGTGGGGTCGAGCCCTCGCGAGCCTCAAATCTGAGCACATGTGCTGGAGCGGTGAAATTGCACACTGGATCACGATCAGAAGGCGGGCAAGGTGGTGACGTGGCATGATGGATGCATGCGATTCACGCACGTGTAATCAGACTCGCCGCTGCACGCGTAGGCACGCGATGAAGGCACGAGTGCGGATGCATCCTAGGCAGTCCGATCTCATGATCAGATGGCTGAGGTTGTCTGAACGTGATGCGTGCATTGAAGCAAAGGAATAGGAAGAGGTGGGGACATGCATGAATCTACACCCACGTTCAACCTTTAGTGATGTTTATATCCGTCACTAAAGGCTGATGCATTTAATCTTCTAAGCCTTAACCTCTACACCTATAAAAGGGCCTATGCCCACAACATTTTCCTCATCCCTTCCTTCATCTCTCTCTCTCCAAAGCTCTAAAGAAGCTTGTCCCAAACCCAGGATGCTCTACTAAAGTAAAAATCAAAATTTTGTCCACTTCTCACCTCGTTCATGGAGCACATGTGGTCGTCTTCTCGCCCCCGTTCCAGAAGTGGATCCCATGACAACGATGCCCTGTCTTGCCCCTGGTTCATTCTACTTCACTCTCCATCCTCCATCTTTGCTCTTCTTCTTCTAGGCTTCGCCCGTTCGACTCATCCTCCAAGCAGCTGTCGAGGAGGATAATTTCTCACCTCTCTTCTCTTTATCGCTTTCTAGGTTAGATTTCCCACTTTCTAATGGTAATTGTATGACATTATCATTTATATAAAATTGTTCTCTTTCTCGCTCTTTTTCTAGTGTTAATATTGCAAGTAGAATAGAATCATTATAATTATCTCATCTTTAAACAAAAATTACAAAAAAATATAATTATGGATTTCGAATCGACGTAGCCTCCCTCTGTTCGACCCAAAACTCCTTTTCAGTTTCGGTAAAAATTATTTGATTGTTTGGATTTTCTTGCAAATTACACTATGACAACAGGTTTTCAAAACTCAAATCTTTTTGCAATGAAATGTTGAACATCATTTTGGCGCCGTTGCCAGGGAAGCAACAGATCTCGATTTATTTTCCGCATTCCAGGCAATTAATTGCTTTCTAACTCTCTTTTATTTCTTCTCTATTGTCTTACAAGTACCCCAATTAGGAATCTTCAAGCGGTAGAAAGGAGTAAAGTGCAGTTGAAAACAACTATAAGTGCTCCACCATTCTTTTCCCCTCCATAGACTTCATTCCATCACCCTAATTTAAACCCTAATTAACCTAGTTGTTCTCATAAACCCTAGGATTAGTTCGTTGCTTTGATTTCCACCTCCACCCACCTCACCCCTGCTTTCAAAAGAAAAATCTAAAAAAAATCCACAGAGGTACACAACCTCTTCTGACTCCTCATACTTAACCGGTATCCTGATCTTTGGAACTGGTACACACAACCAAACACATAATTGAGTAGAAATTAGATTAGGTAATCATTTGTGTGCCTAACTCAGTGGTGCATTAAGGCCAATTGCTTGACTTTTTTAGGCCGCATCACTTCATATAAAAACAACTCATCAAGTAGCTTGCTCATTAGGGTCAACAATTAAGGTCAACACTAGGCACTCCACATTATTTTGATTTCAAAGGAAAATAACTTTACTCATGTTTGCAAATCTTGGTGTGCCTCCTGAATTTGATTGAAATCACCCTAATTCAAACCCTAAAAGCTACTTAAATGTTAATGAGCACGAGAGAGGAGATTTTAAATATGCGTTCGTTGTAGTAAAGCCTCAAATGCTCGAAAATAGATGAAATTTATAACTCAGAATCTTAAAGGAGTCCGAGGTAGAACACAAGGAGCAACTGTGGAATTTATAAAATTAATCTCATGCAGAATAAATGAGAACAATTAATTGAGCATTCAAATAGATATTCAATGAATAATAACCTGTCACATTAGTTATTCAATGAAATCCAATGTATCTAGAGACAAGAAGAATAGAGAGAAGCTAAAAAGTGGTGATTTAGATCACCAATTAGATCTCTATGTAAGCAAGCATCTCATAATCAATTTAATCAAATGTTAACTTAATGGTTAAATCATTCAATAGTGCCAGAACTCAAGATCAGACAACAGATGTGTCAATCAGACACCTTAACAGAAGGCTAGCACACACCTTCTCTTCTTCTTCTTCAGAGTCTTCTCTTTTTCTTTAGCTTCCCTTCTCTCCATCTCTTCTTATTCTTCAGACCTTCTCTTTCACAAGCACAAGGGAGCCAACTCCTTCAGCGACTAAGTGTCACACAAAGCATAAGACAAAGAGAGCAAAACCCTCCTTCGCTCTCTCACAATTTCTTCTCTTCTTCTCTCCTTCTCTCTTACAGACCTAGCATAGTCAGATCCAGATACTCGGGTAAACGGGTCTCAAACAGTATCCAGGGTCACCGGCGTGGGTAATGACTGAGGAGTGAGGATAGGTCGGGTAATCAGGTAAAGGGGTGTGAGGGACCCAACCCCTTAGTGACTGGGTGTAGGGTCGCTGGCATAAAATCCTTTTATCCCACAACCGCTACTCCTAATCCCATGATGTGGGACTTTCTTTCATGTGCTTCCTTTATAGTAGTAGCAATAGGTGGTTCATCCAATTGTGAGTGGAGACGAGGCTAGCTGCATCAATTGGTAGCCTGGGTGTGTACCTGGGACAACTTTGCGTGACCTGGGAGAGGATTTGGTGAAGAACACAGCCAAAGCTTGAAGAACACGGTCGGAGACGATGGCGGCACGGCGAGCAGCAGCGAACACCTGAAAAACACATGTACGACCTCTCAGCCCAATTAAAACATCTCAGGAGGATCGTTGTAAGGCATGCAAGGTGGTGGCAGTGTCCATGGGGTATTTGGATGTGTATTGTGGTCAGGCAAGTTTGGAGAGGGTGTGCATATGTGGGTGTGTTCAGGGGCGTGATTGAGGTGGTAATCCCCTCAATTTCTTGAGGGCTTTGGTGGGGGTAGATGAGGCAGAGGTTATGAAGGTGTTGGCAAGGCATTTGCTGGCTTGTGGCATCGGGGAAGCCTCGCCAGAGGTGCGGCCAGACATGAAGAAGATAAAGGGCGAATGGTGGTGTCATGGGTTGAATTGAGGGATTAAAGGGAGGAAAACGAAGTAGAGGGAGATGGAAACCTAACTAACATAATCAAATGGATGAAAGGGGAGGAAGGTGCCAGTTATGGTATGGCCAGCGTCGGAGAAGGAAGGACCTCCGATGGGGGAGAACGACGAGGAAGACAGAGGACGGAGATGCCTACTAATATTGCAAGACACGAAAGAGCTTGAGGAAGAGGAACTAGCTGGCTATTGTCTATGGCAGATGACGAAGAAGGTGGATAGAAAAGCTCACTGAAGCTTGCAGAGAGTTCAGTCGGAGAGTGGAGAAGAAGGTGGAATTCGGTCCAAAACCAAGCTAGTGAGGTAAGGAAGTCGATGAAGAACTTTTATTGGGCATTAGACAAGCTTGGAAACAAGCTTGAAAGCTTGAGAAATCAGGGATTGGGATTCAAAACTTCCAAGAGTTCGCATGAGCTTTGGAGCATGAATTGGAAGGTGAGATCAGGTTTAGATTGACGGGGATTTCTTCAGGAGTTCCCCTTACAATTTTGGAAGGGTTTGGGTGTGAAATAAGGGAGAAATCCCAGATGGAAGCTTGACTACAAGGTGTGCTCATATGGCAATGGAAAAAGGGGCCTCTTGGTGAAGGTGATGATAAACTTAGGGGGTGAAGGTAATAGATTTCGAAAGCTAAGGGGCTATTTGATAGAAAAAGAGTCAGATTGGATCTAAATGCAAACTAGGTCAAGATCGACTCTGATTGGACCCAAATTTTGGTATAAACCCAATTTGGTCCTAAGGAATCTGATGGTGAAGTAAAATTTTGGTTTTGACCAAGTTTAATTGGATAATTTACGTAAAAACCCAAATTAGGGTAACTTTCTATCTAAGACTCTATTTAAGGTCAAAATGGGTTCAGATGGTCAAATCAAGGGTACCAAACCTCATGGAGTATTTTTCTATGAATTTTAGAAGGTTTAGATGGAATTTATCCTAATCAGAACCTCTATTAATTAAGCAGATCTGAAATTAGGGTTTCGAGAAATGTGTTAGTTCTCAAGGTGCGTGAAAACCCATATCTGTCTGTATAGACCCTCTTATTAGTCATTAATGAACATTTAACCTTTAGTTAACACCTGGGAAACCCTGTAATTATTCTGCATTCATAATATGCTATTAAAGCTGCAGATTTATCCCTATTTTAACGTACTCTTCTCAGAAAGGATATGCAATGAATTGTGACACTCCGTCGATTATGTAGGAGTATTTATCTCTTGATTGTGACAAATTAAAGCTAGTTATGGCTCTTGATGATGTTATCATCATACCCCCATGCCTAACTTTTGCTAGTCCCTTAGCAAACTCTTATTGAAAGAACTAGAGTTCTAAACCATGCATGGAAGTTTTGATGCCTGATTCTTATTACTCTTTAGACATTAGGTCAGAATGCTAATAGTAGGCCTAGAGGTACTCAAGTATCAATCAAGATCCAAACCTGACTAGCTTCAGCTTGAGTCTGCCACGAAGGTTTCTAAGGCCCGCAAAGGCTGGCCAGAGGTTCGTTGAACCTAGCAGCTAAAGCATCCGTGCATGAAAGTAATAGGTCCAGGTTAAGTTTACCAGTGCACTTTTGTAAGAGAGATAGAAGGATCTTTATTTGTAGATTTTTCTCTCTTTTCTTTTTATTTTTCCCTAAATCTAACCTCGAATTGGCCTTAAACACAGTCTGTATTAGATTCCTTGTCCGCACGATCAATCCTCGAAGGGTCCCTGGCTTTTGATGTTTCAATATAACATTGCCCTTGGCAACCCTTAGAACCCTGGCTTTCAACACTTCGGGATATGCCGCCCATGGCATTCTGTAGCTAAATTTAGGCCCTGGCAATCGACATTTCATGATAATCCCACCCATAGCACCTGAACCAGCATAAGGTGTTACATGCTCCCGATGGGATATTTAGATATCCTAGGAGACAAGCACCGAGGAACGATATGTTATTACGCATCTTCGAGGGGAATTTCCCACCTCTCCACGTAGGGAACTCGCCCAATCAACTTATGTTGTTGAGATACTCCTAAGCTTAGATCTTTGAGATGGTCTTTCATAATAGAACATTTTTGGCATATTTTTTCTTTATTAAGCACGCTGAACCAGACTAGGTGTGTGATTTTTGGTGCTTAGGTTACCAAGTCCCGCAAACCAAAGGCCAGTTAACGGGGCCGAATAATCCCTAAGCCTTAGACCAAATACATCAGCTTCGCATTTTCCTCAACCTCTTGAGGACTAATCTAGACCTTAACGGATACGTGAATGTTTAAGCCCTAAAACAAGCCCAAGAGGCCTAAGATCAACTCTCATAATAATCTCTTTCTCTCTTTGTCATCTCAGGATTTGATTTTTTTTATTTTGATTAGGTCTAGAACTTAAGCACTTTCATAATCAAGTGCTAATGACTATCATTTTTGTTCTTGCTTTTGCTCCTTTTTGACATTTTGAATTATTACCTCTTTTCCTCCTCATGAATGATATGCAATCAATTCTCAAAAATTTCCTCCCCTTTCTCTAATTTTTTTGTTCTTTTTTTTTCAATTTTTTTTATTTTTATCATTTTTTAATATGTATTTTTTTGTGAGAACCCCTTAGAGAAATGAATTTCCATATGTCTGCAGCTTAACACCCCCTATGCCTAAGTTTTGCAATGTCCTCATTGTAAATCGGAGGGTACTGAATCAGTTGGGTTCAAGGATTAGAACAGAATCAAAGGGTGGGTGAAGGTGTCGGGATGACTATTGTGAACGATTTCAAGCTTTGGTACAAGTACCAAAGGTGGAGTTAGCTATTCTAATGTTGAACTCAAAATTGCACTAAGAGTGTAGCTCAAAAGATGATCAGAGGGGTCTCAGGTTTTTGAAATGATGGGTTGCCTCCCGTTAAGCGCTAAATTCAATGCCTTCAGTTGAGCAGAAGGTGGTCAAGGAGAAGGGGTGGTCAAATCAAATGAGTTTTATAAAACAAGCACCTTGATTAATAGCCTGATTGATCCAACTAGGTACTTGTTCAAATCAAAAGGCTGATGATGTAGCCCAAACCCAATCAGTCTAGTGGGTTGATGGATGTCAATCAGTAGATGTGGAGCCCACCCGATGCTTTGAGGCTCAAATAGATATGGAAATGAAAATCTAGGTTTTGATTGAGTCGATTCAACCTGGTCAGAGTAGGGATCTTCAAAAGAAAATGGATCTGAAAAGGATATAGGATACAAGTCAGATAAGAAAAGGATAGGAAGTGATTATCGGTCTGATCAATGTTCGAAACCCGATCAAAAGATGGAGGAGAATCATATGCAACCGGATCAGAGAGAGGTGAATCAAAGTAGAGGTTGATTCTGGTGGTGGGTTGGGGTTGCAATTGGGTTTCACAAGGCTCTGTGTGTGGATTAGAAGATTTGGCTTCTATGAGATCTATGTGTTGAGGGATCCTCTAAGGAAGATTCAAAGGTAGGCTCATCTAGAGGGTCCTCATGATGCTCATCAAAATCAAAGGTAAATTGTTGGAGAGTGCTTATTGAAAGAGCAAACTTCGTTTTAGATAAAAACTTTAACATTAAATGACGTGTCGTTGTATTTAATCATGTGGTAGAAAATATCTTTTCAAAACATTTAATATTCAAAATCTAACCACAAAAATAGTTAGGTCGTCTCCACAGGGAGGAATCAGCTTATTGAACTAGTGAGTGGTGCCTTGTTTATTTAGGAATCTCAACGGGTGTGCATATTAACTAGTGCACTCATTGCCCTCATAAATTCTCAATCTAGATAATTAATCAAGAGCATAGGTGTGCACATGCAAAATCACCACCATGGAAATACGTGAATTATGATCTTGGTACTAACAACCACCGTCAATAATAATTAAAACAGAGCCCACTCCCTATAACCAATACCCCATACTCTATTATTCATGAGAATAATTCAACTATCCGTAATTCAAATAGACAGGAGGGATATTCATGCAAATTTGCCATAATATAATAATTAGACAAATATCACAATAGTGTTTTCCATAATGGCATTTAGCATAAATTTTAATTCAAGCTTTATTGTAGAGAAACAGGGGAAAAGCTCCCCTTGCTCGCACATGGAGGAGAAGGCATGGCTGGACGCGCAGTGCTCGAAGGAGATCAGCAGGGATGCAAGCTTCGCGTTGGTGGTCATGGCATCGACAGAGGTGGCTGGAGTTGTCATTGACAACGAGGAGATGATGGCTAACGGTGTCTTTTGCGTGCATGCTCGTGGACTGCGAGAAGGGCTACCGCAGGAGTGGGCGGCCTTGTGAGGGCAAGGTGAGGTCGATGGCATTGACGGAATGAAGTTTCATCATCGGGAGTGACAGCTGCGTGGAAGGAGGCGATGTCGATGAAGGGTTATTTCTATTGAAGTAACAGGGGGTGGGGGCTGTTGGAAGGAAAGGATGTAGAAGAAGAGGAAGATGATTGGTGGACGCAGGTGGCGGTGAGGAGCATGTGGTGTTGATGGCGTTGGTGGTTGGCGGCGAGGGGATGACGACAGCTGTTGAGGTGGTGGTGCAGGTGGGAGAGCAGCAGTGGAATGAGGTTGAAAATGGAGAAGATGAATAGTGGATGAAGAAGCTGGCTGATGGAGTGGGTTGATGGGCATGCACATGCTTTCACCGTGCGTGCCCAGAGTTGATGAAAGGCAACGAGGGAGTTTGCTTAGGGCCACAGTGCTCACTGAAGTTCACGGTGCACGCCTGTTGCACGGTGGAGGAGGAAGAAGAAGGCCCCGCCAGGGGGAGAAGGAAGATGATGATGAAGCCCTAGAGAAGATGATCCTTTCCTTTAAAAACAAAGGCCCGCCTATTTGTTTCCTCCACCACAAGTTCTCCAACCACTTGCGAATATCACGAGTGGTTGGAACAGTAAGATCTGCCTGACAAAATCTCCCTCAGACGTCTGATCAACATGCCAGACATCTTAAAAGTGTGGTCATCAGCGAGTTCATGATGGCGGTTCCCAGTCATCTGACCTTATCTCTAGACATTTTATAGATGCAAAAATGGACGTCTAAACTCTTCCACCTAGCCTGCATCCATCAAATCAATTATGTTACCATCACATGTTATTAAATGTAAAATTGATGCATACAATTATATGCATACTAAGGTGAATTGCCATATAACTCCTAATTAATTAACAACTAAGAATAACTAATAAAAGAGTACTTAGACCAAATAATGATCCACTAAAGTGGACTTATCACTTATAGGATCATGGAAATCTGAGTCAAAAGATTCGAATTCTGGATTGCATACACTTTTGGCACTTACTATTTCTGATTCCTGAAGATCATAAAAGAATGATTCCATCTTAATGGAACATGATTTTGAATCAATGATCTTGAGATCATGGACCTCAGAGTCAGAGTTAAAGAACGGATCATGGATACTGAGGTCGTAAATTGGTTTGCAATCACCAGGAAATAATGGCTCTCCAAAATTAGTGTATGATTCAAAATCATTGAAGAATTTGTGAAGATTGGTTTCTGAACCTAATTCCATATTGGGATTTCCACCATAGAATGAATCAAGATGTGTAGAATCAGCAACCTGACTGGGATCTAACCTAATTTTAATTCTGAGCTCAAAGAGGCATCCTTATTAGGCATGCACTCAGGTTCTTGGTTCCTAGGATAGACCAAATCACATCCCAACTCTTCCAACCCCTCAGTTTCTATTTCACAAATTGGTTTGACTTTCAAGAAATCAATATGTATCTCTAAGGCGTTTTAAGAGGTGTAATCATCAAATATAGGCTGACGTGTTACGGACGCGTTTATTTAACTAGGTCATTGTAGCTTCGCACTCGGAACGTCAGTTTTAAATATAAGAATGGACGTGAGTTTGAGTGTCAAACACAGGGAGGCATGAAAGCGAGTTTTTTTATCACTTAGTTGTCATGGAAATGGCAAGTTTTTTGCTTACGTGCAAGAAAATGCAAGAGAGAAAAGCGAGAGAGAGAGAAAGAGAGAGAGAGAGTCGGGTTAGAATCTTTTTCTCATAGAGTTCATGCAAATCACGATGAGAGAAAACTAGATAAAAGGAGAGCCAACATAATTCAACATGCAACTTTAGTTTTCATAAATACAACAATAGACAAATGCTTCAATAAAAGTAAAGTAATGCTAGGATAAAGAGAGAGAGAAAGAGAAAGGAGACGGCGAAGCAGCCACGGCGGTGGAGGAGGGTTCCATCGGCGGCTTGTCGACTCTAACGAGTACAAAAAGGTGCTAAAGGTAGCTAGGAGTAAGGTAGAAGGCTTGCAAGTGTAATGAATGCTTTACATGGGTAGTTGGAGGGGGTTTATATAGGAAGAAGGGGTTTCTAATTTAGGTAGGGGCTTTAGTGACGTTCCGAACGTCGCTAAAACCATGCCAAAGGCATCGGTGTAGACCCTTGCCCGCTAGTCCAATGTGCGCACCTGCTCTTCTTTTCCTTCGCGATCCATGTGCGTGCCTTGAGGACTATCCGATCGAAGATCGGAGGTTGAGATTGCGCGAAGGGCGTGCTCGTGGATCGCGCTTGCGTTATTGCGCGTGTATGGAATGAACGCTCGTGGTTGCACTGTGTGCCTTCATCCGCTCCATCCGCGTGTGAATCAACGGCTAAATTTTAATTACGCGTGTGGACGTGAGCAATTGCGGTTCGAACGTGCATGCCTGGTGTGCAAGGAGGGTCGCTGACCGCTACGGCATGCGCGTGAGATGGTTGCGCTTTCCGTTAAACCTTAGTCATCCAATGGGAGATCGAATGACTGTGGTTTGCTCCTGCGTGATGAAGCGGTGCTGTGAGCGAGCGGGGCATCTGCTGAGATCCATTCTCAGTAGTCTGATCGAAGATCAGATGGCTGAGATTCATCCTACGGTTGATGGAGGAGGTGGGGCGGTGGCTGGCGTGCGTCGATCTTGTGCCACGTGGTAGTTCTATGGTCGTTGATCATCAGAACAACGGTCACAACTTCTTGGGCCAATTGTGGGAGCTCCAGATGTCAGATTTGGTCAATTTTGAATCCGTTGGACTCCGTTCGTCATTCTGAATCCATTTGTGAGGTCCGATTGCTCATCTGAGGCCTGTTTTGACACAAACTTGTACAAATGGCCATTAACATTGAATTATAAGCAATCTCAATGTGTGATGCATGTAATGCTCCCATGCCCATTTATGATGTGTTATTTATGCATGTTATTCTTAAGAGAAACTCCGATTGGCAGAATTATCACCATAAAATGTAGCGTTATCATACCCCCATGCTTACTCCTTGCTAGTCCCTAGCAAGGTTCATCCTAGTCGTTATTCTTAGTCAGAATTCAAGAATTGATCACTTAGACATTTTATTACTTGTCAACAAGAGGAAATATACTAAGATCATGATCTACAGAGACTAAATAGTTCCCAGGTGTCTGCCAAAATGTGAATCGCCCGAATCCTTGCATTAAGGCATATATATATTTTTTTATTTTTCATCTTTTCTCATTTTCTTCGATTTTTGGAGTTGAGAGTGTGTTGGTAACTTTTTACGGCTACCGAACCCACCCAAAACTTGAAAAAAACTTTAAGTGCTAAGCATCTTGGTGTAAAGATCGTGATAGACTCACTCAATGGTAATTCAAACAGACTTCATGTTTCTACGCCCCTAGGTGACCAAAAAAGGAAGTGTTTGCCCGAAGTTGTATCTATCCGATCTGTAGCTTTCTCCCTACTTTTATTTTATTTGGGGTCAACACAAGGGTGTTTCCATAGTATATCTCCTCGGATTGCTCTACTTCCCCGCTTCTTCCTTAAGTGTTTGGATCTTTTTATGCATTTAGTGAGTTGTGCTCTGGACAACCGGCCAATGGGCTATTACCCATGACCACTTGCCAGTCATACTCATGTGGTGAAGTGTGGCTTATTTTATTCTTTTTTCTTATTTTCTATTTTTTATTTTTTTTCTTCTTTCTCTCTTGATTTTTTTTATTTTTTTGTTTAGTAGGTGGCTTCCCTGATCTTAAATTTACCTAGAGGAAATAAGAAGAAAGTGGTCTTGTGGTTGGGCTCTGGACAACACGGCCAATGGCTGTTACTCACGACAACTTGCTAGCCATACCACCCTAGAAGGTTCATTGGCTATCTAATATTTGTCAGAATCTCCGAGGAGTGAGTCAGTGCAAAAATGTGTGCAGATGTTTAAAGTAAAAGTCCCTCCGAGTCAAAGGGCGGGTTGATAAGTCGTATACTTATCACTCTATTTTATTGGTGGATTAAAATAAATTATGGTTGCGAGGATTCGAAGCTAAATCCATATTTTAACGGACACCAGGGCTGATTAAGCCTAAAGGCTTGAAAAGTCTAAGTGTTCAGGTTCTTTTCGTATTATTTCCCACTGTTGACCAGTTCCTAATGCCTAAGTTTTTCTTCCTAAATTCATCATTTTTTTTTAATTTTATTTTATTCAGACCGATAAAATGAACTCAGAACATGCAAATTACCACCCCCCCATGCTTAAGTTGGACAATGTCCCCATTGACAAATAAATTGATGTAATGGGGGTTCAGAAAGAAATCACCTGAGTAATGCAGTATACCTAATCAGTCTGAATCTTCTGGGTTGCCTCCCTGGAAGCGCTGAGTTTAATGCCTCTAGTTGGGCGATGCTTCATGTCAACCCTCAATGAGGGTGACAACCTTTTTTGGGGCAACCTGGTTAAGGAAGTGCTTCAATCTCTGACTGTTTACCATGAAGGTGTGCCCATTATTCGGATCTGCAATTTCAACCGCCCCATTGAAAAAAAGTTTGACCACCCGATACGGTCCTGTCCACTTGGATCTAAGCTTCCTGGGAAAGAGTTTGAGTTGAGCGTCAAAAAGCCAGACTTGCTAGTTGGGCTTGAAGGTCTTTCTATGGATAAGTCGATCGTGGACGGCTTTCATCTTTTTCTTGTAAAGTCGATTATTCTCAAAGGCATCTTGACGAATTTCCTTGAGCTTGGAGAGTTGGAGAGTCCTCTATGCACCAACTAACTGAGAATCCACGTTACATTGCTTAACGGCCTGGTAAGCCCAATGTTCCAACTCGACAGGAAGGTGGCAAGCTTTGCCAAAGACCAAGCGATAAGGCAACATGCCTATCGGGGTCTTGAAAGCAGTCCTGTATGCCCACAGGGCATCATCTAGTCGTTTGGACCAATCCTTCCTGTCAGGTCTCACGGTCTTTTGCAGAATATTCTTGATTTTCCTGTTGGAGACCTTAGCCTACTGATAAATGCCAGTTTATCATCATTCTTATGCATTAAAACAAACCTAGCTCTTAGGATTTTACTCCGCAAAGGGGTTTTTGGGCTGCATTTAGGCATAAATTAGGTTAGGCATGCATTGCATTTTTTTATTATCTTTTTGATATGTTTTTGTGAGTGTTAGGGATGAACAGATATACAGATCCCTAAAACCTTAGCACTCAAGAAGGAAAATGGTGAAGGAGAAGCTCAGACTAGCTGGAACTCATCTTGATCCAGCTCACCATAGCTGGAACCTAGCTCACTTGAACTAGGGTTAGCTCATCCCAGCTCCATTCAACTAATCTCAGCTGAATGGCAACTCAAGAGAGTTCATCTTAGCTCACCCTAGCTCAGGTCAGCTCAGATCCAGCTCAACTTAGTTGAGTCTAGCACATCTTAGCTCTCACTAGTCCACAGGGAGCTCTAGCTAGCTCCGCTGAGTTGACAGGAGTTCACCCTAGCTCAGATCCAGCTACATCCAGCTCCACTCAACTCCAGCCAGCTGAAGAAGAACTCATCCTAGCTCAGGAAGCTCAAGTCCAGCTCCCGGGGACCCAACTTAGCTCAGGCCAATTGAGCTAAGCTACCTTAGCTGTCTCAACCAGCTCAATCCTCCCTGGGAGCACCAGACCCAACTCACCTCAGCTCCTTTCAATAGAAGCCATCTCACTTTAGCTTGGCTGAGTAGCTAGCAAAGAACTAGCAAGCTAAGCCAGCGAGAGTAGCCCCATGTTGATCTCTTCAGCGGCTACCTCTCCACTTCAGCTCCAGATTCTTCAGAACCAGCTCCTCCCTCTAAACCCTAGCTCCAACACCTCCTCCTCTACTCCTCCATTAGCTAAGATATCTTAGCTTAGCTTAGCTTAGCTATGCTCCAACTTCCTTGGCTTGTACCACCCCAAAAAAACCCACCTAACAACTCCACCTAACTAGCTCCACCTAAGCTCCACATAAGCTAACCTACTTGGCGCCAACCTAGCCTACCCACCACCTCCAAAAGGCACCTAAAAGTGGCGCCAAAACCACCCTAACTACCCCCTTGTTGGCACCACTTTTCCCTCCAAAAATCCCCTTCATCTCCACCACACATCTCCCCTTAAACCCGTCTCCACCCTCCACATAACCCCTCCTTCTAGAACCTTTCTTGGCACCACCTAAGACCCCGTTCTAGAAGCTATTTTGGTGCCAACTTCAAGGGGTGTCACCACCCATAACCACCCCCTAGGAGTCCCTTGGGTTGGCGCCAAATGCCCTTAGCCATAGGATCCCCAACCACCTCCATCCTTCCATCTTAACCCTCCATTTCAAGAGGCACCTTAACCCCCCATCCTACCCTATAAAAAGACCCACTACCCACCACCATTCAAAGCATCCTTGGCTAGCAATTTCACTCTCATATTCTACCTAGAAGCCCACATCCAAGAGAGAAGAAGAAGATTAAGGGGATATTCTGTCCCCTTGGTGCCTTCCCCTCTTCCCTTCTCTCTTGTGCCCACGCCAGCCAAAGGAGAAGCCAGGCAAGGAAGATCTTTGGAGGAGATCTTGAAGGTGGTCCATGCCACCTTTGAGGAGCTTTGAGGCTGGTGCACGCCCACCCCTTGGAGGAGAGCATTGAAGGTGGTAGCACCCACCTTGGAGGAGCTCTCAAGGAAGGAGAAGGAGGCCCTCTTTTCAAGCCAAGGAGCAGCTAGGCTTGGAGCAAGAAGACTCCCTTCTTCACGAATTTTGGCAAGAGGACTTGTGTTTCTTTTATTACTTCTTTTTTTATTTCTAGTAGAAGCATTCCTCTACTTGTCTTGGAAAAAGAACACAAATTCGAGTTAATCAAATTGCCTTCTTTTTAATTTTCTATTGCAATTGTTACTATTGGTCTAGCACTTATTCTACTTCCACTCCCTAATTACTCTAGGCCTCCACTTGCCTAGAGTGAGCTTAGGTAGTGGACTTTTTAATCTCTTAAGTTTCAGCTTAGCATTTTAGGTGTTAGGACTCTTTTGTCACAATTCGCACTTTGCCCGTATTATTTCAAAACACAAAAAAATATATATATTTAAAATACCAAAAAGAAAGTTGAGATGTGTTTTTAGCAAGAGAATTGAATTGCAATTTTTTCCTCCTTGGACGACCCTAGATACTCCCCTATCTAGGATATAAATTTAAAAGCGAAAGCGGATTTACTCATTGCAACAACACTAAATTACCTAATTAACAAACCGCGTATTTTCTTGACCACCTGCCAGTTGGTTTGTGGATGATACAAGGTGGCAATGCGGTGAGTAACCCTGTATTTTCTGAGGAGGGCACGGAACTGGGTGTGGATAAAGTGACTTCCACCATCACTGATCATGGCCTTCAGTATTCCAAACCGAGAAAAGATGTTTTGCTTAACAAAGTCCATGACAACCTTATGATCGCATCGATGGGTGGCGACGGCTTTAATCCATTTTGAGACATAGTCTACTGAGACTAAGATGTACTCAAAGCTGTTAGATGGTGGAAAGGGGCCCATGAAATCAATGCCCCAAACATCAAAGATCTCAACGATCAGAATGGGCTGGAGGGGCATCATGTCTTTCCTGGTCATGGTCCCTAAAGTCTAGCAGCGAGAGCAAGTCTTAGCAAAGTTGTATGCATCCTTGAATAATGAGGGCTAGTGAAACCTGGATTGCAAAACCTTTGCATCTGTTTTCTTTCCTGAAAAGTGGCCACCACACGCTTGGTCATGACAAAAGGATAGCACACTTTGAACTTCTTCCTCCGGGATACACCTCCTAATAATCTAGTCGGCATAGAGGCAAAATAGCATGGGATCATCCCAGAAATAGTGCTTAGCTTCAATCAAGAACTTATCCCATTACTGTCTGGACCAATTGTGCAGGGTTCGTCCTAGTACCAGGTAGTTGACGAAGTCGGCATACCAAGGTAGTTTCCTATCTTGCACAGCCAGAAGTTGCTCATCGGGAAAGGTGTCAGATAAAGGCAAGGAGGGCCCAATGTGGTTCGGGTGGAGTCTAGACAGGTGATCGGCCACAACATTCTTGGACCCGGCTTTGTCGCGAATTTCCAGGTCAAATTCATGCAAGAGCAGGATCCATCTGATGAGCCTAGGTTTAGCGTCTTTCTTGGCCAACAAATGTCGGATGGCCAAGTGGTCCGTATAGATGGTCACATAGGATCCCAGAAGGTAAGATCGGAACTTTTCGAGTCCAAAAACTATGGCGAGCAGTTCTTTCTCTGTGACCGTATAATTCCATTGGGCCTCATCCAACGTCTTGCTCACGTAGTAGATCACCACGGGTTTCTTGTCTTGTCTCTATCCCAAGACTGCACCGATGGCAAAGTCTGATGCATAGCACATGATCTCAAAATCCTGGGACCAATCTGGGGGCTGTAACACAGGTGTAGTGGAGATTGATTCCCTGAGAGTGTGGTAAGCCTGGATGCAATCAGGTGTCATGTGAAATAGGGCGTCGTTGGCTAGAAGGTCGGTCAAGGGTTTCGAGAGTTTGGAGAAGTCTTTGATGAACCTTCTGTAGAAGCCAACATGTCCAAGGAACAAGCAGATTTACCGGACCGAGCTAGGTGGGGGAAGTTTGGAAATCAAATCAACTTTAGCTTGATCCACCTCAGTGCCCCTATGCGATATGATGTGACCGAGGATAATTCCCTCTTGAACCATGAAATGGCTCTTTTCCTAACTTAACACCAAGTTAACTTCGATACATCGCTTCAGGATTTTCTCCAAGTTGCTCAGACAATGGTTGAATGAGTTCCCAAATACTGAGAAATCATTCATAAAAACCTCTAGGTATTCACCCATCATCTCCAAAAAGATGGCTAGCATGCAATGCTAAAAGGTAGCAGGTGTGTTGCATAACCCGAATGGCATACGATGGAATGTGAACGTGCCATACAAGCAAGTGAATGTGGTCTTCTCTTGATCTTCAGGAGCAATTGCGACTTGGTTGTATCCTGAATATCCATCCAGGAAGCAAAAATATTTCTACCCAGCTAATTGCTCAAGAATCTGGTCAATGAATGGTAGGGGGAAATGATCTTTCTTGGTTGCCTCATTGAGCCTCCTATAACCAATGCACACCCACCATGCAGTGGTGGTGCCGGTGGGGATGGATTCGCCATGCTCATTGGTGACCATGGTGAGACCGACTTTCTTAGGAACCACTTGAATGGGGCTCACCCAAGGGCTATCGGAGATTGGCTAGATGATATCAGCGTCAAGCCATTTGATAATTTCCTTCTTAACGACCTCCCACATATTCGGGCTTAGTCATCTCTGCATCTGACAGGAAAGTCGAGCCCCATCTTCCAGATAAATCTTGTGGGTGCAATAGGTGGGGCTAATTCCTCTAAAATCTAAGATAGTCCATCCAATGGTGACTTGATGTTCTGATAGAGTTGCGGTCAACCTGAGTTCCTAATCCTTGGATAGGTGGGCATTGATAATCACCGGGATGGTCTAGTCAGGTCCAAGGAAGACGTACTTCAGGTTTTCCAGTAGCGGCTTCAGCTCGAGTGTGGGTGGAACAACACTTGACAGATAGGGGAAAGGTGGGAGTTGATCAAAATCAATCTCATCAAACAGTGGTTGCTGATGGTAATCAGCTCTATAGAGGTCAACGTGCATATACGGGGATTGGTTAGAATAGTCGTCATAAGGTTGGGTCTGATGGTTTGATACAAAACTAAGGGTGAGGCATTCCTCAACCAGGGGCTCCACGGGATCGTGCTCCTCAATTCAGTCGCAATCGAAAGACTTGGTCACCCTAAAGATATCCAACTGCATCTTCCTATCTCCGAAGGCGATTTCCATGCATCTCGTGTCACAATCAATGTTCGCCTTAGCTGTAGCTAAGAAAGGTCTGCCTAGGATGATGGGTGTGTTCTGTAGCTGTTCAGGGACTTCCATGTCGAGCACCAAGAAGTCGACTGGGAAGTAGAAGTCCTTGACTCGAACAATCACATCCTCGACAACCCCTTTCGGGGTCTTCACGGATCTATCAGCCAATTGGATGGTCACAGGTGTGGGCGTCAACTCTCCAAATCCAAATTGGTGGTACAGGGTCATCGGGATCAGATTGATTGAAGCACCTAAGTCCAGAAGTGCTCTATCAAGCATCATGTCCCCGATATTGCAGGATATTAGGGGTGCTCCTAGGTCAATTCGTTTGAGCAGAAGGTTGCTTGATATCACGGAACTCGCTTGCTTTGAGAGAACAACCTTCCTAGGTTCTTAGGGCTGTGGATTACGCTTCGACGTATAGGCGTCCTTAGGAACTTAGCATAAGCCGAGATGTGCTTGACTGCCTCGAGGAGCGGGATATTAATCTAAACTTGATTGAAGATTTCCAAAAGCTCCTCAATTTCAACAACTTTCTTTTACTTTATCTTCCCCAAGGCCTCGGGATATGGTGTCTGGATGTGGATAGGGTCCGTCTCTGGGTCCTTGGGTTTTTCCTGCTCATCTTCAAAGTTGGGTATCTCAGGGGGTGAAGTCACGAGAGGAGTCATCCATTTGGAATCCTGGGTTTTAGTGCCACTTCTCAAGGTCACCGCATTTGCAGAGGCATTGGGACCATTGGTTGATCCTTGAGAAGAAGAGGAAGAAGAAGTGCCAAACCCAGGGGGTGTTTGTGGGGTTGGCTAGACCATGTGGGCCTGCTCGGGATTGCCTTGGAACCGTTGCAAATTGGGGCCTCTATTAATTACATTTCGCGGGTTCAGTCATGGCTGAGAAGGAAGGGATCCCTGTTGTTTGCAATCAATAGCTAGCTCAACTGTCCCTTCACTAAAGCCATTTCCTCCTGGTGTTTTTGGTTCATTTCAGCCATCATTTTTATCAAGGTGTCCATTTGGTTTTGTGGGGGAGGGGCCGCCCTATTTGAATTATAGGGGGGTCTAACCGGTGGACTTTGCTGATAGGAGTGTGGGTTCGGCTGATGGTTTGGCCTAGACTGGTTCTGAAATTGAGGCGCTTTCTGGTTCGACCAAGCTAAGTTTAGGTGATTATGCCATCCAACGTTGTAGGTGTTGGAGAAGGGGTCAGGTTTGGAATAACCTTGCATAGCCTGGACATCTTCTAAGATAGAAGGTGTCGAGGTGGAGGGAAGAGGATAATCAGGGGTTGAGGGAGCAAAGGTCCCTCCCTAGAACATGGTTAGGGGTTGTTCTAGGTGCATCTGGCATAGTGGCTAGACTAGGTCGACATTGTGAGCTCCCTTTGCTAGGGAGAGAGTCTATAGCAGGTACCTGGTCTGGTTCAATAGTTTATCTATCTTTTTATCTACCAATTCCACTTGATCCAATTTCTTAGTAATGATGTCCATGTCAACCATTCCAGAATTTGCTTGTACCACATAGATCCCATCACTGGGTTGACTGGATCGACTGAACTGGGTCATGGAGGCATTGTTGAGCGAATTTTCGCTCATGGACTCGAAGAGCTCAAATGCGCTATCCTCATCTTTGTTTAGGAAGTTTCCCCCGCATGAGGCATCGACGAAGTTCTGAAGGTTGCTATCCAGACCGTGGTAGAAAATCTGGGCCAATTGCCACCTCGGAACCTCATGGTGTGGGCATTTCCTCAATAATTCATTAAATCTCTCCCACGCCTCATGGAATTGTTCCCTACCCTGGAGTGTAAAGGTGGTAATGGCTCTTCTAAGGGCATTGGTCTTTCCTATGGGAAGAATTTCTTTAGGAATGCATGCCTCAGTTCTTCCCAGGTGGAGATAGGTCTTCCTAAAGTTCTAAGCCAGTGAGACGCTTTGTCTCTCAGTGAGAAGGGGAACATCTTGATCAAAACAATGTCTAGGCTGATGTTTTTGGGCCTTACAGTCCGGGCGATCCGATCAAGGTCCTCTAGGTGTTGGAAGGGGTCCTCATTTGAGCTCCCATGGAAGTGGTTCTGAATCAGGCTCAGGACATTTGGTTTCAGCTCAAAATTATCTCCTCCCTTGGGGACCCTAAGGTGAAATTTGATCCAAATCATAGAAGGATTATAGAAGTTGCAGAGGGGCCTAGGTTGGCCCTGGAATTGTGGTGGATCAGGTGGTGGTGGTTGCCCTTGCGGGTTCTGCAACCAGTGTATTGCTTGCATGATAGTGTGGATCTACTGCTGCTAAAGCTGGTGGTTTGCATTGATCTAGGCCTGGGAGATGGCATCGTATCTGGTGGAGGTTGGTCCTCAACCTCATCTACTCTAGGTTCAACCATATCTCTAGCATGATCAAGTCTACTGGTTTCCCATCCCAAAATAAACAACTCTGGATGAAGTGATCATCTCCCATGCATACACTAGAGAAGAACGGGGGAGGGATGCGGAGAGAGACAGATGCGAGAAGCGTGTGTGCACAACCAAGAATACAAGCCTAGTCCTTACAGTGTATTCCTTAGGGGACCTAGAAATCTCCAAAGGAACGATCAAGTCTGTAAGCATGGGACCGCCCTTCCCAAAGCTAATCTGGCCAAGTTGATTACGAGGGGAATGTGGGGAAGGTTCTTCCTTTGGCTTGCGCTGCCGATTCCATAGACCCCACAATCGTGATTGTTTGACACTTCCCTACAGCCTAGTCACCAGATTCTACTAAGGGAATGAAGGCCAAGTGCCTGGCAAACAAAATCACGCCTTTCGAGACTTAAACCAGTCCTACCTAGGGCACGTCTATTCTATTTTAGTGGGGCTAGGGCAGTGCTTGTGCTCAGGTTATGTGATGAGGCGTTGATTGGAGTGGTACCTCTTAGTTCTCCGATTTAGATGTGTGCGCACCTAACAAGACATGGTTTTCAAGCAAGTATTTAAGATGTGGTGTCTTTTAACGTTTGTCCTTACTTTAGTGCCTTTTAGGGTTGATGTGTCTTAGTATTTTCAGACAAGTTTCAAGTGGGCACGCCAAGTTTTGCACACAATGGGTGAGAGTGAATTTCCTTTAGCGTGATGAGGCTCTAGAATCCTAATGTGCTTATCCTATTGTTCATGCAATTTCTACCATATGTGTCGATTTTAGGGTGAGTGATGCGGCCCAAGTCAAGTCATGGTGGCTTCGCAAACATCACTCAAAAAGGAAAAGAACACTCCAAGGAGATTATGTCTTTAAGAATGTTAGACTATTTTTTTTTTTTTTTTGGGTGATGGGTTTATGATGTGGATCAAGCAATCATTCACCACACCGATTTTTCTCTAATTTTATTTTTTTTTAGATTTTTTTTAGCAAGCAAACAACCACGGGTAGAGTGATACTCACAACCAGTCTTTGCTACGTTTACTCCATCTCCACCATCTCAAGTCGTGCTCCTTCGCCGCCAAGGTGTCGAGTTCCTGCAACCAATCAGGTAGAGGGAGAAAATGAGTTAGACGATGTGAGTATGGATGCAAAATGAAAGCAACAAAATAAATTCATTGCCTCCCCGGCAACGACGCCAAAAACTGACGTATTACGGACATGTTTGTTTAACTAGGTCGTTGTAGCTTCACGTTCGCAACATTGGTTTTAAATATACGAATGGACGTGAGTCCGAGTGTTGAACACAGGGAGGCGTGAAAGCGGGTTTTTCTGTCACTTAGTTGCCACAGAAATGGTAGGTTTTCAGCTTGTGTGCGAGAAAATGCAAGAGAGAAAAGCGAGAGAGAGAAAGAGAGAGAGAGTCAAGTTAGAATCTTTTGCTCATAGAGTTCATGCAAATCACGGTGAGAGAAAACTCGATAAAAAGAGAGCCAGCATAATTCAACATGCAACTTGAGTTTTCCTAAATACAACAATAGACAAATGCTTCAACAAAAGTAAAGTAATGCTAGGATAAAGAGAGAGAGAGAGAGAAAGGAGATGGTGAGGCAGCTATAGTGGTGGAGGAGGACTCCGTCGGCGGCTCGTCGACTCTGGCGAGTACAAAAAGGTGCTAAGGGTAGCTAGGAGTAAGGTAGAAGGCTTGCAAGTGTAATGAATGCTTTACATGGGTAGTTGGAGGGGGTTTATATAGGAAGAAGGGGTTTCTAAGTTAGGTAGGGGCTTTAGCGATGTTCGGGACGTCGCTAAAACCATGTCGAAAGCATCAATGTAGACCCCATCCGATGGTCCAACGTGCACAGCTGCTCTTCTTTTCCTTTGCGATTCGTGTGTGTGCCTTGAGGGTTGTTCGATCGAAGATCAAACGGTTGAGATTGCGTGGAGGGCACGCCCCACGTTATTGCACACGTCTGGAATGAATGCTCGCGATCACATCGTGTGCCTTCATCCGCTCCGTCCACACGCGAATCAACGGCTGAATTTTGATTGCGCGCATAGACGTGAGCGATTGCAGTTTGAACGTGCGTCCTGGTGTGCGAGGAGGGTCGCTGACCGCTACGGCACATGCGTGAGATGGTCGCGCTCTCTGTTAAACCTCAGCTGTCCGATGGGAGATCAGACGGTTGTGGTTTGCTCCTATGCGATGAAGCAGCTGTTTATGGGTGGGGTGTCTGCTAAGATTCGTTCTAATGATCAACGACCACAGAGTTGCCATGTGGTGCAAGATCGACGCACGTCAGCCACCGCTCTACTTCCTCCATCAGTCGCTTGATGAATCTCAACCTTCCGATCGAAGATCGGACGGTTGAGATTCATCAAGCGACTGATGGAGGAAGTAGAGCGGTGGCTGACGTGCGTCGATCTTGCACCACATGGCAACTCTGTGGTCGTTGATCATTAGATCAACGGTCACAACTTTTTGGGCCAATTGCAGGAGCTCTGGATGTCAGATTTGGTTGATTTTTAATCCGTTGGACTCCGTTTGTCGTTCTGAATCCATCCGTGTGGTCCGATTACTCATCTGAGGCCTGTTTTGACATGAACTTGTACAAACGGCCATTAACAATGATTATAAGCAATCTCAATGTGTGATGCATGTAATACTCCCATGCTCGTTTATGATGTGTTATTTGTGCATGTTATTCTTAAGAGAAACTCCGATTGGCAGAATTATCACCATAAAATGTAGTGTTATCATAGGCCTACAATCATAATCTAGATTCAAAATTTGATTCTCATTAAATTGGGCCCCTTGATCATCCCAAATAGGCTCCAATCTAGATTCTAGGTCAAATGTAGGTATTGGGTCACTAGAATCTTAACTAGGTTCTATTGGGAGGTCAGAATCATTCTCGAGAATCACCTTATCAGAATAAATAGCCAAATTTACATTCTCGAGAGGTTCTGACTCAATCTCATCATCACAGGTGTTGGGGAAATCTAGGCTTGATGGACTAGCTTCAAGATTTTCTATGGCTGGCTTAGAATTGAGAACACCTGCAATTGGATCCTCCCAACCCATCTCAAGATCAGGCATATCAATCTGCACATAATTTGAATTAGATTCCATCTGGGTTGGGAGTCCACAACAACCTTGATTTTCGAACCCGAGATTTAGGAAATCATATTGATCCTCAATGTTGCTCCAAGGTTTTTCATCCATTTTGGAGGGGATGTATGGGTATTTTTGATTGATAGCTTTATACACCATAATTAGTAATTTTCCATGTTCCTCCATGAGTCCTTGGTGTTTTCCCAATAATGGGGGATTTGACCAACATTGTAGATACTCATTGCTATGTAATTTCTTCAATTCAATACATTCTAATAAGAGATCATCCCGGGTTGAACCATGTGTCATTTGTGTCAATATTATTTGAACACGGTTCATAATGTGGGTTGTTGTTTCTGGGACATTAACTGAAATCTCAATAATTGGATTTGAGGTTCTTTCATAATCTTCATAATGTTTAAGGACATAATCATTCTATCTTTCATGGACCTTTGGGATTCAGGTTTCCTAATTGGTCTTCCTAAATTGCCAGGTTGTATTTTCAAATCAGCTAGTGGATCAAGATTCAGAATCAAACTCTGGTTCAGATTGAATCCATCAAATCAGATTAGAAATTCCAATAGAAGATCTAATGAGGTCGCTTAGGTTAAAAACCTAATGACCTTTCCTATTTATGTGCTCTACAGAAGGGATGAGGGACTGGATATGATTTAGACCTAATCACGACACCCAAAGATTTTTGGATGACTAAGACTATTTAAAGGTGGATGATACCTCTAAATCAGAAATCCACACAAACAAGAATTACTTGGGTAGCTAGGAAGGGAGAGCCCCGCAAAGACCCCTACACGGTAGAGCGTCCCCACGGGTTACAAGGTTTTCCCCACCCAACCTTGTCACTGTGGTTCCAAGTAGACTGGAATGTATGAATTGAGACCTTAAATCCATCAATTTTAGCCCTAGTTTGTGCCTTGGATTTCACTTGATTAGAAGTTAATTTAATTTGTGACCTAATTTGGAGGTTGATTGGCTCACAAAGTAGACCAACTTCACCTGACCTGCCCTAAAAGATGCAGAATGAAATCTGAGTCACGACACAAAGATCACCCTGAATTGACTCTCAGGTTATTAGGTCTACAATTTTAGGGTTCAAGCGAATTTAGAGCTTGATTTTAGAATTCTTCTGATTAGATCTTTTCAAGCAAGGGTTTGGGTAGTACACAAATGCGGGAGGGTCAATTTCCTTTAATTCAGGAAAATGTGAACTTACACTTCAAAACCTTAAAGTAGCAACCCTGATTGGCTCTATTTCAAGTCCAATTTAATCTCAAAATGTACACCTTCGACTCAAAACAAGAAGGTGCATAGTCCAAGATGATCATAATTAAGTGTAAATCCCTAGTAGGTACAGGCAATTTACATAGGGGTTTCTAAACAGAACCATCTCAACTTCAATCAGATATTGAATTGAAATCGCAAATCAAGAAACTTGCCTTTTAAGTGATGGTTACTAAGAAAGTAATGCAGCTGAATCCTAATTAATTTTGTTTCCTTTTCTCTCTTCCAAATGTTAGGAGATTGATTAGGGAAGAAGAGAGAGTTTACATGCCCCAGGAGTGTTTTATTTGCGCGGAAGATCTCTTCTTGATGTACCTCACAAAATCACATTTAAAGCAAACAGGGCAAGTTAGTGCTTAGATAACAATATAGAAAGATAAGACTAATGTGTGAATTACACGTTGCTCCTCAGCAATGGTGCCAAAATGTTAACACGGGTGAGATAGGAGATTTTAAATATGCGTTCGTTGTAGAAAAGCCTCAATCGGTCGAAAACAAATAAAATTTATAACTCAGAATCTTAAAAGAGTCTGAGGTCGAACACAAGGAGCAAATGTGGAATTCACAACATTAATCTCATGCAGAATAAATGAGCACAATTAATTGAGCATTCAAATAGATATTGAAAGAATAATAACCTATCACATTAGTTATTCAATGAAATCCAATGTATCTAGAGATAAAAAGAATAGAGAGAAGCTAAAAAGTGGTGATTTAGATCACCAATTAGATCCCTAAGTAAGCAAGCATCTCATAATCAATTTAATTAAATGTTAACTTAATGCTTAAATCATTCAACAGTGCCAGAACTCAAGATCAGACGACAGATGTGTCAATCAGATGCCTTAACAAAAGGCAAGCACACGCCTTCTCTTCTTCTTCTTCTTCAGAATCTTCTCCTTTTCTTCAACTTCCCTTCTCTCCTTCTCTTTCACAAGCACAAGGGAGTCAACTCCTTTAGTGACTAAGTGTTGCACAAAGCACAAGACCAAGAGAGCAAAACACTCCCCCACTTTCTCACAATTTCTTTTCTTCTCTCTCACAAACCCAGCATAGTCGGATCCAGATACTCGGGTAAATGGGTCTGGAACAGTGTCCAGGGTAACTGACGTGGGTGATGATCGAGGAGTAAGGATAGGTAGAGTAATCAACTGAAGGTGTGTGAGGGACTAGACCCTTCAGTGACTGGCCAAGGGGTCACTGACACAAAATACTTTTATCTCGCAACCACTATGCCTAATCCCACAATGTGGGACTTTCTTTCATGTGCTTCCTTCACAGCAGTAGTAGTAGGTGGTTCATCCAATTGCGAGTGGAGATGAGGCTGGCTGCTTCAATTGGTAGCCTGGGAGTGTACCTGGAACAACTCCGCATGACCTGGGAGAGGATTTGGTGAAGAACATAGCCAGAGCTGGAAGAACACGGTCGAAGACGATGGCGGAGATGGCGAGCAGCAGCAAACACCTGAAAAACACAAGTACAGCCTCTCGACCCAATTAAAACATCTAAGGAGGATTGCTGTAAGGCATGGAAGGTGGTGGCAGTGTGCATCGGCCATTTGGATGCGTATTATGGTCAGGCGAGTTCAGAGAGGGTGTGCAGATGTGGGTGTGTTCAGGGGCATGATTAAGGTGGTAATCTCGTCAATTTCTTGAGGGGTTTGGTGCAGGTGGACGAGGCGAAGATTATGAAGGTGTTGGCTAGGCGTTTAGTGGCTTGTGGCATCGGGGAAGCCTCGTCGAAGGTGCTGCCAGACATGGAGAAGATGGAGGGTGAACGCGACACCGTGGGTTCAATTGAGGGACTAAAGGGACAAAAAGGAAGTAGAGGGAGAGGGAAAGCTAACTAACCTAATCTAATGGATGAAAGAGGAGGAAGGCACCAGTTATGGTATGGCCAGCGCTAGAGAAGGAAGGACCTCCGATGGGGGAGAACTACGAGGATGACGGAGGAAGGAGATGCCTGCTGGTATTGTAAGACACGAAAGAGCTTGAGGAAGAGGAACCAGCCGACTATTGTCTGTGGCGACCGGCATAGAGGTGGACAGATTAGCTCGTCAGGGCTTGTGGAGAGTTCAGCGGTAGAGAGGAGAAAAAGGTGGAATCCGATCTAAAACCAAGCTAGGGAGGTGAGGAAGTCGATGAGGATCTTTTATAGGGAATTAGACGAGCTTTCAAGCTTGGAAACAAGCTTGAAAGCTCGGGAAATCAGGGTTTGGGATTTGGAACTTCCAAGAGTTTGCATGAACTTAAGAGCACGAATTGGAAGGTGAGATCAAGTTCAGATTGATGGGGATTTCTTCAGGAGTTCCCCTTCCAATTTTGGAAGGGTTTGGGCGTGAAATCGGGGAGAAATCCCAAATGGAAACTAGGCTGCAAGGTGTGTTCACACGATAATGGCGGCAGGGGCCTCTTGGTGAAAGTGATGATAAACGTAGGGTGCTAAAGGCAATAGATTTTAAAAGTTGAGGGGCTATTTGATAGAAAATGAGTCAGACTATACCCAAATGCAAACTAGGTCAAGATGATTAGGCCTAAATTTTTGTATAAACCTAATTTGGATATAGGGAATCTGATGGTGAAGTCAGATTTTGGTTTTGACTAAGTTTGACTGGGTAATTTATGTCAAGACCCAAATTAGGGTAACTTTCTGTCTGAGACTCTATTTAAGGTCAAAATGGGTTTAGATGGTCAAATCAAGGGTACCAAACCTCATGGAATATCTTTCTATGAATTTTAGAAGGTTTAGATGGAATTTATCCTGACCAAAACCTCTGTTAATTAAGCTGGTCTGAAATTAGGTTTTCGGGAGCTATGTCAGTTCTCGAAATGTGTGAAAACCTATTTCTATTTGTATGGACATTGTTATTAGTCATTAATGAACATTTGACCTTTAGTTAACCCCTAGGAAACCTCATAATTATTCTACATTCATAGTATGCTGTTAAAACTGCAGATTTATCCATGTTTTAATGCACTCTTCTCAAAAAGGATATGCAATGAATTATGACTCTCCGGTAATTATGTAGGATCATTTGTCTCTTGATTGTGACTAATTAAAGCTAGTTATGGCTCATGATGATGTTATCATCATTAAGCAAGATTCAAACTCTAAAAGCCACTCATCCAAATAATCTTGCTTGAAAACCCTAGTTATGCATGCACTCACTCTTATTCAATCAATTATTAAGGGCGCAACCCATTTTAAGAGCCCACCACATTCCAAAAGCACTACTATCCCAAGCCTAATCTAAAATCAAGTAGACATTGGCCCAAGGACTCATCAGTCCACTTCAGAATATTTCTCATATTGTGGTGCAAAATTGTGACGTTTGCTTTCTCCAAAAGGTGCTAAGTTGGGTGGCCTGATTGTCAAACGACTTAAGCAGGAAGGGGTTTGGCATAATTAGCGACCTTCGGGACACACTCCCCCTATCTTGCCATCCCAACCTAACCAGCTTTTGGATTAAGAATAACACAAAAATTCGTGTTGTTGTTTGAGTCTATTTTGGAGCATAGGTCCTTAGGCGACCCTACTTAAGGACAGGCTTGTATTGTTGTGCTGTAGGGTTCTTATCCCCAGTCCCTTCGACCTCTTCCTAGTTTACTCTTAGAAGAAGGTCAATGAATCCCCATTTGGAAGGACCATTAAGCCATTCAAGGAGGCGTTGGTTGAATTTTAATACAATTGATCCCATGGTTGAGCAACCACCTCAGAATCCACAAGAGATGCTGCAAAGGCAGCTGGAACAAATGCAACAAATGCAAGAATGGTTCTAGCGAAAGCATGGTCAGGGCACTTAGCCCTTGAAGGATTTTTATGATCCTTCTAATTATAGGGAATGTTCCAGTGTCCAGATTTCAGCCGGTGACAAAGAAATCAAGCCCCAGCTGTTAAGCCTAATCAAACATTTTCATGGGCTTGGCTCCAATGACCCATTTCAGCGTTTGGAGGACTTGACCACTTTGGTCTAGACCACCAAAGCATGAAATGTGGACAACGAGAAAATGATCATGAGGCTTTTCCCCCACTCTCTTAAGGATAAGGTCGCACATTGGTACTGGATAGTTGGAAGGTTGATTGCAACTTGGAATGGTCTTAAATCGGCTTTCCTAAATAAATTCTTCTTAGTCAGGCGTACCAATGCATTGAGACAGGCGATTACTACTTTTGTCCAGCAGCCGAAGGAACCACTTCATTGTGCTAGGGAGCGATTTCAGAATCTATTATGGAAGTGTCCACACCACGAGGTGTCGAAATGGCAACTCATGTAGATCTTTTATCACGGGTTGACTAAACAACTCCATAACCACGTGGATGTTTCTTGCAAAGGCAATTTCCTCAACAAAGATGCAAATAGTGCGCATGATTTGTTTGAGGAAATGAGTGAAAATTCAATCAATCATGTCTCCATGGATACTTTTAATTGATCCCAACAACCCAGATTGAATGTTAATGAGGTCCATGATTCTCATTCATTCGATATGGAACTAATTTGTAATAAACTAGATAAGGTGGACCTGGTTTCCAAAAGAATGGAAGAGTGGATGGCTAGAAACTCTGTAAATACTTCTCGATCCACTCAATCCTAGAACTCAAGATTCCATTCTTCACGAGCTCCTACTAGACGGGAGTTCGTGAATCAACTGGAAGTGGCTCATCCTATGAGCCAGCATTACTTAGAACCTCATGGGTTCCAAATTGGGGCCTTTGATCCCAGTTTCTCTGATCCCTCTCCTTCTTTCCCACCATCCTCGCCCTATGATGATGTGTATGTTGTACAGGAGAACGCTAGGTCCAACCCATATTCTAACTCTTATAATCCGGGTTGGATGAACCACCATAACTTCTCCTGGAAAAATCCAAGGCAACAAACCCAAATTCGACTCAGCAACTATGCACCGTAATGGGTCAGGATCATGTATACACTTAGCTGCCCCCAAATCAGGTCAACCAACCAACCTGGAATGCCCATCAACCTGTAGGGTAGGCTGATTTGAACTGACAGATGGTAGAGATACAAGGATCCATGCTCTAGCTTATGCAACAAAAGAAAACCTCACTGGACAACTTGCAATCTGGGCTCATTGTTAATTCTCGTTAGCCCGGATCTCTGTCATCTCAACTCATTCCCAACCCTCATAACATACAGAATCAGGGCAATCAAGCCCAAGGGTACAAGAATTAAAGGGACCCATACACACATACTCAGGTGGTTAGGCAAGGTCCTTTTTCTACTTCTTCATCCAATCTGGGTAATTTAGCAGATCAAGCCACTTCGATCTTTCCTAACCCTCCCTAAGACCCAAACCTATATGCTTCTAAAAATTTTGTTACCTTGAGGAGTGGACGGCAAACCCAGGACCCAAAATTACCCTCTTCTAGCCAATCACACCCTAGTGAGCTTGAGGAAGGAAAGGAGAACACTGAAGAAGAAATCAAGGCTCAGGAACCTGATTCCAAAGATCTGACTTATGTTCCATTCCCTAAATCCTTGATTAAACCCAGGAAGAAGAAGTCTATTGATAGTGATGGGGAGCTCTTGAATATATTCAAGAATGTTGAAATCAATATCCCACTCCTCGATGTTATGAAACACATTCTGGCTTATGCTAAATTTTTAAAGGATTTACGCACTCAGAAGCGTAAGCCGAGGGAATCTTCCTAGAGGAAGGTGATACTCTCTGAGCAGGCTAGTTCTGTTATCCTGCATCACCTTCCTCAGAAAAAGAGAGATCCAGGTGCCCCATTGATTTCACATGTTATCAGGGATTACACTTTTGATAGGGCACTTTTGGATCTAGGTGCGTCCATTAACCTAATTCTGACTTCTCTTTACAAAAAGTTCAGATTAGGTTAACTTAGGTCGACCGTAGTAATGCTACATTTAGTGGACCATTTGGTCACAAACCCGAAAGGAGTTATTGAGGATGTTATCGTCAAGGTTAAGAACTACTTTCCTATAGATTTCCTTATCCTTAACATGGATGTACCTGAAGATTTAAGGAACACACCCATCATGCTAGGGCATCTGTTCCTGGCTACTGCTATGGCCAATATTAACTGTGCCAGCAGTAGTATGGAAATCTCATTTGGGGATAGAAAAATGAAACTTGATATTTTCAAGGTGATTAATAAATTTGAGGATTGTGGATATATTGAGGAACTTGAGGATGATGATTTGAATGTTGAGGCTTATATGGCTTTTACTATCCTTGAGAATTCCTCCTGCACTGATGAACCCAATCCACAACCTTCTGTGGCAAACCCACCACACCTTAAAGTGGTTACTGATTTTGTTCACTCCCAACCTCTTCCTTTGGATCATTCTAATTAATCTTCATCATACCTTCCATCATAAACCTACCCCAGCTCGAACTGAAACCATTGCTTGAGAGTCTAAAATATGAAATTTTAGGACCTAAGGAAATGCTCCCTGTGATTATAAGTGCAAAAATGACTAAGGAGCAAGAGATGAAACTGATCAAGGTCCTAAAAGCACATAAAGAGGCAATTGGTTGGACCATCCATGACCTTAGGGGGATTGAGCCATCTTATTGGAATCATCAAATTTTTATGGAAGATGGATCCCGCCCTTCTCACCAGATCCAGAGAAGATTGAACCCTAATATGCGAGAAGTGGTCAAGAAGGAAATCACTAAGTGGCTCGATGTAGGAATCATTTATCCAATCTTGATTAGTCCCATGGAAATTGTTCCCAAGAAAGCCGGGATTATCATTGTCACTAACGAGAAAGGAGAATCTGTCACAACTTATTTAGCTTCCTCTTGGAGAGTCTGTATTGATTACAGGGAGTTGAATACAGCCATGAAAAAGGATTATTTCCCTCTACCTTTCATCGACCAAATCCTTGAAAGGTTAATCAGGCAAAAGTATTTTTGTTTCCTAGATGGATACTCGGGATACAACCAAGTCCCTATACATCCCGAGGACCATGAAAAGATGACTTTCACCTGTCCCTATGGAACCTTTGCATTCTGTAGAACACCTTTTGGGCTTTGCAATGCACCTACAACTTTTCAAAGGTGTATGCTAGCCATTTTCTCAGACATGGTGGGAGAATTTATGGAAGTATTCATGGATGATTTCTCCATTTTTGAAGATTCGTTTGATTCTTGTCTGGCTAACCTTGAATTGATCCTTAAGAGATGCATCAAAACACGATTGGCCCTTAGCTGGGAAAAGAGTCACCTCATGACACAAGAAGGTATCGTCTTGGGTCATGTAGTATCTGAGTAGGGAATTGAGGTTCATAAAGGCAAGGTGGATGCTATCTCCAAACTTCCTCCTCCCAAATCTGTTAAACAAATCCGATCATTTCTTGGTCATGTGGGATTTTATAGGAGGTTCATCAAGGACATTTCTATGGTTGCTTGACCTTTGAGCAACCTTCTGGCCAAAGATACACCATTCGATTTTGACAAATCATGCCATAAGGCATTTCATTTTCTTAAAACGGCAGTCACTTGTGCTCCAGTGCTGCAACCATCTATCTAAATAGCCCCATTTGAGATCATGACCGACGCTTCTGATTAAGCGGTCGGGGCTATTTTGGGTCAGGAGATAGACAAGAATCCCTCTATCATCTACTATGCTAGCAAAACTCTGGACAAGGCCTTGAGAAACTACACTAATACCGAAAAGGAATTGCTAGCTATAGTATTTGCGTTGGAAAAATTCAGGGCTTATCTCTTAGGATCTCACGTTGTAATCAATACCGACCACTTAGCCTTAAAACATCTCTTGGCTAACAAGGATGACAAACCCCAGCTCATCCGATCGATTCTTTTACTTCAAGAATTCGATCTTGAAATTAAAGACAAATTCGAGGCACAAAATGTGGTGGCGGATCATCTTTCGAGACTCCTAAGTGATTCTTCTCGTCTGGATATTTCAATTGTTGATACTTTTCCGGACGAGACTATTCTTGTCGTTTCAGGTGTCCAAACCTCTTGGTTTGCAGACATGGTTAAGTATTTGGCCGTTAGTCAAATCCCCCAGGATTGGACCAAGCAACAATGGGATAGGCTTATATTTGAGGCCAAATATTACTTTTGGGATGACCTTGAACTGTACCACATCGGCCCTAATCAGATTATTTGCTGATGTGTTCTAGAGAATGAGTTTCAAAGCATACTTGAGTTCTGCCATACATCTACGTGTGGTGGGCATTCCTTTGGGAAAAAGATGGCTACAAAAATTTTGTAATCTGGATTTTATTCGCCATCTTTATTCAAGGATGTCCAGGAATTCTCGAGGTCGTGTTCCCGATGCCAGACACTCGAGAGCATAGCCATGAGAGACATGATGCCTCTAAACCCTATTCTTCTCGTCGAAATCTTCGACGTTTGGGGCATTGATTTCATGGGACCCTTCCTCCCATCATTTGGACACCAGTACATTCTTGTAGTTGTCAACTACGTGTCCAAGTGGATTGAGGTTATCCCTACCTGAACTAATGACCAAAAGGTGGTCATCGATTTTGTCAAGAATATCTTCAGTCGGTTCAAGATTTCGAGGGCCATCATCAACAATGGTGGTGCTCACTTCACTAATGCCCAATTCAGCAATTTACTGGCAAAATATGGGGTGAATCACAAAATCTCCACACCTTACCACCCCCAAATGAATGGATAGGCCGAGATCTCCAATCGGGAGATCAAGAACATCCTACAAAAGATGGTTGGGCCTGATAGAAAAGACTGGACTCAAAAGCTTGATGACGCACTTTAGGCCTACCGTACGACATACAAGACGCTTATCGACATGTCACCATTTTGTCTGGTGTATGGAAAGGCATGTCATTTACCAGTTGAAATTGAACAAAGGGCATTTTGGGCAATTAAGAAATGCAACTTTGATTTAAGTTTAGCCAGAAAGACCAGGAAACTCCAACTATCTGAGTTGGAGGAGATTAGAAATGACGCATATGAGAATGCCAAGATCTATAAAGCTTGGACCAAAGATCTTCATCACTAGCTGATTTCCCACAAGAGCTTTGAGCCGAATTGGAAGGTCAACCTCTTTGATTCTCGACTTAAGCTCTTTCCCAGCAAGCTTAGGTCAAAGTGGAATGACCCATTCATCATTGATCGGATATTCCCAAACGGAGCCGTTGAGATTTCTGCCCAAATGAGAGAAATTCTTTTAAGGTCAATGGATAACATCTAAAACCTTATGTTGACTGCGTTATTCTAGAACCTGTCTCAGACAAGGTTGCTTTACCATTAATCTGACTTTCTTTGGCTGGACACCGCCTAGCTAATGGCACTAAACTCAGCACTTGTACAGTCTGACTCAGAGCTGACTAAAGCATCATGGAATACAGGTGATATTTTTCCATTCTGCCCATTTCTCATGCCTTTTATTTTCAATGAGGATATTGCATAAGCTAGGCATGGGAGGGTGGATTCATTTTTGAATCATATTGTTAGCCTTGTGGATTTTTTGTAAATTTTTCTTATTTTTCCTTTTTTTTTAAAAAAAATGAACTATGAAAAGAAAACTTGGGCATTAGGAATTTTCAACCATAGGGAATAATACAATAGGATCTGAACACTTAAACCCTTCAAGTCTTCAAGCTTAATCAACCTGGGTGTCCACTAAAATGTGAACTTATTTCTCGAGTCTTCCCCATTTGAAATTTTGTTTTAATTTGGTTAAATAAGTTGGGGTGATAAGTACATGACTTATCAATCCGCCATTTGAGTTGAAGGGAGTTTAAGTCTAAGCATCTACACACTATTTGCACTGACTCGCTTTTCAGCAATTTTAATGGAAATTGGGTAGCTAATGAACCTTCTAGGGTGGTATGGTTGGCAAGTTGTTGGTGGTAATAGCTCATCGGCTGATTGTCTAGAGCTGAGTCACATGACCATTCTCTTCTTGCTACCTTTAGGTAAATTTTAGATCAGGGAAGCCACCTACTTAAAAAAAAAAAGAAATAGAAAAGAAGAAAAGTAGAAAGAAATAAGCCATACTTCAACGCACGAGTATGGTTGGCAAGTTGTTAGTGGTAACAGTTCATCGGCCGGTTGTCCAGAACCCAGCTCACAAAAAAGCATGTATAATTCCCAAACACTTAGGAAGAAGTGAAAAAATAGAATAAGTCGGGGAGATATACACTGGGTTTGCCCCTTGTGTTGCCCCATAAAAGTAAAAGTAGGGAGAATGCTACTGGTCGGATAGATACACCTTTAGGCAGAATTTCTTTTAAGGTCACCTAGGGGCATAGAAACCCGAAGTCCATTCTGATTTTCGATCAGTGAGTATAACACATTTCACACATAAAGATGCTTAGTACTCAAAGTTCTCTTTGAGTCTTGGGTAGGTTGGGTAGCCATAGAAAGCTGCCTCGAAAACCTAAACTTAAAAATCCAAAACAAAAAATTATAAAACAAGAAAAAGAAAAAAAGATGCTTCTACTTTTGAATAAGGTGAGGGCTTGGGCGGTCTACATTTTGGTAGACACCCGAGCACTGTTGTGTCTCTTTAGTTCAAGTCTTCAGTAATTTGATCCTAGTGATGAAAAATAACCTTTTCCCAAGTAATTTGATGCTAATTATGTTTATAAATAGGATATAGTATTTGCTAGGGACTAGAAAAAGATAGGCATAGGGGTGTGATGTGTATACATCTAAATAACCTAAAATGTCTACTTATGCATGTTCTTAGTATTGTAGAAGCATCATGCATTGTAAATATTGCATAAATTACATGCATCATCATGCATTTAGGTCAAATTGTACAAATTGTATGGTAATTTTCTCTTTTTGGTGGCCAGGAAGAGGGTGATATTTAATCGAGGACTCAAATTGAAGATCCAATCATACGGATCTGATCAAGGTGATGATTGGAGTTCAACAACTCCAAGATCACCCCGATCGGATCTCCGTAGCATCAAATGTAGTCTGAGAAAGATATAAGACCAAGGGGCCAGGTGGTGTAAATCCATACCTTAAATGACAAACACAACTGCACGGTTGGGTTCAGATTGACAATCGTAGCCCAACAGTGCGAAAATCTATCCAATCTGACATCCGTGGCACAATCTACGAGACAAAGAAGTTGGACGGCCAAGATGGCACCACGTGGCACCATCTCAGCCACCCAAACCATCAAATACTCACCACTGCTCTCTTTCTCTCCTCAACTGGCCATCAGATCTGTGTCGTTGGATCTTGATCCAATGGCCATGTGCATGTGCACCTTAGATGTAAACAAGCCTCAAAGGGCTGCTTGGCGCAGTGGTCTCACACCCATGGACGAGACAGAGGTCGTTGGATCGAGCCCCCGAGAGCCTTAAATCTTAGCGCATGTGCTGGAGCGGCGAAATTGCATCATTTGATCGTGATCAGACAGCAGGCTAGGTGGCAACGTGGCGCAATGAATGCGTGAGATTCACTCACGTGTAATCAGACGCATCGTTGCACGCGTGATCGCACACGTGGGTGTGCAATGATGGCGTGGGTGTGAATGCATCTTAAGTCGTTCGATCTCGTGATCAGACAGCTGAGGTTGTCTGAACGTGATGCGTGCGTTGAAGCAAAGTAAGAGGAAGAGGTGGGGGCATGCGTGAATCTACAACCACATTCAGCCTTTAGTGACGTTTATATCCATCACTAAATGCAAATGCATTTAATCTTCTAAGCCTTAAAGGACATTTTTGTCCCCAACCTCTACACCTATAAAAGGGCCTACGCCAACCACATTTTCCTCATCCCTTCCTTCATCTCTCTTCCTCTCCAAAGCTCTAAAGAAGCTTGTCCTAAACCCAGGATGCTCCTCTAGAGTAAAAGTCAACATTTTGTCCACTTCTCACCTAATTCGTGGAGCACCCGTGGTCATCTTCGCACCCCTGTTCTGGAAGTGGATCTCACGACGATGACACCTCGCCCTCGGTTCTTCTCGCTTCGTTCTCCGTCTTCCATCTTTGCTCTTCTTCTTCCAAAAGTCGCCCATCCAACTCATCCTCCAAGCAGCCGTCGAGGGCGATAATTTCTCACCTCACTTCTCTTTATCACTTTCTAGATTAGATTTCCCTCTTTCTAGTGGTAGTTGTATGATATTATCATTGATATAAAGTTATTTTCTCTCTCTCTCTCTCTTTCTAGTGTTAATATTGTAAGTAGAATAGAATCATTGTGATTATCTCATCTTTAAACAAAAATTACAAAAAAAATATAATTGCGGATTTTGAATCGATATAGCCTCCCTATGTTCGACCTAGGACTCCTTTTGTGTTTCGGTAAAAATTATTTAATTGTTCAGATTCAGGCCATCAGTCACTCAATGGCCTGTGGCGGACATTTCTCAGGCAAGAAAACTACAACTAAGGTCCTCAATTCTAGATTCTTTTGTTCTAGCTTGCACAAAGATGCTCATTCTTTTGTTCATTCCTATGTGCATTGCCAGAGCCTCTACAACATGATTCGGAAGGATATGATGCCCCTAAATCCAATATTACAGGTTGAAATTTTCAAGGTATGGGGCATTGACTTCATGGGACTGTTCATCAATTCTTGTAGGTATTTATATATACTAGTCATAGTCAACTATGTATCAAAGTGGATTCAAGAAATACCCGCACGTGCCAATGATCATAAAGTGGTCGTCGAATTTATTAAGAAAAACATTTTCTCAAGATTTGGCATTCCTAAGGTCATCATCAGTGACGGAGGCTCACATTTCACTCACTCTTAATTCCGTCACCTTCTTTCTAAATATGGGGTTAACCTTAAAATTTTCACTCCTTACCACCCCCAAACAAATGGCCAAGCAGAAGTTTCTAACCGGGAGATAAAAATATTTTACAAAAGACAGTTACGTCAGATCGTAAAGACTGGTCCAATAAATTGGACGATGCTTTATGGGCCTATCGTACCGCTTTTAAAACTCTACTGGGTATGTTCCTTTCTGTTTGATTTTTAAAAAGGCATGCCATCTTCCGGTAGAACTTGAACATAGGGCTTTTTGGGTAATAAAATAATTAAATATGGATTTTTCTGAAGTCGGTACCCACAAAAAATTGTAATTAACCGAATTGGAAGAATTACATATTTTCTCTTATGAAAATGTGTAGATTTATAAAGACCGACCAAAGAAGTTCCACGATAAATATATCGTTTGGAAGCACTTTGACGTCAATCAATGCATTTGGCCTTTTGATGCCAAATTATGAATTTTTCCCAGAAAATTAAAATCCAAATGGATCGGCCCATTTATTATCCTAAAAACATATCCATATGGCGCTATTGATCTTTGTGATCCTGAGATGAACACTACCTTTCAAGTCAATGGCCAGCATTTAAAGCCCTATCTCGATAATACTCTGAATCTTCCTTCTGACACACTTGATTTAACCAACCTATCCACTAATGATCATTGATGCAATTCACAACCAGCTAAATGGCATAAAAGATAGCACTGGATGGGAGGTAACCTATCATTTTTTCCCACTTTTCATTTTTTTCTTTTCTTCAGAGGTTTTGGCTATCCTGATTTTGACCGCCTTCACCGAGGTAATCCCTTTTCCCTTCCCATTGCATGCGAACATGCCATATCTTAAGAATGGGGGGGTGTTTTTAAATTATGATGATTAAATCAGGATTTTCAAAACCCAAAAACATGTAATATTCTTATTTTATTTTCTTCTTGCATACCCAAAAAAATAAAAATGTTGATAACTTTTTGAGGAAATTTTGAAATCGGGACTACGGTTGAATATTCACTTTTGATACAATGGGATTTAATCTTTAACAAACTAGGGATAAGGGTATGGATCTGATTATCAGAATTTCAGAGTCTACCTTTAGACTAGATCAAATATCCTTCTCTAAAATTTCACCTGAACTCATGATAGTTCAAGTGACTTGATCCCCTTTTGTAACATGGAAAATATCTGGCTTAGTTTCTGATTCAAAAACTTACATCTCATGCAAAATTTCTTGTGTCAAAATTCACACACAAGCCAACACCTAAAAAACATTTAGAAATTAGAAAAGCCCTTTATTTTGCCTTAGTAAAAGTTCGAAGCAGACCATTGGTTTGAGTTCCCACCGCCGAGGAGGAAAATGCCTCCTTTGAGGATGCAATGTCAACATGTTACTACCTCGGTGCTACTCTATATCTATATTTCATACCTTTAGATGGAGCATTAAGGCACATTTTTGCAGCTCAAGTGTCTTGGACATTGCTCTACCCATACCATCAGAGCAAGGGCTTGAGTTTTCTTGGAGCACCCCTTTACACTGTATTGTGTTTTGGGGTTATGAGCTCCTAGGTTATGTCATGGACAGTACTATCTCGAAGCACTGGTGCCAGAGCCCCCTCGAGGATTGGTAATGGGAATAGTGATCCTGACACATCTGTTATAAGACTAAGCTATGAATAAGCATGGGGGAGTGATCAGGTTTTTATGTGGTTTGTAAAATGTGATTTTTATAAGCCGTTGCAACATGCAAAAATCGAGTCGCTTTTAAATTTGTAAGACCTAGATAGTGGAGTATCTAGGGTCATCCAAGGAGGAAACTTTTGCAAAATCGACTCTCGTGCTTGAATATAGGAAATCAACTTTCTTTTTGGGTTTTTCAATATAACATTTTTATGTTTTTGAATAACAAGGCAATGCGAATTGATGGCAGGAAAGACTAACACCTAATAGCTAATGTCTAAGTGAAAAAAATGATTTCTTTCTAAGCTCACCCTAGGCATGTGGAGGCCTAAGGAAATTAGAAAGAAAGAGTGAGAGTGCACTAGAAATAAAGCAACAAGAATTGCGACAAAAACTAATTAAGAAAAAGGTAACTTTAATTGATGAACAAAAGTGTTTTACAAAAAAAACCCTAGTAGAGGAATGCTTCTACTACTAGAAATTAAAATACAAAATAATGAAAAACACTAATCCTCTGAAAATGTCGGTGAAGAAGATGAAGCTCTTGCTCCAACTACAGCTACTCCTGTAGTTAAAAAGAACTCCTTCTCCTTCCTTGAAAAGCTTCTCCAAGTTGGTGTCTTCCTCTTTGGCAAGCCCTAAGCGGGGGCGTGCCTTGGCTCCTCCAAGGTGGATGATTCCACCTTTGTTTCTCCTCCAAGGGTGGGTGTGCACCATCCTAATCACTCCTCCAATTCCTAGCCATCCTCCATGATGTAGAGAGCCTCCTCCTCTTGGTGTGGCACAAGAAGAAGAGTGGAGAGGAAGAAGGCACCAAGGAGGCAAGGGATAGCCTCCTTAATCTCCTTCCTTCCTCCTTCTTCTTGGCTGTAGGTTATTGTTAACGAGCGAAATCAATCTTACAAAAGCTGCGTCGTAGTATAGGACAAAATCACTCAAACCAGATAAAATTTATGCTCGAATGAAAGTCTGAGGTCGTTCGCTGGGAGCAAATAGGAATTCACGTGCTAATCTCAATATATAATGTAAATGAGCACACTTAATTCTCAAAAATCTAATATACAATGTAGCACATGAGTGTATGAGGAGATAAAAAGAATTCTAGACAAAATAATGGAGATTTAGATCACCAATAATGTCTAATACATAGAACAACTACTCAAATCAATCAATATGAAGGATCATATGATCAGACATCTACTTTTGCAATCAAACATCTTAAAAGCCATTTCTACAGTGCTCCTTTTATTCTTATTCCACTACTATTCTTCTTCTTCTTCTCTATGTGCCTCTTCTGCTGCTCTCCTTCTCTTCTCCTTGGTTCAGGTCTTCTCCTCTTCTTCTTGCCTTGGCCTTCCTTCCTTATGCACAGGGGATTTCTTCTTCAAATGGCCATGTGTCAGTCGTTTATCTTCAAGCAAAACCCCCTAATCTTGCACTCTCTCTCCTTCTCTCTCTGGGTTCCGCTCTCCCAGAGCCTTGCATAGTAATAGGTAATCGGGTCTAGAGCGTACCTAGGACCAGGGCTGCCGGCGTGGGGTAGGAGCAGAGGTGTGCGTGGGTTAGGCGGGTCGAGTCAGAGCCAGGCCTGCGTGTAGTCTCACGAGTGAGGCAGGTGTCAAGTGAGAGGGGTGTAGTGGGACCTCACCTCGTGTTGGAGGCGAAGAGCCCATGCAACTTATTCAATTTATATCGCTCAAGTGACTTTGCTGTTTCCAATATAGGACTAAACATCCCTGCTTTCTTCTGCATGCAGCTGCTAATGGAGGATTGGCTAATTGTAGGTGGAGGAACGGTCTAAAGTTCTAATTGACTGGCTGGATGTGATCCTAGAATGAATCCGTGCAGCCTGAAGTCTTCACCTGGAGCTGTTGAGGCACGAATGAGCTTCAAGCTTCGCTTGAAATTGCTACGGCAATGGCATGGCACTTGAAACTAGAAAACACAAGAACGGGCATTCAGCCTTGTCAAAAACATTCATCAAGATCGCCGTGAGACGGCTAACATGGTGGTGGGTGCAGCGTGGAGTGAAAGTGGCTGAGGAGGTCTGCGGAGGTCAGAGATGGTGCGCGATGGTGGGTCTGTTTGGTGTAGCGGTTGGGTGCTTAATAAGGTGAAATAGGATGGGGGCTTTGTGCAAGTGGATGAGGCGAACGTTATGAGGTGGTTGGCGAGGTGGATGGATGGGTGTAGCGGCGAATACTCCTCGCCAGAGGAGTGGTTGGAGACAGAGAAGATGATGGTGATTTGTCGCGTCGTGGGTTTGAAACTGAGGTTTAAGGAGGGGAAACTAACCTACAAGATAAGTTAAACTAAACTAATCCTAATCTAATGGACGAAGGGGATGGAGCAGTGCCGGTTATGGTATAGCCGACGTCAGGGAAGAAACTACTCCAGTGAGGATAGGACGACGAGGATGAAGGAGATAGAGGCGTCGGCTGGTACTGCTCGACGCGAAGGAAGGCAAGGAAGGAGGATCTACCGCCAATATTACTGCCAGACAATGAGGGGAGACAGGAAGAAGTCACCAGACATCAAGGAGCTTCGACTGGATGAGGAGAGACGAAATTAGAGGTGAATTTGATCGAATTCGAGTGTGGGTAGAATAGTCTACCTTGGGGAGTCTTATATAGGCCGTTAGAGGGTGATTAGAGCTTGGGAAGAAAGCTTCCCAAGCTTGGATGGTCATCGAAGTTGGAAACCCAACTCTTTGAAGGAATCGCATGAGGATTTGGGCGCAAGTCAGAGCCCAACGCGTGGCTCAAATTGTAGGAAATCTTCCTAGGAATCTCCCTTCCAAGTTTGAAAGGGATTGGGAAAGAAATCAAGGAGATCTTCCCATTTGAAGGTCGCCGGAGTAGCATTTAGGAAACTACAGGCAGAGGGGACCTATTTGTGAAGAAGATAACAAAGTTGGGGGGCTATTTGTAAGAAATTCAAAAGTTAGGGGCATGAGTGTGAGATAAAAGAGTCAGACAGGATCAAATTGCAAACTAGGTCAAGATTATCTCAGATTGGGTCCAAATTTTGGTACGGACCTAATTTGAACCCAAGGAATCCAATGGTAATGTTATATTTTGGTTTTGACCTAGTTTGACTAGGTAATTTATGCAAAACCTAAATTAGGGCAAATGTCTGTCTAAGACTCTGTTTTGGGTCAAGACAAGTTCCAATGGTCAAATCAAGGATGCCAAACTCTAGAGAATATTTTTATATGAATTTTAGAGGATTTAGGTGAATTTTTATCTTGACCAGAACCTCAGTTAATTAAGCGGATCTATTTTTAGGGTTTTAGATGTCATTTAATTCCTAAAATGCGTGAAAACCCTTTTATGTCTGTAGTAACCTACTTGTTAGACTCTTAAGATCACTTGACCCTTAATTAACACCTAAAGAAACCTGTGGTTATTCTGCATTCATGATATGATGGTAAAATTATAATTTTAACCCTAGTTTCTTTAATTTCTCTCTGAAAGGATTTGCAATGAATTATGGACTTCTGATGGTTATGTAGGAGCATTTAATGATGGAATATGACTAAATAAAGTTAGATATGGCTGATGATGACATTACCATCATACCCCCATGCCTAACTTTTGCTAGTCCCTTAGCAAAATCCCATGGAATTAACTTAAATTCTAGACCATATGTTCAGATCTATGATGTGTGCTTTCTTTTGTAGATTAGGTTAGAATGCTAATAGTAGGCCTAAAGGTACTCAAGTACCAACCAAGATCCGAACCTAAGCAGCTTTATCCTCTATCTATCACGAAGGTTTTTAAGGCCCACAAGAACTAACCTAAGGTTCGTTGAACTCCACAGTTAAAGCACCCTTGCTTAAAACATTTTTTGTCTTGGTTCAGTTTGCAGTACATTTTTGTAAGAGAGAGACAAAAGATTTTTTTTGTATTTTTGGAGAGTTTTCTCTCTCTTTTTCTTCTTTATTTCTAGCTTCGGATTGGCTTTACAACACGATCTATATCAAATTCCTAGCTCCCACCATCAATCCTCACAAGGTCCTTGGCTTTCAATGCTTCAAGATAACATCGCCCATGGCAACCCCTAGAATCCTGGCTTTCAAAACTTTGAGATAGTGCCATCCATGGCATTCTATAGCTAAATTCAGGCCCTGGCAATCGACATTTCGGGATAATCCCACCCATGTCACCTGAATCAGCATAAGGTGCTTACGTGCCCTCGATAGGATATTTAGATATCCTAAGAGACAGGCACCGAGGAGACAGTATGTTATTGCACATCTTTGAGGGGAATTTCTCGCCTCTCCACGTCGAGAACTCATCTAAATCAACTTGTGTTGATTAGCTGCTCCTAATCTAGGTGGCATTTTCATAACAGAACTAACGCATTTGTGTGATTTTGATATTTAAGTGCACTGAACCAGACTGTGTATGGATTATGGTGCTTAGGTTACCGAGTCCCGCAAAGCAGAGGTCAGTTAACAATTCCAAATAATCCCTAAACCTTATACCTAGTACTTAAGCTTCGTATTTTCTTCAACCTCTTATGGACTATCCAGATTTTAACGAATGCTTGAATTTTTAAGCCTAACAATAAGCCTAAGAGGCCTAAGATCAGCACTCATACTAATCTCTATATCTCTTAAAACTTTTGTCTTTTAGTTTCTTTCTTTTGATTTGGTCTAGAACTCAAATAGATTCCTTAATCTTTTACTAATGACTAACTCCTTTTGTTTCAAATTGTGCTCCTTTTTGACATTTCAAAATCACCTCCCCTTTTCCTCCTCAAGATTGATATGCATTCAATTCATTCAAAATTTCCTCCCTTCTCCATTTTTTTGTTCTTTTTCAAAAACTTTTTTTTCGTTTTTTGGAATATATCTTTTTTTGTGAGAATCCTTCAAAACTGTGAATTTTTGTGTGTTTGCACTTTAACACCCCCCTATGCCTAAGTTTTGCAATGTCCTCATTGTAAATGGAGGGTATGAAACAGTTTTGGGTTCAGGAATTAGAATAGGATTATTGGGTGGAAGAACGGGTCAGTAATGACTGTTGCAGAAGATTTCAAGCTCTGATACGAGTACCAAAGGTGGGATTAACTGTTCTAAAAATTGAACGCAGAGTACAATAGACGTAAAGTACAGAAGGGAAAATTAAAAGGATCTCAAGTTTTTGGATTGACGGGTTGCCTCCCATTAAGCGCTAAATTCAATGCCTTCAGCTTAGCAGAAAATGGTGTGGAGGAGTAGTCAAATAAGATGAATTTTGTTGAACAGGCACCTTGATTAAAAAGCCTGGTTGGTCCAACCAGGTGCTTGTTCAAGTCAACAGGATGATGATGTAGCCCAAACCCAATCAATCTGGAGGTTGATAGATGTGGATCAAAAGATGTGGTGCCCAGCAGATACTATGAAGTTCGAGAAGATATGGACGTCTGAATCCAAGGTTTGGTTGTGTCAAATCAGCCTGGTCAGAGTAGGGATCCTCAAATGAAAAAGAATCAGTAGAGGATGTAGGAACCCTACGAAAGTGATCAGAGAAGGATGGGTCATGATTTGTAGTCTGATCAATGTCTGAAACCAGATTGAAATGTGGAGGAGAATCATGTGCAACCAGCTCATTGAGAGGAGAATCAAAGTATAAATTGAGTTCGGTTGCAGGTTGGGGTTGAAAATGGGTTTAGGAAGGTTCTGCATGTGTAGAAAAGGTGTTTTCTTTTAAATCATTGACCTCAGCATCAAAATCAAAAGATGGGTCGTGATTGCTGAGGTTGTAGATTGGCTCGTAATCATCAGAAAACAATAGTTCTCCGATATCGGAGTAAGATTCAAAATCATCAGAGAACTTGCGAGAATCATGTTTTGAATTTGACTCAGGATCAGAGGTTCCACCATAGAGTAAATCAAGAGATGTAGAATCAGCAACCTGACTTGGATCTAACCTAGTTTCATATTCCGAGCTCAAAAAGGTGTCCCTATTAGGCGTAGGCTCCGGTTCTTGGCTTGTAGGGAGACCCAATCAAAACCCAACTCTTCCAACTCCTCGATTTCTGTATCGTAGATTAGCGTGACTTTCGAAAAATCAATCTGTATCTCTAAGGAGTCTGAAGAGGTGTACTCATCAAATACCGGCCTTGAATCATAATCCAGATTCGAAATCTGATTCGTATCTTCTGGGGCCTAACAATCATCCCAATAAGGCTCAAATCCAGATTCTAGGTTAAGGGTGTGGGTTGGATCACTAGAATCTAGATTGGGCTCTACAGGGATGTCAAAATTGCTCTCGAGAGTCACCTTATCAGCATAAGGGACAGAATTTACACCCTCGAGAGGTTCTGTCTTAATCTCATTATCACAGGTGTTTGGGAAATCTAAGCTTAGTGAACCAGTCTTTTGTATGTCTAGGGCTGGCTCGAAATCGTGATCACCTGCAATTGGATCCTCCCAACCCGTCTCAAGATCAGGTGTATCAATTTGTTCATAATTTGAATTAGATTCCATTTGGGTTGAGGGTCCATAACAACCTTGATCATCACACCCAGGATGTGGGAGATTTTTCTCCTCAATGTTGCTCCAAGATGTCTCATCGTCTTCTGAAGGAATGTGTGGGTATCTTTGAATAATTGTCTTTTGTAGTGTATTTAACATGTCCCCACGTTTTTCTATGAGACTTTGATATGTTTTCCAAAATTGTGGATTTGAACAACATTGTAGACACTTAGTACTATGCAATCTCCATAATTCACTGAATTCTGATAAAAGATGCTCTCAGGTTGAACCATGTAAGATTCATGTATAAAGTATTTCAACACGGTTCACAATGTGGCTTATTGTTTCTACAAATTTATCCTGAATGTCCCTATCTAAGGCTTTATAATATTCTTCATGGTATCCATAAGCAGCCTCAATCATCTTATCTTTGATAGTCATTTGGGACTCAAGTTTCCTAATCACCTTTTCTAACCTATCAGGCTGCATTTTTGAATCACGTGGTGGAATCAAGATGTAGAATAAAAACTCAAGTTAGATTGAAGTTGATCAAATCTGAAAGAGATTCCCAAGAAGATCTAGTGAGGCTTCTTAGGTTAGAAACCTAATAGCCTTCCTGTGTATGTGCTCTAATAGAAGGGATGAGGGACTGGATGTGAGATTTGACCCAATCAAGGCACCCAAAGATTTTTGGATGACTAAGGTAGCTTCTAGGCGGATGATGCCTTTGAAATAAAAATTCACACACCCGAGAATTACCTGGGCAACCAGGAAGGGAGAGCCCCGCAAAGACCCCTACATGGTAGAACGTCCCCACAGGTTACAGGGTTTCCCTCACCTGACCTTCCTTGTCACTAAGGGTCCAAGAAGATCGGAATGTGTGAACTTAAGACCTTAAATCTACCAATTTTATGTCCTAATTTATGCCTTGAGTTTCACTTGATTAGAAGTTTTTTCAACTTCTGACCTAATTTGGAGGTTGGTTGGCCTACAATGTAGACTAACTTCACCTGACCTATCCTAAAGATGGCAGAATGAAATCTAGGTCAAGACTCAGAAATCACCCTAATTGACTCTCAGGTTATTAGGCACAAGGGTTTTAGGGTTCAAGTTCAAGTGGATTTAGAGCCTGATTGTAGGGTTTTTGTTGATTAGATCTTTTCAACCAAAGGCTTGGGTAGCACACAAATGCAAGTGGGGTTATTTCCTTTTATGCAGGCAAGTGTGAACTAGCACTCCAAAATCCTATAATTGAAACCATAATTGGATCTATTCTACATCCAATTTGATCTCAACATGTACACCTTGGACTCAAACAAGAAGGTGACTAGTCCAAGATGATCAAAAATTAAGCATGATCCCTAATAGGCACAAGAAATTTGAGGTAGGGTATTCTAAACAAAATTGTCTCACTCTTCAATCATATTTGAAAAACTTTCACAAATCAAGAAACTTTCCTTTTAAATGATAATTACTATGAAAAATAAGGTAGGTGATTCCTAATTAATTGTTTCCTTTTTGTCTTCCCAAAATTAGGAGGTTGATTAGGGAAGAATAGAAAAGTTACCCACCCTGGAGTGGTTGATTTACGTAGAAGATCTCCTCATGAAGTACCTCGCAAAATCATAAGAAAGAAAATAAGGCAAGTTAGTGCTCAAATATAATCAAACTATACCAAGTGAATAGTGGTGAATTGCGCGTTGCTCCCCAGCAACGACGCCAAAATGTTAAACGAGCGAAATTGATGTTATAAAAGCTATGTCGTAGTATAGGACAAAATCGCTCAGAATAGATAAAATTTATACTCGAATGAAAGTCTAAGGTCGTTCGCTGGGAGCAAATAGGAATTCACGTGCTAATCTCAATATATAATGTAAATGAGCACACTTAATTACTCAAAAATCTAATATGCAATGTAGCACATGAGTGTATGAGGAGATAAAAAGAATTCTAGACAAAATAATGGAGATTTAGATCACCAATAATAAGTCTATTACATAGAACAACTACTCAAATCAATCAATATGAAGGAGCATATGATCGGACATTTGCTTTTGCAATCAGACATCTTAAAAGACATTTCTACAGTGCTCCTTTTATTCTTCTTCTATTGCTATTCTTCTTCTTCCACTCTCCTCTTCTCCTTGGTTCAGGTATTCTCCTCTTCTTCTTGCCTTGGCCTTCCTTCTTCACGCACAAGGGATTTCTTCTTCAAATGGCCAAGTGTTAGTCGTTTATCTTCGAAGCAAGACCCCCCTAATTCTCGCACTCTCTCTCTTTCACTCTCTGGGTTTCACTCTCCCAGAGCCTTGCATAGTAACAAGTAATCGAGTCTAGAGCACACCCGGAACCAGGGTTGCCGGTGTGGGGTAGTAGTCGAGGTGTGCACGGGTTAGGCAGGTCGGGTCGGAACCAGGCCCACGTGTAGTGTCACGGGTGAGGCAGGTGTTGGGTGTAGTGGGACCTCACCCCATGTTTGGAGGCGAAGAGCCCATGCGACTTATTCAATTTATATCGCTCAAGTGACTCTGCTGTTTCCGATATGGGACTCAACGTCCCTGCTTTCTTCCATGTGCAACTGCTACTGGAGGATTGGCTAATTGCAGGTAGAGCGGTCTGAAGTTCTAATTGACTAGTTGGATGTGATCCTTGAATGAATCTGCATAGCCTGAAGTCTTCACCTGGAGCTGTTGAGGCACAAATGAGCATCAAGCTTCGCTTGAAGCTACTATGGCAATAGCGTGGCACCTGAAACCTGAAAACACAAGAATAGGCTTTTGGCCCTGTCAGAAACGTTCGGCTGGATCACCGTGAGATGGCGAACATGGTGGTGGGTGCAGCGTGGAGTGAAAGTGGCTGAGGAGGTCTACAGAGGTTGAAGATGGTGCGCGATGGTGGGTCTATTTGGTGTAGCGGTTGGGGCGTAATAGGGTAAAATAGGATGGGGGTTTTGTACGGGTGGATGAGGCGAAGGTTATGAGGTGGTTGGCGAGGCAGATGGAGGGGTGTAGCGGCGGATACGCCTCACTGGAGGATACGCGTCACTGGAGGAGTAGTCGAAGACGGAGAAGACGATGGCTATTTGCGGCATTGAGGGTTTGAAATTGAGGCTTAAGGAGGGGAAACTAACCTACAAGCTAAGATAAACTAAACTAATCCTAATATAACAGACGAAGGGGACGAAGTGGCACTGGTTATGGTATGGTCGGCGTCGGGGAAGAAAATGCTCCGGCGAGGGTAGGACGGCGAGGACAAAGGAGATAAAGGCGTCGGCTAGTACTGCTCGACGTGGAGGAAGGCAAGGAAAAAGGATCTGCCATCGGTATTGCGATCAGATGATGAGGGGAGATAGGAAGAAGTCACTGTACATCGAGGAGCTTCGATCAGATGACGAGAGACGAAATTAGAGGTGAATCCAGTCGAATTCGAGCGTGGGCAGAACGATCTACCTTGGGGAGTCTTATATAGGCTATTAGAGGATGATTAGAGCTTGGGAAGCAAGCTTCCCAAGCTTGGAAGGTTGTCGGAGCTGGAAATCCAACTCCTTGAAGGATTTGCATGAGGATTTGGGTGCAAGGCAGAGCCCAACATGTGGCTCAAATTGTAGGAGATCTTCTTAGAAATCTCCCTTCCAATTTTGGATGGGATTGAGCGAGAAATCAGGGAGATCTTCCCATTTGAAAGTGAAAGTTCCCTACTAGGAGGGGGTGACGTAATAAATGCGGAAATAAAATATAAAGCAATCTCACCAAAGAAAACCAATCACACAAAAAGACAATCACACAAAGAACACAAGAATATTTAGGTGGAAACCCAAACCAGGTGAAAACCACCACCTAACCCTCTCGAGTTAGGATTTTCGGATCAACCTAGTTGATCAAATCCACTAACCGAATCACTTTAAAACGAGGGTGATTCAACCTCAATACAACCACGCTACAAGTACGAGGGTAGTGTTCCTCAACCCCTTCTCTCCACGAGAAGGATTTTGTCCCACGAAGGAGACGGGAATTCGCAAAGCGAATACCCAACCAAATAACAAAGATAAAATAAACAACAAGTCCTATAGAGCCAACAAAGAAATTATGAACCTAGCTTCTATAGGAATAAGGAAACTCCCCTTTGCAAGGAGTGTGTCTAGTTGATGACGCGGTGCGTGAGCCACGCGACGGCGCAACGTCGCTCTAGTAAACAACGGCGGGAGAGAGGGTGCGCGAAGCTTGATGCTCTCAAGAGAATGGAACTAGAGCTTGGAGAGCAAGGGCTTCTCTTGGACACAAAAGAGTGGAACTAAGTTGCTTAGGTGTGTCTCTTGTTTCTCTTAGTGTGTATCTTGTGTCTCTAAGTGTGTGTTGGTGTGTCAAAGGCTCCCCTCTATTTATAGAGGCCTTAGGAAGGCTTTGGAAGGCTTAGAAAAGCTTCCATAGCCGTTGGGTGCAAAGCCCAAGAGAATCAGGCCGAAATCAGGACAATGATTACACTTGACAGGGTTATCAGACGTCTAATTATGGCATCAGACGTCTGGAAGGCCACTTTAAGACGTCTGATTTCAAGGTCAGACGTCTGATTCTATGCGGGTTTCCTCCTGACTTGAATCAGATCTAAATAGGGTTTTTGTTCAAGTTGATCAGATGACATACAGGACGTCTAGCACTATGCCCGGACGTCTAGAAGCCAACTTTTTCTACGGAATGGATTTGCAACGGCTAGAAAATCTCTGAGAAGAGATTTTTGCGTCAGTCGAGGCAAAACGGTCAATTATCAGACGTCTGGAAAGGCCTATGGACGTCTGATAAGGCTCTAACGGTCATATTCTACAGTGTTTGGTAAGCCAGCCAACGGTCCACTAATTGGACATCTGGCAAAACCATCAGACGTCTGGTCTAAGGTCTGGACGTCTGATTTCATCAGACAGAACTAACTATGTCCAGCCTAACAATTATCAGATGTCTGAAACAACAGTCAGACGTCTTAAAATACTTTATCAGACGTCTGATTTGGTAATTAGACGTCTGGAAACTCTGTTTGAACCCTATATTGGTTTTCTAAGTTCTCTACAGAAAACCTACGTATCCTAGGGTTGTGCAGGTGTTCCTAGGACTACTGTTAGGGTACTTTGAGGCTCTTTAACATAATATTCTAAGGAAAATAAAAAGAGCAAGAAAATAAAGACAAGAGATACAAGAAAGGATTAAAAAGAATCTATCCTATTCTTCTTGTCTTTTATCTTCAATCTGTCGCTCCACGCGAACCTCCTCTATTTTCCGTCAAGCTCCTCCAATCCATCCTGATGCGAGCTCGAACTCCGTTTAAGCACGTCTACATTTGCAATTGACCTGAAATCTAGGACTCAAATTGCAAATGTTAAATAACACGTGTTTTGTTATCATCAAAACAAATGATCGTGGTGCTCTAGCACCAACAATCTCCCCCTTTTTGATGATGACAAAATCATAAATAGTAATGCAAAAAAATCCTCCCCCTTTTTGACATTATCAAAAAGGTTTAATTGATTTTACATTTCCTATAACTCCCCCTTAAAACATGCTCTTCTATAAATTTCTTTTGACAAAGGTAATGCCTCCACCTTTTTTATAACAACAAGATAGCTATTATTTTTCTCCCCCTTTCTAAAGGAAATTTAGCTACCTTATATCTCCTCCTTAAAAATTGACAATTAGCTCATAAATTTTAACTCCCCCTATCTAAATGCTACTGATAAACAAAGATAGGGTCAAGAATTTTTACCTCACCTACAATGGCCAATAAAATGGTCCGAATGGTGGTGGTTGCCACATCGGATGGGGCTCCCATCCGTAGCTTGGAGGTCCGGGCATTGGTGCCGATCTCCAATCTGGCGGTCGACGTGCGGCGGGTCCGTTTCTTGTTCGCCATCTCGTCGATCTTCTTGTTCTTCTCCTTGGTCTATTCCTTGGTTCTCCCAACTTGAGTTGACCAGCCTTGAGTTTGTAGGTCTAGTCCTTTGTGTTGTAATTATCCCTGAACCCTACAAAACAAGATTCTAATTTTTCCTTCGGTATCCAAGTGAGCTTGGATCCGGATTTGTTAGCGAGTCTCCTTGACGGAGATCCTTTCTCAATCTTAGGGCTATATAAATCATCTACTTTGTTGATTAATTTGTTAGAGTTTTCCCTAAGACATACAATTTCTTTTTCTATAGTATTCATCTTAGTCTTTAAATCAGAAATTTCTATTTTTAGACTAACATTTTCCTCAAATAATTTATTATTTTCATTGATGAGGTTATGATTTTCTAATAATAGGTTATCATTTTTAGGAGTAGCTTCTAGATCCTTAAGTTTATTTTCTAATCTTTCATTTTCACTTCTAAGAAAATTAAGATTCTTTTTAATGTTTTTATTTTCTATCTTAAGTGTTTTACTAACTTCAAATAGTTCATTAAAAGCTTCTTGTAAATCAAGATTTACCTCGTTGTCGGAGTCGCTTCCGCTGTCGCTGTCGCTATTGCTTCCTCTGGCCATGAAACCAAAGCAAGCGGTTTCTTCTTCTTTTTCTTCCTCTTCTTCCTCCGAGCTCATCTCTTCATGAGTGTCTTCTAACTTCATATCTCGTGGGCGGTAGTGCACTCTTGGATTTTCTCGAACTCTTTCGGACTCAACGCGCAATACAGGGCATTCATTGCCTTTGCGTTGAGTGAAAGCTCTCGAATATGCAGCTGCGAGTAGCCTCCCGCGGGTTTTTCTGGGATCTCAAATGGCGTCTCGCATCTGGCCCAGATCGTGAAGTCGGTGGCTTGAAGCCAGGTCTTCATCCGCAACTTCCAGTAGGGGTAGTTGCTCCCGTCGAAGAACGGCGGACGGGTTGTGGACTGCCCCTCGGAAATCCTGCTTGTGGAACAGCTTCCCTCCATGATCTTCTTGCCAGGTGTTACTCCGATCTTGCAAGAACCTGCTCTGATACCAATTGAAAGTTTCCTACTAGGAGGGGGTGACGTAATAAATGCGGAAATAAAATATAAAGCAATCTCACCAAAGAAAATCAATCACACAAAAAGACAATCACACAAAGAACACAAGAATATTTAGGAGGAAACCCAAACCGGGTGAAAACCACCACCTAACCCTCTCGAGTTAGGATTTTCCGATCAACCTAGTTGATCAAATCCACTAACCGAATCACTTTAAAACGAGGGTGATTCAACCTCAGTACAACCACGCTACAAGTACGAGGGTAATGTTCCTCAACCCCTTCTCTCCACGAGAAGGATTTTGTCCCACGAAGGAGACGGGAATTCGCAAAGCGAATACCCAACCAAATAACAAAGATAAAATAAACAACAAGTCCTATAGAGCCAACAAAGAAATTATGAACCTAGCTTCTATAGGAATAAGGAAACTCCCCTTTGCAAGGAGTGCGTCGAGTTGATGACGCGGTGCGTGAGCCACGCGACGGCGCAACGTCGCTCTAGTAAACAACGGCGGGAGAGCGGGTGCGCGAAGCTTGATGCTCTCAAGAGAATGGAACTAGAGCTTGGAGAGCAAGGGCTTCTCTTGGACACAAAAGAGTGGAACTAAGTTGCTTAGGTGTGTCTCTTGTTTCTCTTAGTGTGTATCTTGTGTCTCTAAGTGTGTGTTGGTGTGTCAAAGGCTCCCCTCTATTTATAGAGGCCTTAGGAAGGCTTTGGAAGGCTTAGAAAAGCTTCCATAGCCGTTGGGTGCAAAGCCCAAGAGAATCAGGCCGAAATCAGGACAATGATTACACTTGACAGGGTTATCAGACGTCTAATTATGGCATCAGACGTCTGGAAGGCCACTTTAAGACGTCTGATTTCAAGGTCAGACGTCTGATTCTATGCGGGTTTCCTCCTGACTTGAATCAGATCTAAACAGGGTTTTTGTTCAAGTTGATCAGATGACATACAGGACGTCTGGCACTATGCCCGGACGTCTGGAAACCAACTTTTTCTACGGAATGGATTTGCAACGGCTAGAAAATCTCTGAGAAGAGATTTTCGGGTCAATCGAGGCAAAACGGTCAATTATCAGATGTCTGGAAAGGCCTATGGACGTCTGATAAGGCTCTAACGGTCATATTCTACAGTGTTTGGTAAGCCAGCCAACGGTCCACTAATTGGACGTCTGGCAAAACCATCAGACGTCTCCTAAGACGTCTGGTCTAAGGTCTGGACGTCTGATTTCATCAGACAGAACTAACTATGTCCAGCCTAACAATTATCAGATGTCTGAAACAACAGTCAGACGTCTTAAAATACTTTATCAGACGTCTGATTTGGTAATTAGACGTCTGGAAACTCTGTTTGAACCCTATATTGGTTTTCTAAGTTCTCTACAGAAAACCTACGTATCCTAGGGTTGTGCAGGTGTTCCTAGGACTACTGTTAGGGTACTTTGAGGCTCTTTAACATAATATTCTAAGGAAAATAAAAAGAGCAAGAAAATAAAGACAAGAGATACAAGAAAGGATTAAAAAGAATCTATCCTATTCTTCTTGTCTTTTATCTTCAATCTGTCGCTCCACGCGAACCTCCTCTATTTTCCGTCAAGCTCCTCCAATCCGTCCTGATGCGAGCTCGAACTCCATTTAAGCACGTCTACATTTGCAATTGACCTGAAATCTAGGACTCAAATTGCAAATGTTAAATAACACGTGTTTTGTTATCATCAAAACAAATGATCGTGGTGCTCTAGCACCAACAGAAAGTCGTCAGAGTAAGATTTAGGAAACTGTAGGTGGAGGGGACCTGTTTGTGAAGAAAGAAAAGAAGTTGGGGGGCTATGTGTTAGAAATTCAAAAGTCAGGGGCATGAGTGTGTGATAAAAGAGTCAGATAGGACCAAATTGCAAACTAGGTCAAGATGATCTCAGATTGGGTCCAAATTTTGGTACAAACCTAATTTGGACCCAAGGAATACAATGGTGAAGTTATATTTTTGTTTTGACCTAGTTTGACTAGGTAATTTGTGGAAAAACCCAAATTAAGGCGAATGTCTGTGTGAGATTGTTTTGGGTCAAGACGGGTTCCAATGTCAAATCAAGGATGCCAAACCCTAGAGAATATTTTTCTATAAATTTCTAGATGAATTAGGTGAATTTTATCCTGACTAGAACCTCAGTTAATTAAGCAGGTCTGTTTTTAGGGTTTCAGATGTCATTTAATTCCTAAAATGCTTGAAAACCCTTTTCTATTTGTACTAGCCTACTTGTTAGATTATTAAGATCATTTGACCCTTAATTAACCCTTGGAGAAACCCACAGTTGTTCTGCATTCATGATATGTTGGTAAAATTATAGTTTTAACCCTGATTTCTTGCATTTCTCTCTGAAAGGATTTGCAATGAATTATGGCATTCTGATGGTTATGTAGGAGCATTTAATGATGGAATATGACTAAATAAAGTTAGATATGGCTAATGATGACGTTATCATCAATTATAGGTGGGCTAAGGTAGAATTAACACTCAGGGAGGATGCCTTTTCTTGGTGGTACATAGTAGGTATATATAGAGGTGGGGAGGGGAGTAGTTGGTGTGGACATGTGGAGGGCTAGAATTAGGTTTGGTAGGTGGTTACTGGTGGTTATGGGGATCCTAAGGTGTAGTACGGGTGGCGCCACCAAAAGGGGTGTGATGCTAGTGGTTATGGTGGTGGAGAGGCACCATAGTTTGGCGCCAACCATGGAGAGGTGCCATGGTTTTGGCACCAACTATGGGGGATTCTAGAAGGGAATAGGTGGATGGTGGAGATGGCTTGGGAGGTTAGTTGTATGGTGGAGATGAAGGGGGAGGTTGGTGCCAATTTTAAGGGTAGTTAAGGGAGGTTTTGGCACCAACATGATGGTGTCTCTTAGAGGTGGTGGTGGTGTGAAGGGTTATGGTTGAGTTGGCACTGAGTAGGGTAGCTCATGTGGATCTTAAGTGGACTTGAAGAGGAAGCTTATGTAGGTGGAGTTAGGGTTAGCTAAGGTGGATGACCAAGGAGTAGAGAACTTAGCTAAGCTAGCTTAGCTAGTAGGTAAGTAAAGGAGAAGTAGGAGGAATTAAGGTTTGAAGAAGAGCTGAAGAAGAGCTATCTAGAGCTGCATAGGAGTTAATAGCCACTGAAGAAAATGGCAAGGAGCTACTTTAGCTAGCTTAGCTTGCTAGTTGTCTACTAGCTACTAAGCCAAGCTAAAGTAAGCTGGCTTCTGCTGAAAGATGCTGAGGTAAGTTGGGTCTGATCTTCCTGGGGAGGACCTAGCTATCTGAAGTAGCTAAGGTAGCTTAGCTCAACTAAGTTAAGCTAAGTGGAGTCCCCAGGAGCTGGACTTGAGTTGCCCTAAGCTAGGGTGAAGTCATCTTCAGCTATCTTGAGTTGAGTACAGCTGGAGATAGCTGGACCTAAGCTAAGGTGGACTCCAGTCAACTTAACTGAGCTAGCTAGAGATCCCAATGAACTCATAGGAGCTGAGAAGAGCTAGACTCAACTAAGTTGAGTTGGATCTGAGCTGACTTGAGCTAGGGTGAGCTAAGATGAGCTATCTTGAGCTACCATTTAGCTAAGATTAGTCGAATGGAGCTAGAATGAGCTAACTCTAGTTCAAGTGAGCTAGTATCCAACTATGATGAGCTGGATTAGGCTAAGTCCCAACCAGTTTGAGCTCCTTCTTTACCAATTGCCTTCCTGAGTGCTATGGTTCTGGGGATTTGACTATCTGTTTATCCCTGATGGGAACACCATCATGAGCCCTAACTAGCTCATTTTGACCCATAAAAGAGAACAAGAGCTCCTACATAACCAACTGGAGGTCCTAATTCACTGAATAACCCTTATGAGAGAAAAGCAAGCAACAAGGGGTAAAACTGCAATTTTACCATTACAACACAACAATGGGTTTCTCAAGGGATAAACAAAGGTCAAAATGTCTTAACAAGATAAAAAGTGGGTTAGTTCAGACAGAAAAGGGTTCGTGTGAGTTCTGGGAATTAAATGTCTTCTTGGAACCCTAAAATAGACCCACTTGATTAACCAAGGTTCTGGTCAGGATAAAATTCACCTAAATCCTCTAAAAATCATATAAAAATATTCTTTAGGGTTTAGAACCTTCAATTTGGCCATTGAAACCTATTTTGACCTAGAATGGGGTCTCAGCTAGATATTTGCCCTAAATTGGGTTTTTGCATAAATTACCCAATCAAACGTAGTCAAACCCAAAATCCATCTTCACCATTGGATTCCTTAGGTCCAAATTAGGTTTTTGCCAAAATTTGGACCTAAGGGGAACTCATCTTGACCTACTTTGCAAATAAGTCCAACTGATTACATTTCTACCCCTATCTTTTGAAAAGCCTTACATTTGGCCCCCTAGCTTCTTCATCATCCTTGAAAATAGGTCCCTCTGCCATTATAGCAAAGGGAATCCTACTCCAAAGAACTTGAGAAGGAGATTCCTCCTTGATTGCTCAGAGAATCGCTCCCAAAATTAGAGGGAGATTCTCTGAGTCATCTCCTTCAGTATGAACCCATCACTAAGCCCTAATTTGTACCCAATCTCTCATGCGAACGCATGAGAGATTTGGGCCTTTCTGAAGCTTCCAACTCTGGCAAACATACCTTGCTTGAAAGCTTGGCTTCCAAGCACAAATCCGTCCAGAGAACCATATTTAAGCAGCCCCTAATTCAACCGCTTCTCTCCAGCTTGGAATTGGGCCAGTCCACCCCACAATCTTCTCTCCTCGCCGACCTCAACACCTCCGCAAGCTCCGACGGTTTCTCCCCCTCTCTCTCGTCGCCCAACCACAATACCAGTGGTTGGGTTATCTTCCTCTCAATCATCTGCGTCAGCCATACCAGCCCTGACACCGCCACTGCCCTCATCTTCGCCGCTGCCTCATCTACGGAGATCTTCATCTCCGGCACTGGCTGTACTAGCCCAGATGCCTCTCCTGTCTCCCTCGTGCTTAGTTTAGGTCAGTTAGCTTCCCTCTCCCTCCTACTCCCATTCCCTCTCTTTATTTCTCAAAAACACCCCTCGACGTTGTAGATTCCCTACTAGGAGGGGGTGACGTAATAATTGCGGAAATAAATATAAACAATCTCACAAAATATACAATCACACAAGTACACAAGTATTTTTTAGGTGGAAACCCAAACCGGATGAAAACCACCACCTAACCCTCTCGAGTTAGGATTTTCCGATCAACCAAGTAGATCAAAATCCACTAAATGAATCACTTTAAACGAGGGTGATTCAACCTCAAATACAGCCACTCTACAAGTGCGAGGGTAGCGTTCCTCAACCCCTTCTCTTCACGATAAGGATTTTGTCCCTCGAAGGAGACGGAAATTCGCAAAGCGAATACCCAACCAAATAACAAAGATAAAAGTAAACAACAATCCTATAGAGCCAACAAAGTAATTTTAAACCTAAGCTTCTATAGGAATTAAGAAACTCCCCTTTGCAAGGAGTGCATCGGCAACGCGGATGCATGCACAACACGACGGCGCTACGTTGCTCTCGTGAACTACGGCGGGAGAGCGGGTGTGCAAAGCTTGATGCTCTCAAGATGAAGAATTAGAGCTTGGAGAGCAAGAGAGTCTTTTTGGACACAAAAGAGTGTGAAAGTGTGTAGCTAGGTGTATCTTGGTGTTTCTTGGTGTGTGTTTGTGTGCAAGAGGTTTCCCTCTATTTATAGAGGCCTTAGGAAGGCTTTGGAAGGCTTAGAAAAGGTTCCATAGCCGTTGGGTGCAAAGCCCAAGTGAATCAGCCCGAAATCAGGAACAATCATTGTTCTGACAGGCTGATCAGACGTCTAATTCTGGCATCAGACGTCTGGAAGTTCACTTTAAGAAGTCTGATTTCGGGCGGGTTCCTTCTTGACTTGAATCAGATCTAAACAGGGTTCTTGTGCAAGTCCATCAAACGACATACAGGACATCTGGCACTATGTTTGGACGTCTGGAAACCAACTTTTTCTGTGGGAATGGATTTCCAAACGTTGCAACGGCTAGAAAATCTCTGAGAAGAGATTTTGGGTCAGCCGAGGCAAAACGGTCAATTATCAGACGTCTGGAAAGTCCTATGGACATCTGAAAAGGCTCTAATGGTCACATTCTTGAGTGTTCGCTAAGCCAGCCAACGGTTCACTAATTGGACGTCTGGCAAAGTCATCAGAAGTCTCCTAAGACGTCTGGTTTAAGGTCTGGACGTCTGATTTCATCAGACAGAACTAACTATGTCCAGCCTAAATGTTATCAGACCTCTGAATCAACAGTCAGACGTCTTAAAACACTTTATCAGACGTTTGATTTGGGAATTAGATGTCTGGAAATACTGTTTAAACCCTATATTGGTTTTCTAAGTTCTCTACAGAAAACCTAAGTATCCTAGGGTTGTGCCGGTGTTCCTAGGACTATTGTTAGGGTACTTTGAGGCTCTTTAACATAATTTTCTAAGGAAATAAAGAGCAAGAAAATAACGACAAATGTACATGAAAGGAATAAAATGGAATTCTATCCTACTCTTCTTGTCCTTCCATCTTCAATCTATCGCTCCTCGCGAATCTTCTCTGTTCTCCGTCAAGCTCCTCCAATCCGTCCTGGATGCGAGCTCGAATTCCGTCTAAACACGTCTACATTTGCAATTGACCTGAAATCTAAGACTCCAAGTGCAAATGTTAAATAACACGTATTTTGTTATCATCAAAACAAATGATCGTGGTGCTCTAGCACCAACAGACGCCACCGATCACCATCACCTTCTCCACCTCCGGCCATACCTCCGGCGAGGCGCCCCCGTCATTCCACACCTCCACACGCATCACCAACCACCCTACGACCTCTACCTCAACTCACTGATCATATCCCACCACTTCATTCACTACATTAACCACCCTAACATCTCACCAAACACACCCACTCACATGGCCATAAAGAACCTTAGGCACGCCACCACAGCCATTCCCGTGCCATGCCGACCATCGACACATACTCATCATGCCTTGGTGAATCTCCCTGGACATTTTGATGTGGCCGCAAGGCCATGCTCATGATTTCAGGTTTAGGCACCCCAGCCGCCATGGATGAAGAAGCTTGGAGCTTGCTTCCTGTGCTCCAGCTGCTGTCGCTCCAGGCGTAAGTCCTAGGGGACACGGACTTGAGGCACGAGCGTGCTTAGGTTCCCACTTGGAAGCTCAAGCCCTTACAACCTCGCGAATTGGAAGTGCTACCTGCTGATGCGACACGCGCAAAGGAGGTGGGACATTTAGTCCCACCTCAGAACTGGACGAGCAGGCGTATGCACATAAATTGATTTTGTGCATTAGCCTTATCGCCTCCTACTCATGGGGTGAGGTCCCTCTCTCCCACTCTCACAACCTCGTCCGCGACACTACCCACGCAGACCTGGCCATGACCTGTTTACTTGACCGACTCACTCCTCGCTCACCACCCACGCCGGTGAGTTTGGACCCGGGTCTCCGTTAGGTCTGATTACCCGACCCAGATGTGGCTTTGGGAGAGCGAACTGAAATAGAGAAGAGAGAAGAGAGGAACGCTACACAGGGGAAGGGGGGTTTTGCTATGGAAAGATTGGCTCCACACTTAGCCAAATCCAAGGAAAGAAGAAGAAGAAGGAAAGAGGAAGAAAGCTGAAGGAAGAGAAAGAGAAGAAGGAAGAAGCCAAGGCAGCGAAGAAGAAAGAAGGTAGAAGCTGAGGTTCGCAAGGCACAAGCTAAAGAGGAAAAGGCTGAAGGAAGAGAAAGAGAAGAAGGAAGAAGAAGCCAAAGAAGAGAAGGAAAACAGGGAAGAAGGAAGATAAAGACGAGAAAGAAGACAAAGAAGGTAAAGAAAAGAGAAGACAAAGAGAAGAAAGAGCCACAACAGAGAAAGGAAGAAGAAGAAAGAGAAGAAGAGAGATTGCAAGAGAAATTAGAGAAAGAAGAAAGAAAAATCTAAAGAAAGCACTGTAGCACATAATTTTAAGATGTCTGATTTTATAATCAGATGTCCAATTCTCCATAAGTTCTCCATTATATTTTTTTTATCATCCATATACTCATGCTTTATATTTTTAATTAGATTTTTGAGTAGTATTATGTGTTCAAATTGCATTTATTATTGTGCTTAGTGCATGAATTCCATTTGCTCCCTGTGTTCGACCTCGGACCTTAAATTTGAGTAATAAAATTGTATTTGTTTTAAACGCTTTTTCGGCTATACTACAACATGACCTTTTTGAAACCTGATCAAGCACTCTTAACATTTTGGCACTGTTGCTGGGGAGCAACGTGCAATTCCCCACTATTCTCTGCATTATTTTGATTATATTTGATCGCTAACTTGCCCTATTTGTTTTATTATTATTTTGTGAGGCATTTCACGAGATCTCCCACGTAAATCAACCACTCCAGGGTAGGTAACTTCTCTATTCTTCCCTAATCGAACCTCCTAATCTTGGGAAGATAAAAAGGAAACAATCAAATTAGGAATCACCTGCCTTCTTTTAGTAATTATCATTTCGAAGGCTAGTTTCCTGATTTGCGAATTTTTTTTCACATCTTATTGAAGTTGAAGAGATTCTATTTAGGAATCGTACCCTAAAATTCCTATGCCTATTAGGGATTACGCTTAATTTCTAAATCTTTTTGGGCTACGCACTTCTTGTTTGAAGACCAAGGAGAACATCTGTGAAACTCAAAGAGGACTTGGAAATAAAGCCAAATTAGGGTTTCTACATTAGAGTTTTGGAGTGCTAGTTCACACTTGCCTGCATAAAAGGAAACAAACCCGCTCGCATTTGTGTGCTACCTAAGCCCTTGATTGAAAAGAGCTAATCAAGAAAAATCCTAAAATCAGACTCTAAACTCACTTGAACCCTTAAAATACTTGGCCCTAATAACCTGGGAGTCAAATCAGGGTGATTTCTAGGTCTTGACCTAGAGTCATTCTACCATCTTTAGGGCTGGTTAGGTGAAGTTGGACTACATTGTAGGCCAACCAACCTCCAAATTAGGTCACAAGTCAAAACAACTACTAATTCAAGTGAAATCAAAGGCACAAGTTAGGATATAAAATTGGTAGACTTAAGAGGTCATGTTATCCATCTGGTCTACCTGGACCCTCAATGACAAGAGAGGTTAGGTGGGGGAAACCCCGTAACCCGAAGGGGCGCTCTATCGTGTAGGGGTCTTTGCGAGACTCTCCCTCTCTGGCTACCCAGGTAATTCTCAAGTGGATGACTTTCTGATCTAGGAGTATCACCTGCCCCGAACCTCCATAGTCATCCAAACATCTTTGGGTGCCTTGATTGGGTCAGCATCACATCTAGTCCCTCATCCCTTCTATTTAGAGTATACACATAGATTTTCTTTAGGAGTCTCTATTCAGATCAAATCACTTCATTCTAAGACTTGAATTCTGATTCTACATTTTGATTCCACCATCTTGTTCAAATATGCAGCCTGGTTACTTAGGAAAACCATTAAAGAAACCTGAATCATAAAGATCCATGAGAGATAGAATGGTTGAGGATAACCTTGAATTCTATGAAATTGAGTACAAAACCTCAAAACCCGTAGAAGACATCCAGGTTAGTGTACCAAAAATAACAACCTTCATCATAAACTGTGCCCAATTGTTATTAACAAAAGCCACAAAAGGATCAACCCGAGACACTCTCATAACAAGATACATTGAGATAGAAAAATTGCATAACTTTGAATACCTCCAATGCATGACAAATCCTGTACTTTGGGAAAACACCAAGATGATCTTGAAAAATGGGAAGAAATGATGAAATTGTTGAAACAAGTTATCGATCAAAAATACCCGTACATGTCCCAAACAGTTACTGAAACATCTTGGACTAATATTGAGGATCAATCTGATTTTCCAAATCCCAAGTTTGAGGAACAAGGTTGTTGTGGATTCCCAAACCAGATGGAATATAACATACCTGATCTTGAATTAGGTTGGGAAGTCCCAATTGCAGGAGAACACGATTTTGAGCTAACCCTAGGAAACCAAAATCCTGGGTCACCAAGCATAGAATTCAGAGACACTTGTAATGATGAGATTGGAATAGATCCTCTCGAGGGTGTAAATCCTGCCCCTTATTCTGATAAGGTGACCCTCGAAGGCAATCTTGGCCTAAATTCTAGTGATTCAACCCACATCCTCAGCCTGGAATCTGGATCTAAAACTTATTGGGAAGATTACAAGGCCCCGTATGACGAAGATCAAAGTTTAAATGAAGATTATGATTCTAGGCCTTTGTTTAATGAATATCCCTCTCCAACATCCTCAGAGATACATATTGATTTCTTCGAAGTCACGCCAATCTACGATACAGAAATCGAGGAGTTGGAAGATTGGGGTTTTGATTGGGTCATTCCAACAAGCCTAGAACTCGAGCCTAGACCCTATAAGGACACCTTTTTAAGCTCAAAATTTAAGAATAGGCTAGATCCAAGCCAGGTTGCTAAATCTACATTTGACGATTTATTCTGTGGTAGAACCTCTGATCTCGAATCGAACTCAGGACTTGATTCTCGCAATTTCTCTGATGATTTCGAATCTTACCATGATTTCAGAGAACCATTGTTTCCTGACTATGATGAGCCAATCTACGACCTCAGCTCACATGATTCATTCTCCGACTCCGACTCTGAGGTCCCTGATCCTAGGATCACTAATGTAAATTTAGGTTCTAGTGAGATGGAATCATTTCTTTTCGATCCTCAGGAATCAAAGTCAGAAAGTGCCGAGAGTGTCTACAGCCTCGAATTCGAATCTTTTCTTGACTCAGATTCTCTGCATCCTATAGAAACTCTTCAGGCATTTACCTTTGAATTTAATGGCCACTATGAGGACTCTCTAAATGAACCCACCTGTAATTCCTTTTTAGAGGAGCCCTCACACACAATTCTTATTGAAGCCACCTCCTCCGCATATACAGAACCCATCCAAACCCATTTTTAGCCTCGACCCGCAACCAGACTCAATTTCTATTCTGATTCCCCTCTTACTGAGCTAATTGCAGATGATTCGCCTCCACATCTTATTAGGTTTCGGACATTGATCAGACTACAAATCATGCTCCATCTTTCTCTGATCATTCCTGTAGGGTTTTCGCATCATCCACTGATTATTTTAAGAATCCCTACTCTGACCAGGCTGATTCGACTCAGCCAAACCCTGGATTCACACTTCCATATCATTCCGAACTCCATAGTATACGGTGGGTTTCACACCTCTTGATCTACATTTGTCAACCCTCCAGATTGATTGGGTTTGGGCTACGTCTTCAGTTGGTTGATCTAAACAAGCACCTGGTTAGACCAACTAGGCTTTTGATCAAGGTGCTTATTCTACAAAACTCAACTGATTTGACCACTCCCTCGCCATACCATTTCCTGCTTGGCTGAAGGCATTGAATTTAGCACTTAACGGGAGGCAACCCGTCATTCCAAACACTCAAGATCCTTTTGATTATCCTTCTATACTTCACGTTTACTGCACCCTAAGTTTAGTTTTTGAACAGTCAATCTCACCTCTAGTACACGTGCCAGAGCTTGAAATCATTCGCAACAGTCATTCCCAACCTGTTCACCCACCTGATAAATCCTGTTCTAAAATTCCTGAACCCAAACCTATTTCACACCCTCAGTTTACAATGAGGACATTGCAAAACTTAGGCATGGGGGGTGGTAAAGTGAAAACATACAAGAAATCAAAATTCAGAAGGGTTCTCACAAAAAATCACATATTCCAAAAATACTAAAAAAATAGAAAATTATGAAAAAGAATAAAAAAATTGAAGGAGAAAAGAAAATTTCGAGGCCATACAAAACTTGAGGAGAAAAAAAGAAAAATGTCAAAAAGAAGCACAAAATGAAAAGAAAAAGGAGTCATTAGTAAGAAATTAAGGGATTAACTAAGTTCTAGACCATAGCAAGAAAAGGAAAATGAAAGGAAAAAAGTGCTAATGAGACACAGAAGAGATTAATAGGAACGTTGATCTTAAGCCTCTTGGGCTAGACTCCTAAGCTTAAAAATTCAAGTATCCGCTAAGATCTGGATAGTCCTTAAGAGGTTGAGGAAAATGCGAAGCTTAAGTATTATGTCTAAGGCTTAGGGAGTATTCGGCCTCGTTAACTGACCTCTGGTTTGTGGGACTCGGTAACCTAAGCACCCCAATCCACACAGTCAGGTTCAGTGCGCATAAGTATCAAAATCACGCAAATGCGTTTAATTATTCTGAAAAAGTAGCCTAGATTAGGAGCAGCCAATCAACACAAGTTGATTTGGATGAGTTCTCGACGTGGAGAGGCAGGAAATTCCCCTCAAAGATGTGCAATATCATATCGTCTCCTCGATGCTTGTCTCCTAGGATATTTACATATCCTACTGGGGGCATGTAAGCACCCTATGTTGGTTCAGATGCCATGGGCGGCATTATCACGAAATGTCGATTGCCAGGGTCTGGATTTAGCTACAGAATGCCATGGGCGGGATTATCTCGAAATCTCGAAAGCTAGGGTTATGGGGCTTGCCATGGGCGGTGCTATCACAAAGCATCGATTGCCAAGGACCCTTCAAAGATTGACGATGGGGACTAGGAATCCGATACAAACCATGTTGAGAAGCCAATCCGAAGCTAGAAATAAAAAGAAAAGAGAGAGAAAACTCTCTAAACAAAGAAAATCCTCTGTCTCTCTCTTACAAAAATGCATTGCAAACTGAACCGAGGCTAAAATATGTTACAAGAATGGGTGCTTCAACCATAGAGTCCAACGAACCTTAGGATAGTTCCTGTGGGCCTTAAAAACCTTCGCGGTAGACTGAGACTAGAGCTGGTCAGGTTTGGATCTTGGTTGGTACTTGAGTACCTCTAGGCCTATTATCGGCATTCTAACCTAATCTATAGAATAAAGCACTCTTCATAGTTTTTTAGCATCAAAAGAACTCATGGCCTAGAATCAAAGTTAAAACCTTAAAATTTTGCTAAAGGACTAGTAAAGGCTACGCATGGGGATATGATGGGAACACCATCATGAGCCCTAACTAGCTCATTTTGACCCATAAAAGAGAACAAGAATTCCTACATAACCAACTGGAGGTCCTAATTCACTGAATAACTATTATGAGGGAAAAGTAAGAAACAAGGGGTAAAACTGAAATTTTATCATTGCAATACAACAATAAGTTTCTTAAGGGCTAAACAAAGGTCAAAAGGTCTTAACAAGATAAAAAGTGGGTTGGTTCAGACAGAAAATGATTCATTTGAGTTCTAGGAATTAAATGACTCCTTGTAACCCTAAAACAAACGCGCTTGATTAACCAAGGTTCTGGTCAGGATAAAATTCCCCTAAACCCTCTAAAAATTATATAAAAATATTCTCTAAGGTTTATAACCTTTAATTTGGCCATTGGAACCTATTTTGACCTAGAATGGGGTCTCAACTAGATATTTGCCCTAAATTGGGTTTTTACGTAAATTACCTAGTCAAACGTGGTCAAACCAAAAATCCAACTTCACCATTGGATTCCTTAGGTCAAAATTAGGTTTGTACCAAAATTTGAACCTAAGGGGAACTCATCTTGACCTACTTTGCAAATAAGTCCAACCTGATTACATTTCTACCCCTATCTTTTTAAAACCCTTGCATTTGGTCCCCTAGCTTATTCATCATCCTTGCTAATAGGCCCCTCCATTATAATGAAAGGAATCCTACTCCGGCGAACTTGAGAAGGTGATTCCTCCTTGATTGCTCAGAGAATCCCTCCCAAAATTGGAAGGGAGATTCTCTGAGTAATCTCCTGCAATATGAACCCATCACTGAGCTCTAATTTGTACCCAATCTCTCATGCGAACTCATGTGAGATTTGGGTATTTTTGAAGCTTCCAACTCTGGCAGACATACCTTGCTTAGAAGCTTGGCTTCCAAGCACAAATCCGTCCATAGAACCCTATTTAAGTAGCCCCTAATTCAACCGCTTCTCCGCAGCTTGGAATTGGGCCGGTCCACCCCACATTCTTCTCTCCTTGCCAGCCACAACACCTTTGCAAACTCCGGCGGTTCCTCCCCCTCTCTCCCATCACCCAACCACAATACCAGTGGTTGGGTTATCTTCCTCTCAATCGTCCGCGTTGGCCATACCAGCCCTGATGCCTCCACTGCCTCATCTTTGCCGCCGCCTCATCTACGGAGATCTTCATCTCTAGCATCAGCCGTACCAGCCCAGATGCTTCTTCTATCTCCTTCGCCCTTAGTTCAGGTTAGTTAGCTTCCCTCTCCCTTCTACTCCCATTCCTCCACTTTATTTCTCAAAAACACCCCTCGATGCCACTGATCACCATCACCTTCTCCACCCCCAGCCATACCTCCGACGAGGCAACGTCGTTGTTCCGCACCTCCACACTCCTCGCCAACCACCCTACGACCTCCGCCTCGACTCACTGATCGTATCCCACCACTTCATTCACTCTATTAACTGCCTTAACATCTCACCAAACACACCCACTCACACAACCACAGAGAACCTTAGGCATGCCACCACAGCCGTTCCCATGCCACACTGGCCACCGACACATACTCACCGTGCCTTGGTGAATTTCCCTGGATGTTTTGACGTGGCCGCAAGGCCATGCTCATGATTTCTGCTTCAGGCACCTCGACCACCATGGATGAAGAAGCTTGGAGCTTGCTTCCTGTGCTCCAGCTGCTGCCGTTCCAGGCGTGAGTTCTAGAAGACATGGACTTGAGGCACGAGCGCGCTCAGGTTCCCACTTGGAAGCTCAAGCCCTTACAGCCTCACAAATTGGAAGCGCTACCTGCTGATGCGGCGTGCGCAAGGGAAGTGGGACGATGTGGCGTGTGCAAGGGAGGTGGGACGTTTAGTCCCACCTCGAAACTGGACGAACGAGCGTATGCACATAAATTGATTTTGTGCATTAGCGTTAGTGCCTCCTACTCATGGTGTGAGATCCCTCTCACCCCCTCTCACGACCTCATCCGCGGCACTGCCCACACAGACCTGGCCATGACCCGTTTACCCGACCGACTCACTCGCTCACCACCCACGCCGGTGAGCCTGGACCCGAGTCTCCGTTAGGTCCGACTACCTGACCCGGATGTGGCTCTTGGAGAGCGAACCGAAATAGAGAAGAGAGAAGAGAGGAATGCTATGCAGGGGAAGGGGGGTTTTGCTGTGGAAAGATTGGCTCCACACTTAGCCAAATCCAAGGAAGGAAGAAGAAGGAAGGAGGAAGAAAGCTGAAGGAAGAGAAAGAGAAGAAGGAAGATGAAGCCAAAGAAGAGAGGGAAGATCAAGTAGAAGGAAGATAAAGAAGAAGAGAAAGAAGATAGGAAAGTAAAGAAAAGAGAAGACAAAGAGAAGAAGGAGCCAACGAAGAGAAAGGAAGAAGAAGAAAGAGAAGAAGAGAGATTGCAAGAGAAATTAGAGAAAGAAGAAGAAAGAAAAATTAGAAGAAAGCACTGTAGCACATAATTTTAAGACATCTGATTTTATAATCAGACGTCCAATTCTTCATAAGTCCTCCATTATATATTTTTTTATCATTCATATACTCATGCTTTATATTTTTAATTAGATCTTTTAGTAGTATTATGTGTTCAAATTGCATTCATTATTGAGCTTAGTGCATGAATTCCATTTGCTCCCTGTGTTCGACCTCAGACCTTAAATTCGAATAATAAAATTGTATTTGTTTTGAACGCTTCTTCGGCTGTACTACAACGCGACCTTTTTAAAACTAAATCAAACACTCTTAACAATCCCTAACACCAAATAAACATATCAAAAAGAAGCAAAATGTGTAATGCATGCCTAACCTAATTTGTGCCTAAATGCAGCCCAAAAACCCATTTACAGAGTAAAAATCCTAAGAGCTAGGTTTATTTTAGTGTTTAAGAATGATGATAAACTAGCATTTATCAGGAAGACTCAAAAAAAAAAAGTTTTAAACCAAAAATATGACCCTATAAATGTTGGCTTCTCACAAGCACAGACACAAAGTTTTAAAGGTTATTGCAAGTTGCGAATCAGATTCAAGAGCCAGAAAAATCCTAACTACAAAAATTTCGAGTCATCTGAATTAACAATGGACTAATTTGTGAATTTTTAGAGGATAAATTGATCCCGATTCTTCTAATTTTTGGATCCGAAAATGAATCCCGATGTTTATTTTTAACAAATCCCATACCTCCCATGTTTTAACCAACCAAGGTCCCATGATCTCTTTCTCCTTAAAAAAGTTGAAAAAAATTAGTTTTCCCAAAAATTCCTCTTTGTAAAAATTTATTTTTCTAAAAGACTAGCAAAATATAAGCATGCGGGTGTGTTAAATGCCAGTCTATCATCATTCTTTTGCCCTAAAACAAACCCAGCTCTTAGGATTTTAGCTTCGCAAATAGGTTTTTTGGTTGCATTTAGGCATCAATTAGGTTAGGCATGCATTGCATATTTTGTTGTGTTTTTGACACATTTATTTGAGTGTTAGGGATGAATAGATAATAAGATCACTAAAACCCTAGCACTTAGGAAGGCAACTGGTGAAGAGGAAGTTCATTCCAGCTAGTACTTAACTAAATCCAGCTCATCATAGCTAGATACTAGCTCACTTGAGTTAGGGTTAGCTCCATTAAGCTCCAATCAGCACATCCTAGCTAAATGGTAGCTTAGGGTAGCTCATCTTAGCTCTCCCTAGCTCAAGTTAGCTCAGATCCTACTCAACTTAGTTGAGTCTAGCTCACCTTAGCTCCAATCAGTTTATTGGGAGCTCTAGCTAACTCAGCTAAGTTGATTGGAGTCCACCTCAGCTCAGGTCCAGCTACTTCCATCTCCACTCAACTCAAGTCAGCTGAAGATGACTTCATACAGCTTAGGCCAGCTCTCCTAGGGACTCCACTTAGTTTAACCTAGTTGAGCTAAGCTACCTTAGCTACTCCAGCTAGCTAGGTCCTCCCCGGGAAAGTCAGACCTAGCTCATCTCAGCATATTTCAGCAGAAGCCAGCTTACTTTAGCATGGCTTAGCAGTTAGAAAATAACTAGCAATCTAAGCCAGCACAAGTAGCTCCCTGCAACTCCCTTCAGCAGCTACTCGCTCCAGTTCAGCTCCAGACATTCCTTCCTCAGCTCCTCTTCCCTAAACCCTAGCTCCATCCCACCTCCTCCTCTACTCAACTACTAGATAAGCTAGCTTAGATTAGCTACATCTTAGCTCCCACTGGCCATCCACCACCTACAACCTAACTCCACCTCATCACCTAACTAGTCCACCTACTTAAGTCCACCTAGCTCCACCTACTCCTACCTATGTTTCTGCCAACCAACATGCAACCCATGGCCCCTCAACCACCACCAAAATTCACCTTGTTTTGGCACCAACTCATCCTTTTAGAAACCCTCTCTTTTGGTACCAAAAAACTCCCACATCCTAGCCCTCCACATCTCCCTTAAACCTATCCCACCATCCACCTAACCCCCCTTCTAGAAAGCTGAGTTGGCGCAAAGGATAAGTGCCCTTCCACCACCATAACTACCTCCTAAACACCCTATGTTGGTGCCAAAATGCCCTACACACATCCCTACAAATTGGCACGAACATCCACCACAATCCTAACCCTATGTCCAAAGCATAGCCCTCCCTTTTTTTGCCAACTTCTAGAACTTAGAGTTGGCGCCAACATCACCTAACCACATGTAAACCCACCTACCCTACACCCTCTCATTTGGCGCCACCTTACATCCACCATCCATCTCCTAACTACCACCCTATAACCTAATCCTAGCCATACAACACATCAACCAACCCCTTAACCTTAACACATATAGAGTTGGCTCCTACTTTACTCCACCCACCATAAATACCACCTAATGCACCCTTCTACCTCCACGCCAACCCTAATCCACCATCCATACACCAACTTCCACATCCTAGCCATCCATAACAACCCTGTTCCCTTAACCATAGTCAACACCAACCTCCACCCCCTCTGCTCTATAAAAAGACCTATAACCACCACCATTTCCTTCATCCTTTGGCTTCATATTTTCCACCTTCATCCCACCATATCCACGACCAAGAGAAGAAGGAGAAGAAGAAGATTAAGGGGACACTCTATCCCCTTGGTGCCTTCCCCTTTTCCATTCTCTCTTGTGCCCCTACCAGCCAGAGGAGCAACCAGGCAAGGAAGACCTTTGGAGGAGGTCTTGAGGGTGGTGCATGCCACCTTAGGAGGAGTTTTGTGGCTGGAGATCATCCATCCTTGGAGGAGAAAGGGAACGCCCCCCTAGGGCTTGCCAAAGAAGACACCAATTTGGAGGAGCTTTTCAAGGAAGGAAAAGAAGGAGAACATCTTTCCAAGCCCAAGGGCAGCTGAGCTTGGAGTAAGAAGCCTCTCCCTTCACCATTAACATCAAGAGGGTTTGTGTTTTACTTCTTATGTATTTCCATTTTATAGTAGAAGCATTCCTCTACTTGTCTTTTGTAAAACATATTTCTACTTAATTAAAGTTGCCTTCTTTTCATTTTTGTTGCATCTTTGCTAATTGTTGTTTCTGGCATTTTTCACTCCCTCTCTATAATTACCCTAGGTCTCCACATACCTAATGTGAGCTTAGTGAGAGGCCATTTTTGTCACTTAGGTATTAGCATTAGAAATTATGTGTGATCGTTTTCCCGCATACATTTGCATAATCACCCGTTATTTAAAAACCCAAAAAAATATCTTATATTAAAAAACCTAAAAAGAAGTTGACTTCCTTTTTGTCAAGCAAGATTTTCAAAAAGTTCATTCTCGCCTCCTTGGACAACCATAGATACCACAACTATTTAAGTTTATAAATTTTAAAAGCGATCTCGAATTAGCTTGTTACAACAATTTAAAAATCCTAATTACAAATCACGCCTTTCTCCGCATCACTTTTTGGCATCACTGTCAGGGAGGCATGACTTTGCATTTAGTAATTCTCTTGCTTGATAATTGGATCTCATCCCTGATGTCGAGATTTACGCTTAATTAAGATGATTGCAATAAAAAGATGTATCGTTGATGTATTTTATGTGGTGGAAAATCTCGTATCAAAAATTCATTAAATATTACCACAATGATTAGGATGTTGTATCCACAGGGAGGAATAGATGCAATAAATTCACGAATATTTTCCTTTGTATCTGCCTAATCAGTGTGAGAGACATGCTTAGGTTCGAGGTGAAATAAGTCAAAAAGAAGGAAACACAATAATTAGAGAATGTAAGGTTATGGGCATAGTTTTTCCTCAATAAAATATTCATTAAAAGATGTGATCATTAGTGGCATCTCATGTAATATCTAATGGTATTCGTACGAGAGAGGAATGATGCAAATCTAAGTCACAATTTGCTGCAAACGAAAGTGAAAAATATGCACTGAATAATAATGACAAAGTATAAGTGCTCTGATGTAATTTCACCACTATATAATATTCAAAAACAAAAAATAAAATCTGTGGCAATGGCATCAAATGTAAATACTAATAGAACCCAAAACAAAGTAATTCTTTGCCTCCTGTGTTCTTGAAGAAGAGACCGCGGTCAGGCATGCGGAGGTCAAAAGAGGTTGGCTGCGACAAGGGCTACGCATGGGCGAAGACGGCATGTCGAACGGTGGCCAGAGATCTCGCTAGCAACGAGAAGGGGTGGCTTGCCGACGTGCAGATCATCGGTTGGTGGTGCAGATGGTGTGGAAGCACTCGTGAAGGCGTGGGGAGAGTGTTGGCATCAATGATGCAGAGTTTTGTGGCGCATGGAGGTGGCTGTGAGCGGAGGAACGACAGTTTGTTTAGGTTCATTTCCTCTCCTATGTCGGTGGAGAAGAAGAGGAAGAAGAGGCAACCGGTGTGGGGAGTTCTTTATTAAAGAAGAAGAAGAAGGAATCAGGGCTATGCTCAAGGGACGAGCTGCACGCGAGGGCGAGACGCCAGCAAGGGTGGTGCACACGGTGGTGGTGTGCAGAGGCGTGGCCGCACATGGTGACTTGTGCGTGTGTGCTGATGGCTGAGCGGTGTGCGCGCGAGGGTGGTGATGTATGCGTTGCTTCACGGTGGAGCCCTCCTCCGTCGAGGCAATCTAAGGGAGAAAATGACCCGTGAAGATGATGGCTTGCCCTCCTTTTTAACGCTTGCTGTTTGTTTGCCATGGCCGACGGCTTCTCCAACCACTCGGCGAGGATCGCGAGTGGTTGGATGGCGAGGGTGCGATTGCGAGATGCTCAGAGAAGAAGTGGGCAACTCCAGTTGACGGTGGAAAGTGGTGGCATGCTAGTGGAAAAATTGCGAGCATGTACCTATAAAATATAAGTCCTGTCATAAGATGCATCCCTCCACTAAAATAAATTAACATTAAGTACTAAATAATTAACTTCTAAGGAAATGTATGTAAAATATACTTAGGCTAATCGAATGTCCAATAAATTGAACTTATCAAATACCCCCATGACTAAGTTTTGCTAGTCCCTAGCAAAAGTGTAAAAATAATGGAAGTGACTAAAAAATTCTTTCCTTATTCCAAAAATTTTGAGATCCAAACAAATGTGAAGTAATAGTAGCCTAGGTAATGGATCCAAGTGAAAAGCCAACTTACCTTTACAATTCAAACTTAACTCTTGATAAAACTTCTATTAGGATAGGCAAGTTCTTCCCTCGGGGATAAAGCAGAAAATAATCTGTAGTTTGACAATGACTTTTTGTCTTAGGTAGGAGATGCTGAGTTGAATGGATTTATATTTGGTGGCTCACACTCATCTGGTGCTATGATGACACAGAGATTCATCGCGAAAAGGTTTGAGTTGGAAAACTCGTCGTCGTAGTTCGATTCTCGAGAAAATCCATTGATCAGATAAAATTTATAACCAAAACTCAAAAAGTGAGTCCTGGGTTAAACATGAGGAGGCAAATGTTTGGTTTTGAAAAATATGCATTTCGCTTTATTTCTCTTTTATCGTTTTTATCTTTTGTTATTTTTGGTATTTTTAGCAAGCACAAGATCAAGTTGATGGATTCTAACTAGTCTACTTGCAAAATATAAAGGAAAGAGAGAGAGAGAGGAACAACCATTATTTATGAATAAATGTTTGTTGCAACTACGATAGCGGAAAAACTACACTATGAAAGCAAAAAAGGTAGAAAGAGGTGAAAGAACCCCCCTCGACAGTCACTTGGAGGACGACTCGCTCTGATATCGCCTAGAGGAAGGTGGTGAGGAGCGAGATGAACTGGGACGAAGCCAAAGGATGGAGGATGGGGTAGGATGGCGTCGCGGCAAGGATCTACTTCCTGAAGTAGGTGAGAAGACAGCCACGGGATGCTCCACGAATGGGGATGAGGGGAGGGAAAAATATTTGGTTTTCTACTTTAGAGGAGCATCCCGGGCTTAGGAAAAGATTTCTCTAAAGCCTTGGAGGTGGTGAGAAGAAGAAAGGAAGAGATGATTTGGAATGGAGGGGGGTCAATACTTTTATAGTGGGGAAAGAGAGACAAAATTATCCATGGGTAATTAGTGATGGTTGTAATCATCGCTGAAGATCTGCCCAACTATCGCTGAAGATCCGCACCCTTCAGTTCCTTTGCTGGCAAGTGCATAATTCAGGCCATTAGTGATAGCTAGAAGCATCACTAGAGGTCTGCCCAACTGTCGCTGAAGTTCGCTCCCCTGTCGCTCACGCCCCAATGGCACGTGCATTGCATGCTTCTTGTCGTGCACCTGCTCGTGTGCTAGCACTGCCTTGCGAGCTGCGCTACGCTTGAGTGTGGGTGCCTCCGTGTGTGCCCATGCACCGACGTTGCTGTGCGTGTGTGGTGGCATGTGCATGCACATGGGTGGCCTAGGTTGCACTATGTGGCGCGACCTAGGCTGTCCATCTTCTTTCTATTGTAGGGGTTGCTACAGAGGTCGGATTGAGTCCATTTTGACATCGTTAAGCTACGATCGTCGACCTGAATCCATCTGCACGGTCAGATTTGTCGTTTGAAGCTCCAAATTATGTCACCTAGTCCCTTGGCCGTTGATCTTCCTCGGACTGCATATGGTGCTACGAGACTCCGATCAAGGCGATTTCGAAGGTGTTGGACTCCGATCATTGTCTTGATCAAATCTGTATGGTCGAATTATCAATTCGAGGCTCTAAAATAAATCTCCTTCTCTCCTGACCACAAAAAGGATGCAATTAACCTAAAATATACACAACTACTCTAAATGCAAAATGATGCATGCTATGAAATATTTATAATATGGAATGCAAATTTAAGACTAAGAACATGCATAAATAGGCATTTTAACCTAAATGGATATGTCTACATCATACCCCCATGCCTATCCTTTACTAGTACCTAGCAAAATTAAACTCCATGCAATGTATAAAAATAGAATTAGGACTCGATCACTTAGGCCTAAGTCATTTATTAACAATAGAAAATTTCAACTAAGGTCCAAAACTATGAAAACTCAACAGTACCCGGGTGTCTGCCAGAATGCATACTGCCCAAGTCCTCACCTTATTTGAAAAGGGAAGATACATTTTTTTGTTTTTTCTTCTTTTCTAAATTTTTTGGACTTTTGGAGTTTGAGAGTTTTGGGATAACCTTTTACGGCTACCCGACCCACCCAAGAGTCGAAAATGACTCTAAGTGCTAAGCATCTAGTGAAAAGAGTGAAAGACTCACTAGGTGGCCATTAAAACGGACTTCGAGTTTCTACAACCCTAGGTGACCTTACCTAGAGGTTTATCTTTCCGAACAGTACTTTCTCCCTGCTTCTTTTATTTATAGGGTCAACACAAGGGCGAACCCAGTGTATATCTCCCATGTTTATTCTACTTCCCCGCTTCTTCCTTAAGTGTTTTGGGAATTATTGTGCATTTTTGTGAGCTGGGCTCTGGACAACCGGCCAATGCTCTGTTACCCACGGCAACTTGCCAACCATACTTGTGTTGTGAAGTGTGATTTTGTTTATTTTTTTATTTTCTCTTTTTTCTTTTTTTTTCCCTAAGTAGGTGGCTTCTCTTATTTAAGATTTACCTAAAAGTAGTACAAAGAAAATGGTCTTGTGACTGGGCTCTGAACAACCGGCCAATGGGCTGTTACCCACGACAACTTACCAGTCATACCACCCTAGATAGTTCATTAGCTACCCAATTTTCGTAAAAACCGTCGGAAAGTGAGTTAGTGCGAATAGTGTGTAAATGCTTAGACTTAAAATCCCCTCAAATCAAAGGGCGAGTTGATAAGTCGTGTACTTATCATCCCAATTTATTTACTAGATTCAAGATGAAATTGAATTGGCGAGGACTCGAGACTAAGTCCACATTCGAGTGGACACCCAAGATAATTAAGCTCGAAGACCTGAAGAGTCTAAGTGTTCAGGTCCTATCGTATCATTTCCTAAAGTTAATAACTACCAAAAGCCTAAGTTCTCTTCTCCTAATTTTTTTTATTTTTTTTGTCTTTTTGAATTTTTGAAATTTTATTTTAAAGAAAATAAAAGAAATTGTATAGAGATAATGAAATAATTTCAGGATTAAGTATCCACCCCCAAGCCTAAATGATGTAATGTCCTCATTGTAAAAACAAAGACATGAAAAAGGAGTAAATAGAATATCACCTGAATTTCGTGACAACTCGATCAACTCCTCGGCGAGAAAAGAGTATACACACGTGCTAAGTTTAATGCCTTTAGCTAGGCATAAAATGCATACAAGGAAGAAATGGAGAATTCACAAGTGTAGGTCAGAATCAAAATCAAAAGATGAATCCACAGACCCACCAACAGAAGATGGCCACAGATGTGAACTAGATTATGGTGCAGACCCATGCCCTAGGGTCGAGTGGTTCTAAGGTTCTAGATGAAAATCACCCAGAACTTAAGATTATTGTGCTTGCGGGGATGGGCCTACGGTTTGGTGTTGTGCAACCCAAGACTAAAGTGTCAAACAACAGATTGATCTAATTCATTAAAATCAGGTGTCCACTTATAGTTCAGCTCAGGAAGATAGTCAATTATTCCAAGCTTGGGTCGCACATAAAAGATATCGCAAGGGTCCTGATAGAAGGTAGGTGGTCTTAGGTCAATAGGTACTCATAGATCCAAAATCGTAGTTCCCTCAAAAGTAGCTTCCCAGATCTTTATTTCCAACTTCATATCCTACAAGATCAAGGTTTCTAGGACCTCCAGATCATTGTACACCCCATCTAAAATACCAGAGTCCAACAATTGTGGTTGAATCAGGATTGACTTGGCTCTGGTGATCTCAAAAATATCATCATTCAATTCTTTACTGTGTGGTTGAGGAATGGGGCTACTAATTGAATCATCAGGATTCGAATCGTCCAAGTTAGCCCCAACATGATCATACTCTTCAATGATTAGGCTATCAAATGGTTCATCAGATTCCTCAAGCCCATTTGTCTCACTAAAATTATCTTCCTTATGCTCAAGTGAGACTTCACTAAGAGATTCTTCACCCTCAGAGTCAAAGAATTCATGATCCTCATTTATATATGTCTCAAAATTGATTGTCATTTCCTGGTTCAAAGAGATATATTTTTCCTCGCTCCCTGGCTCGGGGATCTCAAGTGAATCAATCGATTCATCCTCAATGGGTTACTCTAGCCCAACCTGGTCATCCTCGATCTTAGAAAATGTATCCCCCCCGATAGGCACCTGAGCGGGTTCAGACATTGGCTCACCTAAAGGGGGTTCATCCTGAGAATCATCCCAAGATTTGACTAGGGCAACCACAAATTTCATTCTCAACCTCGATAATTTCCCAAGTAGAAACTCACCCAGGCACCTATCCTTAACATGTTGGAACAAATCCAATAAAGAGCTATTCAGCTCATCAATCACTTTTATCATAGGCTCCAATGCTTCAGTGCATGGTGTTGGCTAAGCCTCTAAAGATTGGATGGTGTTCCTTAAGTTAGCCAACACCCTGTCTTGGACCTAGTTCACCTGAACCGAATGGTTCGGTTCAGGGTTGGGTGGGTTTGGGTTCATTCTAGGGGAGTCAAGATATTGAGGTTCTCAGGTTCCTCCCGAATAGTAGGTCATCTCAGGTTGTTCAAAGAATGGTGGAGGCCTATATTCAGTAGAATACTGGGGAGGGTAAGTGTTATAATCATCATATCCTTCATGGTTGTAGATCTGGTTAGGTTGATCATCAAAGGGTGGAGATCTATAATAATTGTAGCTCTGGGAGGGATAGTAATCATAGTCTTGTTGTCCAGGGTTAGACCCTAGACACTGAGGTTTGGATTCATATCCCCAATCAAAGTTGTCCCGGCTAGGAGATGGGTAGTCATAAGTCAAGTCGGGATAGTAATCATCTTAGGGATAAGTGTTGGTAGGAGGGTAGGATGGGAAATGCATGTAAGATGTGGAAGGATACATAGTAGAATAGGAGGGAAATCAGAAGAGAGAAACGAGCCCAACAATACAAGCAATCAACATTGTCCTTAGGTGGGTTAGCCTAAAGACCTACAAACTCCCAGGACCCGTCTTGAGATTATAATCGATTTGGTTTACTTTTATCCGGTCAATCCAACTAGTTAGAAGGAGGGGTTAAGGAGAAGGTTCTTCCTTTGGCTTGCACCTCCGGTTCCTAATATACCCCTCAACCACGGTCATTTGATGCTACTCCCATAGCTAGACATCATATGGACCAGCAGAAGCAGATTAATCGAAAAAAAATCTCAGTTTGAGTCCTGAAGAGCGAATCAATCCTTAAGACCAATGTCAACTCAGTTTTAATTAGGCTTGGGATGATTGTGCTCTTGGAATGTGATGGGCCCTTTAGATGGGTTCTACCCTTAATGATCAATTCAAATGTATGTGTGTGCATAACCAGGGTTTGCAAACAAGGTTATTTGATGATGTGTCTTTTAGGGCTTCACCTATTTTAGTAGCTTTTAGGGTTTAACCTTGTTTAGTAGCTTTTAGGGTTTAATCCTTAGGTTGGTTCAATCAGGGTTCAGTAGAGCACTCCAAGTTTTACAAGCACTGGTGATGATGTATTCCTTTAGAAATCAGAAAAAAAGTGGAGTGCCTGGTTTAGTCTTAAAAATCAACCCTAAGTGGCAAGCTACTGATGAATCACTTTTATCTTAAGTGGTGCGGCCCAAACAGTTCAATCAATTGGCCTGTTGCACCACTTGATTAAGGAACACAAGATGTTTAACCTATTCATATTGTCTACTCACTAATTTGTGTGTTGAGTTAAGGTGTATCAGATCCACAGGTTAGATTTTGGTTAAGTGGTAGAATCAAAGTGGAATGGTGCACCTTAAGTCGTGAGTTGTGGGTGTCAATGTGTGTCTCTTTTAGGAAATCCCACAATCAGATAACCTTTTTTTTTTATGTGAATGGAAAGGTGAGTGGAGTGATAAACAAGACAAACAATTTCTATCCTAGGGTTTGTGAAAACACCTAAGTAGATTAGCTCTTGATTATTAAGGTGGTGAAATGATCTAGTGGGTGGGAAAGTGAGGGAAAACTTACAAATGTCTCTACTCGCACTTTACTCCAATCTACCGCCTTCAGCTCCTCGATCAGGTTCCTGCAAGACAATAAATCAAAGAAGAAAGATAGGTTAGAAAAATATGTAAGTAATGCGGGAAAATGCGAAAAAGACCCAAAGAGTGTTGCCTCCCCGGCAACAGTGCCAAGATGATGACAGCGAAGATTTGTCGTGAAAAGGTTTTGGAGTTGGAAAACCCGTCGTTGTAGTTCGATTCGCGAGAAAATCCGTCGATCAGATAAAATTTATAACCGAAACTCAAAAAGTGAGTCCCAGGTTGAACACGGGGAGGCAAACGTTTGGTTTTGAAAGATACATGTTTCGCTTTATTTCTTTTTTGTCATTTTTATCTTTTGTTATTTTTTTTGTATTTTTAGCAAGCAAGAGATCAGATTGATGAATTCTAGCTAATCTACTTGCAAAATATAAAGGAAAGCGAGGGGGAGAGAGGAGAACAATCATCTATTTATGAATAAATGTTTGTTACAACTACGAAAGAGAAAAAATGACACTACGAAAGCGAAAAAGATAAAAAGAGGTGAGAGAATCCCCCTCGACGTTTGCTTGGAGGATGACTCGCTCTGACGTTGCTTGGAGGAAGGTGGTGAGAAGCGGGATGAACGACAATGGAGCTGGAGGACGGAGGATGGGGTAGGACGACATCGCGGCAAGGATCTACTTCCCAAAGTAGGTAAGAAGACTGCCACGGGATGCTCCACGAATGGGGATGAGGGGAGGGAAAAATATTTGGTTTTCTACTCCAGAGGAGCATCCCAGGCTTAGGATAGGCTCTCTCTAGAGCCTTGGAGATGGTGAGAGGAAGAAAGGAAGAGATGCTTTGGAATGGAGGGGGTAGGTCCTTTAATAGTGGGGGAGGAGAAACAAAATCATCCATGGGTAATTAGTGACGGTTGTAATCGTCGCTGAAGATCCACCCAACTGTCACTAAAGATCCACACCCTTAAATTCCTTTGCTAGGGCTCACATAGAATAGGCCATTAGTGACAGCTACAAGCGTCACTAAAGACCCACCCAACTGTCGCTGAAGATTGCGCCCCTGTTGCTCACGCCCCGCTGGTGCCCGCATTGTGCGCTCCTTGTCGCACGCGCGCTCATGCGCTGGCGCTGCCTTGAGCACTGCGCTACGCTTACATGTTCGTGCCTCTGCATGCGCACGTGCACCCGTGCTGCTGTACCCGTGTGGTGGCGCGTGCGTGCGGATGGGCAGCCTAGGTTGCGCCACATGGCACGACTCAAGCCATCCATCTTCTTTCTGTTGTAGGGCCTGCTACAGAGGTCGGATTGAGTCAATTTTCATGTCGTTGGGCTGCGATCGTCAACCCGAATCCATCCGCATGGTCGGATTGGTCGTTTGAATCTCCAAACTACATCACCTAGTCCCTTAGCTGTTGATCTTCCTCGAACAGCATATAGTGTGATGGCAGTACCATCATGCTCTATAACTCACCTAATTTAGCTAAGTCCTAAGGTAAATTGACCTAAATAATGCATAAAATGGGTACAATATCGTATGGAGGAAGATTCATCAAAATATTCCCAAGAGATCGCAAAACAGGTCAAAATAACCAATTTAGGGTTTCCTTTGAAACTATGCTATTAAAGAGAACAATTAAACCCTATGTTTGATCTGACCTAGTTTGATAGCATTCTAATGAAAATATTGCAAATTAAACCTTCTAAAAATTATAAATAAATATCCCACAAGGTTTAATTTGATCTGATACGTCAAAGAAGGCAATTAAACCTAAAACAATAACCTAGCTGAATAATTAATGACAAATGAGTTTAAATGGAGGATTTACCAACCAAACAACTTCAAAACTCAAAATTGACATGAACACCAGATTCCCTAGATCCTAATTGATCTTCCTTAAAAAGTTGGACCTGATTTGACAATGTCTGTACCTACTTTGCATATAGGCCCCTAAGTTCCTTAAATCCTTGCAAGGAGGTCCAATTTCATTACTCTTAGGTCCTTCTCTTCTTGCGAACCATTCCCCGACGTCATCTTCCTCCTTCAGCAGCCGCGAAACCGTTGATCGAACTAACCGACGACTTTCCAGTGCCATTTGCAATCGCTTCGAGCATTGGTTGAGCTCGACCCCTAAGGCAAAGTTTGCCGTTCTGTTCCATGTCGATCAAGATACATCTCGCTAGCTACTATCATTGCAACAACTGTGATCTCCGGTCAAAAACAAATGTGGAGATACGAGTTGTTGGAAGGTCTTCCTGCTACCTCCTGCAACAAATTCACGCACAGCCGAGGCTCTATAAAGCTTGGCGATGCTCCTCCGAGTCAGGTCAACTGAAATCCGAGCGTAACCGCTACCTTCTCTTCTTCCTCCGTGTGTCACCATTGCCAGACCTTCAGTTCTTCTCTACCCCTTCGCTTCGCTACCTCTCGCCATCAAACGAGGGTGCAGCCGCCTTCGTCTCTCTCTCACCGAGCTTCTCAGCCCAATAGCCGGTTCTCTACCTCCTTCGTCGGCCTCAATTCCTTCTCTGATTCTTTGTCGGTGGCCTGCTACCGCCATCGGTCTCCACCTCTCCTTCCAAACTAGGCTAGGGTTTTTCTTCCTTTTTCTTCCCTCTACCTTCTCATCTCTTCATTTTTAAATTCCAACCCTGTTTGATCCATCACTGACCACCATCTTTAAGGGCTCCGGCGAGTGTCTTTTCCACATCACTGAGCCCCTTCTCACAACACGTAGAAATAGGGAAAGGCTTTGGGGATATTCCTTGAAGCTCCTGGATTGATCTAGGATCGAGAGGTTCATTTTGCTGTGCACAGGTACCTGCTGGAGCTACCCTTCGTCTTCACCTCCGACGACCCCTCCGGCAAGGACTTCCATGCACTACACACCTCCATCCTCCTTGCCGACATGCCCATAACCTCTGCCATACTCCACCCATCAAAACCCTCTCTCTATTCACCTTCCCATCTACCCAAAACACCCCCCGAACAAACCCACTTCCTCTGGCCATTTCCACCTCTGTCTGGCCACCATACTCACTCTCACACCATGAAACCACCACCACCACGTTCGTCGTGCTTTGGTGAACCTTTTGAACTGATTTAACATGGCCGAGAGACCGTCTTCTTGATTTCAAGTACAGGACTTGTCGCGACATTGTTGGAGCTTCTTTGAGAAGCTCCAGACCCTATTTTTGAGGTCCCCGCTCTAAGCTTTGGCTCTAGGAGATGCAGACACCTTCCAGGAAGAGACCCAGATCTCCAATTGGAAGCATCATGCGCTCCTTCAACTTCAATTGGAAGACCACTACTGTTGCCAGCCACATGAAGAAGAGGGTGGGATTTAGTCCCACCTCATGAAGAGAAGAGGTGGTGTGCACCCATAAAAGGAATTTCTGCTTTCTGCTTCAACCTTATCACCTCAAGCAACACCAGGGGTAAGGTCCCCACACACCCCACACTCCTCGCCTGTGACAAGTCCACGTGGGCCTGTCTCCAAACCTGATTACCCTCCTAAGCTATACTCACAGCATGGCTATGACCCACTCCTGCAGCCTTTGTTTCAGGTACAAGGATCCTTAATACCCGATTACCCAAGCGTCTGCCCAAACATTGAGGAAGAGAAGGGAAAGAGAAAGAAAGAGAACGCGGTGCAGGGGAGGGTTTTGCAGCATGGAACAGTACCACTACACCCTCGCCCTCTAGACTTAAGGCGTCTGTGCCTATTCTCTATCATCTGAGGGTAAATTGCTGAGTTGAGTTAAATGTTGATAATTGATAGTTGTGCTGAACTTGATGGTTTAAGCCACCACTTTTGCTCTATTTTTTTCTCTATAAAGAAGTACTTTATTTACTCAGCATATATTACCTTTTTGATAGTGATAGATTGTGCAAATAACTGCTCCTAGAGACGACCTCGGATTTCTTTTTATTCAAGTTATAAATTTAAATGATTGATTCGTTTTAATCACTATACTACGACGTGACAATTTTATAATACGATCGAAGTGAGATAAGTATTTTGGCACTGTTGCTAGGGAGCAACATTCATTTATCACTATTATTCTTGATTTCTGACATATCTGTCTTGATTGGTTATTTTGCATGAACTGAACTGATGCGCTTGACTTCTGGAACCTGAGGACAACCACTCCGCAGCAGGTAACTCTCTCCTATCTTCATGTTCCCCTCTTTCTTAATTTCAATAAAATAAAAAGGGGTAAAAGAAATATAGGACTCAATCTTGCCGTATTTTCTTAGAAGTTTCAATTGTGGCAAGAAATTATAAATTCTGAGCTAGGATCGGCCTAGAAAACACAACCCAGCAATTTCTAAACCTAAAGGGACTAGTTAATTGAATCCGTTGGCAAACGCCAGTTTATCATCATTCTTATGCATTAAAACAAACCTAGCTCTTAGGATTTTACTCCGCAAAAGGGTTTTTGGGGTTGCATTTAGTTATAAATTAGGATAGGCATGCATTGCATTTTTCTTGTCTTTTTAATATGTTTTTGTGAGTGTTAGGGATGAACAGATATATAGATCCCTAAAACCCTAGCACTCAAGAAGGCAACTGGTGAAGAAGAAGCTCAGACTAGCTAGAACTCAGCTTGATCCAGCTCACCACAGCTGGAATCCAGCTCACTTGGACTAGGGTTAGCTCATCCTAACTCCATTCAGCTCATCTCAGCTGAATGGCAGCTCAGGAGAGCTCATCTTAGCTCACCCTAGCTCAAGTTAGCTTAGATTCAGTTCAACTTAGTTGAGTCTAGCTCATCTCAGCTCCCATTAGTCCACAGGGAGCTCTAGCTATCTCAACTGAGTTGACGGGAGTTCATCCCAGCTCAAGTCCAGCTACATCTAGCTCCACTCAACTCCAGCCAGCTGAAGATGAATTCATTCCAGCTCAAGAAGCTCAAGTCCAACTCCCGGGGACTAGTTGAGCTAAGCTACCTTAGCTGTCTCAACCAGCTCAATCCTCCCTGAGAGTGCCAGACCCAGCTCACCTTAGCCCCATTCAACAGAAGCCAGCTCACTTTAGCCTAGCTTAGTAGCTAGCAAAGAACTAGCAAGCTAAGCTAGCTAGAGTAGCCCCATGTTGACCTCCTCAGTAGTTGCCAGCTCCAATTCAGCTCCAGACTCTTCATATCCAGCTCCTTTCCTCAAACCCTAAGCTCCACATGCATACTCCTCTACTCCATAGCAAGCTAAGCTAGCTTAGCTTAGCTTAGCCTAGCTAGCATCCACCTCCCTAGCACCAAAAACCTAACCCTAACTCCACCTACATAACCTTCCACTCCAAGTCCACCTAAGCCTACTTAAGCTAGCTCCACCCTACTCATTTTGGCACCACCACCTCACCACCTTTCACTCCACAACTAACCACCAAAAGACACCAAAAGTTGGCGCCAAAACTAACCCTAACCACCTCCCTTTGGCGCCAACTTCAACCCCCATATCCACCCTACACATAACCCCTCCAAGCCACATCCACCTCAACCCCCTTCTAGAAGCCTAGAAGTTGGCGCCAACCCATGGCACCTCTCCATGGTTGGCGCCACTTTTAGGTGTCCCTTGGCCACCCATAACTACCCCCCTTACATCCCTTAGGTGGCGCCAACTCTCCTTAGCCCTAGGATCACCAAACCACCCCCATCTTCCCATCTTAGCCATCCATCTCAAGAGTCACCTTAACCCTCTCATCCTACCCTATAAAAAGACCAACACCCACCACCTTACAACCCATCCTTGGCTAGCAAAATACCTCTCATATTCTACCTAAAGCTCATCCCAAGAGAGAAGAAGAAGAAGAAGATTAAGGGGATATTTTGTCCCCTTGGTGCCTTCCCCTCTTCCCTTCTCTCTTGTGCCCACGCCAGCCAAAGAAGAAGCCTGGCAAGGAAGACCTTTGGAGGAGGTCTTGAAGGTGGTCCACGCCACCTTGGAGGAGAGCTTGAGGGTGGTGCATGCTCACCCTTGGTGGAAAGAATTGAGGTGGAGAGAATCCACCTTAGAGGAGCATTCAAGGAAGGAGAAGGAGACCTTTTCTAGCTAAGGTGCAGCTAGGCTTGGAGCAAGAGGACTCCCTTCTTCATCAGATTCTGCAAGAGGATTTGTGTTTCTTTTTATTGCTTTTATATTTTCCATTTTTAGTAGAAGCATTCCTCTACATGTTTTTGTAAAAAAAGAACACAAATTCTACTAAATCAATTTGCCTTCTTTTCAATTTCTTTTACAATTGCTTTGTCTTTGTTCTAGCACTTTTTCACTTCCACTTCCTAATTACTCTAGGCCTCCACTTGCCTAGAGTGAGCTTAGGGAGGGGTCATATTTGTCTCTTAGGTTTTAGCTTAGTGATTATAGATGTTAGTTACTTTTCCATCAACAATTTGCATTTTGCCTTCATTATTTCAAAACATAAAAATTATATATTTAAAATAACAAAAAGAAAGATTGAGTTTCCCTTAAAAGCAAGAGATTTGAATAGCAAACTTGCCTCCTTGGAAGACCCTAGATACTCCCCTATCTTGGAATAGAAACTTAAAAGCGTATGCGATTTCACGTGTTATGACTTTAAAAACCCTAATTACAAATCACGTGATTTTTTGCATCACCCTTGGACTAGAACATTCTTGATTGGGTCTAACAGGATCATTAAATTTCAAATTGGACTCCACTTTAGAGCCAAATTAGGGTTAACATTTTAGGGGCTATCTAGTACGCATTTACAATTATAAAGGAAAATATCATCCACATTGTGTGCCACTTAAGCCTTGGTTGAACCGACTTACAACTTAACCCTAAAATACAGGCCCTAAGATCACCTGAACCCCAAAAGAAGTGCCTTAATAACCTATTTGCTGAACCAAAACAGGGTGATTTGGGTGAGTTTACCCAGATTGCATCCTCAACATTAGGACAAGTCAAGTGGAATTGGTTCACTTGGTGACCCAATAAACCTAAAAATTAGGCCACAATTGAAATAAACTCTTAATCAAGTGATAATTTGAGACACAAATAGGATTAAAATTTGATAGACCTAGGACCTCAATCCACACGTATCCGGTCTACTTCGAACCACAGTGACAAGGGAGGTCGGGTGGGGGAAACCCTATAACCAGTGGGGGTGCTCTACCGTGTAGGGGTCTTTACAGGACTCCCTCTCTGGCTACCTAAGTAATTCTCAGGCAAGTGGATTTATGATCTAGAGCCTGTTGTCTCTAATAAACCTAAGCCATCCAAATATATTTTTGGGTGTCTCAATTGGGTCTAATTGAAATATAGTCCCTCATCTTTCCTATAATGCATCCACGGTAGGAGCTCCTTAAGACCAGCCTTAAGACCTCCTCTAATAGTTCATTCATGTCGGGGACAGAACCCAACTAACTTGATTGGGCCTTCTTCTGATCTGATCCCTATCTTCTCTGTCCCATCTACATCCAACCTAGGTTCTCCGCTTTCTGACTCTGACTCAATGGAGAACCCTGGTCCAGAAGGAGGAGACGACATCCAGCAACTGCAAAACCAGCTCCAAACTCTCACAGATCTTATCAATGGGTTGGTAAACCCTAGAGTAGGTCCACAAATGCAGGATCATTATAATCTCGCAGAAGTAGTTATCGAGCCCAGAGTGTGTATTCCAATTGGGGGACCTAAGATCGAACTCAATCCTAATATTATCAGCATGATCCCCTATCTCCACGAGATGGGTTCTGAAGACCCATTCCAACACATTCAAGAATTGAAACATTTGGCCCAAACTCTCGAACCAACTGTTCAAAACCAGGACACTCTGCTCATGAAGATGGTCCCTTTTTGTCTTAAAGAGAAAGCTGCCCACTGGTATCAGTCTCTGAATCGACCGATCAATACCTGAGATGAATTGTAAACTGAATTTCTAAGGAAATACTTCCCAGTATGGAGTACTAATACTCTAAGGCATCAAATTATGCATTTTCAACAAAATACGGGGGAACAACTTCATGAGGCATGGGATTGCTTTCTCTATCTCATGTGGAAATGCCCACATCAAGGAGTTCTTAAATGGGAATAAGTCAAATCTTTTTACCGGGGACTCCATGAGGATATTTAGCTTTTCGTCGATGCAAATTGTGGAGGCAATTTCATGGGCAAGCACGACAATGCTATTTGGGAAATTCTTGAAAATATGGCTGAGAATTCAATAAACAATGCATCCATGGGTATGTTCGACAGGACAACTACCCATGCGTCGACGAACACACGCGAGACACATGAAGCACAAGACTTATCCTCTTCTGTCGACATGGAGGTTGTGGCCAGTCGATTGGATAAAGTCTCAATAATTGAGAAAAAGCTTGACGATTTGACTCGTTAACTGCAGAAGGTCACTTCTCAACAGAACACGCATGCACAACCACCCACAAGGAGGGAGGACGTGCATAATATTCACCACACCGAGATGGATATGAATCTGTCCCCTTCTGACTCTGGGTTCGAGGGAAACTTTGAACCTACTTATCCTAGTTGTGGGTCCTCTGAACCCCGTTATCCTAATTTTTTCGAAGCTCCCCAACGCTATAAGGAACTCCATGCCATCCAGAACAACCCCTATTCCAACTCCTATAATCCTAGGTGGCATAATCATCCTAACTTCTCTTGGTCAAGGAATTCCTATCCTTAGAATTCTAGACCTCAATATCCACCCTGACCACAAAATCTACACTCATATCAGCCTGCTCAACCTAGGCCCAATCCAAATTTTCAACATGGGCTTAGTAAAGATGATCAAATGAGCATGATTCTTCAGACCCTGGATAATATGCAGAAGACTAATGCTGCTATGCAGAGGCAACATACTATAGATATGGCAGATATGCACAACCAGATTGCGTAAATGGCTGGGACTCGCCAACCAGGCACATTACCCTCACAACCTCTGCTAAACCCTAACAACATGCCAAATCAAAGGTACGTTGTTAACCCAAAGTAAGGCCAAATTCATTATGTGCAACCAGGCCCTTCTGCACCTATATATCAAGACAGGTCAGAAGCATCAACTTCTGTACCTAACTCATCTCAACAGCAGCAGCCTCCTATCCCACCCACTCCATATCCTGTGGGATTACATTCTATCGCAACCTGTAGTGGTAAGTGTACTAAGGATCCTTAGCCTAACAGATACATTAAACCTAAACCTAGTACATCTCAATCCAGAGTAATTATTAAGGATAACTCAGGCACTACAGAACCTACTCCTGACAAGCCTAAGACCACACCTTTTCCTAAGGCCTTGACCAAAGGAATAAGGGTAGGAAACCACCTCAAGTTGATGAGGACTTGATCAAGCTCTTTGAGCAAGTCCAGATTATCATTCCCTTGATGGATGCAATATGTCATGTTTCGGCTTATGCAAGATTTTTAAAGAACATATGGACTCCAAAGCGAAAGTCAAAGAATTCTGACAGAAGTCCTATTTTTCTATCGGAGTAGGTTAGCTCCATTATTTTGAGCAAGCTTCTACAAAAATTGAAAGGCCCTGGCACCCCTCTGATCTCCTGCAAGATTGAGGATTTCGAATTTAACCGAGCTCTTTTAGATTTAAGTGCATCCATTAACCTCATTCCCACATCCCTCCTAAAATATTTTGAGGATTCTGAACTTAAACCCATGAAAGTGACATTACAGTTAGCTAATCGATCTATCAAGTCACCCTGTGGAATTTTGGAGGTTGTAGTTGTAAGAGTCTGGGATTTCTACTTCCCGGTAGATTTTATTGTATTAGACATGGATACACCAGAAAACCTAAAAGATGCACCTATAATCTTGGGGACACCATTCCTAGCAACAACCAGGGTAAACATTAACTGCCAGGAGGGCCAAATGGAAATAAAATTTGGGGATAAGACAATGAAAATTAATATTTTTAAGGCCCATAGAGGAATCAATTGTGGTGCAATACAGGAAATAAATAGAGTCGATTCACTTCTCGAGGATCCTATTACTGATGTGGATATAGATATTCCAGAGCAAGAACCCTTAGAAGCCCAATCCTGATTACACCTTGAGGAACCTAGTCCACCTCTAGTTCCCCCTCAGGCTAGCCCTGACCTTTCTACTATTGCTGAGAACCAGGTACTTGAACTAAAACCGCTTCCTAACAATCTCAAGTACGTCTTTTTGGGTTCAAACAACATGTTTCCTATGATTATCAACTCCTCTCTATCCACAGATCAGGAAACGTGTTTGATTTCCGTCCTCCGAGAGCATCGCAAGGCCATTGATTGGACCTTAGATGATCTCACTGGCATAAGTCCTTACTGAACCCACCACATTTTTACAGAAGAAGTCTCACAACCTACGCATGAAGGACAATGCCGACTCAATCCAAACCCTCAAGAGGTCGTGAAGGAGATAATTAAATGGCTTGATGCGGATATTATCTATCCCATCTCTGATAGTCATTGGGTTAGCCCAATTCATGTGGTACCTAGGAAGGTTGGGCTAACCATTATCAAATCTGAGTCTGGAGAATCCATCCCTACTAGAATTGTAAATTCGTGGAGAGTCTGCATAGACTACAAGAAATTGAATACCTCCACAAAGAAGGACCATTTCCCGCTACCTTTAATTGATCGAATTCATGAAAAATTAGTAGGAAATTATTACTTTTGTTTCTTGGATGGATACTCAGGCTATAATCAATTGGCCATTCATCCTGAAGACTAGGAAAAAACCACATTCACTTATCCCTACGGGACATTTACATTCCGTAGAATGCCTTTTGGACTCTGCAATACATCTACTACCTTCCAACGGTGCATGCTGGCAATATTCTCGGACATGGTGGGTGAATCCTTAGAGGTCTCCATGGATGATTTTTTTTGTCTTTGGGAAAACCTTCGATGAGTGCTTGGGCCACTTGATTAAATCCTCCAATGATGCATCAATGTAAATCTAGTCCTGAGCTAGGAAAAGAGCCATTTCATGGTTCCTCAGGGCATCATTCTTGGACACCTTGTGTCTAAGCAAGGTATCCAAGTTGACCGAGCAAAGATCGATTTAATATCCAAACTCCCTCCCCCTTCCTTGGTCAAAGAAATCAAATCCTTCTTAGGGCATGTTTGATTCTATCGACGTTTTATTTCTGACATCTCAAAAATCACCAAGCCCCTGACTACCTATTATCCAAGGATATTCCCTTCGATTTCTCTGATGATTGCACCAAATCCTTCAAAATACTTAAGGATCTAGTCACCAAGGCACCAGTATTGCAACCCCTTGACTGGTCTCATCCATTTGAGATCATGTGTGACGCATCAAATTTTGCTGTGGGGGCAGTCCTTGGTCAAAAAGTTGACGAGAAACCTGTAGTGACCTATTATGAAAGTAAAACATTGGACGACACCCAACAAAATTATACGATCACTAAGAAGGAACTTCTGGCTATTGTCTTTGCCCTAGAAAAATTTCGATCGTACCTTCTCGGGTCTCGCATAATCATATACTTGGACCACACAGCGATACGACACTTGCTCACCAAGAGGGACGCGAAGCGTTGTCTGATTCGTTGGATCTTGCTTTTGCAAGAATTTGATTTAGAAATTCATGACAAAGCAAGAAAACTGAATGTAGTTGCAAATCATTTGTCTCGCCTCCCCTCATATATCATTGATCCATCAGTACTTATTACTGAGCATTTTCCGGATGAGCATCTTTTGAGCATAGATGCTGGGCTTCCCTAGTATGCAGACATTGTGAACTACTTGGCATCAAACCAGATTCCGTCTGATTGGCCTAAAGCTAAAAAGAACAAATTGATATGAGATGCCAAGTACTATTTATGGGAAGATCTATATCTTTTTCACATCGGAGCAGACCAGATCATCTAGAGATGTATTCCTGCCATAGAGGTCAATGATATTATCTCATTTTGTCAAGACCAGGCCTGCGGTGGCCATTTTTCTAGACATAAAACCTCAGCCAAAATCCTCCAAAGTGACTTCTATTGGCTGACTTTGTTTAAAGATGCACACAAATACTGTAGGGCATGTGCTCGTTGCCAAACCTTAGGCAACATGGGCCATCACGATATGATGCCCTTAAATCCAATCACCGTGTGCGAAATTTTTGTTATTTGGGGGATTGATTTTATGGGCCCATTTCCAAATTCGAATATCTTCGAATATATTCTTCTTGCTGTGGACTTTGTGTCCAAATGGATTGAAGCTATTCCAACCTGAGCTAATAATCATAAGGTCATTACTGATTTATTCACGATAACATCCTCTCCCGGTTCGATGTTCCTAAAGAAATTATCTTTGATGGTGGGACCCATTTTGTGAATGTGCATTTCTAGTCCGTACTTAGAAAATACAGGGTGTCTCACTGCATTTCTACCCCGTATCATCCGCAAACAAATGGACTTGCTGAGCTATCAAACCGGGAAATCAAAAAGATTCTACAAGTCACTGTTCGACTTGATAGAAAGGGTTGGTCAATCCGGCTTACGGAAGCATTATGGGCTTATAGGACCACCCATAATACCCAATTAGGAATGTCTCCCTTTGGGACTACTTACGGGAAGTCATGTCACCTTCCTGTAGAAATGGAGCATAAAGCCTGTTGGGCAGTACGGAAGTGCAATCTGCACCTCGGAAAGGCTGGCATTCACTGTCGCCCGCAAATAAGCGAGCTCGATGAGCTACGCAATGACGCGTACGAAAACTCTTAAATTTATAAGGATCAAATTAAAGCCTTGCATGATAAGCACATTTTACGTAGATCATTCAGTCTTGGTCAAAAAGTACTTCTATTTGATACCCATCTTAAGTTCTTCCTGGGTAAGCTCAGATCTAAATGGACCGGACCTTTTCTGGTTAGGAGGATTTTTGGTAATGGAGCTATGGAAATTTCACCTCCCAATCGTGACTCTATACCATTTGTTGTTAATGGCCAACGTCTTAAACCTTTTCTTGAACTTCATGATTTGAGTCAGATCGAGGAATCTCTTGACCTCCATTCCACTTGAGCCGCATTGTGCCCAGCTAATGGCAGCAAACTTAGCGCTTAACGTAAAGCAACCCATCATTCTAAAAGCCCGAGACCTTTCTTATCTTCTTTGAGCAAATCCTTCTTACTGCACTTTAGAGTTCCTAATTTAAGAACGGTCGACTCTACCTCCAATGTTCGCATTGGAACTAGAAATCGTTTGCAACAACCATTTCTAACCCAGCCAACATCCCTTAAACCTGTTCTAAAATTATGAACTAAGCTGAATATGAACCCATACTATTTGCAATGAGGTCCTTGCAAAGTTTAGGCATAGGGGGGATTAAAGTGCAATTATCTAAAATTCATGATTGAAAGGTTCTCACAAAAATACACATACATTCTCACACAAAATAATAATAATAATAATAATAAAATAAATAAAAAGAAGAGGGAAGGTGACAAAGGAGAAAAAGAGAAAAATAGAGAGAGGAATAATAATAATAATAATAAATCAATTGACATTTTTAGTTTGTCGAAGCCCTTAAACATTTAGTTATGGAGTCAAGCAAAATTTTCTTCCATAAGATCCACCAAACAATTGTGAGATGAGAGAGTGTTTATTGATGCTCTAAGTCTAGTATGAAGACTCGTAAGTTCTGGATAATTAGATAATGAAATTTAAAGTTAGGCATAGTTTTCGCTCCCAACTCTTTTGTGCGAATACTTTGTATGAATCCTTGAGAGCCACCAAATAAGGCAAATATGCAGAGAGCGGATTCTAATAAAACTATGACTAAGGTGGATGGTTACGACCATTCTTTATGGAATCCTTGACTGAAGGAGGGTACTAATGTCAAAGGTCAGAAATACACTGTCTTATCCATTCTTTCCCGGTGCCGAGAGTAGGTACTTCCACCAAATAAGCCGCATAATATCCTCTTGAACACACCCATTTCCCAATAATGTCTCATCAATAAATATTGTGTTGTGTTGAGTTATATCTTTTCTAAAAAAAAGAAAAGAGAAAAAAATATATATACATAGATCCTTTTGATCCAACAAAAAAATAACAAAAAGAAAAAAAAAAGAGAAAGAATGTATTTAAATTGCTTTGAGGCAACATTACCCGCCAAACTTTATGCCCCACCAAATACAGCCTTTACCTACCTTCCTGTATTTTTGACCACCCGAATATGGGTTGAGGAGTTTCGACTTAGTTATTGGGTTATTAGAACTTAATCAAAGCAACAATGCCTTGAGAGATGACCAAACATATTGACAATCCGAAAAAATTGCGAGCTCTTGACTCATATATATATAAAAAAGAGGAGAGAAAAGAAAAAAAAAGAAAAGGAAAGGAGAGAGAGTAAGCACAAAGGGACTAAAAAAGAGAGCATAGTTTTAAGCATTTCTCCAAATGGATTCATTTAATAATCTAGACATGCAGAGTCTGAAATACTAGATTATATGTAGCATCAATTGAGTGTGAGCCACCAAAAGTAAAACCCTTTCAACTCAGACATCTTCTACCTATACCTAAAAGCTGGGGTTGAACCATAGATCACCTGCTACCCCCGAGGGAAGAAACTTTTTGCCAATTCTGATACATTCATACTAAGGGTTGAAAACAAACTTTAAATGAATATTGAGAAATGACAAGGGGAAGGAGGAGAATAAATTCTTCAGAACAGCATAATAGAAATACCCTTACACCAAACATGTGGGCTAAAAACTCTAAAATTTGCAAAGGGACTAGCAAATGATAGGCATGGAGGTACGATGGCAATGCCATCATGCTCTATAACTCACCTAATTTTGCTAATCCTAAGGAAAATTGACCTAAATAATACATAAAAAGGGTACAATATCGTATGGAGGAAGATTCATCAAAATATTCCCAAGAGATCGCAAAACAGGTCAGAATAACCAATTTAGGGTTTCCTTTGAAATTATGCTATTAAAAGAGATCAATTAAACCCTATGTTTGATCTAACCTAGTTTGATAGGATTCTGATGAAAATATTGCAAATTAAACCTTCTAAAAATTATAAATAAATATTCCACAAGGTTTAATTTGATCAGATACGTCAAAGAAGCCAATTAAACCTAAAACAATAACCAAGCTGAATAATTAATGTCAAATGAGTTTAAATGGAGGATTTACCAACCAAACAACTTCAAAACTCAAAATTGACATGACCACCAGATTCCCTAGAACCTAATTGAGCTTCCATAAAAGGTTGGACCTGATTTGACAATGTTTGTACCTACATTGCATTTAGGCCCCTAAGTTCCTTAAATCCTTACAAGTAGGCCCAATTTCAGTACTCTTAGGTCCTTCTCTTCTTACGAACCGATCCCCGGCATCATCTTCCTCCTTCAGCAGCCGTGGAACCGTTGACCGAACTAACGGATGACTTTCAAGCACCATTTGCGATCACTTCGAGCATCGGCTAAGCTCGACCTCTGAGGTGAAGTTGTTCGCCATTTCGTTCTGCGTTGATCGAGATACATCTCGCCAGCTGCCATCGTTGGAACAACCCGCGATCACTGGTCAAAAACAAACGTGAAGATATGAGTTGTTGGATGGTCTTCCCGCTACCTCCTGCAACAAATTCACGCACGGCCGAGGCTCCATAAAGCCTCGCAATGCTCCTCCGTGTCAAGTCATCTGGAATCCAAGGCAACTGCTGCCTTCTCTTCTTCCTCCATGCGCCGCCATTGCCAGACCTTCAGGTCTTCTCTGCTCGTTCGCTCTGCTACCTCTCGCCATCAAACGAGGGAGCAGCTGCCTTCACCTCTCTCTCGCCGAGCTTCTCATCCTAGCAGTCGATTCTCTACCTCCTTCATCAGCCTCAATTCCTTCTCCGATTCTTTGTCGGCGACCTACCACTGCCATCGGTCTCCACATCTCCTTCCAAATTAGGTTAGGGTTTTTCTTCCTTTTTCTTTCCTCTACCTTCTCATCTCTCCAATTTAAATTCCAACCCCATTTGAGCCATCACCGACCACCATCTTTAAGGGCTCTGGCAAGTGCCTTCGTCACATCACCGAGCCCCTTCTCACAGCACGTAGAAATAGGGAAAAGCTTCAGGGATCTTCCCTAAAACTCCTGGACTGATCTAGGACCGAGAGGTTCATTTTGCTGTGCATAGGTACCCGCCGGAGCTACCCTTCGTCTTGACCTCCGGCAACCCCTCCGATGAGGACTTCCATGAGCTACACACCTCCATCCTCCTCTCCAACACACCCATAACCTCCGCTGTACTCCACCCATCAAAACTCTCTCTCTATTCACCTTCCCATCCACCCAAAATGCCCCCGAAACAAACCCACTTCCTCTGGCCATTTCCACCTCCATTCGGCAACCACACTTACTCTCACACCACGAAACCACCACTGCCACATTTGCCATGCTCTGACGAACCTTTTGAACTGATTTAAAGTGGCCGAGAGGCCGTCTTCTTGATTTCAGGTACAGGACCTGTGGCACCATTGTTGGAGCTTCTTCATGAAGCTCCAAACCCTGTTCTTGAGGTCCCCGCTCCAGGCGTTGGATCCAGGAGATACGAACACCTTCCAAGAAGCGACCCAGTTTGCCAATTGGAAGCATCATGCGCTCCTTCGGCTTCAATTGGAAGACCACGGCTGCTGCCAGCCATGCAACGAAGAGGGTGGGATTTAGTCCCACCTAGTGAAGAGAAGAGTCGGTGTGCATGCATAAAAGGAATTTCTGCTTCAACCTTATCGCCTCAAGTAACACCGGAGGTAAGGTCCCTGCACACCCCACACGCCTCACCCGTGACAACTCCATGTGGGCCTAGCTCTAAACCCGATTACCTGCCTAAGCTATACTCACGCCTCGGCTGCGTCCCACGCCCGCAGCCCTGGTCCCGAGTACGCGGATCCCTAATACCTGATTACCCAATCGTCTGACCGGACATTCAAGAAGAGAAGGGAAAGAGAGAGAAAGAGAGCGTGGTGCAGGGGAGGGTTTTGCAACATGGAATTGTACCACTACACCCTCGCCCTCAAGACTTAAGGCATCTGTGCCTATTCTCTATCGTCTAAGGGTAAAGTGCTGAGTTATGTTAAACGTTGATAATTGATAGTTGTGCTTGGTGGTTTAAACCACCACTTTTGCTCTATTTTTTTATCTCTATAAAGAAGCACTTTATTTACTCAGCATATATTACCTTTTTGATAGTGATAAATTGTGCAAATAACTACTCCCAGAGACGACCTCAGATTTCTTTTTATTCGAGTTATAAATTTAAATGCTTGATTTGTTTTAATCACTATACTACGACGTGACGATTTTATAAAACGATCGAAGCAAGATAAGCATGTGCTACGGGACTCCGATCAAGGCGATTTCAGAGGCATTGGACTCCGATCGTCATCCTGATCAGATCCGTATGGTCGAATCGTCAATCCGAGGCTCTGAAATAAATCTCCTTCTCTCCTGACCACAAAAAGGATGCAATTAACCAAAAATATACACAACTACTCTAAATGCAGAATGATGCATGCTATGAAATATTTATAATATGGAATGCAAATCTAAGCCTAGAAACATGCATAAATAGACATTTTAACCTAAATAGATGTGTCTACAACATGCTACATGTAGTCTAGTACTATAGACTCTGGATCTCTAGACTATCAAATAAGTCAACCCAGAGAAAGGCTAAATACTGTGCTCTCTTTGTGTTCCTTTGCGCTACTCTCTCTCTTTTCTTTTTTTTTCCTTCATTTTCTGAGATCACATATCTTACCCAATTTTGTAAGTGTACTCACTGTTTGGTGGCCTTACATGGCATTCACGCTTCAAGTAAAATCCTAATAACCCTACAACTAAGTCAGAATTCATCAGCCAGTATTCGGGTGATCAGAAATGCTGAAAAGTAGATATGGGTCATATTTGGTGGATCGCAATGGGTGTTTTTGTTGCCTCAATACTATGGACACTTGATAAAATTGACACCTAAGACAACTATAACTCAAACATTTTTTTCTATATATATATTTCCTTTTTTTCTTTTCTTTTTTTTTTCATAACTCAACACAACATGACGTAGACTTTTATTCAGAGGCTTTATTAGGAATGATGATGGTCAAGAGGATATTGTGTGGCTTATTTGGTGCAAGTGCCTACTCTCAACACCAGGAAAGAATGGACAGGACAACCATATTTCTAACCTTTGACACTATTACCCTCCTTCAGTCAAGGACTCTATGAAGGCAAGTCGTAACCATCCACCATAGTCATAGTTTTATTAGGATTCACTCTCTGTGTATTTTCCTTATTTGGTAACTCTTAGGAATTCACACAGTATTTGCACACAAGAACAGAGAGCGAAAACTATACTTAACTCTGAGGTATCATCATCTAATTATCCAGAACTTAAGAGTCCTTGCACTAGACTTAGTGCACCACTAATCTCTCTACTTTCGTCTCACAAATATTAGGTGGATCTAATAGAAGATAGTATGCCTATCTCCCCATTAACTATTCAAGGGTTCAGCAGATCAAAAATACTTATTGGTTTTCTTCAAAGATCCATTACCTGGTCTACGTGCAAGTAAAGTAAACATACTGGATTCTAAACTTAAGAAACAATTTAAGAAGAAAATCTTAAATGACACCTCCTTGATAAAAATTTTCTACTAGGGACTAACCAATTCAAATCAAGAAAATAAAGGAGATTGGTTTTTTAACTAATGCACCTATTCTAAATGCATGCAAATATTTATAAATGCTATAAACATGCTCTGGTTATACCCCCCCATGCCTAAGACTGACAATGTCATTGGGAAAATAAAGACATAGTAGAATATAACCTGAGGAGGAGAGTGGGAGGAGCTAAGGCTCCTCAAGCGGAACTGCATCCAAAACTTGGCCATCTAAAAGCGTAACATAAGGTTTAAGTCATTGGCCATTTACCTTAAAGCTCGCACCAAAATAAGGTTCCGAATTTCTATAGCTCCATGAGGGAAGGTATTGATAACAACGTACGGCCCATCCCAGCGGGACTTAAGCTTTCCTGGAAATAATTTAAGTCTGGAATTGAAAAGCCAGACCCACTGGTTGGGCTCAAAGGTCTTTCTAATGATGTGCTTATCATGGAAGACCTTTGTACATTGCTTGTAAGCTTGAGAAGTTTCATAGGCTTCATTACGAAGCTCCTCAAGCCCACTTAACTCTTACATACGTGCCTTTCCTGCTTTATCTAGATTTAATTTAACCTATTTAATTGCCCGATAGGCTTTGTGTTGGATTTCAACAAGAAGGTGGCACACCTTTCCATAGATAAGATGGAAAGGAGACATGCCCAAGGAGTCTTATACATGATTCTGTAGGCCCAAAGAGCATCATTTAGTTTTTTAGACCAATCCTTACAGTCGGGCCTGACAATTTTTTCTAAAATTCGCTTAATCTCCCTATTAGACACTTCAACTTGTCCACTCGTTTGGGCATGGTAAGGTGTGGCTAACATGTGGTTGACTCCCAAAGTTTAGAGTAGTCTTGTGAAGTGTACATTCTTGAAGTGAGGTCATCCATCACTTATGATCATCCTTGGACACCCGTAACGAGAAATGATATTAGCCTTAACAAAATCCAAGACCACAGAATGGTCATTGGTCCGTGTGGGTATGGGTTCTATCCATTTCGATACATAGTCCATAGCCACAAGGATGTATTCATATCTGAAGGACACAGGAAAGAGACCCATGAAGTTGATGCCCCAAATGTCAAAGATCTCAACGGGGAGAATAGGTTACTGGGGCATCTCATCCTTTTTTCTGATGGTTCCCATCTGCTAGCAATGTAGACATGCACCCACAAATGTATGTGCATCTCGGAATAATGTGGGTCACCAAAAGCCAGACTGAAGAACCTTATGGGTAGTCTTTTTTCCACTAAAATGTCCTCCACAGTGGAGGTCATGATAGAAACTCAGAACACTCCTTTGTTCTTTGTTAGGGACGCAACGGCGAAAAAGCTGGTCAGGGCATATTCTAAATAGCTCAAGTTCTTCCTAGTGGTAAAATTTCATGCCAGCAAGAAACCTGTCTCACTTCTACTTATCCCAAGTACTAGAGGTAATGCCCATGACCAAACAGTTCACTATGTCAGCAAACAAAGGAGTTTTGGCCTCCACAGCCATCAGAGACTCATAAGGAAAGGTCTCTTGAATAACACCAGTTGGGGTTGATGCCTCAATAGGGATCCTAGATAGATGATCTGCTACCACATTCTCAACTCCTTTCTTGCCTTTAATTTCTAGGTCAAACTCCTGGAGTAGCAGAATCCAACGAATTAAGCGAGGTTTGGTGTCCTTTTCAGCAAGAATATACTTTAAAGTAGAATGATCAGTGAACGCCACAACCTTGAATCCCAAAAGATAAGACCAAAATTTTTTCAAAGCAAATACTATAGCAAGAAGTTCCTTTTCAATGACTGTGTAGTTTTGCTGAAGATCTGTAAGGGTCTTGCTAGCATAATGCAACACATGAGGTTTGCCATCAACCCTTTGATCTAAGACCGCTCCCACTGCGAAATCAGAAGCATCGCACATTAGCTCAAATGGGAGGGTCCAATCTGGTGCTTGGAGAATCAGCGCGGTAATGAGCGCTTTCTTCAAGACTTGGAAAGCCTCGCCACATCTATCATCAAAATCGAAGGAAACATCCTTCGCTAACAGGTCGCAGAGTGGCTTAGAGATTTTACTAAAATCTCTAATGAAGCACCTATAGAACCTAGCATGGCCAAGGAAAGATCTAACCTGACGAACATTGGTGGGCGATAGAAGCTTAGAAATGGAATCAATTTTTTGCGATATCCACCTCTAATCCTCTCTCAGAAACTACATGCCCCAACACAATGCCCTGCTGGACCATAAAGTGGCTTTTCTCCCAGCTAAGCACCAACTTTGCCTCTTTGCAACGGGTTAAGACTTTATCAAGGTGCGAAAGGCATAGGTCAAACGACGAGCTGTAAATGGAGAAATCATCCATGAAAATCTCAACAAACTAGTCGATCAAATTAGAAAAGATGGCCATCATACAACATTGGAAAGTGGTAGGAGCATTACATAACCTGAATGGCATTCTGCAGAATGCAAAAGTGCCATACGAACTCGTGAAGGTGGTATGCTCCTGATTGTCAAGAAAGATGTCTATCTGATATACCCAGAGTACCCGTTAAGGAAATAGAAGTACTTGTTCCCCACTAGTTGTTCCAAAATCTAATCAATAAACGATAAGGGGAAATGGTCTTTCTAGGTAGCCGTGTTCAAACGACGATAATCAATGTAGACCCTCCAACCAATTAATGGTCTAGTGGTTACCAACTCTCCTTGGTGGTTCTCTTCCATAGTGATTTCTGCCTTTTTGGGCACCACATGTATAGGACTAACCCATTTACTGTCTGAAATGGGATAATTCCTGCATCCAGCCATTTCAGAATCTCCTTTTTAATAACCTCCCGCATATTGGGGTTGAGCCTTCTCTGCATGTCTCGAAAGGTTTCACAGACTCATCCGTGTATATATGATGCATGAAAAGGGAGGGATCGACACCCTTAATATCAGCTATCGACCAAGCAATTGCTTCCTTGTGCCTTTGTAAACACTCAAGCAGAGTCCCGCCTGTGATTCAGATAATGCAGATGAGATAATAATGGGAAGCATGTCGTTAGGGCCAAGGAAAGCATACTTTAAATTGCTTGGGAGAGGTTTCAACTCCAACTCAGGAGCCTTTTGGATTGAGGGTTTAAGTTGAGATGTCCCTGCCTCAGGTAGTGGATCTACCTTTACGGTCCAGGGAGGAGACAGAGACTCTGTGTGCACCCCAAGCAACTCTTCTAATTCGGGTATTTCCCTTTTAGTTTCTTTAATAATCAGAGGATGGTCCTTAGATATGACCTTTTGAAGGGGATCTCTACATAGGAGTGCTGGAGTAGTCTCTTCAATTATTTCATTAATGACCTCAATCTGAGAACAATTATCAAATTCGGATTGCTTGTATGTATCAAAAACATTCAACCGGATCTTCTTGTTCCCAAAGCCCATTTTAAGTGCCCCTGATCTACAATTGATAGAGGCGTTGGCTGTGGCCAAGAAGGGGTGTTCTAGAATAATGGACAGCTTTGTGGGCTTATTTGATGGGTCAATATCAAGCACCAAAAAGTCAATAGGGAATAAGAAATCCTCCACTCTCACAAGGACTTCTTCCAACAATCTCCGTAGTGTCTTAAGTGATCTGTCTACAACCTGGATGATTACTAGACTAGGCTTTAGCTTGCCTCCTCCCAAAAGGTTGTAGACAGAGCTCGGTAAAATGTTCACCCTCGCACCCAGATCGAGCAAAGCCTCGTCAATGTGTCGGTTCCCTATAACCACTGAAATATACAGGGGCCCTAGGTCTTTCATTTTGGTGGTGTTCCATGCTAGAGAATCGAGCTAACATGGTCAGGCAGGATGACCTTAGTTTGGACTTGTTTCCTAGATCAGTGCTTCTGGGTGCATAGGTCCTTCAGAAACTTGGCATAGGACGGGATCTATTTAATAGCTTCCAATAGAGGCAACTTAATCTAGACTTTCCAAAAAGTATCCATAATCTCTTTCGTCCTATCCTTGGCTCCAGATGAGCCAACAGCAGATTCCCCAGGTGTAGATAGGCGCTCTAGATAGGGCACCCTCGACTTCTGGGTAGAGGGGTCGTCATGGTGGGAAAGGGGTGGTGGAAAGATGACATCCTCATTGTGGGTGATTTTGTGTGAGGGAGAGCAATGTGGGTCTTCCTCGGAGGAGATGGAAGTCAGGTGAGGTGTAGAAGGGGAATTCTGAGATGTAACCGTAGGAGTGTTATCAGGCTTGTCAATCTTCTTTCCACTCCTCAGCATGGTCACCGCTTGGGCGTGCTCCATGAATACAACCCCCTTGCCCTTAGGGTTCTCCTCAGAAGAGCTAGGCAGCTTCCCCGGATCACGTTGCCTAACTGCCTCAGTAAGATGACCAATTTGGGATTGCATATCAGTAATCATCTTATTCAGAGATTGGATGACCATATTCTGATGCTCTTGCATCGCTTTCATCATGGCTTTAAGTTCATCCATCTTAGAGGGCTTATTCTGAGGAGGGTTTTGATAAGATGGTTGGTATATGGGTTGGGGAGGTAAGGGTCTTGTATTCCCTGAGTTAGAAGCATCACCTTGCTTCCAAGAGAAGTTTGGATGGTTCCACCACCCCGGATTATAGGCATTGGAATAAGGGTTATTGCGAGGAGGGCGGAAACCTTGGGCCACATTCAAGTCAGCCTGAATCAACTTAGGGAATTGATTTGCCTAATGGCACTCCACAGTGGCATGCATTATGCATTGCCAAATGGAGCATTCTCTTGAAGCCTGAAAGATAGAGGCTACTTGTGGGTTCATGTCGAGGTTTGCTAAAAGCCTATCAAAGTTTTTATTCAATAGTTGAATCTGATAAGCCAAATCCTGAGAAGCCATGACTTCATGGGCCTCTATCTTCCTCTGCAAGATTGATGGTTTTCTTTCTTGATAGGCAGAGGACAGATGTATGGAGTTGTCGCTTCATCCTCAGTTTAGGTCATGAAGGTTCCTGCACAGGCTGCATCGATGGTTTTCCTATGCCTTTCAGATAATACGTTATAGAACCTTTCAACCAACTGCCATCTTGGCACCTGATGGTTGGGGCATAACCTAAGAAGGTCATTAAAGCACTCCCAAGTCTCATGAGATTGCTCCCCTTCCTGTTGAGTAAAACCCATAATCTCTCTTCTGTAATGGTTGGTCTTATTCATGGGAAAATACTTTTTCAAAAATTCTCCCTTAAGGGTGGCCCAATCATTTACCCTTGCATCGAGGGTATGATACCAGTGATTGGCCTTATCCTTTAGGGAGAAAGGAAATAAAGTCCTCATCAAGGCTTCATCAGTAAAGCCCTGGAGCTTCACCGTGGAACAGACCTTGTGAATTCCTCCAAATGCCGGTAGGGGTCCTCCCTAGTAGTACCATGAAAGGAGGGCAACAAAGATATGGTACTGCTCTTGATCTCATATGGATTATCTCCTACTGATCATCTTAGTGCTTGTGCGGGTTGGTTAGTTGGAATAAAATAGTCCCTTAGGGTCCTTTGTTGATTTTCTCCTTGATCAGCCATTCCTTCTCTTTTCTCTCCTAGGTCAGCTCTCCTAAGAATTCTCTCGGGATCAGGATCAAACACTAGACTACCCTCAAGAGAGCGTCTACCAATCATACAATATCAATCACAATTCAGGTTCTTATTCAGTAAGTGAAACCTCCACTCCAAAGATAAGTCAAAAGGTCAAGGCTTATCCCTCTGTTCCCATGTAAGTGGTATAAGAGGGGTGATGACTTGAAATCTTAACCTTCTTTGTTGCAGAGGTCGAATTGGTTGATATAAATGGCCAAACAAGTTTCTTCAATAGTTGGAGGATGGTCCTTAGATGTGACCTTTTGAAGGGGATCTCTACATAAGAGTACTGGAGTAGTCTCTTCAATGATTTTATCAACTAACTCAAACTGGGAACAATCTTCCAATCTGGATTGCTTGTAGGTATCAAAAACATTCAACCGGATCTTCTTATTCCTAAAGTCTATTTTAAGTACCCCTTATCTACAATTGATAGAGGCGTTGGTTGTAGCCAAGAAGGGGCATCCCAGAATAATGGACGGCTTAGTGGGCTTATTAGATGGGTCAGTATCTAGCACAAGAAAGTCAAGAGGGAAGAAGAAGTCCTCCACTCTCACCAAGACATCTTCCAGTAATCCCCATGGTGTCTTAAGCGATCTGTCTGTGACCTGGAGGATGACTGGACTAGGCTTCAAATCACCAAAAGGTCATAGACAGAGCTCCGTAAAATGTTCACCCCCGCACCCAGATCGAGCAAAGCCTCATCAATGTGTTGGTTACCTATAACCACTGAAATATACGGGGCCCCTGGGTCTTTTATTTTGGGGGGTGTTCCATGTTGGAGAACCTAGATAACATGGTCAGGCAAGATGACCTTAGCTTGGACTTGTCTCCTAGATCGGCTCTTCTCAGTGCATAGGTCCTTTAGAAACTTGGAATAGGATGGGATCTATTTGATAGCTTCCAATAGAGGCAAGTTGATTTGGACTTGCCTAAAAGTGTTCATAATCTTCTCTATCCTATCCTTGGCTCCAGATGAGCCAACAAAAGATTCCCCAAGAGCAGATAAGTGCTCTAGATAGGGCACCCTTGGCTTCTGGGTAGAGGGGTCATCATGGCAGGAACAGGGTGGTGGAATGACGACAACCTCAGGGTGGCTGATTTGAAGCGAGGGAGAACAGTGTGGCTCTTCCTCAGTGGAGATGGAAGTCAAGTCTGGTGTAGGAGGGAAATCCTAAGAGGTGACCATAGGAGTGCTATTAGGCTTGTCGATTTTCTTTCCACTCCTCAGCACAGTCACAACTTGGGCGTGCTCCCTGAATATGACCCCCTTGCCCTTCGGGTTCTCCTCAGAAGAGCTAGGCAACTTCCCCGGATCCCGCTGCCTAACTGCCTCAATAAGATGACCAATTTGGGATTGCATATCAGTAATCATCTTATTCTAAGATTGGATGACCATATTCTGATGCTCTTGCATCGCTTTCATCATGGCATTAAGTTCATCCATCTCGGAAGGCTTATTCTGAGGAGGGTTTGCATAGGATGCCTAGTAGATGGGTTGGGGAGGTAGGGGTCTTGTATTCCCTGAGTTAGAAGCATCACCTTGCTTCCATGAGAAGTTTGGATGGTTCCACCACTCCGAATTATAGGTATTGGAATAAGGGTAATTGCGAGGAGGTGGGCGGAAACCTTGGGCCACATTTAGGTCAGCCTGAATCAACTCAAGGAATTGATTTGCCTGGTGGCACTCCGCAGTGGCGTGCGTTATGCTTTTGCAAATGGAGCATTCACTTGAAGCTTGAAAGATAGAGGTTGCTTGAGGGTTCATGCCGAGGTTTTCTAAAAGCCTATCAAAGTTTTTATTCAACAATTGAATCTAATAAGCCAAATCCTGAGTAGCCCCAGCTTCATGTGCCTCTATCTTCCTTTGCAGGATTGATGGTTTTCTTTCTTGATAGGCAGAGGACATATCTATGGAATTGTCACTTAATGTTTCAAATAATGCCCGGGCTTCATCCTCAATTTTGGTCATGAAGGTTCCTGCACAGGCTACATCAATGATTTTCCTATGCCTTTTAGATAATCCATTATAGAACCTTTCGACCAACTACCATCTTAGCACTTGATGGTTGGGGCATAACCTAAGAAGGTCATTAAAACTCTCCCAAGTCCTATGAAATTGCTCCCCTTCTTGTTGAGTAAAACCCATAATCTCTCTTCTGTAATGGCTGGTCTTACTCATAGGAAAATACTTTTTCAACAATTCTCCCTTAAGGGTGACCCAATTGGCCTTATCCTTAAGGGAGAATGGAAATAGAGTTCTCATCAGGGCTTCATCAGTAAAGCCCTGGAGATTCACAGTGGAACAGACCTCGATGAATTCCTCAAGATGCCTGTGGGGATCCTCCCTATCCATACCATAAAAAGAGGGAAGCAAAGATATGGTGTTGCTCTTGATTTCATAAGTATTATCCACTCCAAGTCTTCAGATAGGTAGGGCTTGGTGGGTTGTAAGGAGGAAGTAGTCCCTCAAGATTCTTTGATTTTCACCAACCCTAATCTCTTCTTCAGGTCTTTCTTCAACCATTTTTCTTCTTTCTTGGTTGGCTTCCCTAATAATTCTCTCAGGCTCAGGGTTGAAAAGAAGACTATTTCTAAGAGAGCGCCTACCAAACATACATCAAGCAAACACAAGGCAAGAGGTCTTTTGTTGAGTTAAAGCACTTTAAGCCCTCTTCCAACCTTTCTAGTTTAGCCAAAGGGAGTCAAGGCAGTATTTCTCCATTTCGATGTAAGTGGTATAAGAGAAGTGAGGCACTTGAGATTCCTGGTCAAAGGTAATTAAGGAGGTTGAGGTTACTTTTAGTTCTTTTAGGTGACCAATCAAGTTGTCAATCAATTATGCACCCTAAATAGACCTTCGAGTGCCCTAGCGATGTACACTTGTCGTAATGATATTCTCAGATGCTCAAGTAAAAAGTTAGTCCAAGGATGGAACCAAGAGAAGCAAGTAGGGCGAACCCTTCCTTTGAGGCAATGCATTAGAGGTGCCTCTTAACTACCCTTGAATTCCTTTACAAGGTGTCCTCCTTAGAGTATCAAATCACTTGGGAAAAAGTTAATACCACCATTTCAAAGCGAGATAGGAGGGTTTGCACCGATAAAGAGATCGATTCCTATAGCCTTAAGGGTCCAAGTCTTAGTGTAGTGCCTATGGTTCATGCTTAGTGCAAGAAGTGAGCATCACACCATGAAAAGTGATTTTTCTTTTGAAAATCGCAATCAAGTTATTCAAACACTTCCTGTATATTTTACCTCTTTTTTTCGAGAAGTAATGTAACCCCATGATTAATCTTTTCAAGTCAGCTTAAGTGGTCTTCTTTAATTATATCCCAATGCAATGCATGCGCAGATAACTAATACAAAAAGATAGGAAGCACATACCTTGCTCTGGCACTCTTCGATGCAGAAATGCACGCAACGTAGTAAGAAAATCTAGATGCTGCTCAAGTAATCCTAGATGGTCATCCTAAAGATATGCAGCTTCTAGCAGGCAGTTCGGATTTTTTTTCTAATAATAATAAATGCACAATCAAAAGAACTAACTAATAAAAAATAAGCCTAGCGTCTAAAGAATCAGGGACACTCCCCCAAAAAAAACTGGCCCCAAAGTACAAGGGCGAGAAAACAAATAACTAGACTAAACCTAAAGAGTCTACTCTAAAATGCTGAATCAGAAATCTAAGAGGAAGAATCCTCCTAGATGGTCCTCCACACATCTCCACACATGTGGGATCAAGGCCCACAAGCTCCTGTGATTATCTCCGCATGTGGGCGTCGCTCAAGGTCGACATCATCTCTCAGCTACACTTGTCGCCTCGTCAGATTCCTTGCACAGAAAAGATAAAGAATGATCAGATAAATGTGCAACTCAGAATAATCAGAAATAAAGTCAGGTGAAGTTATTGAGTCTATTGCCACCCCAGCAACGATGCCATTTGATGTTGAGATTTACGCTTAATTAAGATGATTGCAATAAAACGATGTGTTGTTGATGTAATTTATGTGGTGGAAATCTTGTATAAAAAATTCATTAAATCTAACCACAATGATTAGGATGCCATATCCACAGGGAGAAATAGATGCAATAAATTCATGAATATTTCCCTTTGTATCTGCCCAATCAATGCGAGAGACATGCTTACATTCGAGGCGAAATAAGGTGAAAAGAAGGAAACACACAATAACTAGAGAATGTAAGGTTATGGGCATAGTTTTTCCTCAATAAAATATTCATTAAAAGATGTGATCATTAGTGGCATCTCATGTAATTTCTAATGGTATTCGTACGAGAAAGGAATGATGCAAATCTGAGTCACAATTTGCTGCAATCGAAAGTGAAAAATATGCACTGAATAATAACAAGAAAGTATAAGTGCTCTGATGTAATTTCACCTCTATATAATATTCAAAAATTAAAAATAAAATCGGTGGCAATGATATCAAATGTAAATACTAATAGAACCTGAAACAGAGCAATTCTTTGCCTCGTGTGTGCATGAAGAAGAACTACAGTCGGGCATGCAGAGCTCGGAAGAGGTTGGCCGCGACGAGGGCTACAGACGGGCGGAGACGGCGCGTCGAACGGTGGTGGCGGCAGCTCGCCGGAGCGTGGGTCGTTGGTTGGTGGCACAGATGGCGTGGAAGCACTCATGAAGGTGAGGGGAGCATGTTGGCATCGACGGTGCAGAGTTTCATGGGGCATGGAGGTGGCTGCGAGCTAAGGAACGGTGGTTTGTTTAGGTTCTTTTCCTCTCTTGTGTCGGTGGAGAAGAAGAGGAAGAAGAGGCAGCCGGTGGGGGGGTTCTCTGTTGAAAAAGAAGAAGAAGGTGTTGGGGTTGTGCGCAAGGGGTGGGCTACGCACAAAGTTGCTATGTGCGAGGGCGAGACGTTGGTGAGGGTGGCGCACACAGTGGTGGTGTGTAGAGGTGTGGCCACGCGTGGTGACTTGTGCGCGTGTGCTGATGGCCGAGTGGTGTGTGTACGAGGGTGGTGGTGTATGCGTTGCTTCATGGTGGAGCCCTCCTTCTCCGTCGAGGCAATCCAAGGGAGAAGATGGCCCTTGAAGATGATGGCTTGCCCTCCTTTTTAAAGCTTGCTATTTGTTTGCCACGACTGACGGCTTCTCCAACCACTCGGCGAGGATCGCAAGTGGTTGGACAGTGAGGGTGCGGTTGCGAGATGCTCGGAGAAGAAGTGGGCAACTCTAGTTGACAGTGGAAAGTGGTGGCGCACTGGTGGAAAAGTTGCAAGCATGTACCTATAAAATATAAGACCTGTCATAAGATGCATCCCTCCACTAAAATAAATTAACATTAAGTACTAAGTAATTAACTTCTAAGGAAATGTATGTAAAATATACTTAGGCTAATCGAATGTCCAATAAATTGAACTTATCAATCCCCCTCTCTCTCTTCTCTCTTGTGTGTGCAAGCATTGCAGAAAGAAACCGGGATTTTGGAAGCAAGAGCTTGAAGTTCATTTTCTTCCTGTGAATTTAGGTTAGTGATTTCTCACTTGTCACATAATTGCTCTTAAAATCTCCCAAAAAAAAAATTAAATCAGGCTTTAAGGATCATAAACATAAAAATTAAATGGAGTGATGACCTTTAAAAGCAATTCTTTAGTTGTTTGCATCATTTAACACCACTCTACCTTAACTGTTGGTGTTCTGATTTTCGGGTCCAAACTTCTGTCTGAACATCAAAAATCAATTCTCGATGCCATAGGCCTCCAAAAATCTAGACATTTCACCCAAAGATTCCAAATCAAGTCAGGAAAATTTGTTCAAAATTTCAAAGCAATTGGATTATATAAAATTTTTAAAAATTCACTGACCACAGGGGTTAATCTCTTCTTATTTCACTATTTTGTTACTGTCCGTGAATTTTAGGAAATTTTCTACTTATCTAATTTTTGTGAAATTTATCTTTTTGGAATTCTAGTGAAATTTCACACAAAATATAAAATCACCAAAATTTTTGGTATCCTGTGGTAGAACTAAAAAGTCCAAAATATCATAGGTATCATTTCTGGACTTTGACACCAGCATAAAGAAAAATCTTTAAAAAAATATCAACCAAATTCCTAAAATCACAAAAAAATATTTTTTGGAATCCTTGTTTGATTCGTCTTCCAGTAGTGGTGTTGCTTTCTTTATTTGAACCACTACTTAAAAGGAAAAGCCTGAAACAATTCACTGGTAGTAACATTTTTGCTTAAGGATCAATTCAATTAAGGTTTTTTTTTCATTTTTAGAGACTCACATCTTAAAAGGAAATCTACATTCACCAATACAACTTGATTTCTTTTTGTTTGTGGATCTAAAACTTGTTTGAAAACTTAAAAAGAAAACCCTAAAAGATACTAAGATAAATCAAATCCTAAAAACAGAAAAACAACAAATTATGTGACAACTTGATTGACATTGGAATCACTCTTCCAATCTTTACACACACTTAACAAAATTGAAATAACAGAGCATTACCCCAATCAACACCCTCCATTTTTTCCCTCCAAAATCAACATCTTCTAGAAGGTATTTTTGGAGGGAGAACCAAGGCACCTCTTCATTTCCCTCCCATTTTTCCCTCCAAAAATGTCCAAGCACTCCATTTCCCCCCAAAAAATACCATAACCACCCCCTTCCCATCCTATAAATACCCTACTCTACCACCACATAATTCCCATCTCTCCATTAGTTAGGTTCCATATTATTCCATTTCTTTAGGTTCCACCCTACCTTAGCTATATCATTTTCACGCCAAGGAGGAAGAAGGGAAGAAAGATCAAGGGGGCACACACTTGCCCCCTTGGTGCCTTCTTCCTCTCCTTCTCCCTTACCCACTCCAAGGAGGAGGTCATCTTCAACACTAAGGGGACGACTAGGTAAGAGGAGGAGCAAGGTGGTTGACGCCCACCTTGGAGGACAACTTGGAGGAGGACTACATCAGGAAGAAGATAGGAAGACCCTTTTCAAGTGCGGGGCAACTGCACTTGGAGCAAGGGCCATCCTAACTTCAACTAGAGGATCCCCGTTTCTTCTTCTTTATCCCTATATCTTGTATTAGCTAGTGTGCTTTTATTTTCAAGTAACAAGCATTCTGTTACATTCCTTGTAGTTGCTAGTAATACAAATCATGTTTGCCTTCCAAGCTCATGTTTCAATTTTAGTATACTTTTCTTGCTTTTAATTAGCTAGTGAATCACACCCTTTTCTTCTAATTACCCTAGGCACACTTGCCTAGGGTGAGCTTAGAAGAGAAGGCTCCATTTTGTCACATAGGGTTAGTTCTAGCATAATTCATCTTCGCATCATTCCCGATTATTTCCAAAACTATAAAAACAACAAAACGAAAATCACAAAAATATGTGTTGATTTGAGAAGCGAGAGAGAGAATCATTCTTTGTGACTAACAAATTGGCCTCCATGGATGACCCTAAATGCTCCACTATCTAGGAATATAAATTGTAAAAGTTGATTGCAAAGATACACGTTACAACAACATCAAAACCCACTTTTAACAAACTGCGTATTTTCCATATCACTTTTTGACATTCCTATGCATAATTAGACATCCAAGCCTAAATTAGAACAAGTAGTTGTTTGACCACTTAAGGACTTCACCGAAACTTAGGCTTGATATCCAATATCTAAGAATTACTAAGCACTCCTAATTCCTTTTGAAATACGCTGCAACAGACTTAGAGGGAAGTCAAATGATGGGTGAGGGTTTACACAAGCCCCTAGTGATTTTCCCAGGACATGCTTAGGTCCAATCCACCTCTTTTAGTCTAGCTGGGTAATCTTACGGAACTAGGTTCTCTTATTAATTTCTTCTTTATTGGGTTCCCAAGTCTTAGGTTGCATTAAGGAGTCAACTTTAGGATAGATTAGGCATGGTTGTTTGATTTGCACATTTTCCCTCATCTCTATCTCTCCTCCTCCCCTCCCGTTCTTCCATTAAAGTGCATGCATGGGCGAAGGTCCTAGAATCCACATTTTGAGGGACCATTTGATTTTGCACTCTGCACCAAAAGATCTTTGTTGTCTTCTTCTTCCTCTGTTTTTAATATGGAAACCATTCAAAAAATTCTGCTTCCACTTCCCAACTCGAACCTAACCTGTCAGCTGACCCACAAGCTGACTTCACCATCCCTAACCTCCCACATTTGGAGCTACCACAAAACCCTGAATGGCCAGGTGACTCTTTAAATCCAAATTCAAACCCCTTTTCTCTTATGGTTGACCAATTGGTTCGACTTCAACAAAACCAACAACAATTGGCTAGGACTATCACGAACCTAGCCAATCAAAGACCAGGTCAGCCACTCAGGGAACCTCTCATGCCGCTTAAGGATTTTTATGATCCTTCTAATTATGAAGAGAGACCTGGAGTGGTTATACCCCAAGGGGATTTTAAAATTAAACCTGCCATTCTAAACCTAATTAAACATTTCCATGGTCATTCGAGAGAGGACCCCTTTTGCCACCTCAAGGAGCTAATTGTCCTTGCTCAAACCACCTGTTCCCGCAATGTGCAGGAAGAGGTGTGGCTTATGAGACTGTTTCCTCTCTCACTAAAAGACAAAGCATCACACTAGTTTAGAACAATCGGCCATCCTATCACCACCTAGCTGCAATTAGAAAGTGCCTTTCTTAAAAAATTATTTCTTATAGGTCATACAAATGCTTTATGCCGATCAATAACAACCTTTCAACAAAAATCTGGTGAACCTCTCCATAAGTCTTGGGAGAGATTTCAAGAACTTCTCAGAAGTTTCCCCCACCATGAAATTCTGCGATGCAGCTAGTGTAGATCTTCTATCATGGAATAGAAGATCAATTAAAAGGATTCGTGGATGCTTCATGTGGGGGTAATTTCCTTAATAAAGACATTGAAAGTGCCTGCCTCCTTTTTGAAGAAATGAGTGAAAACTCATTTAATATGGCTTCAATGGACACTTTTGGTAGAACCAACAACCCAAGACTTAGAGTCAATGAAATTGACTCCAAATCTACATCCATTCCAATCACCCAAGATGATGTACACATGATATCACAACAACTGGATTAGATACAAATCAACTAGAAAAAATGGAAGAAAAGCTCACCCAAAAACAAGCTCCTTATCCCAACTCTCCTCACCTTCTTAAAAGAGAGAATCTACACAATATTAATGCTACCTCTGCTGGGCAACAATTTTCTGCTAATTTCTCACAAGATCTGTTGACTGGGACTTTTGATTACATGAATCAAAATATTCTTCACTCCACCACTGAAAACATCTCTGCTCTCTAGGAGCAATTTAGAAATCCCTTCAATACTTACAATCAAAACTAGAGGACCAACCCAAATCCCTCCTAGAAAGCCCCAAATCAGGTTCCATTTCCCAAACAAAATCTTTTTGGGAATTATGGGCAAAACTTATATCAATCTAGGCCATCCCAGGAAGATATCAACACCTAGGTCATGAAGACTCTGCAAGGTATGCAAAATCAAATGACAAAAGTAACCTGCACGATAACCAACTTGCAATATCAGCTTAAGGTTACTCTTGATCATAGACCTACTGGCAATCTGCCACCCCAACCCATGCCCAACCCTAACAAACAATGGAATCAATATCAAGGTGGATATCCCAGTCAACCTATCTACCCAACACTCCAGCACCCACCGGGTTTTAATCAAAATCAGTCCCCCCATCCTCCTCCCTCTTCTTCTAACCTCGTTCAGGAACCCAAAAATACAAAATAGGTACACCCAGCACCTTTTCCACAAGCCCTTCACTCTTCACAAATTAGAAAAAAGAAATCCAGGCCCACTGATAAGGAATTGATGGATCTTTTTGGGCAAGCAGAAATCAATATCCCTCTCCTAGATGCCATAAAATACATTCCTGCCTATGCCAAATTCTTGAAAGATTTGTGTACCCCAAAAAGGCAGCATAGAAACCTAGGAAAGGTGATCCTTCCAGAGACAGTAAGCTCAGTTGTGCAGAGCAAACTGCCTCTGAAAAGAAAAGATCCAGGCGCACCCCTGATTCAAGTAGTCATTAATTACACTTCCTTTGATCGTGCCTTATTGGATCTCGGTGCCTCAATTAATCTCATCCCCACTGTCATTTTCGAGGAATTCAAGATTGGTGAATTAAAGCCTGTCAAGGTAACACTTCAACTAGTAGACCTATCCACAATTAAACCCAAGGGGATTGTCGAGGATGTAATAGTCTAGGTCAAAAATTATCTATTTGCCATAGACTTTTGGTCATGGACATAGAGGTACCGAAAGCTTTGAAGAATGCCCCTATAATTCTTGGAAGACCATTCTTAGCCACCGCCAAAGCCAATATTGATTGTGACTTTGGAAAGATGAAGATCATGTGTGTCACTGAATCTATTACCCTAGATATTTTTCAAGCATCTAGGCATTTCCAAGAACCAGATTTCTTTGATGACTCGGATTCGGAGATTGAAAGTTTAGTGGAGGAAACAATGCAGATTTCACACCTGGGTTCCTATTTTGCAATTCACATAGTTCTTGAACAATGTGATTTACCCCACCCTCCCACCCTAACCACATCTTCTCCATCTGACTCTTCATCTAACTCTTTCCCTCTCATTTCACCTCTCACTCCACAAGTAGAAATCTTTTCAAAACTGGGCCCTCAACTGGAATTAAAACCCTTGCCCGACTCCCTTAAATATGTTTTCCTAGGTCCAAACCAGACCATGCCCTAATTATCAATTCTGAACTTATTGGGGCACAAGAGGAAAAACTTCTCTAGGTATTGAGCAAACACAAGAAAGCTATTGGCTGGACCCTTTCTGATCTTAAGGGTATTAATCTGTCCTATTGCACCCATCGAATTTATCTTGAGGACAATTCTCGTGCCTCCCACCAACCACAAAGGTGCTTGAACCCTAATATGCAGGAGGTGATAAAAGAGGAGATTATAAAGTGGCTTGATGCTAATATCATCTACCCCATTTCTAACAGCTCCTGGGTTGATCCCACACAAGTAGTTCCTAAAAAGGCCGGACTAACAGTTGTCACTAATGAACCTGGGGAAAATATGGCCACTTGGATTGCTTCGTCTTGGATTGTGTGCATTGATTATAAAAATTGAACATCGCCACCAAGAAGGGCCATTTCCACTCCCTTTAATTGATCAAATCATGGTGTGGTTAGCCGAACGAGATTACTACTATTTTCATGACGGTTATTCCTGCTATAATCAAGTTGTGGTCCATCCTGAGGATCAAGACAAAACTACATTCACCTGCCCCTTCGAAACCTTCACTTTTCGGTGGATGCCTTTCGGTCTTTTTAACACACCTACGACTTTTCAAAGGTGTATGCTTGCAATTTTTTCAGTCTTGGTAGGTGAATGTCTAGAAGTTTTTATGGATGACTTCTCTGTATTTGGAGATTCTTTTGATCTTTGTCTTAGAAATTTAGAAAGAACTCTCCAAAAATGCATAGAAATTAACCTGGTCCTCAGTTGGGAAAAAAGTGACTTCATGGTCTAGGAAGGAATTGTCCTGGGCCATGTCATTTCCAAGAAGGAATTACGGTAGATCAAGCTAAAATCGATGCCATCTCTAAACTCCCATCGCCCACTTCAGTAAAACAGATCCGATCTTTTTGGGGCATGTGGGTTTCTACCACCATTTCATTAAAAACTTTTCCCAAATCTCCAAGTCCTTAAGTCAATTACTTACCAAAGACCAATTGATATAGACTCATCTATTTAAGTTAAAATGCTTAATCATGCATGTTCATAGGCTTAGATTTGCATTTCATGTTATAAATATTGCACATAATGCATCATTTTGCATTTAGAGTAGTATATATTTTAGTTTAATTAGGTTCTTGTTGTGGTCAGGAGAGAAGGAGATTCATTTCAAGGTCTCAGACGGACTATCAGACTATACAGATCTAATCAGGATGATGATTGGAGTCTAACACCTCCGAAATTGTCTAGATCGGAGTCCTGTAGCATCATATGAAGGCCGAAGAAGATAAACAGCCAGGGGGCAATGTGACATCCATACGAGCTTCGGATGAAAAATCCGACCATACGGATGGATCCGGAGTGACAATCGTAGTCCAGCAACGCAAAAATCAACTCGATCCAAGCATCGCAGCACCCTCTATAAGAAGAAGAATGTGAACAGCCACGATGGCGCCACATGGCGCCATCGCAGCCCTCCAACCCGGCCACAACCCCTCCTCCGAAGCTGCATCTGCGAAGTCTTGACCGTTCAATTCAAATCCAATGGTCGTAAAAGCTCCATGTCGCCTGCTTCATCTAACGAGACCACCAACTTTGAATCCCAACTATTGGATTTCCATCCAATGGTCGAGAGCTCGAGCCATCTGATTGCTCCGCTCGACAATTCAATGCGATGGCACAGCAGTCGTGACAGGCGTTCTCAAGCCACGAATGCGTGGTCGAATCCCCGCGGGTGCATGCAATCAACAGTGTGAGGGCGAGCACCAAATTGGGCAGCGTGAACTTCATTGACCGGTACAGATCTCGCCATGTGGCACAGCGGCAGCGAGCGGATTCGCATACGCATGACCACGTGTCGGTCGATGCCTGATCTGACTCTAATCGAGTACGCGATATGAGCGTGTTGCCTTCATGCGATCTTGATCGTTGATCAAAGATCGAACGGTGGGCGCGTAAGCACAGCACCAGCGGGGCGTGCCAGTGGGGGAAGGCGGATCTTCAGCGACACATACGCAGGCCTTTAGTGACTCTTACAACCGTCACTAATGGTCTGCGTGTGCCAGCAAGAGGAATTGAAGGGCAGATCTTCAGTGACAGCTACAGAGATCTATAGCGACATTTACGGATGTCAGTAATGACCCAAATGCGAATTTGTTCCTCCTCTTCCACTATAAAAGGACCTACTCACCACCATTCCAAACCATCTCTTCCTTTCTTCACCTCACCACCTCTAAGGCTCTAGAAAGAGCTTGTCCCAAGCCCGAGAAGCTCCTCTATAGTAGAAAATCAAATAATTTTCCCTCCCCTCATCCCCATTCGTGGAGCATTTCGTGGCCGTCTCCTCACCTCCCTTCAGGAAGAAGATCCCCATCGCGATGCCGTCCTGTCCCATCCTTCGTCCTCCAGCTACGTCCTCCTTCATCCTGCTCCTCACCACCTTCCTCCAGGCGACGTCAGAGCGAGTCATCCTCCGAGCAACCGTCAAGGGGAATTTCTCTCACCTCTTTCTATCTTTTTCATTTTCGTAGTATAGAGTTTTCCTGCTTTCGTGGTTGTAACAAACAGTTGTTCATGAATAGATGATTGTTTCTCTCTCTCTCTTTCTCCCTCTCTCTCCTATATTTTTGCAAGTAGATAAAGTTTTCATCGACCTAATCTCTTGCTTGATAAAAATATAAAAAAATTAGAAAAGATAAAAGCGACAAAAACAAATAAAGTGAAACACGAATTTTTATAAAACCAAATGTTCGCCTCCCCATGTTCGACCCGAGACTCACATTTCGAGTTTCGATTATAAATTTTATCTGATCGATGGGTTTTGTAAGCTACAACGACAGGTCCTCTGAAGCCTAATTTTAATTCACGAAACACACCTCCATCATTTCGGTACCATTGCCGAGGAGGCAATGCTCTTTGGTTTTTTTTTCCATGTTTTTTCGCCATACCTAACTTTATCTTACTTTTTCTCTGATCTTACTGTGATTACAGGTACTCTTCCGAGGTGGGCCAAAGCAATTAGATTGAAGAAAAGTACGGATCAAGGTTTTGTAAGTTTATCCCCACCACCCCACCCATTAGTTCATTTCACCACACTAATAACTCAAACCCAAATCAACTTAGGTGCTTTATATAAACCCTAGGATAGATTTGGTTGTTTGTTTGCCACCTCCACTCATCTCACCCCTTTATATATAAAAAACAAAAAAAAAATACACTTCTCTTATGGGATTTTCTAAAAGCTACACACTTAACACCCACAACTTCTCACCCTAAGGTGCACAATCACATCGATTCTACCACTTAACCAGGATCTAACCTGTGGACCCAGTACACTTAACTCAACACACAAGTGAGTACATATCTGAATAGGTCAAACATTTCTGTGTGCCTTAACTAAGTGGTGCAATAAGTCAATTGATTGAACTGTTTGGGCCGCACCACTTAAGATAAAAGCGATCCATCAAGTAGCTTGCCACCTAAGGTTGATTCCTAGGGCTGAACCAGGCACTCCACATATTATTTCTGATTTCTAAAGGAATATATCATCACCAATGCTTTCAAAACTTGGAGTGTTCTACTAAACCTTGATTGAACCAACCTAAGAATTAAACCCTAAAATCTACTAAATAAGGTTAAACTGTAAAAGACACGTCATCGAATAACCTTATTTGTAAACCCTGGTTGTGCACGCACACACATTTGAATCAATCATTAAGGGCACAAACCATCTAAAGGGCCCATCACATTCCAAGAGCAAAATCATCCCAAGCCTAATTAAAACTGAGTAAACGTTGGCCTTAAGGATTGATTCGCTCTTCAGGGTTCAGACTGAGATTTTTTTTGATCAATCTACTTCTGCTGGTCCATCTTATGTCTAGCGGGGGGAGTAGCGTCAAATGACCGCGGTTTGGGGGTACACTAGGAACTAGAGGCGTAAGCCAAAGGAAGAACCGTCTCCCTAGTCCCTCCTTCAAACTGGTTGGATTGACCAAATAAAAGTAGAGCAAATCGTTTATAATCTCAAGACGGGTCCTAGGAGTCTGTAGGTCTTTAGGCTAACCCACCTAAGAATAGGGTTGATTACTTATATTGCAAGGCTCCTTTCTCTCTTCTGATTTCCCTCTTACTCCACAATGTATCCTTCCACATCTTTCACACATTTCCAATCCTACCCTCCTACCACCACTTATCCCCAAGATGATTACTATCCCGACTTGACTTGTAATTACCCATCCACTCGCCAGGATAACTTTGATTGGGGATACGAATCCGAACCTCAGTGTCCAGGGCCTAACCTAGACAACAAGGCTATGATTGCTATCCTTCCCAGAGCTACAATGATTATAGATCTTCATCCTTTGATGGCAAAACCAACCCGATCTACAATCAGGAAGGATATGCTGATTATAACACTTACCCTCCCCAGAATTATCCTGAATATAGGTCTCCACCATTCTTTAAACAACCTGAAATAACTTATTTTTAGGGAGGGACCCGAGAACCTTAATATCTTGACTCCCCTAGATTTAACCCAAACCTACCCAACCTTGAACCGAACCAACCAGTTCAGGCGAACCAGACCATAGATAGGGTGTTGGCTAATTTAAGGAACACTATACAATTTTTAGAAGCTCAGCCAACACCATGCACTGAAGCATTGGAGCCTATGATCAAAATGATTGATGAACTTAATAGTTCTCTATTGGATTTGCTCCAAAATGTTAGGGATAGGGACCTAGGTGAGTTTCTTCTTGGGAAATTGTTGAGGTTGAGGATGAAATTTGTGGTTACCCTAGTCCAATCTTGGAATGATTCTCAAGATGAAACCCCCTTTAGGACAGCCAATGTCTGAACCCAGTCAAATGTCTGTTGAGGGGAATACATTTTCTGAGACCAGGGATGATGAGGTTGGGCTAAAGCAACCCATTGAGGATGAACCGATTGATTCACCCAAGATCCCCGAGCCAGGGAGCGAGGAAAAATGTCTCTTTGAACTAGGAAATGACAATCGATTTTGAGACATTTATAAATGACGATCATGAATTCTTTGATTCTGAGGGTGAAGAATCTCTTAGTGAAGTCCCACTTGAGCATAAGGAAAATGATTTTAGTGAGACAAACGGGCTTGAGGAATCTAATAAATCATTTGATAGCCCGATTATTGAAGATTCTGATTCGGTTAGGGTTAACTTGGAGGATCTGAATCTTGATGATTCAATCAATAACACCATTCCTCATCTGCACCTCAAAGAGCTAACTTCTAAGATCATTGTGCCCAAGTCAATCTTGATTCAGCCACGATTTCTAGACTTGGGTAAATCTTATGGGGTGAGTGGTATGCTAGAGGTCCTAGAGCCTGAGCTCTTGATGTTAGAGGATAGAATTGTTGAAATAAAAATTTGGGAGGCTAATTCTGAGGGAACTTTGATTTTGGATCTAAGGGTACCTATTGACCTGAAACCACCTACTTTCTACTAGGACCCTTACGATATCTTTCACGTGCAACCCAAGCTCGAAAAAACTATCTTTCTGAGTTGAACTCTAAGTGGACATTTGAACCTAGTGAAACAAATCTACCCATTGTCCGCCACATTAGTCTTGGGTTGCACACCACAAAACCACAGGCTCAGCCCTGTAAACACAACAATCTTAGGTTCTGGGTGATTTTCATCCAGAACCTTAGAACCACTGGATCCTGGGGCATGGGTCTGCATCATAACTTAGTCCACATCTGTGGACATATTCTGTTGGCGGGTTTGAGGATCAATATTTTTATTTTGATTCTGACTCGCACTTGTGAATTCTCAATTTCTTCTTTTTATGTATGTTATGCCTAGCTGAAGGTATTAAATTTAGCACATGCTTAAATGTATGTTTGGCGGGTTTGTATGTATATTCCACGTTCTCTGCAAAGCTAACTAGATTTTCACATTATTCAAGTGATCTATTTACTCTACTCTTTTCATGTCTTTTACAATGTGGACATTGCATCATTTAGGCATGGGAGGTGGATACTTAATCCTGAAATTATTTCATTAGCTCTATAGAATTTCTTTTATTTTCTTAAAAAAAATAAAAAATACAAAAAGATAAAAAAAAATAGAATTAGGAGAAGAGAACTTAGGCATTTGGAAGTTATTAGCTTTAGGAAATGGTATGATAGGGCCTAGACACTTAGACTCTTCAGGTCTTCGGGCTTAATTAGCACGAGTGTCCACTCGATTGTGGACTTAATCTCGAGTCCTTGCCAATTCAAATTCATCTTTAATCTGGCGAATAAATTGGGGTGATAAGTATATGACTTATCAACCCACCTTCTAATTTAAGCTGACTTTAAGCCTAAGCATCTACACACTTTTTACACTGACTCACTTTTCAGAGGTTTCTTCAGAAATTGGGTAGCTAATGAACTATCTAGAGTGGTATGGCTGGCAAGTTGTCAGTGGTAATAGCTCATCAACTGGTTGTCCAGAGCCCAACCAAAAGACCATTTTCCTCGTACTGCCTTTAGGTAAATCCTAGATCAGGAAAGCCACCTACTTAGGATAAAAAAAAGAAGAGAAAAGAAAAAGAAAAAGAAAAAGGAGAAAATAAAAAAATAAATAAAACAACACTTCACCACATGAGTATTACTGGCATGTTGCCGTGGGTAGCAGCCCATTGGCCGGTTGTCCAGAGCCCAGCTCACAAAAATGCACAATAATTCCCAAAACACTTAGGGAAGAAGCAGGGAAGTAGAATAAACTGGGGAGATATACACTGGGTTCACCCTTGTGTTGACCCCAAAAATAAAAGTAGGGAGAAAGCTACCATTCAAAAAGATAAACCTCTAGGCAAGGTCACCTAGGGTCGTAGAAATCCAAAGTCCATTTTAACGACCACCTAGTGACTATTTCACTCTTTTCACTAGATGCTTAGCACTTAGAGTCCTTTTCGAGCCTTGGGTAGGTCAGGTAGCAGTAAAAAGTTATCCCGACACTCTCAAACTCCAAAAGTCTAAAAAATAAGAAAAGAAGAAAAACAAAAAAAATGTAACTTCCCTTTTCAAATAAGGCGAGGACTTGGGCAGTCTGCATTCTAGCAAACACTAGGGTACCGTTGAGTTTTCGTTGTTTAGGACCTTAGTTGAAATTTTCTATTTTTAATAAATGACTTAGGCCAAAGCGATCTAATCCTAATTTTATTTTTATACATAGCATGAAGTTTAATTTTCTAGGGACTAGCAAAAGATAGGCATGAGGATATGATATAGACACATCTATTTAAGTTAAAATGCTTAATCATGCATGTTCCTAGGCTTAGATTTGTATTTCATGTTATAAATATTGCATAGCATGCATCATTCTGCATTTAGAGTAGTTGTATATATTTTAGGTTAATAAGGTCCTTTTTATGGTCAGGAGAGAAGGAGATTCATTTCAGGGCCTTGAATTGATGATCAGATGGTACAAATCTGACCAGGACGATGATTGGAGTCTAATGTTTCTGAAATTGTCTAGATCGGAGTCCTGTAGCATCATATGAAGCCTAAAGAAGATCAATGGCCAGGGGGGCAATGCAACATCTATACAGGCTTCGGATAAAAAATTTGACCGTACGGATGGATCTGGAGCGATAATCGCAGTCCGTCAATGCAAAAATCAACTCGATCCAAGCATCACAGCACCCTCTACAAGAAGAAGAATGTGGACGGCCACGATGGTGACACATGACACCATCGTAGCCCTCTAGCCCGACTGCAGCCCCTCCTTCGAAGCTGCATCTGCGAAGTCTCGATCGTTGGATTCAAATCCAATGGTCGTAAAAGCTCCACATCGCCCGCTTCATATAACGAGATCACCAACTTTGAATCCCGACCGTTGGATTTCCATCTAGTGGCCTAGAGCTTGAGCCATCTAATCGCTATGCTCAAAAATTCAACACGATAGTGCAGCGATTGCGACAGGCGTTCTCAAGCCACGAATGCTTGGTTGAATCCCTGCGGGCGCATGCAATCAACAGTGTGAGGGCGAGCACCAAATTGGGCCGCATGATCTTCTTCGAGCAGTACAGATCTCACCATGCGGTGCAATGGTAGCGAGAAGATTTGCACGCGCATGACCATGCGCCAACCGATGCCGAATCTGACGTGGATCGAGCGCGTGATCTAAGCACGTTGCCTTCGTATGATCTTGACTATTGATCAAAGATCGAATGGTGGGCGTGCATGCACATTGCCAGCGAGGCGTGCCAGTGGGGGAGAGTGGATCTTCAACGACACATACGTCGGCCTTTAGTGACGCTTGCAGCTGTCACTAATGGTCTGCGCATGTCAGCAAGAGGAATTGAAGAGTGAATCTTCAGTGATGGCTGCAGGGATCTATAGGGATGTTTACGGACGTCAATAATGACTCAAATGCGAATTTGTTCTTCCTCCTCCACTATAAAAGGACCTACACACCACCATTCCAAACCATCTCTTCCTTTCTTCACCTCACCACCTCCAATGCTCCAGAGAGAGCTTGTCCCAGGCTCGGGATGCTCCTCTAGAGTAGAAAATCAAATAGTTTTTCCTCCCCTCATCCCCACTCATGGAGCATCCCGTGGCCGGCTCCTCACCTCCCTTCAGGAAGAAGATCCTCGCCGCGGCGCCGTCCTACCCCATCCTCCGTCCTCTGGCTATTCCTCCTTCGTCCTGCTTCTCACCACCTTCCTCCAGGCGACGTCAGAACGAGTCGTCCTCCAAGCAACAGTCGAGGAGGATTTCTCTCACCTCTTTCTATCTTTTTCGCTTTCGTAATATAGAGTTTTCCTACTTTTGTAGTTGTAACAAACAGTTATTCATGAATAGATGATTATTTCTCTCTCTCTCTTTCTCCCTCTCTCTCATATTTTTGCAAGTAGATAAAGTTTTCATTGACCTAATCTCTTGCTTGATAAAAATACAAAAAATTAGAAAAGATAAAAACGATGAAAATAAATCAAGCGAAACATGAACTTTTATAAAACCAAACATTCGCCTCCCGTGTTTGACCCAGGACTCACATTTCAAGTTTCGGTTATAAATTTTATCTGATAGATTTATTTTGTAAGCTACAATGACAAGTCCTCCGAACCCTAATTTAATTCGCAAAACGCACCTCCATCACCAGCCTTTTGACTTCAATGCCCAATGCCTGGAGAGTTTTAATCAACTGAAGAAGGTTGTCATGGAGGCACCAATTTTATAGGGACCTACTGGAATTGTCCCTTTGAATTAATGACCGATGCCTCTGATTTTGCTATGGGGGCCGTTCTAGGGCAAAGAATTGACAAGAAGACCATTGTGATCTACTATGCTAGCAAAACACTTGATGATGCACCACGAAATTATAAAGTTACTGAAAAATAACTTCTTCCATTGCCATTGCCCTAGAAAAATTTTGCTCTTATCTGTTGGGGTCACATGTCATAATATACACCAACCACTCAACACTTAAATATCTGCTAAACAAGAAGGATGCGAAACCCCGCCTTATCCGTTGGATCCTACTGCTCCAGGAATTTGACTTGGAAATCAAGGATAAGGCAAGATCGCAAAATGTAGTGATTGATCATCTCTCTCATCTTATGACGAATGATATGTTGACCCCTCCTGATAAATTCCCTGATGAGACAATCTTAGCTGCCAATGCCCTCCCTTTGTTTGTGCCTATTGCAAACTACTTATTAACAGAACAAATCCCCTCTGATTGGCCAAAAATCGAAAGAGATAAGTTCTTTGCTGACATTAAATATTATTTTTGGGAGGAGCACGACCTTTTCCGCATTTGTGCTAATGAGGTCATTAGACGGTGTCCCTGATTCGGAAATTAATGATATTCTGACACATTGTCACTCAATGGCTTGTGGTGGACATTTCTTGAGCAAGAAAACTGCGGTTAAGGTCCTCAATTCTGGATTCTTTTGGCCTAGCTTGCACAAAGATGCTCATTCTTTTGTTTGGTTCTGTATGCGTTGCCAGAGCATCAGCAACATGACTCGTAAGGATCTGATTCCCCTAAATCCAATCTTAGAGGTTGAAATTTTCGATGTATGGGGCATCGACTTCATGGGACTGTTCATCAATTATTGTGGGTATTTATATATACTAGTCACAGTTGACTATGTATCAAAGTGGATTGAAGAAATACCCACATTCACCAATGATCATAAGGTGGTTGTCGAGTTTATCAACAAAAACATTTTCTTGAGATTCGTCATTCCTAAGGCCATCATCAGTGAGGGATGCCAATTCCGTCACCTTCTTTTTAAATATGGGGTTAACCATAAAATTTCCACTCCTTACCACCCCCAAACAAATGGCCAAGCGGAAGTTTCTAACCGAGAGATAAAAAATATTTTACAAAAGATGGTTAGGCCTAATCGAAAAGATTGGTCCAATAAATTAGATATGCTTTATGAGCCTACCGTACCGCTTTTAAAACTCTGCTAGGTATGTCTCCTTTCCATTTGATTTTTGGAAAGGCATGCCATCTTCCGGTAGAAGTAGAACACAAGGCTTTTTGGTCAATAAAATATTTAAATATGGATTTTTCTGAAGCCAATACCCACAAAAAATTTCAATTAACCGAATTGGAAGAATTACATTATTTATCTTATGAAAATGCACGGATTTATAAAGATCGAACAAAGAAGTTCCATGATAAATATATCATTCGAAAACACTTTGACGTCAATCAACATGTTTAGCTTTTTGATGCCAGATTACGAATTTTTCCCAGAAAAATAAAATCCAAAATGGATCGGCCCGTTTATTGTCCTCAAAACAAATCCATATGGCATTGTTGATCTTTGCGATCCCAAGATGAACACTACTTTTCAAGTCAACAGCCAGCATTTAAAGCCCTATCTCGATAATACTCCGAATCTTCCTTCCGACACGCTTAATTTAACAGACCTACCCACTAATGATCGTTGATGCAATTCACGACCGATTGAATGGCATGAAAGATAGCATTGGATGGGAGGTAACCCATCATTTTTTCCCACTTTTCATTTTTTTTCTTTTCTTCGGAGGTTTTGACTATCCTGATTTTGATCGCCTTCACCAAGGTAATCCATTTTCCCTTCCCATTTCATGCGAACATGCCATATCTTAAGCATGGAGGGTGTTTTTAAATTGTAATGATCAGATCAGGATTTTCAAAACCCAAAACATGTAATTTTCTTGTTTTATTTTCTACTTGCATACCCAAAAAAATAAAAATGTTGAAAACCTTTTTAGGAAATTTTGAAATTGGGACTAAGGTTGAGCATTCACTTTTGGTACAATGGGATTTAATCTTTAACAAACTAGAGATAAGGATACGAATCTAATTATTAGAATTTCAAGGTCTACCGTTAGACTAAATCAGATATCCTTCTCTAAAATTCCACCTGAACTCATGATAGTTCAAGTGACTTGATCCCCTTTTGTAACATGGAAAATATCTGGCTTAGTTTCCAATTTAAAAATTTGCATCTTGTGCAAAATTTCTTGTGTTAAAATTCACACAGAAGCCAACATCTAAAAAACATTAAGAAATTAGAAAAACCCTTTGTTTGGCCTTAGTGAAAGTTCGAAGCAGATCATTGGTTTGACTTCCCATTGCCGAGAAGGAGAAAAATGCCTTCTTTGAGGATGTGATGTCAACATATTACCACCTCGACGTTGCTCTATATCTATATTTCATATCTTTAGATGGAGCATTAAGGCGCATTTTTATAGCTCAATTGTCTTGGACGGTGCTCTACCCATAGTGTCGAAGAGAGCTTGAGTTTGCTTGGAATGCCCCTTTACACTGCACTGTGTTTTGGGGTTATGAGCTTCTGGGTGGTGTCATGGACAATATATCTCAAAGTACTGGTGCCAGAGCCTCCTTGAGGATTGGTAATGTGAATGATGATCCTGACACATCTTTTATAAGACTAAGCTAAGAATAAGCATGGGGGAAACTAAAAAACAAAAGTTTTAAACCAAAAACACGACCCCATAAATGTTGGCTTCACACAAGCACAGACACAAAGTTTTAAAGGTTATTGCAAGTTGTGAATTGGATTCAAGAGCCGAAAAAATCCTAACTACAAAAATTTCAAGTCATCTGAATTAACAAGGGGTTAATTTGTGAATTTTTGGAGGATATATTGATCTTGATTCGTCTAATTTTTGGATCCGAAAATGAATCCCGATATTTATCTTTAACAAATCCCATACCTCCCATGTTTTAACCAACCAAGGTCCCGTGATCTCTTTCTCCTTAAAAAAGTTGAAAAAAATTAGTTTTCCCAAAAATTACTCTTTGTAAAAATTTGTTTTGCTAAGAGACTAGCAAAAGATAAGCATGGGGGTGTCATAAATGCCAGTTTATCATCATTCTTATGCCCTAAAACAAACCTAGCTCTTAGGATTTTAGCTCTGCAAATGGGTTTTTGGGCTGCATTTAGGCATAAATTAGGTTAGACATGCATTGCATATTTTATTGTGTTTTCAACACGTTTATTTGAGTGCTAGGGATGAACCGATAATTAGATCCCTAAAATCCTAGCACTCAAGAAAGTAATTGGTGAAGAGGAAACTCATTCTAGCTGGGACTCAACTAAATCCAGCTCATCATAGCTGGATACCAGCTCACTTGAGTTAGGGTTAGCTCCATTCAGCTCATCTTAGCTGAATGGTAGCTCATCTTATCTTATCCTAGCTCAAGTTAGCTCAGATTCTGCTCAACTTAGTTGAGTCTAGCTCACCTTAGCTCCAATCAGTTCACTGGGAGCTCTAGCAAGCTCAGCTAAGTTGACTGGAGTCCACCTCAGCTCAGGTCCAGCTACTTCTAGCTACACTCAACTCAAGTCAGCTGAAGATAACTTCATACAGCTCAGGCCAGCTCAAGTCTAGCTCTCGGGGACTCCACTTAGCTCAACCTAGTTGAGCTAAGCTACTTAACTACTACAACTAGCTAGGCCCTCCGTAGGAAAAACAGACCCAGCTCACCTCAGCATATTTCAGCAAAAGCCAGCTCACTTTAGCTTGGCTTAGCAACTAGCAAAGAACTAGCAAACTAAGCTAGCTAAAGTAGCTCCCTGCAACTCCCTTCAGCAGCTACTAGCTCCAATTCAGCTCCAGACATTCCTTCCTCGGCTCCTCTTCCCTAAACCCTAGCTCCATCCCACCTCCTCCTCTACTCAACTACTAGCTAAGCTAGCTTAGATTAGCTACATCTTAGCTCCCACTGGCCATCCACCACCTACAACTTAACTCCACCTCATCACCTAACTAGTCCACCTACTTAAATCCACCTAGCTCCACCTACTCCTACCTATGTTGGCCCCAACCAACATGCAACCCTTGGCCCCTCAACCACCACCAAAACTCACCTTGTTTTGGTGCCAACTCACCCTTTTAGAAACCCTATATTTTGGTGCCAAAACACTCCCACATCCTAGCCCTACACATCTCCCTTAAACCTATCTCTGCCATCCACCTAACCCCCTTTCTAGAAAGCTGAGTTGGAGTCAAGGATAAGAACCCTTCCACCACCATAACTACCTCCTAACCACCCTAAGTTGGCACCAAAATGCCCTACACACATCCCTACAAATTGGCGCGAACATCCACCGCAATCCTAACCCTACACCTAACCCCATGACCAAATCATAGCCCTCCCTTTTGGCACCAACTTCTAGAACTTAGAGTTAGCACCAACATCACTTAACCACACCTAAACCCACCTACCCTACACCCTCTCATTTGGTGCCACCTTACATCCACCATCCATCTCCTAACTACCATCCTATAACTTAATCCTAGCCATACAACACATCAACCAACCCCTTAACCTTAACACATAAAGAGTTGGCGCCAACTCTACTCCACCCACCATAACTACCACCTAATGCACCCTTCTACCTCCACGCCAACCCTAATCCACCATCCATCCACCAACTTCCATATCCTAGCCATCCATAACAACCCTCTTCCCTTAGCCATAGTCAACACCAACCTCCACCCCTCAACTCTATAAAAAGACCTATAACCACCACCATTTCCATCATCCTTTGGCTTCATATTTTCCACCTTCATCCCACCATATCCACGACCAAGAGAAGAAGGAGAAGAAGAATATTAAGGGGACACTATGTCCCCTTGGTGCCTCCCCCTCTTCCCTTCTCTCTTGTGCCCCCACCAGCTAGAGGAGCAGACAGGCAAGGAAGACCTTAGGAGGAGGTCTTGAGGGTGGTGTACATCACCCTAGGAGGAGTTTTGTGGCTGTAGATCATCCACCCTTGGAAAAGCAAGGGCACGCCTTCCTTGGGATTGCCACAGAAGACACCAATTTGGAGGAGCTTTTCAAGGAAGGAGAAGAAGGAGAACTTCTTTCCAGGCTTAGGAGTAGCTAAACTTGGAGCAAGGAGCCTCTCCCCCTCACCATTATCATCAAGAGGATTTGTGTTTTACTTCTTCTATATTTTCATTTTAGAGTAGAAGTATTCCTCTACTTATTTTTTGTAAAACATATTTCTACTTAATTAAAGTTGCCTTCTTTTCATTTTTGTTGCATCTTTGCTAATTGTTATTTCTGGCACTTTTCACTCCCTCTCTCTAATTACCCTAGGTCTCCGCATACCTAGGGTGAGCTTAGAGTGAGGCCATTTTTGTCCCTTAGGTATTAACATTAGAAATTAGGTGTGATCATTTTCCCTCATACATTTGAGTAATCGCCCATTATTTAAAAACCCAAAAAAATCTTATATTCAAAAACCTAAAAAGAAAGTTGACTTCCTTTTTGTCATGCATTATTTTTAAAAAGTGCATTCCCACCTCCTTGGATGACTCTAGATACCACCACTATCTAGGTTTATAAATTTTAAAAGTGATCTCGAATTAGCGAGTTACAACGATTTAAAAATCCTAATTACAAATCACGCTTTTTTTCACATCAACAGTCGACCACTGACCTCCTCTTCTTCTTGTTCTCCGCTGACAAAAGAAGAGGAACCCAAACTTCACGTTGGTCCTCTACACACAACTGGCCCCTTCACCCTTCGTTCGACCTGCCGTCGCCTCCACTGAACTCGCCTTGCCCTCGCATGCTCAACCCCGCCTTCGATCGCGCAAAACTGCCACCATCTCGCTGGCCAGAAAACCTCACCGCTGGCAGCCTCCGTCTCTCTGACTGACGAGCTTCGGCCACCGTTCTCCATGGCATAACCGCCATCGCGAAGCTCTCATCACGGTCAACCTCCACCGAGCTCCGTACGGTCTACTGCGGCCTCCTCTTCGCACACGCAAAAGGAGAAGGAATCCCCTATTTTGGGTTCCAATAAAAATTACATTCACATGCCATTAACTAGAAATTAATTTTTTGGATTTGATTATTTTATTCATCTGTATTTGCACATTTTCCCTCAAGTTTTTGCATTATTCTTTTATGCATTCATATCCTCATATATTGACTTAAGTCTTTACATAAATGCATGCCATATCATTAAGCACTTTCATTACCTAGAAGAGGAAGCCCAATGTCTTGAAGTCTAATTACATTGCATGCCATTGCAGATTATTCTATGGAGGTAAACTTGCACACATAACCCTTGCATTCTTGAGTTATTGTGTCATCTTCTTTTCACATCATTTTGAATCAGATTTGGGCATGGATTCCACACAGAATTGAGCAAATATAAAGGAAAAATATTCATGAATTTATTGCATTTGTTCCTCCATGTGGATACGACATGACTCTTTGTGGTTAGTTTTACTAATAAATATTTTTGATCTAGGATTTTTCCACCGTGTTATTTTATTACGACGACGTATTTTCTCAATGTATTTTTCTACTACATCATTCTGAAAAGCGAAATCTCCTAACCATCAGGGATAAGCAAAAAGCCAGATCCCACAAAACCCTGACACTCTAGAAGGCAGAGGATGAAGAGGAAGCCCAATTTAGCTGGATCTTAGCTGAATCTAGCTCATCATAGCTGGATGCTAACTTCACTTAGTTGAGGCTAGCTCATTTCGGCTTCATTTAGATCATCTCAACTGGATGGTAGCTCAAACTAGCTTAACTTAGTAGACATCAGCTAAACTCTAGCTTAACTTAGTTGACACCTGCCCCTCTCAGCTCCATCCAGCTCCTGGAAGCTTTATCTGACTAGGGTTAGCTCCTGCCATCAACTAACTAAGCCTAGTCAGCTGAAGAAGTTCTCAACTAGCTCAAGTCAACTCAACTCCAGCTCCCAAAGACTGAGATCAACTCAACTTAGTTGAGCTAAGTTACTTGACCTAAGCTAGCTACCTTAGCTAGCTAGGTAATCTTCAGGACAACCAGCTCTAGCTCACCTCAGCTCGGAACAGAAGAAAGTCAACTCACATTAGCTTGGCTTAGTACTAGCAAAAAACTAGTTAGCTAAGCTCGCTACCAAGCTCCCCTTCAACTATCTTCAACAACAATCTACTCCAGCCAACTCCGATGCAGGTCCTTCCAACTCCTCATCAACAAATCCTTGCTCCCCTACCTCCTCCTCCACTACCCTACTAGCTAAGATAGGTTAACAAGCTTAGCTCAGCTACTACTCACCGACCATGGCTAAACCTAACCACAAACTCCACCTAACTAGCTCCACTAAGTAGCCCTACCTAAAGTTCACCTAAGCTACCACCTACTACTCCTTTTGGTGCCAACCTAGACCTACCCTTTCAACCCACCACCATCAAGACACCAAAAAAGTGGTGCCAAAACCCTCCATAACTACCCCATACTTGGTGCCACTTTTTCCCTCCAAAAATCCCTTAATCTCAACCCTGCACCTAAGCCTTAAACCCATCACCACCCTTCCTTTCTTCCCTCCAAAACCTACCCTTCTAGAAGCCATTAATTGCACAGCAATCATACAACCTAATCTACCTAAATTAAGTTAGAATCTAGCATAACTTAGGAACAATGCATGCATATGCATCATAATTTGCATAGTAGTTAGTTTGATAGCCTTATAGATAATATTGCCATTTTATGCTATAAAAAATAGACGATATTGATTGCAGATGATTCAGGGTCACAAATGATAGATCAGACCATACGAATTTGATCAACACGACAACGGGAGTCCAACGCTTTCGAAATTATCTTGATCAAACATCCACAGCATCACTACAATCCATAAAAGAACAAAGGCCAAGAAGCAAGATAGGAGAAATCCAAACCTCAAATGTCAAATCCAGCCACACAGATGGATCTGGATCAACGATTGCAGGCCAACGATGCAAAAATCATCTTGATTGAAGGCCTATAGCACCGTCTACAAAGCAAGGAAGATGGACGGCCAAGATAGCACGACGTGGCACCATCATAGCCGCCCCTCGCCGCACCCAAATCTTTGAATAAGCCCTCCTCATGCATTGCTGGCTGTTGGATCGTCATCCAACAGCTACCATGCACCTATGTCGCCCCATCTCCTCACGCCATCAGTTGAGAGATCTCAACTGTTGGATCTCAATCCAACGGCTGATAGTAGACTTGCCTAAAACAATAAATGCAACATAAGAGGGGCTTAGCATAGTGATGAGTGCACCCATACACGAGCGAAGAGCATGGGATCGAGCCTCGCCGCACACCAAATCAGGGAAGCGGTGGCTTCAGGCTCAATTAGGCTGATGGATGACGATCGAAGGGCGTAGATGTGGGCACATGGTGTGATAAGGACCACCCGATGTACACATGCGATCTGATGCACACACTAATGCCCTGATTCACGTGTTATCACAAAGGCGGTGGGGCAATGAAATTAGGCCATCCAATTGCGAGATCAGACAGCTGAAATCAAAATGGCATGATTTGAATCTTGCGTGAGTGCAAGGCAGGCGTGGTTTGAACGAGAAGAATGCGCGACGGGAGCAAGGATGCACGATGGTGATCTGAGGGCAATGGAGCCGCCATGTGTCAGCACTAGAATGCATCCATGCATATAAGGCGTGTTAGAGGTTGGATTGAGGTGCGATTTGAGCCATTGATCTCCTGATCGACGGATCTGATCGTACCTAGGTTGCTGCACGAGTTAGAGGGCTAAAATTCCCACTTTGCCCCTCATTAAAGCTATAAAAAGAGCTCCAGGGTCCCCCAATTGAGAGGCAACTCCCACCAAATACAACTCCAGTCTCTTTCTCTACAACTCTTCTCTAGCATTCATCCCAGCACTCTAGATCTGAAGTGCTGCCACACTTCACACAAGCATCCCACAAGCGGTGCTATCATCTGCTATCTCTCTCTATCTCTCTCTCTCTCACTATTTCTCTATCTACTCTTTAGCATAGTGATTTCTAATTTAAGAACTGTTTCCAAATAGAAATAAAACTCTGATTCTCTAGATATCTGATGTCTATATATATATACATATATAAATATATAAATATTTGTTTAGAATGACTTTCTGAAAAGCTTTTGCATAAAAATCATGTTTTGCCTCCTTGCAAATGACTTATACTCACTGAAATCTTTATAAATGTTATTTGTTTCATCGCGATTCACACTACAACGACAGAATTAATTTTTAACCCATCTCGCAGTAGAACCATATTCTAGGTGCCAAAATGGAGGCATCCCTCCATCGTGGACATTCACTATGGGGTGCTTCCATGAACATAACCACCACCTACACAACCCTCCATGTGGCGCTAAGAAATCTCCCCCTTTGGATCCCTTAACCACCCTCCTAAAGCCATCTTGGCTGTCCACATAACCCATGCGAAACCTCCATTGTTCTCATCCTATTTTTACCTCCCAACTTACCACCAAATACCTCATCCTTGGATGCCATTTTTACTCTACCATATTCCACCAACCCACAGCTAAGGAAGGAGAAGAAGAGAAGATTAAGAGGGCATCCTACCCACCCCCTTAGTGACTTCTTCCTCTTTTCTCTTCTTCCTTGTGCCACACCAAGGAGCACACTTAGAGGACGGCCAGGAAGAGGAGAAACAAGGTGTAGGACGTCCACCATTGAAGGACTTGGAGGAGAATCAAAGGAGGATACCAGGAGCTTGAAGAGTTCTCTTCATAGTGCAAAAGTAGCCGCACTTGGAGTGAGAGTGTTTCGCTACTTGGAGCTCTTTTTCTTCTTCATTATCTCTTTTTGTGTTAGCTAGTATTTTTTGCATAGTTCTTGTAAGAAGCATTCAGCAACTTGTCTTCTATTTTGCTAGTAATACAAAGATTTTAATTGCCTTTCAATTCCCTGTCTCCATTTCTTGTGTTGATTAAGTTTCAAGCCTTTCCTTTATCTCTTGGTGCACACACTCTTCTCTTCTAATTATCCTAGGCACACTTGCCTAGGGTGAGCTTAGAAGAGAGGATTATTTCTTGTCACTTAGGGCAAAGTCCTACTCGCATAGTTCCACTGTTGTATCTTCATATTGCTTGATTATTTCAAAATCATAAAACTCAAAAATACAAAACAAAAAAAATATAAGTGTTGATTCGAAAGAATGAGAGAGAGAATTTGATAATCAATTAACAAATTTCCTCCTTAGATGACCCTAAAAATCACCACTATCTAGGTTTATAAATTGTAAAAGTTGATTGCAAGATACGTGTCTCAACAACATAATTCGCAAACTTAATAAAACACGTATTTTCGCTATCAGCAACTTTATCCTTTAAACTAAAGGAGAACATCTTCATCAGAAGGATTTCCCAATTTTGGTTCCTCGGACTCAAAGTCTGACTTAGATTCTTAAGATCCTCAATGTGTTAAAATGGATCCTTGCTGCTATGACCATGATAGTGGGGGATAAGACTAATGATATTCGGCTTAAGTTCAAGATCGTTTTCCCCTATGGGAACCCTAACACACAGCTCCACTTGGGCATTAGAAGGATTATAGTAATCTTGGAGTGGTGGCATAAGTAGAGGACGTAGAGCGAAACCAGGACTTGTCTTAGGTCGATGACAGAAAGCCGTTTTCGCGCATTTGAAAGTCGTCGAAAATCGTAGTATAGTCGCGCAAAAACGTTCGTCAAAAATATTATTTTGTAAAATAACGAGACTTGAGTCCCGGTCGTTCGTCTCTGGGAGGTGTGTTTCTATTTTTGAAATCGATCTTAAAGCCGCTCTACTTAGTATTCTGGTGCGTAATATATAGGCGGTTAAAAAACCAGGCACTTAAATCACGCAAATAAAATAATCATTCAGCTCATGGTGATTTCAAACACATAAAGAGAGATATATATATATGCATTTTTCATTCATTCATTGGGGGAGAGTTGTTTGTACAGGAAATCTAGAGGAAATCTTATATAGGAATGCTTTAAATTAAACCTAGCTACCAAAAAATGATTGCATACAAGAATCGATGGGGGGATTTCGCATGCATCATTTGGGGAGAAGAGAAACTACTCTATTAAGCAGTAAATGAAAGCAGTAAAACTTATGAAAAGCATGATCTAGAGCTAAAAGAGTAGAGGGCATTCAGGGGTGGTCCCCGATGGCCTTGGAGTGGTTGAGAAGAGAATGAGGGGCGGCCAATGTAGCTTAGGCCGACCCTTGGAGAGAGGTAGGGTTGATCCAGCATCCCGGCATGGTGTCCTCCATGGTGGTGGTAGTGAGCTCGTGGAGGTGGAGTGAGTGGCTAAGTGGAGGTGGCATGAATGGCACCAATGGAGAGTAATTGCCAAGGGAGTGAATGGGTGCAAATGGCCACCCATGGGGTCTTTTTATAGACCCAATGGAAGCTCTCTAGAGAATTATGGAATTCTCTAGAGAGGCCTATGGTGGGAGCTCGTGGGAGAGTGAGAGAGAGAGGGTGGATGGTGGTTTTTAGATCCACCAAATGTGGATCTAAAAATTGAATGGCTCTTGGTTGCTATTTTTGGCAACCAAGGCAACCACACATGGTAGAGAGTTCTAGAGAACTCTAGGCTAGATATTTTCGTGTGGATGGTGTGTGTGGGTGTGTGTGGGTGTGTGTGGGTCGAAACTTAGGTGGCTAGGTTGATTAGGTTGGTTTCTAGTGGGTTTAGGTCAAGGTAGGTCACAAATTAGGGTTATAAACCCTAATTCACTAAGGTAAAGTGCAATTAAACTAAATACAAGCTTAATTGGGTGTGTGGAAACTTAATTGAGAGTAAAACAACTCAATTAAGTCAAGTCTAGGTCAATTGGACTCTCACAGAGTCCAATTGGACAGTGTGTGCTGAGATCAGGGCTCAATTGGACTCAATGAGTCCAATTGAATAGGATGATGGATTTGACTAAGATCCAAGTTAATTAGGTTTAGTGAGGACCTCATTAGGTCCTTAGGGAGGTCTAGAGGTGATGTACTAGGGTTAGGGCACCTTAATTTAGGTTCCTATGGGGTTGGAATTGGGTTTAGGGACCTAGAGATCCAAGATCAAGGCTTAAATCTCAAAACAGGAATTGGAGAGCAGTATCAGACGTCTAATTATAGAATAAGACATCTTATACTCAAAAATCAGAAGTCCAGACTTGTTGTCTGGACGTCCAATCAGAGTCAGGAAGGATTTCGGGTTCTGTTTTGGGTATTCTGCAGAAATTGGACGTCTGACAAAGTGTCTGGATGTCCAATAACACTGCAGAAGTGGGTTTGAAGTGTGCGGGAGTTGGCTAAGGGTCCTGGACGTCTTAAAACTTATCTGGACGTCCAGAGAAGGGTTGGAACTAGGGTTTTAGGGCTTCCTAAGGTGTTGTGACCTAATCTAAGGGTGGCTAAGGCTTGGGGAAGTCTCGGGACCTATGCTCTTCACATTTTACTGCTTTATTTCTACTTAATAGAATAGAAAACCTTTAACCCCCTTACATTATTATTCCTACATCTAAACTAGGCCTTCTGCTCCAGTTCTGCTACAACTCCCGTTATTCCTAATCCAGCTTCAGATCCAGCTCCTGATCAGCTTATTCCCTGCAATCGACATAATGCACTTAATCAGCACATTATAACATTATTTTATGCATAGCTAAAGGAAAGCAGTAAAGATGCAGATAATGCGTATGCATGCATGAATAACCCTAACTTATGCTAAGTCCTAGCCTAATTTAGGTCAATTAAGACCTATGATTGCTGCGCAATCAGTCGACGAGCCCGAAGGTTCTAAAGAGCAACCGTCAACAAATTAATCTAATGGTTCTACTCAAGCATATGGAGATTCTAGTTTAGGAGCGTCTCATGGATATCAAAAGGCAGGATATCCTCCAAACCAAGGGGTTCTCAAGAATCTACGATTGATCAGCCATGGAATCAAATCTAGAAGTAAACGAAGTAGAGGGTATAGAGATAGAGTACTACATAGCAGTAGTAGGTCTGGGAGCACCCGTCAACAAAGGGACAAGAGACGATCTCAACAAACATCTCAGTGCATAAACTAGAAAAAATGTACAAAGGCAGACTCAGCACCACAGTGTGAAACTGCGACAAGCAAAACCCAGAAAACAACGAAAGAATGATGGGTTTTCTTCTCTTCTAAAGAAAAGAAGACCTAAGTGATTGCTAAAAAGCATGATTTGTAATAATAGCGACTTAAGTCGTTGTAACACGCAATTAAAATTGCTTTTAAATTTGTAAACTCGAAGTAATTGGGAAAGTATTTGGGTCGTCCCAAAAGAGGCAGGAAAGCTTTAAACCAAATTTCTCGCTTGATCCTTGGAAATCAACTTCTTTTTTTAGGGTTTTGAAATATGTAATTTTTAGGGCTTTTGAATATGGGCGAATTAATGCAGAGAGAGATGGAATTTGAAAAAATAAGAAAACAAAGCAACAAGTGTTTTGTTTTATCCAACTCACTCCAAGCAAGAAATTGTTGGAATAATGGATATAACAAAGCACAATAAAAGAACACACAAGCTTTTTAAAGGAATAGTAGAGGAATGCTTCTTGATTGAAAGAGTTTTACAATGGGGTTGGAGAACTCACAAGTGAAAGGAATTTCCACTTGTAATCTCCAACTTAAATTACTACACTACTATGCAAAAGAAATAACAAAAGTTTAGAAGAAAGCTTAGGAAGATGATGTTGGTGATGATGCTACTGCCCAGAATTCTTACTCTAGTCCTGGTTGCCTAATGACCAAAAGGAAATCTTCTCTCCTGAATGCCCTCCTTGTGGCAAACCGTAGGTGGGCATGCCTCCTCCTCCTTGGTGTGGAAGATATCCACTCCATGAACTTCTCCCTAAGGTGGTGTGGACCACCTTCAGGATCTCCTCCTCTGGATGTCCTCCTTGCCTGGCATTCCTCCTTAGTTTGGTGCCGACAAAAGGGAGAAGAAGTTGAAGCCACCAAGAAGACAAGGTGTCTCCTTGATCTTCTTCCTTCTCTCCTCTCCTTCGACGTCAGATATGGGTAGAGTATGAGTAGAAAATATGTAACCAAGGATATTTTTTCAATGGTGGTTATGGGTCATTATATAGGCCAAGGGTGTTGGTGGTTGGGTTAAGTGGCATGGAAGGTGAAGTAGGGTTAGGATGAGGAGTTAGGGTGGTGGCTAATGGATGGAGGGCTTGGATAGTTAGGCACCAAGTGGAAGAGATGTGTAGGGGGAGATGGCACCAACTCTGGGTGTGGTTGGATGGGGTTGGCGCTGAATTTAGATTGGGTTAAGGAGGGTTGGTGTGGAGTGGCATGGATGGTTTGGATGGGTTATTAGAAGGGTGGTTGTGAGATCTATGGTCATGGATGGTTGCTGCCAAGTGGAAGGGTTTGTAGGTGCATGGTTAAGGTTGGTTAGGCAAGAGTTGGTGCCATCTTTGGGTTTAATAAATGGCACCAAAAGGGATGGTTAGGATTTGTTCTAGGTGGGTAGTTAGGGATCGTAGGGTTAAGGAGGTTTGGCACCATATGAATGGGTGTAATGGGGGTAGTTATGGGTGGCTAAGGGGCACCCAAGTTGGCACCAACCATGGAAAGGTGACATGGTTTGGCGCCATCCTAAGGGTGTTCTAGAAGGGAGGGTAGGTGTAAGGTTGAGATGAGTTTAGGGGGTAGATGTAAGGCTAGGATAGGGGGGTGTTTTGGCGCCAAAGGGAGGGGTTTCTAAAAGGGGAAGTTGGTGCCAACTTTGGTGGCTTTTGGAGGTGGTGGTGTGAAGGGTCATGGGGGTTGTTGGCACCAACTAAGAGTAGAGTAGGTAGTTTGCTTAGGTGGTGGACTTCGGACTGGAGTTGGGTTAGGGCTTAGGTTAGAATTGTGGATGGACATGGAGGTGGAGGTGGTTTTGAGCTTAGCTAGTAGATAGTAGTGGAGGAGTTAGAGTTTTGAGAATATGAGCTGAGGGAAAGCTGACTAGAGCTGTACTGGAGCTACACTAGGGCAGAATCTACTGAGGAGGTCTTCATGAGGAGTTCAACTACTTAGCTAAGCTAACTAGTTCTTATGCTAGTAGCTAGGCTTGAGTAGTTGAGTTAAGTTGAGCTGGTTTCAAGCTAGTTGAAGCTAGGTTGAGCTGGAATTGCCTCTGATGAGAACTCTTGAGCTAGCTTAGCTACTAAGTGGGCAAGTAGTAACTAAGCTGGAGAAAGTTCAATTGCTGTGAGCTAAGTGGACTGGATAGAGCTAAACTTGGAATGAGCTGGAGCTGGAATGAACTCCAGTCAACTAAGCTGAGCTAGCTAGAGCTCCCAGTGAACTGACTAGAGCTAGGGTGAGCTAGACTCAGCCAAGTTGAGCTAGATCTGAACTGAGCTGAGATAGGTTGAGCTAAGATGAGCTACCCTGAGCTACCATCCAGATAAGATGAGTTGAATGGAGCTAGAAGGAGCTAAACTTAGCCAATGTGAACTAATATCCAGCTGAGATGAGCTGGATCTTGCTAGGGTTCAGCTGATTTGGACTTCCTCTTCACTTTCTTCCATTTTAAGTGTTATGGTTTTAATGGTTTGAATATCTACTTAACCTTAACACTCAAGTAAAGATGATAAAAATACAAAAAGAATGCAATGCATGCCTAGTCCTAGTTTATGCCTAAATGAAACCCAAAAACCTATTTGTAGAGTTAAAACCCTAATAGGTAGATCTGTTTTAAGTCATAAGAATGATGATAAACTGGCATTTATCACACCCCCATGCTTATCTTTTGCTAGCCACTTAGCAAAACTCTAATTTTTGCAAAATTGATTTTTGTGAAAAACTATTTTTTTAACTTTTGAGAAAAAGGAGATTGCGGGACTTTGGTTGATAAATATTATGAAGGGCATGAGATTTTTTGAAGATAATCGTCAAGATTCATCTTTAGATCCAAAATTTAGAAGTATTGGGATCAATGTATCCTTTACAAATTCACAAATTATCTCCTTGTCAATTCAAATGACTCGAAATTATTTTGCAGTTAAGATTTTTTTGGCTATTGAATTTGACTTGCAACTTGCATAATCTTTTAAAATCCTATGTCAATGCTTGTGAATGCCAACATTTAGGGTCGTGTTTTTGTTTGGATTTTTTTTTTGTCTCCCCCATGCTTATTCTCAGATTAATCTTATAACAAATGTGTCGGGATCATCATTCCCATTACCAAACCTCGAGGGGGCTCTGGCGCCAGTACTTCAAGATAGTACTATCCATGACACCACCCAGGAGCTCATAACCCCAAAACACAATGCAGTGTAAAGGGGTGCTCCAACCAAACTCAAGCTCTTGCTCCAATGCTACAAGTAGAGTATCGTCCAAGACACTTGAGCTGCAAAAATGCACCTTAATGCTCCATCTAAAGATATGAAATATAGATATAGAGCAACGCCGAGGCGGTAACATGTTGACATAGCATCCTTAAAGGAGGCATTTTCCTCCTTCTCAGCAGTGGGAACTCAAACCAATGATCTATTTTGGACTTTTACTAATGCCAAACAAAGGGTTTTTCTAATTTCTAATTGTTTTTTAGGTGTTGGCTTGTGTGTGAATTTTGACATAAGAAATTTTGCATGATATGCAAGTTTTTCAATTGAAAACTAAGCCGGATACCTTCCATGTTAGAAAAGGGGATCAAGTCACATGAACTATCTTGTGTTCAGGTGAAATTTTAGAGAAGGATATTTGATCTAGTCTAAAGGTAAACCCTGAAATTCTAATAATCAGATATGTATCCTTATCCATAGTTTGTTAAAGATTAAATCCCATTGTACCTAAACTGAATGTTCAACTTTAGTCCTAATTTCAAAATTTCCTCAAAAAGTTTTTAACATTTTTATTATTATTATTATTGGGTATGCAAGCAAAAAATAAAATAAGAAAATTACATGTTTTTGGATTTTGAAAATTCTAATTTGATCGTCAAAATTTTAAAAACACCCCCCATGTTTAAGATGTGGCATGTCCTCATGCAAATGGAAGGGAAAAGGGATTACCTCGGTGAAGGCGATCAAAATCTAGATAGTCAAAGCCTCTAGAGAAAAGAAAAAAGAGTGAAAAGTGGGGAAAAAAAAAACTATGGGTTACCTCCCATCCAGTGCTATCTTTTACGCCATGCAGCCGGGCATGAAGTTATGCACAAAAGACGAATCATTGAGTAAATAATTGGACACTTGAATGCCCACATGAAAAAGGTCTTCCTCTGGATCCCTTAAAAGATGAGTGGTAGGAATATGGGATCAAAATTGGATGGAAAAATGGAAGGGTGACCCGAGTCGAGCCATGGTTTTAATTCTTGATGAATGCCATACTCGAGCGGGGCTGGTGGTAGGTCCAATGGAAAGGGAGTGAGAGGGAAATGATGATGGTTGGGTGAGGTTAGTATGCAAGGGTAGGGTGAGGGAAGAGTGGGTGGGTCACGAAAATAATCTAGAAGAGATTTTAGGAGACAAGGCTCCAAGTCATAAATTTCGCTGACTAATGATTCAGAGTTAGAGTCCTCGAAAAAATTATGGTCGGGAGGGTATCTATTACCATTGTCTCCTCCACCAAATTGGATATTTCAATATCTAAGTCATCAAAAAAATTATCATTGTCATGGAATCTCTTGGAGGAATTGAAAATATCAAGAGTGATGGTTTGGCCCGCACAAGTGATATCCATTTTGCCTGTATGGCAGTTTATGTTTGCTTTTGGAGTGGCCAAAAAAGGTCGTCCAAGAATGATTGGGGCATTAATCAGTGATTCAAGTAACTCAATGTCAAGGACCAGAAAGTCTTCGGGGAAGACACAATTCTAGACTTTGACAAGGACATCCTCGACAATCCCACGAGGTTTGATTTGAGATCTGTCGGCTAATTGTAAAGTAACCTCGATAGGTTTTAAATCACCGATCTGAAATTCTTCGAATAAAACTGTGGGGATGATATTAATTGAGGCACCAAGATCGAGGAGGGTGCAATTGAAAGTGGTATCATCGATAATTACTGGAATCAAAGGCGCACCTGGGTTTTTCATCTTAGGAGGCAGTTTTCTCTTTATAATAGACCTTACTGTCTCCGAAAGATGCACCTGTCCTAGGTTTTAGTCTGCCTTTTCAGAGTATAGATATCTTTTAAAATTTGGCATAGGCAGGAATATACTTGATTGCATCTAATAGAGGGATATTGATTTGGAGTTGCCTGAATAAATCCATGAGTTCTTTAGTCGTGGGTTCAGATTTCTTTTTTCAGTTGGTAGTGGAGTGGAGAGCTTAGGGAAAAGGGGCAGGAGTCGTGTCATGTGATTTTTGTGTTTCTTTTTCTTCCTGAGTGGGGAGTTGAGAGTCAATTTGCATAGGAATGATAGGGGTTTCATTAGGTTGTTGTGAAGGCCCAGGATTAGTGGTGGTTTTCCTACTCCTCAATGTAACTGCATGCACAGTCAGATTATTATTCGGAGGAGGTGGGGGGGCCTGTTGTTGTGAAAACCTGGATGGCTACTAAGGTGTAGGATTGATGGGAGGCTGATTATAGTGGTTTTGATTTCTGCCCTGATAATGGTTCCATTGATTATTAGGGTTGGGCATGGGTTGGGACAGTAAATGTCCTACAGGTCTTGGAGTAACCCCAATCTGACTATTCAGATCTGTAACAGCACGGGTTACTTCCGTCATTTTGTTCTACATTTCCTGCAGGGTTTTCATCATCTATGCATTGATGTCTTCTTGAGATGACCGAAATTGATAAAAATTCAGATTCGACCCATACCCTCCAAATTGATTTGGTTTTTGGGGAGGAACTGGGTTGTTCCAGGAGTGGTTCGAGTAGTTCTTCCAATTAGAGGAATTTCTAAATTGTTCCTCGAGGGCAAAGATATTTTCAGTGGGGTTGGGATTTGGATATGTGTGATTTCCCAATGAACCATAGAAAGCCTCAGAATATTGATTATAATTAGCAGGGATAGTGTTTAAATTGTGCAAATTTTCTCTCTGTGGAATGTTAGGCGAGGTTAAATGTGGAACCTATGGAGCTTGCATGGGTGTGGCAAGTCTTTCCTTAAATTTCTTTTGATTTATTGGCATCTGGTCGAGTCATTGGGCAATCATTTGAAGATCGTCTTAGGTGACGAGAATGGATTGAGTGCCTATTTCATGAACACTGAATTGCAGGTTTGAAGTTCTACCAAAGGTGTTCATGGATGCCTGATTAAAGGAGTTTTCACTCATTTCCTCGAATAAATCGTAGGCACTTTTAGCGTCTTTATTTAAGAAGTTGCCTCCACACGTGGCATCGACGAAACGTCGAATTTGATCTTCTAATCCATGATAGAAGATCTGCATGACCAGGCATAAGGGAATTTCATGGTGCAAGAAACTTCTTAAGAGATCTTGGAAACGTTCCCAAGCATCATGAAGAGCCTCGCCAGATTTTTGTTGAAAGGTCATAATAGATCTTCGTAGGGAATTAGTACGACCTATGGGAAAGAACTTCTTAAGGAAAGCACTTTTGAGCTAAGGCCATGTGGTAATAGGTCAGTCGATGGTTCTAAACCAATAAGTAGCCTTATCTTTGAGAGATAATGAGAATAATCGCATCAGCCAAAGATCTTCTTATACATTGCAGGAACGAGTTGTTTGTGCAAGGAGAGTCAGTTCTTCAAGGTAGCTAAACGGGTCTTCCCTAGGAAGGTCATGGAAGTGCTTAATCAGGTTCAGAACTGCCGGTTTGATCTCAAAGTCCCCTTCTGGGATTACCACCCCTGGTCTATCCTCATAGTAAGAAGGATCATATCTTTTAGAGGAACGACAGGCTGCTGATGGGGTGGTGGGTTTTGCCTTTGGTTGGCTAGGTTTGTTATATTCCTAGTCAACAGTTGTTGATTGGCTTGTAGTTGAACAATCTACTCAGCTATCATAGAATAAGGATTAGGCAAAGGGGGCAGTTGTTGTGGTTGTGGCATCTCAGTATTAGGAAGCTCCAGGTTTGGAAAGTCAAAGGTGGGGGGGGGGGGTTAGTTTGTGTGTTTTGGGTGGAAGGTTCAGAAGTGGAATTAGAGGTGGATGTGGATGGGTTAGTAGACCTATTTTGTTGGTTTTCCATTTTTCTATGAGAAGAAGAATGTGAAAAAAGCAGTCTTTTAGTGTGGGGGGCAAAATCAAATGGTCCCTTCAAGTGCGGAGTTTGAGACTGTCACCTATGCATAAAATGGAAGAATGGGAAAGGAGGAGAGAGAGAGATGAGAGAAAGTGTGCAAAGCAAACAACCATGCCTAAGCTGTCCTAAGGTTGACTCCTTAATGCAACCTAAGCCTTGGGAACCCAATAAATAAGAAATTAATAAGAGAACCTAGTTCCTTAGGATTACCCAGCTAGACTAAAGAGGTGGATTGGGCCCAAGCATGTCCTGGGAAAATCACCAGGGGTTTGTGTAAACCTGCACCCATCGTTTGACTTCCCTCTAAGTATGTCACCGCATATTTCAAAAGGAATTAGGAGAGCTTAATAACTCTTAGATATTGGATATCAAGCCTAAGTTTTTGTGAAGTCCTTAAGTGGTCCAATGACAACTTATTTTAATTTAGGCTTAGGTGTTTAATTGTGCACGGGAATGTGGAGGACGTTGATTGGGGTAATGCCCTATTATTTCAATTTTTTTTGTGTGTGCAAATTGGAAGGAGTGATTCCAATGCCAATTTCAAGTTGTCACACAATTTGTTGTTTTCTGCTTTTAGGATTTGATTTATCTTATGTCTTTTTAGGGTTTTCTTTTTAAGTTTTCAAACAAATTTGAGTTCCACAATCAAAAATAAATCAAGTTGTATGGGTGAATGTAGATTTCCTTTTAAAAAGTGGATCTCTAAAATTGAAAAAAAAAACCCTAATTGAATTGATCCCTAGGCAGAAATGTTACTACCAATGAATTGATTCAAGCTTTTCTTTCTAAGTAGTGGTCCAAACAAAGCAAGAAACACCACTACTGGAAGGAAAATCAAACAAGTATACCAAAATATGTTTTTTTGTGATTTTATGAATTTGTTTGATTTTTTTTTAAGATTTTTCTTTGTGTTGGTGTCAAAGTCAAAAAATGATACCCATGGGTATTTTGGACTTTTTAGTATCACCACTTGCCACCAAAAATTTTTATGATTTTATTTGATATGTAGAATTTTACAAGGATTCTAGAAAGTTAAATTTCACAAAAATTGGATAAGTAAAAAAATTCCTAAAATTCGCAGACAGTAGCAAAATAGGGAAATCAAAGGAGATGACCCCCTTGTGGTACACAAATTTTTAAAAGTTTTCTACAACTCCAATTGCTCTAAAATTTGGTAAAAATGTTCTTGACTTGATTTGAAATATTTGGGTGAAATTTCAAGATTTTACGAGGCCTATGGTGTTGGGAATTAATTCTATAAGTTCAAACAGAAGTCTAGACCCAAAAATCAGAATACCAACACTTAAGGTAAAATAGTGTTAAATGATTCAAACAATCAAACAATTGATTTTAAAGGTCACCACTCTACCCAATTTCAATGTTTATGATCCTAAAAGCCTAATTTAATATTTTTTTGGTAGTTTTTAAAGATTAATGTGACAAGGAAAAAGGAACAACCTAAAATCCTAGGGAAGAAAAGGGACTTTAAGCTCTCACTTCCAAAATCCTGCCTTCTTCCTGCAATTCCTGCACACACATAAGAAAAGAAAAAGAAGGGGATTAGATACACTTATCAGGCAAGAGAATCAATTAATGCAAAGCCATGCCCCCTGGCAATGACATCAAAAAGTGATCGCTAAAAAGCGTGATTTGTAAAAATAGCGATTTAAGTCGTTGTAACACGCAATTAGGATTACTTTTAAATTTGTAAACTCTGAGTACTTGGGAAAGTATTCGAGTCGTCCCAAAAGAGGCAGGAAAGCTTTAAACCAAATTTCTCACTTGATCCTTGGAAATCAACTTCTTTTTTTAGGGTTTTGAAATATGTAATTTTTTAGGTTTTTGAATACGGGTGAATTAATGTGAAAAGAGAAGGAATTTGAAAAAACAAGAAAACAAAGCAACAAGTGTTTTGTTTTATCCAACTCACTCCAAACAAGAAATGCTTGGAATAATGGATATAACAAAACACAATAAAAGAGCACACAAGCTTTTTAAAGGAACAGTAGAGGAATCCTTCTTGATTGAAAGAGTTTTACAATGGGGTTGAAGAACTCACAAGTGAAAGGAATTTCCACTTGTAATCTCCAACCAAAATTACTACACTACTATGCAAAAGAAATAACAAAAGTATAGAAGAAAGCTTAGGAAGATGATGTTGGTGATGATACTACTGCCCAGAATTCCTGCTCTAGTCCTGGCTTCCCTAGGACCAAAAGGAAATCTTCTCTCCTGAATGTCCTCCTTGTGGCAAACTGTAGGTGGGCATGCCTCCTCCTCCTTGGTGTGGAAGATCTCCACTCCAAGAACTTCTCCCTAAGGTGGCATTGACCACCTTCAGAATCTCCTCCTCTGGATGTCCTCCTTGCCTGCCTTCCTCCTTGGTTTGGTGTCGACACAAGGGAGAAGAAGAAGAAGTTGAAGCCACCAAGGAGACAGGGTGTCTCCTTGATATTCTTCCTTCTCTCCTTCGACATTGGATATCGGTAGAGTATGAGTAGAAAATATGTAACCAAGGATTTTTTTTGGTGGTGGTTATGGGTCATTATATAGGCCAAGGATGTTAGTGGTTGGGTTAAGTGGCATGGAAGGTGATGTAGGGTTAGGATGAGGAGTTAGGGTGGTGGTTAATGGATGGAGGGCTTGGATAGGTTGGCACCAAGTGAAAGGGATGTGTAAGGAGAGATGGCACCAACTCTAGGTGTGGTTGGATGGGGTTGGCACCAATTTAGGTTGGGTTAAGGAGGGTTGGCGTGGAGTGGCATGGATGGTTTGCATGGGTTATTAGAAGGGTGGTTGTGAGATCTATGGTCATGGATGGTTGCTGCCAAGTGGAAGGGTTTGTAGGTGCATGGTTAAGGTTGGTTAGGCTAGAGTTGGAGCCATCTTTGGGTTTAATAAATGGCGCCAAAAGGGATGGTTAGGATTTGTACTAGGTGGGTAGTTAGGGATTCTAGGGTTAAGGAGGTTTGGCACCATATGAATGGGTGTAAGGGGGGTAGTTATGGGTGGCTAAGGGGCACCCAAGTTGGCGCCAACCATGGAAAGGTGACATGGTTTGGTGCCATCCTAATGGTGTTCTAGAAGGGAGGGTAGGTGTAAGGTTGAGATGAGTTTAGGGGGTAGATGTAAGGCTAGGATAGGGGGGTGTTTTGGCACCAAAGGGAGGGGTTTCTAAAAGGGGAAGTTGGTGCCAACTTTGGTGGCTTTTGGAGGTGGTGGTGTGAAGGGTCATGGGGGTTGTTGGCACCAACTAAGAGTAGAGTAGGTAGTTTGCTTAGGTGGCGGACTTCAGAGTGGAGTTGGGTTAGGGTTTAGGTTAGAATTGTGGATGGCCATGGAGGTGGAGCTGGTTTTGAGCTTAGCTAACTAGCTAAGCTAGCTTAGCTAGTAGATAGTAGTGGAGGAGTTAGGGTTTTGAGAAGAGGAGCTGAGGGAAAGCTGACTGGAGCTGTACTAGAGCTGCACTGGGACTGAATCTGCTGAGGAGTTCAATTACTTAGCTAAGCTTACTAGTTCTTATGCTAGTAGCTAGGCTTGAGTAGTTGAGCTAAGTTGAGCCAGTTTCAACCTAGTTGAAGCTAGGTTGAGCTGGAATTGCCTCTGAAGAGAACTCCCGAGATAGCTTAGCTACTAAGTGAGAAAGTAGTAGCTAAGCTGGAGGAAGTTCAGTTGTTGTGAGCTAAGTGGAGGTGGGTAGAGTTGGACTTGGAATGAGCTGGAGCTGGAATGAACTCCAATCAACTAAGCTGAGCTAGCTAGAGCTCCCAGTGAACTGACTGGAGCTAGGGTGAGCTAGACTCAGCCAAGTTGAGCTGGATCTGAGCTGAGCTAAGGTAGGTTGAGCTAAGATGAGTTACCTTGAGCTACCATCTAGCTAAGATGAGTTGAATGGAGCTGGAAGGAGCTAAACTTAGCCAATGTGAGCTAATATTCAATTGAGATGAGTTGGATCCAGCTAGGGTTCAGTTGATTTGGACTTCCTCTTCACTTTCTTCTTTCTTGAGTGTTTGGATTTTAATGGTTTGAATATCTGCTTAACCTTAACACTCAAGTAAAGATGTTAAAAATACAAAAAGAATGCAATGCATGCCTAATCCTAGGTTATGCCTAAATGCAACCCAAAAACCCGCTTGCAAAGTTAAAACCCAAAGAGCTAGATCTGTTATAGGTCATAAGAACGATGATAAATTGGCATTTATCACTAAGGTCACGTAAAATACGAGGCACAAACAGATACTATATCAATACAAATACGCATCCTAAGTGTCTACATAGTGTGTTTCCTTATAACCTCGAAGGTCCAATGTCCAAGATCGAGACGGCATACTACTGGCTCCCTAGGGATCAAGTAGTGAGACAGACTTGTTGATCTTCGACTAAGGCCCTATGAGGTGAAAAGAGGAGAGGTAGAAGGACTGACTCGTGCAAGAAAGTGATTCTATTATGTGTGCAATAGCATGCAACAGATAGCGATGAAAACCCACACACAAGTTGCAAACAAAATGTCACAAGTTTTAAAAGATTTCCTCTTTATAAGTGTCTTCGCAAGAAAAGAAAATAAAGTCTCTCTTTTTAATCTTTTCAGTCAGATAGTGGCCTTGTTTAAGTCCAAGACAAGAACTAAAGTAATGAAAACAACTCTATCTCCATAAAAATCTCTAGAAAAAGTAAATATAGCAGGAAATATGAAATCCTGGTGAATGCCTAGGAGATACAACTACTAGTCAGAAAGGTATTTCTTTTTGGTATTTTTTAAATTTTCTAATCTAAATGCAATAAACAAACTAACTACAAGACTAAGGAAAGGATATCTCACAATGCAGAAAAAACTACGGGAAATCAGATCATCTTTCTGCCCAGGAATCTATCAAATAGATACCTAAAAGAAGACCAAAAATACAATAAGTCAGAAATAAGAATATAAAATAGAAATAAGAAATAAAATAATTGATAATGGAGAATATAAATAATACGAGTCCCCTCCCTCTCACCAGCGCCAAAAAATGATGTTACACCATCTTGCATTGTTAATATGTCGTTAAGTTGTAATATAGCAAGCAAGATAGCTAACATATTTTATAATTTATACTGGTTTAGAGTCCAGGTTGTTCGCTGAGAGGCTAAAGAAGCAATTATTCACCAATTATTCTTAAATTATTTCTTAATCTTTATTAAATTAGTAATAAGAATCTTAAACTTAAATAACTTAATCTATATTTACTATTCATTTATAACTTATAAAGATACATAACTTACTTATATAGACTTACTTAAGTATTACTTAATTACCACACATTAGCTTATAACTTAGTATGTACTTAATTACTTAACTTAATACTTTTTACTATACATACCTTAATACCAACCACATAGTTTAAATTAAACTAAGAATACTTAACTACTTATATTAAGGAATACTTAACTTACTAACTATAAATATACTCACTTAAATTACTTATTTAAGTTATAACTACTTTAACTTATATCTACATAATTAACTAATAATTTAACTAAGTACTTAAATTATATAATTAACTTAAGTACTTTAATTATCTACATAATTACAATATGTTATCCACATGAGCTAGTTGCAAAGAATAGGACTTTAAACATGGCAATTACTCCAAAAGAAATAAAATGATATGCAATGAATTGTAAAAATAAATGTACAAAAATGTTGTTTATTATAGCACATGAAATCCCATTTAATATTCAATTACAAACTTAGGCTTTGTATAAGCCTTTACAATCCCGCTTTGACACTTAACCTTTTCATAGCACAGCACAAGCACATATCCTTCACAAATTTGGCTAAGTGTTAACCATAATAGAGCAACAATGAGCAAGGGTTCAATTAAAAAGAATGGTGGCTTTTCACGCAGATCAACAATCACGAGGGTTGGATCACCTGCTGCTAGGCACACCCAACGAAGGACACGTCACAACACCACTGGCACCCGGAGGCCGGTCTCCCAGAGCACATGGTCAATATAATCAAAGGTCAAATAGGTCACACAAGGGCACATGCAGGCACACGCATAGCCACGTCATAGTTGCTCAAATGGTTAAGGGAGGCACTTCATTTTATACCGCTACAGCCATTTTTCTCTTTCTGATGTGGGACTATGTTGTCCCCGTTTCTTCGCACATATGCCTCACTCCGGTGCCAAATTCAATTGCAAATTCTGATCAATCCTCAACAACTCTTCTTCAATTAACACTCCAGATCTATAGACTAATCATCCATCTTTTGATTCCACTAATTAATTCCATGAATGGAATAGAGGAGCTCTATTGAATCAGGGTCCCAATGTCGTTCCTTGCCATGGTTGCTAACAGCAGCTACAACTTTAACCTCAATCCTAAAATTAACCATGATTTCCACTCTATCACTTGCACCTAACGAACACTCAATGTGCCTAAAGCAAATCCGCGCCACCTGTTGTTAGAAAGAGAGTCTTGAGAAGCTTATAAAACTCAAGGAGCTTCAGACCTTCATAAAGGATGTAAGAACTAGTGGAATGAAGATTCCATTGGCTTAAACAATAGATTAAACCCTCTAGAGTAGTTCTAGATAGGTCCAAGGAGTTGAAAACGACTGATCTGAGCTAATTCCACTTAGAATCTCATCAGGAAGGAACTAAAACCAACTAAAGCTCATTTCCTACCCAAAGTGTGTAGGAGATTAAAATGTCTTAAATCATTATTAAAACTCACTAAAATTAATCCTAACTGAATCCTAACAACCTAAGGAACTCGAATATGACCTTAGATCTAAGTTCAGAAGCCTAAAGCTCTGAACTCTCTTAGGTTGACCAAATCAAGCTTAGAGTTGACATTACGTTCTAGAAGGATTTAACTTTGAATAATAGGCGAGATCACCTTTAATTGACCTAAGGAATAATTCTAACCTATCAAAATAGAGTTTGATCATTGATGAATGATTCCCAGGTCTGTTGCCTGAGATGCAAAATGGACTTGGTCGACAGACCAAACTATAGATCCAATTACTCAATTAAGATCTCTACTGCAATCCTTAGGTCTCAAGGATACTAGTAGACCTGTCTTAAGGCTCTGAAATTTACTGGAGAAGCTTCCTCAGCTCTGTCGAAGCTGAGGAAGACGATGATCAATAAATAGGTAAAAGCATTAAAATAAAGAATTAAAGAGTAGAAAATGCTCAGTAAATCAAGAATGACTGATCTGAAGCTTCATGTTAAGTTTCAAGCTCTATAAGTCATATTTGACATTAGTGGAGCTTTGATGATGATTGGATTTGATTGCCAGAGTGTAAAACTCCACGAAAATACTCAAGAATTAGATCGAAAGATTTTTGATGATCTTAGGATCATCAAGAACACATTATTAAGTCAATTGATGAATGAATCAAAGATTAGAACTAAAACTTCTCATAAAGGTATCTTGAGTTCGCCAAAACTCAAGAATCATCATCTCATTCAATTGAGTGAGGTGAAATGTTCTACATATGATTGCAATGGTGTGTGATGGACTACTTAGGTGTTAGAAATGCTTCTGACCTTTGCCATTAACAGTAGAGGTCAAAGGATGAGGTGAATTAGGCATATTACATATATAGATTAATAGGAGTAATTAATAGGTGGAATATGGCCCTGATAGTGTGTGGAAGATGATGAAGAGCCTGATTTGATGTGAAGAATGATCTGAGGGTTCACCATGGATAGCGATCATCTCAAATGAGATGGGGATTAGACAATTAGATGATCAAATAGGTGATTGAGAAAGTGGATTATGATCATGCAAGATAGTAGAAGGTGATCAGGAAATGATTAAGGTGAATAGAGGTCCAACGAGTCAAAATTGGCTCGTTGGAGTCAAAGAAGGTATGAAATTATGCTAATTGCACTGAATTACTTGCTTAAATCTAAGCTAAAACTATGCCTAAGCTATTCTACAGTTACCTGGACGAAGGAGGTGAGAGAATCCACTATTGGCAAGGCAAATACGAGAAGAAATCAGACATGGAAGATCAACAACTCCAGTCAAATGAAGCGAGTAGATGAAGGAGATGGAGTGCTTCTCCATTGTTGGCAGGGTGAAGAAGAGGAAGAGGAGGTGAGAGAGATGACGATTCTCGTTAGAGAACACCTTATAAATGAGCTAGGAGATGCCAGAGCTTAGGAAGAAACCTAACGAGCAACTACAGTGGGGGAAAAGGGAAGGGAGTTGCTAACCTCTGAACAGAGGTCGTCAGCGCTATTTATAGGTGGAGAGGAACGGTAAGAAGCTTAACATAGCTACAAATGCATCCAGGTTCATCAGAATAGGAGTCTTCGTTTTCGATGATGGTGAGCTTACCTCGCCAGAATTTGTTGGCTAACGGCTCATCCAAGCCATTGGATGAAAAGAGGGAGGTGAGAGAAGTCTTAATGGCCAAGGCGGAGTAGTTCTGATGTTTGATGAGCGATCATCGAATGGTGTGGTGACTGGCGTTCGTCAGCTGTCCGTGAAGAAGAGAAGAGGAAGAGGATGTGTAGAGGGACCTAGTTGCAATATTTGAAGGACCTATAAGTAATAAAAGGACTTAATTGACATGAAAGATAGGGACTAAAATGCAAAGTCACTTTTATTAAGTAAATTATTTTATTACTCTTTCAACTTGTTATATATTATTATAAATATGATAAATAGTATGTTTATGCCTTGAAATTACATTTTTGTCCTTTTTAGCTATATTTAATTTAGTGATTTATATTAAAGCATTAATTACTAACTTAGTTATTATAAATAATATAAGCTTATATGTAATAAGTATGGGTACCTAAATGATTGGATATAAGTCCTATTTTTTAATTAAACATAAAGGAATGCTTATTAACCCTTAATTTAGGTATTTAAACATATAATTAAGGTTCTTGCTATTATTACCTTAATTTATAATTAATCCTATTATAATATTATCCACTATTTAATTAGCTAGGTAAACTAGTTAATTTTGATGATTTAGGAACCATGATGAGTGATGAGGTGTGGCTCATCATAACTAAAATGCCCAAGTTAAGCTAGAAACTAGGTTAAATATTACATAATTAACACATAAAATGGGTTAAGTGTGAGAATTAACAGAAATGACCTAAAACATCCAATTTGTGTTAAAATATGAAATTAGGTCATAAAATGAGATATTATATTCATTAATACAAATTGATGATCCACTTGCAAATTGAATAGATGTTTGGGTTCAAAACTTCAAATCAAAAGTAAAATCAACTTCTTAAATGTTCAATTAAGCTTCAATAAAAGTCTCATGGCATTTGGACATCATTAAAACCTTACATTAATAGTTTTTCACTTAGGTCCTTAGGTCATACACATTTCATTCACTTAAAACATCTCAAGGACCATTTTGTAAGTCGTCAGGGGCCTCTTTGAAAGCAACAAGGACCGCACTACACTCCTTACCACTTATGGGTCTCTGTACAATGTTTCCACCATTACACCATAAGGGCCTCAGCGCAAAATCACCAAAACCCCTACGGCTGCTTTCTTCTCTTTAGGCACTGTAGCTTGCGATGAACTCATGATACAACTACTATTGATCTACTAAGCCCATGATCCAATGGTCAATTGTAATCGAAGCTACGCACTCCTTTGCATGTGCAATCACCCCTTGCTCCAGATTTGATCCATCGGTCGTGATTTGAGTTGAGCTTCCCACACGTTCCTTGATTTCATCTCCGGCACTTGATCTAACCCCGCAGTGCTTTGATCCACTCCCTAAGCCTACTTAAGCACTTGCATAACTCCTTGCGCGCACCATTAGCTTCCCACCTACACCTCTCGAGCTGAGCAATTCGTTCCTCTAGTCTCTTCTCCTCACTCTATCTCTACTCCATTGCTGTGGAAATGGAGATCATCTTCTCCAATCCTCCTCACCGCTAAGGACTTCGTAGCACCCCAGGGCGACCTAGAGCTCCACTAGTGAACTTTTACTCCATCAGAGTTCCTCCATTTCTTCCTCTCCATCCACTGGGTGGAGATCCAAAGGTCATGTTCCTCCTTTAGATAGGATTTCTTGCTTTCTAGAGTAGCTTAGATTAGTAATTAGTGTAATTAGATTAGCTAGAAGTAGATTAGAAATTAAATTCAATGATGGTTTAGTATAAGGTAGGAGTAGAATTAACCTAGATTCGATTTCGCCCTCTCTGATGAATTCAGATCAGAGAGGTGTTTTTCCACCTCCATTTAGACTCATACAGCTTTCCTTACACATCATGATTCGTTTCTGATTTTCCCTCGCATTTTATTCATTGTTCACCCCTTCATTTAGGTCAAATTCAGATCTGAAGCTTGGCTTCTAGATCTTAATTTGTGCCAAAAATTCACTTTGGTGGTCTCCCATTCACTCCATCTATCCACGAAGACCCCCCGATCTAATTTGATTGTCTCGATTTGCTCGATTTCTTTCAAATTTGTGTTTCACACCCAATCTCACAATTTGAAGTCAATTCAGATTTATTCAAGTTTAATCAAGCTATTCAAGGTTTTAATCGCTAAATTATGTGTAATGCAATGAATCCAAGGTTTTGGATTTGGTTTTCAGTTTGTGGGTGAGCATGCACTTAATTTAAGCCTTATTTTGGATAATTTGATCAAGGATAATTAGTGATACTGATTTGAGATTAAACAAGAACCCAATGAATTCTAAGATGATCACTAGATCACCTTGATTACCAATTAATGGTGTTCAAGACGATCAGATGATCAGATTAGTAATGAATTCATAGTAAATGCCCAAATCAAGGTAACATTGTATTCTTATTCAAGAGATTCTTAATCTGAAAGTCAGGGTTTAACTGAGATAATTGAATTATCTATGTTGGATTTTGAGTCTAATGGGAAGAGAATTCACTATTAATCCAATTTATTTCTTTTATTGTCTATGATAAAGAGAATTGATTGGATTGAGATGTTTTTAAACTTCATAATTTAGAGATGGATTTTCAGACCTTGATGAAAAAGACTTACACTGATTTTGAGGGGTTTTTAATTGAATTTAAGGATGAAAATAATTTTTGATTGTTTCTAGAGATCTTAGGTCTGATATTTCACATCCTAAGTCTCTTGTTTAGCACAGCAGCATTGGCTGCTAGTAACTGTTGAAGCAGCCATCAGCTGCTAGTCTTTTAGCAACAACTGCTGCTGGCTTCATAGCTAAGTAGCTGCTAAGATAGTAGCAACCTTTGTTTTAAGCCATCAAGTAGTGAAGCAGATGTTCATTATGAAGGTTGTAGTTGATTCAGATCTGCTGAACTAATCAGCAGCATTGCAATTGAAATTTAGCTGCTACTAATCAGTTGTACTAGATCTGAACTAAGGTCTGAGCTGGGATTTGGATGGATTTTGAGGATTTTAAAGAGCTGACCTGTATTTAGTGTTAGAATTGTATACAACAGGCATTCATGTACCTTTAATTGATTGAAATTCAATTAAGATTGCTTGTAATTTAGTTTTGAATTCCATTGTCAACTTATTGAATTGAATTAACTGTCTAAACCTTAATTTTGGTGAAATGAGAGATGAAAATTTAGTTTAATTACTCAATCATGTTTCATATAGTTTGCTGGATGTTGTTGAATGTCTATATTTCATTTCTTGCCATTAAAACCTCTTTTACAGCGTTAAGTTTTACTTTAAAACACTCATTTGGGCCTAAAATTGGTTCACTTTGTATATAAATAAAAATATTTAAAAAATCACAAAAACTAAAATAAAGGTTTCTTGAGTAGGATTATGTATTTTTATAGGTTTGTGTCAAGTTTCAAGGCATTCTGAACTCTTGGCTTAGTAAAACATACCAGTTGACGGTTCAGTATACCTTGGAACTTAATAAAAGATCAAAACCCAAAAACACCATAAAGAAATTTTTCTTTCTCTCTTGTCCCCTACCTCCCCTAAATCTATAAAAATCATAAAAATTAGAAAAATCCCAAAAATACCTTGTATATTATGTATATACTTGTATATATATGTTAAACCTAAGCGAAGTGTATATACTATAGAATATGTACATAATGAGTGTAAATAACTTATATCTGCATTCTATATATTAAACTAAGAATTTAGAATAATTTATTATATATATAACTTTATTATATTATTATATATTAATTTATATAAACTAAATACATACTAAACTAAGTAATTAGATAAACTTATTCAAATATACATAATTGTAGCTAATAATTTACATACTTATTTATATATGTACTATGTACTATATAATACCTATAATTTAATTTAATTATATATTTACAGTAAATAATTAAGTTATTAAGTTAATTAGGTAATTTATTAACTTAAAATAAAATAAATTATTAATTTAATTTAATACTGGAGTAAATTATATTTTATATTTCTAATATATTATATTAAGTATTTTCAATTTATTTATATTGTATTTATACTATATTATAGTATTTATATATTATTTATATGTAAAACTATCTAAAACATATATTTAATTGTATATAAATTAAAATAAAGCTTCTAAAATACAATAAAAATGTGTAATAAATAATTTATTATGTATATTAACTCTGTATAGAGTCAATTTTGTAATTAAGTCACTAATTTATACATTAATTAACAAATTAAACTCTTAATTAGTATGTATAAATAGTAAAGTTTAGTTAATTTTATTATATAGGTAAATAACTTATTTATGTAAACTAATTACATAATTAAGTAGCCCTATATAAGGGCTTTACAATGATATAATTTAATTTTAATTTATACTAATTTATGGCCCTCAAATCAAGGGCCAAAAACCTCGATTACAAACACAGCCGAGCGCATAGCAGTGGGGCTTTGGCACTAAACAAAGCACCACATCATTAGTGGAAAGAGCGCCAATGCCATATAAATTGATTTCGTGATAGTGCCTTCCTAGTCGACATGCGCTGGGTGCACATCACATACCCATACCCATACATGATTCACATGAGCATACAAGTCTTTGGTCTCGGTGTGCATGTCGCGTACGCCTACAGGCGTGCGTGGGTGCGTGCATGTGTGCGTGAGCACGTAGGTGTGTGCGGCCTTGTGGGCTTGTTGTTGGGCCTAAACTGGATAAAATACACCAATTAAACACTAGGGCTGGTTCACTAGTAATGGTCTGGTCCCACCTTCCGAGGTGCTGCGTATCCCATGAAAATGAGCTGGCCCGCCCCTTAAAAACCCAATTTTTGGGTTAAACCAATATGAACCGACCCTAAAATTACTTAGTGTTGAAGAAAGCGGCTAAGTGTGGAACTCAGTGTTTGCCTCTATGTGTGTGTTGTGTGCATGTGTATATATGTATGTGCATATATATATATAAGTATTCAGTATAATACATATGTATATAAATAATGTAATTAAATAAGTATAAGTATATAAATAACGTATACTATAATATATATGTATATAGAATGTATATATGTGCAATATAAGTAAAGTATAGTATGTTTGAGCTCTTCTATGTATATAAATAACTAAAGCTTTAGTGACAGATATGTCTGTCACTGTATATATGCATATATGTTAGTATAGATATCTATTTTGATTTATGTTACTGTATACATTATATATGTTACTATAGATATTAATATGTTAAAATGATTTAGTATAGTAGATATTATTAACTATTTTTTTACTTATACTTAGGTATTACTTATAGTAGTTGTATATAACCAACATAGAGTAATTATATATAGTTTTTTAATGCTTGTTTGTGTATATATGTTTTCAGGCATTGTAATGTGTTTTAATTGATTCTTTTATAAATAATTAACCAAATTCTTTCATTCATTGATTCATTCATTCATTTTGTAAATAAAATCAACATTTTTGGAATTAAAGAATATTTTTGTACTTAGAGAGTGATGTACTTCAATAACTGTCTCCCAGTGAATGACTTGGAAACAAACCAATAAAAATAGTAAATAAATAAAATTGATGCGACATCAGTTTGCATTTTATGGCATATACTATGACATTTAAAACATCCTTTTTATTGTGAATCGAAGGTCGATGATCACAATGAGTTCCTCATTAGTGGCATAACTAGACAACGATTCCGTAGGTTTGTGAATGCTCAGGTCAAACCTCCCTCATATATAGTTTGGACCGACTCCACACATTTCATCCTACAAGAGCACCTTGAGACTCTCCATCTCCTTAGCTACTTCGATTGCCAATTCCATTTCGATTTCAGATGCCTTGGCGAATTCCCTGATTTAGTTCATCATTTCTACGCCAACATGGTCAAGGATTATGGCACTAACCAAATACAGCTATACTCTACCATGTTTGGCAAGCTTCTTGCTATCACTTATGACTACATCTCTAAACTTCTCGACGTTCCAAATGTCGACAATGATTTTGACGATATCCTTTGTGAGTATGACTCCAAGTAAATCAATCAAGAATTGGTTCTCCCTGATAAGTATGAACCAATTCTTAGTACTTTTCCTTGCAAAAATCTAAACCACTACCTCGACTTCTATCCCGCATCTTTAGTTGGGACCACCTCAATAAGTCAAGAGGCTTTGACTACATTTCCCACCAATATAAGGCACTCTTATTCACGGCTGTTCGTCACATCCCTTTTAATTATTGTTGTCTCATTGCCCGAGTAATGAATGAGGACCATTCGGCCTCACTCCTATTTGGCTCCCTCCTCTCCAAGATCTTTCATAACAACAAAGTTCCCACCTTTGACCAAGCCATAAATAATAAGGTGGAACCTTACAATCGGGCCACTGGAGCCAAGATGCGAATTCTTGTGGAGCAACTCGACCCTAATAATGCAGATGAAGAGGATGAGCTCCCATGTCAACTGGATCTCTACACCCAATCACCACTTCAAATCAAGGTGCCCTGCACTAGCTTTGACAAGTCATGGGATCTTGCTACCTACTCCATCACCGGTGGGATTTCCATTCTCATGCGACACACAAGTGACTTCTATTCTTATCTGGGCAACATGCGCTCAGATATGAATGTGAAATGTACGCCGACATATGCAGCAAGCAGATGGGTCAGGGTTTAGCTCGTCGTTGCTTGCGCCAGGATCATCAGGAGTAGAGCCATCGATTGGATTTTTAACTTTCTTTCTAATTTTTTTTCTAAGTATGGTTGGTTGCTTGGTTGTTTTTTCTTTCTCTTGGCTTGTATTAAGGGGTTTCGACCCCGTACTATTTATTTAGAAGGGAACATTGCTGGTCCTTGATTAGGGTACATACATTTTAATCTAGCTATTATCTTTTCCTTCTTTATATATTTCATCATGATCCTTAATGTTTTTAGAAAAAATTTGATATATACCATGCTAGTTCATTATTCATCCTCAATAATGTTCACTTTTGTTTTCTACATGATAAATACTACTTGTTCATTATTGCTTAGTTTAACCTAATACACCTAGCTTTGATGATATTGAATCAAAACTATTTAAAGCTAATTTCTATTCAAATTAGTTATTTACATGAAGACACAAAATCCCATTCATATTAATCAATTTCTCACAAACACTCGATTGTCATAATAAGATTCAAGAAATAGTGCTTCAAGTACAAAAATAAGGGGGAGAAAATAGATCCTAGGAACAAATTTTGAAAATCATTAGAAAGGAGGAGATTTTTAGTTCAGCCTCTACTAATTATGTTTTGATGATTTTACAAAATACCTAAAAGAAAATTAAAACTAGATAAAACACTATTTTCCTATCTTTATTATAACCTCATCGTAGGTTGCTCATCTCAGATCTTAAAGACAAGGAATATAAGATTGAAGATGTGAAAGGCTAGGTTTAGGTCTTATTGTATATTCTTGAACAGAGTTGCAATTTTATTTTTGTTGAGTCTAAATGAATTGTAAAGAGCCCCCATCTATATATAGGATCTCTAGACTTAGGCTCACAACACCTAGGAAAAATCTAGAGACAAAATCCTAATCTAAAAATAACATATATTACAGTATCAGATGTTTGACACTTTATCTAGATGTTTGAAATGAAAAGATAAGTCATTTGACATATAGATCAGATGACCAAATATCTTATGTACAGAATTAGGAAATTAAACACTTAGGTCTTGGACGACCAAACCTTACCTTAGACGTCCATAGGTCTCTTCAAATGTCTAATCATACTCCTAACCATCCAAAGAAACTATCATTTATCCTAAAAAAACCTAAATCTCCTTGTGTCAAAAATCATGTCCATATAATCCAACGGCTGGAGATTTTTTACCCTTACTCTAGAAGTCTAGACATGACTCCAAACATCCAATAATGGAACGTTAGACTGGTGGTAACACCATCACTTGTCATAACTAACTTGAATTAGTTGAAATCCAGTGCTAAATGCCCTTAAATGATTGCCTGAGGATCGTAATTCCACATCGAACTGATCTGAGGAGAAGAGAAGAAAACACTGTTAATTTTGCTATTGTACCATCCCATCATTAATGTAGAGTAATCAAGGGATTAATTCAAGGTCAAATGAACTTAAATATCCATGAAGTGGGCTCACACTGATTGAATCAGGGTTTCACGCATTTTAAGGGTGAAAATAGCACTAAAAACCTTAATTATGAGCTACACTTGAATTGAAAGGGTTCTGGTCAAGATAAATTCAATATAAGCCTCTTAAAAATCATTGAAAATATTTTAAGAGGTTTAGTACCTTCACTTTGACCATCTGAGCCCATTTTGACCAAAAATAAAGATTCAGACGGGAATTTACCTTGATTTAGGCTCCTGTGCAATTTACCCAGTTAAACATGGTCAAAACTCAAATCCAAGTTTAGCATTAGATTCCTTAGGTCCAAATTAGGTTAACACCAAAATTTAGGCCCAATCAGAATCCATCTTGACCTAGTTTGTACTTTAGTCCCTAGATCACTATTCATTTTAGTTAAACCCCTGACTTCTAAGCTTTTCTTACAAAGGTGGCCCTAACTTCTCATCATCTCCACAAAAATACCCCTACCGCCATCTTCTTCTCCATCAGAATAGAATCCCAAATCCCAAACCCATTGATTTCAAGGAGAGATTTCTCCTTCAATCTAAGATGAAATCTCTCCAAACTTGGAGAAATTGCTCCCAAGAAGATCCCTTACATATTAAGCCATCTCACGAGACCCAAAACCAACCCATCGCCGCTAGCGAACTCCATGTTTTCAGTGGGTTTCACTTTCTAAAATCACGAGGAAATCTTCTGATTTCCTCGCAATTAAAGATCTGATCAACATCTATATAAACTCTAGGATGTTCCGCGATCAAATTTAGCCAAGAATCAGCAAATGACAACCTTCCTCCTCTTCCTTCGGCCATCTCCGACTTGCGCTCTGATGACATCCTGGACCTCCATCCTCTAGCCATCCAATAATCAAATTGGACGGCCTAAACTCTTCCTCTCTCTCTTCCATGCCTGGTGTGCCATAGCCAGGGCTCTCTCCCCCATCATCGTCGTTGTTCTTCCCCACCAAAGGTATTCATCCCCTTTGCATCTGGTGAGGCATGCCAGCACAAATTCCTTGCCCTTTCATCCAATTAGGTAGACCTTTCTACCCCCTCCTTTCTTTAGGTTTGTTTTAGACCCTAAACTTAGCTTCAGACCCTCAACCACCTCTCTCCCACTCCATGTTCTCTGCCTCCAGCCACTCCTCTAGCGTGACTACATACACACCACACACCACAAAATGCAACACCCACACCACCACTACCTTCCTCTCACTTCATAGACCAAAATCCCTCAAAAAATTGAGGCCATTGGTTCATATTTCCTCTTGTTGAACAACCCATCACCTCGCCACCTCTATCAACCTCGGTCGGCCACCTTATGCCGCCGTTCATCAAATTAACCACACCATCACGATCCTCACACCACAACGATGCTAATGAACCTTTTAATCACGGCTTAAAGCCTGTACTTGGTGTTTTAGGGCTTTGTTGAACCTCCGCTTCATGCCACCGTCATTCACCGTTCACCGCCGACCACTGACCTCAAGGCCACCCCCAGCAGCTGCGGATTCAACCCCTGAACCCAGTTACAACATCAATCGAAGAAAGAAGCTGCAGCAATAGCTTCAATTGCTCAAGCATCGTCTGCTGCAAACTCGCAAGGAGAAGCAAGACAAGATGTCCCACATCATTAGATTTTAATTTGGACTTTGATATTTAAGGTTTTACGTGCATTGCTTTGCTGCCTTCGACACGAAGGTCAGGTCTCCCTTCACACGAGCATGCACACCCCTCGCCCGTGCCCACACACACGTAGGTCTGGGCTCCGATCCGATTACTTGATTATCTCTAGAGAGAGAAAGTGGAGAGGATTTATGAATGGAGGTGGGGGGTTTTCCTCTCCAAATTCATGCCTAAAGACTTAGGCGAATTTAAAGAGGTTTGTGTTGAAACATTTAAGTCATCTGAGGCTTGTCTCCGACGTCTGATTGTGGCTTTGTTTGCGGCTACTGTTGGCTTTGAGATCTAATTCTAAGTTGGGAATTGAGCCTAACTGTTGAGAGTAATTGGTGGTTTCAACCACCACTTTTTGGTAGTCTATTATCTTTTTGTTATTGACTCTTGAGATACAATTTAGATCTTTATTGAATATATTTTGTGATTGATTATTCATTGCATATTATTCTTGTGATTATTGATTATCGTGCTCATATTTATATTATTCGATTAGTTAATTGAATTCCAATTTTGTTCTTACGAACGACCTCGGAACTCACTATTTTTTGAGCAATTACAAAGTTTAAATGTCAATTCGATTTTCGTCTCTATACTACGACATGACATATTTCTCTAAACTATGATGAATTTCGATCCAACATTTTGGTGCCGTTGTTAGGAGCAATGCGCAATTCACCACTAGTCATATCATTATTGAGTTGATTTCTAACTTGCTCTATTTACTTTGTTTTGTTGTTGCGAGCTGAATCACAAAGAGATCTTCCTTGCAATCAGCCATGCCAAGGGCAGGTAAAATTTCTTTTCTTCCCTAATCATCTCCTAATCTTGGGAAGATAAAAAGGAAACAAATCAATTAGGAGCCACTTGCCTTACTTTCCTAGTAATTATCATTTAAAGGCAAAGAGTTTCCTGATTTGTGAGATTAATTGAAATCAGATTAAAGTTGATACAATTTGATTAGAGATTCCCCATCCTTACTTCCTGTCCCTATTAAGGATTTGTGCTAAATTTCTTGACACCTTGGACTACTCACTTTCTTGTTTGAGTCCAAGGTGTCATATTTGGATTCAAATTGGACTAGGAATTGAAGCCAATTAGGGTTACACATTAGGGTTTCAGAGTGTTAGTACACACTTGCCTGCAATTAAGAAAATTGATCTTCCCACATTTGTGTGCTACCCAAGCCCTTGTTTGAACCGATCTCATCAAGTAAACCCTATAATCAAGGCTCTAAATTCACTTGAATAATAAACTTTGGAACCTAATAACCTATGGAGAACCAATTAGGGTGGTTTGGGTGCTCTAACCCAAATTTCATCCTCAACCTTAGGATAAGTCAAATGAAGTTGGTTCACTTTGTAAATCCATCAACTTACAAATTAGGTCACAAATTGAATTAACTTCTAAATCAAGTGAAATTCAAGGCCCAATCAGAGATAAAATTGGTAGACATAGGTCCTAATTCACACATTCCAATCTACTTGGAACTGTAGTGACAAGGAAGGTTGAGTGAGGGAAATCATGTAACTCGTGGGGATGCTCTACTATGTAGGGGTCTTTGTGGGACTGTCTGTTCTTGGCTATCCAAGTAATTCTCCGGTGTGTGAATTTTTTATCAAGAGGTCCATTTGAATCAAACAGCCTTAGTCATCTAAAATTTTTGGGTGCCTTGATTGGGTCCAATACACATCCAGTCCCTTACCTATTCTTTAGTGCACAAACACAGGAAGAGGTCTCTAGGTCTAACCTAGAGGCCTCCATTAGAGTCTAATCTTCTGGGTGAAATCTGATCTGATCTGATCAAATCAATCTGGACCTGAATTTGATTCTCCATCCTGACCCACCACTTGATTTGAAGATGCAACCTGACAACATAGGAAAGATGTTCAATGAACCTGAATCCCATATGAGCATAAAAGAGAAAATGATCGAGGTTGGTCTTAGGCATGGGAAAGAATTTGACAAAACCTCATATCCCTTTAGTAGAGTTCAGGTTAATGTATCAAAAACAATAAACCTCATTATTGACCGCACCAAGATTATGATAACATAAATGATATGTGGTTCAACCCAGGATGCTCTTTTGCCAGAGTACAGTGAATTGTGAAGATTACATAACATTGAGTATCTACAATGTTTGACAAATCCACCACTTTAGGAAATGTACCAGGATGTCATTGAGAAATGTGGGGATATGCCAAATATGATGCAACAAACCATTGATAAAAAATACCCAGATTCCCACCCAGAAACTAATGATGCATCTTGGAGCAATTTTGAGGATCAATATAATTTTCCAGAGCCCAAGTACGAAAATGGAGGTTATTATTATGGACCCCCAACCCAAATGGAACAAATTTTTGATTTTGAACAGAATGACATACCTAATCATAATGTGGGTTGGGCAGATCCAGTTACAGGTGTTCCCGATTATGAGCCAACCATACGAAGCTGTGAAGCTGGTCCATCATGCCTAGATTTTCAAAACACCTGTGATGAGTTTGATTCAAAACCACTTGTGGATGTAACTCCCATACCTTATCTTGTTAAGGTATTTCTCAAGAATGATTCTAATATCCCACTAGAACCAAGTCTAGATTCTAGTGACCCAATTCCTACACCTGACCTAAAATCTAGATCTAAGCCTACTTGGGATGATCATGAGGCCTAATGCAATGAGAATGAGATTTTGGATTTAAACTATGATCTTAGGCCTATATTTAATGATTATACATCTCCAAACTCCTCAGAAGAACAAATCGATTTATTGGAAGTCAAATCAATTTACGATATAGAATCAGAGGAGTTGGAAGAGTTGGGATTTGATTAGATCTACCCTAGATACCCTAAACCCGATTCTATGCCAAATAAGGACATCTCTTTGAGCTTCGAATTTGAAGCAAAGTTAGACCAAAGTTAGGTTGATAACTCCATGAATCTTGATTTATTCTGTGGTGGAAATCATGATCTTGAATCAGGTTCAGAAGATAATTTTCGCAAATCCTCCGATGATTTTGAATCATACTCTGATTTCGGAGAATCCTTTTTCCAGATGAGTATGAGCCAATTTACGACCTCAGTGTCCCTAATCGATTCTTTGATTTTAATGCTAAGGCCAATTATTTGAAACTCGAAGTGACCCTACCTCCTACAAAGCCATTCAAAAATCGATCCCAACCTCAACCTGCTACGGGAATCAATTTCTATTCTGACTCACCTCATTTTGATCCGATTGCATATGATTCACCACCAATTTCGACAACAAAGAGGTCACTGATCAAACTGACAACCATATATTGTCCCCCTCAGATCCCACCAATAGGGTTCCTACTTCTTTTACCGATCCATTATCTTTTGCGGAGCCCTACTTTGATTCAATTGAGCTGATACAACCAAACCCTCGATTTGCATTTTCACACCTATTTGAGCCACAAAGTATCTAGTGGGCTCCACACCTATTGATTCACATTTCTCAACCCACCAGACTGATTGGGTTTGGTCTGCATCATCAACCAATTGATCTAAATAAGCACCTAGTTGGACCAACCAAACTACTCATCAAGGTGCTTGTTCTACAAAATTCTTCCAATCTGACCACCCCTTCTCCTTGACCACCCTCTGCTCGGTTGAAGGCATTGAATTAAGTGCTTAATGGGAGGCAACCCATCATTTCAAAAACTTGAGACCCTTCTGATTCCTTTTAAGATGCATTCATATTGCACTTTAGGGTTCAAACTTTTAGAACAGCCGACCCCACCTCTGATATTCGTATCAGAGCTTGAAATCATCTGCAATAGTCACCTCAACCCATTCACCCATCCTTTGACCCTGTTCTAAACTTTGAACTAAGCTGAATTCTAACCCACTTGGTTTACAATAAGGACATTGCACAACAAATGGGAAATTCAATTCTTTGAGGGGTTCTCACATAAATATATATATAAGAAAAAAAATGGAAAAAGGGGAGGAAAATTTTGTGAACTGAATGAAAAATCTTTCTTGATAAGGAAAGAGGAGAAAATACAAATTGACAACGGAGCAAAATCAGGAAAAAAAATTGATAGTTCTAGCAATTGATTACGGAACCTACTTAAGTTCTAGACCAAATCAAAATAAGAATTAAGTCATGAAATGCTAGAGACAAGGAGATAAGTGAAGAGTATCGACCTTAGACCTCTTGGGCTTATTCTAGGGCTTAAACACTCATATATTTATTAAGATCCAGTCTATTCCACAAGAGGTTGAGGAAAGTGCAAGGCTGATGTATTAAGTTTAAGGCTTAGGGATTATTCAGCCCCGTTGCCTACCCTTTGGTTTGTGGGACTTGGTAACATAGGCATCAAAAAATCACACCAGTTTGGTTCAGTGTTCTTAATGAAGTATAATGCCAAAACTATTCTGTTCTGAAAATGTTTTCCCAAAGATCTAGCTTAGGAGCAGCTCAAAGACGTAAGTTGATTAGACGAGTTTCCGACACGAAGAGGTGGAACGAAAACTACTCCCCATGAACATGTGTTATAACATGTTGTCTCCTCGGTGCTTGTCTCCTAGGATATCTAAATATCCTACCGGGAGTACGTAAGCACCTTGTGCTGGTTCAGGTGTCATGGACGGGATTATCCTGAAATGTCGATTGCTAGGACCTAAATTTAGCTACATAAAGCCATGGGAGACACTATCCCGAAGTGTCAAAAGCCAAGGTTCAGGGGGTTGCTATGGGCGGTGCTACCCAAAGCATCGAAAGCCAGGGACCCTTCGAGGATTGATGGTGGGGATAAGGAATCCAATACAGACCACGTTCAGGGCTAATTTGATGTTAGATTTAGGGGAAGTTAAAAATAAAAGAGAGAAATCTCTCAAAATAAACATCCACCACTATCTCTTTTATCAAAAATGTATTGGAAAACTGAACCTGGGCCTACTACGTATGCGCACGAGTGCTTTAACCCTGGGGTCAATGAACCTCTAGGCAGTTTTTGTATGCCTTAGAAACCTTCGTGGCAGACCCAATGCTGAGGCTGGTTAGGTCTTGATCTTGGCTGGTACTTGAGTACCTCTAAGCCTATTATTGGTATTTTAATCTAATTTCTATAGAAGATGCACAAATAAGCATCTGAATATCAGAAATATGGTCTAGAGATCTAGTTCTTTCCATAGGATTTTGTTAGGGAGTAGCAAAAGTTAGACATGGGGGTATGATGATAACACCATCATTCATCATAACTAACTTAAATTAGTTGAAATCCAGAGACAAATGCTCCTAAATGATCGTCTGAGGATCATAATTCCATATCGAACTGATCGGAGAAGACAAGAAAATAGGGTTAATTCTACTATTTTACCATCTCATCATTAATGCAAAGCAATCAAGGGGTTAATTCAAGGTCAAATAAACTTAAATATCCAAGAAGTGAGCTCACACTAACTGAATCAGGGCTTCACACATTTTGAGGGTGAAAATAGTACTAAAAACCCTAATTATAAGACACACTTGAATTGAAAGGGTTTTGGTTGAGATAAATTCAATCTAAACCTCCTAAAAATCATTGAAAAATATTCTAAGAGGCTTAGTACCTTTACTTTAACCATTTGAGCACATTTTGACCAAAAATAGAGATTCAGATGAGAATTTACCTTGATTTGGGCTCCTATGCAATTTACCTAGTTAAACATGGTCAAAACTCAAATCCAAGTTTATCATTAGATTCCATGGGTCCAAATTAGGTTAACACCAAAATTTGGGCCCAATCAGAATCCATATTGACTTAGTTTGCACTTTAGTCCCTAGATCTCTATTCATTTCAGTTAAACCCCTAACTTCTAAGTTTTTCTTACAAAGATGGCCTTAACTTCTCATCATCCTCGTAAAAATAGCCCTGCTGCCATCTTCTTCGTTGTCTGAATAGAATCCCCAAAACCCAAACTCGTTGATTTCATGGAGAGATTTCTCCTCCAATCTATGATGAAATCTCTCCAAACTTGGAGAGATTGCTCGCAAGAAGATCCCCTACATATTGAACCATCTCACAAGAGCTAAAAATTGACCCATCGCCACTGGCGAACTTCACATTTTTATTGGGTTTCACTTGCTATAATCGTAAGAAAATCTCATGATTTCCTCACAATTAAAGATCTGATCAACATCTATATAAACTCTAGGATGCTCCACAATCAAATTTAGCCAAGAATCGCCCAAAAACCACCTACCTCCTCTTCTTTCGACCATCTCTAACTTGCGATGCGGCGACCTCCTTGACCTCCATCCTCCAGCAACCTAACAATCAAATTAGACGACCTAAACTCTTCCTCTCTCTCTTTTGCGCCTAGTGTGCCATAGCTAGGGTTCTCTCTCCCGTCGTCATCATCGTTCTTCTCCATCGGAGGTATTCATCCCCTTCGCGTCTGACGAGGCAAGCTGGCACAAAATCCTTGCCCTTTCGTCCAATTAGGTAGTCCTTTCTTCCCCCTCTTTACTTTAGGTTAGTTTTATACCCCTAGACTTAGCTTCAGACCCTTGACCACCTCTCTCCCACTCTGCCTTCTCTGCGTCCAACCACGCCTCCGGCGTGACCACACACACTCCACACACCACAAAATGCAACGCCTACACCACCACTACCTTCCTCTCGCTTCATAGACCAAAAGTGTTCTACACGCAGAATAGGTATGCAAAAAAAGTGTGTTCGTCGTAGTAAATGCACATAGAAACGCTTGAATTTGTAAGTGAAATCGTACTCGTAAGGATTTTCAAATAAAAATATAAGAGTTCGAGTTATTCACAGGGAGACAAATAGATCACTTTTGCTTCCCTAATTAGAACTACAATTAAGTATCAAGTAGGATGATTATTAGAGATAATACTAAATCTAATAGCATACAACTACTAGAATTATAATATACTACTACTAGAAGGCATACAACTTGAAGACAAGTTGAAAAATAACTAGAATTTTATTGAATAAGATAAGAGTTTAGCACAGATAGAAGTAATATTGCAACTAGAGAAATGCTTGAAAACTTGTAACTAGAACTAAATTACTACAACTAGAACTAAACTAAAGAAATGCAAAACTTGTGGACTTCGAAGGCGAAGTCCGGAGCAGCGACATAGATGCGAATGCGAAGGCACACCCTCCAGAATCACCAAAGATGGTGTGGACTAGCACTAGTAGTAGAGACTATGTAGTAGGAAATTCTAAGTATGAGATATGGTTTCAAGGGGGTGGCTAGGTGTATTTATAGGAAATAGGGATGCTTCCTATTTATTGGTTTAGGTTACCTAGGATCACAAAGTTGTAGGGCTAGGATTTAATGGGTTAAGGATCAATGAATAGGATTAAATGATAAGAATATTGTGAATTAAATAACTAAATAGAGGAGGATAAATAGGTTGGGGGATGTAACCAAATGAGTCTTTTTATTGTTTTATTTTTTTTTTTTTTTAGTTGGGAGAATAAATAAGTGGTGGAGATATTGGATGGGATTTGTTGCATGCATTTTGCGGTTACGTAGGGGACAGGTGTGGGGAGTTCGGTGGAGATAAATTGGTGGAGTTGACGTTGGGAAAGTCGATGGAAGGTTACGTAGGTGCCGTGAGAATGTTGGGTAGACGTTGGGATTTTGCATGGGATAGAGGGTTACGTGGGAATTAGTTTCAGATTGAGTGACGCGGGTTTGGGTATTCGATTGTAGTGGGGAGCATGGGATTTAATTTTCTGGGGAAAAAGATGGGTGTTGTGTTGCCATTGAGGGAATAGGAGTACGTAGGATGTTGTTGGGATTTGGGTAGGGAAAATACTACGTGGACGTGGGTTTTAAGGAAAATATTTGGGTAGAGTTTTTCTTGGAAATTAAAGCTAAGAAGATTGTGGGGCATTGGATAAATAGGTTTAGGTTAGGAATTTGGTAAAGGAAATTGGGCTCTTAGATAGATTGGGGCTAAGGTCTAATTGGGTCTCCAAATGGATCTACTAACTAAGCTTAATCATCTTCAAATGAGTTCAGGTCCAGAAATCCAACCAGCACTACTCTGATTAACCTGAAATTTTGTATCTACACATATACAAATAAACACATCAAGGTACCACATACAATTATAGGAAAAATTGTATAAAGGCCCAAAAGTATCCATTATTTACATAATGACCTAAAATGATTAATTTAACCTAACTAAATGTAATCTAATCCAAATTACCCTTCGACTAACATTAGTTAGGCATTAATTAGCATAAATAAATATAAGAATATCACACTTCTATGTCTATATTTTGCTAGTCCTTGAGCAAAATGCAAGAATGACAAATAAATGCAAAATGTATGATCTATGCTAATTACAACTCGACCCCTAATGGACTGCTTATTCCTTTTTATTAAGGATTTGACAAAAGATTTCTTCTTGTCTTCTTTCAAAAATTTAAAAATCCAGAGAAATGTGAAAATGATGTGATAGTAGCCTAAGTAGCGGATCCCAATAAAAAACCAACTTGCATTTAAAGTTCGTACTTGATTCTCCGTAAAAATTCTATCGGGATAGGCAAACTTCTTCCCTAAGGGATACAAATAAATTGAAATTTCTACCCTGCCTTTTTGTCTTAGGTAGAAGATATCTGAGTCAAATGGTTTTATATTTAGTGACTCACACTCATCTGGTGCTACATGTAAACTAGTACTACAGACTCTAAATCTCTAGATTATCAAATAAGTCAACCTAAAGAGAGGCTAAAAAAACTATGTTCTCTTTAGTTCCTTTATGCTCACTCTCCTTTTCTCTTTCCTTTTTTTATTTTCTTTTTTCTTTTTATTTTTAAGCTCACAATCTCACCAGATTTTGTAAATGTACTAAATATTTGGTGGCCTCACATGGCATAAATACTTCAATTAAAGTTCTGATAACCCTATAACTAAGTCAAAACTCCTCAACCAATATTCGGGCAGTCAGAACTACTAAAAAAGTATGTATAGGTCATATTTAGTGGATCGCAATTGGAGTAAGTGTTATTGCCTCGATGTAATGAAATAAACATAACTATGAACTCAACACTTTTTTTTATTTTTTATACTTTTTCTTCTTTTTTTCCTTTTCTTTTTTTTGATAAAATATTTTCCTCTCTTTCTCTTCTTTTTTCTTTTTTTTCATATTTATTTTTCTTTCTTTTTTTTTCATTTCTAACACAACACACATAGCATAAATTTTTATTAACGAGGCATTATTGGAGAATGATGATGTTCAAGAGGATAATGTGTGACTTATTTGGTGGAAGTGCCTACTCTCGGCACCGGGAAGGAATGGATAGGACAGGCGTACTTCTGACCTTTGATACTAATACCCTCCTTCAGCTAAAGATTCCATAAAGGACGATCATAACTATCCACCTTAGTCATAGTTTTATTAGAACTCAATCTTTGCGTATTGACTTATTTGGTGACTCTTAGGAATTCAAGCATAATGTTCGCATGCATAATGTTCGCACGCAGGAACTAAGAATGAAAACTATGCCTAACTCTTAAGTATCATCATCCAATTATCTAGAACTTAAGAGTCCTCACACTATACTTGGAGCACCGGTAGACACTCTACTCACCTCACAAATGTTTGGTGGATCTAATGAAGGATAGTTTGTCTGACTACCTAACTAACTATCCAAGGGTTTAGGAAAAGAAGCAATGCTTCTCCTCGACAAACTAAAAAAGTCTATTGATTTTCATAAAGGATCCATTACAAAGTCTACATGCAAATAAAGTAAATGTACTAGATTCTAAACTAAGAGACAATTCAAGAAGAAACTCTTTAATAAAACCTCCTTAACAAAAATCTTTTTGAATAAATGCATGATGCAATAATGCTATGTATATATGGTTTTTCTTTTCAAAAACACATACTACTTTTTGATGACACAACTAATTCAAGAAAAACCACTAAAAACTTATAATTTTGGAGATAAATAAGAATGACTCTCAAAAATATTATCTAAACCCCCCCGGTGCCTATTTCATGCAATGTCAATGCATGTAATGAACATAAAAGAAGAATAGATGTTACCTGGAAATCGGAGAATTCTAGAGAAATTAAGACCCGATCATCTCTAAACTTAAATAAAATTTCAAAGCAAATAACAAGATTATCTAAAACATTAGGTTGTCTCCCAACAAGCATTGAATTTTACGTCTACAGCTAGACTTATCCAAATCTAGATTAAAATGATTCCAGAAGTGTTGTACTTTCAATCAGAGGCTTTTGGTCAACATTCTCATAATAAATCTTCAATCTCTATCCATTCACCACAAATTGTTGGCTAGTTTTGGGATCACAGATTTCAACATCTCCATTGGAAAATGGCTAAACCACAGTGTATGGTCCAATCCATTTGGATCTAAGCTTGCCAGGAATAGTCTAAGTCAAGCATCAAAGAGCTCGACTTTCTGATTAGGTTCAAAAGATTTCCTACTGATGTGCTTATCATGAAAGGCCTTACTCTTTTCTTTATAGATCTTAGCACTCTCATAGGTGTTAATGGATGAAATCGAAGTTTTAAAATCGTTTCGTTATGGCAAGTAAAAATCGTTCGAAAACACTTAAATTTGTAACTCGAATTTTAAAAAGAGTATCCGAGGTCAAACATAGGGAGCAATAATGAAAATTCAATTTCAAAGATCACAATTATAAGCACAAATATGAGCAGTTATAACCAAAGTTCCATTAAAAAATGATATATATATGAGAGTCAATATCAGAGAGCAAAAGGAATGAGGTAAAATGGTGATTTAAATCACCAATTAACCCCTGAAATTAAGCTCACAATAGTCTCAAATAAATGAATAGTAAACTCAATCAGATATTCCACATCACTTAAGTAACCAATATAGCCACAGAAGCTTAGAACCAATAAATATCATATGATAGAATCCAACATCAAACGGCTTAAGTGAAGCCTGCTACAGTGCCTACAAGAAGCTCAAGGGCCTCTTTCCTTCTTCCTTCAAGCCTCTAGAGAGAGACTCACAGTGCAGTCATAATAGAGGCAAAGGCCTCCTCTGAAATTCTTCTAAGTGTTTGAGAGTTAAAGAGTGAGGCAAAACCACCCCCTCTCTCTCTTTCTTCTTCTCTTTCTTAGAAACCTAGCCGTAGTCAGGTAAACAGGCGGGTATACAGATCTGGTTAGGAGACCAGGGCTACTGGGTGTGAGTGATAGCCGAGGAGTGAGGAGAGAGTGAGGAGGGACCCGACCCCTCGTGTACTGGGAGAGGGGTCCAATGCAGGAAAATAATTTATGCGGTGCAAAGGACTCGTCAGGTGCTGATGTGTGACTAAAGTCCCTACTATTCTCTGCGTGAAGCTACTGTTGATGAAGTTCTTGATTGCAGTCGAAGGAGAGGTTGACTCCTTAAATTGAAGAACTAGACACACTCCTAAAAGAAGACCGCGTCACCTGGAGGTGTTGCGGATGAAGAACATGGCTAGAACATGGCAATCGAGGTCGAGGAAGATGACCTATAGTGGTGGAGAGCCAACGAGCACCTGAAAAGGAGTAAAACGACCTCTTATCTCTGTCATAATAGCTCAAGAGCTTCGCACGAGTGCGGCGAATGTGGTGGTGGCAGTGGCGTGTTGTGAGAATGCGTATGTGAGAGTGGAGAAGGCGGAGAGGATCGGAGCATGTGAAGGTGTTTGGTGGAAGGCTAGGGCAAGCAATCCCCTCAATTTCTTAAGGGGTTTTGCTCGCGAGGGTTCGGTAATAGTGTAGGGACTGGTGGCGTGTGGTTTATTGAGGTGTAGTGGTTGGACGGGATCACCGGCGGTACCCTGGCAAGTTGGAAGATGATGATGGAGCAGGCAGATTTGTGGTCGAAAGTGAGGTTTGATGATGCTGGGGTGATCTGTAAAAGCAGAGGAGTCAAAGAGGGTAGCTAGCTGACGAGGAGGAAGCAGAGAAGGCTTCGATCGTGATGAGCTGACGTCAAAGGAGATGAATGCTCTGGGAGGGAGAATGGCAATGAAGAGGGGGTCGGAGAGCTCCTTGCCGGTATTGCGAGGCATAGAATGAAGAGGGTCGTTGGAACCGACCACCTATAGTATGTGGTGGCCGGCGAAGTGAGAGGGGAAGGATGGTCACCTGAGCAAGCTTTGGAGCAGGCCAAAGAGGGAGAAAGGAAGAGATTGTTGGCCTAAAAACTTGTTAAGGAGGTAAGGCAGGCGAGGAGGGTCTTATATAGGCCATCGAGCGAGCTTCCAAGCTTGGAAACAAGCTTGAAAACTCGGGAAATCAAGGATTAGGATTTACAGTTTCAAGGAGTTCGTACGAGCTCCACGAGGAGATTTGGAGTTTAGGTTTAGGTTTAATTGTTTGACGATGACCTCAAGATCATCCCTTCCAATTTTGGAAGGGATTGATCGAGAAATCAGGGAGGTATCCCTAATTAAAGCTCGGCACCTTTGGGTTCACACCTGCCATGGCGACAGGGACCCATTTGAGGGAAACAAAGAGAAGTTAGGGGACTTTTTGTAGGGATTTCGAAAGTTGGGGGTATGAATGAGAGAGAAAGAGTCAGACTAGATCAAAAATGCAAACTAGGTCGAAATGATCTCTGATTGGGCCCAAATTTTGGTACAAATATAATTTGGACCCAAAGAATCTGATGGTAAAGTTGCATTTTGGTTTTGATAAAGTCTGACTGGGTAATTTATGTAGAAACCCAAATTAGGGTAACTTCCTATCTAAGACTTTATTTTAGGTCAAAATAGGTTCATATGGTCAAATCAAGGATATCAAACCTTATATAATATTTTTCTATGAATTTTAGAAGGTTTAGGTGAATTTTATCCTGATCATAATCTCTGTTAATTAAGTGGGTCTGAAATTAGGGTTTCGGGTGACTATTAATTCTCGAAATGTATAAAAACCTATTTCTGTCTGCACGGACCCTCTTATTAGACATTAATGACCATTTGACCTTTAATTAACCCCTATAATTTCCCGTGGTTATTTTGTACTTATGAAATGTAGTTAAAATTACAAAAATAACCATGTGTTCTCTTTTTCTTAAAACAAAAGAGCATGCACATAGGACCCTCTGATGGTTATGTAAGAGCTTTTATCAACTTTATCAGACCAAATTGGGCTAGTTAGGGCTCATGATGGTGTTCCCATCATACCCCCATTCCTAGCTTTTGGTAGTCCCTTAACAAAAATTCCAGGGATCAAACTAGTTATCTATGTCGGATGTAACCATCAGGATGCCATACTAAGCTGCATCTCTTAGAATCAGATCTAAATACCAATAATAGGCCTAGAGGTACTCAAGTACTAACCTAGATCCAGACCTGACCAGCTTTAGTCTCAGTCTGCCATGAAGGTTTCTAAGGCCCACAAAAAACTATCCAAAGGTTCGTTGGACCCAGCGGTTAAAGCATCCATCCGTGCTTATAACAAGGTTAGCCCATATTCAGTTTGCCAATGCATTTTTTGTAAGAGAGAGAGGTAGAAGAAGGTTTTCATTTTTTGGAGAGTTTTCTCTCTCTCTTTTTTCTTTTCATTATTTTTCCTTAGATCCAGCCTCAGATTGGCCCTAAACACGGTCTGTATCAGATTCTTTGTCCCCATCATCAATCCTCGTAGGGTCCCTGGCAATCGATGCCTTGGGATAACACTGCCCATGGCAACCCCCAGAACCCTGGCTTTCAACACTTCAGGATAGTGTCACCCATGGCATTCTGTAGTTAAATCCAAACCCTAACAATCGACATTTCGTGATAATGCCGCCCATGGCATCTGAACCAGTGCAAGGTGCTTACATGCCCCCGGTAGGATATGTAGATATCCTAAGAAACAAGTACCAAGAAGATGATATGTTATTACGCATCTTCGCGGGGAATTTCCCACCTCTCCTCATCGGGAACTTGTCCAATCAACTTGTGTTTCCGAGCCACTCCTAATTTAGATCTTAGGACCATTTTCATAATACCATGAATGCTTTTTGGCAAGATTTCATATCTAAGAGCACTAAACCAGGCTATGTGTGATTTTGGGTGCTTAAGTTACCAAGTCCCGCAAACCAGAGGTCAAGTAACGATGCTGAATAATCCCTAAGCCTTAAACCTAATACATAAGCTTCGCATTTTCCTCAACCTCTTGAGGACTAATTCGGATCTTGACAAGTACTTGAGTGTTTAAACCTTAGAACAAATCCAAGAGGCTTGAGGTCGATATTCATCACTAATTCCTTAAGTTTTACCCTTCCAAGTCTTAATTCCTCATTTGATCCAACCTAGAAGTTAGGCAAGTTCCATATTTATTTTTAAGGGACTCTTTCCCTCTTTTTGTTTTTCTTTTTGCTTCTTTTTTTCTCTTTCTTTTTCTTTTCCTTCCCTCTTTTTTCTTCATTTAGCTCAAATGGATCTTCCTTTCTCTCAACTTCCTTCTTTTTTTTTCTGATGAAACCATTTTGTGATTTGATTTTCATAGCGTTTTGCACTTTAATACCCCCCCATGAATATGGTTTGCAATGCCCTCATTGTAAATTAGGTGGGTTCAAGTTTAGCTTAGATCATACATTAGAATAAGGTCAAAGGGTGGGTGGACGAGTCGAGATTACTATTGCGGATGATTTCAAGCTTTGATACAAGTACCAAAGGTGGAGTCAGTTGTTCTAATGGATGAACCCTAAAGTGTAATATGAATTCAGCAAAGAGATATGTCAAAAGGGTTTTGGGTTTTTCAAAGGATAATGGGTTGCCTCCCGTTAAGTGCCAAGTTTAACACCATTAGCTAGGAGAAATGAGCTCGAGGAGAATGTCAACTAATGCATTATGATGAGTGATAGGGGAAAATATGTGATCGTGATGAATGAGAATCATATGGCCACAGATGAGTATCAAATTATGATGAAGAGTCATTCTAGAAGATCAATGATATGGGTTAGGTTGATTCATTTCTGGATGGCTCTTATGGAGTTTCTGTAGAGGAATCACTCGGAAGATGTATTGATTATGGAGTTCTAAAATAAGATCATCGTGGATCCAGAATCCAATAGAGGTGAATCTAATCAGCATATCCCAGATGTGTGGTTCCTCTCATGCTATGTGGCCTAACCAATCGATATCCAATGAGTCATCTTGATTCTTTTCTGCTGAATGTAAGATCATCTCCTCAAGAAATGACTCAAAGATTGGGTCTTCCAATGAATTTTCACTATGATTTTCATCCCAATCAAAAGTGAATGTTTGGAGAGTGCCTTTTGGATTATCTATCTCGAATTTTGTAAAGGATTCATACTCGGGGTGGAGGTCACTCTCAATATCTGCCAAGCCCGATTCCTGGAGATCCTCAAGACAACAAAATGTCTCTAAATCCATGGAATAAAAAGCTGAACTTGATGTTTCATCATTTTCCCAAAAATCCCTTAGTATGTCCTCAAGATCAAAGGTGAAGTCCCCCACTGCTTTCATGTCATTTGAATTATGCTTGGTCAGATCAGGATCATCCATTATGTGAAAAATTTTTAGTTCCGGTTCTAGGTTTTCTACTAATGATACGGTCATGAGGTCTTGAATAAAACCAAGTTGTTATGCCGAGCATTTTCCTTTTCCTTTAGCTGCCTCGAAAATATTAATCTCAGTTAGTTCATCTCCAGAGGAAATTATCATTTGCCCTGATTCACAATTGATTATGTTTCCTGCAGTAGCCAAGAATGGTCTCCCTCAAATCAAGGGCATGTCTTGTACCTACTGTGGCGTCTCCATGTCAAGAAGTAGGAAATCGACTAGGTAATTGAAGTACTTGACTCTAATTACCACATCCTCTACCAACCCAAGCGAGGTATTACGGTTCGGTTAGCTAATTGGAGAGTAACATCAGCGGGTTTTAGCTGTCCAATCCATAGTTTTTCAAATAGGGTAGTTGGGATTAGGTTGACTGAAGTGCTAAGATCCAGTACAGCCTACTTGAAATTTGTACCACCAATCTTGCAGGGGACTAGCAAGGTGCCTGGATCAAATTTCTTAGGAGGTAGACTGTTTTGGATTATGTCACTCACACTTTTAGATAGTACTACCTTCCCTTGTGATGGTTCTTCTACCTCTTTTTTGGATAAGTCAAGTGAGGTAGGATTGAGAGTGAGGATATCAAGTAATGGAATAGTGACTTGTGCATTCCTCAAAGGTCTCGTTACATCAAATTCTGACAGTCCACTAGTGTGGAGGTGGGATAAGATCTAGGATTGGGAAATGGATTGGCTATCTTTGGGGACGAGTTTTTGTTCTTTTCTCATGCCCACAACATTGATCATAGCACAATCACGATGTAGAGATGGAGGAGAGTGAATTGGATTTTGTTGTTGAACAGTAGGATAGGTTGTGGTGTGTTTCGGATCAGCTGAGGTGGATGACGGAAACAAGCAGGTATGAGTGGATGGGCTTGGTTGAGTGTAGCTTGTTTGACATTGGATTTAATTCACTATATGTTTTTGAGTCGACATGTTGTTTAGATTTGGCGGAGGCTAGGAGGGAAGTGTGCCAGGCTGGCGAGCATTTGCTAGCTGGGCCAGTTGATTATGAACCTCTGTGATTTCTTCCTTGTGTTGTTTTTGCATGTCAACCAATGTTGGAGAATCAGAGACATTTGGTCTTCCCTAGGTGGCCTGGATTGGAAATTTTGATTGGGCCTTGATTGAATAGGTTGATAAGTTCGTGGGTTTTGTGGTCAAGTTTGAAATTGAGGTCTCAGGTTTGGGTTATTTCCCGATCAAGTAAAGCTAGGGTGATTGTGCCATCCAGGGTAATAAGTGTTTGAGAATGGATCACATTGGATGGAGTGGAGACCCTCGCAGGTTTGAGGAACTCCAGAAAAATCAGAGTAAGAGGGTTCAGAGTTCCCCCAACTAGAGTAGGCTGGTCCTGAGTTTCCTCCAAGACCATTATCAGACAAGGGAGGATAGCCATCCATCCCCTGAGAATGGTAGATGTTGCGTACACCCTCCCTTCCTGAGGGAGGGTGCACATATGGGCTTTGTGGCGCAGCAGTGGGTCGGTGTAGCTATTGAGTTATGTCATCCACCTTCTTCTCAATGATTGAGACCTTATCCAATTGACTAGCTACCAACTCCAGATCAATGGATGTGGACAGGCCTTGGGTCTCGTGTACCCCCTGATTATTTTTCAATGCGCGGGTGGTCATCCGATCATATACACCCAATGACTCATTGTTCAGGGAGTTCTCGCACATGTTCTCAAGAATTCCCTAAATCGTCTCTTCATGCTGACCCATGATGCTGCCACCATAGGTTGCATTGACAAAGAGTTTGATATCGTCATAGAGCCCATGGTAAAAGACTAGACTTGTTCCCATTTTCGAACTCCATGATAGGGGCACTTGTGCATGAGATCCAGAAAACAATCCCATGCCTCATGTAGAGGTTCTCCTGCTCCTTGAGAGAAGTGCGTGATCTGATGCCGCATAGCATTCGTCCGACCAATGGGAAAGAATTTTTGTAGGAAAGTGGACTGAAGTTCTTCCCAAGTGGTGATCGGATGAGTGAGAGTCTAAAACCAATCAGTAACTTTATCCAAAAGAGAGAAGGAGAACATTCTCATGAGTAAGCCATCTCAATTCTGTATGTTTGGGTTGAAGGTCTGGGCCAGAAGCTTTAGATGCTTAATGTGCTGGAAGGGATCATTGGAGTTCAAGCCATGGAATTTTGGGATTGTACGAAGCATACTTGGCTTGAGCTCCACCTCAGGTCCCCCAGCAAGGATTTGTACTCGAGGCTCAATTTCCACCGCAGTGGGATTGTAGTGATCTCGCATTTGAGGACGCTACGGTGGGTTGATGTATGCATCGAATCGATCTCTGAGGTTATGGAATTGATGTTCAAGGTCAGGTTCTTCTTTGTGGTGTTCCATGGCTGTGGCTGGAGATACAGGCTCAAAAATGGAAGAGTCATAGGTGATGTCAATCTGATTAGGAAGTTACACAAGCAAGGGGGTCGAGGCTTGGCCTCGACGGGAGTGAAATGCTAATGGAGGCCTCAATGGTGGTCTCAAGGACCTCCTCCCGAACATACACTAGAGGATGAGACGAGAAACGGAAAATGTGATGGACCCAATCGAGACACCCAAATATTTTTGGATGACTATGGAGGTTCGAGGCGAATGATACCTCTTGATCAGAAAGTCGCTTACCTGAGAAGTAATTGGGTAGCCAGGAAGGGAGAGTCCCGCAAAGACCCCTACACTGTAGAGCATCCCCATGGGTTACAAGGTTTCCCCCACCCGACCTTCCTTGTCACCGCCGATCCAAATAGACCAGAATGAGCTTCTTGACCTCTTAAGTCTACCAAATTTTAAATCTGAATTAAGGTGCTTAGAATTCCACTTGAACTTTAGAGTTGATTTGTGCTTGGTGACCTAATTTGAAGATTGGTTGACCCACAAGGTGGTTCAACTTCACCTAACCTGTCCTTGTTATTAAGTCCCAATTTTAGGATTCAAGTGGATAATTAGAGCTTGATTTTAGGGTTTGCATGATTAGGTAAGTTCAATCAAGGGTTTAGGCAACACACAATGCGGGAAGGTAGATTCTTGTTATTTCAAGCACGTGTGTTTCTCAACCGTAAGATGAAAACCCTAATGTGGCTCTATTTGGTCCAATCAGTTTCTTCCAAATTAGGCACCTAGGGCTCAATCAAGAAGGTGAGTAGCTCTAAGTACCTTAAATGCCTAGTAGGTGCAGGAATCTTGGAGAGGGGTTTCTAAATAGATCAAGTTAGGCAACTTAAAAGTGATTAATTCTAAATAAGGAATGCAAGTTGGCTTAATTGATTTCCCTTTTTAGCTCTTTCCAGAAATAGGGGCTTTTGGAGATGGAGATGAGATTACCTACCCTTGGAGTGGTTGTTGTGCAGCTGATCTTTTCCTATGTATCTTGCACAGCCACAACAAATCGGATAAAGCAAGTTAGATTCAAATTAGAAATTGTAATCAGTGAAACCGAACTACATGTTACTCCCTGGTAACAGCACCAAAATGTTAATGGGTAAAATTGGAGTTTTAAAATCGTTTCGTTGTAGCAAGTCAAAATTGCTTGAAAACACTTAAATTTGTAACTCGAATTTCAAAAAGAGTATCCGAGGTCCAACACAGGGAGCAAAAATGGCAATTCAATTTCAAAGATCATAATTATAAGCACAAATATGAGTAGTTATAACAAAAATTTCATTCAAAAATGATATATATATGAGAGTCCATATCAGAGAGCGAAAGGAATGAGGTAAAATGGTGATTTAAATCACCAATTAACCCCTGAAATTAAGCTCACAATAGTCTCAAATAAATGAATAGTAAACTCAATCAGATATTCCACATCACTTAAGTAACCAATATAGCCACAGAAGCATAGAACTAGCAGATATCAGACGATAGAATCCAACCTCAGATGGCTTAAGTGAAGCCTGCTACATGCCTGCAAGAGGCTCAAGGGCCTCTTTCCTTCTTCCTTCAAGCCTCGAGAGAGAGACTCACAGCAGCGTCACAGCAAAGGCAAAGGCCTCCTCTGAAATTCTTCTAAGTGTTATAGAGTTAGAGAGTGAGGTAAAACCACTCCCCCCTCTCTCTCTTTCTTCTTCTCTTTCTCAGAAACCCAACCGTAGTCGGGTAAACAGGTGGGTATGCGGATCCAGGCAAGGGACCAGGGCTACCAGGTGTGAGTGATAGCCGAGGAGTGAGGAGAGCGTGAGGAGGTACCCGACCCCTTGTGTACTGAGAGAGGGGTCCAATGCAGGAAAACAATTTATGCTGCGTGAAGGACTCATCAGGCACCGATGTGGGACTAAAGTCCTTACTGTTCTCCTTGTGAAGCTGCTGCTAATGAAGCTCCTGATTATAGTCGAAGGAGAGGTCGACTCCTTCAATTGGAGACCTGGGCACACTCCTATAAGAAGACCACGTCACCTGGAGGTGTTGGCAATGAAGAACATGGCTAGAACACAGCATCCAAGGTCGAGGAAGATGACTTGTAGTGGCAGAGAGCCGACAAGCACCTGAAAAGGAGAAAAATGGCTTCTCGACCCTATCAAAATATCTCGGAAGCTTCACACGAGTGCGGCGAATGTGGTGGTGGCGGTGGCATGCTGTGAGAGTGCGTGTGTGAGCATGGCGAAGGTGGTCGGAGCATGTGAAGGTGTTCGGTAGAGGGCTAGGGCTAGCAATCCCCTCAATTTCTTAAGGGGTTTTGCTCGTGAGGGTTTGGCGATGGTGTACGGACTGGTGGTGTGTGGTTTAGTGAGGTGTAGTGGTTAGACGGGATCACCGGAGGTACGCCGGTGAGTTGGAAGATGACGGTGGAGCGGTCGGATTCATGGTCGAAGGCGAGGTTTGATGATGCTGGGTTGATCAGTTGAAGTAGAGGAGTCAAAGAGGGTATCTATTTGACGAGGAGGCGTCGGCTGTGATGAGTTGACACCGGAGAAGCTGAATACTCCTGAAGAGAGAACAGCGATAAAGAGGGGGTCAGAGAGCTCCTCGTCGATATTGCAAGGCGTGGAATGAAGAGGGGAGTTGGAACCGATTGCCTCTAGCATGTGGCAATCAGCTAAGTGAGAGGGGAAGGATGGTCACCAGAGCAAGCTTCGGAGCAGGCCGAAGAGAGAGAAAGGAAGAAGTTGTTGGCCTAAAAACTTGTTGAGGTAAGGCAGGCGAGGAGGGTCATATATAGGCCATCGAGAGAGCTTCCATGCTTGGAAACAAGCTTGAAAGCTCGGGAATCAGGGATTAGGATTTGCGGTTTCAAGGAGTTCGCACGAGCTCCACAAGGAGATTCGAAGTTTAGGATAAGGTTTAATTGTTTAAGGATGATCTCAAGATCATCCCTTCCAATTTTTGAAGGGATTGATCAAGAAATCAGGGAGGTGTCCCTGATTGAAGCTCGGCACTTTTGGGTTCACACCTGCCATGGAGGTAGGGACCCATTTGAATAAAATGAAGGGAAGTTAGGGGGCTTTTTGTAAGGATTTCGAAAGTTGGGGGTATGAATGAGAGAGAAAGAGTCAGACTGGACCAAAATGCAAACTAGGTCGAAATGATCTTTGATTGGGCCCAAATTTTGGTACAAACCTAATTTGGACCTAAATAATTTGATGGTGAAGTTGGATTTTGGTTTTGACGAATTTTGATTGGGTAATTTACGTAGAAACCCAAATTAGGGCAACTTTTGTCTAAGACTCTATTTTAGGTCAAAATAGGTTCATATGGTAAAGTCAAGGATACCAAACCATATAGAATATTTTTCTATGAATTTTAGAAGGTTTAGGTGAATTTTATCCTAACCAGAACCTCTATGAATTACGTAGGTCAAAAATTAGGGTTTCGGGTGTCCATTATTTCTCAAAATACGTGAAAACCTGTTTCTGTCTACACTAACCCTCTTGTTAGACAATAATGACCATTGGACATCTAATTAACCCCTAAAATTCCCCGTGGTTATTCTGTACTTATGAAATGCAGCTAAAATTGTAGAAATAACCTTATGTTCTTCTCTTTTTCTTAAAACAGAATAGTATGCACATATGACCCTATAATGGTTATGTATAAGCTTTTATCAACTTTATCAGACCAAATTGGCTTAGTTAGGACTCATGATGGTGTTTCGATCAATAGGCCTCTCTTGTGATTTTGTCTAGCTCATTGAGTTGGAGTTTCCTTTGTTGTCTAGCCTTATTCAAATCAAGAGTACACTTCCTAATAGCCCAATAAGCTTTATGTTCCAACTCAACTGGGAGATGATAAGATTTACCATAAATTAATCTATAAGGAGACATCCTAATCAGATTCTTGTAGGTGGTCTTATAAGCCCATAAAGCATTATCTAATCTCATGGACCAATCCTTTCTGTCAAGGCTGACAATCTATTGGAGTATGTTCTTAATCTCCCGATTTAAGACTTCTGCCTGCCCATTAGTCTGGGGATGATAAGGTGTAGCAATCTTATGCTGCACCACATATTTATTCAATAATGCTCAAAATTGGGCATTAGTAAAATGAGTCCCACCATCACTAATTATAGCTTGAGGCATCCCAAATCTCGAGAATATATTTTTCCTCACAAAGTCAATAACAATCTTATGGTCATTTGATCTAGTGGGAATTGCCTCAATCCATTTAGAAACATAATCCACAACAAGTAATATATACTAAAATCCATGTGATGCTATGAAAGGACCCATAAAATCTATACCCCATACTTCAAATATTTTAATAATCAGAATTGGTTGAAGGGGCATCATATCTCTTCTTATCATACTTCCTAAAGATTGACATCAAATGCAAGCTTTACAAAAATGACATGCATCTCTGAATAAAGTTGGCCAATAAAATCCACACTGCAACACTTTTGCAATGGTTTTCTTTCCCAAGAAATGTCCTCCATAGGCCATATTATGATAAAAGGTTAAGATACTTGAAAATTCATATCTAAGCATAGATCTCCTAATAATCTGATCTGCACAAAGCCTGAATAATAAGGGATCCTCCCAAAAATAATGTTTAGCTTCAAAGATAAACCTCAGTTTTTGTTGTTTAGCCCATTCATTGGGTATTTTTCCTATAGATAAGGAATTTGCCAAAGCAGCATACCAAGGAAGTCCTTTATGGCCTATGCTCAAGATTTGTTCATCTAGGAATTGATCTCTGACTGGAGGTGTAGGGCCAAGATTATCCAGATTGAGTGATGAAAGATGGTCAGCCACAACATTGAGAGAACTGGCCTTGTCTTTGATTTCAAGGTCAAATTCTTGTAAAAGTAAAATCCATCTAATTAACCTTGGTTTAGCATCTTTTTTCATCAACAAGTGCCGCAGAGTTGTATGATCAATATAAACAACCACGTGGGATCCAATAATGTAAGATCTAAACTTCTCAAGTCTGAAAACCATAGCTAGCAATTCTTTTTCTGTAGTCGTGTAATTTCTTTGAGCATCATCTAGAGTTTTGCTAGCATAATAAATTACCATGGGTTTTTTCTCAATCTTTTGTCCAAGGATGACACCAACAGCAAAATCCGATGCATCACACATTATCTCAAAAGGATGGGACCAATCAGGTGGTTGCAAGAGTCTGATAAGATCAAGTGCAATCAGCAGCAAAATCAGAGGTGTTATCCTTAGTCAAAAGATTTGTCAGGGGCTTAGAAATCTTCAAGAAATCCTTTATAAATCTTCTATAAAAGCCAACATGCCCCAAGAATGATCTAACTTGTCGAGCTGAGCTAGGAGGTGGTAGATTGGAGATCAAATCAACTTTAGCTCGGTCGACTTCCAAGCCTCTTTCAGACACAATATGTCCAAGCACAATCCCTTCTTGGACCATAAGATGGCTCTTTTCCCAACTCAAGACCAGATTTACATCTATACATCTCAAAATCTTTTCCAAGTAGCTTAGACACTGTAACGAACGCGTGCCCCAGGCGTCTTTTAAGACGTCTGGGAGGTGGCCCAGACGTCTGTGATCACATCCAGACGTTTGACCAGACGTCTGGGATCGTTTCCAGACGTCTGGAAATCCGTTAATTTCGACACGCGCGGGTCATCTCCGGATATTCGCTTATTCCCTCTGTCCCTGCGGCTGCAGACGCCTGCCGCATCCTCTCTCTCCTCCTCACGCGGCCTTAAAAGGCCACGCGCTCCCTCCCGTCGTCTCCACCGTCTCCTCCCTCTTCTCCTTCAGCCAATGAGCGTGAACGCGAGCGCGAGGGCGGCAGCGACGGCCGCAGTGAGCACGGAGGAGGTACGGCGTGCGAGAGCAGAGCTCTGCTGTGAGGGCGAGCTCGCCGGGGCTGCTAGGGCCGGCCGGCGGAGGGCGCGGGGGGCGCGGAGTGACGCGGAGGGGGGACTGCTGCGGTCTGACCAGCAGGCGCGCGAGGTGCGACGCGGGCGACGTCGCGAGCGAAGGTCGAGTGGCGCTCTGATTCTAGAAGAATTTCCATAATCAGACGTCTGGGTTGATAGCCAGACGGCGAGGTCGACGTCTAGAAGACCTTCCAAACGTCTGAAAGGTGAGTTTTTCCGTCTTCTTCTTCCTTCCTGTCGACTGACCGTACTGAGGGAGGGAGATGGGTGTGCGCAGGCTCGGTGATTCGCCATCCAACGCGAATCAGACGTCTGGCTGTTGTACCAGACGGCGGGAGCGACCTCCAGACGTCCGGGGTGACCATCGGACGTCTGGGAGATAGGCCAGACGTCCCCTCAGACTTCTGGACGTCTGGGAAACCACGCTGAACAGGTAATTCTCTGATCCACTTTTTAAGACATTTGGAAGAAGTTCCAGACGTCTGATTTTGCACAGTGTCGTCGTTTTTGACCCGTTTAGGGCCCGTTCGGGTTCTGTTTTCCGCGATTCGAGTTGCGTTCTTTTCAGAATTAATTCCTCTACCCGTCTACAGTAGCTATACACTGTTTTGAGACACTCCTTGTGTTTGATCCTTGTGATAGGACCTCCTTCAGTTGCAGTCTTGGGAGTCACGGAGGCACGCGGGATTCCCGATCATGCCCCCATTACTCCCGTTGTACCCGGTAGAGTGGCTTTAAGTTATTAATAAAATCTATTAAATTATGGAACCATAACTAGAACCTTGGACGTTGCATGAATCCTAGGAATGAGAAATATATGATAACTCCTAGGTGTTGCATGAATCCTAGGGCTGGAAAACTAGATTGTATCATAGATCCTAGGATATGGCATGAATCCTAGGATGGGAAAAACTAGTGGAATGTATAATACTACAGTCTTGGAAAATGGAAAGAGATATAAAGCCGCATGTAATTTGAATTAACAGCTGCCTGTTGTGAATAAATAACGTGGTTGAGAACATGGGTTGTAAGAATGTGAAACTGGAAAGTGAAACCTGGATGTTTGAGTAAAAAGGAAGGAACCCTACGGGGAAGTAGGAGTAGAACTCCTGGAAAGTGAATGGAATAGTATTGGGGAAGTGAGCTAGCCCTTGAGTACGAAGTACCAAGGAGAGCGACTGTCCCCCCTGTTTAGTGCAAAGCGGAGCCAGCCGCCCCAAGGACCCGGGGCTAGGACTGGCCACTCTGTACCGACTTGCTGGCCCTCGCGTACGTAGTACCGAGGAGAGCTACTAGTGTAGGGAGGTACTAGCTACCCCACGGGCCCCGGGGTTCTGCTAGCCTCCCACACCGACTTGTTAGGCCCGCTAGGGCAAACCAGGGTAGTCAGGCGAGGGTGAGCGGACTGTGGAGGGGTAAGGCCCCGATTTGGTTACTGTGGAGGGGTTGGACCCCTGTTACTGAGAGGGCTCTGCCCTGGACTGGTTCCGTACTGTGCTTTGGGCGCACCCGTTAATGGAAACGACTGACCGAATGTCAGTACGGGTTAGCTACCTATGCGTTTATCGTGCATGCCGTAGTCACCGTTACGTCTGTCAGTGACTTTGGGGTGGTTGACTGAGGGTAGGATCACCACGGGGGACTCTCCCGGCCAGGAGAGCACCACGTGCTACTTCTACTTTTTGGAAAAGACTGCAATCAAGATCGTTCCCACGAGGAACATTCGAGATCATGAAAAAGATCTGGGGAACAAATGAAATAGTGAGACAATTGAAAGATGTGAATAAAGAAAGTAATAGAACATAACAGCTACTGTACACTCTACTGTTGTCTTTAGTTTAGTTGCCACTCTACTCAGCGTTTTGCTGACGTGTTACACTCATTACCTTTTTCAGGACCAGGTGTTGAGCAGCCAGGGCCAGCGGCTGCAGAGGACGCTGGGCCGAGTAGGGTCCAGTAGAGTTACCACTGTCTTTTGTACCTCTTTATTTTCGTTATAGTGAGTAGTTCTTGTTTCCACTGTACTTTTCTTTACCTGCAGTTCATGTTATATGATAATTGTTGTTCTACTGTTGTGGTGGTATATACTGTAGTAGTTTCTTTCCTTACTGTTGTACTTTCTTACTGTTAGTTATATTCATGCTGAATGTGGTTTATTTTTACTGCTCTTTTGGTTACTTCCTCGTTGGGTGACTAGGTCTTGGGATTAGTCGAGTCGGTCCGGTTCTCGTGTCTCGTAGGGACTCGGGAATCGGGTCGTTACAAGATGGTATTAGAGCAAGGTCGTCCCGAGAAGTGAATCAACTGACTGGAAGATAACCAATTCACATGTTTATAGCTAGAGTAGCCACCACAACATATCTCTTGACATGAGCTCTTAGAAGTTTCGTTAGGTACCGTCTATTTTGACGTTTCCGTTTTGTTTCGCGTCTCCTTGCAGGAGATGCCTCATCGCGAGACTGGCGAGACTGACCGCGGGCGCGGCCGAGGGCGAGGTCGGCGAGGTGGACGTGCTGTTTTTGACGTCTCGGTGGACCAGCCACCACTCCCGGGCATCCAGGCCCAGGACCTCGCCAGACTGATACGAGATATTGTACGAGAGGAGCTCCACCCACCGCCCCGAGCACCTCCTCCTAGGGCTGCAGAGGGGGAGTCCTCTGTGGGACCACGCGACGGACACGGCGCTGGACACGAGGGAAGGGATGGGTCGTTGCTGCCCCCACCTTCCTCCGACACTTCTGTACACGAGGCACCTTCGCCTGGAGGTGCACCAGCACCTCCCCTACAGCGCCATTTCGAGCTTTTTGGACAGTTCCGGAAGCTGAAGCCCCCCTCCTTCGAGGGGGATGAGGACCCGACCGAGGCAGAGGACTGGCTTGAGCAGCTGGAGAAGATCTTCGACACCCTTCACCCCCCGGTGGAGTGCCGCGTGGCCCTTGCCACGTACCAGCTGGAGAGTGCGGTACACCGGTGGTGGAGGGCGGTCCGGGGACAGGAGAGGGACGAGCCGACGTGGGACCAGTTCGTCACCCTCTTCTGCGAGCAGTACTTTGCCCAGACGTGGCAGGACCAGAGGAGGTGGGAGTTCCACACTCTCCGCCAAGGGACGATGACTGTGAGCGCGTACCGCACGCATTTCTTGGAGCTGTCCCGCTTTGCAGCGACAGTGGTAGCCACTGAGGAGGAGCGCCTTTGGAGGTTCACCGAGGGACTCCGGCCTGCGATCCGGGGGTATGTCAAACCCCTGAAGCTGCCTACGTTTTCGAGGGTGGTAGAGGCAGCTATGACTTACGAGGAGACCAACCCGTCCGCGCGAGACACCGACGGCGGGCGGAAGAGGCCCTTTCAGCCAGACTTCTCACAGGGCCGGCGAGAACGGAGACACGTGGCATCCGCAGGAGAGCCGTCACGTTGTGCAGGGCCATCAGTGGCCTTTGGGGGCCCTCGACAGGGGCCAGTCGCCAGCACTGGACCCCCGCCTAGTCGACAGCAGGGACCCACTGAGGGCGGGAGTCGGGTTCCCCTCTGCTACCAGTGTGGCCAGCCGGGCCACGTCAGGAGGGACTGCCCATCTAGGGCAGGAGGTCAGCAGATACTCCCCGCACAGAGCACTGGAGGGCGCGCAGGAGGCCGCGGTTCCCAGGCGCGAGGAGGAGAACAGCAGTCGCGAGGAGGGTACCGGCCAGCACCTACTAGTCTGACGTAGAGTGTGGCTGCTTCGTCCGCACCTAGAGCTGAGGGGTGTATCAACGCCCAAACACACAGCGACGCCAGAGCTTCGGGATCGGTGGTAGCAAGTATGGTTTCAGTTTCTGGCAGACTCGTTTGTACGCTTTTCGATTCCGGCGCTACGCACTCGTTTGTCGCAGCCAGTTTCGCAGTTAGTTTGGACCAGGATTATACACTGTTAGAGAATCCATTCGTAATCAGAGGTCCGAGTGGTCAGCTGTTTGTAGCTGAGGAGGTGTACACGGATTGCGAGGTCAGCGTCGGAGGACATAGCCTGCCAGCTGACCTGATTATGATCCAGATGGAGGACTTTGGAGTGATTCTGGGGATGGATTGGCTGTCCTCTTACCACGCCTTGGTGGATTGTTTTGAGAGGAAGATTGTCTTCTCCATTCCGGAGTTGCCTTCTTTCGAGTTTCACGGACAGCTAGTGGATGGAGGTTTCAGGTGCATTTCGGCACTTCGGGCCGCGAGACTTTTGAGCCAGGGGTGTGAGGGCTTCCTAGCTTGTGTGGTGGCAGAGCCCAGCCCTGTGGCAGACTTCCAGAGCATCCCGGTGGTCAGAGAGTACCCTGACGTGTTTCCAGACGAGTTACCAGGACTACCGCCCGAGCGTGAGATCGAGTTTGAGATCTCACTAGTACCAGGGACCAGCCCCATCTCCACCGCGCCATACAGGATGGCACCGCTTGAGCTGCGAGAGCTCAAGTCTCAGTTGCAGGACCTTTTGGAGAAAGGTTTCGTGAGGCCCAGTGCGTCTCCCTGGGGAGCCCCGGTACTGTTTGTGAAGAAGAAGGATGGGACCCTACGTCTTTGTGTGGACTACCGACAGCTGAATAGGGTCACCATCAAGAACAGATATCCGCTGCCGAGGATCGACGATTTGTTTGACCAGTTGCGGGGTGCCACGGTGTTTTCCAAGATAGACTTGAGGTCTGGATACCACCAGTTGAGGATCAGGGAGACCGACGTCTCCAAGACAGCTTTCCGCACCCGGTACGGACACTACGAGTTTTTGGTCATGCCATTTGGGCTGACCAATGCCCCCGCTGCTTTCATGGACCTGATGAACCGGGTGTTTAGACCGTACTTGGACTAATTCGTGGTGGTTTTCATAGATGATGTACTCATCTTTTCTAGAGATCGGACGCAGCACGGACAGCACTTGCAGATGGTTTTGGACACTCTAAGGCGACGTAGGTTGTACGCCAAATACAGCAAGTGCGAGTTCTAGTTGAGGGAGGTGACCTTCCTAGGTCATGTGATCTCTGGAGACGGCCTGGCGGTGGACCCAGCCAAGGTCGAGGCAGTGCTCAAGTGGGAGAGACCGCATTCAGTCACTGAGATCCGCAGTTTCCTGGGACTAGCTGGCTACTACAGACGGTTCATCAAAGGATTTTCGTAGATTGCGCGTCCTATGACACAGTTGACCCGGAAGGACGTGCCTTTCGTTTGGACAGATGCCTGTGAGGCGTGTTTTCTGGAGCTGAAGGAGAGGTTGACCTCGGCTCCCGTGCTCACCATCCCTGACAGTTGTGTACACGGATGCCTCCTTGCAGGGGTTAGGAGGTGTGCTCATGCAGAGGGGTCACGTTGTCGCTTACGCTTCACGGCAACTGAAGCCCCATGAGCATACCTACCCTACCCACGACCTAGAGTTGGCAGCTGTTGTCTTCGCGCTGAAGACCTGGAGGCACTACTTGTACGGTGAGACCTTCGAGATTTTTACAGATCACAAGAGCCTCAGATACCTTTTTGACCAGAAGGAGCTCAACATGAGACAGAGATGTTGGTTGGAGCTCCTGAAGGACTACGACTGCAGCATCTCCTACCACCCGGGAAAGGCCAATGTGGTGGCTGACGCCTTGAGCCGTAAGGCGCCCGCACGCTTGGCCAGTCTACAGTTACATAGTTGGAGCCTTTTGGAGGAGGGGGGCAGTTGGCGACCTCTAGAGTTACGAGGGTACTGTGGGGCAGTGACGGTGACACGGCAGACTAGGCCAGAGCTGATGGACCGCATCATCACAGGACAGATGGTCGATCCGTACTTGCAATCTTTGCGTGACAGAGTACTGTCAGGAGATCCAGGTGACTTCTCTTTCACAGACCAGGTGCTATGTTTGAGGGGACGGTTGTGCGTTCCCAGAGACGAGGAGCTGTTGAGAGAGCTCCTGACTGAGGCACACGGTTCCAGATTCACCATACATCCCGGAAACACGAAAATGTACCACGACTTGAGACGCGAGTTTTGGTGGAGAGGGATGAAGCGGGATGTGGGTGAGTTCATGCAACAGTGCTTAGTGTGCCAGCAGGTGAAAGCCGAGCATCAGAGGCCTGCAGGGCCGTTTCAGCCGCTTCCAGTGCCAGAGTGGAAGTGGGAGAGCATCACCATGGACTTGGTGGTGGGCTTACCTGTTACCCAGCGGGGACACGACGTAGTCTGGGTAATAGTGGATAGACTGATGAAGACGGCACGATTCTTGCCGATCCGAGTCACTTTGGGACCAGCACAGTTGGCAGAGAGGTATATCCGTGATGTGGTACGACTACACGGAGTTCCGCGGGAGATCGTATCCGACCGAGATACCCGCTTTACGTCCCATTTTTGGGCTGAGTTTCAGCAGGCCTTGGGGACGAGGTTGAGGTTTGGTACGGCTTACCACCCCCAGACGGATGGACAATCTGAGCGCACGATACAGACACTTGAGGACCTTTTACGTGCCTGTGTACTGGACTGGAGGGGCTCTTGGGAGGGGCACCTGCCCCTGGCAGAGTTTGCATACAACAACAGTTATCACTCGAGCATCGGCATGGCTCCCTACAAGGCTCTCTACGGACGGAGGTGTACGGCACCCTTGAGTTGGGTTGAGGTGGGGACCAAGTGGGAGGTTGGCCCCAAGTTGATCCGGCAGAGTCAGGAGGTAGTTGAGCAGATCCACAGACGACTCCGCACTGTCAGGAGCAGACAGAAGAGCTACACGGGTCGGAGACACAGAGAGGTGCAGTTTGAGGTTGGGGACCACGTCTTCCTTCGTGTTTGGCCCATGAAGGGCTTACAGCGGTTTGGGGTGAGAGGGAAGCTCGCGCAGAGGTTCGTGGGGCCCTTTGAGGTCCTGGAGCAGGTTGGACCCGTTGCTTACAGACTTGCCCTTCCCCCGCAGCTTTCTGGTGTGCACGACGTATTCCACGTGTCCAACCTCAGGAAGTACGTAGCCGATTCCAGTCACGTACTGAGTCACGAGAGCGTCGAGGTGAGTGACGACCTGACCTACCCCGAGCGGCCAGTGCAGATTCCAGACCGAGCCGTCCGCAGTTTGAGACGAAAGCAAGTACCCCTGGTAAAGGTTTTGTGGAGGAGCCAGCGGTACGAGGAGGCTACCTGGGAGACTGAGGCGGCAATGCGGGAGCGGTACCCGGAGCTTTTCGCGGGTACGTCTTTCCAGACCGGCTTCGGTCCTCTTTGAGTTTGTTATGGTTATTTGGACGTCTTTTCCCGCACCCTAGTTGGCGCAAGTTTCGGGGACGAAACCTCCTTTAAGTTTTTTATATTGTAACGAACGCGTGCCCCAGACGTCTGGGAGGTGGCCCAGACGTCGGACCATACGTCTGTGATCACATCCAGACGTCTGACCAGACGTCTAGGATCGTTTCCAGACGTCTGGAAATCCGTTAATTTTGACACGCGCGGGTCGTCTGCGCGCCTGAGCACGCAGACCGGATATTCTCTTATTCCCTCTGTCCCTGCGGCTGCAGACGCCTGCCGCATCCTCTCTCTCCTCCTCCCTCCCGTCGTCTCCACCGTCTCCTCCCTCTTCTGCTTCAGCCAGTGAGCATGAGCGCGAGCGCAAGGGCGGCAGTGGCGGCCGCAGTGAGCGCGGAGGAGGTGCGGCATGCGAGAGCGGAGCTTTGCCATGAGGGCGAGCTCGCCGGGGCTGCTAGGGCCGACCGGCAGAGGGCGCGGGGGGCGCGGAGTGACTCGGAGGGGGGACTGCTGCGGTCTGAGCAGCAGGCGCGCGAGGTGCGACGCGGGCGTCGTCGCGAGCGGAGGTCGAGTGGCGCTCTGATTCTGGAAGAATTTCCAGAATCAGACGTCTGGGTTGATAGCCAGACGGCGAGGTCGACGTCTGGAAGACCTTTCAGACGTCTGAAAGGTGAGTTTTTCCGTCTTCTTCTTCCTTCCTGTCGACTGACCGTACTGAGGGAGGGAGATGGGTGTGCGCAGGCTCGGTGATTTGCCATCCAACGCGAATCAGACGTCTGGCTGTTGTACCAGACGGCGGGAGCGACCTCCAGACATATGGGGTGACCATCGGACGTCTAGGAGATAGGCCAGACGTCCCCTCAGACTTCTGGACGTCTGGGAAACCACGCTGAACAGGTAATTCTCTGATCCACTTTTTAAGACGTCTGGAAGAAGTTCCAGACGTCTGATTTTGCACAGTGTCGTCGTTTTCGACCCGTTTAGGGCCCATGATAAACGCCAGTTTATCATCATTCTTATGTAGTAAAACAAACCTAGCTCTTAGGATTTTACTCCGCAAACGGGTTTTTGGGCTGCATTTAGGCATAAATTAGGATAGGCATGCATTGCATTTTTTTATTGTCGTTTTAATGAGTTGTTGTGAGTGTTAGGGATGTACAGATGCACAGATCCCTAAAACCCTAGCACTCAAGAAGGCAAATGGTGAAGGAGAAGCCCAGACTAGCTGGAACTCAGCCTAATCCAGCTCACCTCAGCTTGATCCAGCTCACCGCAGCTGGAACCTAGCTTACTTGAACTAGGGTTAGCTCATCCCAACTCCATTCAGCTAATCTCAGCTGGATGGCAGCTCAAGAGAGTTCATCTTAGCTCAGATCCAGCTACATTCAGCTCCACTCAACTCCAGCCAGCTGAAGAAGAATTCATCTCAGCTCAGGAAGCTCAAGTCCAGCTCCCGGGGACTCAGCTTAGCTCAACTCAGTTGAGCTAAGCTACCTTAGCTGCCTCAACCAGCTTGATTCTCCCCGGGAGCACCAGACCTAGCTCACCTCAGCTCATTTTGGTAGAAGCTAGCTCACTTTAGCTTGGCTTAGTAGCTAGCAAAGAACTAGCAAGCTAAGCCAGCTAGAGTAGCCCCATGCCAGCCTCTTCAGTAGCAGCCAGCTCCAGCTCCAGCTCCATACTCTCCTCCTCAGCTCCTTCCTCCAAACCCTAGCTCCAACACCTTCTCCTCCACTCCACCTTTAGCTAAGCTAGCTTAGCTTATCTTAGCTTAGCTTAGCATAGCTAACAACCAGCTCCTTGGCCATTCATTACCTCCAAAATCAACCCTAGCTAGCTCCACCAACTCAAGCCTACCTAAGCTAGCTACTCTACTCAAGTTGGCGCCACCTCCTAGCCATCCCTTCACCCCATTATCTCCACCAAAAGACACTTCAAGTTGGCGCCAAAAACCACCCCTAACCACCTCTATATTGGCGCCACTTTCAGCCCCTTAAATCCACCCTACACCTACCCACATAAGCCATCCTAGCCATCCACATACCCCCCCTTCTAGAACCTTAAGGTGGCGCCACCTAATGACCTTCTAGAATGCCCATTTTGGCGCCAACACCAAAGGGTGTCAACACCCATAACTACCCCTTGGTGCCCTTTAAGGTGGCGCCAACTCTCCTTGGCCATGGGATCTCCAACCACCTCCATCAACTCATCTTGGCCATCCATTTCAAAGGTCACCATAGCCCCCCTCCTATTCTATAAAAAGCCACCACCTACCACCATTTTTGGGCATCCTCCTTTAGTGTATTTTCTACCTACATCCACCTATACCTACGCCCAAGGAGAAGGAGTAGAGAAGGAGATTAAAGGGGCACACCACCAGCCCTTTTGGTGCCTTCTTCTCCCCACTCTCTTCAACTTGGGCCACGCCAAGGAGGACTCTTCCACTTCAAGGAGGACGGCCAGGCAAGGGAGAAGGACTTTGGGTGGACGTCCACCCTTGGAGAGAAACTTAGGGCACGCCCCCTTAGGGCTTGCCTTGGAGGTCATCACCTTGGCGGAGTTCTGCAAGGAAGGAGTTGAAGGATTCTTTTCAAGCTTGGGAGCCACCAACCTTGGAGCAAGAAGCCCTCTTCTTCACCATCTATTTAGAGGATTTGTGTTTTCTTTTACTTCAATTATCAAGTAGTAGAAGCATTCCTCTACTAGGCATTTTTGTTAAACACTTTATCACTTATCTAGTTGCCTTTTTCGCATATCTTGTTTGCATTTCTTTTTGCTTATTTTCAGCATTCTTCACTTCCTCTCCCTAATTATTCTAGGTCTCCACTTGCCTAGAGTGAGCTTAGGGAGAGGCTCTACTTGCTACTTTAGAGTTGTTTACTTAATTGGAAGTGTAAACACTTTTCCCGCCATCAGTTCGCATGTTGCCTTAGTTCAAAAATAAAGAAAAATGGTATATTGAAAATTACCAAAAAGAAAGTTGAGATATATTCCAAGCAAGAGAATCAATTTTGCAACCATATTGCCTCCTTGGACGACCCTAGATACTCCCCTATCTAGGAATATAAATTTAAGAGTTGATCGATTTTGCGCGTTACAACGACGTATTTAACAAACCGCGTATTATCGCTATCAGCCCGGTCAGGTTCCGTTTTCCGCAATTCGAGTTGCGTTCTTTTCAGAATTAATTCCTCTACCCGTCTACAGTAGCTATACACTATTTTGAGACACTCCTTGTGTTTGATCCTTGTGATAGGACCTCCTTCAGTTGCAGTCTTGGGAGTCGCGGAGGCACGCGGGATTCCCGATCACACCCCCATTACTCCTGTTGTACCTGGTAGAGTGGTTTTAAGTTATTAATAAAATCTGTTAAATTATGGAACCATAACTAGAACCTAGGATGTTGCATGAATCCTAGGAATGAGAAATATATGATAGCTCCTAGGTGTTGCATGAATCCTAGGGCTGGAAAACTAGATTGTATCATAGATCCTAGGATATGGCATGAATCCTAGGATGGGAAAAACTAGTGGAATGTATAATACTACAGTCTTGGAAAATGGAAAGAGATATAAAGCTGCCTGTAATTTGAATTAACAGCTGCCTGTTGTGAATAAATAACGTGGTTGAGAACATGGGATGTAAGAATGTGAAACTGGAATGTGAAGCCTGGATGTTTGAGTAAAAAGGATGGAACCCTACGGGGAAGTAGGAGTAGAACTCCTGGAAAGTGAATGGAATAGTATTGGGGAAGTGAGCTGGCCCTTGAGTACGGAGTACCAAGGAGAGCGACTGTCCCCCCTGTTTAGTGCAGAGCGGAGCCAGCCGCCCCAGGGACCCGGGTTAAGACTAGCCACTCTGTACCGACTTGCTAGCCCTCGCGTACGTAGTACCGAGGAGAGCTACTAGTGTAGGGAGGTACTAGCCACCTCACGGGCCCTGGGGTTCTGCTAGCCTCCCACACCGACTTGTTAGGCCCGCTAGGGCAAACCAGGGTAGTCAGGTGAGGGTGCGCGGACTGTGGAGGGGCAAGGCCCCGGTTTGGTTACTGTGGAGGGGTTGGACCCCTGTTACTGAGAGGGCTCTGCCCTGGACTGGTTCCGTGCTGTGCTTTGGGCGCACCCGTTAACGGAAACGACTGACCGCGTGCCAGTACGGGTTAGCTACCTGTGCGTTTATCGCGCGTGCCGTAGTCACCGTTACGTCTGTCAGTGACCTTGGGGTGGTTGACTGAGGGTAGGATCACCACGGGGGACTCTCCCGGCCAGGAGAGCACCACGTGCTACTTCTACTTTTTGGAAAAGACTGCAATCAAGATCGTTCCCACGAGGAACATTCGAGATCAAGAAAAAGATCTGGGGAACAAATGAAATAGTGAGACAATTGAAAGATGTGAATAAAGAAAGTAATAGAACATAACAGCTACTGTACACTCTACTGTTGTCTTTAGTTTAGTTGCCACTCTACTCAGCGTTTTGCTGACGTGTTACACTCGTTACCTTTTTCAGGACCAGGTGTTGAGTAGCCAGGGCCAGCGGCTGCAGAGGACGCTGGGCCGAGTAGGGTCCAGTAGAGTTACCACTGTCTTTTGTACCTCTTTGTTTCCGTTATAGTGAGTAGTTCTTGTTTCCGCTGTACTTTTCTTTACCTGCAGTTCATGTTATATGATAAATGTTGTTCTACTGTTGTGGTGGTATATACTGTAGTAGTTTCTTTCCTTACTGCTGTACTTTCTTACTGTTAGTTATATTCATGCTAAATGTGATTTATTTTTACTGCTCTTTTGGTTACTTCCTCGTTGGACGACTAGGTCTTGGGATTAGTCGAGTCGGTCCGGTTCTCGCGTCTCGTAGGGACTCGGGAACCGGGTTGTTACAGACACTCATCAAAGGAATCTCCAAAAATTGAAAAATCATCCATCAAGATGTCCAAGTAATCATCGATCCTGATCAAAAAGATCTCCATCATGCACCTTTGAAAGTCACAGGTGCATTGCATAATTCAAAGGCATTCTATGGAAAGAAAAGGTTGCGTAGGGACATGTAAAAGTCATTTTTTCTTGATCTTCTAGACTAATTGCAACCTGGTTATATCCAGAATATCATCTAAGAAACAGAAAATTTTCCTTCCCACCAATTTCTCCAAGATCTGATTAAAAAAAGGTAGTGGGAAGTGATCCTTTTTAGTGGCAAAATATAGTCATCTATAATCAATGAAAACCTGCCACGCAGTTGTAGAGCGAGTTGGGATGGATTCACTCTTGTCATTAGTCACCACAGTTAGCCCTACTTTCTTAGGTACGACTTGAATTGGGCTTACCCAAGGACTGTCAGAAATGGGGTAAATAACACCCACATCAAGCCACTTATTTATTTCTTTTTTTACGACCTCCCGCATATTCATGCTAAGTCTCCTCTGTAATTCACGAGAAGGTCGAACATCTTCTTCCAAGTATATCTTGTGGGTGCAGTAAGCAGGACTAATACCCTTCAAATAAAAAATGGTCCATCCAATAGCTTGCTTATTTTCACTTAGGACCTTAGTCAATTTAAGCTCTTGATCCCTGGTCAGATGGGAGTTAATAATCACAAGGAGGGTCTGATTAGGTCCTAAGAAGACATATTGTATACTACTTGGGAGGGGCTTTAATTCCAATTCAGGTGAGACCATGACTGAGGGTAGCTAAGTAGGTGAAGATGATGTAGGTAGCCTCTCCACAAAAGGATCAATTCTGAGTCTTGAGTCAGGTGATGGATTCAAATACTTGAAAACTTCCTTGCACTTAGGTTCCAAATTAGTTTCTTTTCTTGGTTGAGTCAAACATGCTAGCAAAGGATCCTCAATAAGATTAATAGCCATCTTTCCTCAATATCATCATCTTCTAAGTCCTCAATAGCTCCTCAATCATCAAAGTTTTTCATTGCCTTAAAATCATGTAATTTCATTTTTTATCTCCAAACACAATTTCCATGTTTCCAGATTCACAATCAATGTTTCCTTTAGCAGTAGTAAGGAAGGGTCTGCCCAGGATGATCAGGGTATTGCAGAGTCGTTCAAGCACCTCCATGTCAAGGACTAGAAAATCAATAGGGAAGTAAAAATCCTTGACACAAACAATCACATCCTCCAGAATCCCGCCCGACTTGGTGATAGTCTAGTCCGTTAGCTGAAGTGTCACATTAGTGGGCTTCAAGTCACCTATACCGATTTTCTCATATAATACAGTCGGGATTAGATTAATGGAGGCACCCAGATCCATTAGAGCTTTATCCAAAGTAATATCCCCAATCAAACAAGAAATCAAAGGGGCTTTTGGATCCTTCTTCTTAGAGGGAAGGTAATTTAAGATGATTGAGCTAGCTTCTTCTGCCAAGATAACCTTCCTAGGAATATTAGATTTTGACCTATGCTCTATAGTAGTCAATTCTTTCAAAAATTTAGTGCAGGCTGGGATATGTTCAATGACTTCCAAGAGTGGGACATTAATCTATACTTGTTTAACACATCCAACCAAGTCTCAGTAGTAGATTCATGCTTCTTCTTCCTAGGCCTATTTAAGGCCTTAGGAAAAGGGATTTTGATCTTTGGGTCCTCAAAATCATGAGCCTGATCCTCCTCCACAACAAGCCCCTTTCCCAAGTTAGGTGTACCAGGATCCATATAGAGTAGAGTTGGAGTCATAATAGGATCATGGGTAGTCTTTCCACTTCTCAGAGTGATCGAACTGGCTGAAGCAGATGGATACTGATTTGGATCTTGGGAAGAGCCAGTCATAGAGTACAAATCCGATTGAGGAACCTGATTATAAATAGTTCCTGGATTAAGAGGAAGATTAAAACCAGGTGGAGTCATAGGAGCTTGCTAAATCAAATAAGCTTGATTTTGATTAACCCCTTGAGGGAAATTTCCTCTAATTGGTGCATTTCTATGGTTTGGAAGGGGTTGTGAGAGTAGGGTACCAATAGGCCTATCATTAGGCTTAGGCCCTATCTGGTTCTTTAGATCCCTAATGGACTCGGTCAACTCTTGCATAGCTTGCAACATGGAAGTATTTGTGTCCATCAGTTGTTGGTTCTGATTCAATATAGCCAATTCAGTTTGGCTAGGTTGGTTAGGGGGCAAGGGTTAATAATTATGGCCCTAGCTATAAGTTTTAGGTAAGGTAGGGTTCATCTGATAGGGTCTAGGCTATGTAATTTGTTGGTTTACTTGCCCCTGGCTTTTCCAAGAGAAATTCGTGTGGCTTCTCCAACCATGATTATAGGTGTTGGAGAAAGGATTGTTTCTACCGTTCCCTTGGATAGCTGACACATCCTCATATCCAGATGATGATGACGATAGGAGTGTGGAGTCAGGATAGCAGGGATAAAGGTCCCTGCTTGGGTCCCATGTAAAGGGCCCAGGGTCAGTTGGCTCGTATCTTGAGCCATGTGCAGCTTTTTCACAAACTCCCTCCCTGAGGGAGCTTGGATAGTGGGTGATGGGAGTGTTGGTTCCTTCCTATTGTGTCTCATCAGTTCATCCAATTTTTTAGATACAACCTCAACTTTGTTCAGCTTTTCACAAATCAAGTTCATATCTACATTGCTGGAGCTCTCCTGGACCTCATTAATTCCACCTCTAGGTTGCATGGATCTTCCATAAGTTTCCATGGAGGCATTGTTCATGGAATTCTCACTTATATTCTCAAATAAATAAAAAGCACTATTTTCATCTTTTCTCATAAAGTTGCCTCCACTGGCAGCATCCACAAGGCTTCTCATATGATCATGAAGCTCATGATAAAAGATTTACATTAGTTGTCATCTAGGAACCTCATGATGCGGGCATTTTCTAATTAAATCCATGAACCTCTCCCAAGCTTCATGCAATGGTTCTTTAGGGTATTGGGAGAAGGTGGTGATAGCTCTTCTAAGTGCATTGGTTTTCCCATTTGGGAAAAATTTTTTCAAGAAAGCGCTTCTTAGCTCCCCCATGTGTTAACAGGCCTTCCTATAGACCTAAACCAAGGGCTAACTTTCTCTTTTTGGGAAAAAGGGAAGAGTATCATTTTAAGCACATCATCATGTAGATTGGGAATTCTAATTGTCTCACTAATGGCTACAAACTCTTCTAAGAATTGGAAGGGGTTTTCATTATTATTGCCTTTAAATGAGGTAGGAGTTGTATAGTGGAGTGCTTAATCTCAAATTGAACCTCTACAAGTGGGACCATAACATAAGGTTGGTGTTGATACTAGGCAGGGTTGTAAAAATCCCTCAAAGGTCTAGCCTGCGAATGTTGTATCTATAAAATCTCAAGCATCTCCTGCAGTTGGGTCTGATGATCTTGTTGAAACTGATTCAGTTGGAGTTGAAGGTCTTGGATCTGAGTCGAAGGATCCATCTGATTCGGTTGTGGATTCAGGTTGGCTGGGTTAGCCATCAAATCAAGATCAGAGTCTGAGTCAAATGTAGAACTGAATTCACCAATAATCAGTCTCCTCCTTGGTTCTCTTTGCAAAGGTGGCACCAAGTGTGGATTTTGTGATCTAGTTTCATGCATACACTTAGAAGAATGGTATAGATGTGAAGAGAACAAGAGAGAGAAGTGTGTGCACAATGTAAGCAATCAAATTCTAACCCTAAAGGATTGCACCTATTGGACCTAGTCCAAATTTCACTAACCCTAGCTAAATGACCTAACTCTTGAATTACTTGGCTAGGCAGAAGGGTGGGACTCGCTAGGACACCCTGCATGGTGGGACACCACTAGAGGTTAATGTGGTTACCGCACCGATTTTTCTTATCACCAGTTGGTCCAAATAGATAAGGCCTCAGATACAATCAACTAGGTATAGCTCTAGTTTGGAAAATAAAATCCAACCTAGTTGGTGCGTCTATCAAGTTAATTAGGGCTTAGAATTTAAAGTGCATGGGATTAGATGATGGACATGAGGGGGGTGGTTGCCCACTTAGATTAATTGAGTTGTGTGTGCGTGCCAAACAAGGGTTCAAAATACAAGCTTAATTGATGTGGTTTCTTTTAAAGTTTAAGTGCTTGTATTAGTGAATTTTTGGGTTCACTTGGTTAAATAGATTCAAACAATGGTTCTAATGAGGCACACAAGTGGTGTTTCAAGTCTCAATTGTTTGATAAATTTCCTTTTAAGTATGGAGATGCAAGTGTGCTCTACCTTAATGTGAAACCCTAAGAGTAGATAGTGCTATATGATCCGATTTAGCCCAAAGAATCAAACGTGGTGCGACCCAATCAGAAAAATCAATGGTCCTATTGTACCACCAACTAAGGCACCCATAAATTTTTTTTTCAGATTTTTTTAAAGCACGTTATGCAATTTTTCCATATTTAAAGTATATTGGGGGTTTTGTGGTCTATTTTGACCCCCAATTAGTGATCAAATATTCCGTGTAATCCAACAACACTAAATATTTTTGTCAGATTTTTTGGCGATTCTATATTATCACAGAAATCTAACGCAACAAATTTCAGATAAATCAAAGTTATATAAAAATTCTTGTTATTTTTTGAAGTGCAAAAAATTAGGAAAATAATAGACTTGATAGCAGTTCAGTTCACGAATTTTAAAAAATTTTATGCAGATCATAATTGCGCGAAATTTGGATATGTTGTTTCTGACTTCAATACCTATGTCCAATAGAAATTTTAGAATTTTTGGATGAGTAAAATTTCAGGAATTGAATTTTGAAAATCAAAGTTTATTGTAGCCCGAAAATGTAGAAGGTGGTTTTATTGGTTTTCAAAAGATAATACCTACCAACAAGAGCTTTTTTTTATTTTTTTATGCAAACAAATCAAGAAAATGACTAACCTAAGGATCAAGATAGACACCTAATCTAGTTGGATAATTTTTTTTTTTTTGAAACAATACAAAATGCAATTACTCCTGAGAGTCACAAATCTCCCTAAGTCTAAGATGTAGATGACCTACCTGGAGATCTTCACCTGCACTTTTTATTCTCGTCACTTCGTGATTCATTCTTGTGCGACTACGCGATCCTACACACAAAACAACAAAAATAGAAGAACAAGTTCGATCTCATAAATGCAAATCTAGATGAAGCTATTGAAAGTGAAATAATCGTGTTGCCTCCCTGACAACGGTGCCAAAAAGTGTTTTGTATGCAGAATAGGTATGCAAAAAAAATATGTTCATCGTAGTAGATGTGCGTAGAAACTCCTGAATTTGTAAGTGAAATCGAACTCGTAAAGATTTTTGAATAAAAATATAAGAGTTCAAGTTGTTCGCAAGGAGACAAATAGATCATAATCGCTTTCCTAATTAGAACTAGAATTAAGTATCAAGTAGGATGATTATTAGAGCTCATACTAAATCTAATAGCATACAACTACTAGAACTATAATATACTACTACTAGAAAGCATGCAACTTGAAGATAAGTAGAAAAATAACTAGAAATTTATTGAATAAGATAAGAGTTTAGCACAGATAGAAATAGTATTGCAACTGGAGGAATGCTTGGAAAATTATAACTAGAACTAGATTACTACAACTAGAACTAGACTAGAGAAATGCAGAAATTAAGAGCTTCGAAGGTGAAGTTTGGAGCAGCAACATAGGTGCGGATGCAAAGGTGCACCTGCCAGAATCACCAAAGATGGTGTGGAGTAGCACTAATAGTAGATACTATGTGGAGGTAGGAAATTCTAAGTATGAGATATGGTTCCCAAAGGGGTGGCTAGGTGTATTTATAGGAAATAGGGATGCTTCCTATTGGTTGGTTTAGATTACCTAGGATCACTAAGTTGTAGGGTTAGGATTTAATAGGTTAAGAATCAATATATAGGATTAAATGATAGAGATATTATGAATTAAATAACTAAATGGAGGAGAATACATAGGTTGGGGGATGTACCTGAATGAGAGTTTTTTATTTTATTTTATATTATTTTATTTTATTTTGGTTGGGAGAATAAATAAGTGGTGGAGAGATTGGATGGGATATGTTGCATGGATTTTGTGGTTACGTAGGGGATAGGTGTGGGGAGTTAGATGGAGATAAATTGGAGTTGACGTTGGGAAAGTTGGTGGAAGGTTACGTAGGTGCCGTGATAATGTCGGGTAGACGTTGGGATTTTGCATGGGATAGAGGGTTATGTGGGACTTAGTTTCAGATTGAGTGACGTGGGTTTGGGTATTCGGTTGAAGTGGGGAGAATGGGATTTAATTTGTTGGGGGAAAAAGATAGGTGTTGTGTTGCGATTGAGGGAATAGGAGTACGTAGGATGTTGTTGGGATGTGGGTAGGGAAAATAGGATACGTAGACGTGGGTTTTAAGGAAAATATTTGGGTAGAGTTTTTCTTGCAAATTAAAGCCAAGAAGATTGGGGGCATTGGATAAATAGGTTTAGGTTAGGAATTTGGTAAAGGAAAGTTGGGCTCTTAAATAGGCTGGGGCTAAGGTCTAATTGGGTCTCTAAATGGGTCTACTAGTTAGGTTTAGTCATCTTCAAATGAGCTCAGGTCCAGAAATCCAATCAGCACTACTCCGATTAACCTAAAATTTTGTATTTACACATATAAAAATAAACACATCAAGGTACCACTAGATACAATTATGAAAAAAAATTTAATAAAGGCCCAAAAGTATCCATTATTTACATAACGACCTAAAATGACTAATCTAACTTAACTAAATGCAATATAACCCAAATTACCCTTAGACTAACATTAGTTAAGCATTAATTAGCATAAATAAATATGGAAATATCAAAAAGCCATGTACAAATTGAGGGCTTTGGTTCGTATTTCCTTCGGCTGAACAACCCATCACCTCTCCACCTCCATCAACCTCGGTCGGCCACCTTACGCCATTGTTCATCAAATTAAGCCACCATCGCAATCCTCACACCATGGCAATGCTAATGAACCTTTTAATTGGGGCTTAAAGCCCATACTTGGTGTTTCATGGCTTTGTTATACCTACGTTTCACGCCGCCGTCATCCGCCGTTCACTGCTGACCACTGACCTTAAGGCCACCCCAGCAACTACGGATTCAACTGTCGAACCTAGTTGTAGTGTCAATCGAAGAAAGAAGCTACTGCAGCAGCTTCAATTGCTTAAGCATCATTTGCTGCAAACTCGCAAGGAGAAGCAAGACAAGATAGTCCCACATCGTTAGATTTTAATTTGGATTTTGATATTTAAGGTTTTATGTGCATTGCCTTGCTGCCTTCAACACAGTGGTCAGGTCTCCCTTCACATGAGCATGCACACCCCTCGCCCATGCCCACAAGAATGCGGGTCTGGCTCTGATCTAATTACCCGATTAGCTCTGGAGAGAGAAAGAGGAGAGGATTTCTGAGAGGAGGTGGGGGGGTTTTGCTCTCGAGATCCATGCCTAAGGAGTTAGGCGAATTTTGAGAGGTTTGTGCTAAAACACTTAAGCCATCTAAGGCTTGTCTCCGATGTCTAATTGTGGCTTTGTTTGGGGCTACTGTTGGCTTTGAGATCTGATTCTAAGTTGGGAGTTGAGCCTAATTGTTGAGAGTATTTGGTGGTTTCAACCATCACTTTTTAGCTATCTATTATCTTTTTGTTATTGACTCTTGGGATACAATTTGGATCTTTATTGAATATATTTTGTGATTGATTATTCAGCATATTATTCTTGTGATTATTGATTATTGTACTCATATTTATATTATTCAATTAGTGGATTAAATTCCAATTTTGCTCCCTGCGAATGACCTCGGAACTCACTATTTTTCGAGCAATTACAAAATTTAAATGTCGATTCGATTTTCGTTACTATACCTCAACGCGATGTATTTCTCTAAACTATGACAAATTTCAATCCAACATAGACCCAAATTCACTTAATGAGAGCCTTGTCATATGCAATCATGATTATGGATTCTCAAGAAATTCTAAACCCAAGGTCATTATGACCTTTAGATGTTCAGACACTCAGGCAGATGTCTAGGGAGATATCTGACTTTCACAAACTAGATCCCTATTTGGATCTAATTCAATCTAGGAACAAACCTGCATACTATTAGATGTCCAAAAATATCGTCAGATGCCTTAAAATGCAAGTTTAGACATCTGACCCGTAGTAGCAAGAACCCTGTTTCCATCTAATTAAGTTTAGAAACATTGACCCTTTAGTTTAGAAGACCAAAACTTCCATTATATGTTTGGTAAGACGTATGACGCAAAAATCAATCGTCTGATTCTACTATCAGAGAATTTAATTCCCTAATTTGATTTGGATTTTGACCAAATCTGTTGGGGATTGTCTCCAACAGCTAGGGGAAGCCTCCCAAGCCTTCTTGAAGGTTCCTTTGAGACCTATATATATTCCTGAAGCCCCCTTTGGACAAACATTCCTATTAGAGAAAATTTCCAAGACATATGCTAGCACTACTCACATACCTTATTGCCCTACTACTTTGCACTTTGATTCTTAGGCATACACTCTATCTTCCTCACTACTTCATTGCTACAAATTGCTCACAGGGACTATCTTACTCACCTATAGTAGCTAGATTACCTTCATATCTATTTGGGGAGCTCTAAAGGGTGTCTTTCAATTTCTTTTCTTTACTATTTGTTGTACTTGGCTATCCAACCTATCGGATCCCTGTCTCTTCCTTGCAAAGGGAAAAACCTCCATTTCGGGATTGGAGGTGGGAATTGTATTGAGGTACACCACCCTCGATTTAAGTGGTGTGGAAAGTGGATTGATCACTTGGTGATCATAAATCCTAAGTCAAGGTTGACTTAGGTTGTGGTTTTCTCCCAATTTGGGTTTCCACCTAAAAATCTCTTTGTCATTTGTGTGATTGAATTTTTATTTTCATATTTTATTTCAATTTCACTATTCACCACCCTCTAGAACTAACCATAGAAGCAAATTGTGTGGTGGAGTGGTATAAGATTCTTCTAGGCCTTCTATCCAAAGGTGGGACTAGTTCCAAGTTCAAGGATCTCCTCCCTTTCATAAACCAAAAGAATAACAAGGGATAAGAGGGGAAACAAATAAGAGAAACACCCATAGAATACAAGTAAACAATCTAGCCTTAAAGTGTAAACCCTAATTGACCTAATCTCAGCATCCAAATGCATAATTAAGTTAAACCAACCCTTGAATTACTTGGCTGGCCAAAATGGTAAAAACCCCTATGACACCCTGCATGGTGAGACACCCTAAAGGTTAACATGGTTACGACACCAACCTTTCTTATCACCAATTGATCCAAGTAAACAATGCCTTGATTTGGTCCAAATCTAACTTTAAGTTACCAAGAATACAATCAACACTGCCTAGGGTACATGTACTATTATGACCTGAGTCCCCATTATAGTAGGAACTCGAGTTGATTTACCAAATACCCAAGATTTGGTCATCCATCACGTAAACATAGAATAATAAAAGAATTCACAACGCATCACATCACATATAAACATGAAATACAGGAATAAAATAGAACTGGAAGGATTTTTTTTAATATTCATAACCAACCAAAATAAAGTCCAAAACTAAAGAAGACGGAATGAGTACTGGAAGAACTGAATCAATAAATAAACACCAAACTAGAAACTACAACTACCCAACTGTCGTACTACACATGAACTGGCACTGTCAATTCCTACAGCCATAGAGTCCAATTGTGTTTCTCCAGGACCTGAGTACAAAGTTTACAGAAAATGTCACTGAATTCTCAATAAAGTAACTAAATGACAAAGGAGGCAAAGCTAAATAATACAGATGCAAAAAGAGTGGGTACTAGTCTCAATTATTCTAATTTATCTTTTATTAATTCGATTATTTATGCCTTGCCACGATTTCAGTAATTATCTATAGAAATCAATTTCGCAGAAAGCACAAGGAGATCTTACTGTAATATTCTAGATTGTAGATTGCATATGATTTGCCCCCTTGGTTGAGGGGATGATCCGTATCCGCTCTACCACCTAGTTAACCACCCCATGGTCCTAGCCACCGAGGTGAAGTGGTGACTACGGTCCATGCAATAAGCATATAGGGAGCTACCACGCATAATTACACAATCAATCCTTTCCACTACAAGGCATGAGAACAAAACAACTTCAACCCCTCATAACAATAACATGCACCCAGTACCCTGCTATCTAGTTGGCCAAAACAGCTTGACAAGCCGTAGAAAGGCTAGCTCACTCCCTAAGCCAATCTCTACCCCTAACAGGTATAGATGGCCTTGCCGTTGATATTGGGCATGAGTACTAACTTTCAAATATATCATAAATTTTGGGGTCACCAACCTGTTATCATTCAATTTACCCCTTTAACAAATTATGAGGATTCGATACTACAAGTTTGGATATTTCTCAGTTCATTTCAATTTACTTTGCTAGTTCGATTCATCAACGTAACATGGATGTAACAGTTAATCATTTCCTTTCATTCAATCATGATCATTCATTATCCACATTATTATCATTTGCCAACTTATCACAAGGCTAATGTTATTAATACTCCAATCAGAATTCTCAATTAATTAAACAAAAGGAATCACGTACATTATTTGTCCAATAAGGCATCATTAATTATTTGATAATTTATCCATGAAACTTCATTGGTTAATTATCATTTCAATACCTCGATGATTTCTCAAGTACGTGGAACTCAAGTACTCAACAAGAGGGGATGTGATAAATTAACAATGGTTAAAACTAGCATCTAATGCACAAACAAGGTCATCAGGTTGGAAATGCAAGGCTACTCTACCTAGGGTCATCGGGGGTTTTGGTGACTTTGAGAAACACGTTGGTGACTTCTCGAGCTCCACACACCCTTCAAGTGTCCGTCTCTTATTTCATATGAGAGAGAATATATTCAGAGGAGGTATTCAAGACTGTGATGCCTCCAATGCATGGAGGTTTCGTTAGTACCAAGGAAGGAGTATGACCATCTCTTCTTGTTATAGAAGGAAAGGATTGTCATCGTCGACATCCCAAGTGGAGCACCTGTAGAAGAAGATAGAGATGATGGAATGTCGAGAAGAAGAAAGTGATCATCATGAGCAGTAGGAGAAGAGGCATGAGGACTTGACCTCCATGTTACAGGTGGCCACTCACAGAATGGAGCATCATGACAAGATATTAATGCAGCAGAACAAGCAGTGGAATGACCTGATCATACTTACAAGGGAACGGACCCGAGCCTTCAACGTTTCACCTTCTGCGTTGTATAGATGACAACAACAACCATATAGGTGGATCAAGGGCTGGTGGCATACGTGCTACAACATAGTGTATATTCTTCATATTTCATGTATATTTTGTAATGTGTAAACATACATTTATATATATATATATATATATATATATATATATTTCTTACATGTTTATTGTGTTCTTTATTACATTCTTATGTGTTTTTTATTTCAGTTTGATGTGTTTCTCTTTACGTCTATGTTTATCGTAATTCTAAACTTTAAAAAAAAAAAATCTCATTTAACGATGGTTCTAATTTAAATCATCACTAAATCACTAATACAATGATTTAATAACCATCTCTAAAAAAATATAACCATTATAGAAGACCTGAATTCATCCCTATACGTTTTCTGAGGTGTGCAATTGGTGACAGGCTATCTTTTAGAGATAATTTTATAACAGTCCCTAAACTCTACATAACCATTGTCAATAAATAAATTTTTACGCCATTCAAATTCTCTCCCACAAAATTAGTGGCAGTTGTACAAATTCCGATGATTCACCAACCATTGCTAAATGTCACCATTTTCCTACCATTGAAAATGTATGCGTGCAATTTCTATTTATGGCAATGGTTCTTATAATAGTTGCAGATAATAGTTAACGATGGTTATTTCATAACCATCGCGAAACACCACCAACTGAGATACTTGGGTTTGTTTAAATGGTGATGCCATCTACATTAAAATCGTCATCGAAACTCAATAGCGACACAACATATGGCAATGGTGTATGGTGACAGTGTATGGCGACGGTTTTCAACCTTCGCCAAAGACCTTAATTCTTATAGTGGTATGTCAAAACATAAATAATAGGAACTTAAGGGTATAAATGTAATTTATTACTTTTGCTAGGAAAGGAGATCTCACCACACCACAGTACATCTCGATGTGATTACAATGGTAGGTGGCTCATCGGGATCGAACTTTGGATGCTTCCTGAATCAAACAAGCAAAGGAGCTAGCATCAGGGACTACATCATAATATGAGAAACTTATCATTTTCTCCTCCTAATTTTTTTAAAACATATCTCCTCCTCTCCTTATTCTTATCCTTTGTTCCTTCCCTCCACACACTCACCATGAATGCATGGAGAGCTCCACAATGACTCCACCAGCCACGCTCCAACCAGCTATGGCAGCTTCTTTTTTCCTCACCATAGCCCATCGTTCCTCCGATAAGCTTTTGGCAATGTCCCTACCAGCCAAACACACCTTTGAGTCCGCTCCTGCATGCATCCACCATGACCCACCATCGTCCATGATTCAAAGAGGCTCATCGATCTTCAATTCTCCTATGTGCATCATCAGTTCGTTAATTAGACTTCTGGTGAACGTCATTGTCAACTCCTTCCTTACAATCATCACTTCCTTTACTTCAATTGGCTATCATCAACACCTCCTCTCTCCTTCCTCTCCTCTTCACATAGTGTGTACACAGGGGAAAAAGAAAGGTACACACCTTCTCGATCATCTGACAATGACTTATTCTTAACATGCATCCTTGATCTGCCTTGCCATCGTCATTAGATATCCATATCAAAGATCAAAGGGAAGTCCCACATCTCCCCACTATACGACATGAGAAGGAAGATTGGAAGAAGAGAAATGCAAAGACAAGGAAAATGAACTTTTCCTCTCTTAGTTTTCTTTTCTTTCCCTTGTGATTATCAAGAGCCAAGCATAAGAGTAGCGACTTGCATCTCAAGGAATTTAAATAGGGCCACGAGACATCCTAGGTTTTTGAAAAAAATTAAGGATAAAAATGTCCCCTACTCAAGCTCGAGTATACCTATATCCTCATTTACCATATCTTATGCAAAAATCTCTCTACACAACTCGATTTTCCAAAAAATCTGACTCGTTGGAAAGCTTGTGACACAAGAAATCCAACAGTACCAAGTATGACACCCTTCGAGCAAATTTTTCCTAAGTGATGGTAACACCATCATTACCCATAACTAGCTTGAATTAGTCAGAATCAAGAGACAAATGCTTCTGAATAATTGCCAGGACAGTAATTCCACTCAAATTCATTCTAAGAAGAAAACATTAAAATAGGGCTAATTCTGTAGTTTTAACATCACATCATAAATGCAGAGTAACCACGAGGTCAACCAAGGGTTAATTAGAGGTCAGATGAGCATTAAAGTTCAAGGAGTGGGTCAACACAGAAAGAAATAGGGTTTCACGCATTTCAAGAATTAAACAATACACAAAATCCTAATTTTAGACCTGCTTAAATTGAAGAAGATATGGTCAGGATAAAATTCATCCAAACCTCCTAAAATTTATATAAAAATATTCTAAGAGGTTTGGTATCCTTGGTTTGACCATCTAAATCTATTTTGGCCTTGAACAGAGTTTCAGATGGGATTTTACCTTAATTTGGGCTTCTGTGCAATTTGCCTAGTCAAACATATTCAAAACTCAAATACAAATTCACCATTAGATTCCATGGGCCCAAATTAGGTTAAGGTCAAAATTTGGGCCCAATCAAAGTCCATCTTGACCTAGTTTGCATTTCAATACGTTAAATCTTTATTTCTCTCAATCAGACCCCTAGCTTCGAAAGTCCTTGCCAAAAGGCCCCTGATTTCTCGTCTTCTTCAGGTTTTAGTCCCTACCACCATTGTTAGGTCAACCGACCTATAAATGAGCTTTGACTTGATCAAAATCTCACCAAATCAACTCCAAATCCCACCAAATTTGGTGGGATTGTGTTCACACTGTAGAGAATCATATGATCAGCATCTTGACCTTAATTGGTTGTAGAAAGCTTCAGTGACACTCACAAAATCAGTGGGTTTCTTGATTCTAAATCGAAGCCCAATTGAGCTTCTTTCCTCAATTAGAGCTTGATTCCAAGCTCTAAAAAAGCTCATGATGGTCCCAACATTCTCTTTACCTCGGTTCCAGGCCAAAAAGCTTCTTCCTTCTCTCCCTCGGCCACCTCCGACCGTAGCTCCATCGAGCTCCTCAAATCTCCATCGTCGCCCTCTGCCACAAATAATAGGAAGAGGGAACATCTTCCTCAACTTCATCTGCGTCTAATGCACATTAGCTAGCATCACCTACCCTCTTCTTCCTTGCCATCTCTCTCACCAGAGAATTCACCATCTCCGACATCAACCTATCATAGCTGGCGCCAACTCCTTTCCCTTCATTCGTAGCTAAGGCATTCTTCCTCCTCTCCTTCTTTAGGTTAGAACCAACCCTTTCCCACTTCAAATTAATCGCCGTTCACGTACCTTCCCCTCTGTCTTCCTCACCTCCGACGAAGCCGCTACGCCATCACCGACCACTATACGCCTGACTACCACCACCAAAAGCTTCCCCATCCTCCACAGACCAAACCCCCTCTCTTAATTCGAAGCTTCATCCACTCTACACCTTCGACGACCTAACCCACAACCCACGACCATCTCCGACTTCGCCCAACCTCATCCGACCTCAAAACACCAAATCAACCCGTTGTCGCCTTCCTCACCTCACAGCGACTCTACTGAACATTCTGATTGGGGCCTAGAGCCCATATTTTGACTTTCAGGTGTTCGCCATCTCCACCTGTCACCGTCGTCATCAACCACTTCCACCGGGCACCATCCATTGACCAACTCCATTGCTACCATGACCTGGAGCTGTGGACTGATCTCGTGAAGCCTTATAGGCTCCTAATTCAAAGGAAGAAGCAGAGCAGCTACTTCAATTAGAGAGAAGCACCACTCACTGTAGCACAAAGCCCACATGTGGGATATAATCCCACATCATAGAGAAATGAATTGAAAAGAGCATATAAAAGGATTTTGTGCCCAAGGCTTATCGCTTCAGACACGAGGTGAGGTCCCTCTCACTCACGTGCCTCAAACTCCTCACTCACCACCACACCTAGTGAGCCTGGTCCCCTATGCGCATGATCCGATAACCCTCTTATATACTCAATTACCAGGTTTTGAGAGAAGAATGAGAAATTTCTGAGGGTAGGGGTAGATTTTGCACTGTTCATGCCTCGAGATGCTTGCATGCCCACTTAACACTTAGCATCTCAAGAGGCTTTGTGTTGTGCTGGTGCCTTGTGTTGTGATCGCTTAAGTCATCTAGGAGTTACTCTCAACGTCTGATTTGGCACTGTTGAAATATTTGAGCTATTATCTAACGTGGCTATTTGAAGATAAGTGGTTCAAGGACCACTGTTGGAAAATTTGGTTAGTTGATATGGTTGGGATATATGCATAATTTGAGGGATTAAGTGGTGTTTCAAATCACCATTCTTTTTAGGCTTTTATATTCTTTTTATCCCACCATCTTTTTGAGATACAAATTGGTTCATAATTGAATATCATTTTGAGTAGATTATTATTCATTGAATATCTCTCTTGTGTTTAATTGATTGTGCTCATTATTTCTAATTGCGATTAGTGTATGGATTCCACATTTACTCCCTGCAAACGACCTCGGACTCATTTCTTATTTTCGAGCACTTTACAAATTTAAATGTTATGGCATTTTTGTTGACTATACTACAACGTGAATCTCTTAAAACTCGACACAAGTGCTCGCAACACTAAGGTTTTACCAGAGTTGACAAAAACCCAAAATTCTTCATTTTCAAGCTACGTGAACCTGATTCGCGTCTAGACCGCATCAACAGGTTTGCCTCAACACACTCAATCTAAAATTTAGCTTGGACTTAGGTTTTAGGTCAGAACAAATAAAACAACTTTAAAGAGAGTTTTGCCCTCAAAACTTGAGAAAGGTTATTTGTGCAGAGGAGTAATAATAAGAAAACCATAAGAATCTTAAAAAGGATATAACAACCTTAAAGAGGACAAAAGTAATGTTCGAGAACTCACCAGCAAACAATTCTAGATATCATTCGCATATGTTCCAATTAGGCTCTTAGGTCGCCTCTTCATGTTTCTGGCTTGTCTAAAGGACCTTGACTAAAGGGACTCCCTTCTTCCTCAATTTCTTGCTATCTAGTCCAATATCTGTACTAGCTACTCCTGATAGGTTAGGTTCTCTTCTATTCTTACAGCTTTTTACTACTAGGAGCTTCTTGTCGATCTGCTCTATTACTTCCTAACTTTGTCAAATCAGCCTCAGACAAACCTCCTACTTCCATTCATAATGGGGAGGGGCTGGAGTGAGCCTACATGCCTCTAATGCTTAGCCTTCAAGTGATGGCACACATTGTTTGGTGTATTCACCCATGTCTTTCTTCATCCCACACCACTAGAAGTCTTTCTGTAGGTCGTAGTACATCTTGTTATCCTCGAGATGAATGATCAGCCATGAACTGTGGGACTCTTGTAGTAAATCTCTATGAGGTGGAATCTCGAGGGACACAAAGCGATCCACACAACTTTGACACCCCGTTTAGAAGAGGAATGTCCCCTAGACCTCTGGCCAAGACCTAATTACAAACATCCTGTAAATCTAGGTTTGTCCTATGTCCATCTAGAACTCAACCAATAAGATTTGGGCGTAGGAGGCTCATTACAGTGACTACCTCCAAGTATTTGTTTGTCTCCATAGGTCTTCAAGTATTCATCTAGTATGTAGCTCCATTTTTTAGCCTATAAACTAGCCAAACTTGACTAGTTATGAGTGCACATGAAGCCTGTAGGATCTAATGTTTACACTAGAAGGATGGTGAATAGTGTACTTATATAAAAATGAAAAATTTAAAGAACATCCACCACAAATCAAAGTAAAAATCACAGGAAACCAAAAAGATCACACCTGTATTTTAAAGTGGAAACTCTTTTAGGTAAAAATCACTACCTAAGTCTCTCAGCTTAGGATTTTCCGACTGGTCTACGCTAGTCCAATCCACTACTGTACCACTTCAATGAGGGTGGCACAACCTTTTACAAAGACTTCTCTTTTGCACATGACCAAGAGAAGAAAAACAAGACTCTTAAAATAACTTGGGTCCTAAATCAAAAACAACAAGAATATAACATATAATAGTAATTCCTATGGAACCTCAGTAAATATGCAAATCGAGATTTTTCATATTGCAAAAGAACATGCCTTAGAAAGTGGTGATTGCAGGCGCAGATGTGCAAAAGCATTAGAGACAATGAGAGAGTTTTGCTTTTAGAAATCTCTTGAGGTGTGTTTTGAGGTGGGGTCGAGGGATCCTATGTATAGGTATTTTTCAGCTTGATTTTGAAAGTCTATAATGATGGCTTTCATCAATCAAAATAAATTTTGGTTGATTAAAATAAAGTTTTGATCGATTCCATGTTGATTGATTAAATTAAGAAATAGATCGACTTGTAGCATAAATTCAAGATTTGACCATTAGAGGACTTTATCTATTAAACAATTAAGTTTGGTTGATAAATAGGGTTTAGTCGATCAATGTTTGAAAAATGATCGATCAACAGAAGTAAAAACTTGGGGTTTAGCTTAAGTTTGTAATCTATCGAGGTTCAAAACAAGTCAGTTGATATTATTGAAGTTCCTTACAAAGTTCTAGACTCAGTACAACTACAGCCCTTAGAAAACTTCTCCCGAGGTTGAACATGCTTGGATTATGATCATATCTTGATAATTTGTCTTTAAGCAACCTGAAATGATTAGTACATAATAAAATATATTTTTTTTACAACAAAACAAGGGTATCAACATTCTCCCCTTTTTTTATGATAACAAAATTACAATTATATATGCATGAAAATTTAAAATGCATGACAAGTTAATCTTGTTAATTAAGTGCATATGGATTTTTTCTCCCCTTTTGTTATTAACAAAAATCTTATTGGAAAATCTAAGAGGAAATATAAGCTCCCCCTTTTTATGTCTCATCAAATTCATGACATACTACTTTTCACAAGATAGATATAATTGAAATATAAAACTTAGCAATCTATATAAATATAATGGAGGTTCACCATAATAGAGAAGTATAGACATAAGCATGAATAACATGATCTAATCAAGCCAAAATAAAGTACTACAACCCAAATTGCTGCAAATAAAGGAAAAACTAGAAAATATTGAGAAGCCTCTATGTCAGAGGGAAACTCCATATCCATGTCGAAATAGTCAAATGGTTGGTTGTGTTGGGTCTTGCAAATGATGTCAAATGGAATCATAGTCGACATCCTAAAACAACTGACAATTGAATCATCTCTAGTGTGGTGCAGAACGGGGTGATAAGGGTGTCGATCTGCTGCTGTCGAGGAGGTGCTGAGGAAGTATCCTGGTCACAAGGAGGTGCTACTACTGCTGGTGCTGGGGCTTGTCTGGCTCTGAGAGGCTGTTCATCATGGAACTGTAGGGAATGAATCTGCTCTCCCAACTAATCCAAAATCTACCCCCGCCTACTCAAGTAGTCGGATACTTGAGTCTCATTCTCCATAAAGGTGAGGATGAAGTGATTCCAATTAAACACCTTGTTGGTCATGAAGGCATAAAGAGCCACAAGCATTGGATCGGGATAGTACTTAAAAGATGTAGATTTAGACATGAAGTTTCAAAGAAACACGCAGTTGAGAAATCACGAGAAGGGATGGAAATAAGGAGACTTGGTTGGCTTGCCCAAGTCATAAGATTCAAGAGTTGTCAATGTCTCCTGAATGGTCTTAGTGAAGGTGTTGTGATGGAGCTCTAGATATGTGGGGCTGGAGGAAGGACAACCAAGAACTTACATGAGTACATCAGCATTGACAAAGACCTCAATGCTGTAGACATTCAACATAAGCTGAATATCAAAACCTCACCAATATTGCTATGGTTCGCATAGAAAAGGTGACAAGCCATGGGGTTGATGTCCTTAATTCTACTACCCTTGGCGCCCGCATAAAACTTCCTATCAAAGAGACAACCAATTTTTTGAAAAATGAGTCTATCTTGAAGACCATGGAAGATGCGCTCGAAGTAGTCAAGGTCGATAAGGTGACTCACATGTGGAGAGAATTTGGAGTAGAGGGGAAAGTTATGCCTCGCGTCGTCATTAATAAAATAATGGTCAAAAGTGTGATCGCGAGGGGTGGAAGAAGAAGCATGACGAGAGCGTTTAGGAGCCATATTGAGGGTACTATCCAAGATCAACTAAGATTAATCTAAGAGGAGGCAACTAGAGTGAGGAGGAAGGATGGCTAGTGCAAAATTTATGCGATTTTATAAGATGGGTTTTGATATCGATGAAACATGTAAATCGATCAACTTTTAAATTCATAACCAAGATAATGGGAGTATCTAGGGTCATCCAAGAAGGTGAATTTTAGTTATAAAATCAATAGTCTCCCTCTTACTCTCTCAAATCTGCTTTTCTTTTTGGTTTTTTCTATTTTGTGATTTTTAGGGTTTTGAAATCAAGGAAATGGAGATATTAAAGATAGCTAATTGGAATGCGAAAATATAAAGATAAAAACCTAACTTTCCTAAGCTCACCCTAGGCACATGTAGCATGGGGTAATTAGGAAGAGAGTGTGTGCACTGAAGAAAATAGTGGAACATGAAATTTCAGAACATGAAATGAATAGCAATTAATGCATTAATAAGAAGAGCTCGCACAAGCATGTACTTGAGAAGCTCACTTGTGTGGAGGGGTTCCACACAAGTAATTATCAAATGTAGCGGAAAGCTTAACTTCTAAGAAAATAAAGATACAAGATGAAGAGGGAGTAGTAGTAGTCTGCTCTAGAAATGCTCGAGGCAATCTTTGCTCCAAGTTAGGCAGCTCCCGTACTTGAAGAACAACCCTCCTTACTTCTATTCTTGTTGACTAGCTAGTGTCATTGTTTTAGGAAAGTATAGCGTCATAGTATAGGATGAAAATTGCTATAACATTTAAAATTTATAATGTGCTCAAAAATAAGAAATGAGTCCGAGGTCGTATGCAGGAAGCAAATGTTAAATTTTCTCACTAACTGCAATTAGAAATAATGAGCACAATCAATTAAGCACAGGAAAGATATTCAATGAATCTACTATTGTTAATATGCCTATAATTATATTTTTGATAATGACAAATGAGCTATTTCTTGGAAAAGACTAACATATTGCAGGAAGGATTTAAAGAAAAAGATCGAGGAAAAGGAAGGGCAAAAGAACTTCCTTTATAGTCTATTTTATTTATTTGTTTAGAATGTAAAAAAGCCTTGAATTATCCTTAAGATGTCTTAGAATTGTCCTATCCATATTCGTATCCTTAAATTTGTAAAGATTTACTTCTGTTACTTTTTTAGACATCTCTTTTTCCCTTCAGACATCTGAGTATGATTTATAAGGCATCTGATTTACTTCTCCAAACATCCAAGATCTTGTCCAAAACCTAGATTCATAGCCAGTCTTTGCAACCACTGTCATCTAGGTTTTTCAGACGTCTGTTATCTTCTTTGGACGTCTAGATTGTGTTTCAAATGCCTCCTTGAGATTTTGATATCTCTTTAACTCAATAGAACAATGGTCATAATCTTATGTGTTTTTTAGACATCTGTTGTCCTCTTGAGCTGTCTGAAACTGACCAACATTCACTTTCTATCCAACGATCAAATTGACCGTAATTGACTATGTCAGTTTCTCTTTGATTTTGGACCGTTGTAGGCCATCAAACATCCTTGCATTTATTCAAATGTCTAATGATTCTTTTTAAGTCATTTACACTCTTGGTCGAATGTCCAATAAGACGTCTGACCATGTCTTTAGATCCTTGTTTGGGTCCAACTTCATTCCAGTAATGATCACTTTGACCCTGAAGCTTTTTTAGACATTCAATTTAATTTTTTGACGTCTAAAACTATGCGTTCAGATGTCTAAGTTTTTGTTCAGACGTCCCTATATTTAATCTTGTGAAATCCAGTAATGACTACTTTTTTTCTAGAGCTTTTTCAGGCATCTTGGTTTATTCTCATATGTCTAAAATAGTCTTTTCAGACATCTGTCATGGTTTTTCAGACATCTGAAAGAGTCAGACTTTGAGTAAATGCATTGTAGCCATTCTACCTTAATTTATTCCATTTCAATTCAAGTTCTAATAACTACCTAGACCTAAATTAGACCCTATACACCTATATATATACCCCCATAGGTAGACTTAAGCACATACAAAAAAGAAAAATACATTCTACTCATTTGAAAACCTCCTGATCTCATCTGTGCTCTCTTATGCTCCATTTGTGCTGTTGTTTTTTGAGAGCAAACCTTCTTCTTGCTGCTCATAGGTTTGATAAGGGAGTATTCTAATTCTTATATTCAAGGCTTATAGGCATATATTTTACTATTTTTGATAGTTTATTTGGGTACCCGATTTGTGGGTTTCCCATTTCCTCTTAGCAGAGAGGCAAAACTCTTCTTGGGGTTTGTCCAGGAAGAGGGGAATTATAAGATTACTTGTTGTTAGTAATTCCTACATTCGTAGGGGCAAAATCCTAGATTGAGAGATCTAGATAGAGGTTTTTTCCCGCAAGGGTTTCCTGTCTAAATACCTTTGCTTTTTTTGTTGTGATTGTTTGTGAATTTTATTACACAATTCAACTCCCCTTCTTGTGCCACTAACATTTGGTATTAGAGCATTGGTTTATTCTTGTGTGTAGGTGTCAAAGCCAAAGCAAGACGATCCAATGGCATCCAGGGTGGTAGCAACAAGTAGCAATTATGAATTCTCAACGACAAAATCTTATGAGAGCCTCATCATGAGTCCTAACTAGCACATTTTGACCTAAATAAGTATACAAAAGCTCCTACAAAACCTAAAGGAAAGCCTAAATAAAAGAACTATAAATCTGAATATAAAGCAACACACAGGGGGTAAAATTGCAATTTTACTAATGCAGTACACAAACGGGATGTCTAAGGGTCTAAACACAAGTCTAATGGGCTTAACAAGAAAGAAAGTGGGATGATTTGATCTGAAAAGGGTTATAGCAATTTCTAGGAATAAAATGATATTCTGTAACCCTAAAACAAACCCGCTTTAATTCATGAAGTTCCAGGAAAGATAAAAGTCAATCAAACCCTCTAAAATTCATGGAAAAACATCCCCTAGGGTTTAGAACCTTCAATTTGGCCATTGGAACCTGTCTTGACCTAAATTGAGAATCATACCCAATTTTTGACCTAATTGAGGTTTTTGTGCAAATTGACCAGTCAAACGTGGTCAAACCTAAAATCAAACTTCACCATTAGATTTCTTAGGTCCAAATTAAGTTTGTACCAAAATTTGGACCTAAGGGAAGGCCATTTTGACCTACTTTACAAATTGGTCCTCATGAATTACTTTTTGACCCTTAACTTTTTGAACCCTTGCACTTTGCCCCCAACTTTCCTTTCATTCTTTACAGAACGGTCCCTCTGCCACCTCGCACAACTGCCCATACCTCCGGCGACTTTGCGCGGAGGACGGCACCACGCAGGGTATGGGAGCCGCTCTCAGAAATGAAAGGGGGGTTCCCTGCGTCGTCCTCTTCCACATGGACCCTCTCCCATGTCCTGCCATTGCCCATGCCTCTCGTGCGAATGCACGAGAGGAATGGGTCTCTTCTCCGTCCATTCTCCGGCAAGCTCCCCACGCTCTCTCCTCGAGATCTTCTCCTCGCCAACTACTATTTAAGGAACAGCAGGGGCCGCTAGTTGTCTTAAGCCTGTTTTGGCCAAGGAACATCCCCAAACTTCGTCTCCTCCTCCTCCGGCCATTCGCCCGCAGGCTCCGGCGACTCTCCGCTTCCTCTCTCATCGCCCTGCCACCATACCAGTGGCAGGGTTAGCTCTGCCATCATTCATCGTGCCTCGTTGTACCAGCAGGCACCCTCCGATCTATCTTCCTTGTCATCGTCATCTTCCCCACAAGGCGTCGTCTTCGACGACGGCAGAATTGCGTCATCCGCCTCCTTCCCCCCTTCGTCCGCTTAGTTAGGTAAAAAAAGCTCTTCAGTTTTCTCCCCTCTTTATTTCCCCCTCAACTATTTTTGGTTTCAATCCCTCGACTGCCACTACCACCACCATCAGTTCCACCATCCGACCACCCTTCGGTGAGACGCCTCCGTCACTCCGCTACCCCACACATCTCGCCACCCACTGCACAACCTCCGCCACACTCCACTGAACGCCATCCACCCATCCACAGACCACCTACACCACCACAACCGCCCCCCAACCTAACCCATCACTCCAACCACAGAGCGACCTAGGCAAGCATGCTTAGGCTGCCCCGTGGCCTGCCGCCTACCGCCTCACCTTCACCGTGACACGGCGAAGGTCCTCCTGTAGTCTAATAGAGCCACAAGGCCCTTTTTGTGTCAGGTAGGGTCCAAGCAACGGCCGCCATTAGCGAGCAAGTTGAAGCTGCTTCGCGAGCTGCTCTAAGCTGTAGCGCTCCAGGTCCTCAGGCCAGCAAGTGCAGAACACCCTCACGCACACACTCAGGCTCGCAATTGGGGTCGAAGGCCTCAGCCGCTGCCCCAATTGGTTGAGCCTTTCTCCTGCAGACGCACGAAGACGCAGGTGGGACTTTAGTCCCACCTCGCAAGCTGACGCGCGCCCGCACCTGCATAAGAAGAAAAAGTGACTGAGGCTATTCGCCTCAAGTCACATAGGGGTGAGGTCCCTCGCCCTCACTCGGTCTCGTCCGCGGCACTGCCCACGTAGACCTGACCTGACCCGACTACCCTCCTGAGCACTCCTCACGCACTACATCCACGTCGGTGAGCCTGGACTCGGGCACACAACCTGACCCGATTACCCAGCTCTGGGAGAGTGTACCAAAGAGAGATTCAGAGAGAGAGAGACACAAGGAAGGGTAGGGGTAGGTTTTGCATTTGCATGTGTGTAGGGAGTAGGTGGAGAAGAAGAGAAAGAGAAGCAGTGAGGACTCAGTCGCAAAGAGAAGAAGAAAGAAGAAGGCGGAGGAGACGTAGCAGCAAGAAGAAAAGAAGAAGAAGCCGAGGAGGTGCTACTGCAGAAGAAGGAGCTGAGAAGAAGGAAGGAGCTGAAGCCAAGAAGGAGGAAAGCTGCAGAAAAAAGAAAGAGAAGGAGAAGAGCCACAGCAGCTGGAAGAGAAAGAAGAAGGGAAGGCCGAGAAGATAACTGAAGAAAGGAGGCACTATAGAAACGGGGTCGATAAGGCGTCTGAGTCAGAGAATCAGACATCCGAAAAAGGGAAAGGCAGAAAAAGAAGGGAAAGAGAAGAAAGAAAGAAGAAAAGGATTCTTTTGTCCTCTCTCTTAAATTTTTTGTAATTGTGAATTTGTAAGCTTCTAGAATCACAGTGTGCTCCCTGAGTTCGACCTCAGGATATTTTAAAATTCCGAGTAATAAATTGTAATAGACTAGTAATCGCTTTTCTTAATATATTGCAACGAACATAATTTCATAACACCGCGAAACGCGACGTGGCCAAAACCCCCTTACTTCAATGGTACGAATTACTCGTACTAGAAGCAGAGGATGGAAGTCTTCCTTCAATCTGTAGATTATACTCTCTGGGAAATGGTGGAAACATCATTTGAAAGGCTGGTGAAACCTGAAAATGGAACCTTGACGAACGACGATAAGAAGAAGCTCTCACTCAACTCCAAGGCTATGAATGCCTTGTATTGTGCACTCAGCCCCGACAAGTTTAACCGGATTTCTCAATGCACCAGTGCATATGAAATCTAGAAAAGTCTTGAGGTTACTCATGAGGGAACGAATAAGGTAAAAAATGCCAAAGTTGTTTTACTAACCCAAGAATTCGAGAAATTTGAAATGTAGGAAAATGAGAGCGTGAAGGATATGTACACCCATTTCACCTTCATTGTCAACAACTTGAAGGCTCTAGGAATGACCTTCAGAAGAGGTGAGCTTGAAGGAAAGATTTTGCGTTCCTTGACTAATATTTTTAAGCCTAAAGTCACAGCTATAGAAGAAGCCAATGAAGTTGAGAACTTGAACATGGATCAACTTCTTGGAAATCTCATGGCATAAGAGACCAAGCTCAATCAAAACAAGAAAGGAATGGAGGAAGGGAAGAAAATCAACTAGCCTTTAAAGTATTTTCAGAATTTGAGGATAGTGATGAAGAAAATAAAGACCTTACCATGCTTACTCGTAAGTTTAGAAAATTTCTAAGATATAACAAGAATTTCAGGAAAAAGGGATCAAGAGAGGATTCAAAGTTGGAACCAATCATTTGCTATCAATGCAAAAAGAAGGGACATATTCAAAAGGATTGTCCACTTCTTAAGAAGGATGGAGAAAGGAGCAAAAAGAAATAAGAGAATGATTCAAAGAAGTAATTTAACAAGTACAAGAAAAAGAAAGCTATGCAAGCTACATGGGACGATTCAGATTCAAGCGAAAGTGAATCTGTGACTGATTCAATCAAGGAAGAAGCTCATGCCTTGGACAATGCCTTGGACTTATGGCATTAGAAGATGAGGTAAATGATTTATCTTTAGAAGAACTTATAGAAGCCCTTGATGATTTATATTATACTTTTAAAAGGATTAAGTTAGAAAATAAAGATCTTAATGAAAAATATCAAGATCTTAAAGATAAGAAAGACAAGATTATTTAAGAAAAAGATTTTCTATGTGATGAGACTAAAAGTTTAAAGAAAAAAATAGAACTTCTTCAAACTAATATTCAATATCTTAAAGATAATTCAGAAAGATTATTAGAAGATCTTGCTAGGTTTACTAATGGGAAGGAAAACTTAGATAAACTCTTATCATCAAAAAAATCACCTTCTTGCAAATTTGGTATTCAATATTCTCATGAAGCTAGTTCATCAAAAGTCAAACAAACTAGTTTTATATCTAGTCAAAAGGAAGTAAGGAAGTTTTCATATTCAATAATGAAAACAAAAACTAACCACAATGGACCCGAGAAAAAATGGGTACCAAAGAAACTTGTTCAATCTTATTTTGTAGGTCAAAAAGAAGTAGATTTATCAGGATATATCTTTAAGAGAACTAAAGAAGGACTACATGCCTATAGAAAGATAGTAGAGTGGCCAAGAAGATCAACTCAAAGACGATCATATTTTGTAGGAAAAAAACAAAGGAACTTGGATCATGGACAGCGGATGTTCCAAGCATATGACGAGCAACAAGGAACTCTTTACGGAGGTAACATACAAGGAAGGTGGTTCCGTTACATTCGGGAACAACCACAAAGGATAGATTATAGGTATGGGTATTATTAGTAAAGGTAATGCATCTTTTAGTCATGTTGCATTGGTAAAAGAATTAAAACACAATCTTTTAAGTGTAAGTCAGATTTGTGACAAAGGATATGATATTCCGTTTAGTGCTAAATTTTTTAAGATATTTGATAGTATAACAAATGAAATTCTTCTAATTGAAAAAAGATATAAGGATATATATATATTGTTGAAATAGATAAAAATGGAACTTATGATTGTTTAGTAGCTTCAAATGATGAAATGTTTACTTGGCATAAACGATTAGGTCATTTGCACTTCAAATACTTAAATAAATTAATCAAGCATGAATTAGTTAAAGGATTGCCTAAGAAAAAGTTTAATTCAAATTTTTTTGTGATGCATGTACACTTGGTAAGTTGAATAAAAGTTCTTTCAAAAGCAAAAATATAGTCTCTTTATCTAGACCTTTAGAACTCTTACACTTAGATTTATTTGGACCAACTAGAACAAGTAGTTTAAATGATAGTGAAGATTGTCTTGTAATTATAGATGATTATTCAAGATTTACAAGGGTATATTTTCTTAAACTTAAAGACCAAACCTTAGAAATTTTTAGCAAGTTTTTAAAACTTGTTCAAAATGAGAAAGGATATATGATTTCTCGAATTCAATCCGGTCATGGAGGAGAATTTGAAAATCAAGATTTTTCTTACTTTTGTGAGGAACTAGGAATAAAACATGAGTTTTCATTTCCTAGAGCTCCACAACAAAATGGTGTAGTGGAATGGAAATATCGGACTCTTCAAGAATGTGCTCGCACACTTCTTATAGACTCTGGTCTTCCAAAGTATTTTTGGGTCGAAGGCACTAACACAGCTTGCTATGTACTAAATAGAGTCCTAATTAGGCCTATACTTAATAAAACAAGTTATGAACTTTATTATAATGGAATACCTAAAATTAGTTTTTTCAAAATATTTGGAAGTGCTATATGCTTATCACTAAAGAAAATCTTGATAAGTTTGATGCTAAGGGAGACAAATGCAAAGTAAAGCTTATCAAGTATTCAATAAGAGAACTCTAACGGTAGAAGAAACTCTTCATATCAAGTTTGATGAAAATTCTTCTATAGATAATAAACAAGTTGAAGTAGTAGATAATGATGATGAGGACATACCCTTTATAGATGTATCACACATTAAAGATCAAAATATATATATCTTCTTAAAGAATGGAGTTTTCATAAGGATCATCCAAAAGAACAAATAATAGGACAAATTAATGACAAAGTCAAAACTAGATCACAAGTTAACTTTGTTCTAACTACTTTTGTATCTCAACTTGAACCCAAAACTGTTGATCGAGCTTGTTTAGATTCTTCATGGATACTTGCTATGCAAGAACTAAATTAGTTTGAAAGAAATCAAGTATGGGAATTAGTTTCCAAACCAAGTGATAATTCTATTATAAGGACTAAATGGGTATTTAGAAATAAAACTAATGAAGATGGTCAAGTAGTAAGAAATAAGGCCAGACTTGTTGCACAGGGTTATAATCAACAAGAGGGTGTAGATTATGAAGAAACTTATGCTCCTATAGCTAGACTTGAATCAATTCAAATGCTTCTTGCATTTGCATCACATTTAGGTCTTAAATTATATCAAATGGATGTAAAATTAGCTTTCTTAAATGGATTTATAAAAGAAGAAGTTTATGTAGCCTAGCCTCCTGGGTTTATAAATTCTAAATTTCCTAATCATGGTATAAGCTTAAGAAGGCTCTTTATGGTCTCAAGCAAGCACCTAGGGCATGGTATGAGAGATTAAGAAATTATCTCATTAAATCAGCTTTTATAATGGGAAAGGTAGATCCAACTCTTTTTATTAAGAATCAACTTAATGATTTAATAGTTATTCAAATTTATGTGGATGATATTATTTTTGGTTCTACTAATGATAATTTGTGTAGAGTTTTCAAAGATTACGCAGGATGAATTTGAGATGAGTCTCATGGGAGAATTAAAATTCTTCCTTGGACTACAAATCATGCAAATGGATGAAGGAATCTTCATATGTCAAACAAAGTAAGCCAATGACACATTGAAGAAATATGGAATGGAAAATGTGAAGGGCAAAACCACATCGATGGCTACAAGCATAAGTCTTAACTTGGATGAAAATGGTAAGCAAGTTGATGAAAAGTTATATAGAGGTATGATAGGATCATTACTCTATCTTACTGCAAGTAGACCAAATATAATGTTTGTTACTTGTCTCTGTGCATTTTCAAAATTCACCAAGAGAATCTCATATGTCTACATTAAAAAGAATCTTTAAATATTTAAAAGAAACTAGTGATTTTGGTTTGTACTATCCTAGAACTCATACACTGGACTTACTAGCATATAGTGATGCTGATTATGCTGGTAGTAGGATTAATAGAAAAAGTACTAGTGGTACTTGCCATTTTTTTTGGTAATGCACTTGTTTCTTAGTTTTCTAAGAAACAAAATTGTGTTGCATTGTCCACCACTGAAGCTGAATATATTTCAGCTGCTTTGGCATGTTCTCAAGTACTTTGGATGAACAAACTTTAACTGACTTAGGATTAGACTTTAAACAAACTAAAATATGTTGTGATAATACAAGTGCTATAAATTTATCCAAAAATCCTATCAATCATTCTAGAACTAAACATATAGATGTAAGACATCATTTTCTTAGGGATAATGTATTAAAAGTAGAAATTAAGTTAGATTTTGTAAACGCTGAAGATCAACTTGCAGATCTCTTGATGAAACCCCTTAGTGTAGAAAGATATAGTCATATTATAAGGAATCTAGGAATTTACAAGTTGAAAGATTTAGAAAATTAAGTTTTTCAGATGTTTGAATGTCCATCTCAAACGTCTTACTATCTTGTGCATGCATTTTCCTTCTTGAAGGATTTCTAGGAATTTCAGACATCTTGTATGCTTCTCAAATGTCTATGTTTCTAATAGATCATTGTATAATTCATTCAATGGTCATTCAACAATAATCTTTTTGAATTTGAAATGAAGTGTTTTGAATTCAAATTCAAACAGTCTTTTAGATGCCTTTTTCATCTTTTAGACATCTGAATAACTATTTTCAGACGTCTGTCTTTAACTAACGATGTCTGATGCTTTTTTATTCGAAATTTGAAACTACATCTTTCTTTTACCCAATGGATATTTGACCTCTTTATGATGAAATCTTCTCTTTTTTTGATACTCTCTCTTAAAGTGCAACACCACCTCTTGCTCATTTCCATTTCTCACTCTTCACTTTCTACCACACTCCAAAGATCTCTCTCTCATCCACTTCTCTTCATCATCTACATTCCTCCATTTTTTATCATTTGAAGAGCACCTGAGAGCACCGAATGTCTCCTGGTCTTTGCCGAACGCCTCCTGTGCCTTGTCAGATGTCTCCTACACCCACCAGACATCTGTTAATGCATCCTCCTCCTTATTCTAAGAAGGCCTTTTGTTAAGGAAGATCATATATTCTTCTTTTGGTAATCACTATATCTTCTCACCTAGATCTTGTATTTTCTTTTAATAAAAACTTTTATGAGGATATATTTGTGCTTGTGATTAACTCTCTTCTTTGATTTTTTTATTTTTGGGAATCTCTTTGTTCTTTTTTTTTGATATGATTCTTTCTATTTTTTGGACATCTTGCTACTCTTTCAAACATCTACTATTATGATTTGTCTCTCAAACTATCTGACATCTGATTTAATTTTTCGATCATCTTATTTGGGATTTCAGATGTTTGAATTTCAAACCAGATGTCTAGTTGAGGTTGTTTCTATTTCTTAAAAGCTTCTTCTTCTCTCTTTTCCTCATTATGCCTTGTAGGAAGCAAAAGAGTGCTGGACCTAGTAATCCACCTCCTGAAGAAGAAGAATTACCTAATGTAATGGAACAATTTTGCCTAACCAAAAAGGCCTCTCAAAAACTTAATAATTTTGAGAAGTTTAAGGTTAGGTGTGGTTGACCAATTATATGGGATGACTTTAAGGATTATGGTCTCCTAGCCCTATTTCAAGCCCAAGGAATTCAACATTTCTTTGATGAAGAATTTTTTCCTGGAGGAAAAATTCCTGGCATCTTTCTCGAGCTTGTGAAATTGTTTTATGCCAATCTAGTGAATGACTCCACACCTACTACCTCTATCCTAAAATCTAGTGTTTTTAATGTATCCTTTACCGTGACTAATGAAGTAATTTCTTCTATTGCTTGCACTACCCACTCAGGAGTTCATTGGCGGGACATTGCAAAAGAAGTAACCTCCTCCATTGTTACAAAAACATTAGTTAAAGATGACATTTATTTTGAAGGGATGAAACTAGAATCTCATCATCTTAAGGTTGTGCCTTGCATTTTAGTTAGACTTGTCTCATGGAACTTACATGGAAAATTAGGATCTTTTGATCACATTTCTAGGGAGATTACCTACATCCTATATGCTTTATTAAACCTCACAAAAATGAATTGGTGTGATTTAATCATGGATACATTATGTAGCACACACCGTAGGAACCTTCCTTTAGGTGCCTTTATTTCCAACATGCTTCTCCATTTCAATCTTGATTTGAAATGCCAATTTGTAGATGAATCTATTAAGAAGTTTGATCGCACTACTTTACTTCTTATGGGTCTTAAGAAAGGAATTGAAGAAGAACAAGTAGAGGAAGAAGTTCCTCAGTCTCCACCTTCTCAGTCATCTCCTACTTCCTCACAAGTCCCTCTCATGCTTCCTAATCCTTCTACTCATTCTTTCTATTCCACTTCTTGGGAATACTCTTGGGAAAATGTACAGGGAGATCAAGAGGCTTTTCAAAAAGCCATGTTTGATGGAATGAACCTTCAACTGAAGAGGCAACATGAAGATCATGATTATCAAAGGAGCTTCACAAATCAATAGGCTTTGCAACTTTCTCGTCTTGAAGACTGCATGAAGAACATAGAGTCTGGATACTCCAAAGGAAAGAAGAAAATTTGATTCTTGTCTTTAGATGGTTGCTTTGCGCCAATTAGGAATCTACTTTCAATGTTATTAAAACCTTGTTATGATCATCATGATTGCTTTTTGCTTTGTTATTCTTTGCCAAAAAGAGGGAGACATGATTGATAAGAGCATCTAAGTTTTTCTTGATAGGGGAAGCACATAAGCTTTTATTTAGGGGGAGTATACCATATAAATATTTTTGTCATTACAAAAAAGGGGGAGATTATTCTTAATATGTCTATAATTATTTTTTTGATAATGATAAATGAACTATTTCTTGGAAAAGACTAACATATTTCAGGAAGGATTTAAAGAAAAGGATCAAGGAAAAGGAAGGGCAAAAGAACTTCCTTTATAGTCTATTTTATTTATTTGTTTATAATGTAGAAAAGGCTTTAATTATCCTTAGGATGTCATTAGAATTGTCATATCCATATTCATATCCTTAAATTTGTAAAGATTTACTACTGTTGGTTTTTCAAACATCTCATTTTCTCTTCAAACGTCTGAGTATGATTTATAAGACGTCTAATTTACTTCTCCAGACATCCAAGATCTTGTCCAGAGCCTAGATTCATAGCCAGTCTTTGCAACCACTGTCATCTAGGTTTTTCAAACGTCTGTTATCTTCTTCAAACATCTAGTATTGTCTTTCACACGCCTCCTTGAGTTTTTGATATCTCTTTAACTCAATAGAACAACGGTCATAATCTTAGGTGTTTTTCAGATGTCTATCATCCTCTTGAGCCATCTGAAATCGACCAACGTTCAATTTCTATCCAACAATCAAATTGACCGCAATTGACTATGTCAGTTTCTCTTTGATTTTAGACCGTTGGAGATCATCAGATGTCCTTGCATTTATTCAGACGTCTAATGATTCTTTTTAAAACGTCTACACTCTTAATCAGACGTCTAGTAAGACATCTGACCATATGTCTTTAGATCCCTGTTTGAGTCCAACTTCATTCCAGTAACGATCAATTTGACCCTAAAGCTTTTTCGGGCATTCAATTTAATTTTTAGACATCTGAAACTATATGTACAGATGTTTAAGTTTTTGTTCAGACGTCATTGTATTTGATCTTGTGAAATCCAATAGTGACTACTTTTTCTCTGGAGCTTTTTCAGATGTTCTGGTTTATTCTTAGACATCTGAAATAGTCTTTTCAGACATCTGTCATGGTTTTTCAGATGTCTAATATAGTCAAACTTTGAGTAAATGCATTGTAGCCATTCTACCTTAATTTATTCCATTTCAATTGAAGTTCTAAGGACTACCTAGACCTAAATCAGACCTTATACACCTATATATATACCCCCATAGGTAGCCTTAAGCACACAGAAAAAAGAAAAATACATTCTACTCATTTGAAAAGCTCTTGATCTCATTTGTGCTCTCTTGTGTGCTCTCTTATGCTCCATCTGTGCTATTGTTTTTTGAGAGCAAACCTTCTTCCTGCTGCTCATAGGTTTGGTAAGGGAGTATTCTAATTATTATATTCAATGTTTATAGGAATATATTTTATTACTTTTGATAGTTTATTTGGGTACCCGATTTGTGGGTTTCCTGTTTCCTCTTAGCAGAGGGGCAAAACTCTTCTTGGGGTTTGTCCAGGAAGAGGGAAATTGGAAGATTACCTGTTGTTAGTTGTTCCTACTTGGGTAGCGGCGTAATCCTAGATTGAGAGATCTGGGTAGATGTTTTTTCCCGCAAGGGTTTCCTCTCTAAATACCTGCATATTTTTTTGTTGAGATTGTTTGTGAATTTTATTACACCATTCAACCACCCCATCTTGTGCCACTACTCAAAATGATATTCAATTATAGCAAATGTGTTTCAAGAAATAATGGGGTAAAAATAAGATAGAAATGCTAAAAAGAATGGTGATTTGAATCACCACCTAAATCCCTAATATTAGGCACATATCAAATGTATCAATCAACTCAATTTCTCAACAATGGTCCTTGAACCACCAATCCACATCAACACAGATATCAAATAACCCCACAGTATCTCAACAAATGCCACAATCAGATGTCGGTAGAGATCATCAGATGCCATAAGCCACCAAGGCCTTAGCACAAGGCACAAAGCCAACACAAAGTCAGCCTCTCAAATTTTTGCTAAGTGTAAAGCAGGCATGCACGAATATCAAGACAAAATCTACCCCCTATGATGTAAACACATTTACACTACTTAATATGTCTATTTATGCATGTTCTTAAGCATAGGATTGCATTTCATGATATAAATATTGCATAACATGCATCATCTCGCATTTAGAGTAGTTTGAATAAAATGCAGGTTAATTATCTCCTTTTATGTGCTTGGACAGGGCAAACATTTTATCGGAGCCTCGGATCAAAGATCCAACCGTATGGATATGATCAGGGCGACGATTGGAGTTCAACGACTCCAAGATCGCCCTAATCAGGCATCCATAGCATCAGATAGAGATCGGGGAACCCTAGAAGATCAAGGGCCAGGATGGTGTAAATCCACACTTCAGATGATAAATCCGACCACACGGATGAATTCGGATCGACGATCGCATCCCAACGACACAAAAATTGAGTCAATCCGACATCCGTGGCACCATCTACAACTTCTAGAAGATGGACGGCCAAGATGGCGCCACGTGGCGCCATCTCGGTAACCCAAACGGCTGCACGCAACCTCAGCAGTCTCCGCATCCGCCTTTCCCTGCCGTTGGATTAAGATCCAACAGCCGCGCGTGCTCAATCAGGACGACACGCGATTGGACGCCTGTGCGTAACGCGCGATCGCACGTGGGCGGGCGCACAGCGCAGCGGGCGAAGATGCGTTTTAAGCCATCCGATCTCACGATCGGACGGCTGAGACTTCGCGGACGTGCGTAGGCGTTACGCGCGCGGGCATCCGAGCGGGCGTGCGTGGGTACGGAGGCTACGCCCACATTGGGGGCTTTAGCGACGGTTTTATCCGTCACTAAAGACCCCTCATTTATTGTTTTGAAGTTGTAATGTCCATTTTGCCCCCACTCCTTGCAACTATAAAAGGAGACCCCCTCCATACGAAATTTTCATCCCTTCTTTCTCTTCTCTACCCCTCCAAAGCTCAAGAGAAGCTTGTCCCACACCCAGGATGCTTCTCGCGAGATAAAGTCCAATTTTCATTCCCCTTCGGAAGTGGATCCCGCGACGACGAAGGCGTGCTGCTTCGTTCCCGTTCTTCTGCTTCGTCCTGCTTCGTTCTCCTTCGTCCAGGCGTCATCCCGTCCGGCTCGTCCTCCAAGCAACCGTCGAGGAGGATTTCTCTCTCCCTATTCTTTTTACCGCTTTCTAGTATAGATTTACTGCTTTCTAGATTAATCTACTCGTCCTCCAAGCAATCGTCGAGGAGGACATTTCTCCCTCCATTCTTTTAATGCTTTCTAGAGTAAATTTATTGCTTTCTCGAGTAATTGTTTTATGCTTTCTAGTTGTAATGAACAATCTCTTTAATAAAAAATTCCTTGTTTATTCTACATCTCATTTTGATTTCTCTGTGTAATAATCTCTTTCTCTCTTACTCTCTCTCTCTCTCTTCTTGTAAATAATTAGATAGTTCTAAATTGAATTATTCTGTAACAAATAAAAAGAAACGCGTAGTTTTTAAATCAAACGTCCGCCTCCCTGTGTTCGACCCGGAATTTTAATTTCGATATAAATTTTATTTGTTGAACACGAATTCTTCACTTTCGAACTACAACGACAGGTTTTTCAAAACCGAACACGTTAGCGTAGCGTTCGTAAACGTTCAACATTTTGGCGCCGTTGCCGGGGAGGCAACGATCTTTGATTTCTCTTCGCGTTTTGTAACTTACAAATCATTTACCTCACTTTTCTCCTTTCTTATTGTAATTGCAGGTATTCTTTCGAGACAGGCAAAAGTGGAAGATTGGAGTAAAGTGCTGTAGAAGGTTTTGTGAGTTACCCTCCACCTCCCACCCATTAGATTTCATTTCATCACATAATAACTCAAACATCAATCAACCTAGGTGTTTTTATAAACTCTAAGGTTAGATTGTTTGTTGTTTGACACCCATACTCACCCCAACCCCCACATTAAAAAAAAAAATCTCACAGTGGTACACAACCTCATCTGATTTTCAAACTCAACTGGTAAACCAATCTTAGGAGCCGGTACACACATCCAAACACATAATTGAGTAGAAATCAGATTAGGTAATCATTTGTGTGCCTAATTAAGTGGTGCAACAGGCCAATTGTTTGAGTTAATTGGGCCGCACCACTTCAAATAAAATCAACTCATTAAGTAGCTGCCAATTAGGTTCAACTCTTAGGCATTTACCAGGCACTCGACATTCTTTTTAAACTTTAAAGGAAAACATCTTCACCTGTGCTTGCAAAACCTGGTGTGCTAATGAAACTTGATTGAAAACACTTAAAGTTGAATCCTAAAAGCTACTAAGCAAGATTTGAACCTTAAAATTCACCACATCAAAAATAATCTTGCTTGAAAACCACTAGTTGTGCACTCACACACGAATCAATCAATCATTAAGGGCACAACCCATTTAAAGGGCCCATCACATTCCAAAGCACATTCAAACCTAGCCCTAAATAAAACAGAGTAGACGTTGGCCTTAAGGATTGGACTCGCTCTTCAGAACTCAGAACAAGATTATTTTCGATTAATCTGTTTCTACTGTTCAATCTGATGTCTAGCTAGGGGAGCAGAGTCAAACGATCGCGGCTGGGGGGTACACTTGGAACCAGAGGTGCAAGCCAAAGGAAGAACCTTCTCCCCAGTCCCTCCTTCTAACTGGTTGGATTGAACAGACGGAAGTAGATCAAATCGTTCCTTTATCTCAAGACGGGTTTTGAGAGTCTGTAGGTCTGTAGGCTAACCCATTTAAGGACAGGTTTGATTGTTTGTATTGTAGGGCACCTTTCTTCCTCCCATGTATCATGAATCCTTCCACATATTTCACGCATTCCCGCTCTTTCCCTCCTGTTGTAAATTATCCTCAACATGACGATTATCCCAACTCATATTGTAATCAACCATCAGTTAGTTGGGATAATTCGGATTGGGGATACAATTCCGGACCCCCGTGTTTAGGGTCTAACCCTGAACACTTTGATTCTGATTTTTATCCTTCTCAGAGCTACATCGATTATAGATCGTCCTCCTTTCATGAACAACCTAATACGATCTACAATCAAGAAGGATACACTGATCCTTACCCATCCTCTGATTTCACTGCCTTTAGGTCATCACCATCTTTTGAACAATCTGAAATGACCTATTATCAGGATGGGTATAACGAATCTCAATTCGTTAATTCCTCTGCATTGATGTCAAACCCACCCAATCCTGAACCAACTCATTTGGTTCAGGTTAACCAGGTTCAAGATAAGGTTCTGGCTAACTTGAGAAATATCATTCAATCTTTAGAAGTTCAGCTAACACCTTGCATTGAGAGATTGGAGCCCCTGATTCAGATGATTGATGATTTAAACAAGTCTTTGTTGGATTGGCTCCAGGACGTTAAGGATAAGAACCCGGGTGAGTTTCTACTTGGGAAATTAGTGAAATTGAGGATGAGATTCGTGGTTGCTTTGATTCAATCTTGGGATGATTCCCAGGATGAACCCTCTTCAGGAAAGCCAATGACAGAACCCGCTCAGGCACCTGTTGGGGGGGACACTTGTTACGAGGCTGATCAGATTGAATTAAAGCAACCAATTAAGGATGACCTGATTTCTTCACCTGAGATCCCTGAGCCGGGTTACGAGAAAACGTATGTCTCCTGGGAACACAAAGTGACAACTGATTTTGGGGCATACATTGATACGGATCTTGATTTCTTTGATGGTGAAGATTCAAGTTGCGAAGTCTCACACGAGTTTTCAGATCACGATTTTTGTGAGACGATTGGGCCTGAGGAATCTGATAGATCATTTGATAGCCCAATAACTGAGGAAACTGATCTTATTAGGGCACACGATACAGATCCAAAATCGCATTTTCTGGAGGAATCAATTCAATGCCCTGATTATCAGTTACACCTTGTTGAGCTTATTGATGATTCTAATTCTGAGATAATTAGACCCAAGTCAATTTTGATTCTGCCACATCATTTAGACTTGGAGATTTCAGACAGGGTGATGAATATACAAGAGATCTTGGAATTTGATACACTTAATGAGGAGGATAGGAGCGGGGAAGTTCTGATTTGGGAAGTTAATTTTGGAGGAAATGGAAGATTGAGTCGAAGGGTTCCTTTTAAGCTGAAACCATCAAATCAGAACCCTTACAACATTTGTTTCGAGGATGTTCAACCCAAGCACACATTCAACAATTATCCTTTTGAGCTTCAATTCTCTGTAACCTGACATTTTGGCCTTGGGTTGCATCCTCATAAATCGCAGGCCCAACCCCGCTTGCATTCTGATTTTAGGTTTTGGGTAATTTTTATCCAGAACCTAAGATATTCTCGATTATGGGGGATGGGTCTACATCACAATCTGGTCCACATCTGTGGACCGCTATTGATAGGTCAGAGGATTCTTCTGTTTATATTAATTCTGACCTGCACTTGTGAATTCTTCATTTCTTTTCTTTGTATAGTGTGCCTAGCTGAAGGCACTAAACTCAGCACATATACAGTTCTTTTTCGTTTTCATCTCGGAGCGGACATGACATTCACGCAATTCAGGTGCTTTCTACGCTTTTTCACTCTATTTTATGTCTTTTTAATACAATGAGGACATTGCATTAGATAAGCATGGGGGGGTGGATATTTATCTCTGAATTCATTTGTCAGCTCCTTAGATTTGTTTTATTTTCTTTTATATAAAAAAAAAATCAGAATTAGGAAAGAGAATTTGGGTTTAAGAAGATTTTCAATCTTAAGAAATACTACATTAAGATCTGAACACAAAGACCCTTCAGGTCTTTGAACTTAATCAGCCCGTGTATCCACTAAAATGTGGATTTATTTTTTGAAGTTCTCGCCAACTTGAATTTTATTTTAATAGGAGTAAATAAGTTTGGGTGATAAGTACACGACTTATCAACCCGCCCTCTGATGTGAGGGAATTTTGAGTCTTAAGCATCTACACACTTTCTTTGCACTGACTCGTTGTTTGGCAATTTTAACGGAAATTGGGTAGCTAATGAACCTTCTAGGGTGATATGGCTAGCAAGCTATCATGGGTAACAGCCCATAGGTAGGTTGTCCAGAGTCTAGTCACTGGACCTTTCTCTTTTTGCTGCCTTTAGGTAAATCTTAGACCAGGGAAGCCACCTACTTAAAAAAAGAAAAAAAAATCAAAAAGGAGAAAAGAACAAAAAGAAATAAGCCACACTTCGCCGCACGAGTATGGCTGGCAAGTTGTTGGTGGTAACAGCTCATCGACCGGTTGTCCAGAACCCAGCTCAGAAAATGCACTAAAAATTCCCAAAACACTTAGGAAGAAGCGGAGAAGTAGAATAAACCGGGGAGATATACACTGGATTCACCCTTGTGTTGACCTCATTAAAAAATAAAAGTAGGGAGAAAGCTACCGGTTATAAAGATACACCTTTAGGTAGAATTCTTTTTGAGGTCACCTAGAGGCGTAGAAATCCGAAGTCCGTTCTAATTGCCGGCCAACGAGTTTATCACAATCACAATAAGATGCTTAAAACTTAGGGTTCTCATCAAATCTTGGGTGAGTTGAATGGCCATAGAAAGCCACTCTTAAACCCTAAAATTTGAAAATCCAAAAAATTAGAAAAGAGTAAAAAGAGAAAAAGAAATTTTTCTTTGAATAAGGTGAGGGCTTGAGGCGGTCTGCATTTTGGCTGATACCCAGGTACTGTTGTGTCCTTGAAAGTTCAATTCCTAAGTAGACAATTTCTTAATGATTGAAAATAACTCAGGTCTAAATAATCTAACCTAATTCTTTTATAAGTGGCATATAGTTTTTGCTAGGGACTGGCAAAAGATAGGCATGGGGGTATGATGTAAACACATTTACACTACTTAAAATGTCTATTTGTGCATGTTCTTAAGCATAGGATTGCATTTCATGATATAAATATTGCATAACATGCATCATCTCGCATTTAGAGTAGTTTGAATAAAATGGAGGTTAATTGTCTCCTTTTATGTGCTTGGACAGGGCAAACATTTTATCGGGGCCTCAGATCAAAGATCCAACCATATGGATATGATCAGGGGGACAATTGGAGTTCAACGACTCCAAGATCGCCCTAATCAGGCATCCGTAGCATCAGATAGAGATCGGGGAACCCTAGAAGATCAAGGGCCAGGATGATGTAAATCCGCACTTCAGATGATAAATCTGACCGCACGGATGAATTCGGATCGACGATCGCAGCCCAACAACACAAAAATTGAGTCAATCTGACATCCATGGCACCATCTACAACTTCCAGAAGATGGATGGCCAAGATGGCACCACGTGGCGCCATCTCGGCCGCCCAAACGGCCGCACGCAACCTCAGCAGTCTCCGCATCCACCTTTCCCTACCATTGGATAAAGATCCAACGGCTGCGACGCGCCTGCGCTGAAGTCAGGAGCTCGACACAAACGCGACCCCAGCGCGTTGGTCGAGTGCTCTAACGCGAAGCAGGGATGCGCGTTCGAGCCTTGCCACGCAGAATTTAGAGCGGTGGCGCGCCTCCGATCGACCGCACGATCGCTATCAAACGGCCACGAGCGCTCAATCAAGACGACGCGCGATTGGACGCCCGCACGTAACGCACGATCGCACGCGGGCGGGTGCGCAGCGCAGCGGGCGAAGATGCGTCTTAAGCCGTCCGATCTCGCGATCGGACGGCTGAGACTTCGCGGACGTGCATAGGCGTTACGCGCGCGGGCAGCCGAGCGGGCGCGCGTGGGCACGGAGGCTACGCCCACATTGGGGGCTTTAGCGACGGTTTTATCCGTCACTAAAGACCCCTCATTTATTATTTTGAAGTTGTAATGTCCATTTTGCCCCCACTCCTTGCAACTATAAAAGGAGACCCCCTCCATATGAAATTTTCATCCCTTCTTTCTCTTCTCTACCCCTCCAAAGCTCAAGAGAAGCTTGTCCCACACCCGGGATGCTTCTCACGAGATAAAGTCCAATTTTCGTTCCCCTTCGGAAGTGGATCCCGCGACGACGACGGCGTGCTGCTTCGTTCCTGTTCTTCTGCTTCGTCCTGCTTCGTTCTCCTTCGTCCAGGCGTCGTCCCGTCCGGCTCGTCCTCCAAGCAATCGTCTAGGAGGATTTCTCTCTCCCTATTCTTTTTACCGCTTTCTAGTATAGATTTACTGCTTTCTAGATTAATCTACTCGTCCTCCAAGCAATTGTCGAGGAGGACATTTCTCCCTCCATTCTTTTAATGCTTTCTAGAGTAAATTTATTGCTTTCTAGAGTAATTATTTTATGCTTTCTAATTGTAATGAACAATCTCTTCAATGAAAAGTTCCTTGTTTATTCTACATCTCATTTTGATTTCTCTGTGTAATATTCTATTTCTCTCTTACTCTCTCTCTCTCTTCATGTAAATAATTAGATAGATCTAAATTGAATTATTCTGTAACAAATAAAAAGAAACGCATAGTTTTTAAATCAAACGTCCGCCTCCCTGTGTTCGACCCGAAATTTTAATTTTGGTATAAATTTTATTTGTTGAACACGAATTCTTCGCTTTCGAAATACAACGACAGGTTTTCCAAAATCGAACACATTAGCGTAGCGTTCGTAAACGTTCAACACCCTACCCTTCTCAGAAATTCCTCTCTATTTCTTTAATCAGGCTTGCAATTGGGTAATCAGGTTTGTACAGTACCGAATAGGGGACCAAACCTGCATGGCATGTACCGTGGACGAGGTGTGAAGGCTGAGTGAGATGAGGGACCTCACCCCTTTGTGTATAAGGTGACAAGGCTAATGCTCGTTTTCCTTTTATATGCCTTCGTGTGTTTGTCCCACATGATGTGGGACTAAATACGAGTGGTCTTCATTGCACGAAGCTACAAAGGATTGAAGCTTTTGAAGCGAGTAGCTACGAGGCTTCCCTCTTCAATTGATTCTGCTATTGAGGTCGTGGAGTGATTCTGCAGCGACTGGAGGTTGAGATGAAGTCACTAATGGTCTAATGGTGGCAGAGCACTGCGATGGTGGTCATCGACAATGAAATGACCTAAAACACAAATTTGGGCTCAAAGCCCTAGTTAGAGCATTCAATAGGATCGCCGTGAGGCGAGGAGTTCAACATCAGTGTTCTCGTGGTGTTTGGGGGTGTATGTCAGCTGGCCAAAGTTGGAGGAGCAGGCAGAGGATGGGTTTGCCCGGTGGGGTGTTTAAGTGGGTGGATGCTAAAATTTGTAGAAGGCTTTCGAAGGTGGAGGTGAGGCGAAGCTAATGGGAGCTATGGCATGAAGTTTGGTGATGTGGTGCGGTCAGGTGGCTTTGCTGGGGGTATTGCCAGCTGTGGAGAAGACAGAAGGGGAGATAGCGGTTCGTCGATCAAAATGAGGATCTAAGAGGTGGTATCAACTTAAGGAAGAAGAGAGACCTAGCTAACGGACGAAAGGGAGGGAGTGGAACTGACTGTGATTGGCTAGCGCTGGAGATGGTGAATTCTTCAATGGGAGAGACGACAAGGAAGAAGGGGTAGGAGAGCTTCTGCTGTGACCAGCAAGAAGCGGACGAGGTCGAGGAAGAAGTTCCCTCTGCCTATTGTACGTGGCAGTGGGCAACGATGAAGATTTAAGGGGCTCGCCGGAGTCAGGCCGAAGCGATAGAAGGGAGAGAAGGATAAAGAATTTTGGCCTAGACCAGTCCCTGACTTTCGATACTTTGGGATAGCACCGCCCATGGCAACCCCCAGAACTCCTGGCTTTCGACACTTCGGGATAGTGTCGCTCATGGCATTCTATTGCTAACTTCAAGCCCCAACAATCGACATTTCGGGATAATCTCGCCCATGGCACCTAAACCACCACAAGGTGCTTACATGCCCCCGATAGGATATTTAAATATCCTAAGAGAGAAGCACCGAGGAGACGATATGTTATTACGCATCTTCGAAGGGAGAATTTTTCATTCCACCTCTCCGCATCAGGAATTCATCTAATCAATTTGTGTTTTCGAGCCGCTTCTAAGCTAGACATTTGAGATGACACTTTTGGAACAGAACACTTTTGGTATTATTTCTTCATTAAGTGCACTGAACTAGACTAGCATATGATTTTGGATGCTTAGGTTACCAAGTTTCACAAACCAAAGGGCAGGCAACGGGGCCGAATAATCCCTAAGCCTTAGACCTACTACATCAGCTTCACACTTTCCTCAACCTATTGAGGACTAATCCCGATCTTAACAAATATGTGAGTGTTTAAGCCCTAAAACAACTGCAAGAGGCCTAAGATTAGCACTCTTTACTAATCTCCTTATCTCTAGCACTTCAAGACTTAATCCTTGTTTTGATTTGGTCTAGAACTTGAGTAGATCCCATAATTAATTGCTGTAACTATCAATTTTGTTTCTTTAATTTTGCTTCTTTTGACATTTTGTATTCCCTCCTCTTTTCCTCCTCAAGAAAGATTACCAATCATTTCACAAAATTCTCCTCCCTTTCTCATTTTTTTTTTAAATATGTATTTTTTTTGTGAGAACCCCTCAACGAATTGAATTTCCCATTTGTTTTGCACTTTAACACCCCCCCATGCCTAAGTTTTGCAATGTCCTCATTATAAACCAGGTGGGTACGAGTTCAACTTGGTTCAAGATTTAGAATAGGGTCAAAGGTGGTGAACGGATCGAGATGACTGTTACAGACAATTTTTAGCTTTAATACAAGTATCAAAGGTGGAGTCGATTGTTCTAAAGTTGAACCCTAAAGTGTAATAAGAGTATAGCTCAAAAGAATGATTAGAAGGGTCTTGAGCTTTTGGAATGACGGGTTGCCTCCCGTTAAGTGCTAAATTCAATGCCTTCAGCCAAGCAGAAGGTGGTCAAAGAGAAGGGGTGGTCAGATTGGAGGAATTTTGTAGAACAAGCACCTTAATGAGTAGCCTGGTTGGTTCAACCAGGTGCTTATTCAGATCAACAGGCTAATGATGCAGACCAAACCCAATCAATCTCGTGGGTTGGTGGATGTGAGTCAATAAGTATGGAGCCCACCAGATACTTTGTGGCCCAAAAAGATATGGAAATGTGAATCTAGGGTTTGGCTAAATCTGTTCAGCCTGATCAGGATAAGGGTCCTCAAAAGTCAATGGATCAGTCAAGAATGTAGGAACCCTACTAGTGGGATTAGAGAAAGATAAGACGTAATTATTAGTCTGATCAATGTCTGATTCCCGATCGAAAGATGGAGGTGAATCATATGCAACCGATCAAAAAGAGATGAGTTAGAGTAGAAATTGATTCCAATGGCAGGTTGGGGTTGGGATCGGGCTTTGAAAGACTCTGGCTCTGGATTGGAAGGTGTGGCTACTTCGAGGTTCAAATCGTCAGCCTTAGAATTAGAATCAAAGAATGGATCATGGATACTGAGGTCGTAAACTGGCTCATAATCATCTGAAAACAAAGGTTCTCTGAAATCAGAGTAAGATTCGAAATCATCAGAGAACTTACGACAATCAATTTCTGAACCTGATTCAAGATCGAGATTTCCACCACTAAATAAATCATGATGCATGGAATCAACAACCTAACTTTGATCTAACCTAGTCTCAAATTCCAAGCTCAAAAAGGTGTACTTATTAGGCATAGGCTCAGATTCTTGGCTCCTAGGGCAGATCCAATCAAATCCCAACTCATCCAACTCTTCTATTTCTGTATCGTAAATCGGTGTGACTTTTGAAAAATCAATTTGTTCCTCTAAGGAGTCTGGAGAGGTATAATCATCAAATATAGGCCCAGAATCGTAGTTTAGATCTAAAATCTGATTTTTCATCACATTGGACCTCATGATCATCCCAAATAGGTTTAGATCTAGTTTTATGTTAGGGGTAGGAATTAGGACACTAGAATCTGGACATGGTTCTATTGGGATGTCAGAATCACTTTCGAGGATTACCTTAACAGGATAAGGTGTAGGAATTACATCCTCAAGAGGTTCTGACTCAAGCTCATCACATGTGTTTGGTAAATCAAGGCATGATGGACCAGCTTCATGGCTAACTCTAGCTAGTTCATAATCAAGAACACCTGCAACTGGATCCGCCCAAACCTACATTTTGACCAGGTATGTCATTCTGCACAAAGTTCGAATCAGATTCCATTTGGGTTGGGGGTCCACAACAACCTCTATTTTCGAACCTGGGCTTTGGGAAATCATATTGATCTTTAACATTACTCCAAGATTCATTACAAACTTCCGGGTGGGAATCGGGATATTTTTTATTAATGGCTTCATGCAACATATTTAGCATATACCTACATTTCTCAATGTCATCTTGGTTTATCTCCCAGAGTGGTGGATTTGAAAATGACAGAAGCTGCTTTCACGCATTTTAAAGTCGTCAGAATCATAGTATAATCGTGCAAAATTGTTCGTCAAAAATGAAGTTGTAAAAATAACGAGACTTTGAGTCCCGGTCGTTCGTCATTGGGAGGCGTTTGTTTAATTATGAAATTGATCTTTTATCGCTCTACTTTATTTAAAATTGCACACCGGTTTCCAATCTTCAGATTAAGATTTCGCCACTTCTATTATGAATTTTGATTACGTGCGTGTGTGTCAAATAGATAATGAAAGTGAAAGTGTGAGTTTCGGTGTGCACAATTCTAGTTACGTGGTGGCTACTTACAGAAAATGCATTTATAGTTAGGTCTTCTATATTTTCCGGAACCGACATGCTTGTTGCAAAATATATATAAATGAAAAATTGGCAACTTGAATCACACAAAAGAGATGGCAACCAATAAGCTCATGGTGATTTCAAACATAGAGATATGTATAAAAATATATCTTTTATTCATTCATTCAGAGAAGTGTTTGCGACATGGAATGTAGAGGAAAGCTTGTACAGGAATGGTTGAAAATGTAAATCTAGCTGCCAGAAAATGATCACATACAGGAATTTATGGGAGGATTTTGCATGCATCATTGGGGGAGAATAAGAGCTAAACTACTAAGCAGTAAATATAAGCAATAAAACTATGTAAAGCTAAGTTACTAATCTAGTAGAAGGAAGGGCATTCAGAGGAGGTATCCAATGGCCTTTAAGTGGCTGAGAGAAGAAGGAGGGGCAGCCAATGGTGCTTAGGCCAGCCCTTGGAGAGAGGTTGGAGAAGTGATCCAACATCCTGGCATGGAGATGGTGGCCTCCATGGTGGTGCTCCTCGTGGAGGTGGAGTGGAGATGAAAGTGGCTAGCCTAAGTGGAATGAATGCCAAGGAAATGGATGGCCAAGAGTGGATGGGTGCAAATGGCCACCCCTTAGGTCTTTTTATAGACCTAACGGAAGCTCTCTAGAGAATTATGGAATTCTCTAGAGAGGCCTATGGTGGGAGCTCATGGGAGAGTGAGAGAGAGAGGATAGATGGTGGTTTTTAGATCCACCAAATGTGGATCTAAAAATTGAATGGCTCTTGGTTGCTAATTTTAGCAACCAGGGCAACAACACATGGTAGAGAGTTCTAGAGAACTCTAGGCTAGGTATTTTTCATGTGGATGGTGTGTGTGGGTCGAAACTTAGGTGGTTAGGTTGATTAGGATAGGTTCTAGTGGGTTTAGGTCAAGGTAGGTCTCAAATTAGGGTTGTAAACCCTAATTCACTAAGGTAAAGTGCAATTAAACTTAATAAAAGTTTAATTGAGTGTGTAAAAACTTAATTGAGAGTAAAACAACTCAATTAAGTCAGGTCTAGGTCAATTGGACTCTCACTGAGTCCAATTGGATAGTGTGTGCTGAGATCAAGGCTTAATTGGACTCAAGGAGTCCAATTGAATAGGCTGATGGAATTGACCAACATCCAAGTCAATTAGGTTTAGTGAGGACCTAATTAGGTCCTTAGTGAGGTCTAGAGGTGATGTACTAGGGTTAGGGCACCTTAATTTAGGTTCCTATGGGGTTGGAATTGGGTTTAGGGACCTAAAGATCCAAGATCAAGGCTTGAATCTCAAAACAGGAACTAGAGAGTAATTCCAGACATCCAATAAAAGTGGAAGATGTCTTATAGTGAAAAATTAGAAGTCCAGACTTGTTGTCTGGATGTCCAATCAGAGTCAGGAGGGATTTTGGGTTCTATTTTTGGTATTCTGCAGAAATTGGACGTCTGACCAAGTGTCTAGACGTCCAATAACACTGCAGAAGTGGGTTTAAGGTGTGCGGGAGTTGGCTAAGGGTTCTGGATGTCCTATAACTCATCTGGACATCCATATAAAGGTTGGAATTAGGGCTTTAAGGTTTCCTAGGATGCGGTGACCTAATCTAAGGGTGGCTAAGGCTTAGGGAAGTCTCTAGGCTATCCTAGGGCTAGGATGGACCTAAGCTCTTCACATTTTATTGCTTTATTCCTAGTTAATAGAGTAGCATACCTTAACTCCCTTACTTTATTATCCACTACATCTAATCTAAGTCTTCTACTCCAGCTTTGCTGCAACACCTATTATTCTTGTTCCAACTTCAGATCCAGCTTCAGATCAGCTTGTTACCTGCAATTGACATAATGCACCTAATCAGTACATTATAGCATTATTTTATGCATAGCTAAAAGAAGGCAGTGAAGATGCAAGTAATGCTTATGCATGCATGAACTATCCTAACTTATGCTAAGTTCTAGCCTAATTTAGGTCAATTAAGACCTATGATTGCTACGCAATCATACCCCCATACCTAAATCTTGCTAGTCCTTAGCAAATGTGAAACTAAATTATTCACAGAACGGTTCCTAAGGGATTGATTATTTTATCAAGTGTATGCCTAGAGATTTTTCTCCTTTTTGTTTTCGTCCTGTGCTCTAGAAATCCAGACAATCGTGAAAGTGTAGCTATGTAGATTTTGCAATGGATTCGAGTGAAAAACTAATTCACCTCTAAAGCCTATACTTGACCCCTAGTAAAAATTCTAGTGGGATAGGTGGACTTCTTCCCTCGGGGTATTCAATATATTCTATGAATTCCATCCCCGCTTTAAGCTTAGGTAGAGGATCTTAGAGGGAAAAGATTATATATTTGGTGGCTCACTCTCGACTGGTGCTACATAGAAATTAGTACTTCATAATCTAGATTCTCGGACTATCAAGTAACTTACCCAGAGAAAGACGAGAAAAACTATGCTCTCTTTTGGTTCCTTTATATTCATTCTCTCTTTCTCTTTTTCATTTTCTTTTCTTTCTTTTTCTTAGAGCTCACAACCTCACCACATTCACATATATGATCTGTATTTGGTGGTCTCACTTGGCATTAACACTTTAATTGAGTTTCCATAACCCTAACTCTAAGTCAAAATTCCTCAGCCAGTATTTGAGTGGTCAAAAACACAGAAAGATAGGTTAAGGCCTTATTTGGTGGATCTCAAATTTATTTGGTGATATTGCCTCAATGCAACTGAAATAAACACTACATATTCGCACTCTTTTTTCTTCCTTTTTCTTCTTTTTCTCATTTTTTCTTTCTTTTCATCACTTTTCTTTATTTTTCTTTTTTTTTCTATGTAAATTTTTTTTATTTTTCTTTTTTTCTTTTTCAACACAACACAAGTAGTACACATTCATGAAGTTTATTAAGGAGGCATTATTAGAGATTGGTGGTATTCAAGAGACATTGGGTGGCTTATTTGGTGGAAGTGCCTACTCACGGCACTGGGAAAGATGGATTGAATGGTGTATTTCTGACCTTGACATCAATACCCTCCTTCAACCGAGGATTCCATAAAGAATGGTCGTAACCATCCACCTTAGCCCTAGTTTTATGAAAACTCGCTCTCCATGTATTTACCTTATTTGGTGGCTCTCAAAATTCACACAAAATGTATACGCATGAACCAAAAGCAAAAACTATGCCTTATCTCTGAGTATCATCACCTAATTATCTGGGATTCTGGATTCCTTGCACTAATCTTAGAGCACCAGTACACTCTACTCTCATTTCACATATTTGGTGGATTTTTAGAGGAAAATCTGCCTGACACCCAAAACACTGTCCAAGGGTTCAGGAGAAGAAGCACTGCTTCTTCTCGACAAACTAAAGACATTTATCAGCCTTCACTATGAATCCATTGCAAATTCTACGTGTGTGAAAAATTGTACTGGATTCCAGATTACAGGAATCAACTAGAGGATAAAATCCCTAATACATTCTCTTAATAAGATAATCTTATTCATGAATGCACTATGTATATATGTTATAAACAAGTAACCTCTTATATTCATACTTCATGAAATTTCCCATTCGGTTTACATTCAGCTTGACCCTAAATTTAGAACAAAAGGGTGAGCAGGTGAGTTGAAAGTGCCTATTGCGGACGATTTTTAGTTCCAATGCGAGCATTGGAGGTGGAGTCGGTTGTTCGTTTATTTAGGATCCTAAAGTACGTTTGACATGCAGCTTCGAGGTCTTCCTACAGGTTGGCATAAAAATTTTTAGTTTTTTTGTATCTACCCCCCTATGCCTAAGTTCTTGCATGTCCTCATGCATGAATATAAAAGAAAATAAATACAGCAGGGAGTAAATGGGTAGAATCACCTATAATTGCTCCTAAAATTATACATTCAGCACTGGCCAACCTGTCAGCATGCAATATGCAGAAAGAAATATGCTAAAAGGAAAAATATGCTATATAAAAAAAATGGTTATGTATAAATGATGGTAGAATGTGAGGTAGATGCTATCTATAGGTGCTGAGTTTAACGCCTCCAGCTAGGCGAGAATTCAATCACACGTCCTCAATAAGATGAACAATCTTGTCAGGTGGAGGAGGTTCCTGGGCCAAAAATGGCTTGAGGCGCTGGCCATTTACCGTAGATATATGCCCAGATTTTGGGTCCCTGATCTGGACTGCTCCATTAGGATATGGCTGAATCACAACATATGGGCCCATCCACTTGGACTTGAGCTTCCCTACGAAAGGTTTTAATTGTGAATCAAACAACCAGACTTGCTGGTTGGGCGTGAATGCTTTCCTTCTGATGTGGCAGTCATGAAAGGCCTTGGTCTTGTCCTTGTATATCAATGCATTCTTATAGGCCTCCCGCCGGATCTCTTCTAATTTGCTGAGCTGGAGTTTCCATTCTTGACCTCCTACATCGAGGTCAAGGTTACATTTTCGCACCGCCCAAAAGGCACGGTGTTCCAGCTCTACAGGAAGGTGACAGCCCTTGCCATATACCATACGATATGGTGACATTCTGAGTGGGGCCTTGTATGCGGTCCGATATGCCCAGAGTGCATCAACTAATTTATCGGACCAGTCCTTCCAATCTGGTCTAACCGTCTTCTAGAGAATCAGCTTGATCTGATGGTTAGACACTTCAGCCTGCCCATTGGTCTGTGGGTGATATGGGGTGGCTATACTATGATGTACCCCGTATTTCTTTAATAATGACCTGAAATGGGCATGGATGAAGTGGCTTCCCCCATCACTAATCAGCGCACAGGGTATTTCGAATCTTGCAAAGATGTAATGACATATGAAGGAAATGATAGTCTTATGATCAGCCCGTCACGCCAGGATGGCCTCGACCCACTTCGAGACATAGTCAACGGCTAGTAATATGTACTCGAAGCCATGCGAGTTCAGAAAAGGGCCCATTAAATTGATGCCCTAGACGTCAAACACTTCTATAACCATGATGGGCTGGAGTGGCATCATGTCTCTCCTGGTCATAGAATCGACCAACTGGCATCGTTTGCAATGTTGAGCATATTCGTGTGTATCTCTGAAAATAGTTGGCCAAAAAAATCCTAACTGCAAAATTTTTGCGCTAGTTTTCCGTCCAAAGAAATGACCACCACAAGCATCATTGTGGCAAAAAGATAACACACTGAGGATCTCAGAATCTGGGATGCATCTTCAAATAATCTGATCCGCTCCAATGCGGAAGAGCAGTGGGTCATCCCAAAGGTAAAATTTGGCCTCTGCAGTGAATTTGAGTTTCCGGTCCTTGGATAGGTTCGCGGGAATCTTGCCTGCGGCAAGGTAGTTCGCGATATCCACGTACCAGGGGAACTCAACAGAATGAACTGCCAAGGAGATTCATCCGGAAATTGCTCGTGGATAGGTAGGGAATAAGGAATGTGGTCTGGGTCCAGTCTGGATAGGTGCTCCGCCACAACATTCTACTTTCCAGATTTGTCACGGATTTCAATATCAAATTATTGCAATAGAAGGATCCATCTAATGAGCCGTGGTTTGGCATCCTTCTTTGCCAACAAACGCCGAAGGGCGGAGTAGTCAGTGAAAATGATGACCTTGGACCCTAATAAATACGATCTGAATTTCTCCAACCCAAATACTACTGCTAGCAATTCTTTTTCGGTGACAGTGTAATTGCGTTGAGCCTCATTCAGCGTCTTGCTAGCATAGTATATGACGAAGGGTTGTTTCTCCCGACGTTGGCCTAAAACAGCACCGACGGTGAAATCAGAAGTGTAACATATCATCTCAAAATCGAGCGACCAGTTGTGTGGTTGGAGAATTGGGGAATCAGGTATAGCACTTCGTAAAGTCTCGAAGGCGCTGAGACATGAGGTGTCGAATTCAAATGGGGCATCCACAACAAGGAGATTCGTCAAAGGTAGTGCAATTTTCGAGAAAACGTGTATAAATCTCCAATAGAAGCCGACTGACCCAAGAATGATCTGATTTGCTTGATCGAGCTAGGTGGCGGTAAGTGGGAAATAATCTCATATTTAGCTCAGTCGACCTCGAGTCCATTTTTAGAGATCCTGTGCCCTAGTACTATGCCATCCCTCACCATGAAATGGCTTTTCTCCCAGGATAGTACTAGGTTTACCTCAATACACCGTTTCAGGATCTTGGTGAAGTTATCAAGACAAGATGCGAAATCATCTCTGAAAATGGAGAAGTCATCCATGAACACTTCCACATAATCCCCAATCATGTCAGAGAAGATGTCCATCATACAATGCTGAAATGTCACTGGTGCATTGCAAAGGCCAAAGGGCATCCGCTTGAAAGCGAATGTTCTAAGGGGCATGTGAATGTGATCTTGTCTTGATCTTCCAAGCTAATTGCTACTTGATTATACCCAGAGTATCCATCCAAAAAGCAAAAGAAACTACGTCTGGCTAACCGTTCCAAGATCTGATCAATGAAAGGCAAAGGAAAGTGATCCTTTTGGGTAGCCGTGTTCAGTTTCCTATAGTCGATGCAGACCCACCAAGATGTCGTAGTGCGGGTCAGGATGGATTCGCCATTATCATTTTTCACAATGGTGAGTCCTGCTTTCTTGGGCACTATCTGGATCGGACTCACCCATTGGCTGTCTGAGATTGGGTATACACTACCTGCATCCAACCATTTGATGATCTCCTTAACAACCTCTAACATATTCGGGTTAAGCCATCTTTTAGGTTGTCTCGAAGGTTTCACCCCCTCATCCGTGTAAATGTGATGAGTGCAATACGAGGGGCGAATACCGCGGAGATCAGCAATACTCCACCCTATAGCAACCTTATGGTCTTGTAGTGTAGAAATCAATTGATGCTCCTGTTCTTGGGTTAAGTGGGCATTAATAATGACTGGGTATGTCTCACTTTCACCCAAGAACACATACTTAAGTGAGTCAGGTAAGGGCTTCAATTCAATCACGGGTGGGTCAGAGTCAGGAATGGGAGTGGGAGGAGCAAACTTGAGGGTGGGGATCTGTTGATCCGTATGCACGTGAATTCCCGCTGAGTCGCTTCCTGTGAAATAATCAGTTGTGATGCGTTAATGGGAAACCCGTTAGCTATGGTCACGTCTTCCTGCAACAATAGGGGCGATTCAGTAGTGTGCGGATCAGGATAGCTAGATTCAAGGGTGCTGTGGTCAGAAACACACCCTAAACAGTCAGATCCTCAGGGAGATATATGTAGTGCAGTGGTCTCAGTCCTGTGTGGATCGAGGTATAAGAACCCTGATAGTGCAGACAAATGAGATATTAGGTTGTCACAAAGGAGCCCAATGTTACCACAGTATGCCGAATCTTCATCTTCACCATCCTCCTCTGTGCAATCACAGTCAAAATTATTTGATGCCCTGAATATGTCAAGTCGAAGTCGCTCATTACCTAGGGCTATCTCCATACACCCGGATGCACAATCAATGTTCACTCGGGCCGTCGCTAGAAATGGGCGACTAAAAATAATTGGTGCATCTCGGAGATTAGGAGGAACTTCCATATCAAGAACGAAAATGTCTGCAGGAAAGTAGAACCCGTGGACTTTTATGATCACGTTCTCAACCACCCCCTTCGGTGTTTTTACTGATCTATCAGCCAGCTAAATTGTGACCGAGGTGGGCTTCAACTCCCTAAATCGAAATCGATCAAATACGACAGTGGGAGTTAGGTTGATGGACTAGCCCAGATCTAGAAGGGCCCGATCAAATGGAGAATCCTGCAAGAAGCAGGATATGAGTGGGGTACCAAGGTCTTTCTTTTTCGGTGGCAAGTCGGCTAGAATCACGGTGCTAGCCTCTTTTGACAGTATCACCTATCGTCCAATTCTGGGCTGTCGCTTAGGGATACAATAGTCCTTGAAGAACCTAGTGGCAGTGGGAATGTGATCGATTGCCTCGAGGAGGGGGACCTGAATATGTCCTTCCTTAAACATTGATTTCAAATCCTCAAAATTCCACGTGTCCTTTTTCCATACTACATTTAGTGTCAAAGCCTCAGGAAAAGGGATGGGAATCTCAAGTTTGAGTGGCCTCTTACCCTTATATACCACAGGTGGCTCCTGAGATGAAGAAGGAGTCGAACCCTCCTGCGGTAAAGGGTGAGAAAAATCAGGACCCACCTGCCTATGTGGTGGGTCAAATGTCTTCCTTTCACTCCTCAGAGAGATAGCATGTGCATCGAATTGCTGTCCATGAGGTGGTGGGGGAGTGGAAGGGGTAGAGTATGTGGGGTTCTGCAAAGGCGGCTGGCCTTGCGTGTAACCGGGTGGTGCAGGAGGCACCTATAATGTGGTGTGTGCCTATCCCTGTGGTGCCTGAAACCTAGGCAGGGCGCCTTGGTTCTGCACATATCGAGGGTTCGGGATGGATAGGGAGGGCAATGCTCCCTGAGTCCTATGCTCCTGCAACAGCTGGTTTTATGTGTTCTGAATAGTTTGTATCTAGTCAACCATCGCCTTCATAATCTGCAAGCCATATTGTGTAGATTTCCTCATCGATTCTTGCAGCTCCTCTTTCAGTGCCTCCAAAGGGTCAACCTGCTTTGGAGGGTGACTGGCAGCTTGGTGCAGTGGCTGGTATAAAGAACGGGGTTGTTGCTGATGCGAGAATGGATACAGCCTAGGGTATGTGTTTTGCACATTCCTGTATTTCCTGATCTGGTAGTGTGGATCTTGATGTGGTCTCTGTGAGTTACCAGACCAGGAGAAGTTCGGATGCTGGCGCCAACCAGGGTTATACGTCTCTGAATACGAGTTATTACGCTTGTATCCTTGGATAGCACTGACATCCTCGTAGGCCGAAGATGTCTGAGACGTATATCCGTCAAGGAGATACGTGTTATAATCCGCGGGTGGTGCATAACCCTGGTCGTAAGATGCCAGATCTGGATTGTTTATAGGATCCTGATATGCAGGATATCGTAAATAAGGAGAAGATGAATCCCGAGTGAGTAGATTAACTCGAGTAGGAGGGGCTCGAAGTGCATAGGAGGATCTTGGGGTGGCAGATTTTATGTCAGATTGACCCTAACTAATCTGGCCAATCTTTTTCTCGATTAGGTTTATTCTATCCAGCTTCTTGACGATGATATCCATGTCGGCTCAAATAGACTCAGTGTAAGCCTCATGGACACCAACCCACTACTGACCAGGCCGCTGGAACTGGTTCATGGATGCGGCATTCATCGAGTTCTCTGCCAAATATTCGAACAACTCGAATGCGCTATTCTCGTCTTTTGCGAGGAAATTCCCACCACTAGATGCATCGGCTAGATACCGATGTGTGTCATCCAGCCCATGGTAAAAGATCTGGGCTAGGTGCCATCTGGGTATACCATGGTGCGAGCATTTCCGGAGAAGGTCGTGAAATCGATCCCAGGCTTCATGCAACTTCTCCCCAGCTCCTTGGGAGAAAGTCATGATTGCGCGCCGCATCGTGTTCGTTCGACCAATTGCGAAGAACTTTTGCAAGAATTCACGTCGTAATTTCGATCAGGTTCCAATTGGCTTCCCAATGGTCTTGAACCAGTATGAAGCTTTGTCCCTTAGAGAAAACAGGAAAAGCTTCATTAGAACAATCCCAAGATCAATGTTCCTGGGTTGAATCGTTTCTGCGAGTCGACTCAGGTCCTCTAGGTGCTGGAATGGATCTTCGCTTGAGTTTCCATAGGAGTGTTGATCAACCCAATCACATTGGGCTTGAGTTCAAACGCATCTCCGCCTACAAGAATTATTACTAAAGGTGCGACAATTGGTGCGGCTGGGTCGTAGAAATCCTGCAATTGTTCTCCTCGCGGTAGGTGCTACATCTTGTCAAGTGCCGTCAAAATGCGATCCATGCTCTACCAATGCTGCTCCTCATATTCGACCACCCAGGCTTCCAAACGAGCCATTCGGTCCAGATTCTCAATATCCTAACCCAGTCTAGGTCCAGGTCTAGGATTAGCCATTGTGGCTACGGGGGTAGAAGAAGTGGGGGGAGAAGTAGGTCCTGGCGAGGTGACTCGCCTCCTTGGAAGTGGCTCCCAAGGCCCACCCAAGTGACGTCTAAGCGACCTCCTTCCTTACATACTCCACCCAACCCCTCGGTTGGTGTAGCCAAGCTAGACAAGGCTAAGGCCCTGTCAATTAGATGGTCCTTATGAATTAGATGACCAGATTTTTCGTTTTAAGTTTTAATTCTTGAAGAAAATTCTTCGTACAACCAACTGAAAGTGATTCCTTCCTCTCAGCTAACCCAGCCAAGAGGTTGAAAGCACCTAGTAGTACGACAACGAATTCGGGCTTATTTCATGTTTTATACTTGATTTTTAGCCCATTATTTTTCAGTTGGGATTTTTTTAGGTGAGTGGCCCACAAGGTGGCCAACTCACTGGCTAAGTACTAGACTTGACTAAGTCTAGGTTAGCCCAAATGTGATCTCTAAGTTGTAACCCTAAAGGTGTAACATAGGGTTCATGCAATTCTAGGGTTTTATTCTTTTATTTTCAACAGATCACAAAAATTACAATCGGTTCTCTGGTAAGATTTGGAATCCAATTAACTTGAAATTTGGTGAGTAGATTCCTTTTTCAATTATCTTTTCAAAGAATATTTTTTTAGAATTTTTACTATTTCAACCAAATTTTTAGAGATTTTTGAATGTCAAGGGGTCAGGTTTGGAATTTTGACCCCTGGTCGATTTTTTACCTTGAAATAGTATCAAATGACTTTCAAAATTTCAGGAAAAATATGGAAAATAAAGCCAATGAGATCTGCTTTCAAACCCCATCAATTTTAGTCAAAACAGATTTGCAGATTGCTCAAAATTGCTTTTTGAAATTTGAAAAATCTCGAATATGGGTCAGTCTGACCCCCTTACACTTCGTAAATTTTTAAAAATTGTATACTTGGAATTTTTTCAAAAAAGCAGTGTCGTTTGAAAGATTGTTTGAAAATGAAAGTCTATCTCGAATTTTATAATTTTTTGTTCACTAGTTTTTCGGCAATCGAGTTTTTAAAACAAATTTTGAACCTTGGCTGAAAATCAGAGAATGGTGAAGAAGCTTTTAAAGGTGTTTAAGTTTGAAATCCAAACTTTCCACCAAAAAATGTTTTTTTTTTTAAAAAAACTCTTGCACATTTTTTTTTCAAAAAGGATTTTGTTTTTCAAAGGATTTCTAAAAATATATATATATTTTTTTTCTTTTTCAAACTAACCTAGGATTCAGAAAGAAACCTAATCTAGATTTTTGATCTTTTTTTTTGAAAGTTTTTTTTCTTTTTCACGAAAATGAATAAGTTTTTTTTTTCAAAAGAAATTGCTGGAAGCAAATCTAATCCTAGGGTTCAAAAGAAAACCTAAACTAAGAGGAGATGATGTGCACCTGATTTCTTTTTCCGCGCTCGATGTGTGCACAGATCCCATATTTTTCCCGTGTTGTCCTGCACATCCAAAAACAAAGTACAGAGAGATTTGTCAGTGGTAGTTTAAAAGATCGAAATCAAGAAAAATAACGTTGCCTCCCCGGCAACGGTGCCATTTGATAGAAGCCATTTTCACGCATTTTAAAGTCGTCAGAATCGTAGTATAGTCGCACAAAAATGTTCGTCAAAAATGAAGTTGTAAAAATAACGAGACTTTGAGTCCTGGTTGTTTGTCTCTAGGAGGCATTTGTTTAATTCTGAAATTGATCTTTTATTGCTCTACTTTATTTAAAATCGCACGTCGGTTTCCAATCTTCGGATTAAGATTTTGCCACTTCTATTATGAATTCTGATTACGTGTGCGTGTGTCAGATAGATAACGAAAGTGAAAGTGTGAGTTTCGGTGCACACAATTCTAGTTGCGTGGTGGCTACTTACAGAAAATGCCTTTATAGTTAGGTCTTCTATATTTTTCGGAACTGACATGCTTGTTGCAAAATATATATAAATGAAAAACAGGCAACTTGAATCACACAAAAGAGATGGCAACCAATAAGCTCATGGTGATTTCAAACATAGAGATATGTATAAAAATATATCTTTTATTTATTCATTCAGAGAAGTGTTTACAACATGGAATGTAGAGGAAAGCTTGTACAGGAATGCTTGAAAATGTAAATCTAGCTACCAAAAAATGATTGCATACAGGAATTTATGGGGGATTTTACATGCATCATTGGGGGAGAATAAAAGCTAAACAACTAAGAAGTAAATATAAGCAGTAAAACTATGAAAATCTAAGTTACAAATCTAGCAGAAGGAAGGGCATTTAGAGGTGGTCTCCGATGGCCTTTGAGTGAATGAGAGAAGGAGTAGCTACCAATGGTGCTTAGGCTGGCCCTTGAAGAGAGGTTGGAGAAGTGATCCAACATCCTGGCAGAGAGATGGTGGCCTCCATGGTGGTGCTCCTCGTGGAGGTGGAGTGGAGATGAAAGTGGCTAGCCTAAGTGGAATGAATGCCAAGGAAATGGATGGGCAAGAGTGGATGGGTGCAAAAGGCCACCCCTTAGGTCTTTTTATAGACCTAAGGGAAGCTCTCTAAAGAATTATGGAATTCTCTAGAGAGGCCTATGGTGGGAGCTCATGGGAGAGTGAGAGAGAGAGGATGGATGGTGGTTTTTATATCCACCAAATGTGGATCTAAAAATTGAATGGCTCTTGGTTGCTAATTTTAGCAACCAAGGCAACAACACATGGTAGAGAGTTCTAGAGAACTCTAGGCTAGTTATTTTTCATGTGGATGGTGTGTGTGGATGTGTGTGGGTGTGTGTGGGTCGAAACTTAGGTGGCTAGGTTGATTAGGTTAGGTTCTAGTGGGTTTAGGTTAAGGTAGGTCTCAAATTAGGGTTGTAAACCCTAATTCACTAAGGTAAAGTGCAATTAAACTTAATACAAGTTTAATTGGGTGTGTGAAAACTTAATTGAGAGTAAAACAACTTAATTAAGTCAGGTCTAGGTCAATTGGACTCTCACTGAGTCCAATTGGATAGTGTGTGCTGAGATTAGGGCTCAATTGGACTCAATGAGTCCAATTGAATAGGCTGATGGAATTGACTAAGATCCAAGTAAATTAGGTTTAGTGAGGACCTAATTAGGTCCTTAGGGAGGTCTAGAGGTGATGTACTAGGGTTAGGGTACCTTAATTTAGGTTATTATGGGGTTCGAATTGGGTTTAGGGACCTAGAGATCCAAGATCAAGGCTTGAATCTCAAAACAGGAACTAAAGAGTAGTTCCAGATGTTGAATAAAAGTGTCAGATGTCTTATAGTGAAAAATCAGAAGTCCAGACTTGTTGTCTGGACGTCCAATCAGAGTCAGGAGGGATTTTGGGTTCTATTTTGGGTACTCTACATAAATTGGACATCTGACCAAGTGTCTGGACATCCAATAACACTGTAGAAGTGGGTTTAAGGTGTGCGGGTGTTGGTTAAGGGTTCTGGACATCCTATAACTCATCTGGACATCCAGATGAAGGTTGGAATTAGGGTTTTAAGGTTTCCTAGGGTGCGATGACCTAATCTATGGGTGGTTAAGGCTTAGGGAAGTCTCTAGGCTATCCTAGGGCTAGGATGGACCTAAGCTCTTCATATTTTACTGCTTTATTCCTACTTAATAGAGTAGCATACCTTAACTCCCTTACATTATTATCCACTACATTTAATCTAAGTCTTCTACTCCAGCTCTGCTGTAACACCAATTATTCTTGATCCAGCTTCAGATCCAGCTTCAGATCAGCTTATTACCTACAATTGACATAATGCACCTAATCAATACATTATAACATTATTTTATGCATAGCTAAAAGAAAGTAGTAAGGATGCAAGTAATGCTTATGCATGCGTGAACTGTTCTAACTTATGCTAAGTTTTAGCCTAATTTAGGTCAATTAAGACCTATGATTGCTGCGCAATCATAAAACATTGTAAACCCTCTGTGCTATGTAATTCCCACAATTCACTAAATTCTATTATGAGGGCATCCCGGGTTGAACCATTTATCATTTAGGTCAACAATAAATGGGCACGGTTCACAATGAGAGTTGTTGTTTCTAATGCATTAACCTAAATGTTCCTAGAGAGATTTGAGGTTTTGTAATACTCATCATGATGTCTAAGTGCAACCTCGAACATTTTTTCTTTCATATTCATATGGGTTTCAGGTTTCCTAAATAGTCTTCCTATGTTGTCAGGTTGCATTTTCAAATGAAGTGGTGGATCAAGTTGTAGAATCAAATTCAGGTCCAAATTGAATTTATCGGGTCAAATTAGAATTTCCTCAAAGGATCAATTCTAATGGAGGCCTCTAGGTCAAACCTAGGGTCGTTTCCTGTGTATGTGCATAACAAAATAGATGAGGGACTGGATGTGAATTGGACACAATCAAGGCACACAAAAACTTTGGATGACTAAGGCTATTTTGAGGTGGATGATATCTTTGAATCAGAAATCCACACACTCAAGAATTACTTAGGCAACCAAGAAGGGAGAGTCCTGCAAAGTCCCCTACACGGGAGAGCGCCCCACGTGTTACAAGATTTCCCCCACATGACCTTCCTTGTCACCGCGGATTCAAGTAGACCAGAATGTATGAATTGAGACCTTAAGTCTACCAATTTTAACCCTAATTTGTGCCTTGAGTTTTACTTGATTTAGAAGTTGATTCAATTTGTGACCTAATTTGTAGGTTGGTTGGTCCACAGGGTGAACCAACTTCACTTGACCTACCCTAAAGTTGAGGATGAAATTTAGGTCAAGACCCGTAATCACCTTGAATTGACTCACAGGTTATTAGGTCCAAATTTTAGGGTTCAAGTGAATTTAGAGCCTTGATTTTAGGGTTTACTTGAATAGATCTTTTCAAACAAGGGCCTGGATGACACACAAATGTGGGAGGGTTAATTTCCTTTATTTTAGGCAAATGTGTACTAACACTTTGAAACTCTAAAGGAAACCCTAATTAGCTCTATTCTCAAGTCCAATTTGATCTCAAATATGACACCTTGGACTCAAACAAGAATGTGAGTAGTCTAAGATGTCAAAAATTTAAGCGTAAATCCCTAATAGGTACAGGAAATCGAGATTGGAATCTTTAATCAGAAATTGTCTCACTTCAATCAGATATCAAATCAATTTCGTAAATCAGGAAACTTTGCCTTTAAATGATCTTACTAAGAAAGTATGGTAAGTGGATCCTAATTTATTTTGTTTCCTTTTTCTCATTCCCAAGATTAGGAGGTGATTAGGGAAGAAGAGAAATTTTACCTGTCCCTAGAGAGGTTGATTGCGCGGAAGATCTCTTCGTGATGTACCTCATAAAATCAAAGCAAAGCAAATAGGGCAAGTTAGAAATCAAATCAATCAAGAAAGATAAGATTAGTGGTGAATTGCGTATTGCTCCCTGGCAACGGTGCCAAAATGTTAATTAGCGAGAATCGTTGTTTTAGGAAAGTACAACGTTGTAGTATAGGATGAAAATCACTACAACATTTAAAATTTATAAAGTGCTCTAAAATAAGAAATGAGTCCAAGGTCATTCACAGGAAGCAAATGTGAAATTCACGCACTAATCGCAATTAGAAATAATGAGCACAATCAATTAAGTATAAGAAAGATATTCAATGAATCTATTCAAAATAATATTCAATTATAGCAAATGTGTCGCAAGAAATAATGGGGTAAAAATAAGATAGAAACACTAAAAAAAATGGTGATTTGAATCACCACCTAAATCCCCAATATTATGCACATATCAAATGTATTAATCAACTCAATTTCTCAAAAGTGGTCCTTGAACAACCAATCCACGTCAACATAGATATCAAATAGCTCCACAATATCTCAACAAATGCCACAATCAGACGTCAGGAGAGATCATCAGACACCTTAAACCGCCAAGGCCTTAGCATAAGGCACAGAGCCAACACAGAGTCAACCTCTCAAATTTTCGCTAAGTGTTAAGCGGGCATGCATGAATATCGAGGCAAAACCTACCCCGTACCCTTCTCAGAAATTCCTCTCTATTTCTCTAATCGAGTTCGCAATCGGGTACTCGGGTTTGTACAGTACCAGATAGGGGGCCAGATCCACATGGCGTGTGAGGGCTGAGTGAGATGAGGGACCTCACATCTCTTTGTACGAGGTGACAGGGCTAATGCACATTTTCCTTTTATATGCCTTCAAGTGTTTGTCCCACACGATGTGGGACTAAATACGAGTGGTCTTCATCGTGCGAAGCTACGGAGGATTGAAGCTTCTAAAGCGAGTAGCGCAGGGCTTCCCTCTTTAATTGATGCTACTACTGAGGTCGTGGCGTGATTCTGCAGCGACTGGAGGTTGAGATGAAGTTGCTGATGGTTAGATGGCGACGAAGTGCGATGATGATGGTCGCTGACTGCGAGATGACCTGAAACACAAATATTGGCTTAAAGCCCTTGTTAGAGCATTTAGTAGGATCGTCGTAAGGCAAGGAGTTCAACGGCAGTGTTCTCGTGGTGTTTGGGGGTGTATGTTGGCCGGCCAAAGTTGGAGGAGCAGGTAGAGGATGGGTTCTCCTGGTGGGGTGTTTGAGTGGGTGGATGTTGAAATTTGTAAAGGGTTTTTGAAGGTGGAGGTGAGGCGGAGCTAATGGGAGTGGTGGCGTGAAGTTTGGTGATGTGGTGTGGTCAGGCAGCTTTGTCGGAGGTGTCGCCGACTGTGGACAGGACAAAGGAGGAGATAGTGGTTCGTAGGTCAAATTGAGGATCTAAGGGGTGGATCTAACCTAAGGAAGAAGAGAGACCTAGCTAGCAGACGAAAGGGAGGGAGTGGCACCGACTGTGATTGGCAAGTGCTGTAGATGGTGAATTCTCCGGTGGGAGAGATGGTGAGGAAGAAGCGATAGGAGAGCTTCTACTATGACCGGCAAGAAGCAAACAAGGTCGAGGAAGAAGTTCCCTCTTTCTATTGTACGTGGTAGAGGGCAACGATGGAGATTTGAGGGGCTTGCCGGAGTCACGGCGGAGGCAGCCAGAGGTAAAGAAGGACGAAGAATTTTGACCTAGGTCGAACTAATTTGGACCATGGGAGTTCGGGCACTATTTATAGAGCTTGAGATTAAGCTTTAAGTTGGAAATTAGGTGCACTTGAGTCGATTTTGGGAACAAGGAATTCTCATGCTTTTCTCAGATTTCGTTGGGGCTTTTTGTGCGAGATTCGCATCGTAAATCATGTTAATTTGATTCCCTGTCGTGTGAACATTAATCCCACCAAATTTAGTTGGAATTGGTGTTGATTTGTAAGGATTTTAAGTTGATCAAAGGTGGTGTTTAGGTCGGTTGACCTAACAATGGTAGTAGGGGGCATATTGTGAAGAAGATGACAAAGTTGGGGACCCATTTGCAAGGAACTTCGAAAGCTAGGGGCTTGGATGTGAAGAACAGAGGTTTTAGGGATTGAAATGTAAACTAAGTCAATATGGACTCTGATTGGGTCTAAATTTTGGACTTAACATAATTTGGACCCAAGGAATCTAATGATGAAATTGTATTTGAGTTTTGACCACATTTGATTAGGCAATTTGCATATAAGCCCAAATTATGGCAAAATCCCGTCTAAAACTCTATCCAAGGTCAAAATGGGTTCAGATGGCCAAACTGAGGGTACCAAATCTCTTTGAATATTTTTCTATAAATTTTAGAAGGTTTAGATGAATTTTATTTTGACCAGAACCTCTTCAATTCAAGCGAGTTTGAAATTAAGATTTTAGTGTGCTATTTTGGTTATCAGAATGCATGAAATCTCATTTCTATCTGTATTGACCCAGTTCTTGGTCTTTAATGTTCATTTGACCTTCAATTAACCCCTAGGTGACCACATGGTTACTCTGCATTCATGATGTGATGATAAAATTGCAGAATTAGCCCTTTTTATTATTTTCTTCTCAAAATGGATTTGAGTGAAATTACTGTCCTCAGGCAATTATTCAGGAGCATTTGTCTTTTGATTCTGACTAATTTAAGATAACTATGATGGATGATAGCGTTACCATCAATGCTCCAAGATGATGATGTCTCTCCAAGCTCTCCAAGGGTGGACGTCCACCCTCCTTGCCTCCTAGCTGACCTCCACAAAGGTAGACCTCCTTAGCATGGTTACTAAAAAGAAAGGGAGACAATTGGATACTAGAAGGGGATGGTGATGATCCCTCCAATTCCAATGCCTTCCTTCTTCATTCAAGCGATTTTAGGTAGAAATAATTGTAGCAAAGAATGATCATATTGTGGTGGTTATATGATGTATCTATAGGAAAAGGGGAGGGGGTGGTTATGAAGTGAAGGGGTTCCTATGGTGGTGCAACATATGAGAGGTTGCCATCAATTTTGGTGCCATATTAGGGTTCTAGAAGGTGGACATTTTGGCACCAAGATTGAAGGGTTAGGATGAAGTTTGATGTGGAATGGATAGTGGGATGGAGTTGGCATGGAGTGGTGGTGGTTAGGATGAAGTTGGAACCAACTTTAAGGGATGCTTGGAGGTGGCTATGGGTGGAAGGATGCATGGTTTTGGCACCATTATGAAGAGGTGTGAAGGGTAGTGGTTGGTTAAGCTAAGTTGGCACCAAAAAGGAGGAAGAAGGGGGTGGTTGTTGGTGCCATCTCTTTTTGGTGGAGTTAGTGTAGGGAGCTAGGTGGAGGAGTAGGAGGTGGACTTTGGAGCTAGATTAGCTAGTTAGGGTTACCTAGTACCTAGTAGGAGCTAGGAGGAGCTACCTTGAGCTGACTTGCTCTTGTCTAGAGCTGAGGAGAGTTAAACTAGAGCTTCTTGTGGACTTAGCAACTAGCTTAGCTAGCTAGCCTATTTCTAGTAGCTAAGCTAGGTTGGGTTGAGCTGAAAGGAGTTAGTTTGAGCTTGCATGGAGTTGAGATGAGCTAGAAATGAGCTGCCTGTAGACTTAGCTTAGATATCTATCTCATAACTAGTAGCCAAGCTTGATGGAGTTGAGCTACCTAGAATTAGGGAGAGTTGAAGATGAGTTGGGATGAGCTGACATGAGCTAGGATATAGCTCAATGAAGCTTCTATCTTCTTCTCCTTAGCTTTCTGCCTTTCATTACTCCAGGGTTTAGCTAATCTTCAATGGTTCCCTATTCCCTATCACACAAGTGATATATATAAGTACATAAAACTATAAGAAAACCTAATATTGCATGCACTAACTAATAACACTGCATCGTGGGGTGTAAATCTTTCAATTGGGGTTTATCTTAAGAGCAAAATGTATAGATAATACATCATAAATGGGAATAGGAGCATCGCATGCATTGCACATCAAGATTGCTTATAATGTATTATTAACGGCCATGTGTACAAGGACATGTCAAAACAGGCCTCAGATGAGCAATCGGATCGCACGGATGGATTCAAAGCAACGAACGGAGTCCAACAGACTCAAAATCGGCCAAATCTGACATCCGGAGCTCCTGTAATGGGCCCAAGAAGTTCTGACCGTTGATTTGATGATTAATGACCCACGACGCACCACGTGGCGCCCGCTCAACGCATCTCCACCACTGGCCACTTCTGCCTTCACCCGGAGGATGAATATCAGCCGTCGATCTTCGATCAAACGGCCGAGAACGCCTGCACGCTCGACGCTCGCCATGACAATCCACTGCAATAGTGGAGCGGTCAGCCCCTCAACCTCGCAACTAGGGGCGTGGGTTCGAAACGCCCGCTACTTCCCAATGCTGCACGATTTGAGGCACGCGCAAATTCAACCGCCCGATCGGTAGCGAATGGCGTAGATGGAGCTGCGCGGAGCAACGGATGCGTCCGGAAGCCCACGTGAGAGATAACGTGCACAGACGTGCGTGCCTCAGCAGCGATCGGCGAGCGCGCTCTTCATGGGATCTCAGCAGTCCGATCTTCGATCGGACGGCTTAGAACACACGCGCACGGATCGCCTCCGAAGAAGCACGCGTGCGCGCTAGTGACTGGTGGGCAGGGGGCTACACTGACGGATTTAGTAGGGGTTTAGCGATGTCCCGAACGTCGTTAAAGCCCATACTTGAATTAGAAAACCCTTTTGACTATGTAAATCCCATCCAACCACCCATTCAAGGCATTCACTCCACTTGTAAGTGCTCTACCCCACTCCTAGCTACCATTAGCCCTCCTTGTAATCGCCGGAGACGACGAGCAGCCAACGGAGCCCCCTCCACTGCCGTGGCTACCTCGCCGTCTTCTCTCTCTCTCTCTCTTTCCCTCTTTATCTTAAGCTTTACTTTACTTATGTTCAAGCATTTATCTAGTGTTGTAATTACAAACTAAAGCTGCATGTTGAATGAAGTTATTTTCTATCTAGTTACTTGCCCTCTTTTATGTTAAAATTGCATGTGTGAATGAAGAAATTCTAACCCTACTCTCTCTCTTTCTCTCTTTCTCCCTCTCTCACTCGCTTTTCACCCGCACCTTTTTGCAAGCAAAATCCTGTGATTTTCGTGACATTAAGTGATAAGAAAAATCCGATTTTCACGCCTCCCTGAGATCGACACTAGGACTCACATCTGTTTCTTCATTTTAAAACCGACGTTGCGAGCGCAAGCTATAACGACTCTTCTAAACACGCGTCACGCACACGTCACTAACCATAAATGTATGTGAATGCCTAAATGCAACCAAATACTGCAATGCAAATGCAGAAACCTTAGGAACTAAGTGTGATTTATGCTTAAGAATGATGATAAACAAGAGTTTAACACATTCCCATGCTTAGTTTTTGCTAGTTCCTAGCAAAACTTTGTTTTGCAAAATAATATTACTATGAAAACTAATTTTTTGGGTTTTGAGAAAATTTTCACAGGACCTTGGTTAATTGAAGAAAGGGAAGGTACGAGATTTGTTTATGATAAAACGTCAGGGCTTATCCTTGGATCCAAGAGTTAGCATAATCAGGATTTACATATCTTCCCAAAAATTCAACTAATTTACCCCTTCTTATTCTAGTTACCCTAAAACCTATCCTTGTAGTTAGAACCTCCTTGACCTAAGAACTTGATCCGCGATTTGTGTAACAATGAAAATCCAAGTGTCAGTGCTTTGTGATTGGCCAATTTCTTTTTCCTTTTTTTTGAATGGTTTGCTCCCCCATGCTTAGCCTCAGACTAGCCCTAATACGAAATTGTGTTGGAATCATTCTTCCTATCACCGGTCCTAGAAGAGGCCCTTGTTCTGATGCTATATTAGCACCGTCCAAGGCACCTCCTGGGATTCCTACACCCTGACACCTCGTGGCATCATAAAAGGAATTTCCAATGAATTTAGGCCCTCACATTGATACTTCTAGATAGCACTGTCAGAGACACCTGAGCTGCAAGATGTGCTTATAAGCTCCATTTATAGATAGGAAATATAGATATGGAGCAAGCACCGAGGTGATCACATGTTGGCATCACTTCCTAAAAGGAAAGTTTCTCTCCTTCTCTATGGTAAGAACTCATCCAATCAAAACTATTTCAATTGTTATCTTAAGCTCAACAAGGGGATTTATTTATTTAGGTATTTTTGGGGTGTTGTTTTGTTGGCTATGTATGTGAACAAGTTTGACACTCGGGTTTCAAAAGAAATTCAAATCTTTTGATCGAGGACCAAGTCATGTAGTATTCAGACTACTAGACAGAATTCAAGATAATCAATTTTCTTAAGGGTTCAAGAGGAGTTCTTTAAGAGATATACTGCCTAAGTTTTAGACTTGAAAAGTCTAACCAAAGGATACTTAGATTTGTTCTTAAGTTTGTTAAAGATTAAATCCCTTGTGTACCTTTAAAAATAAGGTCACAACCTTAGTCCCGAATTTTTGAAAGTCCTCAAAAAAATTTTTAATATATAACTTTTAATTATGCGAAAATGTATGCAAATGCAAAGGTGCAAAAATGAATGCAGAAAATGCTTTGTTTGTAGGTTCTAAAAATGCTGAAATGACCAACAAAAATTAAAGCGCCCCCTTTGCTAAAGCTATGCAATATCCGCATTCATAAGGAGAAAGATACCACCTAGGTAGGAAAAGGTCAAGATCAGGATTGTTAGAACCTGAAAAGAAATAAAAAGGAAAGCGGGAAAAAGAATGCTGGGTTACCTCCCAACTAGGCCTATCTTTTACACCTTTTCAACTAGGGGTAAGGCATCACAAGTCAAGCAAGTCATGGAGATCTTGAGAGTTGGATGGTTGATTTGGAGTATTATCAAGGTAGGACTTTAAACGCTGGCCATTGATAGTTAAAGAAATGTTCATTTTTGGGTCAAAAATGTCAACAACACCATAGGGATGAGTTTTTAGGATGATATAAGGATCGATCCATTTAGATTTTAGCTTTCCTAAGAAAATTCAGAATCTTGCGTCAAAAAGCCACACACGTTGGTTGGGTTCAAAATTTTGCCAAATAATATATTTATCATGAAAAAGCATTGTTTTGTCTTTATAAATATACACATTTTTGTAGGAAAAATGATGAAGTTCTTCCAGTTCAGTAAATTGAAGCTTACGATGTTTACCGACTTTAGTTAAATTCGAATTTAGCTATTCTATCACCCAATGTGGCCTATGTTCTAATTCTATCGGGAGATAGTATGCCTTTCCATAAATCAGCTGAAAATGGGACAACCTAATCAGAATTTTAAAATCAATCTTGTAGCCCCATAAAGCATCGTCCAGTTTGCTAGACCAATCCTTTCTGTCGAGCCTAACAATTTTTTGCAAAATATTTTTTATCTCCTGGTTAGAAACGACAGCTTGGCCATTAGTTTGGGGGTGATAGAGAGTAGAGAACTTTTGATTAACCCCATATTTAGCTAGGAATGAAATTGGGAGTGTGTGAAGTGAGATCCTCCATCGCTAATAATGGCCTTGGGAATTCCAAATCTTGAAAACATTTTCTTTCTGATAAAGTCCACAACTACCGGGTGATCCTTGGTGCAGGTGGATATTGCTTCGATCCATTTTGAAACGTAGTCGACTTCTACGAGTATATTTAAGTACCCACAAGAGTTGATGAAGGGTTGCATGAAATCAATCCCCAAAACATCGAAGATTTCGACTTCGAAAATAGGGTTTAGGGGTATCATGTCATTTCTAGTCATGTTGCCGATACTCTGACAACACACACAGGACCGAACAAAATCTTGAGCATCTTTATCTATGTTGGGCCAGTAAAATCCAATATTTAAAACTTTGGCTGCAGTCTTTTTGCCAGAGAAATGTCCATCACAGGCCATCTCATGACAGTGGTTTAGAATATTATGAAATTCTAAATCAGGAATGCAATGTCGGATGACCTGGTCAGCCAAAATACGGAAAAGATTAGGCTCCTCCCAAGGAGTTGACTCAATAAGATGAAGATGCGAAAGTCTTGTTATCATTATTACAGAGAAGGCGTATCCTTTGACTTAAGATAGATATGTGTCTCTGTGTTTGAATATGCACATTTCGTAGACTAATAGTTGATGCTCATACTTTGGTGTTGAGGCTGAAAAGATGGTGTGTGTATGAGGGCACAGGAGATACATGATCTCTCAAGGGATCACATAGATCCACTATCATAAGTGTATGAATCAAATCATGAGACTCGAGCTCACTCCGCATATATCAACAAGTACGAAATTACATGCATGATCGTGTGAGTCTGGATTAGATCCAAACATTAAAGAGAAAAAGACAATCCTTTGGGAAAGAATCTGATCTTTGTTCTCATCCTAATGATATAAGGAGAATATGAAAAATGTGTAACCCATGACATGATGGAAAGTGAATTTAGGATTTAATCTTAGACATAAGAGTATTTGATAGGTCCATGTTAGTGGACCAAATCAAAGTCCAAATACATTATTATTGGAATGATATTTTAACTTAAAAGCATACTTTAAAGTGATAAAATTAATTAAACTATAGAATTATCATATCTTGCACATCATTTATTTTATGCATGTTATTACGTAGTTTGATTAATTACAAATTTTTTTATGTAGGACCTTTTATTTTGGAAAGACATTGAGCACCAATTTGAAAGGTCATTTTGATATCTTAAATAGAAATTAAAAATCATAAAAACCCCTTATCTGAATCTCTCTTTCATATTTTTGGAAAGTTTCGTATTTCCCCTTGATCAAACACTACTATTTCCATACTTTCCTAATGTCAAGAATCCTCGCACATTCCAAAAAAAGAAAGGCTCCTTCGCTAATTCCTGCTCTGTAATCCATCTCGGGGCTTCCTCACATCTTTCTCTCTCTCCAGCACACGCACACACATAAACGCCCACCGCTCACGAGACCGAGCACTGCGCCCCTTTCCCCGCGCAATCACCTCTCGGCCTCCATCGTCCTCATCATCCCACGCACAGCACCAGGCCAACCCCCTCCTCGTTCTGACCACCACCGCAGATCGACTCCGATCTCACACTCTCGGCCAGACGCACCCCCCTTCGGTCAAAATAGAGATCACCACGCCCCACGATTCCCTCTCGGTCTCTCTCAACACACGCCTGACAGAGCCGACCACCAACACCGCGCCCTCGACAGCAGCGACCACAGGGCTCACCACCTCCTTGGCCTCGCTGACAGCAAGCCACGACCGCGCCGACCGCGACCATCCTCCTCGACGGCGAACGCCCGCTCCTCCTCCACGACCTCCTTGCACCCGCCTTCGACCCTCCTCGACCGCGACAACCACCACTGCGCTCCTCCTCGTCGACAGCGACCACAGCAACCGTGTGTTCCCATCACCACTGTGCTCTCCATGTCCATTACCGCGTCCGTGCCTCGACGACAGCCACGACTGCGCGCTTGTCCTTGTCCCTACGGCAAGGACGTGGATCCCCTTCCCACTACCCTGACAACCGCGAACGCCCGCTCTCCTCGATGACAAGTAAGACCTCACTGCGCCTCGACGTCTCTCCTCTGACAGCTACTACTGCGCCCGCGACCACGACCATCACGAAACGAGCACCGCCCTTAGCCACCACTGCGTGCTTCCTCTCCCTCACCGTTACAGAGACATCACCGCGTCCCTCTACTGCGACTCTGCCCGCTTCCTTGACCGTCCATCACCGTGCGTCAACTCCGCCAGTGTGCACGGTGACAGTATGCACGCTCCACACCGCGTCCGGGACTCCGTATCCTCTACATCACCGCATTCACACCTCGACGTCGACTCTCTAAGTTTGTTTCATCCACTGATTAGCATAATCTTCGTATACTGAACCTATTTGAGTATTAGTGGCTCGCTTGGTAGGCAACATTATATTTTCATGGTTCATTTCGATTAATGCATGTTTTAAATTTATTACATCTTAGATTCGTACATACTTGGTTATATTTGTTAATGTGATATTTTTTCTATCACGATTTAAACCGCCATGTATTAGTATTTGTATTATTATTATTATTTGTAAAAAGTAAAAAATTTCTTACTCAAAGGGAGTCTCTCTAGGTGAAATTTAGGAGACATAACATGTGGAATGTTATGCTACATCACTCATTGGTATAATTCATTACTCACGAGGAACTTGGAATAGGAAGATAAATCTTCTCATGTGGTTTCGATTTTCTAGGTCGTAATTGTCGCGACCTGCTCTCGGTTCCCTATAGGATCCAAGAACGACTTATCTCAACGAACCCCAAGACTCAATCGTTCAACGAAAAAGAATCAAATCCCATAATCATTCCACAACCACACAAGTAATGTAACTAAGTAGAAAAAATTTAACTGAAAATAAAGGAAAGAAAACAGTAATCCACTAGTATCTCACAGTCTACAGCGGAAAGTATAGAACATAGCCATCACAACTGGTACTAGTAGAGAGTACAACTGAAAACAACTATGAGCTATAGGTACTTACTACTAACAAAAACTCTGTAAAAGAAATGGCAGGAAACTACAGGTGGGCGCGACTGGGCCCAGCGCCCTCTGCAGCCGGTGGCTTTGGTTGCTCAAATCCCTGACCTAAATAAGGTTATAAAATTCTGTGGTCAGTTAACGATGAGTAGAGTGGTGGTTACAACATATAATTTAAACAGGCAGCTAACATGTATTTAACAGTTTATTTATTATCATCCATTCCCAGTTATCATCTTCCTGATTCGATTATTCTATCAGGTTCCATAATATTTCTCAATCTTTTTATTCTCTAAGGAAACGATCTTACTTACAGTTTTCCTGCAATGCAGGATGTACACGTAGTACTTTTCTAGTCGGAAAAGTCCCCCGCGGTAGACCTGCACTCGGTATACTACCCCGATATCATGGTTGCGATGTAGCAATGACTACGACACGCGTGATAAGCGCATGGGTAGCTACCCCGCACTGACATGCGGTCAGTCATTTCTACTAACGAGTATGCCCAAACGTACAGCACAGAACAGCACATGGCCTTGCCCTCTCAGAACTGGTGTCTCACCCCTCATAGTCCACGTACTCTCGTCCGACTATCCTGGTTTGCCCAATGGGCTAACAAGAGTCGGTGTAGGGTGGCCATACTTAATCCCGGGTCCCATGGGGCAGCTTGCTCCCCCCTACACTAAGTAGCTCACCTCGGTACCACGTATACGAGGGCCAAACAGGAGTCGATATAGAGTGGCCAAACTCACCCCGGGTCTCAACCCTAGGTGTGGCAAGCTCCCTCTACTCTAAAGGGATAGTTGCTCTCCTCGATACTACATACACAAGGACCAGCTTACTTCCCTTAACCAAATCCAAACAGCCGCCCATAGGCGACATGTTCCAAAACCCGCAGGTTTTCCGTACTACTGTATTCCTGGTTTCTTTCTAACTTCCATGTAAGGTTCGTACATGGACTTTCTTATTTTCATATCTGGCTTATTGTACAGGAAACTCAAATTCCATCATCAATTACTTAGTACAAGTATGTATTCATGATGTATTTCATTTCAGGCAGCTCATGATTTCATCACGGTGATCCAATCATTTAATAATTATGCATGCATTTTTTCCAGCCCTAGTGTTCATGTCACAACCTAGGGTTCGATTGACTATATTTTATGGCAGCGTGCATTTATCTCTTCATATGGTTCAACTCACAACCTAGGTTCTAGTTAATTCTACGCATGCATTTATTAATTCTGAGATTTGGGTGAGAACCACTCTACCATGGTAACCAGGTGGAATGGGGGCTCGTACAGTAGCTCCCGACGTCTCTATAGGTCCCATATACTCGATAGACTGGAGACCTATGACATGGATTGATAGGTCAAATGAGCTCAGAAAGGCAAAGACCATGTATCATTACGTAGAGAAACTCAAACGGAAACCAATGACATTTCATTTGCGAAAAATCGATATCGTTTAGGCCCTGAACAGGCTCAAAAACACCAATCCTGACCCTTTCCCAGACGTCTTAAACGAATTCACAGGCATACCTTACTCTGGATGCCTTTCTCTAGACGTCTGGAACTCTGTGCGGACTTCTAAGGGTGTCTTCAGACGTCTGGAGGTACTTATGGACGTCTGAAATTGCCTCAGTCCTTACACCATCGCATTTCCCCACCCTCTAACACACATACGCGCATGGTCAGAAATTAGGCAGGAAAAAAAATAAAATACGTGCTATCAGACGTCTGGGATTTACCTTCGAACATCCGACCCGACGTCTGGAGGTCACTTCAGATATCTGATTCTGCAGAAAAATGATTTCAAAGAACCGTTTTCGACCCTTTTTCTCTCCGTAACTCTCCCTCTCCTCCTCTTGCTCAACTACAGGCACCTGCAGCAGCTTTGCCCCTTTGGATCCTCCTGCTGCTGCTCCCGCTCTCCTTCACCCACCCCCCCTTAGTTGTGGTGTGCTGTGAATGGCGGAGGAGGAGGAGGTATATAAGGAGCTCGAGGCGTGGGTGTGGAATGGGAGAGGGGTAAGGTGGAGGTGTGGAGGATGTCTTGGGTGAGGCTGCCGTAGGGGGGAGGGGTGCGGCGTATGGGGTGTGGTGTGCGTACGGTGGAGTGTTGGTGGGGAAAAATTGCGGGGATGCCCCTGCAATTTTTCCTCCCTCCTAAAAACCCCAAAACAAAACCTAAGGGGTCTAGAATTGCACAAAAACCCCTACGAAAATTCGAAAATGCCAAGTGACCCTAAGAAAGGGTCATTTCAACATAACAAACTTAAAGGAAGTTTCGTCCCCGAAACTTGAGCTGACTAGGGTGCGGAAATAAAATAAATCTGCATAACAAACTTAAAGAGGATCAAAGTAGGTCAGAAGCAATGTACCCTCAAAAGGCTCCGGGTATTGTGCTCGCATCGCAGCCTCAGGCTCCCAAGTGACCTCCTCGTACCGTTGGCTTTTCTACAGGACCTTCACCAAGGGTATCACCTTCTGTCTCAGTCTCTGGACGGCTCTATCTAGTATCTGTACAAGCCTCTCGGGATAGGTCAAGTCGTCTCCCATCTCGATGCTCTCGTGACTCAGAACATGGCTAGGGTCGGCGATGTATTTCCTGAGGTTGGACACATGGAACACGTTGTGCACTCCAGAGAGCTGGGGAGGAAGGGCAAGTTGGTAGGCAACGGGTCCTACCCGCTCCAGGACTTCAAAAGGCCCCACAAATCTCGGTGCAAGCTTCCTTCTCACCCCAAACCGCTGTAAGCCCTTCATGGGCGAAACACGAAGGATGACGTAATCCCCAACCTCGAACTGTACCTCTCTATGTTTCAGATCAGCGTAGCTCTTCTGCCTTCTCCTGACGGTACGGAGTCGTCTGTGGATCTGCTCGATCACCTCCTGACTCTGGCGTATTAACCTAGGACCAACCTCCCACTTGGTCCCTACCTCAACCCAGCTCAAGGGAGCAGTACACCTCCCGTACAGAGCCTCATACGGTACCATGCCGATGCTCGAGTGATAGCTGTTGTTGTATGCAAATTCTGCCAAGGGCAAATGCTTCTCCCAGGAGACTCTCTAGTTCAGCACGCAAGCTCGTAGGAGGTCCTCAAGGATCTGAATGGTGCGCTCTAACTGTCCATCGATCTAGGGGTGATAGGCTGTACTAAATCTCAGATGAGTCCCCAAAGCCCGCTGGAACTCCGCCCAGAACTAGGAAGTGAAACGAGTGTCTTTGTCCGAAATAATCTCGCGAGGGACTCCGTGAAGGTGTACTACGTCTCGAATGTAGCACTCTACCAACTATGCTGGTCCAAAAGTGACTCGGATCAGCAGAAACCGTGCCATCTTTATCAATCTGTCTACAATCACCCAGACTGCATCATATCCTCGCTGTGTCACAAGTAATCCCACTACCAGGTCCATAGTGACACTCCCATTTCCACTCTGGCATGGGAAGTGACTGCAACGGCCCTACAGGCCTTTGGTGCTCAGCCTTCACCTGCTAGCACACCAGACACTGCTGAACAAATCTACACCGTTCGCATGAAGTGGCTAGCACACTAGACCGAGCATGAAGCGAGGACCTGGTAGTGGCATTTCTGGATTTTCGTAGGGGATTTTGTGCAATTCTAGACCCCTTAGGTTTTGTTTTGGGGTTTCTAGGAGGGAGGAAAAATTGTAGGGGGCATCCCCGCAATTTTTCTCCACCACCACTCTACCATACGCACACCACACCCCACATGCTACACCCTCCCCCCTACGGCAGCCTCACCCACGACATCCTCCACGCCTCCACCTTACCCCTCTCCCATTCCTCCCCACTCCTCCCCATTCCACACCCACGCCCTGAGCTCCTTATATACCCCCTCCTCCATTCTCCCCACACCACAGTCGAGAGGGGGAGGCGAAGGAGAGCGGGTGCAGCAGTAGGAGGATCCAGAGGGGCGGAGTTGCTGCAGGTGCCTGCAGCTGAGCAAGAGGAGGAGAGGGAGAGCTGCGGAGAGAAAAAGGGTCGAAAACGATTCTACGGAATCATTTTTCCAAAGAATCAGACGTCCAGAGTGACCTCCAGACGTCGGGTTGGACGTTTAAAGGTAAATCCTAGACGTCTGATAGTGCGTATTTTGTTTTCTTTCCTACCCAATTTCTAACCATGCACGTACATGTGTCAGAGGGTGGGGAAGCGCCTTGGTGTGAGGACTAAGGCAATTTTAGATGTTCGGAAGTGCCTCCAGACATCTAAAGCCACCCTCAGATGTCTGCATGGAGTTCCAGACATCCAGAGAAAGGCATCCCGAGTAAGGTATGCCTGCGAGTTTGTTTAAGATGTCTGGGACTTTTCCCAGATGTCTGATTCTGGTCAAGATTGGTGTTTTTGGGCCCGTTCAGGGTCCAAATGGTGTCGGTTTTTCGCAAACGAAATATCATTGGTTTCTATTTGAGTTTCTCTACGTAATGATACATGGTCCTTGCCTTTCTGAGCTCATTTGGCCTGTCAATCCATGTCATAGGTCTCTAGTCCATCAAGTATACGGGATCTGCAGAGACATTGGAAGCTACTGTACGAGCCCCCATTCCACCCGGTTACCCTGGTAGAGTGGTTCTCACCCAAATCTCAGAATTAATAAATGCATGCGTAGAATTAACTAGAACCTAGGATGTGAGTTGAACCCTAAGAAGAGATAAATCCACGCTGCCATACAATATAGTCGATTGAACCCTAGGTTGTGATATGAACATTAGGGCTGGAAGAAATACATGCATAATTATTAAATGATTAGATCACTGTGATGAAATCATGAGCTACTTGAAATGAAGTACGCCATAAATACATACTTGTACTAAGTAATTGATGATGGAATTTGAGTTGCCTATACAATGAGCCAGATATGAAAATAAGAAAGTCCATGTATGAACCCTATGTGGAAGTTAGAAAGAAACTAGAAATACGGCAGTATAGAAAACCTGCAGGATTTGGAACATGTCGCCTACGGGCGGCTGTTCGGACTTGGTTAAGAGAAGTAAGTTAGCCCTCATGTACGTGATACCGAGGAGAGCAACTATCCCTTTAGAGTTAGAGGGGAGTTTGTCGCCCTTTGGGTTGAGACCCGGGGTGAGTTCGACCACTCTACATCGATTTTGTTTGGCCCTTGCATACGTAATACCGAGGTGAGCTACTTAGTGTAGAGGGGAGCTGGCCGCCCCATGGGACCCGGGGTTAGGTATGGCCACCCTACACTGAATCTTGTTAACCCATTGAGCAAACTGGGATAGTCAGACGAGGGTACGCGAATTGTGATAGGCGAGACCCCTGTTTCTGAGGGGCGAGACCCCAGTTCTGAGAGGGCAAGGCCCTGTGTTGTTCCATGCTATACATTTGGGCGTATCCGTTAGCGAAAACGATTAACCGTGTGCCAGTGCGGCGTAGCTACCCGTGCGCTTATCACACGTGCCGTAGTCACTACTACGTCACGACCATAACCTCGGGGTAGTAGACCGAGTGCAGGACTACTGCGGGGAACTCTTCTAGCTAGAAGAGTACCACGTGTACATCCTGCATTGTGGGAAAACTGCAAGCAAAATCATTCCCTTAGGGAACAAGAAGATTGAGAAATATTATAGAACCTGATAGAATACTCGAATCAGGAAGATGATAATTGGGAACGGATGATAATAAATAAACTGTTAAATGCATGTTAGCTGCCTGTTTAAATTATATGTTGTAACCATCATTCTACTCAGCGTTAGCTGACCATAGAATTTTATAACCTTGTTCAGGTCAAGGATTTGAGCAGCCAGAGTCACCAGCTACTGAGGGCGCTGGGCCCAGTCGAGCCCAGTTGTAGTTTCCTGCCGTTTCTTTTACAGAGTTTTTGTCAGTAGTAAGTACTTGTAGCCCATAGTTGTTTTCAGTTGTATTCTCTACCAGTACCAATTGTGATGACTATGTTTTATACTCTCCGCTGTAGACTGTGAGATACTAGTCGATTGTTGTTTTCTTTCCTTTATTTCCAGTCAAACTTTTTCTACTTAGTTACATTACTTGTGTGGTTGTAGAATGATTATGGCATTTAGTTCTATTTCGTTGGACGACTGGGTTTTGGGGTTCGTCAAGGCAAGTTGTTCTTGGGTCCTGTAGGGAGTCGGGAGTGGGTCACGGTAAGATGGTATCAGAGCAAGATCGTCCCAAAAAATGAACTGAATGGTCTGGAAATAACCACACTTGTACTTGTAGCTAGGATAGCCATCACAACGTACGGTCTTGATTATTGCTTCCGAGTCTTACTTTCCCTCTGTAATTAAAGTCTCATTGACAGTTCCGTCTTTTCTTCAATCTCCATGTAAGAGATGCCTCACCAGAGAGCTCTTGAGGCAGGCTGCAAATGTGGTCGTGGCCGTGGGCATGGTCGCAAGGGAGGACGAGTGATGGCCAAGGACGGGACAGCTCCACCTCTCCTTCCAGGCGTTCAGGCCCCGGACCTCGCCCAGCTGATCCGGGATCTCATATGGGAGGAGCTCCAGTAGCCTCCTCCTCAGCCACCTCTTCCTGGGGATGCGGAGGGGAGTCCTCTGTGGGACAAACGAGCCACCACGGCGCTGGACGAGTTGGAGGGGGAGGGACTGATCCTCCACTGCCCCCACCTCCTTCAGGAACTTCATGGCACGAGTCCTCCTTGCCTGGAGGGTGCACCCATTCCCCTGTTGCAGCTCTACCATGAGCTTTTCGACCAATTTCGAAAGCTGAAGCCCCCCTCCTTCAAGGGGGATGAGAGCCTGTCTGAGGCAGAGGACTGGCTGGAGCAGATGGAGAAGATCTTCGACACACTCCATCCTCCTACAAAGTGCCACGTGGCCTTCGCCACGTACCAGCTGGAGAGTGCAGCTCACAAGTGGTGGAGGGAGGTCAGAGGACAGGAGGAGGGAGAGCTAACGTGGGACTGGTTCATTGTGCTCTTCTGCGAGCAGTACTTCCCACAGACCTAGCAGAACTAGAGGAGGTAGGAGTTCCACACTCTCCGCAAGGGGGCGATGATGGTTAGCGTGTACCGTACGCATATTCTGGAGCTGTCACACTTCGCCCCGACATCTGCATCTACTAAGGAGGAGCGCCTATGGAGGTTCACCTCCGTCCTGCCATTCGGGGGTATGTTAAGGCCCTGAAGCTCCCTATCTTCTCCTGCGTGGTCGAGAAGTCGACGGGGGAGGATGGAAGAGGCCCGACCAGCAGGCGCAGGGCCACCGAGAGAGGAGGCACCCGGCACCTGCAAGGGAGTCGTCCCGTTCTGTGGGTCCACCAAGGACCTTTGGGGGCCCCAGACAGGGACCAACCGACTGTAGCAGACCCCCGCCTAGCTGCCAGTAGAGACAGCAGATAGAGGGAGGGGGAGGTTGCATCCCTCTCTGCTACCAGTGTGGCCAACCAGGCCACATACAAAGGGACTGCCCATCTAGGGCTAGAGCATAGCAGACGCTCCCAACATCGAGCACTGGAGGACGATCTAGCGGTCGTGGTTACCAGGCCCGAGGAGGATAGTAGTCACGAGGAGGGTACCAGTCAGCTGCTTCTCGCCCAGCCCAGAGCACGGCTGCTTCTTCAGCACCAAGGGCTGAGGGGCGTGTTAACGCCCTAACTCACGAAAATGCTAAAGCTTCAGGATCAGTAGTGGCAGGTATGGTTATAGTTTTCGACAGACTCATTTACGTGCTTTTCGATTCTGGTGCCACGCATTCGTTTGTCTCTACGAGTTTCGCCGTCAGATTGGGATCAGACAATGTGCTACTAGAGGAGCCGTTCCTGATTAGAGGCCCAGGTGGACAGGTATTTGTCACTGAGGAGGTTTTCCTGATTGTGAGGTTGCTATAGGGGGACACAGTCTTCCGATTGACCTAATCGTGATCCCGATGGAGGATTTCGGTGTGATCCTAAGGATGAACTGGCTAGCTGCTTATCATGCCCTAGTAGACTGCTTCAGGAGAAAGATCATCTTCTCCACACCAGAGTTGCCTCCTTTCGAGTTCCACAGCCAGCCAGTAGATGGAGGATTTAGGTGCATCTCCGCACTTCGGGCAGCGAAGCTACTAGGCCAGGGGTGCGAGGGCTTCCTCGCTTGTGTCATAGCAGAGCCTAGCTCCGTGGTTGACCTACAGAGTATCTCGGTAGTCCGAGAGTACCCCAACGTTTTCCCAGAGGAGCTGCCAGGACTGCCACCTGAGCATGAGATCGAGTTTGAGATCTCACTGGTACCGGGGACCGGTCCCATCTATACTGCACCATACCGAATGGCCCTGCTTGAGCTGCGAGAGCTCAAGTCTCAATTACAGGACTTGTTAGAGAAGAGCTTTGTGAGGCCCAGTGCATCCCCGTGGGGAGCCTCTATCTTATTTGTGAAGGACGATACCCTTCGGCTGTGCGTAGACTACAGACAGCTGAACCGGGTCACTGTTAAGAACAAGTACCCACTGCCTTGCATCGACGATCTCTTCGATCAGCTGAGAGATGCCACAGTATTTTCCAAGATAGATCTGAGGTCGGGTTATCATCAATTGAGGATCAAGGAGACCGACGTCTCCAAGACAGCTTTCGCACGCGGTATGGTCACTATGAGTTCCTGGTCATGCCGTTTGGACTGACCAACGCCCCCACCGCATTCATGGACCTGATGAACCGCATCTTCCTGTAGTTTCCTACTAGGAGGGGGTGAGATCAGCGTAACGTAAAAAATGCGGAATTGAAATATAAACAATCTCACAAGATGCAATCACACAAAGTACACAAAGTATTTTTAGGTGGAAACCCAAACCGGGTGAAAACCACCACCTAACCCTCTCGAGTTAGGATTTTCCGATCAACCAAGTTGATCAAAATCCACTAAACCGAATCACTTTAAAATGAGGGTGATTCAACCTCAATTACAACCACGCTACTTAGACGAGGGTAGCGTACCTCAACCCCTTCTCTTCACGAGAAGGATTTTGTCTCGCGAAGGAGACGGGAATTCGCAAAGCGAATACCAAACCAAATAACAAAGGTAAAACAAGTAATCCTATAGAGCCAACAAAGTAATATTTAACCTAAGCTTCTATAGGAAATAGGATGCTTCCCTTCGAAAGGAGTGCGTCGACGACGCGGATGCGTGTGCCACGCGACGGCGCAACGTCGCTCTCGTGAACAACGGCGGGAGAGCGGGTGCGCAACAGCTTGTTACTCTCAAGAGAATGGAGCTTGAGCTTAGAGAGCAAGAGCTAGCTAGGACACAAGAGAGTGGAAAGTGTATTACAAAGTGTTTCTTGTGTATCTTGGTGTGTTTTTGTGTTGCAAAGGTTCCCCTCTATTTATAGAGGCCTTAGGAAGGCTTTGGAAGGCTTAGAAAAGCTTCCATAGCCGTTGGGTACAAAGCCCAAGTGAATCAGCCCGAAATCAGGAACAATCATTGCTCTGACAGGCTTATCAGACGTCTAATTCTAGCATCAGACGTTTGGAAGTGCACTTTAAGACGTCTGATTTCAAGGTCAGACGTCTGATTTTGGGCAGGTTCCTTCCTGACTTGGATCAGATCTAAACAGGGTTCTTGTGCAAGTCCATCAGACGACATATAAGACGTCTGGCACTATGTCTGGACGTCTGGAAACCTACTTTTTCTGTGGGAATGGATTTCCAAACATTGCAACTGCTAGAAAATCTCTGAGAAGAGATTTTGGGTCAGCCGAGGCAAAAAGGTCAATTATCAGACGTCTGGAAAGTCTTATGGACGTCTGATAAGGCTCTAACAGTCACATTCTTGAGTGTTCGCTAAGCCAGCCAACGGTCCACTAATTGGACGTCTGGCAAAGTCATCAGATGTCTCCTAAGACGTCTGGTTTAAGGTCTGGACGTCTGATTTCATCAGACAGAACTACCTATGTCCAGCCTAAATGTTATTAGACGTCTGAATCAACAGTCAGACCTCTTAAAACACATTATCAGACGTCTGATTTTGGAATTAGACGTCTGAAAATGCTGTTTAAACCCTATATTGGTTTTCTAAGTTCTCTACAGAAAACCTAAGTATCCTAGGGTTGTGCCGGTGTTCCTAGGACTACTGTTAGGGTACCTTGAGGCTCTTTAACATGAATCTAAGTAAAAAAAATAAAGAGCAACAAAATAACGACAAAAGTACATGAAAGGAATAAAACGGAATTCTATCCTATTCTTCTTGTCCTTCCATCTTCAATCTATCGCTCCTCGCGAATCTTCTCTGTTCTCAGTCAAGCTCCTCCAATCCGTCCTGGATGTGAGCTCGAATTTCGTCTAATCACGTATCCATTTGCAATTAGCCTGAAATCTAAGACTCCAAGTGCAAATGTTAAATAACACGTGTTTTGTTATCATCAAAATAAATGATCGTGGTGTTCTAGCACCAACAATCTCCCCCTTTTTGATGATGACAAAACCATAAATAATAGTGCAGTAAATCCTCCCCCTTTTTGACATTATCAAAAAGGTTTAATTGATTTTAAATTTTCTATAACTCCCCCTTAAAACATGCTCTTCTATAAATTTCTTTTAACAAAAGTAATGTTCTTCCCCTTTTTTTATAACAAGGTAGCTATTATTTTTCTCCCCCTTTCTAAAGGAAATTTAGCTACCTTATATCTCCCTTAAAAATTGACACTTAGCTTATAATTTTTTTTGCTCCCCCTATCTAAATGCTTATGATAAAAGGATAGGGTAAAGGGTTTTACCTCACCTACCATGGCCAATAAAATGGCCCAAATGGTGATGTTGGATGCCACATCGGATGGGGCTCCCATCTGTAGCTTGGAGGCCTGGACATTGGCGCCGGTCTCCAGTCTGGTGGTCGACGTGCAGCGGATCCGTCGCTTGTTCGCCGTCTCGTCAGTCTTCTTGTTCTCCTCCTTGGTCTACTCCTTGGTTCTCTTAACTTGAGTTGACCAGCTTTGAGTCTGTAGGTCCAGTCCTTTGTGTTGCAGATATCCCTGAACCCTACAAAATAAGATTCTAATTTTTTTTTTCGGTATCCAAGTGGGCTTGGATCCGGATCTGTTAGCGGGTCTCCTTGACGGAGATCCTTTCTCAACCTTAGGGCTATATAGGTTATCTACCCTATTTATCAATTTATTTGATTTCTCCCTAAGACATGCAAGTTCATTTTCTATAATATTCATCTTAGTCTTTAAATCAGAAATTTCTATTTTTAGACTAACATTTTCCTCAATCAATTTATTATTTTCATTGATGAGGTTATGATTTTTTAATAATAGGTTATCATTTTTAGGACTAACTTCTAGATCCTTGAGTTTTATTTCTAATCTTTCATTTTCACTTTTAAGAAAACTAAGGTTCTTTTTAATGTTTTTATTTTCTATCTTAAGTGCTTTTCTAACATCAAATAGTTCATTAAAAGCTTCTTGTAAATCGAGATTTACCTCGTTGTCGGAGTCGTCGCTGTCATTGTCACTTTCTCCAATTGCCATGAAACCAAGGCACGCGATTTCCTTCTCCTCGAGATCTTCTTCCGAGCTCATCTCCTCATGAGTGTCTTCTAACTTCCTCCATATCTCATGGGCGGTAATGCACTCTTGGATTTGCTCAAACTCTTTCGGACTCAACGTGCAATACAAGGCATTCATTGCCTTTGCGTTGAGGTTGAGATTCCGAACCTGATCTTCTGAGTAACCTCTTGCGGGTTTCTTGGGAATCACAAATGCGGATTCGCATTTTTCCCACACCCGGAAGTCGTAGGCCTGCAATCACATAGTCATACGATTTTTCCAATAAACGAAATCTATACCTGCAAAGTATGGTGGTCGCGAGGTATCGTGTCCTTCGGTGCACACGAATGCGTTTCCCTCCATATCTAGATCCTCGCTGGTTTGTAATGCCGATAACGCGATACCTACTCTGATACCAAATGTAGTTTCCTACTAGGAGGGGGTGAGATCAGCGTAACGTAAAAAATGCGAAATTGAAATATAAACAATCTCACAAGATGCAATCACACAAAGTACACAAAGTATTTTTAGGTGGAAACCCAAACCGGGTGAAAACCACCACCTAACCCTCTCGAGTTAGGATTTTTCGATCAACTAAGTTGATCAAAATCCACTAAACCGAATCACTTTAAAACGAGGGTGATTCAACCTCAATTACAACCACGCTACTTAGACGAGGGTAGCGTACCTCAACCCCTTCTCTTCACGAGAAGGATTTTGTCTCGCGAAGGAGACGGGAATTCGCAAAGCGAATACCCAACCAAATAACAAAGGTAAAACAAGTAATCCTATAGAGCCAACAAAGTAATATTTAACCTAAGCTTCTATAGGAAATAGGATGCTTCCCTTCGAAAGGAGTGCGTCGACGACGCGGATGTGTGTGCCACGCGACGGCGCAACGTCGCTCTCGTGAACAACGGCGGGAGAGCGGGTGCGCAACAGCTTGTTGCTCTCAAGAGAATGGAGCTTGAGCTTGGAGAGCAAGAGCTAGCTAGGACACAAGAGAGTGGAAAGTGTATTACAAAGTGTTTCTTGTGTATCTTGGTGTGTTTTTGTGTTGCAAAGGTTCCCCTCTATTTATAGAGGCCTTAGGAAGGCTTTGGAAGGCTTAGAAAAGCTTCCATAGCCGTTGGGTATAAAGCCCAAGTGAATCAGCCCGAAATCAGGAACAATCATTGCTCTGACAGGCTTATCAGACGTCTAATTCTAGCATCAGACGTCTGGAAGTGCACTTTAAGACGTCTGATTTCAAGGTCAGACGTCTGATTTTGGGCAGGTTCCTTCCTGACTTGGATCAGATCTAAATAGGGTTCTTGTGCAAGTCCATCAGACGACATATAGGACGTCTAGCACTATGTCTGGATGTCTGGAAACCTACTTTTTCTGTGGGAATGGATTTCCAAACGTTGCAACGGCTAGAAAATCTCTGAGAAGAGATTTTGGGTCAGCTGAGGCAAAACGGTCAATTATCAGACGTCTGGAAAGTCCTATGGACGTCTGATAAGGCTCTAACAGTCACATTCTTGAGTGTTCGCTAAGCCAGCCAACGGTCCACTAATTGGACGTCTGGCAAAGTCATCAGACGTCTCCTAAGACGTCTGGTTTAAGGTCTGGACGTCTGATTTCATCAGACAGAACTACCTATGTCCAGCCTAAATGTTATCAGACGTCTGAATCAACAGTCAGACGTCTTAAAACACATTATCAGACGTTTGATTTTGGAATTAGACGTCTGGAAATGTTGTTTAAACCCTATATTGGTTTTCTAAGTTCTCTACAGAAAACCTAAGTATCCTAGGGTTGTGCCAGTATTCCTAGGACTACTGTTAGGGTACCTTGAGGCTCTTTAACATGAATCTAAGTAAAAAAAATAAAGAGCAACAAAATAACGACAAAAGTACATGAAAGGAATAAAATGGAATTCTATCCTATTCTTCTTGTCCTTCCATCTTCAATCTATCGCTCCTCGCGAATCTTCTCTGTTCTCCGTCAAGCTCCTCCAATCCGTCCTGGATGCGAGCTCGAATTTCGTCTAATCACGTATCCATTTGCAATTGGCCTAAAATCTAAGACTCCAAGTGCAAATGTTAAATAACACGTGTTTTGTTATCATCAAAATAAATGATCGTGGTGTTCTAGCACCAACACTTCCGACCGTACCTAGATCAGCTCGTGGTGGTATTTATTGATGATTTACTCGTCTACTCTCGAAATCAAACACGGCATGGGCAACATCTCCGCATGGTCCTGGACACTTTTAGACAGCACATGTTATACGTCAAATACAGCAAGTGCGAGTTCTAGTTGAGATAGGTCACCTTCTTGGGCCATGTGATCTCAGGAGACCAGTTGGCTGTGGATCCAACCAAGGTTGAGGTCGTACTCAGGTGGGAGAGGCCGTGTACAGTGACAGAGATATGTAATTTTCTGGGGCTGATAGGGTACTACAAGCGATTTATCTGAGGTTTTTCACAGATCGCACGTCCTATGACCCAGTTGACCCGGAAGGACATACCTTTCACCTAGACAGACGAGTGTGAGTTATGCTTTCAGGAGCTGAAGGAGAGGCTGACCTCAGCTCCAGTACTCACCATTCCAGATAGCAGTGGTAGATTCGTGGTCTACATCGATGCCTCGTTACAGGATTGGGGGGTGTGCTTATGCAGCAGGGTCACGTTGTCGCTTACGCTTCGCGGCAACTAAAGCCCCATGAGCATAACTACCTCACCCACGACTTAGAGTTAGCTGCAGTTGTCTTCGTGTTGAAGATATGGAGGCACTACCTGTACGGAGAGACTTTCAAGATCTTCACTAATCATAAGAGCCTCAGATATCTATTTGATCAAAAGGAGCTCAACATGAGACAGAAACGTTGGTTGGAGCTCTTAAAGGACTACGACTACAGCATCTCCTATCATCCAAGGAAAGCCAATGTGGTGGCTGACACCTTGAGCTGGAAGGCATCTGCCCACTTGGCTAGTCTACAGGCACAGAGTTGGAAACTCATAGAGGAGGTGGGCAGTTGGCAACCCCAGGAGTCACGGGAATACTGCGGGGCAGTGGCAGTGGCGAGGCAGCACGACTAGAGCTGATGAATCGTATCGTTACTAGACAAATAACGAATCCATATCTGCAAACACTGCGAGACCAGGTGTTGACAGGGAACCCAAGAGAGTTATCATTTACTAACGGGGTCCTGTGTATGTGGAGATGCTTGTACGTACGGTGGAGATGCTTGTACGTACGGTGGAGTTGTGGTGGGGAAAAATTGCAGGGATGCCCCTGTAATTTTTCTTCCCTCCTAAAAATCCCAAAACAAAACCTAAGGGGTCTAGAATTACACAAAAACCCCTACGAAAATATGGAAACGCCAAGTGACCTAGGGAAAGGGTCATTTCATAATCTTCATATACTGAACCTATTTGCGTATTATTGCCTCACTCAATGGACAACATTACATTTTCATGGTTCATTCTGATTAATGCATGTTTTAAGTTCATTACATTTTGGATTTGTACATACTTGATTATATTTGTTGATCTGGGATTTTTTCATCACGATTTAAACTGCAACGTATTAGTATTTGTATTATTATTGTTATTATTATTTGCAAAAAGCGAAAAATTCCTTAATCAAAGGGAGTCTCTCTAGGCGGAACTTAGGACACACAACATGTGGGATGTTATGCTACATCACTCATAGGTATAATTCGTTACTCACGAGGAACCTAGAATGGGAAGATGTTAGATCCTCCCATGTGGTTTTGATTTTCTAGGTCGTTATCTATTTCTCAATTTCTCTCATTTGGATTTTCCAAGCATTAACTCAAGTATTTTAGTCAAAGAAAATTTTAAACGATAGGCTTTCACGCTTCCACAATGTCATGGGGATCCAGGAAATCAAATCATTGGACTCCCAACCCCTCGTGTGAGGTCCCAATTCCTCAATAGACAATTCTTTGCCGTGGTCTCCTTTAGCTCACTTTCTCCTCTCAAGTGGAAAAGCACTAAAATTGAGCTTGAATTCGAGTGGAAGAAGCTTGGGGCAATTTATGGGAGGTGCCTTACAACTCCTTTTCATCCAAGAGAATCTTAAGGGCATGCAAGCCAAATCAATTTTTAATTACATGCTAATTATGCAAAAATCCATAATTCACTTGTTCCAAGATAAATGGCTCAAAATCCAAGATTTGATATGAAATTATTCATTCCATTTTGGCCATTCAAGTTGTAGATTAAGTATATAGGCATGAGCGGGCATTTTGTTGCATGCATTACAATGTTAATGGTGCAAAATTCCAAGAAATAGATGGCTCCCGATGCATAGCCCAACATTTTTGGTCAATCCAAGATCTAATTTAGGCAACTATGATAGCCCAAATATGATTATGTCAAATTAAGGGTGGCAACCCTTGGTGCCTCTGGATTTGGTCGACTAAACTTCCTATTTGGATGACTAAGGTGTAAAGGTAGGCATTCAAGATTTTTTCGTATGCTTAAATAATGTTTTGAATGAATTACTTTTACATCTTTCCTAGTTGAATAAATAACACCACCACCACATGGACCACTTAGTCCCTGGCCAAGCCAAAAATATGCCTATATGATAGCCACAATTAATGTTGAATATTATTTCCTAACTAAGCATTGAGAAGATTATGAGACAAAGGCACTCACGGTATTTCATTGAGATCAAGATTTGCATCATTTTAGATTTTAAAGGATCCCATTTATATGTAACTATTAAAATATTGCTCAATTTGGTAGAAATGGTCTCCTTGAAAGGAGGAACATATAAGAAAAATAGCGGGATCAATTTGATATTGGGTATGGAAGTTATAATTGAAACAAGTGAAAAATGTGCAAAAATATTGTGTTTGTCACCCAAATAGTTATTTGAATACCCAAAATAGCTAGAGGCATGAATTTCCATCAGGATTTCGAGGTCTACCATCATGCCCAAATGATAATTTGGGCACCCAAGACCATCAGTCTGCAACTACTACTTTCATGGAAATCATGTAGTTAACACCATGTTTCAGTCAACCACAAAGCTCAATCATTCCCATATTAACTACGACTTTTTCTTGCAAAGTATACAATACTCGTGACTTTATTGGCCTAAAATTTGGGCATGAAATCGGATGGATCGTGGGAATTTCAGACGTCATTCTCTAATTGCATAAGTACCTGTTTTCCTGCCTTTTAGCACAAAATTTGATAATGGTTTCGACTTAACATAACTCCCCAACCTCTTGGCCGCATGAATTTCCATCAGGATTTCGAGGTCTACCATCATGCCCAAATGATAATTTGGGCACCCAAGACCATCAGTCTGCAACTACTACTTTCATGGAAATCATGTAGTTAACACCATGTTTCAGTCAACCACAAAGCTCAATCATTCCCATATTAACTACGACTTTTTCTTGCAAAGTATACAATACTCGTGACTTTATTGGCCTAAAATTTGGGCATGAAATCGGATGGATCGTGGGAATTTCAGACGTCATTCTCTAATTGCATAAGTACCTGTTTTCCTGCCTTTTAGCACAAAATTTGATAATGGTTTCGACTTAACATAACTCCCCAACCTCTTGGCCGATCAAATGAATCATGTGCTACCTTTATAGAAAGCCGAAAAGCACCTCTCACTTTCAAATTCAAGCTGAGCGAGGGGATTAAAGGAAAATTTTGTGTAGGCTTACATTTAATAATTTCGTAAGCAAGCTTAATGTATAATTGAATGCCATTAAAGGCTATAATAAACACACTTAAGCAGATATAAAACTCAAGGAAAGAGGACTCAAAATTGGATTTGATTTCAAGTAGCAGTGTTAGGTTGAGGGGCTTGAAACAAAGAAAAGAAGTCAAAGTCAATGTTGGTTTAATTTTTAGTTTTGGGTGGAAGCGGTAAGGCTGTTTGTTGAGAATGAGAGCTCCACCACTAACCGCACTCTTCTTTCCTCTCCTTTCCATCAATCTCCACCATCTTCCATTCTCCATGCCCTTTCCGTCTATAGCAGCACTTGTTACCATTATTGCCTCTCCATTTCTCTGTTGGACGACCAAACAGAAGAAGAAATGTGAGAAAAGAAGGGATAAAGAGAGGAAAAAGAAGGTTTGACAGTGACCTGTGTTTGAAGCAAAATAGGGTAGAAAAGAGAATGGAAAGGAGTTATAATCTATGATGGCTGCACCAAAACATCCGAGCATAACAACTTTACTTACCAACGTTCGTTCAATTATCTATCAGGAAGAGTCAATCATGACTATTATGACTTATGTTCAAGTACCCAAGCAAAAAGGCAAGTGTTTGTCAGCAAGTGCTTCCTCCACTTATCTATCAGTGGAGGAAACACTCAGCAAGAATTGGATCTTATAAATGAGAAACGTGTGGAGAATTTTCTGCGCATTGCGAGCAAGCAATTTATGCACTCACACATCACAGGTGGTGCTGTGTTTGGCATCCTTTCTTCTTATTTTAGCAATCGTTCTCTTTTGTGCAGTAATCTGCAGCTGCTGCTTCTCCCTAGCGAAGAATATCCCATTCCTTGTTCAACATCTGCTCCTAATGGAGCGATCTAATTATGGTAAGAATTTCAATCATTCCCAGTGAAACTACTGTTAGGATGAAGGAATTTCAGACATAAGTAATCCAAGTACTGAAGAAGCACACACATACGGTTAACCATAATAAACATGCACAAACAACTTGGCACAGCTCAGCAGAATGTTACTATTCCAATGGGTGTCTCCGATCGGTCAGCCTAATGCCGTACAAGAGAGGCAAGGGAAGGAACGACAACGATGGGATGTATCCTCACCCAGGACAATGAATGATACACATGTCACAAACAAATGCCACCACAGCATCAACAACTAATACTAGTCTACTACTTCAACAACAATCATCATCAATCAGGAGAGAAACAACTCACAACTTTGCAATCTGCTACTACTGGTTACACCAAGGAGTAGCTAGTACCAAGAACACCTCCCGATTGGCTACCACTTCTTCTGGTCTCCATCTTCACAGGCAAAGGAGCGTCCAAGCCCAATCTGTTAGTATAACTCTTATTATTAGTAGTAGTAGTAGTAGTATTCCCCTTCCCTCCCAATCCTACCTTGCCAATAAAAGCGCCACCGCGACTACAACAATGGGCGGGTTCACCTTGCTGTGACTCCTCGTCCCCTTGTAGGGCTTCTTCTTCCTCCTTCTCCTCCTCTTTATTATCTTCAGAATTAGTAGTCCTCGAAGAAGAACAATCACATGAGACGACGTTGTTGTTGTTGTCGTCGTTCTCCACTTGCGGTTCCATGAGGAGGACGACGCCGCCTTGTTTCGACAGCGTCGTCTCCTGCTTATCAGACGAACAACGAGAAGAAACCTGGAAAGGCCTCCTCCTCTGCACCGGAATGTTCCTCTCGAGGATGTCAACGATCCCTGCAATCTCTCTGCTTATCGACATCTTCCCTTCGCAAACCATCGAATCTTCGCTCTGTCAAAAAAAAAAAAAAAACGGGGTGACCCGACAATCCCCCGCAACCCCGAAAGGCAAGAGGAAAAAAAAAATTAAATAAATAATTAAATAAATAAATAAAATATATATATCAAAAAATGGTGTTAATTAATTGATTAAGTAATCAAGCAATAAATCAATCAAAGGAAAAAGAAAAACAAAAAAAAACCATTAGGATCAGCAGATTGTATGTGTGTACCTGGATGTAATCGAGCTGCAGAAGGAGATCGGCGGCAGCGCGGCAGAGGGCTCTAGGATGATCGCCGTGGATAGCGGAGGACTTGAGGGTGGCGAGGCGGGATCTGACGGAAGCGAGGCGCCTGAGAGAGCGCAGTACTTGCGATCGCCTCACCAGGTACCGCCGGAACTCCGCCTGGATTACGCGAGCCGCGCTGTCGCGAAGGGTGATCCTCGACGACGGTGGCGAGGGCCGAGGAGGAGGATGAGGGATGTTGCAAGCGGATGACAATAGATCTGCTGGTAGGGTTGACTCGAGGGCTGCGACGCGTCGTATGAGCGATTGGAGGAGTCCTCTTCCTGTCCTTAGACATTGTTGACGATGCACCTCCACCTCCTCCTCCGGATCATGTTGGTGAGGTACAACTTGACGAGGACGCTGCTGACGCTCGTCGTGGTTCTGAAAGAGGTATTGCTGCGGGTCCTTGGATCGGAGTAGTTGCGCAGCGAGGGAATAAAGTAGTGGATCGTTTGGAGCTGCGGGAGTAGGTGATCTAATGCAGCTGGTGGTGTAAGAACAACCGTAGCAGTAGCAACAGTAGCACGGCGGCGGATGGTGGTGATGGTGGGGGTGTGGGGAGGCCATTGAAGAAGAAGAAGAAGAAGAAGAAGAAGAAGGAGAAGGAGGAGCGTTTTTCACTTTGTTGTTGTTAGGGCAAGGAAGGGAGACGGAAGGAATCTCAAGTGAAGAAAGTGACTCATCTGGATGTGACGAGGAGGGTTCCGATTGCCAGTTTGGCCAACGCCGCAAACCCGGCTAACTTTCTTCACTTAACACCTTCTTCCTACTACTACTATTATTATTATTATTATTATTTAAAAAATAGAAAATGAACGAGAAAAGGCTTTTCTATTCAAATCTTTAACAATCTTGCATGACGCTAGCGACTTAGGCACCTTTTGATTAGGAGAATAAAGGATACCAGATTGTACTTCAATTTTGAGATTGCATGATTTTGGTATTTTATTTTTAATAGTTGATAATCTCAAGATTAAAATGAGTAATCCTACATTTAGCATAGTTAAGTGTTGAGACTCCATCGGTTGAGTCTCAAAATGCACTAGTGTATTCCCAGAATCTACCGATGGATTTGAAGACTCTACATGTGTATTCAAAGACTCCACCTATGGATTATGAGAGTCCATCTACTGGTGGATTCTCATAACCATCAAAATATATGTGCAACAGCAATGGTAGCGAGGCAGGGGAGGGATTGTACACAAGATTAGACTATCTCACCCCCTCGAATTAGATAATATCGAGGTTGTGAGCTTTAACCTAGTATTATCCTATCCTGAGATAAACTCTATGAAATGATAGATAGGTGTCCTAATCTCACTAAACAAATGCTACCTTAAAAACTTTTTTCGCTTCCCCTTACCGACAACTTTACAATAATAACCAACAAGTGCATGTGCATTATAGACACCCATTCTAACAATATGTACTAAAAAAACACTTGCCATTCTCTAGAGGAAATCTTGGCATTGAAACAAATCTTGACATTCAAACACGGTTGCATATCTAATTTTCTTATAAATACAATAATATTGACTCTATGATATGGATCAAATATCATGAAATAATGAAATCCTTAGCTTGAGAATTGGTTATTGATTTACTTTCAAGGTATACAATGATAAATAAGGATAAGACTTTTAATAATTTAGTTATCCAAGGAATAATTATTCAACTCTAGATAACGACAGCATTGTCGAGTTGTATGAAAATGGATAATTGGTTCAATTCTTGCTACTTGTTAGTATTTGGCTACAATGCTGATCTGGATTTAAATCAATTAGGTTAGTCAGGGAGTTGCTAACCTACCTACCAATTACAATAAGGCTTAATGATCAACTAAGATAATAGGGTGTAGAGTTGCCTTTATGCTTTACTTAGATGGTGAGTAGATGAACTGTTGTTTGTGGATAGTGTGCTAATAAGCACATGTTTACATCACAAGACGTAGCCCCACTTATCCTCACAATGACCCCGAGGTAATGGATAGGGTTGTGTGGCAAATATAAGGGGATCCTCAAATCCAAGAGGTCTTCTTGTATCAGTTATACTTCTTGAAAAATCGCATCGAGATCTCCTTGTGCCTTCCGAGATGTTGCTTAGTAAATGACAAAGACTGCAATTATTAAGGGCAATACATTCATGATAATTAGTGATTAATGATTAACTAAGATGGATTCATAAATGGATTTAAATATTAAATGGTATCCACTTTCTTGTGCTTATTTTTGTTATATTATTAGCTCTACTCTACTCAGTTTTTACTAATGTATCTCATTGGACTCTATATTTAGTTATACTCAGTTAACTAGAGATGGTAGTTAGAGCATTCGTAGTTAATATGTAAGAGCTACACAAGTTACTCTTGCTCAATACTTGCTTAATTGTTTATTTAATGTTTTACATTTTGGTTGTTGTTAAACAAGAAATTGTATTTGGTGACTCAAGTTCCATTGGGTTAGTCAATTTGTGGGACTCGGGTCGTCACTAATGATTCAGAAGAAGATCACCTCACTAATCATAAAACAGTTTAAAAAAAGCCTCACAAGTGTTCCGTAATGCATTCATGGCAGGATACACAACTGCACATTGATGTTGTACCCTTGCCTATATTTTTTGTGTACCATGACCAATAATCATACAATCACGATTCTCAACCTTACTGACTAAGCCTCAACTATCCAAGATCTTTAGTCTACTATTCTCTCCAACCTCTCAATCTTGGTTATCGCCTAGTCTCTTTCTTGAGTGACCCATCTTAATAGGGTGACATCATATGATCGTTGGTTTCAAGATAGTTATGTCTTCTTTGTACCCTAAAGTGGAGATATATCTTCTCTTTTATAACGACAAATTGACTTTGGCAAAGCTCTAGCATCATATTAGGGCTTTGAGTTGACCCAACTCCCATCTGGTAGAGGGAGATGGTTGACGATCAATATAGAGTGATGCCATGCCTAGTATGATCTGTTACGAACGCGTGCCCCGGACGTATTTTAAGATGTCTGGGAGGTGGCCCAGACGTCTGACCAGACGTCTGGGATCACATCCAGACGTCTTGCCAGACGTCTGGGATGGTTTACAGACGTCTGAAAAACCGTTATCGTCCACACCCGCGAGTCGTCTGCGCGCCTACGCGCGCAGACCGCATATTCGTTATTCCCTCTTTTTCTTCTGCGGCTGCAGACGCCTGCCGCGCCTTCTCTCTCTCCTCTCCGCGCGGCCTTAAAAGGGCCACGCCTCCCTCCCGTCTCCACCGTCTCCTTCTTCTTCTCCTTCCTGTGCACGAGAGCGAGCGAGCGCGAGGGCTGCAGCGGCGGCCGCAGTGAGCGCGGAGGAGGCGCGGCGTGCGAGGGCGGAGCTCTGCCGTGAGGGCGAGCTCGCCGGAGCGGCTTGGCCGGCCGGCGGAGGGCGCAGGGGGCGCGGAACGACGCGGAGAGGGACCTGCTGCAGTCTGAGCAGCAGGAGCGCGAGGTGCGACGCAGGTGGCGTCGCGAGCAGAGTCCGGGTCGCGCCCTGATTCTGGAAAAATTTCCAGAATCAGACGTCTGGGTTGATAGGCAGACGGCGAGGACGACGTCTGGTATCTCATACAGACGTCTGAAAGGTGAGTATTCCGTTTTCTTCTTCCTTCCTGTCGACTGACCGTACTGAGGGAGGGAGTTGGCTGTGCGCAGGCTCGTTGATTCGCCATCTTTGCGAATCAGACGTCTGGAAGTTGTACTAGACGGCTTGAGTGACCTCCAGACGTCCGGGGTGACCATCGAACGTCTGGGAGATAGGCCAGACGTTCCCGCAGACTTCTGGACGTCTGGGAAACCACGCTGAACAGGTAATTCTCTGATCCACTTTTTAAGACGTCTGGAATAGGTTCCAGACGTCTGATTTTGCACAGTATCGTCTTTTTCGACCCGTTTACGGCCCGTTCGGTCTCCGTTTTCCGCGATTCGAGTTGCGTTCTTTTCAGAATTAATTCCTCTACCCGTCTACAGTAGCTATACACTGTTTTGAGACACTCTTTGTGTTTGATCCTTGTGATAGGACCTCGTTCAGTTGCAGTCTTGGGAGTCACGGAGGCACGCGGGATTCCCGATCACGCCCCCATTACTCCCGTTGTACCTGGTAGAGTGGCTTAAGTTTATTATTAAAATCTGTTAAAGTATGGAACCATAACTAGAATCTAGGACATTGCATGAATCTTAGGAATGAGAAATGCATGGAATGATAGCTCCTAGGTGATGCATGAATCCTAGGGCTGGAAAACTAGTTGTATGCTAGATCCTAGGATGTGGCATGAATCCTAGGATGGAAAAACTAGTGGAATGTATAATACTGCAGTCTTGGAAAAATGGAAAGGAATATAAAGCTGCTTGTAAATTGAATTAACAGCTGCCTGTTGTGAATAGATAACGTGGTTGAAAACATGGATTGTAAGAATGTGAAACTGGAAAGTGAAACCTGGATGTTTGAGTAAAAAGGATGGAACCCTACGGGGAAGTAGGAGTAGAACTCCTGGAAGGTGAATGGAATAGTTTTGGGGAAGTGAGCTGGCCCTTGAGTACGGAGTACCAAGGAGAGCGACTGTCCCCCTGTTTAGTGCAGAGCGGAGCTAGCCGCCCCAGGGACCCGGGGTTAGGACTGGCCACTCTGTACCGACTTGTTGGCCCTTGTGTACGTAGTACCGAGGAGAGCTAGTAGTGTTAGGAGAGTACTAGCTACCCCACGGGCCCCGGGGTTCTGCTAGCCTCCTCCACCGACTTGTTAGGCCCGCTAGGGCAAACCAGGGTAGTTAGGCGAGGGTGCGCGGACTGTGGAGGGGCAAGGCCCCGATTTGGTTACTGTGGAGGGGTTGGACCCCTGTTACTGAGAGGGCTCTGCCCTGGTTCCGTGCTGTGCTTTGGGCGCACCTGTTAACGGAAACGACTGACCGCGTGCCAGTGCGGGCTAGCTACCTGTGCGTTTATCGCGCGTGCCGTAGTCATCGTTACGTCTGTCAGTGACCTTGGGGTGGTTGACTGAGGGTAGGATCACCACGGGGGACTCTCCCGGCCAGGAGAGCACCGCGTGCTACTTCTACTTTTGGAAAAGACTGCAATCAAGATCGTTCCCACGAGGACATTCGAGATCAAGTAAAGGATCTGAGAAATAAATGAAGTAGTGAGAAAATTGAAAGATGTAAATAAAGGAAGTAATAGAACATAACAGCTACTGTACACTCTACTGTTGCCTTTAGTTAGTTTTCCACTCTACTCAGCGTTTTGCTGACGTGTTACACTCGTTACCTTTTTCAGGACCAGGTGTTGAGCAGCCAGGGTCGGCGGCTGCAGAGGACGCTGGGCCGAGTAGGGTCCAGTAGAGTTACCACAGTCTTTTGTACCTCTTTTGTTTCTGTTCTAGTGAGTAGTTTTTGTTTCCGCTGTACCTTCTTTACCTGCAGTTCTTGTTATATGATAAATGTTGTTCTACTGTTGTGGTGGTACCTACTGTAGTAGTTTCTTTCCTTACTGCTGTACTTTCTTACTGTTAGTTATATTCATGCTGAATGTGGTTTATTTTACTGTATTTTGGTTACTTCCTCGTTGGACGACTAGGTCTTGGGATTAGTCGAGTCGGTCCGGTTCTCGTGTCTCGTAGGGACTCGGGAACTGGGTCGTTACATGATCTAACTTATTGAATACAACCATAATCCATTCAAGGAGGGACACATGACGTGGATGGAAAATTGGTCATTTAAGAGTAGCATGTTGAGGTTGTTAGGATACTCGAAGGTGCTCTCTAGTAACATGATATATTGAAAGGTTTACCCTTGTAGATACCTCGATTGATGCTAAACTACCCTTAAGATGACATTAGTTGGGAGATAAGCAACCTAGAAACCATTAAGCAGTCTCCAATGAAAAGGGGGTCTAAATCAGGGCCAAGAGTTGTCATATGGTGTGATGACCTCCTTATAGGAAGGAAAGATAGAACTTTATGATAATGCTAACTTGAGTATCCTGCAGTTAATTGAGAATTTTATCCTTATTGATGTCAAATAAGGAACAACGTTTGTTGTCATTACAATTGAGACTATGTAGTTTGTTTTACGGTTACAAGTTGTTGTAAACCCAATTAAGAATTTGAGATTGAGAACTTTCAATGCCATCCTAAGCATGGAGTAGGTGTTACCATACCTTGCTTTTGTTGACTACTTCAAGAAGAAGCTTTCTTTTCTTCTTTATTCCTAGTGTGCTACACTTTGAGTTCTACGGCCCAATGGAGAACAAGTCCATAACACATCTTGTCTCTACAAGCTATAAGATTATTAATAAGGGGGTGTTATGGTTACTAGGCTTATTTGGTTGCAACCACAGTAGGAGAACCTGAATCAAGTAGCATGCTAGTGGTTCAGGAGTTGTAGAAGAGCTCCCAGAAGACTTGCCTAGGCTTCCTCCAGACCATGAAATCGAGTTAGAGACCTCACTTGTCCTAGGAATGAACCCAATATTAATCACCCCCTTATTGGATGGCACCTGTGAAACTAAAGGAGCTGAAGATGCAACTTCATGAGCTACTCAATAAGGCCTTCTTAGACTGAGTGCATTGTCATGGTGAGCTCCAATTTCATTTGTAACGAGGGATGACACCTTATGCCTCTACATTGGGTATCATCAATTGAATAAGGTAATCATCAACATTAAATATCCCTTTTTGCTAATCAACAACTTGTTTAACCAAGCTATGATGTGCAACTATATTTGAGAAGGTCAATCTATGTTCGGGCAACCATTAGCTAAAATTAAGGATGTCAATGTGCCAAAGTTTACCTTCTAGACACGTTGTGGCCTTTATGAGTCCTCTATGATGTCGTTCCAACCAACAATTGCCCCAACCATGTTTATGGGCTTAATGAATTAAATATTCTAGTCACGCTTGAACCACCCTGTTGCGATGTTCATCGATGATGTCTCCTTTATTCTCAGAGACTCCAAGGAAGCACAAAATGTATGTGAAGTCCAATGGTGTGAATGTTGGCTACATAAGGAAACTTTCTTGGGCCATGTGATCTCATGCATAGAGATTGCTGCTAATCCCACCAATGTTGAGGTAATATTAAAGTGGGATAGATACTCAATATTTTTTAAGGCATGCTAAATATTATAGACGATTATTCGAGGGTCCTTACATTTTTCTCTCCCTATTACATAGACGATGTGAAAGGATGCATCTCTCATATGAATGGGGTATTGCAAGACTAGCATCCAGATGCTTAAGGAGAAGTTGAAGATGGCTCTTGTCATCCTGATTCTTGGTAGTGGAAGTGGATACATGATGTACACCAATGCATTTTACCAGTGTTTCGGGTGCATGTTGCAGTAAAACGAACATGTGGTCTCACATGCTTCAAGGAAGATGAAGCCACACGACTAAAACTATCCAATTAATGATCTAGAGTTGGCAACTATAGCTTTTTCCTTGAAGATCTAGAAGCACTACTTATATAGTAAGACTTTAAGATCTATGCAGATCATAAGAGCTTGAAGTATCTATTCGATCAAAAGGAGTTGAATTTGAGGTAGTATTGTTGGATGGAGTTACTAAAGGCTACAATTACTCGATCACATACCATCTCAGTAAGTACAACCTCATTATTGATGCGCTTAGTAGGCAACCATTAGTAAGATTGGCAATACTTAGGGCACAAAGGTGGAATTAGATGTTGGAGACTGCAGGATATGAGAGTTTTTCCTATGGATCGAACAAATACTGGATTTAGAGTGGAAACCCTTTCAGGGTAAAAACCACTACCTAAGCCTCTCAGCTTAGGATTTTCCCGACTAGTCAAGGCTAGCCAATCCACTATAGTACCACTTGAACGAGGGTGGCACAACTTCTTTACAATAACTTCTCTTTTTATCCTGAAGAGAAGAACAATAACAACAACATGGATCTTTCCAACACCTTGGAATCCGTTAATCAAAAACAACAAAGTTGAATAACAAATATATCTATGGAACCTCAATGAAAGATCAAACCAGGATTTCGGTAGAGGTTCGAAACGATGTGCTTTTGAATGACGTGAATAGTGAAGTGTAGAACACTTGAAAGAAGAATGAGAAGCTCTAATTTTAGAGAGTATTTCTATTGAAAAGTTATGTTTTGAAAGGGCTGCTACGACCTTTATTTATACTAAAAAGTTGGCTTGAAAAGGAAGTCAAATTGGTCTATCAAAAGCTATTTGGTCGATCAATTAAGTTATTTAATCGATCACTAGTTGATCAATTAATTAGCTTGGTTGGTTGATCAATAGGATTTTAATCAACTTCCTAAAAAGGATTGGTTTAATCGATTAACAAACTTGGTTGGTCGATCAATCAATTTTGGTCAATCAAGAGGGAATATTGGTCAATTAATAACCCTAAAAGTTGGTTATCAAAGAAGCGTGAAAAACTGTTTAATTATTTTATTTTTGAGGTTCCTTACAATGATATCCTAAACTCAAAAAAGGAAAAGGACACCAATCAGCAACCATCTGAACTTGATCCAAAAGTGAAGCTTTAATCCGAGATGGTCCTAAAATATTAATGTAGCAATAAACATAATTTTGCTGCATCAAAATAGAGGTGCTTACATTCTCCCCCTTTTTAATGACAATAAAATTATAATTATGAAATTTAAATAGTTATGCATAATATAAATAATTATGAAATGTAAACAGTTATGCATAATATCTCCCCTTTTTTGTTTCAACAAAAAGTAAAACATGCTACTATGTTTTTCACTTAACTCCCCCTTAAGCATGTAAGTAAAGCAAGATTAATTTAAACATGCATTAACAAAGAGAGTAACATTGAACTGAGAGAGATAACTTTCATGCATATATCAAGAGCCTAGATAAGCAGTGCATAAAAATAAAATTATTCTGGGAAAAATTAAGTTTTACATGCCATCAAAAAGCTAAGTAAAGATAAATCTAATCATCTAATGATGCCATGAAGGCATCCATTATGCTTTGAAGATCTGTGTCCAACTCAAGATCCAGCGAATCTGATCTCTCAAAAGAGGCAAGCTAACCGAGACATAGGCGACGCTGAGCTGATGATCTGGGTGTCAGTTGCCTAGATGTCCTATGAGGTGGTGTAACCTGTTGATCTGCTAGTGTTGCTGCTGAGGTAGTAGGTGGAGGAGGTGCTGTTGAGGATGGAGGCATGGTAGTGGATTGGCGAGGTCGAGGTCGGTGAAGCTACTGCTGAATGTCATGAACAGACTCTCCAAGTCTGTCCAAGAAATGACTCTGAGCATTCAGGTAGTCTGATACCTGATGCCCATGGCACATCATCATCAAATCTGTCTCCCTCTACCGATGCATCATCAAGGAGATACCATTCCTCACATCCTGAATACTCATAATTCCCTGCCTGAGAGAGGTCTGTCTAAGAGGCTCCAGTCCTGGTCGTAGAAGGATGGTGATGGTTTCACTGGAAGAGGACATGTCACTGTAAAGTGCTCATATGGTCGGAAAGGAGGAACTGCTAATGGTTCCTGCTGCTACTGCTCCTAGGCTGCTTCCTCACCACGAGCTCCCTGTGCTTGCTCCATCTTCGTATAAGTGAGCTTATCAAAAATGGAGACTCTAGTGATAAATTGTTTATGATTTATATCTATGGGAACACTGAAATGTAGGAAGATATGGGAAAGAAGTGTCCCAAACTAGAAGGAGCTTGTGGGTGGCTTGCTCATGAGATACAGAATCAAGTGGTTCCAATTGAACTGCTTGTTCTTAAGGAATGCATAAAGGGTGATGAGCATAATACTAGGGCAATTTTCAAACGATGTAGATTTGGACATGAAATTCCACAAAAAGACTCTACTAAGAAATCTAGGTAGACAATGAAAATAGGGTGACTTGGCTAGATGACCCAAGTCAAAATGAGAGGGAGTGAGTAGGGTCTCCCTAATGACATCCGTCTATGTCTGCTAGTGTAGCTCAAGAAAAGTGGGACTAACAAACAGACATCCAAGAATCTCATAAAGAACATCTGCATTAACTAGAACCTCTATGCCATAGACGATCAAGGTCAACTCGATGTTGAAACCCTCACTTATGTTTTTTAGATTGGCATAAAATAGGTGATAGGCCATAAGGTCAACATTGGGTATGCAACTATTCATAGAACCCTCATAAAAGTTCTGCTCAAAAAGACGTAAAATCTGGTGGTAAGTAAATTTTTCGCGGATCTCAGGGACTATAGACTCAAAGTATGCAAAATCGACGGGTCTACCAACATGCGGTGAAAATTTTGCGAATAGAGAAAAACGGTCATGTGCGGCCTCAGCGATGAAACGATCAAAAGTGTCATTACGATGAGATGAAGAGGATGTATGTGTGAGTTTTGGAGCCATTCAAATTTCTAAAAAACACGTTGGTCGATCAAAAAAGTTTGATTGGTCGATCAAAAGCAAACCGGTTGATGTTATGGAAAAATCGACTTCTGGTCGATCAACCAAGGAATTTGGTCAAACAAAAGCAGTCAAACTCAACAAAAATGAGAGTGGAATGGATGTTTTGCTCACTTCTACTAAATTTCACAAGTAATCATACAAGAAAGTGAGAAAACATTAGACCACAACATAGCACATCTAATACTTAACTAAAAGTCCAACAAGGGACGGATTTCACTAAGTTTTAGAGTGTACCAAGACTGATCAAGGATTGATCGATCAGAGGAAGTTGGTGTGGAGAGTGGCCGGAGGTTGCGAGTGCACGGAGGACGCGTGATGATGGCATAGCATCGTTGCAGCTGTGGTCAGAGATGGCGAGTTGGTTAGTCAAGGTCACTGGAGGAGGAGAGGTGGGGTTGGATGGGTGTTTTGGTTGTGTTGGAGCGTATGTGGGGACCAATAGGTGGGGTAAGGTAGTAAAATGAAATAGGTTTGAAGGTAAAAACCATGTGTTTTATACAAAACGTGATTAGTAAAATAGGTAAGAGCATTTTAGGAGGCTAATCATGGTTACCAAAGTCGTTGGGATATATTGGAGTGAGATTCAAGTAAAAAGATTGCAATCTTGAAAACTGAAATGCCTAGTTTTGGTCGATCAAATAACCAGGTTGATCGATCAAAACTCAAGTTTTTGGAGGGAAATTTTCCACCGAAGAATTTAGTCGATCAATCAAGGATTTTGATCGGACAAAACATTTTGGTCGATCAACAGTGAACAAAATCGATCAATCAAGCATGTCAATTAAGTTCTTTTAGTCTTGATAATCCTAGTGAATAACAAATTTGGTTGAATCTTTCTTTTGGCAAAGGTTTTGTGAATATATCAGCTAATTGATTTTCTATTTTAACAAATTCTATGTTAATCTCTCCTTTTAAGACAATCTCTAAGAAAGTAATGTCTTACATCAATATGTTTAGTCCTAGAATGTTGTACTGGATTCTTAGATAAGTTGATTGCACTAGTGTTGTCACATAGTATTTTATTATTTTTGTAGGATAGGTGTTGATGGGTGATGAGAACCTCATCATGAGCCATAACTAGCTCATTTTGACCTAATACAAAGGATAAAAGCTCCTACATATCTCAAGGAAAGGCTTAACTCAGAGAATCCTGAGTTTGAGAAGAAAACAAGTCATAAGGGGTAAAAATGCAATTTTACCAGTATAATCTGCATACAGGGTAATTCAGGGCCCAAACATAGGTCAAAGCAGCTTAATAAGAATAAGAGTGGGATGAAATGATCTAGCAAGGGCTACTGCAATTCCAAGAAACTAAATGATAATCTGTAACCCTAAAACAACCCACTTCAATTCACAAGGTTCGAGGCAAAGTAAAAATAGAATAAACCCTCTAAAATTCATAGAAAAATAATCTCCAGGGTTTAGAACCTTCAATTTGGCCTTCAGAACCCTTTTTGACCTACATTGAGAACCATGCCCAATTAATAACTTAATTTGGGTTTTTGCGCAAATTGACCGGTCAAACAAGGTTTAATATGGAAATGAAATTCACCATCAGATTCCTTAGGTCCTAATTAGTCATGTATAAAAACTTGAGTCTAAGAAGAAACCTCCTTGACCGACTTTACACTTTGGTCCTCATATATTTACTCTTTGGCCCTCAACTTTTGAACCCTCGCATTTTGGCCCCTAACTCTCCTTCGTTCTTTGCAATCAGGTCCCTCCTGCAAAACCTGCCAGCACCATGCTCCGGCGACCTTGCGCGGAGCATGGCGCCGCGCAGGGTGAGGTGGGGGACCTGGCAAGTAAACCGGGGGTGCCCTGCGTCGTCAGCCGTCGCAGGGACACCCCCCTGGTCGTTGTTACCCACCATACCGGCCGTGCGAACGCACGGACGGTATGGGTTCTTGTTTCCGACCATCCTCCGGCGAGGGAGACACGTCGTCTCCCTCCGCCTTCCTCCCTGTTTGATCCCTATAAATACCTCCCGTTGCTCCACCGATCGGGGCAGCCTAGATCTGACGGAGAAAATCCCCAACTTTCTTCTCTTCTTCCTCCGGCAGACGCTCACCAGCTCCGGCGGTTTCCTCCCCCTCCACCTCTTCGCTCTGCCGCAATACCAGCAGCAGAGACTTCCTCCCCTGCTCTTCCCGCGCCACGCCGCACCCAGCTGGCGCCTCTCCGGCTCTCTGCTCGCCGCCGCCCCTTTCCCTGAGCATCGTCTTCTCCGGCGACAGTCGATACGACTGTCGCCCTGTTCCTCCCCCTTCGTCCCTGCAAGTAAGCTAGAGCTACTCCCCTTCTTCTCCTCTTTCTTTCCCCGCTTTCAATTTATTCAATTAAGCCCTCTACCGACCCTGACCACCTTCACCCCCTTCGCCTCCGACCACCCTCCGGCGAGCCGCTCCCATCACCTCAGCGACCCACACGGCTCGCCGACCACCGCAGGACCTCCGCCTCCTCACCCTGATCAACCTCCGCCCTGCCACTTCCCCCACATCACCCCCTGCAACCCCACCGAACAGACCCATCCTCCGACCCACAGTCCGACCTAGGGCAGCCCTCGCACGCCGCCCCGCGCCTCGCCACCACCCACACGAGCTTCGCCGCACCCTGGCGAAGCTCCTGGCACTTTCTGATTAGGCCGAGAGGCCGTTTTCTTGTGAACAGGCCATCCGACCTCCGTCGCCATTGACGCGCAGGAGGAACTGCTTCCGCCTGCAGCTACAGGCGCGCCACGCTCAGCGCCAAGCCCAGATTCAACTCCCAGGCCTTGCGAGGAGTTTTGGCAAAACACCAGGTTCGCAGCTAAGGAAGAAAGCTTCGCGTGACGCCGCCATCTCCTGCTGATTTCCCCGCTGCGGGCGCGCAATTGAGGTGGGCCATTTAGTCCCACCTCGGAAACGCCTGAAGAGTCGCAGCGACATAAGATGCAAAAGTGCTGAAGGCTTACTGCCTCAGCACACGGGGTGAGGTCCCCTTCACCCGCCCGGTTACCCGGTCTCGTCCGCGCTCACGCCCCGCGGACCTGACCCGAGCCGACCCGACCCGACTTAAGACTGACCTGCACTCCTCGCCCACCACGCACGCCGGTGGGCCTGGACCCGGGCCTGACCCGAACCCGGTTACCCGGTAGCTCTGGGAGAGCTTTCCCAAGAGTGGTTTCAGAGAGAGAGAGAGACGCGGGGGGGGGGGGGGGGGGGTAGAGTAGGTTTTGCCTCTGACGAAAAACTCTGAAGTGTGCAGGCACAGGCGAAAAAGAAGACCCGCGGAAGAAGAAGGAAGCTGACTGTAGCAACAGGTAGTTAAGTCGTCTGATTTGGAAATCAGACGACGGCCTGAAGGGAAAAGAAGAAAGGAGGGGTGACGTCCCTGGCTGAAAAAGAAAAGAAGAAGAGAGGCCAAGACAGAAACCAAGGAAGAAGAAGAAGGAGATCTGAAGAAAGAAAGAGGAGCATCACCTCTGCAGAACAAAGAAGAAGAAGGAGATCTGAAGAAAGAAAGAAAGAAGAACATCACGAGGAGAAAACAAAGAGAACAACAAATTCTTTCCCTCTCTCTTTCTTTATTTTGTAAAAGAAACATGTATATCTCTAGAATACAACTTGCTCCCTGAGTTCGACCTCGGGAACTCTTTTATTTTCCGAGTAAAAAAATTTATATATTTGAAATGTTGGTAATAACTGGCTATACTACAACGTTATAACAAACTAAAACCCGGTTATCCCGAAGCCAACCGTTTCATTTTGGCGCCGTTGCCGGGGAGCAACGGCTATTCTAGAGGTAAACATTCCTGTTTCTTTTAATTTCTGATAATCTCCTCTCTTTTGTGCAGCTACAGGAACTCAAGAAGACAAGCAACCACACGACAACCACTCCGAAGACAGGTAAATTTTTCCTCTCACTATTAACCCCTAAACTCTAAAGAGGAAGAAAAGAAAAGAACAAGCAATATAGGGCTAACCTGTCTTCCATACTTAGTAACCATAAAGAGTTGCATGTTTTCAACTCATCACTCCTGCACACTATTAAGGGTATTTAAGGGCTAACACATTCTTGCTTGAGCCCTAATTGCCCAACAAAGAGTTAAATGGACCAAGTAGAGCCAACATAAGGTCAAACATTAGGATTTCAGTAGAGACACACCCCTTAATCAAGAATTGAGGAAATCCAAAAGAGGTGTGCCCAAGCCATTGATTGAAAATAATTAACAAGAAAAATCCTAAAACAATTGGCTCTCTCTAAACACTTGAACCCTAAAAGACAGGACCTAAAAGCTCTTAAAGAAAACAAGAGGTAAAGTTGACCCCTTGGGTCAACCAACCTTAAATTAGGTCACTCTTTGCACTTAAAAGACTAAAGTTCAAGTGAAAACCTTAAGCACCCTGATCTTAAAATTGGTAGACTTAAGAGGTCAAGATCCCCATTCTGGTCTACCTGGAACCGCAGTGACAAGAGAGGTCGGGTGGGGGAAACCCTGTAACCCGTGGGGACGCTCTACCGTGTAGGGGTCTTTGCGGGACTCTCCCTCTCTGGCTGCCTAGGTAATTCTCAGGTGGACGATCTTTCTGATCGAGGGGTCCATCTGCCCCGCACCTCTATAGTCACCCAACACATTTTTGGGTGTCTTGATTGGGTCCAGCACCTTCTAAACTTACCTCTTCCAAACAGTGCATGTACGGAAGGAGGTCCCTAAGACCACCCTTAAGACCTCCATTAGAAATTCACTCTCGTCAAGGCCAAGCCTCGACGCCCGTGTTTGTGCAGCAACACCCTCACATTATTCTCTCTTCTGATTCAGAACCAAGTTCTTCTTCTTCCCCCATCATGGCTCAGCCAGTTGAGGAAGAAAATAATCTGGAACACCAACTCCAGCGACTCAATGACCTCTTCCAAAACTTCGTGCACCCACCACAGCGTCCTATGATGCGGGACCACTACAATCCTGCTGCGGTGGCCATTGAGCCTCGAGTCAGAATCCCGACTGGAGGACCTGATTCCGAACTAAAGCCCAACATGATTCATGCTATACCTAAATTCCATGGGCTTAATTCTGAAGATCCCTTCCAGCACATCAAACAGCTAAAGCATCTGGCCCACACTTTTGGATCAGATGCGCAAAATCGGGATATTCTTCTCATGAAGATGTTCTCCTTTTCTCTTATGGACAAGGCCGCCCATTGGTATCAAACTCAGACCCGGCCGATCAACACTTGGGAAGAACTTCAATCCGAATTTTTGAAAAAGTTTTTTCCCGTTGGTCGGACCAACGCCTTGCGCCATCAGATTACACACTTCACTCAACAATCAGGAGAACCTCTCCATGAGGCATGGGATCGTTTTCAGGATCTCATGAGAAAGTGCCCCCATCACGGAGTTCCTAAATGGGAACAAGTCCAATCTTTTTACCAGGGACTCCGTGAGGACATCCGCCTTTTCGTCAATGCAACTTGCGGAGGAAACATCATGGGTCAACATGAAGACACCGTATGGGAGATTCTCGAAAACATGTGCGAGAACTCCATCAACAATGACTCCATGGGATTATTCGACAGGACGAATACCCGCGCAGCGACGAATCTTAAGGGAGCACATGAGACGCAGGGCCTGTCCGCATCAGTCGACCTGGAATTAATGGCCAGTCGATTGGACAAGGTCTCAATCATTGAAAAGAAGGTGGATGAGCTGACTCAGCACTTGCAGCGAGCCACCTCTGCGCGTAACTCCTTTGCACAACCTCCTTCCACACAGGAGACTGTGCAAAACATCCTCCACCGATCCTCCCCTGGGATGGATCCATATCCATCCCCATCTGATTCTTGGACTGGAAGATCATCCGATCCTTTCTTCACCAGCCGGGGGAACTCCATTCCTCCTTTCCCTGATTCTCAGGAGGTTCCTCAGACCTGCGAGGACCTCAACGCCATCCAGAATGACCCATTCTCCAACACTTACAACCCTGGATGGCGAAACCATCCCAATTTTCAGTGGGCGGGAAATTCCCAAACCCAAAGACCACCTTTTCAGTCCCGCCCACAGCCCTCTCATCACTACCAGCCGCCTCAGCCTCGGCCCAACCCTACTTATCCATCAGGGCCAAATCAAGATCAAATGTCCTTAATCCTTCAGACTCTGGCTGACATTCAAAAAACGAATGCGGCTATTCAAAAACAGCACAAGGACGAGCTTACTGAAGCTAAAACTCAACTGGCCCAGTTGGCAAATTCTCGCCAGCCAGGCACACTCCCTTCCCAACCCCTTCCTAACCCAAATAACGTGCCAACCCAGAAGCGCGTTATGAATCCAAATTTAGGCCACGCTCAATGGATTTATCAGGCCCCTACTGCTCCATCTCCAGACGAGATGGAAGCCTCAACTTCTCATGCGGGATTTCAGCAGCAGCCACCCCTCCTACCAAACCCAAACCAAAATCAGGCCGGATTAAATTCTGTAACAACACGTAGTGGTAAGACAACTCAAGACCCGCATTATCCAAACCACTCCCAGCCTGATAACCATGACCCTAGGATAGTTATCCAAGGTACCGCTGTTCCAGATCCACAACCTGGACCTATCCTAGAGGAACCAACCAAGATCCCATTTCCCGAGGCCCTGACCAAGGGAAAGAAGACCACCAAACCCGTGGCCCCTGAGGAGGACCTGGTCAAGCTCTTTGAGCAGGTCCACATAAACATCCCCTTGATGGATGCAATCCGCCACGTACCAGCTTACGCACGATTTCTAAAGAATATATGTACACCCCAGCGTAAGCCGCGAACCAAGGGAGGGAGCCCAATTGTTCTGTCAGAGCAAGCCAGCTCTGTAATCCTTAGTAGACTCCCACCCAAGGCAAAAGATCCTGGAACTCCCCTGATCTCCTGTAAGATAGGTGGTACCCAATTTGATAGAGCATTGTTAGACTTGGGTGCATCTATAAATCTGATACCCACATCCTTACTTGACCATTTAGAAGAATCTGAGCTGAAACCAACCGAGGTGACATTACAATTAGCAGATCGATCTATAAAGTCACCAAAAGGGATTCTTGAGGATGTTATCGTGAGAGTGCGGGATTTCTATTTTCCAGTGGACTTTATAGTCTTAGACATGGATGCACCTGAGAACCCTAGGGATACACCAATCATTCTAGGGAGACCTTTCTTGGCTACTGCTAGAGCCAACATCAGCTGTGAGGAGGGCCAAATAGAGCTTAAGTTTGGAGATCAAACACTGAAAATTGATATATTTAAGGCCCAACAAGGAATTAATTGCGGCGTCATCGAGCAAATTTGTGACATCAAGACTCTGGTTGATGAATCACACCTCCAGAATGACTTGAGTATGCCTCATCAACCACAGAAGGATCTTGACCCGCAAACAGAGGAGTCAAATCCAGATGTGAACAATCCAGTAACTCCCACCCTTGAACCTCACATCTATACTGAACCACCCGCTGCTGCTGAAAACCCCATCCTCGAACTGAAACCCCTTCCTGCTCACTTAAAATACATCTTTTTGGGTTCTAATCAGACCCTTCCTGTGATCATCAATTCCAACCTCAGTCCTGAACAGGAATCCCGTCTGATTGTTGTCCTCCAGCAACATCGCAGAGCCATCGGATGGACTCTCGATGATTTGACTGGAATAAGTCCCTCTTATTGTACTCATCATATCTATTCAGAAGAGGGCACACGACCTTCTCGTGAAATGCAGAGACGCTTAAACCCCAATCTGCAGGAGGTCGTGAAAAAGGAGATCAACAAGTGGTTAGATGCCGGGATCATCTACCCGATCTCCGATAGTCGTTGGGTGAGCCCAATTCAGGTCGTGCCCAAGAAGGCAGGACTCACCACTATAACAACTGAGACCGAAGAAATCATTCCTACCCGATTAGCCAACTCGTGGAGAGTCTGTATAGATTACCGTCGACTCAATTCCTCCACGAAGAAGGATCATTTCCCACTACCCTTCATTGATCAAATTCTCGAAAAACTAGCGGGAAATAGGTTCTTCTGCTTTCTTGACGGGTACTCCGGTTATAACCAGGTGGCAATCCATCCTGAGGACCAAGAAAAGACCACGTTCACCTGCCCCTTCGGGACATACGCTTTCCGAAGGATGCCTTTCGGTCTTTGCAATGCACCCGCTACTTTTCAGCGATGCATGCTTGCCATATTCTCAGATATGGTAGGTGATTATCTGGAAGTCTTCATGGATGACTTTTCAGTTTTCGGAGCATCATTCGACGATTGCCTCCAACACTTGGTCCAGATACTCAGGCGGTGCATCGACGTGAATTTGGTTCTTTCCTGGGAAAAGAGCCATTTCATGGTGCCTGAGGGAATTGTCCTGGGACACTCAATTTCGGAGAAAGGTATCCAAGTGGATCGAGCTAAGGTTAATCTGATTTCTCACCTTCCTATGCCTAGCTCGATCAGGGACATCCGATCCTTTTTAGGGCATGTCGATTTTTATCGACGATTTATCCCTGATTTTTCAAAAATCGCACGCCCCCTGACCACTCTTCTCTCCAAGGATGTTCCCTTCGAAATCTCCAAGGAATGCACTCAAGCATTTGAAATCCTGCGTAACCGAGTCACCCAAGCCCCGATCCTACAGTCCCCTGATTGGTCTCAACCCTTTGAGATCATGTGTGATGCATCCGACTTCGCTGTAGGAGCGGTTTTGGGGAAGAAAAATGACAAGAAACCTGTGGTCATTTACTACGCCAGCAAAACACTCGATGAGGCTCAGCGTAACTATACGGTTACTGAGAAAGAGCTGCTAGCTGTAGTATTTGCCCTAGAGAAGTTCAGATCATACCTTCTGGGTTCCCATGTCATCATATACTCGGATCACACAGCTGTGAGGCATCTCCTTGCAAAGAAGGACGCGAAACCTCGATTGATCCGATGGATCTTGCTGTTGCAAGAATTTGACCTCGAGATTCGCGACAAAGCGGGAAAACAAAACGTGGTAGCTGATCACTTGTCCCGTCTTCCTTCTGAAATAATTGACCCTTCCGGACCCATCACTGAGCATTTTCCCGATGAGCACCTGCTGACTATTGGTACTAGCCTTCCATGGTTTGCTAATATTGTAAATTATTTGGCATCTCATCAGACCCCGTCCGATTGGTCGAAGGCCAAGAAAGACAAATTACGCTCCGATGCCAAGTATTACATTTGGGAAGACCCGTACCTCTTCCGCATAGGTGCCGATCAGATCATCCGGAGATGTGTCCCGGAAGGGGAAGTCAACAATATCCTCTCTTTCTGCCATGACCAGGCATGCGGTGGCCATTTTGCCGGGCATAAAACCGCATCAAAAGTCCTCCAGTGCGGCTTTTACTGGCCCACACTGTTCAAAGACGCATACAGTCATTGCAAGGCATGCAGTCGTTGCCAGACTTTGGGCAACATGAGCCATCGCGACATGATGTCTATGCAACCGATTCTAGTATGCGAAATCTTTGATGTTTGGGGGATTGATTTTATGGGCCCCTTTCCTATTTCGGATGGTTTCGAATACATTCTGTTGGCTGTGGACTACGTGTCCAAATGGATCGAAGCCATACCGACCCGAACCTGTGATCACAAAATCGTTCTCAAATTCATTCATCAACACATTTTCTCAAGGTTCGGGATTCCTCGTGAAATAATCTCTGATGGGGGGACCCATTTCACAAATGCTCAGTTTAGGTCACTGATGACCAAATACGGGGTGTCTCACCGAATCTCTACTCCTTACCACCCCCAAACTAATGGTCTAGCTGAGCTGTCTAATCGGGAGATCAAGAAAATCCTGCAAGTCACTGTTCAACCTGACAGGAAGGACTGGTCGTCCCGACTTCCGGAAGCATTGTGGGCCTATAGGACCGCCCACAAGACCCAATTAGGCATGTCTCCCTTTAGACTGGTGTACGGAAAGGCATGCCACCTTCCCGTAGAACTGGAGCATAAAGCCTATTGGGCAGTACGGAACTGTAATCTAGATCTTTCCAAGGCTGGGACCCACAGGAAACTCCAAATCAGCGAGATCGATGAATTACGCATAGACGCGTACGAGAACTCGCAAATCTACAAGGAGCGGGTTAAAGCCTTCCACGACAAACACATCTCGAGAAAGATCTTTCATCCTGGTCAAAAGGTCCTACTCTTTGATGCCCGACTCAAACTCTTCCCAGGAAAACTAAGATCTAAGTGGGTCGGACCATATTTGGTCCGACAGGTTTTTGGAAATGGAGCAATCGAAATCAGTCCACTCAGCCACGATTCTGAACCTTTCATCGTGAACGGTCAGAGACTCAAGCCGTTCATTGATGTAACTTCTACTAATTTGGCTGAGGCATCTTATACCCTCCTTTCCCCTTGAGCTTATTGCGCCCAGCCGATGGCGTAAAACTCAGCGCTTAACGGGAGGCAGCCCGTCATTCTCTTTGAAAACCTGAAACTTGTTCTGACAGTTTTTTTTTTGCACTTGAAGTTCACACTTTAGGGCAGCCAACTCCACCTCAGGTGCTTGCATCTGAGACTCATCAAAACAGCTATCCTAATGTATGAACTTAGTTGAATAAAAACCCCTAGGTTACAATGAGGACATTGCAAATCTTAGGCATGGGGGGGTAGGAAAGTACAAAAACTTGTAAGAAAAGGTTTCAAACAAAAAATTCACATATGCCAAAAACACCATAAAAATTAAAAAAATTTTCGAAAAAGAATAAGAGGAAAAGAGGAGAAGGAAATTTTGTGAAGGAGAAGAAAAACAAAATGAAAAAGGAGCACAAAATTATAAGAAAAGGTGATAGTCATTAGTAAGGAACTAAGGAATTAACCTAAGTTCTAGACCTCATTCAAGAAAATAACTGAAAAGTGCACAATGAGATTAGTAAGAACGCAAACCTTAGGCATTCTTGAATAGACTCTTAGTACTCATTAAGATCTGGACACTCCTCAAGAGGTTGAGGAAAATGAAAAGCTGAAGTATTAGGTCTAAGGCTTAGGGAGTATTCGGCCTCGTTAACTAATTTTTGGTTTACGGGACTCAGTAACCTAAGCACCCTAACCTCACACACAGCCTGGTTCAGTAAGCGTAAAAATCAGAATCACGCAGAAGCGTCGCAAAAATCTGAAAAGATCACCTAGAATAGGAGCGGCCGATCAACACAAGATTGATTTGGACGAGTTCCCAGCGCGGAGAGGCGGGAAATCCCCTCGAAGATGCGTAACAAAATATCATCTCCTCGGTGCTTGTCTCTTAGGATATTTACATATCCTACTGGGGGCATGTAAGCACTCTGCTGGTTTAGATTCCATGGATGGCATTATCTCGAAGTGTCAATTGCCAGGGTCTGGATTCGGCCACGGAATACCATGGATGGGATTATCTCGAAATCTCAATAGCCAGGGTTCCGGGGGTTGCCATGGGCGGTGCTATCTCGAAGCATCGATCGCCAGGAACCCTTGAGGATTGATGATGGGAGCAAGGAATCTGATACAGACCGTGTTGAAAAGCCAATCCTAGGCTAGAACTAAAAAGAAAAAGAGAGAGAAAACTCTCCAAACAGAAAAACTTTCTATCTCTCTCTTACAAAACGCACTGCGAACTGAGCCAGGGCTAAAATCATTTCAAGCACGGGTGCTTTAACCACGAAATCCAATAAACCTTAGGTTAGTTCTTGTGGGCCTTAAAAACCTTTGCTAAAAGACTGAGGCTAAGGCTAGACAGATTTGGATCTTGATTAGTACTAGAGTACCTTTTAGGCCTATGGTCAGCATTCTAACCTAATCTATGCTCAAATAAAAAAGGCACTTATCTAAAACTATTAAAAACTTCATGGTCTAGAACAAGGGTTGAAACCTTAAGTTTTTGCTAAGGGACTAGCAAAAGCTAGGCATGGGGGTATGATGAGAACCTCATCATGAGCCATAACTAGCTCATTTTGACCTAATACAAAGGATAAAAGCTCCTACATATCTCAAGGAAAGGCTTAACTCAGAGAATCCTGAGTTTGAGAAGAAAATAAGTCATAAGGGGTAAAAATGCAATTTTACCAGTATAATCTGCATACAGGGTAATTCAGGGCCCAAACATAGGTCAAAGCAGCTTAATAAGAATAAGAGTGGGATGAAATGATCTAGCAAGGGCTACAGCAATTCCAAGAAACTAAATGATAATCTGTAACCCTAAAACAACCCACTTCAATTCACAAGGTTCGAGGTAAAGTAAAAATAGAATAAACCCTCTAAAATTCATAGAAAAATAATCTCCAGGGTTTAGAACCTTCAATTTGGCCTTCAGAACCCTTTTTGACCTACATTGAGAACCATGCCCAATTAATAACTTAATTTGGGTTTTTGCGCAAATTGACCGGTCAAACAAGGTTTAATATGGAAATGAAATTCACCATCAGATTCCTTAGGTCCTAATTAGTCATGTATAAAAACTTGAGCCTAAGAAGAAACCTCCTTGACCGACTTTACACTTTGGTCCTCATATATTTACTCTTTGGCCCTCAACTTTTGAACCCTCACATTTTGGCCCCTAACTCTCCTTCGTTCTTTGCAATCAGGTCCCTCCTGCAAAACCTGCCAGCACCATGCTCCGGCGACCTTGCGCGGAGCATGGCGCCGCGCAGGGTGAGGTGGGGGACCTGGCAAGTAAACCGGGGGTGCCCTGCGTCGTCAGCCGTCGCAGGGACACCCCCCTGGTCGTTGTTACCCACCATACCGGCCGTGCGAACGCACGGACGGTATGGGTTCTTGTTTCCGACCATCCTCCGGCGAGGGAGACACGTCGTCTCCCTCCGCCTTCCTCCCTGTTTGATCCCTATAAATACCCCCCGTTGCTCCACCGATCGGGGCAGCCTGGATCTGACGGAGAAAATCCCCAACTTTCTTCTCTTCTTCCTCCGGCAGACGCTCACCAGCTCCGGCGGTTTCCTCCCCCTCCACCTCTTCGCTCTGCCGCAATACCAGCAGCAGAGACTTCCTCCCCTGCTCTTCCCGCGCCACGCCGCACCCAGCTGGCGCCTCTCCGGCTCTCTGCTCGCCGCCGCCCCTTTCCCTGAGCATCGTCTTCTCCGGCGACAGTCGATACGACTGTCGCCCTGTTCCTCCCCCTTCGTCCCTGCAAGTAAGCTAGAGCTACTCCCCTTCTTCTCCTCTTTCTTTCCCCGCTTTCAATTTATTCAATTAAGCCCTCTACCGACCCTGACCACCTTCACCCCCTTCGCCTCCGACCACCCTCCGGCGAGCCGCTCCCATCACCTCAGCGACCCACACGGCTCGCCGACCACCGCAGGACCTCCGCCTCCTCACCCTGATCAACCTCCGCCCTGCCACTTCCCCCACATCAACCCCTGCAACCCCACCGAACAGACCCATCCTCCGACCCACAGTCCGACCTAGGGCAGCCCTCGCACGCCGCCCCGCGCCTCGCCACCACCCACACGAGCTTCGCCGCACCCTGGCGAAGCTCCTGGCACTTTCTGATTAGGCCGAGAGGCCGTTTTCTTGTGAACAGGCCATCCGACCTCCGCCGCCATTGACGCGCAGGAGGAACTGCTTCCGCCTGCAGCTACAGGCGCGCCACGCTCAGCGCCAAGCCCAGATTCAACTCCCAGGCCTTGCGAGGAGTTTTGGCAAAACACCAGGTTCGCAGCTAAGGAAGAAAGCTTCGCGTGACGCCGCCATCTCCTGCTGATTTCCCCACTGCGGGCGCGCAATTGAGGTGGGCCATTTAGTCCCACCTCGGAAACGCCTGAAGAGTCGCAGCGACATAAGATGCAAAAGTGCTGAAGGCTTACTGCCTCAGCACACGGGGTGAGGTCCCCTTCACCCGCCCGGTTACCCGGTCTCGTCCGCGCTCACGCCCCGCGGACCTGACCCGAGCCGACCCGACCCGACTTAAGACTGACCTGCACTCCTCGCCCACCACGCACGCCGGTGGGCCTGGACCCGGGCCTGACCCGAACCCGGTTACCCGGTAGCTCTGGGAGAGCTTTCCCAAGAGTGGTTTCAGAGAGAGAGAGAGACGCGGGGGGGGGGGGGGGGGTAGAGTAGGTTTTGCCTCTGACGAAAAACTCTGAAGTGTGCAGGCACAGGCGAAAAAGAAGACCCGCGGAAGAAGAAGGAAGCTGACTGTAGCAACAGGTAGTTAAGTCGTCTGATTTGGAAATCAGACGACGGCCTGAAGGGAAAAGAAGAAAGGAGGGGTGACGTCCCTGGCTGAAAAAGAAAAGAAGAAGAGAGGCCAAGACAGAAACCAAGGAAGAAGAAGAAGGAGATCTGAAGAAAGAAAGAGGAGCATCACCTCTGCAGAACAAAGAAGAAGAAGGAGATCTGAAGAAAGAAAGAAAGAAGAACATTACGAGGAGAAAACAAAGAGAACAACAAATTCTTTCCCTCTCTCTTTCTTTATTTTGTAAAAGAAACATGTATATCTCTAGAATACAACTTGCTCCCTGAGTTCGACCTCGGGAACTCTTTTATTTTCCGAGTAAAAAAATTTATATATTTGAAATGTTGGTAATAACTGGCTATACTACAACGTTATAACAAACTAAAACCCGGTTATCCCGAAGCCAACCGTTTCAATGGGGCCAGATGGGAGGATTCAAAGTCGTTTCATTGTATCAAAGCTTCCTAAATAGATCAATCAACAGATACAATTTATTACTCGAAATCTAGAAGTGAAGTCTGAGGTTGAACACAAGGAGCAAATATGGAATTATGTGCTAATTGCATTCAAAATAAATGAGCACAACTAATTGAAAACAATAATGATATTCAATGAATAATAACTACTCAAATATGATATTTAATGGCAAACATGAGTGCTTCAAGAGTTTAACATGACAAAAAGAAACTTAAGACAAAATAATGGTGATTTAAATCACCAATTATTAATCTAAGCACATATATATCAATTACTCAAATAAAACTACATTATCCTCAATTGGAAATGCCACATAAGCTTAAGTGGCCAGAGATTCAAATGCCAAATCAGACTTCGGGTCTTTCCATCAGGCGACTTAAACGTCACCTTGCTATAGTACTTCCTTCTCTTCTTCAGTCTTTCTTCTTTTTTTTCCTTTCTTCTTCTTTCAGCCCTTCTCTTCTACCTCAGCTCTCCTACCTTCCCTTCTCGAGCCTTCTCTTTCTTCTTTCAGAGAGCACAAGGTCTCTCTCTCATGGCTAAGTGTTGGACAGGGTTAAACAACAGAGAGCAAAGCCCTCCCTCCCCCGCTCTCTTTCTCTCTCTCTCTCTCTCTATTTCCTCTCCTCTTCCTTAGATAACCAGGTAGCCAATCAGATCATCTGGGATTCGATTTAAGCAGTATCGGGTCCAGGCCTGCGTGCGTGGTGTTGTAGGCTAGGAGTGAGGGCTTAGGCAGGTAGCGGGTGAGCAGGTAAGGGGACCCAACCCCCGTGACTTGGGCGAAAAGATAAAAACACAAAATCAATATATTTGCGTGCGTGCACTCTTCTCCCACCGATGTAGGACTAAACTCGTGGCTCCTTCGCACAAGAGCTGCAGATGAAGGTGCATCTTCAATTGAGGACCTGGAAAGAGTCCTGATGTGTTTCTACGAGACCTAGAAGTGGTATCAAGTTGGCTCGATGCGGGAGGAGCTCGGTCGTGGTAGGAGATGAAGGCGACGATAGGCGGCAACCGGTGTGACCTGAAACATGAATACGGGCTTGAAAGCCCCAGTTAAATAGCTCCTTAGCTTCACCGAAGTACGGTGAAGGTGATGATGGGTGTTTTGTGGAGGATAGTGGCGTGTAGAGGGCGGACGGTGATGGAGATGAAGATGAAAAGATGGGTTGTTTGGTGGCGGTCGTGAGTGGGCGGAATGGTAAATAAAGATGGGGGTTTGGTTTGTGGAGGTGAGGCGGAGGTGTAGGAAGCATTGGTGAGGCATGTGGTGCAGTGGAGCGTTCGGGAGACCTCACCGGAGTTGCAGTCGGAGATGGAGAAGATGACGGTGAACGGCGGTGTCGAGGGTCGAAACTAGGGTTTAGAAGTCCTAAGCTAACCTATGGAGCTAGAGGAAGCTAACTAACCTAAATCTAATGGACGGAAGGGAAGAAAGGTCCTTGCTAGTGGTACGACAGACTTGGAGGAGATGAAGTCTCTGGTGGACGAAGCGGTGACAATGAGGGGAGGTAGGCAGTTCTCGCTGGTATTGCGACGTGCGAAAGAAGCTGAGGATCAAGGAGCCGCCGCCTATTGTACGTGGTGGAAAGCGAAGAAGGTGATCAAAGTGGGTCACTGGAGTTGGTGGAGATGGAGGTTGGGGAGAAGGGAAGAAGGGGAATCCAGCCTCCAAACCAAGCTAAGGAGGACAATTTGTCCTCAAGGGGTCTTTTATAGGCCTCAGAAGGGCATTCCAAGCTTAGAAACCAATCTTGGAAGCTCAGAGATTGCGTGCCTGTGAGATACCCACATCTGCCATGTGTTCGCATAGAAGATTGGGAAGGAAATAGGAATCAAGGCTGGGTCCAATTGGAAGAGAATTCCTCAAGGAATCTCTGGTTCAAATTTAGGATTGATTGATTGAGAATCGAGCGAGAAATCCTTCCTCAAATCTCAACGGTGGAGCTTATGTTCACACCAATGGCGATAGGGACCTATTTGAAAAGATGATGAGAAACTTAGGGACCTTTTTGTAAGAATTTCAAAAGCTAGGGCCTGGTGTGAGATAGAAAAGAGTCTGACTTGAAATGCAAACTTGGTCAAGATGATCTTTAATTGGGCCTAAATTTTAGTACAAATCTAATTTAGACCCAAGGAATCTAATGAAGTTAGATTTAGGTTTTGACCAAGTTTGATTAGGTAATTTATGTAGAAACCTAAATTAGGGCAACTGTCTACCTGAGACTCTGTTTTAGGTCAAAATGGGTTCTAATGGTCAAATTAAGGATACCAAGCCTTATAGAATATTTTTCTATGATTTTTAGAAGGTTTAGGTGTATTTATTCTAAACAGAATCTCAGTTAATTAAGCGGGTCTGAAATTAATATTTCAAATGTCCATTAATTCTTAAAATAAGAGAAAACCCGTTTCTGTCTACACATTTATGACCATTTGACCTTTAATTAATCCTTGGAAAACCCTGTGATTGTTCTACATTTATGATATGATGTTAAAATTGAAGATTTTCCCCTGATTTAATGTTTATCTTTTAGAAAAGATATGCAATGAATTACGACTCTTCGACGGTTATGCAGGAGCATTGTCTATTGATTCTAACTAATTAGAGCTAGTTATGACAGATGATGTTGCTATCATCATACCCCAATGCCTAACTTTTGCTAATCCCTTAGCAAAATCTTATGAAAAGAACTAGAGTTCTAGACCATGCTTGATGTTCAGAGTCCTGATTTGTATTAGGTCTAGACCTTTAAGAAGTTAGGTCAGAATGCTAATAGTAGGCCTAGAGGTACTCAAGTATCAACCAAGATCCAGACCTGACTAGCTTCAACCTCAATCTATCATGAAGGTTTCTAAGGCCCTCAAAAACTACCCAGAGGTTAGTTGAACTCAGTGGTTAAAGCACCTGTGCATAAACATAACAGGTCCAGGTTCAGTTTGCTAGTGCTTTTCTTTTTTTGTAAGAGAGAAGGATAAAAGTAGATTTTTTCATTGGGAGAGTTTTCTCTCTCTTTTCTTTTTAGGTTTCCCTAGAATTGGCCCTAAACACGGTCTGTATCAGATTTCTTATTCCCACCATCAATCCTCGTAGGGTCCCTGGAAATGGATGCTTCAAGATAGCACCGGCCATGGCAACCCCCAAAACCTTGGCTCTCGACGTTTTGAGATAGTGACTTCCATGGCATTCTAGAGCTAAATTCAGGCCCTAGTAATCGACATTTCAGGATAATCCCACCCATGGTACCTGAATCAGCATAAGGTGCTTACATGCCCTCAGTAGGATATTTAGATATCCTACGAGAGAAGCACCGAGGAGACGATATGTTATTGTGCATCTTTGAGGGGAAGTTCCCACCTCTCCACATTGAGAACTCATCCAAATCAACTTGTGTTTTTAAGCCGCTCCTAAGTTAGATCTTGAGATGATTTTTCAAAATGGAACACTTTTAGCATATTTTTCCTTATTAAGCTCACTAAACCAAACTAAGTGTGTGATTTTTGGGTGCTTAGGTTACTAAGTCTCGCAAACCAAAGGGTAGGCAACGAGGCCGAATAATCCCTAAGCCTTAGACTTAATACATAAGCTTTGCATTTTCCTCAACCTCTTGAGAATTATCCGAATCTTAACAGATACGTGAGTGTTTAAGTCCTAGAACAAGCCCAAGTGGCCTAAGATCAGCACTCATACTAATCTCTTTGCTTCTTTTGTCATTTCAGGACTTAATTTTTTCTTTTGATTAGGTCTAGAACTTAAGTAATTTCTATGATCAAGTGCTAATGACTATCATTTTTTTGTTCTTGATTGTTGCTCCTTTTTGACAGTTAAACTCTCCCCCTTCCTCCTCATTGATGATATGCAATCAAAATTCTCAAAATTTTCCTCTCCTTTCCATTTTTTTGTTCTTTTTCAATTTTTTTAATTTTTTGGTTTTTTGAATAGGTATTTTTTTGTGAGAACCCCTCAGAAACTTGAATTTTTATGTGTTTGCACTTTAACACCCCCCCATGCCTAAGTTTTGCAATGTCCTCATTGTAAATTGTAGGGTATGAAATTAACTTGGTTCATCGGTTAGAATAGGGTAAAAAAGGTGGCTGAATGAGTCGGGATGACTGTTGTGGATGATTTCAAGCATTGATACGAAGACCAAAGGTAGAGTCGGTTGTTTTAACTCTGAATTCTAAGTGTAGTAGGATTGTAGCTCAAAAGGATGATCAGAAGGGTCTCAGGTTTTTGGAATGACAAGTTGCCTCCCGTTAAGTGCTAAATTCAATGCCTTCAACCGAGCAAAAAGCAATCAAGGAGAAGGGGTGGTCAAATCAGAGGAGTTTTGTAAAACAAGCACCTTGATCAATAGCCTGGTTGGTCCAACCAGGTGCTTGTTTAGCTCTACAGGCTGATAATGCAGCCCAAACCCAATCAATCTGGTAGGTTGATGGATGTAAATCAGTAGATGTAGAGCCCACCAGGTATTTTCAAGCTCAGAAAGATATGGCAATGCGAATCTCAGGTTTGGCTAAGTCGATTCAGCCTGGTCAGAGTAGGGATCCTCAAAAGAGAATGGAGCTGTAGAGGATGTAGGAACCCTACTGGTAGGATTAGAAATGGATAGGACGTGATTATCAATCTGATTAATGTCCAAAACCCCCATCAAAAGGAGGAGAATCATATGCAACCGAATTAGAGAGAGGTGAATTGGAGTAGAAGTTGATTCCGGTGGCAGGTCGAGGTTGGGAATGGGTTTTGGAAGGCTCTTTATGTGGATTGGAAGATGTGGCTTCTATGAGATTTGTGTGTGTTGAGAGCTCCTCTAGAAAAGATTCAAAGATAGGTTCATCTAGAGAGTCTTCATAAAGCACATCGAAATCAAAGGTAAATGCTTAGAGAGAGCTTATAGGATCATGAAAATCTAAGTAAATAAAAGATTCGAATTTTGGATTGCAAACACTTTCCACACATACTGTTTCTAATTCCTGAAGATCAAAAAGGAATGATTCCATCTCAATGGAACCTAATTTTGAATCAATGATCTTGGGATCAGGGACCTCAGAGTCAAAGTCGAAGAATGGATCATGGATGCTGAGGTCGTAAATTGGTTTATAGTTATCAGGAAACAAAGGCACTCTAAAATCAGAGGAAATTTGCAAAAATCATGTTCTGAACCTGATTCCTGGTCGGGAGTTCCACCATAAAATGATTCAAGATGTGAAGGATCAGCAACCTGACTTGGATCTAACCTAATTTCCAATTCTGAGCTTGGAGAGGTGTCCTTATTGGGCATGGGCTCAGGTTCTTGGTTCCTAGGATAGACCCAATCGAGTCTCAGCTCTTCCAACCCCTCGATTTCTATATCATAGATTGGCGTGACTTTCAAAAAATCAATTTGTGTCTCTGAGGAAGTTGGAGAGATATAATCATCAAATATGGGCCCACATTCATAATCTAGGTCCAAAATCTGATTCTCATCACATTGGGCCTCATGATTATCCCAAATAGTCTCGAATCCAGATTCTAGGTTAAATGTATGGATTGGATCACTAGAATCTAGGCTGGGTTCTATTAGGATGTTAGAATCATTCTTGAGAGTTACCTTAATAGGATAAGGCTCGAGATTTACACTCTCGAGAGGTTTTGTTTTAAGCTCATCATTACAGGTGGTTGAGAATCAAGGCTAGGTTCATGATTTTCTAGGGCTGGTTCGCAATTGGGAACACCTACAATCGGATCCTCCCAACCAATTTCAAGATTGGGTGTGTCATTCTGTATATAATTTGTGTCTAATTCCATTTGGGTTGGGGGTCCACAACAATTCTGAGTGTCTAACCCAGGCTCTGGAGAAGTTTTAGAATCACTCCAAGATGTCTCATAAATGGCTTCTGGTAATAGATTTAAAATATTTGCACGTTGCACAATGATATCTTGGTGTATCTGCCAAAGTGATGGATTTGCAAAACAATGTAAACCCTCCATTTTATGTAATTCACAAACTTCATTAAATTCTGGTATGAGGGTCTCCTAGGTTGAACCATTTCTTAGTTGAGTAAGCAGTAGACTAACATTGTTCAAAATGAATTTTGTTGTTTCTGGAACATTAACCTAAATCATGCTAGTTGGATAATCTTCAAAATATCTAAGGGCAGCCTCAATCACTTTATCTTTTATTTGAGGTTTAGGTTTCCCAATTGGTTTTCCTAAATTGTCAAGTTGCATTTTCAAATCAAGTGGTAGACTAGGATGTAGAATCAAACTCAGGTTCAGATTAAAGTAATCAAATCAGATCAGATCAGAAAATCCCTGTAGAAGATCTAATGAGGTCTTTTAGATTAAAAACCTAATGACCTCCCTGTGTATGTGCTCTATAGAAGGGATGAGGGTTGGATATGAATTGGACCCAATCAAGACACCCAAAGATTTTTGGATGACTAAAGCTATTTCAAGGCGAATGATACCTCTGAATCAGAAATTCGCACACCTGAGAATTGCCTTGGCAACCAGGAAGGGAGAGCCTCACAAAGACTCCTACACGGTAAAGCATCCCCATGAGTTACAGGTTTCCCCCACCTGACCTTCCTTGTCACTGCGGTTCCAAGTATATTGGAATGTACGAACTTAAGACCTTAAGTCTACCAATTTTAGCCTAATTAGTGCCTTGAATTTCACTTGATTAGAAGTTGATTTGACTTGTGGCCTAATTTGGTGGTTGATTGGACCACAATGTAGGTCAACTTCACCTAACCTATCCTTAAAGATGGAGGATGAAATCTGGATCAAGATCCAAAAGTCACTTGAATTGACTCTCAAATTATTAGGTCCACAATTTTTTAAGGTTCAAGTGAATTTAGAGCCTGGTTTTTAGGGTTCTTCTTAATTAAATCTTTTCAAATAAGGGCTTGGGTAGCACACAAGTGCGGGAGGGTTAATTTTCTTTAACTTAGGAAAATGTGAACTAGCACTCCGAACCCTAGTGTTGAAACCCTAATTGGCTTTATTTCAAGTCTAATTTAATCTCAAAATGTTCTCCTTGGACTTCAAACAAGAAGTGCGTAGTCCAAGAAGATTAGAACTTAAGCATAATCCTTAGTAGGTACAGGAAATTAATGTAGGGAATCTATAAATAGAATCATCTCAAGCTTCAATTAGATGTGAAATTTCGCAAACCAGGAAACTTGCCTTTTTAATGATATTACTAAGAAAATAAGGCATGTGAATCCTAATTGATTGTTTCCCTTCTTATCTTCCCAAGATTACGAGGTTGATTAGGGAAGAAAAGAAATTGCCTGCCCCGGGAGTGGCTATTTTGCACGGGAGATTGCCTTGTGATGTACCTCACAAAAATCACAAGAAAACAAATAGGGCAAGTTAGTGCTCAAATATAATCAAATAAAATAAAGAATAGCGGTGAATTGCACGTTGCTCCCCAGCAACGGCACCAAAATGTCGATGGGGCCAGATGGGAGGTTTCAAAGTCATTTTGTTATAGCAAAGCCTCCTAAATAGCTCAATCAACAGATATAATTTATTACTCAAAATCGAGAAATGAAGTCTGAGATCAAACACAGGGAGCAAATATGGAATTCATATGCTAATCGTATTCAAAATAAATGAGTACAAGTAATTGAGTACAATAATGATATTCAATGAATAATAACTACTCAAATATGATATTTAATGGCAAACATGAGTACTTCAAGAGTTTAACATGACAAAAAGAAACCTAGGACAAAATAATGGTGATTTAAATCACCAATTATTAGTCTAAGCACATATATATCAATTACTCAAATAAAACTACATAATCCTCAATTGGAAATGCCATGTAAGCTTAAGTGGCCAGAGTTTCAAATGCTAAATCAGATGTCGGGTCTTTCCATTAGACGACTTAAACATCACCTTGCTATAGTACTTCCTTCTCTTCTTCGGTCTTTCTTCTTTTTCCTTCTTCTTTCAGTCCTTCTCTTCTTCTGCCTTAGCTCTCCTTCCTTCCCTTCTCGAGCCTTCTCCTTCTTCTTTTAGAGAGCACAAGGTCTCTCTCTCATGGGTAAGTGTTGGACAAGGTTAAACATTAGAGAGTAAAACCCTCTCTCCCCCTCTCTCTTTCTCTCTCTCTATTTCCTATCCTCTTCCTCAGATAACTAGGCATCTAATCGGGTAATCGGGTATCCGATTTAAGCAGTATCAGGTCTAGGCCTGCGTGCGTGGTGTCGCAGGTGAGGAGTGAGGGCTTAGGTAGGTAGCGGGTGAGCGGGTAAGGGGAACCGACCCCCGTGACTTGGGCAATAGGATAGAAACACAAAATCATTATATTTGTGTGTGTGCACTCTTCTTCCACCGATGTGGGGCTAAACTCGTGGCTCCTTCACGCAAGTGCTACAGATGAAGGTGCATCTTCAATTAGAGCAACAACTGCTGCTGAGGTCTTCAATTGAGGACCTGGAAAGAGTCTTGATGTGTTTCCGCGAGACCTAGAAGTGGTAGTAGGTTGTCTCGACACCGGAGGAGCTCGGTCATGGTCGGAGATGAAGGCAGTGATGGGCGACAGTCGGCATGACCTGAAACACGAATATGGGCTTGAAAGCCCCAGTTAAATAGCTCCTTAGCTTCTTCGAAGTATGGCGAAGGTAATCATGGGTGTTTTGTGGAGGATAGTGGTGTATAGAGGGAGGACGGTGACAAAGATGAAGGTGAAAAGATGGGTTATTCTATGGCGGTCGTAAGTGGGTGGAATGGAAAATAGAGATGGGGGTTTCATTTGTGGAGGTGAGGCAGAGGCGTAGGAAGTGTTGGTGAGGCATGTGGTGCGGTGGAGCGTTGGGGAGACCTCGTTGGAGGTGTGGCCGAAGATGACGTTGAACGGCGGTGTCAAGGATAGAAACTAGGGTTTAGTCTTAAGCTAACCTACGGAGCTAGAGGAAGCTAACTAACCTAAATCTAATGGACAAAAGGGAAGAGTGGTCCTTGCCGGTGGTATGGCGAACTTGGAGGAGATGAAGTCTCTGGTGGTCGAAAAGGCGACGATGAGGGAGGTAGGCGATGCTCGGTGGTATTGTGACGTGCGGAAGAAGCTGAGGATAAAGGAGTCACCACCTATTGTACGTGGTGGATGGCGAAGAAGGTGATCGAAGAGGGTCGCCGGAGTTGGTTGAGATTGAGGTCGGGGAGAAGGGAAGAAGGGGAATCCGACCTCCAAACCAAGCTAAGGAGGACGGTTTGTCCTTAGAGGATCTTTTATAGGCCTTAGAGGTGCATTCCAAGCTTGGAAACCAAGCTTGGAAGCTCGAAGATTGCGTGCCTGTGGGATACCCACATCTTCCATGCGTTCGCATGGAAGATTGGGAAGGAAATAGGAATCAACGTCAGGTCCAATTCGAAGAGAATTCCTCGAGGAATCTCCGATTCAAATTTATGATTGATTGATTGAGAATCGAGCGAGAAATCCTTGCTCGAATCTCAACAGTGGAGCTTCTGTTCACACCAATGGCGGTAGGAACCTATTTGCAAAGACAATGAGAAACCTAGGGATCTTTTCGTAAGAATTTCAAAAGCTAGGGCCTGGTGTGAGATAGAAAAGAGTTTGACTTGAAATGCAAACTTGGTCAAGATGATCTTTGATTGGGCCCAAATTTTGGTACAAATCTAATTTAGACCCAAGGAATCTGATGGTGAAGTCAGATTTAGGTTTTAACTAAGTTTGACTAGGTAATTTATGTAGAAACCTAAATTAGGGCAACTGTCTGCCTAAGACTCTATTTTAGGTCAAAATGGATTTTAGTGGTCAAATTAGGGATACCAAACCTTATAGAATATTTTTCTATGATTTTTAGAAGGTTTAGGTGAATTTTATCCTGACCAGAACCTCAGTTAATTAAGTGAGTCTAAAATTAGGGTTTCAGATGTCCATTAATTCTTGAAATGCGTGAAAACCCATTTCTGTCTGCATAGATCCTCTTATTAGACATTTATAACCATTTAACCTTTAATTAACCCCTGGAAAATCCTGTGATTGTTCTGCATTTATGATATAATGTTAAAACTGTAAATTTACCCTTGATTTAATGTTTATCTTTCAGAAAGGATATGCAATGGATTATGACTCTCTGGCAGTTATGTAGGAGCATTTGTCTATTGATTCTGATTAATTAAAGCTAGTTATGGTAGATGATGACGTTATCATCAATAGGCCAAAATCTTGTAAAGTTTGTTTCATCCATAATAGTTGTAAACAAGATAAAGATGCAGCTACATATTCTGCTTCGGTTGTGGAGAGTGAAACGGTATTTTGTTTTCTAGAGAACCAAGAGACTAGGGAATTTTCGAGAAATTAACAGGTTCCACTAGTACTCTTTCTGGCTGTAAAGCTACCCGCATAATCAGCATCACAAAAGGAATATAATTCCAATGTATTTGACTTCAGATAGAAAAGTCCTTGGTCTTGTGTGTTGTTTAAATATCTAAGTATTCTTTTAGTAGCATTTAAACGTATTTCTTTATGGTTTACTTGAAAGCGAGCACACAAACAAGTACAAAAGAGAATATCAAGTCTATTAGCTGTCAAGTATAATAATGATCCTATCATACTTCTATATAATTTTTGATCTACAGATTTACCTATTTCATTGGATTTTAATTTTGTAGAGGCTGCCATTGGTGTGTCTTTACCCTTTACTTTGTCCATAGAGAATTTCTCCAAGATCTACATGGTGTATTTGGTTTGAGATATGAAGATTCCAGAGGACAGCTGGTCAATTTGAAGTCTGAGAAAGAATTGAAGTTCTCTCATCATGCTCATTTCAAGCTAATCCTGCATTACCTTTGCAAATTCTTGGCATAATAGATCATTAGTAGCACCAAAAACAATACCATCAACATATAGTTGAATTATTAAGAGATTATGTTATTTTCTTTTTTTAAATAAAGTTGGATCTATTTTACCAATTTTAAACCCATTTTCAATTAGATGGGATTTTAATTTGTCGTACCAAGCTCGTGGAGCTTGTTTAAGACTATATAATGCTTTGTTCAGTTTATATACATAGTCTAGATATTTAACATCTTCAAAACCTGGAGGTTGTTTAACATAGACTTCTTTCGTGATGAATCCATTTAGGAAGACACATTTGACGTCCATTTGAAAAAGTTTGAATTTCATATGGGTAGCAAAGGCTAGCAGCATTCTAATGGATTCTAGGCAAGCTACGGGCGCATATGTTTCATCAAAATCAATTCCTTCTTCTTGATTATATCCTTGGGCCACAAGTCTAGCTTTATTTCTAACTACTTCCCCTGATTCATTAAGTTTATTTCTAAAGACCCACTTGGTTCCTATAATGGTTTGAGAGTCAAGCTTTGGAACAAGTTTCCATACATTATTTCTTTTGAATTGATTCAATTCATCTTCCATTGCAATAATCCAGTAACTATCAGAAAAGGCTTCCTTGGAATGTTTGGGTTCTAATTGAGAAACAAATGCAGTGAAAGCTAAACTATTAAAAGATGATCTAGTTTGAACTCCTTTAGACAATTCTCCTATTACCAATTCTTTTGGATGATCTTTAACATAGGAAATATCTCTAGGTAGTTCATCAGAAACATTTTCTTCTGGAATGTTTGATGGGTCATCTACTAGTTCATCCTCATCATTGTTTACTGACGATTTAGGTTGAGCTAATGTTTCATCAAATGATGCATGCATAGTTTCCTCAATAACTGAATTCTTCTTGTTAAAAACTCTATAGGCTTTACTTCTGGTTGAGTAACCTAAGAATATCCCTTCTGAACTTTTAGCATCAAACTTATCAAGATTGTCCTTAGTATTGAGTATAAAACATCGACAACCAAATATCTTGAAGTAGGAAATTCTAGTTGTTTGTTGACTCGTCTCGATCGTGTTTTAATAGTTAGTTACGTCGTAGTATAGGTGATCAAGCGTTGTCAACAAATAAAAGTTTATTACTCGAAAACCTAAGTATCCGAGGTCGAACACAGGGAGTAGTTGGAATTTATTACTAATCTCAAGAATGTAATTGAGCACTTTAATTACTTAAAACTTAATTCAAATATATAAATGCATGAGTTTAAAAATCAATTGTGGAAAAAGTAAGAAATTTGGACGTCTGATCATGGGATCAAACATCTTAAAAATGTCTTCTCCTCTCTTGTTCTTCTTCTTCTTCTGATTTTCTTCCTTTCTTCTTCTTTGTGCTCCTTTCTTCTTTGCAGTTGCCTTGCTTCTTTCTTCCTATTTTCTTCTGTCTTCTGCCTTGCTTCTTTCTTCTCCTGCAGTATCTTTCTCCTTTTCTCTACGGGTCTTCTTCTCTTTAGCTCTGCTTTCTCTTCTTCTTCTTCCTTCCTTAGTTCTGTTTTCTTTTTCAGTTCCTCTTCTCTTTTTCCTTTGCCTCTTCCCTCTGCCTTGCCTTTCTCTTTTTCCTCTGCGAAGGCATCCTTCCTTCTTCCTGGCCTTTCCTTCTTTGTCCTTTGTGAAGGCTTCCTTCCTTCTTCTTCTTCTCCTTCGCTTGCAGCGGCTAAGTGTCAGCTTCGCTTCTCCCTTCTACCTTCCCTGCACAAACCAAAGGGGAGCAAAACCTACCCTCTACCCACACCTGTGACTCTCTCTCTCTCTTTGTATATCACTCTTCAGCACGCTCTCCCAGAGCTGGGTAAACGGCTCGGGTCGCACGCCTAGGCCCAGGCACATCGGCGTGGGTGTGGTGCGTGAGGAGTGCTCAGGAGGGTGTCGGGTCAGGTCGCCAGATCCGTGTGGTGAGCTGATGGACGAGGCGATGAGTATATGTAAGGGACCTCACCCCATGTGCTTTCGGAGGCAACTAGCCCAAAGCATAAAACCAATTTAAACCACTCCAGCACTTCACAGTTTACCGAGGTGGGACTATTGTTCCACCTCTCTTTCGCGTGCGCCCGCAGGAGTTTGTCCTCCAATCGCAGCATTCGCAGTGCCACTCGCTGGAACGGATGTCTTCGCGAGGCCTCCCCGAGTTAGTTGGACCTGGAGCCCTGAAGCATTGTAGCCTGGAGCAAGCAAGCAACTTCCTCGATTCACCGCTAATGGCAGCCGGAGCGTGAAACCTGCCTGACACAAAAAGAGCCTTGCGGCTTAATCAGACCACAGGATCACCTTCGCCATGTCACGGCGAAGGTGAGGCGCTAGGTGGCAGGCTGCAGGGCAGCCTAGGCTTGCGTGCCTAGGTCACTCTGTGGCCGAACAGATGGGTGTGATCGGGGGGCTGTTGTGGTGTAGAGGGTCTATGGACGGGTGGAGGATGTTCAGTGAGGTGAGGTGGAGGTTATGCGATGGTCGGCGAGACGTGTAAGGCTGCGGAGTGATGGGAGCGTCTCGCCGGAGGGTGGCCGGAGATGAAGATGGTGGTGGACAGCAGCGGTCGAGGGGCATTTGGTGAAATAAGATGAGGGAAATGAAAGAGGGGATAGAGAAGAACAGTTTTAACCTAACTAAAGGGATGAGAAGGCGGCCGGCAGTACCTGCTATCGTCGGAGAAGAACGTGTCCAGTGGAGGAAGACGGCAGTGACGACGGGGCTAGGGCGGCTCGCGCGGGTGTTGCGCGACGTGGAGGAGGATGAGGAGGATAACTCTGCCACTGGTTTTGTGGCAGAGCGACAAGGAAGAATAGGGGGCTCGCCGGATCTCGCTGGACCCCTTGGCCAGAGAAGAAGAGGAAATTGAGGTGGAATCCCAGCCAAGTCGAGTTGAGGAGGTGCGGCCGGAGTTGGGGGTTAATTTATAGGTGCTGACCGAGCTTCTAGTGCGTGGAGGGTAAGCCTTCTGTCACCGACGTCTCGCCGGAGATGGAAGGTAGTTAAGAGACCCAAATCTCTCGTGCGTTCGCATGAGAGATTGGGTGCAATTCTGGGATTAGGATTGAGTTCAGATGGAAGGGAATTCCTCAGAGAATCTCCCTTCCAAATTTGGGAGGAGATCTCTGTGGAATTGATAACACTACACAAGGGAGTGATAATTCTGTTAAATAGGGCCCATCTTAAAAATAAAAGGCACAACATAAGTAGAATAGGAGCATTGCATGCATCATGTACCAAGATTGCTTATAAAACTGTATTAATAGCCATTTGTGTAAGTACTTATCAAAGCAGTCCTCAGATGAGTAATCGGATTGCACGGATGGATTCAGAATGACGAACGGAGTCCAACGGACTCAAGATCGGCCAAATCTAACATCTGGAGCTCCTACAATGGGCCCAAGAAGTTTTGACTGTTGATCTGGTGATCAACGACCCTCATTGCGCCACGTCGCCCCCACTCCACCGCTTGCCACTTCATCCATCAGCTGAGATCAAATCTCAGCTGTTGATCTTCGATCGGACGGCCGAGAATAATGCAGTCGACGCAACAAAGCGCAGGCGTGGTGCAACGGTTAGCGTGCACGTCCGCACGCACGCGACGCAGGTTCGAGCCGTGCGTGCGTGAAATTGAAGACGAAGGAAGCACGTGGCGAAATTGGGCCGCCCGATCAGCAATGGGCGACCGAGATTACGCCACGCGACGTGCCCTCAGATCGCGAGCGCTCACGTGCACACGCATGTCGGGCGACGACGCCCACGCACACGCGTGCCCGATGCGCAATCCGAGCGCATCCAAGGAAGATCTCAGCCGTCCGATCTTCGATCAAACGACTCTCACATAGCGGCTGCAGATCGAGTGCGAAGAAGAACGGTGCGGGCGGTTGACCGGCGGGCTGGAGGGCTTCACCGACACTTTTGGAGTGGTTTTAGTGACGTCCTGGATGTCGCTAAAGCCCGTTCTTCTTTTAGAAAGCCCTTAACCCTATTTAAACCCCCTCCAACCACTCATTCAAGGCATTCACTTCCCTTGCAACCGCTCCACCCCTCTCTTAGCTAGCTTTAGGCCCTCTTGTAATCGCCAGAGACGACGAGCCACCGACGGAGCCTCCTCCACCGCCGTGGCTGCCTCGCTGCTCTCCCTCCTCTCTCTCTCTTCCTCTCTTTTAAGCTTTCCATTACTTTTGTTTGAGCATGTATTTAATGTTGTAAGCTATGAACTAAAAGTGCATGATTAATGAAGTTACTTTCTGTTTAGTCGTTTACTTTAATTTCTGTTTAAGTTGCATAATCAAGCAAGAAACAACTCTAACCCTAATCTCTCTCTCTATCTCTCTCTCGCTTTTCAAACCGCACCTTTCGCAAGCAAAACTCCACGCTTTCTGTGACAACAAGTGATAAACAAAATCCGATTTTCACGCCTCCCTGAGACCGACACTCGGACTCACCTCCGTTTATTTACTTTAAAACTGGCGTTGCAAGTGCGACTATAACGACACTTCTTAACACATGCACAAGCGCACATCAGTTTTTGGCGCCTTTGCTGGGGAGGCAACGGATTTGTTTTGTCACCTCCATTCCACATACATTCTCACATCGTCTAATGCCTTGTTTCCTTTTTACTTGATGGTTACAGGAATTCGACGCTTGGACGGTGAAGCGATGCATCCCACGACGGTAACAAGGGAGTAGGCGCAACAAGGACCGATAGTGAATAATTCTTCACTCATGATTGTTTGCTTGCGTGAAAAAACAAAAAAAAATTGTAAAAATTGAAAAAAATGGGCGTGGTGTATGATTGCTTGACCCACATCCTTAACACATCACCCCACAAAAAATGTACACTCTAACATCCGGAATAAATTCTTGGAGTGTTCTTTTCTTTTTCTTTTGAGTGGTGTTTGCGAAGTCACCGTGAGTTGACCTGGGCCGCACCACTCAACCCTAAAACCGACTCATCTAATAAAAGCTGCATGATCATTAGGATGAGTACATTAGGATTTTAAAGCCTCTACAGAATAAAAGGAAATCTACTTTCACTGAACTATGTGCAGAACTTGACGTGCCCACTGAAACTTGTCTGAAAACATTAAGACACATTAACCCTAAAAAGCACTAAAGTAAGGATGAAACACTAAAAGACACCACATCTTAAAAATTCTTGCTTGAAAACCATGTTTTGATAGAAGCACACACTTTGAAATTGGAAAATTAAGAGGCACCACCCCAATCAACACCTCATCACATAACCCTAGCACAAGCACTATCCTAGCCCTCTAAAACTGAGTAGACGTGCCCTAGGCAGGACTGAGTTAAGTCTCGAAAGGCGAGGTTTTGTTCGCTGGGCACTTGGCTTTCATTCCCTTGGTAGAATCTGGTGACTAGGCTGCGGGCCAGTGTCAAATGACCGCGGTTGTGGGGTCTACCGAACCGGAGGCGCAAGCCAAAGGAAGAACCTTCCCTGCAATCCCCTCGTAATCAACCTGGCTAGATTAGCCTTGGGAAGGGGAGTCCAGTGCTTACGGACTTAATCACCCTTTGTGAGATTTCTATGTCTCCTAAGTTATACATCATAAGGACTAGGCTTGTGTGCTTGATTGAAACACATTTCTCGCATTTTTCGCCCTCCGCATCCCCTCATATTCTTCTCTAGTGTATGCACGGGAGACGCTCATTGCATCCTGAGTTGTGTGTTTTGGGGCAGGAATCTAGGCAACGTGATTCTGTTAGAAACATGGCTGAACCTAGGGTAGATGAGGTCGAGGATCAACCCCCACCAGACGCAATGGCCATCATCCAAGCCCAAATTAATGCAAACCACCGGCTTCAGCAACAACAAATCCACACCATCATGCAAGCCATACAAAGGTTACAGAACCCACAAGAACAACCACCACCACCTTTCCAAGACATACCAGGGCAACCACCACTTGATATACCACCATTTCAGGATCAGCCGAGGCCCCTCCGCGACTTCTATAATCCCTCCGCTATTAGAGTCAAGCCACACCTTAGGATCCCCGAAGGGGGAGATGATTTTGAGCTAAAACCGAATGTCTTAAGTCTGATCCAGAGCCACTTTCATGGAAGCTCAAATGAGGACCCCTTCCAGCATCTAGAGGATCTCGATCGCATAGCACGAACCATGAAACCTAGGAACATTAGCCTTGACATTGTTCTAATCAAGATGTTTCCCTTCTCATTAAGAGACAAGGCTTCTCATTGGCTTAGAGCCCTAGGTAGACTCATCACCACATGGGAAGAACTGAGGCATGCATTTTTAAAGAAATTCTTCCCCATAGGAAAGACCAATGCCCTCAGAAGAGCTATCACTACCTTTACACTCCAGGGTGGGGAACAATTTCATGAGGCGTGGGAAAGATTTAATGAACTCTTGAGGAAATGCCCACACCATGAAGTACCAAGATGGCAATTGGCCCAAATTTTCTACCACGGTCTGGACAGCAACTTGCGGAACTTCGTCAATGCCTCATGCAGGGGAAAATTCCTGAACAAGGATGAGGAGAGTGCGTTTGAGATCTTTGAGTCTATGAGCGAGAATTCGCTCAACAATGCCTCCATGATCCAGTTCAACAGGTCCAGTCAACCCCGTGGTGAGATTTATGAGGTACAAGCAAATTCTGGAATGGTTGACATGGACATCATTGCCAAGAAATTGGATTGAGTGGAATTGGTGGACAAAAAGATTGATGAGCTACTGAACCAGACCAGGAACCCCTTACAGACTTTCTCCCTAGCAAAGGTAGCGCATAATGTTAACCTGGTCCAGCCCTTAACCCAATTGAACCTGGAACAACCCCTGACCATGTTCCAGGGAGAGACCTTTGCTCCCTCAACCCTTGATTACTCCCTTCCCTCTCCATCGACATCGGCTATCCTTGAAGATGTGCAAGTTGTCCAAGGTTATGCGAAACCGGACCCTTTCTCTAACACTTACAACACTGGCTGGCGTAACCACCCCAACTTTGGTTGGACAAACCAGAAACCACCGCAATTTCAAAACCAGTAGCCACACTTGCCCCCTATCAGCAAGGACCACTAGTTAGACCCCAATATAATCAGAATAGGGCAGCCCCTCCCTCACAAAACCAAACGGATACCCTAATAAAGATGATGGCTGACATGAACCAGAAACATCAGGAGGAAATGGCCTTGGTAAAGGGATAGTTAAGCTAACTCTTGGACTGTAAACAACAAGGATCCCTACCTTCCCAGCCACAACCAAACCCGCAAAACATAATTAACAGAGGCCCCAATTCGCAAGGGTTCCAAGGCACCCCGGGCAGGCTCACATGGTCCAGCCAACCCCGCAAAACCCCCTGGGTTTGGTGCTTCTTCATCCTCGACTTCTCAAGGATCAACCCATGGCCCCAATGCCTCTGCGAATGCGGTAACCTTAAGAAGCGACACCAAAACCTAGGACCCCAAATGTTCGACTCCCCCCGAGACTTCACCGGCAGAAATACCCGACTCAGAAGAGGCACCAACCAAGGACCCAGAAATAGAACCAATCCACATTCAGACACCCTACCCTGAGGCCTTGGAAACAATCAAGAAAAAGAAGAATGTTGTGGAAGCTGAGGAGCTGTTGGAAATCTTTAAGCAAGTACAGATTAATATTCTGCTCCTTGAAACCGTCAAGCACATCCCTGCTTACGCCAAGTTTTTAAAGGATGCCTGTACACCCAAGCGTAAGCCGAGACCTCAAGCACCTAGGAAGGTTGTGCTCTCTGAACAAGCAAGTTCTGTAATATCATGCAACCTTCCGCTCAAGCGAACTGACCCAGGAGCGCCCCAGATTTCCTGCAATATCGGGGACATGACATTTGATAGAGCACTCCTGGACTTAGGTGCTTCTATCAATCTGATTCCAACAACCCTGTACCACCAATTTGGTTTTGGAGAGTTGACACCAACCCCTATCACCATCCAGCTGGCTGATAGATTAGTGAAAACCCTGAAGGGGGTTGTCGAGGACATGATTGTACGGGTCAAAGACTTCTATTTCCCGGTCGACTTTTTGGTGCTCGACATGGAAGTCCCTGAAAAATTATAGAACGCACCCATAATCTTAGGCAGACCTTTCTTAGCTACAGCTAAGGAAAACATTGATTGTGACACGGGATGTATGGAAATCACCTTCGGGGACAGGAAAATTCAATTGGATATCTTCCGGGCGACAAAGTCTTTTGATTGGGATTGCATTGAGGAACATGATCCTGTGGAAACTCTGATCGAGGAATGCCTCACCCTTAGTTTTGTATCAGACCACCAAACCCGTAATGACTGTTCTGACCCGTCACCATCACTACCCGTGGACCTCTGTAAGGCTGAGTACCATCACACGACACCATTTGAGGAAATTGATGTTGATCAACTCCCGCCCTTTCCCTTCCCATCGACTGTGGTTCCACCCGCACCTGAACTTAAGCCATTTCCCAAGAATCTCAAGTATGTCTTCTTGGGACCTGACCAGATCTTCCCAGTGATTATTAATTCTCATCTAACAAAGGATCAGGAACTCAAGTTGACTGCGACCCTTTCAGAACATCGGGTCGCCATTGGTTGGATCATTTCTGACTTAAGAGGAATTAGCCCCACCTATTGCACCCATAAGATTTACCTGGAAGACGGGGCACGACCCTCCCGCCAGATGTAGAGACATTTAAACCCAAACATGCGGGAGGTCGTTAAGAAAGAAATTATCAAGTGGCTTGAAGCCGACATCATCTATCCTATCTCTGATAGCCCCTGGGTGAGCCCCACTCAAGTGGTTCCCAAGAAAGCTGGGCTCACCGTTGTCACCAATGATCATGGCGAATCCATCCCCACCCGCACCACCACCGCATGGCGGGTGTGTATTGATTATAGGAAGCTCAATGAAGCCACTAAGAAGGATCATTTCCCCTTGTCATTCATTGACCAAATCCTTGAAAGATTGGTAGGGCAGAAGTATTTTTGCTTCCTGGATGGATATTCAGGATATAACCAAGTCGCAATTGCTCCGGAGGATCAAGAAAAGACCACATTCACTTGCCCGTATGGCACGTTTGCGTTCCGTCGAATGCTGTTCGGGTTATGCAACGCACCTGCGACCTTCCAACGTTGCATGCTAGCCATTTTTTCAGAAATGGTGGGTGAATACTTAGAGGTCTTTATGGATGATTTCTCTGTATTCGGGAATTCATTCGACCATTGTCTGAACAACTTGGAGAAAATCCTGAAACAATGTATCGAGGTTAATCTGGTGTTAAGTTGGGAAAAGAGCCATTTTATGGTTCAGGAAGGAATTATCCTCGGGCACAACGTATCGCATAGGGGCATCGAGGTAGATCGGGCTAAGGTTGATTTGATTTCCAAACTTCCTCCACCTAGCTCGGTCCGACAGATTTACTCATTCCTAGGACATGTTGGCTTCTACCGAAGGTTCATTAAAGACTTTTCCAAGCTTTCCAAACCCTTGACCAACCTTCTAGCCAACGACGCCATATTCCACATGTCTTTTGATTGCATCCAGGCTTATCACACCCTCCGGGACTTAGTCTCCACCGCACCTGTACTTCAACCCCCAGACTGGTCCCAGGACTTTGAGATTATGTGTGATGCATCAGATTTTGCCATAGGCACTGTCCTGTGACAAAGGCAAGATAAGAAGCCCGTGGTGATCTACTACGCGAGCAAAATGTTGGATGAGGCCCAACGAAATTATACGGTCATAGAGAAAGAGCTGCTCGCTGTAGTCTTTGGACTTGAAAAGTTCCGATCGTACTTGCTGGGATCCCACGTGACGATTTACACTGACCATTCAGCTATCCGACACCTGTTGGCCAAGAAAGACGCAAAGCCTAGGCTCATCAGATGGATCCTGCTTTTGCAGGAATTTGACCTGGAAATCCGAGACAAGGCCGGATCAAAGAATGTGGTGGCTGACCACTTGTCTAGACTTCATCCAGACCACATTGGACCCTCCCTACCTCTATCTGACGCCTTCCCTAATGAACTCATCCTGGCTGTGCAAGACAAGAAAATGCCATGGTATGCTGACTATGTCAACTACCTGGTTGTAGGACAAACCCCGCACAGCTGGTCTAGACAGCAACGGGACAGGTTCTTGGCTGAGGCCAAGCACTATTTCTGGGATGATCCCATGCTATTTCTCCTCTGTGCTGACCAGATCATCCGGAGGTGTATCCCCGAAGACGAAGTTCAGAGTGTGCTTTCCTTTTGTCATGACCAGGCTTGTGGTGGCCACTTCTCTGGAAAGAAAACGGCTGCAAAGGTTCTGCAGTCCGAATTTTACTGGCCATCCCTATTTAAGGATGCACACAACTTTGCCAAGACTTGCTCACGCTACCAAACGCTGGGGACCATGACCAAAAAAGATATGATGCCCCTCCAACCCATTTTGATTGTCGAAATCTTTGACATTTGGGGTATTGATTTTATGGGCCCCTTTCCACCATCCAACGGCTTCGAGTACATCCTGGTCTCGGTAGACTATGTTTCCAAATGGATTGAAGCATCGCCACCTGCCAATGAGATCATAAGACTGTCATTGACTTTGTTAAGAAGAACATCTTTTCCCGATTTGGAATACCCAAGGCCATGATCAGTGATGGTGGAAGCCATTTTATTCATCTCCAATTCCGTGCCCTACTTAGAAAATACGGGGTGAACCACCGCATTGCTACCCCGTATCATCCGTAAACAAATGGGCAGACCGAGGTCTCAAATAGACAAATCAAGAACATTTTACAGAAGACTGTGAGACCTGACAGGAAAGACTGGTCCACACGACTTGATGATGCCCTGTGAGCATATAAGACCGCTTTCAAGACCCCGATAGGCATGTCGCCATATCGCCTAGTCTTTGGCAAAGCCTTCCATCTTCCTATCGAATTGGAACACCGAGCTTACTGGGCTATCAAGCAATGTAACATGGATCCCCAGTTAGCCGGTGCGCAGAGGATGCTCCAATTATCTGAGCTCGAAGAAATTCGTCGGGACGCCTTTGACAATAGTTGACTGTATAAGGAGAAAATGAAAGCTGTCCATGACTGACTCATTCATAGAAAAACCTTTGAGCCTAACCAGCAAGTCTGGCTATTTGACGCCCGCCTAAAACTCTTCTCGGGGAAACTCAGGTCCAAATGGACAGGACCATTTCGGGTGGTTAAGCCCTACTCTAATGGGGCGGTTGAAGTCGCTGATCCTAACACTGGGCACACATTTACAGTTAATGGTCAAAGATTGAAGCATTTCCTGGCCCAGGTTCCCCCAAAGGAGAGTGTCACCCTCGTTGAGGGCTGACACGGAGCACCGCCCAGCTGGAGGTGTTAAACTCAACGCTTCCTGGGAGGCAACCCCGAGGATTCAGATTGACCCGGTATTTTACGTCACTCAGGTACTATCTTTTTGAACCCTTATGCATCCATGTACTTGCCAATGAGGACATTGTCCAACTTAAGCATGGGGGGGGGGTGATAAATTGCATAATCCTAAGCTCATTTAATCAGTCTGAATCAAATAAAATAATTAAAAAAAAATGAATTTAGGAAGAAAACTTAAGCATCAAAAACTTGTCAATAGTAGAAAATAATACAAAAAGAACTTAAAAACTTAGACTTTTCAGGCTTTCAGGCTTAATCAGCCCTGGTGTCCGTTAAAATATGGATTTAGCTTCGAATCCTTGCAACCTTAAGCTATTTTAATCCGCCTACTAAATAAGGTGATAAGTATACAACTTATCAACTCACCCTCTAACTCAGAAAAACTTTGAGTCTAACCATCTGCACATATTTTTGCATAGACTCACTCTTCAGAGATTTTGACAGAAATTGGGTAGCTAATGAACTCTCTAGGGTGGTATGGCTGGCAAGTTGTCGTGGGTAATAGCCCATTGGCAGGTTGTCCAGAACCCAACCACAGACCATTTCTTCTTCATTGCCTCTAGGTACATTTGAGATCAGGGAAGCCACCTACAAAAAAAAAAAAGGAGAAGAAAAGAAAATAAACCACACTTCACTGCACAAGTATGGCTGGCAAGTGATAGTGGGTAACAGCCCATTGGTCGGTTGTCTAGAGCCCAGCTCAATAACTGCACAAAAAGAACCAAAACACTTAAGGAAGAAGCGGGGAAGTAGTACAAGTCGGGGAGATATACACTGGAAAAATCCTTGTGTTGACCCCAATTAAAACAAACGTAGGGAGAAAGCTACCAATCGAACAAATACACCTTTAGGCAAATATATTTCCTTTTCTGGTCACCTAGGGGCGTAGAAACCCGAAGTCTGTCTGAATTACCGTTAAGTGAGTCTATCAAATCTTCACACCAAGATACTTAGCACTTAGGGTTTTGACCAAGTTTTGGGTGGGTTGGGTAGCCGTAAAAAGTTACCAACCCACACTGAATTCTGAAAAAAAAAATTCTAAAAATATATATATATATATATACATATACATATGTATAGTTATATACATTAAAGCAAGAATTCGGGCGATTCGTATTTTGGCAGACACCCGGGCGCTGCTTAGTCTTTGTAGATTAAGATCTTCTTATATTTCCTCCTATTGACAAGTGACGAAGTGTCTAAGAAATTACTTCTTAAATTTTGAAAGAAAATAAAGGCTAGAATAAACCTTGCAAGGGACTAGCAAGGAGTAAGCATGGGGGTATGAAAACACTGCACAAGGGAGTGATAATTCTGTTAAATAGGGCCCATCTTAAGAATAAAAGGCACAACATAAGTAGAATAGGACATTGCATGCATCATGTACGAAGATTGCTTATAAAACTGTATTAATGGCCATTTGTGTAAATAGTTGTCAAAGCAGGCCTCAGATGAGCAATCGGACCTCACGGATGGATTCAGAACGACGAACGGAGTCCAACGGAGTCAAGATCGGCCAAATCCGACATCCGGAGCTCCTACAATGGGCCCAAGAAGTTCTGACCATTGATCTGGTGATCAACGACCCTCATTGCGCCACGTTGCCCCTGCTCCACTACTCGCCACTTCATCCATCAGCTAAGATCAAATCTCAGCCGTCGATCTTCGATCGGACGGTCGAGAACCACACAGTCGACATGACAAAGAGCAGGCATGGCGCAACAGTTAGCGCGCATGCCCGCACGCACGCGACGCGGGTTCAAGCCGTGCGGTCTGTGAAATTGAAGACGAAGGAAGCGCGCGGTGAAATTGGGCCGCCCGATCAGCAACGGGAGGCCGAGATTGCTCCACGTGTCACACCCTTAGATTGCGAGCGCTTACGCGCGTGCACATGCCGGGCGACGACGCCCTCACACATGCGCGCCCGAGGCGCGAATCGAGCACATCCAAGGAAGATCTCAGCCGTCCGATCTTCGATCAGACGGCTCTCACGCAGCGGCCGTGGATCGAGCACAAAGAAGAACGGCGCGGGCGGTTGACCGGCAGGCTGGAGGGCTTCACCGACACTTTTGGAGTGGTTTTAGCGACGTCTTAGCGACGTCCAGGACGTCGCTAAAGCCCCTTCTTCTTTTAGAAAATCCTTAACGCTATTTAAACCCCCTCCAACCACTCATTCAAGGCATTCACTTCCCTTGCAACTACTCCACCCCTCTCTTAGCTAGCTTTAGGCCCTCTTGTAATCGCTAGAGACGACGAGCTGCCGACGGAGCCTCCTCCACCGCCGTGGCTACCTCGCCGCTCTCCCTCCTCTCTCTCTCTCTTCCTTTCTTTTAAGCTTTCCATTACTTTTGTTTGAGCATGTATTTAATGTTGTAAGCTATGAACTAAAAGTGCATGATTAATGAAGTTACTTTCTATTTAGTTGTTTACTTTAATTTCTGTTTAAGTTGCATGATCAAGCAAGAAACAACTCTAACCCTAATCTCTCTCTCTCTATCTCTCTCTCGCTTTTCAAACCGTACCTTTCGCAAGCAAAACTCTACGCTTTCCGTGACAATAAGTGATAAGAAAAATCCGATTTTCATGCCTCCCTGAGACCGACACTCGGATTCACCTCCGTTTATTTACTTTAAACCCAACGTTGCAAGTGCGACTATAACGACACTTCTTAACACACACGCACAAGCGCACGTTAGGAATCAGAGGGTATTCCCTCTCTATTCCTCGCCGGAGTAGGATCTCTCCCCAATAATGGGGGAGGGACCTTCTTGTAAGAGTGGCGAGGAAGTTAGGGGCGTGTATGCAATGGATTTCAAAAGATAGGGACCAAAATGTGATTGGGTGTACTAAATTGCAAAGTAGGTCAAGATGACCTCCCCTTAGATCCAAATTTTGGTACAAACCTAATTTTGACCTAAGGAATCCAATGGTGAAGTTGGATTTTACGTTTGACCACGTTTGATTGGACATTTTGTGCAAAAACCCAAATTAGGTCAATTGATGAGTTAGGATCCTAATCTAGGTCAAAGTAGGTTCCAAAGGCCAAATTGAATGTTCTAAACCCTGGGGGATATTTTTCCATTATTTTTAGAGGGTTTACTTGATTTTTATCCTAACTGAAACCTTGTTGAATTAAGCAGATCTGTTTTTAGGGTTACTAGATGTCATTTAATTCCTAGATTGCACGTGAACCCATTTCTGATTGAATCAACCCACTTTTTATCTTATTCAGACCATTTGACCTATGTTTTGTCTCTGAGAAATCCCGTTTATGTATTGCAATGGTAAAATTATAGTTTTAACCTTTATTTCATGATTTCTTCTCAGAACACTTATTTCTTCAATTAAGCTGTCTTCTAAGTTATGTAGGAGCTTTTATTTTCTTTATTAGGTCGGCTCTCATCAGTGTCCTTTCATGATATAGTTCAAAATGTGTTATGTTTAGGATATGTCTAATCAGTGATCTATTTTGGATATAGCAAGTAATGTTTATAGCCTCTGCCCAAAAATATCAAGGCAGCTTTGACTCGCACAGAATTATGTGGGCATACTTTTACAAGGTTCTATTTTTCCTTTCTATTGCACCATTCTAAGGTGCAACTCTAGGGAAAGCAAATTCATGTTTTATTCCATATTGATCACAAAAATTAGTAAAGGATTCATTCTCAAATTCTCCGCCGTGATCACTCCTAATCCTAATTAGTTTAAACTCTTTTTCATTTTGTAGTCTTCTAACTAACTTGCTAAAGGAATCAATGGTTAAGTCCTTACTTTTTAAGAAAGATACCCAAGTAAATCTAGAAAAGTCATCAATTATGACTAGATAATATTTGCACCCGCTTAGGCTTTCAGATTTGGTTGGTCTGAACAAGTCTAAGTGAAGTAGCTCAAGAGGTTGTGAAGTGCTAACTATCCTTTTTGGTTTGAAGGGATTTTTAGTTTGTTTACCAACTTGACAAGAATCGTAGACGTTGCTTTTCTTGAAGTTGATATTTGGTAGACTTTGACAAGTTCATGTTTCACAAGTTTATTAATGTTTCTTATGTGAACATGACCTAGTCGTCTGTGCCAAAGTGTTGCCTCTTCATTAGATACAAGACATTCAAGATTGTCGCATTTGTTGAAGTTGACAGTGTATATATCTTTATGGCGGTTTCCTTTGAAAAGAGTTTGTTTTGTTTCTTTATCTCATATTTTAAAACCATTTGAAGTGAAAGTGATTTGTATCCTTTATCACATATTTTACTTACACTTAGAAGGTTATGTTTTAATCCACTAAGTGTACATTATCAAATGAGGTGGAAGAGTTACCAATTTGGCTAGTACCAATAATATGGCCATTATGGTTGTTCCCAAACGTGACAGTACCACCATCCTGGCGGTGAAGTTGCAGGAATAGGTCTTCCTTCCTGGTCATGTGCTTTGAACATCCACTGTCCATGATCCTTCTCATTTCTTCTCGTTCTTGTCATTGGTTTGCATTTGTGAGGTCTTGGTTTGGCTGATCTATAGGGTAGCTTCAATTTTCCATTGATTTGTTGATATGTCCACTTCTTATAGTCTACTTGACCTACAAAACAGAATTACAATAATGTTTTTGGTACCCATTTTTGTTTGGGTCCACGGTGGTTAGATGCTGCTTGTTTAGGCAAGCTACCTTTCTTTTTGTTTTCGCTAGAACTAGATGCTTCATGATCATTTTTAGGTATGTAGCCTAACCCAAGTTTCTACTTCCCTTAGTAAACTTAGCCAGATCATTTAAGAGAATTGTAGAATTTTCTTTTAATTTGTCTATATCCATCTTTGAATTATCTACGTGTGATTTTAATGAGGTAATCTCTTCAGATAACTCTTTATTTTGTTGAGAAAGCATATTTTTTGTGTTGTTTCTTCCCCTAATGTTTTTGCTAAGTTTTTATTTTCTAATTTTAGTGACTTACTATGTCATGCATCTCAAAAAATGCTTCTAATAGTTCATGTTATGAAAAAGAGGTTACCTTATCTTCTAGCGCCATTAATCCTAGGAGAGCTTCTTCTCTAGAGGTTTCTTCTTCTGAACTTGTGTCTGATTCATCCCAAGTTGCTATGAATGCCTTTTTTTCCTTCTTTTTTAGGAAACTTCTTCTTTTCTGACTCCTTTTTGAGAAATGGACAATCCTTCTTGATGTGTCCCTTTCTCTTGCAGTTGTAGCAGATAATGGTGTCTACTTTGGCTTCTTCTTTCTTCTTTCTCCAGCTTCTTTTGTTCTTGAGAAACTTTCTGAACTTTCTTGAGAGGAGGGCTATATCTTCCTCTTCGTTTTCACTTGAGGAATCTTCTATTTGTTGATTGGCTTCAAGAGCCACAGTTTCCTTCTTGATTACTTCATCTTCATGCTCCTTCATGTGTTGGAGTTGAACTTTGTAGACCATAAGGCTTCCAATAAGATTGTCTAGTTTTAAGGTAAACAAATCTTTTGACTCTTGTATGGCTGTAGTCTTGGTCTCCCAATCACTAGTGAGTGACCGAAGAATCTTTCTCACCAAGGCTTCATTCTTGATCTCTTTATCTAGATTTCTTTGGTAGTTTATGATGTCCATGAATCTTGTGAACATCTCTTTAATTGATTCTCCCTTCTTCATCTTGAAAAGCTCATAATTCTGTGTTAGTAAATTTACCCTAGTTTCTTTTACCTTAGATGTCCCCTCATGGGTGACTTCGAGGATGCTCCAGATCTCATAGGCTGTCTTGCAAGCAAAAATGCGGTTGAATTCTACTCTCAAAAGCCCGCAGAAGATTGCATTCATGGCTTTTGCATTGTGTGTAGCCATCTTCTTTTGATTTGGTGTCACTGCACTCCTTCCTTGATTTCAGGGCGTGTGTACTTGGAGGTGATGACATCCCACACCTCGAAATCCATTGATTCTAGGAAGATCTGCATCCTAGTCTTCCAGTATTTGCAATTCATTCCATCAAAGAGAGGAGGTCAAACAGCTAATTGCCCCTCAGCATATGTGTCAACTGATGACTTTGACATCTTCTGGACAACCAGGCTCTGATACCAAGTGAGAGTTTTTCCTGTGGATCGAATGAATACTGGATTTAGTGTAGAAACCCTTCCTAGGTAAAAACCACCACCTAAGCCTCTCAGCTTAGGATTTTCCCGACTAGTCAAGGCTAGCCAATCCACTATAGTATCACTTGAACGAGGGTGGCACAACCTCTTTACAACAACTTCTCTTTTTATCCTGAAGAGAAGAACAATAACAACAACACGAATCTTTCCAACACCTTGGAATCCGTTAATAGAAAACAACAAAGTTGAATAATAAATATATCCATGGAACCTCAATAAAAGATCAAACCAGGATTTTAGCAGAGGTTCGAAACGATGTGCTTTTAAAAGACATGAATAATGAAGCGTAGAACACTTGAAAGAAGCATAAGAAGCTTTGATTTGGTAGAACACTTGAAAGATTAATCCGAGATGGTCTTGAAATATTAGTGTAGCAATAAACATAATTTTGGTGCATCAAAACAGAGGTGCTTACAGGATATACTTGGATATCTTAGGATACTCACCATTCTGAGATGAAGACACCTTGAGTTGATAGACCACATCATCAGCAGGTAGATGGACAATCTAGAATTACAAACACTTTGTGACTAGGTTCTAGCAGAGATTTTGGGAAACTTTACCTTTGTGGATGGAATACTCAGATTCCATGGTTAGCTTCACCTTCCACAAGATGATGCCTTACCGAGGGAACTATTAACTGAGGGCCACTATAGTAGGCTTACCATCATCCAAGGAACAACAAGAGGTACTGGAATTCGAAGAAAGATCATTGGTGGTTTGGTATAAACATGGATGTGGGTGAGTTTGTGAAGCAATGCCTAGCCTACTAGTAAGTGAAGGCAAAACATCAGAGAACCACCAGTCAACTATAGCCTCTCTCCATACCAGTGTCAGGTCCTAATTTCCCCTAGAGCAATTAAGGTTGCACGTGGTCAATTAGGAGTTATTAAGCCTATTCGCCTAATAAACTTCATAAAACAATAGGGCCTACAATAACAAAAATAGTGAAAATGCTACCTATGTCGCAGTCACATACTCCATTGGGGGCTCCCATCGCACGTTAGTGGGAGGGTCCTACAACCGTACCAAGTGTAGAAGCTCCACCATTCGAGCCCTTACGCCCTAGAGTGCTCGGCAAGAATGATGTCTCACTAGCACCAAGTAGACTTGAACTAACATGCTCGTAGCTATAGTATGGCCCTAAGGTTCTATGTCCTGAAAATAGGCCACAAAGTGGGGACGAGCCAATTGGCACACTGGGGAAAACAACTACGTGCATCACAAGAAAGCAATGGATAGTGTATGGGTTACTGCGCTACAGGATAACTAGCCCATCTACCCTATCCTTACACTTATTCCATGCGTTACATTGTAGCTATTATTCTGTCACTCACCTTAGAGGATCAGATTCTTAAAACCATTCCTATTTACTAGAGGAGATGTCAACATATCCTTTTCTTGAACCACAGTCTGGTAGTCCCTCCTTTATTAGGGGAGAGACTAGCAGTGCCCTCTTAATCTACCATCCACTACAAGAAAAGGCACGTCTTGCGATGGTTTTGAACCATCACCAAATGTCTTAAAATCGTTGCCAAATTCCATCGCCAAAACGTGTATTACTGCATCTATTTGGCGATGGTGTAAATGATGTATTGACGCTAATTATCCCGAGCACAGGCTCCTAAGCCTCAAGATTGTGCGACGGTTATTGATCATCGCTAATTATGTTTAGGAATGGCTATAAAAGAAATCGTTGCTAAATGTCGAGGTGGGAAGTATTTGCGCGGAGTTGGAATATTTCCACGGCGGTGAATAACCACCGCTAATTAATGAAATACCGTTGCCAAATAACTAGTCTTGGTGGGAGTGTGATAAGGCAGGAAAATCCATCACTTGGCGGCAATTAGTACTGTTGCCAATGTGAGTCAAAATGGTTGCCATAATATATTAATGGGCGGGCATATAGGGTGGGTGCCAAATTCGATATTCGGCGACTGTTTGATAAAAGTCGTGGTATCTTAATGCACGACAGGTTTTATTAGAACCATTGACAAATGTACCTATGTTTTTTGAAAGAAATTTCAGTGAAGGTGTATATTTATACCTGTCAACCTACTACAAAAGTAATGCACATCACAATTGAATATTAACATTATAATAAATGCAATTGAAGAGGAAATCATTTATATATATATAAAGAGTTTAATTATTACAAAAGGTGAATGTAATAAATACACCACGTTGGGGCACCTATGCCACCATCACCTGGTCCACCCTTATCATCGTCGTCCCATGGTGGAGGCTTGTGAAATGTCGAATGCTTTGGTCCTCCAGATCCTTAGAGGAATGCCATCAACTCTCTCAACTGTTGGCTTTGCTACTCTAGTAACTGATCCTATCACTGCATCCTATCAGTGGCTGCCTATAGTTTGGAGGTCATATCCTCCAATCTCTTCTCCCTCTCCATCTCTCGGTGTTCCATTGTCTCCATCTGTTGATTAAGATTGTCCACATAAGATGTGGACAACGCCGATGCTTTCCTCCCATACCAGGAAGAGATAATCACGCTCCTACCCCTACTACAAACAAAGCCTTCGTGCTCTGGAGGCATCACAGTCCTAAATGCCTCCTCTGGTGTCATCGGAGGCACCTGGGGAGTGGTCGCGGAGTCTGTAGATATCTACGTTTGTAATTCTTCAAATATTTAATAAATTCAGTAAATTAGAAGTGTATAAATTTGGGATACTTACATGTCTCTCCTGATATGTCTCATGAATCCATGCACGGGGGCCATCGAGTGTCTGCTTACTGTGAGTGTGTTCATAAACTCCCACTTGATCTAACTTAGCACCCTTGTGTGTATCAGCCTAAAAATATTAGTAAAGGATAAATGATTCATTACATATAATTTTAGAAAATATTGAATGTAAATAACTATGTTTACTTACATATTTGACTCGTACAGAGTCAATACTCATTTGACCCAAACAATGGGTCAGTGGTGAAGCTTACTCATGTTGGCCTTATTTTTTTAGCTTGCTCCTACAAGAAATTTTTAGTAAATAAGATATAATAATTTCAACTAAGAGATATAAAGAAATAATTGTTTATCTCTATAGTAGGAGCACTTCGGTGCTTGCACGCCTCCCTCCAAATTTCATGCGTAACCATTAGAGGAACATTCCTCAATGCCTCCTCAAATGGCCTATTCCTAAAGTTTTGAAATATTTATATAAATCATTACTAACCTTTTAAAGAAATATTATAAATGTTGTAAAATTAAATCCTTAAATATATCTTACCGTACTCTTGAGCTCCTTTCTCCAACTGTGGTGGATCTTACCTGCGTGCTTCAAAATATATTTGGGGACATTTGGATTGGTCCTCCAATCAAATATCCCATACAATAATGAAGTAAATGCAATTCTTATATAAAAGAAATTAAGATTTATATATTATGGTATTGGAGATGCATTTACTTGCAGCTCGCGAATAAGTGCTGCCTTAATGTCCTTCGACACTTTCCTCCAATCGAAGGATGAAAGGGGCACTACTGACTTGGTAATGGTCACCAGTTGACTAGTGAACTTCGAGTAATTCTTCACTTCCCCTGAAGGATTAATCTCGACTGGGGTCTTAATGCCTGCTGGTAGTCTATCTAAGTTCAAATTTCAAGTAGGACCCCTTGTTTTCTTACCTGAAAACAAATTATATCATATTATCATAAAATAAATTACAAGATAAATAAATTATAAATTAAAAAAATACAAATTTATAATAAAAGATGACAAAATTATTTACCAGCACTAGTGCCTGTCTCAATCGTAGCCAACACCTCCCTCTGTACCTCCTATTGTACCTCCTCCTCCTGTACCCCTTCCTCCACCTGTATGTCCTTCCCCTATACGTACTCCCCACCAACCACCTCATTGTAGTTCTTGTCGCCAAGCTCCTCAACAAAGTAAGCTGTAGAAGGAACCTGAGTAGAAAGTGGGGCTTTACCCTTCCCCTGGAGGTGAAGCCCCTAAGAAAGAACATGCGGTGTTATGAATTGAGATCTAGGATGAGGGGGTCTATGTGGCCTAGGGTGGGGTGGGGTGAGTATATACTGGCAAGGTAATGTGGAGATCTAGGGCTGTGGTGGGGGCTGAGAAAAAAGAGGAGGTTGCGAGAGTGGAGGCCGACTATGAGCTTCCTCCTCCCTGATCGCTGCCTCCTGATTCTCCCTAGAGGCCTTCTTAACCTTCATCTGCACATGAAATTACCATTAATTAGCGATAAATATAAAAAAATTCATAAAAATTTTGGTAGAGTTTCCTCTATATTATTGAAAATTTCAAAAATCTTGTATAAAAGAGAAGATATACAAGAATGGAATTATAAACATGTAATGGAGAAACAAAATTTGAGGGCACACCTCCCATTCAATCTCACATGTAAAAATATAGAAGAGAAGATATATGTCATGTTATATCATCAAACAAGTAAAATTTCCATAACAAAGGAAAGAAAGTCACAACATAAGTTAGACATTGTGTTACATAAATTCACAAAATCCACAACCATAACAAATATCATCCAATTTAGAGGTGTGATTTTGTATGGTAACCTTATAAGGATGGATTTTGAGTCCTTATAAGAAGGCCTGGGAAAGTTGAAATTGTTGAAAGGGAATAAGATTTTGTTTATTTGGACCTGAGAACTAGAATGGCATGAGATAGATGTTTAACATGAAGTCTATGTAGCCTGTATTTATGTGGGATAAGTCTTGATTGTTGTTGCTATTGACTTGTTATTCACAAATTCTTTCAAAAAGAAAAGAAAAAATTTCGGTTCTACAGTTTTTAGTTTTTATGAAGTGAACGGTGATTTATTACATTCCTTAAAAAAAATACTGGTTTATTACATCACACCCAAAAAATAATGTCATATAGCATGTGCTGTTAAGCATTTATGTGGGTCAAAGTTATTCAATCTGGCAAGTTCCAAATCTTATATTGGAATGGTCAACTCGAATTGGGAGGACCAAAGAGTAGACTAAGGAAGAAGACAAGATGACCAATGAGACGACCGACGGGTGATCGAACCGCCATATGTCAACCATTCACTTGGAGACCGGCACCAATGCCTGGACCTCCAAACTTTAGATGAGAGCCCCATCAATTTTGGCATCTACCTCAAGGGCTATAATATTAGCCATGGTAAGTGAGGTAATCTCTTTACCCTATTTTTGATATTTTTTGAAAGTATCTAGATAGGGGGAGATAAAAATTCACATGCTATATGTCCATCATTAAGGGGGAGATAGATAAATATTTCGTATATATTTGAACTCTTTTATTAAGGGGGAGATTTTAAAATAATTATAACTATATTTCCATTAGAAAAAGGGAGTTAATGGATAAAATGAATAGCTATCTTGTTATGTCAAAATGAGAAATTAACCCAAATTAGAAGAGCATGTATTAAAGAGAAGTATAGGATAAATGATTAGAATTAATTAAACCTTTTTGATAATGTCAAAAAGGGGGAGAATGCTTTTGATTATTATGTGCGGTTTTGTTATCATAAAAAACGAGGAGATTGTTGGTGCAAGGGCACCACAATTGTTGATTTTGATAATAACAAAACACTTGGTATTTAACATTTGCATTTGAGTTTAAGCTTTCAGGATAAATGCAAATCTATTCAAGTGTGAAGGAGCTCAAGCTTGCGTCCATGGCGGATTGGAGGAGCTTGATGGAGGAAAAGAGAAGATGGAGATTTGCATGGAGTGAAAGTGTAAAGAAGAATAGGATAGATATCCTCTTTCTTGTATTTTGTAATTGTAATTGGATAGATATCTTCTTTCATGTATTTTGTAATTGTAATTATCTTTTTGTTCTTTGCTCTTTTATTTCCTTAGATTCACGTAAAGAGCCCAAACTAACATACCTTAGTCCTAGGAACACTTATACATCACTAGGACACTTAGGTAAACCCTAGAATAGAATCAAAAAATCATTATAGAAATCAGACAGCCCTGTCAGACATATAACCTCATCATCAGACATCTATTAATGGACTTTAAGATGTCTGATAGTTTGTACAGGCATCCAAACACTTAGGCTGGACGTATTGTTCTCTGACCATCACTATTACACCACCATCCCATAGTCCAGACATCTAACATGACGTCTGATGACCTTGCCAGATGTCCAATTAGAGGACCATTGGCCCACATTGATATTACTTTCCAGACATCCGTAGAGCCTTCCAGACATCTGATAAAGAGACGTTAGCCTAAATCTGACCCAAATCTACTTTGTTAGATGATTATAGCCGTTAGTCTCTTGAGAAATCCATTCTCGCAGAGAATTCTCTTTCCAGACGACTAGACACTTTGACAGATGTTCGACCTGTCGCCTGACCTATGAATACTAAAACACTATTTCAATCTGGTCCAATTCCATGAACTAAACTCATTTAGAATTAAACGTTTGATAACCTTCCGAGTCATCTTAAAATGACTTCTTAGACGTCTGTCTAGATCCAACCCAATCCAGGATTATTAACTCTTCTAGATCAGATGTCCGACCTTCAGATCAAATGATAACCTAGATGTCTGACCACAATCACAGTCATTTGATAACCCTATCAGACTCTTTAATGATCTTGATTTCGGTGGGATTTTGGACCACTCTCTTAAGCCTTGCTCCCCACAGCTACAGGAGACTTTCAAAGCCTTCCAAAGCCTTCCAGGACCCTTATAATTAGAGAAGTACCCTTCCATGGCCAAAAACATCTTAACAAACTAGTTCCATACCTTTTGTGTCCAAGAAGAGAAAGATCAAAGAAGTGCTCTTACTCTCAAGGCTTCCAATCAAGAGCATTGTTACTCTGCGCAATCACCCCTGCGCACTTCTTATTAAGGGGAGATTTCTTGCCTATAGTAGTATAGCCTTATATTTACTTTGTGGCTCTATAGGTACTTGTTTTTCCTTCTATTTTTGGTTGGGTATTTGTTTTACAAATTCCCATCTCCTTCGCGAGACAAAATACTCATCGTGGAGAGGAGGATTTGAGGTACACTACCCTCAGTTGTAAAGTAGTGTGGCTGTAAGAGGTTGAACTACCCTCATTTAAGTAGTTCAGTTAGTGGATTTAATCGACTAGGTCAATCGGAAAATCCTAAATCGAGAGGTTTTGGTGGTGGTTTTTACCCAGGTTTGGATTTTCACCTAAAAATCTATTGTGTCATTTGTGAGATTGCTTATTTGTGATTGTTGATTTATATTTCACATAATTTGTTTATCATGCTCGATCTCACCCCATTCATCAGAACCTACACAACTTCCATTGCATCCCCTGTGACCTCCTCAGTCGTCAGTCAGTTCCTCTCCATGTGTTGTCCACTTCATGCAATACTGCCACCAACCATTGCAGATCATGTGGTTAAACACAGTGTTTCTATCCTGAATGAATCCATTCAAACACTTCCTACATGGACAAAATATCTTCGCCAGATGTTCTCCTCGTATATATTGTTTCCTATCCTCATGGAAGGCCCAATCTAAAAATGAAAGGACTCCACTCTTATATTGAGTGTAATTCAGGGTCCTCAAACCAATCCACAACTTCTCCATGGTAGGCTACAATTTATAGTAAACCACAACCAATTTAGAAATGAATGTAGGGATGATGTGTGTAAATTTTAATGAAGGTTTTCACTTGATATCCCATCCTTGAAGATTTGATTACAACATTACTTGTTACATGTAACCAGTGTCTGGAGAAATTTTGGCAGCATCTCCTCGCACTTCTCCAGTATACCTCCCAAGACGAACCTTAACTACATTCCCAATAACTCCCATTTAAGGGTGCTTTAGGAACATAGATAAGATCAATTGGTATACTGGAGAAGAGCAAAAGGATACTACCAAAATTCCTCTAGACATTGATTCCATGTAACAAGAAACCTTAAGTTATGATCAAATCTTCAAGGACCCCCTGTAGTTCAGAACTTCTTTGAACTAACGACGACGACTCTTATGGCATGCTATAAAGACAAAACGTTGTGCATGTAAGTGAGGTATATACACACTGTACGTTGTCCAAACAATATGATCATAAGTCTCGACAGGCTAGTATTTTGACATAATTCGACACCGTAACTTTTACCCTAGGGATTAGAATACCTAGTGTTTGGCCTCATGTGCATCTAAATTTATGCAAGTGTGTATCTAACTATTATAATAACTTATGTTCTAATTACAAATTTAATTAAATCACTAAAACCATAACCAACCTAGCCCATTCCTAAACCCTAACAGAACCCAATGGACTAAAATCTACCGCAACCTAATCCTAAACCCAAACACAACCCAATCAACTTAAATCTATGATAACCCAATTCCTAAACGATAACACAACCTAATGAACTCAAGACTACCACAACCCAATTCCTAAACCCTATCCTAACCTAATCAACTTAAGCCTACCACAACTCAATCCCTAAACCCTAACCCAACCCAATTACCCTAACCCTCGCTCAACACAATCCCTAGACCCTAGTCTAACCCAATCCCTAGACCCTAGCCTAACCTAATTGACTAAAACCCAACCCAAAACAAACCAAACATCATTCAACCCAAACTCAACCTTAAGCCAAAACCCAACATCCCACCCATCATCCAACTCCATCTCAATCCCTATGCATCAACCTACCCAAATCCTAATATAACCTAACCGTAACCCAATAAACCATCAAGCAACCAATATATTGAACATTGATGAATTTTTAAAAAACTTTGGTAGAGTTTCTCCTTACAATATTAATTTTTCCCATAAACCTGCATTTCAAAATACAATAGTGCATGTAGAAATAGAAGTGGACACACCCCACATTAAAAATGTAGGAAACAAATTGACAAAATGCATAAGAAGATATATTCGCAAGCACGCCCCATCATTCATTCCATTAAAAAATAGAATGTGGGCAGACCCTACATCTAATAAAATCCTAAAATTATATTTAGAATACATACAAGTGGGCACACCCCACCATCAATTCAACAGAATGTAACATGTGGGCACACCCCATGTCTAACATGATCCTAAAATATAATAAAGATAACTTGATAAATTTAAATGTTACGTCCAAAGGCTCTGAGTCACTATCACAAACAACCTGTAATTTGAAAAGCACAAATTGATCAACTTTTTGATAAAAGCTTATGTGATAATTATAGACTCAATAGATCACTATCTACCATTTGAAACTACTTTAATACATTCAATTAAATGTATTCATTTATAACTAACACATTTAATTAAATTTGAAAAGAAAATGTAATGGAGAGGGTTGTGGCCTACAAGGGGAGAGGGAGTTGGAGGATGAGGGCTATAGGAGGGGAAGGTGGAGGAGGACGATAGGGGCTGGGAGGAGGACATGGGGGGTGGAAGGGTTTTGTGAGGAGGTAGACGAGGAGGTTAGGGAGGCGGAGGAGGAGGTTGGGGAGGTGGAGGAGGAGGAGAAGGGGGGGCGAGGGTTTTTGTGGGGAGGAGGACAGGGGTGGCGAAGGGGGGTTGTGGGGAGGAGGAGGTCAAGTAGGCAAAGGGGGATGGTGGGGAGTTAGACGATGAGGACAGGGGGGTGGAGGAGGAGGAAAGGGTGGGCGGAGGGGGTCGTAGGGAGGAGGAGAGGGCGGGCGGAGGGGGTTGTAGGGAGGAGAGGGGGGCAGAGGGGCTTAGTGGGCAAGAGGAGGGTGAGTGGATGTGGGAGTGGGAGGTGGAGGAGGAGGAAAGGGTGGTACCTCAAGGACAATAAGAGGTGTGGTGGCGAGGAGGAGAAGGCCGTTGAGCAGGCGACGAGGAGGAGAGGATCGTGCGGTGCAGTGCACCCTAATACTACACAATTGGAGGTTGTTTCATGGAAACCATCGCCAAGTTCATTAAAAAAATTTCTGTTTGCGTGCGAACCAAAATTTTGAGACGTTGATCCGCGACGGGAATCTCAAAATCGTCGTCAATTGTATATGGGAACGGTTCCATAACTATCACCAATTTCATGATATTTCACTCTTGGCACCAATGCGAGCATGGTTTCCATTCCACTTTAGACAACGATTACATGAAAAATCATCGTAGATGACCACATTTGGCGATGGTTCTGTAACCTTCGCAAACATTGCATCCCAAAATGCGTCAATTTTAGTAGTGATCAGATGAGGTCCCCACCATCCCTTATGGTACCCCGACATCATTCGCTCTTGCGAGCTCCTACTAAGCTCTTGCTATGAGTACCAGGTACCCTGACGTTATCCGCACATATGGGTGCCTACTGAGTTGATTGCTACAAGTACATCATATTGAGTTACGTTCGAGTACCTCATTTCAAATATAGCTATAGCTTGTCACCGCAACTGGGAAGTATTTGGGTTCCAAGGCTCATCACTAGTGCTCACTAGCTACTCTGATTTCCTGGGTCTTCAAACCCACATTCATAAGCCCACAGCTCCAGAGGTCGAGGTGTTTAACCTTACAGGCCCACCTATTCTATCAGAATCTTGTCATTCAATTTCATTTACAGTTTCATTTGGGGTTCTATTTAGAAACCTCAGACTTTAGTTCCAAACCGTAAATGGAGCATATTTCATTCGTCTTTTGATATGTGGCTTGGACTTAGCCAAATATATCAAGCTCTTGGTCCTTGTGAGGAATTTCTACATGAAATGTTGACCATATGCCTCTTATCAAACATTTAACACTAGTGTCAGGTGACCTATATTGCATAATAAGACTTCTTATCTTAATATCATCAAATACTTGATTTCACTTCCATTCGATGATTCGATTATGAGAAATCAAGAGGGAAAGTCCAAGAGAAGGGAATCCTACCTCAAAGCGTGTGGCTGGTCCTCCCCTCCTCCTTGCTACAACAATACCAGTTGCAACACAACAACAACAATAACATCAGCAACAATAGTAGTTACTGCTTCTCTTCCTCTTCTTGGTTGCAGGGGACATCCATCCTATTGGTCAGATGTTTAAATTTGGCAAACTACCAAACATTTGACTAATGCTTGCGAAACCACTTAAGTAAATAAACATTCGTTGCAATGTAATTTTTCGAGATCAAAAATAAATACTAGAACTTCAAGGAGTCCTGGGTTGAACTTAGGAAGGCAAGGATCATTTCTAACCTAATGTGAAAATGAAACTAAATGCGACTACATTTTTTTTTTGTATTTTTGTATAAAGAGAAGGTGGTGAAAAAATGAAAAACCAATCATGAGAAATTAGGAGGGGGATTAGAAGCACAGATTGCAAATAATATAATGGAAATAAAACTTTATTGCTAATAGAAATGTCTAACTATTACAACTAGAAATAAAAACTACAAGAAAATAAGAAATAAAGTAAATGAAGTGGAAGCAAAAATCTGGAGTATAGTCCACAAATGTAGTCGTCATGAAGTAGAACCAAAGGTGAGGAAGATTGCCTGGAGAGGTGAGGAAGACGGCCACAGAGATGATGAGGGTGAGGGTGGTGTGCGGAAGAAGGTGGTGAGAACTTATGCTAATGGGGGAAGGTGGTGAGATTCTAGAGGAAGGCTTCTTGAAGGTGGTGAGAGGATTATTCTAAGGAGCATAAAACATAAGGAAGCATGAAGATGAGGGGGGGAGTCCATGGTCTTTATATTAAGGGTTAGGTCTTCGAATGGAGGGCTACGATTAGCTAGTTAGGAATCAAGGGCTAGGATTAAAAATAGCTGGATAAATAAGGTTAGGTTTTGTTGGAAATAATCAAGGGCTAAGATGGCATCAAGGGAGAGATGTAGGGCTATGATTTAAAGGTTAGATATGACTAAAAGAGTTGGTTTTTGTTGGAGTTAAATGGAGCATTGGGATTAGATCAAAGGAGGAATGAGGGTGGAGATTAATTAGGTTTAGGATGGAGGGTGTTGCAATAGCCTTAGAGAATTTCCGCTACCTGTCTTAGATTTTTGGCCTCTTTTTGTTCCATATTTCAAATTTTATATAAATGCAAAGTTGTAGCCCTCAAAATCATCTTTCAAATGCAACTTGAATCACTCAATTTGGATTTCAAATGAAAACGTTATGGCCAAAATACTAATGATGTGTCAAGCTATTATGAATTTTGAGATTAGAAATGGGATTTGGTTTAGGATTTTAACATAATGATTGATGTAGACACATCTATTCCACATAAAATGCCTATTTATACATGTTCCTAGACTCATAGAAGCATTATGCATTATAAATATTGTAAGCATGCATCATTATGCATTTAGAATAATTACTGTAAATAATGTATTAATTCTCCTCTTTTTATGGTCAAAGGAGAAGGAAATTCATTTTTTGGGCCTCGAATTGAAGATCTAGTTGTATGGATTTGATCAGGACGACGATCGAAGTCCAATGCCTCCGAAATTGCCTTGATCGAACTTCCGTAGCATCATATGCGGTCCAAGGAAGATCAAAAGCCAAGGGGCAAGGTGGTGAAAATTCGAATTTCAGGTGACAAATCCAACTGCATGGATGAGTTCAAATCGACGATCGCAACCCAACAACACAAAAATTGATTCAATCCAACATCCGTTGCACCACCTTTGAGTAATAGAAGATGGAAGGCTTAAATGATGCCACGTATACCATCTGAACCGCCCACAGCCACCCAAGGGTCACCTCTTCTCTCCTTCTCCAGTGGGCCATCAGATCTAGGCTATTGGATCTTAATCCAACGGCCATAGGCATGCTCCATCACTGTGAGGGAAATTCCAAGTTCTGGACATAAAGCTCCTCGTAGCGCATTGGTTAGAGACTTGGAGCGTAGCCAAGCGACCAATGTTCAAGACCCCACGTGCCCCTACTTCAGAGCTATACACCCAATTTGAATTAGGACCACATGATATTGATCGTGTGGCCTTGATGAAGATTGCAGAAGCGTTGACTCGGGCCCTCCACTCCCAATTGGATGACTAGAGCAAATCCTCACAATTTCAAGAAGCGCGAGCATATGATTGACCAGCGTGAGTGCACAATCAACACATGAGCTTAGCCCTTTGATGAGGATCTAATGCTCCATGCTCCTCCCAGCCACGATCTCAACATGCAATCTTAAGACATCCGCAACCACCCTCACCGTCTGATCGAGATCACACAGCGTGGCCTAAGCGTGGCCTAAGCATTGCAAGCTCACCTTGATCTGAGCCACATGATCTTGATCACATGGCCCTCCTTCCATGTGTAGCAACGGTCATGCTCCTTTAGTAATGCTTGCATGTGTCACTAAAGGTAGTATTTTAATTATAAAGGCTTTGAAATTACCTTTTGCACCCATTTCTTCACCTATAAATAGCCTACCCCTCCTACACATTTCTTCATCCCTTCCTATGCTTCTCTCACCCTCTCCAAAGCTCCAAGGAGCTAGTCCCATGCCCGGGAAGCTCTACTAGAGTTTATAAATATAATTTTTCCCATCCTCTCACCCCCATTTGTGGGTACCCATGGCTATCTTCTCACTCCATTCAGGAAGTGGATCCTACTACGACACTGCCCTACTTCGTCCTCCTTCCTTCAGCTTCGTCCTCCCTCATCCAGCATCTCACCACCATCTTCCGAGCGCTTCGTCAATGTAACTAGTTCCCCAAGCAGTCATCAAGGGGGATTCTTTTCTTTCTTTCTATGTTTTATTACTTTCTATAGTGTAGATTTAATTTTTGTAATGAACATTATTTTTTTTATTAGATAAAGTTGATCTCTTTTCTCTTATTCTGGTTTCTTCTCTCTTTGTATCATTCTCTCTCTCTCGCTTTTGTTATTTATTCTCTTAATAGAGTAGCTCATGTAGATTGATTTTTACCGGGTAATTTGATTTGTGACAATAATTTCAAATGCGACTTTTAAATCAAACATTCGCTTCCCCGTGTTTGACCCGGGACTCATCTAGAGTTTTGGTTAAAATTATTACATTAGTATTTTTTGCAACTACGATGACGAGATTTCAAACTTGATTTTTCTCGCATAAAAATCTCGCTTATCATTGATTTAAGTAGGCAATTTAGGACCCTAGGATTTAGATTTAGTGGTGGATAAATTATGGTGTACTTTGTCCATCAAAAATAGTATTTATTGGAGGATAAAAGGGATGGCCAAATAAGATTTATTGGGTTAGGATATAGGAATAGGTTGGGTGTATTTTTTAGAAAATCATAGGTTGACTTTGATTAATGTTGGCCAACCAATTAAGGTGGAAGATTTTGGTGAAGTGGCTGGCCAACCTAGGTAGGATTTGGGTGTGGAAAATTAGGTTCCTAATTGGGCTAGGTCTAGGTGATAGCGACTTCACACGGTTTGTTAAATACGTCGTTGTAACGCGTAAATCCGCTTTCGCTCTTAAAATTTATATTCCTAGATAGGGGAGTATCTAGGGTCGTCCAAGGAGGCAATATGGTTGCAAAATTGATTCTCTTGCTTGGAATATATCTCAACTTTCTTTTTGGTAATTTTCAATATACCATTTTTCTTTATTTTTGAACTAAGGCAACATGCGAACTGATGGCGGGAAAAGTGTTTACACTTCCAATTAAGTAAACAACTCTAAAGTAGCAAGTAGAGCCTCTCCTTAAGCTCACTCTAGGCAAGTGGAGACCTAGAATAATTAGGGAGAGGAAGTGAAGAATGCTGAAAATAAGCAAAAAGAAATGCAAACAAGATATGCGAAGAAGGCAACTAGATAAGTGATAAAGTGTTTTACAAAAGGCCTAGTAGAGGAAAGCTTGTACTACTAGAAAATTGCAAATAAAAAAATAAAACACAAATCCTATAGATAGATGGTGAAGAAGAGGGCTTCTTGCTCCAAGGTTGGTGGCTCCCAAGCTTGAAAAGAATCCTTCAACTCCTTCCTTGCAGAACTCCGCCAAGGTGATGACCTCCAAGGCAAGCCCTAAGGGGGCGTGCCCTAAGTTTCTCTCCAAGGGTGGACGTCCACCCTAAGTCCTTCTCCCTTGCCTGGCCGTCCTCCTTGAAGTGGAAGAGTCCTCCTCCTTGGCGTGGCCCAAGTTGAAGAGAGTGGGGAGAAGAAGGCACCAAAAGGGCTGGTGGTGTGCCCCTTTAATCTCCTTCTCTACTCCTTCTCCTTGGCCGTAGGTATAGGTGGTTTAGGTAGAAAATATATTAAGGGAGGATGCTCCAAAATGGTGGTAGGTGGTGGCTTTTTATAGAATAGGATGGGGGGTTAAGGTGCCCCTTGAAATGGAGGGCTAGGATGGAAGGATGAGGGTGGTTGGTGATCCTATGGCTAGGGTGAGTTGGCGCCAACCCAAGGGGTGTCAAAGGGGGTGGTTATGGTGGTGTTGGTGTCTTTTGGTGGTGGAGAGACACCCCCATGTTGGCGCCAACATGGGGTCTTCTAGAAGGGGAGTTAGGTGGATGGTGGAGATGGATTCAAGGGGGATTGTGTGGTGGAGATGAGGGGGGATTTTGGAGGGAAAAGTGGCGCCACTAAGGGGTGGTTATGGGTAGTTTTTGGCACCACTTTTAGGTGTCTTTTGGAGGTGGTGGGTAGGTTAGGTTGGTGCCAAGTAGGTTAGCTTATGTGGAGCTTAGGTGGAGCTAGTTGGGTGGAGTTGGTAGGTGGGTTTTTGGGGTGGTACAAGCCAAGGAAGTTGGAGCATAGTTAAGCTAAGCTAAGCTAAGCTAAGCTAGCTTAGCTAATGGAGGAGTAGAGGAGAAGGTGTTGGAGCTAGGGTTTGGAGGGAGGAGCTGAGGAGAAGTCTGGAGCTGAAATTTGGAGCTGGCTGCTGCTGAAGAGGCTGGCATGGAGCTATTCTAGCTGGCTTAGCTTGCTAGTTCTTTGCTAGCTACTAAGCCAAGCTAAAGTGAGCTAGCTTCTACCAAAATGAGCTGAGGTGAGCTAGGTCTGGTGCTCCCGGGGAGAATCAAGCTGGTTGAGGTAGCTAAGGTAGCTTAGCTCAACTGAGTTGAGCTAAGCTGAGTCCCCGGGAGCTAGACTTGAGCTTCCTGAGCTGAGATGAATTCTTCTTCAGCTGGCTGGAGTTGAGTGGAGCTGAATGTAGCTGGATCTGAGCTGGGGTGAACTCCTGTCAACTCAGCTGAGCTAGCTAGAGCTCCCTGTGAACTAGTGGGAGCTGAGATGAGCTAGACTCAGCTAAGTTGAGCTGGATCTGAGCTGACTTGAGCTAGGGTGAGCTAAGGTGAACTCTCTTGAGCTGCCATCCAGCTGAGATTAGCTGAATGGAGCTGGGATGAGCTAACCCTAGTTCAAGTAAGCTAGGTTCCAACTATGGTGAGCTGGATCAAGCTGGGTTCCAACTAGTCTAGGCTTCTCCTTCACCAATTGCCTTCTTGAGTGCTAGGGTTTTAGGGATCTGTGAATCTGTACATCCCTAACACTCACAAAAACACATTAAAACAACAATAAAAAATGCAATGCATGCCTATCCTAATTTATGCCTAAATGCAGCCCAAAAACCCGTTTGCGGAGTAAAATCCTAAGAGCTAGGTTAGTTTTAAAGCATAAAAATGTGATAAACTGGTGTTTATCACACCCCATGCTTATCTTTTGCTAGTCTCTTAGCAAAACATTAATTAATTTTTTTTTTTTTTGGAAAACGGAATTTTTGGGAAATCTAATTTTTTTGACTTTTGAGGAAAAAAAAAGAGATTAAGGGACCTTGGTAGATTAAAACACAGGAGATACGAGATTTATTGAAGATAAACATCAGGATTTGTTTTTGGATCCAACCATTAGATAGAACGGGATCAATATATCCTCAGAAAATTCACAAATTAACCCCTTGTTAATTCAGATGACTTGAAATGTTTGTTTTTAGGATTTTTCTGGCTCGTGAATCTGATTCGCAACTTGCAAATTCCTTTAAAACCTTGTGTCTGTGCTTGTGAAAAGCCAACCTTTATAAGGACGTGTTATTATTATTATTATTATTTATTTATTTTTATTTTTATTTTTTATTTTTTTTTCCCCATGCTTATTTTTAGCTTAGTCTTACAACAGATGTGTCGGTATCATCATTCCCGTTACCATTCCTCGAGGGGGCTCTGGCACCAGTACTTCAGGATATCACTGTCCATGACACCACCCAGGAGCTCACAACCCCAAAACACGATGCGGTGAAAAGGGGCGCTCCAAGCAAACTCAAGCTCTTGCTCCGACGCTATAGGTAGAGCACCGTCCAAGACACTTGAGCTACTGAAATGCGCTTTAATGCTCCGTCTAAAGATATGAAATATAGATATAGAGCAGCGCCGAGGCGGTAACATGTTGACATCGCGTCCTCAAAGAAGGTTTTTTCCTTCTTCTCGACGGTGGGAACTCAAACCAATGATCTGCTTCAGACTTTTACTAAATCCAAACAAGGGAGTTTTTCAAATTTTTAGTTATTTTTAAGTGTTGGCTTGTGTGTGAAAATTGACACAAGAAGTTTCTCAAGAACCGCAAGTTTTTGAATCAAAAACTAAGTCAAATACTTTCCATATTACAAAATAGGATCAAGTCATCTGAACTATCATGAGTTCAGGTGGAATTTTAGAGAAGGATATCTGATCTAGTCTAAAATAGACCCTGGAATTCTAATGATCAGATCCATATCCTCATCCTTAGTTTGTTAAAGATTAAATCCCATTGTACCAGAAGTGAATTTTTCGACCTTAGTCCCGATTTCAAAATTTTTCCTCAAAAAGTTTTCAATATATATATATATATATATATATATATATATTTTTTTTTTGGGTATGCAAGCAGGAAATAAATTAAAGAAAATTGCATGTTTTTAGGTTTTAAACATCCTAAATCGATCGTAGAAATTTAAAAACACCCCCCCATGCTTAAGATATGCCATGTCCTCATGCATTAGGAGGGAAAAGGAATCACCTTAGTGAAGAACGGTCAGGTTTAGGATGAATAAAACCTGGAAAAGGAAGAAAAAAGGAAAGCAAGAAAAAAAATGATGGGTTACCTCCCATCCAGTGCTATCTTTTACGCCATTCAGCCGGGCGTGAAGGTATGCACGGAAGACGTAAGATCATGTAAATAATTGGACACTTGGATGTCCGCAATAAAAGTGTCTTCCTCAAGATCCCTAAAAAGATGAGTGGTAAAGATAAAGGGATCAAAATAAAATAGAGAAACGGAAAAATGACCCGGATCTGGCCATGGTTTAAGTGCTTGTAAATTGCCAGATTCTGGTGGGTCGAGTAATAGGTCCAATGGAAAGGGATGGGGAATGGAGTCAATGAGATGTAGGGTGTGTGAAGTTAGTGTGGATATTTTTGGTGAAAAATCAGGAAGATGAAAAGGGGGAAAGTCAAACCCCAGTTGATCTGGAAAGTCTTGGACCCAATAATTATCCTTAGAATAAGAATCAATAAAATCTAGATCAATAGTGGTCAAGGCTGAATGAGATTGGATCAACATATACTTTTCAAATACTGCTTCCATTTTATTATTAGTATCCTCAAAAATTTTATGATCAGTGGACCTCTTGGAAGCTAGAAATAAATCTAATGAGAAGGTCTGGTTACTACAACTTATATTCATTTTCCCAGAATGAGAATGGATATTAGATGTTGCGGTAATCAAAAGGGGTCTTCCAAGAATGGTATTAATGAGAGTCTTAGGTACCTCTATGTCAAGGACTAGAAAATTTACCGGAAATAGACAATTTCCGACCTTGATAATACTATCCTCAACAACTCCCCGCGGTTGAATGGTAGATCGATCTTCCAATTGAAATTGAACCTTAGGAGGTTTTAAATCACTGAATCGAAATTCCTCAAATAAGACTGGGGGGATGAGATTACTAGAGGTACATAAGTTGAGAGGGGCGCGAAAAAAAATGGTGTCAGTTATGACAACTGAGATGAGCGATGTGCCCTGGTCCTTTTTTGTGAAAGGCAGCATGCTCTGAAAAACTGAGCTGGCTGTCTTAGAAAGGATCAACCTTTCTAGATTCTGATCATGACTTTTTGAAGTAAATTTTTTAGAGGCATGGGGAGAATCTAGGAGGGGTGATGGTCGACCTGGATAGGTTGTTAATATGATATTTTTATCGTTGAAATGTGTATAGTGGTTAACCTAATTCAGACCTAACCATCTCTTTACAAAATTTTTAACCTGGCCTAATTGATTTTATCTTGTCACTTTTAAGCCCAGGGTCGAACTCAGGGAAGTGGGGTTCAAGTCGAGTTTCTACGTTTTCCTTAAAACGCGTCTCTTCCGTTCGTTTATTCTGTTTTTGGTATTTTTCTTATTTAGGTTTTTTTTTTTCTGGTAATCCTTGTTCTTGAGGCACACCCTCAAAATTGTGTCCTTGGCTTTTAGCCAAAGCAGAGTTTCAAAACACGTCTTGCTACTTGCAAGATGGGGTACCTGCAAATCAAAGATTATCTTTTCACTTTTATACCCTTTTTTTTTTTTTTTAATCTTTTTACTAAGGAAGCTATCAGATAGAAAGTAAATATAGTAGCTATAGATATATATTTATATGTAGTATATATATAAAGGGGTGGGGGTGGAGGTGACGATGGAGTGTAGCACTATGTCGAGTCAGCCGACGTCTAGAGAGACGCAACCAACACGACTAGGTGCCGCGTGGAGTGTGGATGGAGGATGGATGATGTATGGGACCACGCTTTTTTTTGTACGCGTGTATCAGGGAATATCAGCAACTGGTGCAGATATCCCCGCGATACAGCGTATAATAAATAACGTGAAAATATATGTACATATATATGTATATAAATGTATAATTATATATGTATAGATATATATAGATATATATATATATATAGGTGTATATATATATATATATATATATATGTATATATGTATATAGCTATGTATATATGTATATAAGTATATATATATAATACTAAATAGATATATATATATATATGTATATAGGTATATATGTATCTATATATATATGTATATATATATATGTGTATAGGTATATATGTATCTAGATATATATGTATATATATATATGTGTATATGTATAAGTATATAGATATGTATATATATATATATGTATATGAGTATGTGTATATATATATATATATATATATATATATATATATATATATTATATATGTATATGCATATATATATTATATTATATGTATGTATACATAACTATATAGATATACTATGTATATATAAGTATATATATATAGATATATGTATATGTATATATATATATATATATATATATGTATATAAGTTACTATTAGTGTGTGAGTGTGTGTGTGTGAAAGTGTTGGTGTAGATGTCTGTGTGCGTCGGTGTAGTGTGTGAGAAAGTGTTGTGAGAGAGAGTGAGAGAGAGAGAGAGAGAATGGGAGAGAGAGAGAGCAGGAGAGAGCTGGCAGGAGCGGAGAGAACGGAGGCAGCCGCACTGCAGGAGGCGAGTTAAGACGTCCGGAGGTGAAGACCGTCGTCTGATGGTCGCGGGCGCACGGGCGCGTCTTCGCCCAGAGGAGGAGAGGAGTCTGCGTCGCCGGCTGCGAGCGCGGAGGCTCGCGACAGCGCGCTCAGAGAGGGAGGCGGGGAGTCTGCAGGCGGGCGCGGAGGAGGTCTGCAGGCGCGCGCGGACGCTTGCAGAGGTTGGCAGGGAGCGGGAAGACGCTTGGCCGGCCGCTGCTGAGGAGCGCAGCGACCGGTTGCGGGCGCAGAGGCGGGCGACAGAGCAGACGAACGGAGGCGGGGAAGGCCTGCAGGCGCGTGCAGAGGGGCTGGGGCGCCTGCAGACGCTCGCGGAAGCTGCGGGGGCCGCTGCCGCTGCTGCTGCTGCTGCCGCCGCTTAGCTGCTGCTGCTGCTTCCGCTGCTTCTGCTGCTGCTGCTTCCGCTGCTTCTGCTGCTGCTTCCAGCTTCAGACTTTGAAGAAGCAGCAATGGCGGGAAGGGCAGGAACGGAAAACAAATGAAAACAGAGAGCCACCACGCCCACCGGCTCTTTGAAGAGCTGGGCGGTGATGGTCTCACTGTGGTAGTGTGCACCACAGTGAGCTCCTGCCCGTCGGGTTTCTCCTCGAAGGAGGTCCGGCGTATGGAGGGGAGAGGGAGGAGAGGAAGGTGGCGGCCTGCTGGTGTGATTCTTTCTTGCTGCAGCCAGCCGCAGCTGCGTATTGCAGCAATGTTCCCCCCCTGCCCTCGTCGCGAGGAAGAGCTGCTGCTTTATAGAGGAGGAGAGCATGGCGGGGAGGCATGGCAGCAGCAGGGAGAGGCGTTGGAGAGTGGCTGCTGCAGGGAGAGGCGCGGGAAGTTGCAGCAGCGGGAAGGACGGCAGGGAGAGGCAGCGGAGAAGAGGTTGCAGCAGCGGGAGATGGGAGGAATGGCAGCCGCAGGGAATGGCTTGGGCAGGGAGAGGGCGGACGCGCGCGGGAAGGACCGCAGGACAGCAGGGAGAGGCGGGACTGCTGCATGCGGCTGCGGGAAGGCGCATGGCGGGGAGAGGTTGCGGAGAAGTTGCAGCCGCAGGAGAGAAAAAAAATAGAAATCAAGAGGAAATAAAAATAGAGAAGGGAATTTTTGCAAAGAGGCACTTGAGGAGAATGTAAATTATGAAGCCCTTTTATTCCAATCTTCCCTCCTCTTAATTAAATGCATGAATGCAAGTATTTTTACAGATGCGACTATAGGATTATAATATACATAGTTAATGCTAGAAAATAGCATAAGAAGGCGTCCCTATAGGCGTGTTTTGAGGTGCAAACATATACCCCCATGCCTATCTTTTGCTAGTCCCTAGCAAAACCGTATTTAGAAATGTTCTTAAGCTGAAGATTTTCTTCTGAGATGATATCGGTGTGTTTATTATCGGATATTGTGAGAACCAATTGTAAAGAAGACTACCAGTACTTTAAGTCTTACATGACAAAGATTATCTCTCAACTAACCAGGACTCTTGATATTTAAACCTTAAGTACGATTTCCAGGACCCAGGAGGTTTTTCCATACTCGAGAGCTCAAGAGGTTATGGTTTGTGCATAGTGAAGGATCAAGACTGACCAGATGAACCTTAAGACTCACTCCCAGGGTTTCACGAATTTTTAAGTACAGGTTGGTCCCAATTTCAGCTCGTGTTTTCGGATTGACCCTTAAGATGATTACGGAAAACTCAACTCCCATTTTTGAAAAACAAATTATACCGACATTTATGAGATATACTGATTCTTTTGCAACATCTTTTTTTTTTTTTTTTTTTTTTTTTTTTTTTTTTGAAACATATGTCAGTATATCTCTTACAACACATTTTGAAAGAGCACACTTTTTTTTTTTTTTTTTTTTTTTTTTTTTTTTTTTTTGTGGGAGAGTTTCTTTTTGGTGGAAAGAGCCACTCCTAAACACAAGACTAAAACTTGGGATAAAAAGTCTACCTGCACGCACAGGTAAGGACTCCACCTTTCCTAATGAACACTAGGGTTGGATCTTATGTTCACCTGATCTTTCCTGATATGTGTAGTGTGAACCAAGTTTACTTAAGCTCTCAAGAAAAAGCAAACCAACGAATCCTGTACTGTGTCTCAGGTACAAGAAACGTTCTTAGTTAGGAGAGATTTTGATCTATTTCGTCAATGCTTTAAGTGAATTAAGCCGAGCCTGAGCGAATCAAGCTTCTGTGGCCTGGAAATTTTTCAAAACAGAGGTTGAATATCCATAAACACTTATTGTATTTTTGTTTCAGCTTTTAGATCATTACTAAACACCATTTATTACTATATATATATATATATATATATATATATATATATATATATATTTTTTTTTTTTTTTTTCTTGCATATTTATAAATAGGTGGTAATTGTCTGATACCATAAAATACCCGGATCCTATGGATGCCTATCCACCCCCCCATGCCAAACAATGCTATGTCCTCATATGCATGCAGGGAAAGGCAGAGGAAGATCGGGTAACAAGAGCTGAGGTTCAGGGTATAGATCAGGGTGGAAGGGTGGGTGGATGGTGGGTGGTGAAGAGAAAAGTGAAGTGATTGCGATAGAGGTGTGAAAAGTGATGGTGGATGGTGAGTGCTGTTAGGGTGCCTCCCAACAAGCGCTGAATTTAATGTCCCCAGCTGGACTCAGAATGAGGCAAAGAATTAGTTACCCTCCAGCAGGGCAACGGTTTCTCCAACGGGGGCAGGTTCATGAGTCAGATAGGGTTTCAAACGCTGCCCGTTGACCGTAAATTTACGCCCAGATTTGGGATCTTCGATTTCGACGGCCCCATTGGGGAATGGTCTTGAGACCAGAAAAGGACCAGTCCATTTGGACTTTAATTTCCCAGGAAAGAATTTGAGTCGGGCATTATAGAGCCAAACTTGCTGAGATGGCTCAAATTCCTTCCGCCGAACATGGCTGTCATGAAAAGCCTTAGTGCGCTGTTTAAAGGTTAGAGCAGAATCATAGGCTTCACGACGGAGCTCTTCCAGCTCTTGGAGTTGGAGTTTCCTTTCTCGTTCACACAAGTCTGGGTCGAGGTTACATTGGCGAACCGCCCAATAAGCGCGGTGCTCCAACTCCACAGGCAAATGACAAGGCTTCCCGTAAACGATTCTATATGGAGACATACCAAGGGGAGCCTTGAAGGCGGTCCGATACGCCCAAAGTGCGTCAGTCAGCTTGTCGGACCAATCCTTACGGTCAGGCCGAACCGTTTTCTGGAGAATCTGCTTGATTTGCCGGTTCGACACTTCCGCCTGGCCGTTCGTCTGAGGATGATACGGGGATGCGATACGATGGTGGACTCCGTATCTCCTCAGAAGTGCCCGAAAAGAAGCATGGGTAAAGTGGCTTCCTCCATCCGAGATAATGGCCCGAGGGATCCCAAAACGTGCAAAGATATGGTCTTTGACGAATCGGGTGGAGATAACATGGTCAGCACGGCGCGCGGGAATAGCCTCGATCCATTTTGAAACATAGTCGACGGCCACGAGGATGAATTCGAAGCCGTTGGATGGAGGGAAGGGACCCATGAAGTCAATTCCCCAGATGTCGAAGATTTCCGCAGCTAGGATGTGTTGCAAGGGCATCATGTCACGACGTGCCATTGACCCTAAAGACTGGCACCTAGTGCAATGTTTGGCATAAGCGTGCGCATCCTGGTGAAGGGAGGGCCAAAAGAAACCGCACTGCAACACCTTGGCTGCAGTTTTCCTCCCAGAGAAATGGCCTCCACAGGCCTGATCGTGGCAGAAGGATAGCACACTGGGGAACTCACTGTCAGGAATACAGCGACGGATGATTTGATCAGCACCTATCCGAAAAAGAAGTGGATTATCCCAGAAATAATACTTTGCTTCTGCCATGAGACGCTCACGCTGGTTTTTAGGCCAGCCACGTGGAAGAGATCCAGAAGCAAGGTAATTGGCAATGTCGGCATACCACGGTCCACTTGCCGCATTTATTGCCAATAGGTGCTCATCAGGAAAAACTTCATTAATTGGCAGAGTAAGTCCAATATGGTCAGGGTCCAGTCTGGAAAGGTGATCAGCCACAACATTCTGGGCTCCGACCTTATCACGAATCTCAATGTCAAATTCCTGGAGCAGAAGGATCCAACGAATCAGTCTAGGCTTGGCATCCTTCTTGTGCATGAGATGGCGAATGGCCGCGTGATCAGTGAAAACAATAATGTGAGAGCCCAGAAGGTAAGAACGGAATTTTTCCAGCCCAAAGACGACTGCCAGTAGTTCCTTTTCAGTGGTAGTATAATTACGCTGGGCCTCGTCCAACGTCTTACTGGCGTAGTATACCACGAAGGGGTGTCTATCGCGTCTTTGTCCCAGGATGGCTCCGACTGCAAGGTCTGAAGCGTCACACATAAGTTCAAAGTTGAGGGACCAATCAGGCGGCTGGAGAACAGGGGCCTTGGTGACAGCATTACGCAGTTGCGTGAATGCTTGTATACAGTCAGGGCCCATGTCGAAGGGCACGTCGGTTGATAGGAGATGAGTTAAGGGTCGAGAAATTTTGGAGAAGTCTTTGATGAATCTCCTATAGAAACCGACGTGTCCCAAGAAGGAGCGGATTTGTTTGACAGAACCAGGCACAGGTAAATCAGCAATGATATCGAGCTTAGCTCTGTCAACCTCGATACCCCTATCGGAGATGATATGTCCAAGAACAATTCCTTCGTGCACCATAAAATGACTTTTTTCCCAGGAAAGCACGAGGTTTACATCAATACATCTCCTAAGGATGCGAGTCAGGTTGGCAAGACATTCGTCGAAAGATGGTCCAAAGACTGAAAAGTCATCCATGAAGACCTCAAGAAAGTCACCCACCATGTCATGAAATATCGCTAGCATGCATCTCTGGAAAGTTGCTGGCGCGTTACAAAGTCCGAACGGCATCCTTCTAAAGGTGAAGGTGCCGAAAGGGCAGGTAAAAGTGGTTTTCTCTTGGTCTCGGGGGTCTATTGCCACCTGGTTATATCCTGAGAATCCATCCAGGAAGCAGAAAAATTTATTTCCCGCTAACCGCTCCAGGATTTGGTCAATAAATGGTAGCGGGAAGTGATCTTTCTTGGTTGCAGCATTGAGTTTCCTATAATCCACACACACTCTCCAAGATGTAGGAGTGCGTGTAGGGATGGATTCGCCCCTGTCATTGACACGGATGGTGAGTCCTGCCTTTTTGGGCACAACGTGAATCGGACTCACCCAGGGGCTATCGCTGATCGGGTAGATTATACCCGCATCCAGCCACTTAATGATTTCATTCTTAACGACCTCCCGCATGTTAGGGTTGAGACGTCGCTGCATCTCGCGAGAAGGTCGAGCCTCCTCCTCCGTATATATACGATGAGTGCAGTAGGAGGGACTAATACCAGATAAGTCTGATAAAGACCATCCAATAGCTGCCTTGTGTTCTAGGAGGACCTTAGTTAGTTTGCACTCCTGCTCCATGGTTAATTTTGAACTGATGATTACAGGGAGCGTTTCATTTGGTCCCAGGAAAACATACTTGAGTGTATTAGGCAGCACTTTTAGCTCGGGAGTGGATGGGGAAGGATCTGGCATTTCTTGGGACGAGAGTGTCCCAGACGGGTAGGGGAACAAGTTAGGAGGAAGAAACTGGCCTTCAGATTGGCCAAGAAGAGGGGCTTCTTGGATAGATGGATCCAAAAATGAATAGCCCCAGTGAGAAGTATATGGGCTCAAGGTCCCAGTGTGGATTTGTAAATCCGCCTGATTTGGCGGGGAAGAAAGGGCAATTCGGTCTTCATGAGTGTGGACTGACAGTGAGTAGCCCGGATATGACTCAGACCACGAGGTATGGGAAGCGGAGAAAACCTCGTCAGAAGTCTGGCCAGGAGAAGGTACTGGACAAGGGAGGGATTGGGGAACGTCACAGTATGCGTTGGTCAGGCAGTTATCAGTGTTTATAGGTAATCCGCAACAGTCCGAATAGGTCCCAATTAGTCCGATACACGCGCTGACGGCCATGTCCTCGTCAGACGTGTCATCCTCAATGCAATCGCAATCAAAGTTCTTGGCTGCCTTGAATATGTTAAGCTTGAGCTTCTCAGATCCAACGGCAATCTCAATACAGCCCGACTCGCAGTCGATGTGGGCGCGGGCTGTGGCCAAGAAAGGGCGACCGAGGATGATCGGACAATCAGAAAGTGAACTAGGAACTTCCATATCTAAAACAAGAAAGTCAACAGGAAAACAGAGACTGTTGACCCTAACCACCACGTCTTCCACCACACCCTTCGGGATTTTGACAGAACGATCTGCCAACTGTAACGTGACAGGGGTGGGTTTCAGATTTCCCAAGGAAAATTTTTTGAGCATGATGGTCGGTATGAGATTGATGGAAGATCCTAGATCAAGCAAGGCACGGTTAAAACTGCAGCCTTGGATGCTACAGGAAATCAGTGGTGTGCCCGGATCTTTCTGCTTCGGTGGTAAGTTTGATAGTATAGCACAACTCGCATGAGGCGAGAGAACCACCGGATTCTTAGTCTTCTTTGACTGTCGCCTGGGTGTTGTGTAGTCTTTGAAAAATCGAGCGACAGTAGGTATGTGGTCGATTGCCTCGAGCAGGGGTACCTTGATTTCTACATCCCTGAACAAATTACGTAGGTTGTCAAAGGCCTGCGTATTTTTCTTTTTGCCTTTTGGCTCCCTTAGTAGAGCCTCAGGGAATGGGACTGATTCTGGCACAAGTTTTGGTGCATCATCCTCTCGCGAATGCGGTATGCATTCCGAATGAGAGGGCGAAGAAGAAGATGGGCCAGGATCAGGTCGAGGCGGATCGACGGTCTGCTTACCGCTCCTCGTAGTGATAGCATTGGACGATGCGGGTCCAGTGGGATCATACGGTGGAGGAGGGTTTGCAATGGGGATATAAGAGTGTGGTGCTGCAGCAGGATTAGCCTGAAATCCCGGTGGAATGTTCGGAGCTTGCAGAACTTGATTAACCTGTCCCTGAGAAGGTCGTACCTGTGGTTGAGAACCACGGGGCACGAAATTTCGCGGGTTTGGAACAGGTTGGGCGGGAAGAGTGCCCTGAGATCGAGTCGCCATGCGTAGTTGACTGATCTCGGCATTCTGCTGCGCCAGTTGGTGCTGAAGAGAGGTCATGTTCTCTTCATGGCGCTTTGACATTTCCGTCATCATTCGCATCAATTTGTCAAGAGGGCTTGATGCGTGTTCAGTTTGTGGTACGCAAGGGCCTGATGGCGGATTTGCCATAGGATTAAACTGGACCCTTGGGATGACGGGTGCGGACGGTCGCATTGGTCCACCCGCGGGGTTTTGGCGCTGCGGGTTGTTGGACCATGCAAAGTTCGGGTGATTACGCCACCCTGGGTTATAAGTGGCAGAGAACGGGTTGTTCCCCAGGGCGCAAGCATCTTCTATGCCAGAAGACGCGTCCGCATGTAGATATGCGTCAGAGCACACGGAGGCTTGGTCCTCCGTGTCGAAATACTGGCTCGCAGAAGCCAGTTCCACATGACTTACCGAGTCGCTTGGCGCGACACTTGGTAAGGAAGGTCTAACGGGGTTTCTCGGGATAAGCCTGGTATTAGAAGAACTTGGATTGTGACGAAGTGGTGAAGAGGTGGTGTTTGCCATAGATCGGGCGGGGTTGGCCAGAAGCTCGTCCAGCTTCTTGTGCACGATGGAGACTTCATCCAGTTTTTGTGCAATAAGGCTTAGATCAGTGGATGAATGGGAGGGTCCCGTGTCAACTTCGTGGACATTTCGGGGCTGGCTGGTACGATTAAAGGCGACAATGGAAGCATTGTTCATCGAGTTTTCACTCATATTTTCAAACAGCTCGAATGCTCCATTCTCGTCTTTATTCATAAAGTTCCCTCCGCAGGAAGCGTCTGCAATCTGCTTCAAAGTCTCATTTAGCCCATAGTAGAAAATCTGGGCTATATGCCACTTAGGCAGACCGTGATGCGGACACTTCCTGAGGAGGTCGTTATACCTCTCCCATGCCTCATGAAATTGTTCGCCGTTTTGTTGCATAAATGAAGTGATAGCACGGCGAAGCGCATTGGTTCGCCCGATTGGGAAGAACTTCTTGAGAAATGCTGTTCGCATCTCTTCCCAAGAGTGGATGGTTCTCCCAAGGGTGCGTAACCATTGCGACGCTTTATCCCGTAATGAAAACGGGAACATCTTCATGAGGACTATAGATAACCCGACATTTCTTGGTTTAACGGTTTCAGCAAGTCGGGTTAGGTCTTCCAAGTGGAGAAATGGGTCTTCACTTGCAAGACCATGAAAGTGAAAATTGATTAGGCCAATTATGTTTGGTTTTAATTCAAAGTCGTCCCCGCCCATGGGAACCCGAATTTGTCCTATGGTCTCTGTAGCAGCGGGATTCTGATAAGAGCTAAGAGACCTAGGCTCCTCCCGTTCGGGAGGGTTCTGCATTTCCTCCAATGTTTCCCGAATGGCTTCGATTTGCTCATTATACATTTCCATTTGGGCTTGGAGGCGGGTTATGGGTTCTAAGGCTCCACCACCTGGTGGATTCTGAGGGCGGTTTCCTCCCTCGGGATTTGGGGGTGGGCGTGCAGCCATGTTTGTGGAGGAGGAGGACGATTCGACTTGTTTTCTAGATTTATCAGTCAATTCAAATAGTTCAGGGTTTTGTGACCTCCTCCCAAACATGCACTACCGCAGGAAGAATTGGGGAGATGAGAAGGGAAAAGGGATGAGAGAAATGACGCCGCAAAGGTACACTTGATTACAAATCAATACAGTCAAGTTCCTAACCTCTACAGTGTGCCCTTAGACCTAAAGATCTAAGTTACCTACTATCACGAACTACGGAACCGAATGCGAGCACCGCGGAACCACCGGGCCAGATTGAAAGGCCGTTTGCCCCAGTCTTAGACACCCGATAGCACGCGGGAACTCTCACCAGCACGTAGTCGCTACACACAGGTAGTTAGACCTCCAATCCTTAGTAAGGGTCAAGTTACTACCAGTTTTAATTAGAGGCTTAGGGTCAAGTGCTTTTGGAATGTGAAGGGCGTTGTTTACGGGTAATGCCCAAGTGATTGATTTTAAGAGTGTGTAAGAACAAGCATGCAACGGGGAAATCTCCCCGAATTGAAGTTTTTATTGGCGAATGGTTTTTTAGAGTTCAGCCTTAAGTAGTATGAATTTTAGGGTTTTGCTGAATTACCAATTCAACCAATCTCCGGGTTTTTTGCAAAAATACAGGTTTTCCTTCTAAAACCCAAGAAACCCTTCTTCAATTATCAGTTAGTTAATGCATGCTAAAATGCAATGGGCTACCCTAAATGGAGATTTCTAAGTGTGGATGCACGAATCAATTTTATACCAATGTGAAAGGGAGCCAAAGCACTTCAATTCAAGTGCTCCCAATCACTAGAAAGATATCCACACACAAGGCTTCAACCAACAGATAAAGAAAATAAAATTTTTGGGGTTGAAGTATTCAGGATCGAATCACAGGCAAGTTTGAAAAGTCGTGGTGGGGTTGGAATCAACTCAATTCCAAATCTCCCCACCAAAAAAGTGATCCTGAATTAAAGATAATTGAGGCAAAAGAGGGATACAAGCAATCTTTTTCTTTGCCTCAAAGAATACTTCCCATGGCGAAAAATCTAAGAATCAAGATTCTAGAATTTTCGCTATGCGAAGTAAGGCGGGAAATCCCGGGGCAGTGGGAGTGAAGACAACCAATCAATCAAGTGAATTTTAATCCACTTGCCCTCAAGAAATCCCAAGAAGTTTTTCTAATTTTTAGTTTTTAAAATTTTTTTTTTTTTTTTATTTTTGTGGTGGCAAGTTAACACTAATTTGATGAGAAAAGAAAACCTACTTGTTCGGCAACGTGTGCGAAGCTCCAATGCGATGTCGGCGTCTTCACGCTCTCGTTCCCGCCTTGGATCTGCTCACGTCCTCGACTTCGTTAGCCTTCTTCTCCTTCCACCAGGTTCACCTGCACACCAAAAACAATAATACCCGTGAAGAGAGAAGAGACAAATTTAAAGGAATTGGATAGAAACTTACTCGAAAGCGCACCTCCCCGGCAGCGGCGCCAGAAAAGCTATGATGGTCGACCTGGATAGGTTGTTAATATGATATTTTTATCGTTGAAATGTGTATAGTGGTTAACCTAATTCAGACCTAACCATCTCTTTACAAAATTTTTAACCTGGCCTAATTGATTTTATCTTGTCACTTTTAAGCCCAGGGTCGAACTCAGGGAAGTGGGGTTCAAGTCGAGTTTCTACGTTTTCCTTAAAACGCGTCTCTTCCGTTCGTTTATTCTGTTTTTGGTATTTTTCTTATTTAGGTTTTTTTTTTTCTGGTAATCCTTGTTCTTGAGGCACACCCTCAAAATTGTGTCCTTGGCTTTTAGCCAAAGCAGAGTTTCAAAACACGTCTTGCTACTTGCAAGATGGGGTACCTGCAAATCAAAGATTATCTTTTCACTTTTATACCCTTTTTTTTTTTTTTTAATCTTTTTACTAAGGAAGCTATCAGATAGAAAGTAAATATAGTAGCTATAGATATATATTTATATGTAGTATATATATAAAGGGGTGGGGGTGGAGGTGACGATGGAGTGTAGCACTATGTCGAGTCAGCCGACGTCTAGAGAGACGCAACCAACACGACTAGGTGCCGCGTGGAGTGTGGATGGAGGATGGATGATGTATGGGACCACGCTTTTTTTTGTACGCGTGTATCAGGGAATATCAGCAACTGGTGCAGATATCCCCGCGATACAGCGTATAATAAATAACGTGAAAATATATGTACATATATATGTATATAAATGTATAATTATATATGTATAGATATATATAGATATATATATATATATAGGTGTATATATATATATATATATATATATGTATATATGTATATAGCTATGTATATATGTATATAAGTATATATATATAATACTAAATAGATATATATATATATATGTATATAGGTATATATGTATCTATATATATATGTATATATATATATGTGTATAGGTATATATGTATCTAGATATATATGTATATATATATATGTGTATATGTATAAGTATATAGATATGTATATATATATATATGTATATGAGTATGTGTATATATATATATATATATATATATATATATATATATATTATATATGTATATGCATATATATATTATATTATATGTATGTATACATAACTATATAGATATACTATGTATATATAAGTATATATATATAGATATATGTATATGTATATATATATATATATATATATATATATATATATATGTATATAAGTTACTATTAGTGTGTGAGTGTGTGTGTGTGAAAGTGTTGGTGTAGATGTCTGTGTGCGTCGGTGTAGTGTGTGAGAAAGTGTTGTGAGAGAGAGTGAGAGAGAGAGAGAGAGAATGGGAGAGAGAGAGAGCAGGAGAGAGCTGGCAGGAGCGGAGAGAACGGAGGCAGCCGCACTGCAGGAGGCGAGTTAAGACGTCCGGAGGTGAAGACCGTCGTCTGATGGTCGCGGGCGCACGGGCGCGTCTTCGCCCAGAGGAGGAGAGGAGTCTGCGTCGCCGGCTGCGAGCGCGGAGGCTCGCGACAGCGCGCTCAGAGAGGGAGGCGGGGAGTCTGCAGGCGGGCGCGGAGGAGGTCTGCAGGCGCGCGCGGACGCTTGCAGAGGTTGGCAGGGAGCGGGAAGACGCTTGGCCGGCCGCTGCTGAGGAGCGCAGCGACCGGTTGCGGGCGCAGAGGCGGGCGACAGAGCAGACGAACGGAGGCGGGGAAGGCCTGCAGGCGCGTGCAGAGGGGCTGGGGCGCCTGCAGACGCTCGCGGAAGCTGCGGGGGCCGCTGCCGCTGCTGCTGCTGCTGCCGCCGCTTAGCTGCTGCTGCTGCTTCCGCTGCTTCTGCTGCTGCTGCTTCCGCTGCTTCTGCTGCTGCTTCCAGCTTCAGACTTTGAAGAAGCAGCAATGGCGGGAAGGGCAGGAACGGAAAACAAATGAAAACAGAGAGCCACCACGCCCACCGGCTCTTTGAAGAGCTGGGCGGTGATGGTCTCACTGTGGTAGTGTGCACCACAGTGAGCTCCTGCCCGTCGGGTTTCTCCTCGAAGGAGGTCCGGCGTATGGAGGGGAGAGGGAGGAGAGGAAGGTGGCGGCCTGCTGGTGTGATTCTTTCTTGCTGCAGCCAGCCGCAGCTGCGTATTGCAGCAATGTTCCCCCCCTGCCCTCGTCGCGAGGAAGAGCTGCTGCTTTATAGAGGAGGAGAGCATGGCGGGGAGGCATGGCAGCAGCAGGGAGAGGCGTTGGAGAGTGGCTGCTGCAGGGAGAGGCGCGGGAAGTTGCAGCAGCGGGAAGGACGGCAGGGAGAGGCAGCGGAGAAGAGGTTGCAGCAGCGGGAGATGGGAGGAATGGCAGCCGCAGGGAATGGCTTGGGCAGGGAGAGGGCGGACGCGCGCGGGAAGGACCGCAGGACAGCAGGGAGAGGCGGGACTGCTGCATGCGGCTGCGGGAAGGCGCATGGCGGGGAGAGGTTGCGGAGAAGTTGCAGCCGCAGGAGAGAAAAAAAATAGAAATCAAGAGGAAATAAAAATAGAGAAGGGAATTTTTGCAAAGAGGCACTTGAGGAGAATGTAAATTATGAAGCCCTTTTATTCCAATCTTCCCTCCTCTTAATTAAATGCATGAATGCAAGTATTTTTACAGATGCGACTATAGGATTATAATATACATAGTTAATGCTAGAAAATAGCATAAGAAGGCGTCCCTATAGGCGTGTTTTGAGGTGCAAACAAGGGGAATATTCCTCTTGACTTGCTCAAATAAGTCCAAAGGATTGTGGTCAGAGGGCTCTGATTTTGGATTGTTGGATTGCAGTTTTTGAGAGTGGGAAATAGGGTTTGAATCAGGTGTTTTTGGGATTTCTTTTTCTTCTTCATTATTGAGGTTAGGGGAGTCAATCTGCATTGGTTGAGAATCAGTTTCATCATTTGAATGTGAAGGCCTTAAATCCATGTTGGTTTCCTCACTCCTCAAAGTCTCTGCATACGCAGCTTGGTGGTCACTGGGAGGAGATGGGGGGGGCTGATTTTGATAGAAACTGGGTTGGTGCTGTGATATTGGGTTAATAGGAGGCTGAACCATGTGGTTCTGATGTTGGTATCCACCTGGGTGTTGGTTCCTGGGATTAATAATGTTTGGTGTGGGTTGGGATGGTGGGTGTCCTGCAGGTTTTTGAGTCGGAATATCCCCAATTTGATCATTGAGATTGTTAATAAGACGGGTTGTTTCCTTTGTTTTTCTTTGTAACTCCTGCAGGGTTTTCATCATCTGGGCATTAATGTCTTCTGGAGATTGCCCAGATTGATAAGTCTGATTAGAATCATACCCTCAAAACGGGTTTTGTTGTTGGTGTGGAACCGGATTGGTCCAGGAGTGAGCCGGATAATTTCCTCTATTAGAGGAATTTTTCAATTTCTCCTGGAAAGTAGGGACATTTTGGGTGGGGTGATGATTGGGATAAACATAATTCCCTGTTGAACCATAGAAAGCCTCAGAATAATAATTATACTCAGCACGAGATTTATGCAGATTTTCTCTCTTGCGGGTGTTTAAAGGGGTGAGATGTGGAATGTGTGGAGCTTGGGTAGGTGTGGCAGGACTCCCTTGGTTGGCTAGGTTTGTTAAATCCTTATGCAACTGTTGTTGCTTAACTTGTAGCTGAGCCATGATAGAGTAGAGATTAGGTGGAGGGGCCTGATTAAGTAGGTCCTGGGTGGAAAAATAGGGGAAAGAAAAATTAGCATGCGGGTTAGAGGACCAATTTTGATTTTCCATTTTGAGAGAAGAGGAAGAATGCAGGAAAAGTCTTTTTTTGGGGAGGCAAAATCAAGTGGTCCCTCCAAGTGTGGAGTTTTGGACCGCCGCCCGTGCAAAATGGAAGAAATGGCAGGGGAGGAGAAGAGATGGGGATGAGAGAAGTGTGCACACAAGCAATCAAATTCTAGACCTAACTTAATTGTGACTCCCTAGAATTTAACCTAAGACTTGGTCTACCTAGGAAACAAGTAATCAATAGTGAATACCCGCTCTGTCAACAAATCTAGCCAAGTTGCTTAAGGGGAGGTTTGGGCCCAAGCGTTTCCCAGGAAAATCCTCAGGTGCTTGTACAAACCCGTGCCTGGTCGTTTGACACGGCCCCTCAGCCTGAACACCAGATATAGATGACAGAATTGGTATTAACTAGAGAAAACTTAAATCCTATATAGCAAGCCTAAATTGATGAAACCTTAGGGGTCAAATTGCTACAAATTTTAGTTAGGTATAGGATACTACAGTGCACACGGAATGTGGAGGGCGTTTATTGGGATGTTGCCCTGTTATTTGATTTTTTTTTTTTGTGTGCAGGAATTGGAGAGTGGCTCCAATGAAAGTCAAGTTGTCACACAATTTTTTTGTATTTTTGTCTTTTAGGATGTGATTTCATTAAATGAATTTTAGGGTTTTTCTCTTTAAGTTTTCAAACAAGTTTGAAATTTCACAATCAAAGGAAAGACAAGTTGTATGTGTGATTGTATATTTCCTTTTAATTGAGTCTCTAAAGAGAAAGAAGAAACCCTAAGCCAATTATCCCTAAGACAGAAATTTAACTACCAATGAATTATTTTTAGCTTTCAGAATTAAGTAGTGGTCCAAACAAGTCAAACAACACCACTACTTTGAAGAAAATCAAACAAGGATTCCAGAAAAGATTTTTGTAAGATTTTAGGAATTTGTTTGATAATAGTTTTGAATTTTTAATTGTACTGGTGTCAAAGTCCAGAAATAATACCTGTGGGTATTATAGACTTTTCAGTATTACCACCGACCTCAGAAAATTTTTATGATTTTATATGATATATAAAATTTCACAAGGATTCCAACAAGCTCAATTTCCCAAAAATTGGATGAGTATAAAAATTCTGAAAATTCGCGGACAGTAGCAAAACAGGAAGATAAGAGGGTATGAGCTCTCTGCAATCCACGAATTTCTAAAAATTAAATACAAATCCAATTGATTTGAAATTTGGAACAGATGTTCCTAACTTAATTGGGAATCACTCTATGAAATTTTATGATTTTAGGAGGCCTGGGGTGTTAGGAATCGATTTTTCAAGTCCGGATAGAAATCTGGACCCGAAAAATAGAATACCAATACTTGCAATGGAGTGGTGTTAAAGAAGCATACAAGCAAACAATGGATTTTAAAATGCACCACTCCACTTAATTTAAGTGTTTAGGGTCCTGAAAGCCAAGTTTAATATATTTTTGGTAGTTTTAATTATTTATGTGACCAGAAAGAGGAACCAACCTGAATTTTCGCGGGAAGAAAAGGACCTTTGAGCTCTCTTTTCCAGATTCCCGCCTTCCCGCTGTAGTTCCTGCACACACGAAAGAAAGAAAGAGAAGGGGATGAGATCCACTTCAAGCAAGAGAAAATGAGTTAATGCAAAGCCGTGCCTCCCCGGCAACGGCGCCAAAAAAGTGATAGCGACTTCACACGGTTTGTTAAATACGTCGTTGTAACGCGTAAATCCGCTTTCGCTCTTAAAATTTATATTCCTAGATAGGGGAGTATCTAGGGTCGTCCAAGGAGGCAATATGGTTGCAAAATTGATTCTCTTGCTTGGAATATATCTCAACTTTCTTTTTGGTAATTTTCAATATACCATTTTTCTTTATTTTTGAACTAAGGCAACATGCAAACTGATGGCGGGAAAAGTGTTTACACTTCCAATTAAGTAAACAACTCTAAAGTAGCAAGTAGAGCCTCTCCCTAAGCTCACTCTAGGCAAGTGGAGACCTAGAATAATTAGGGAGAGGAAGTGAAGAATGCTGAAAATAAGCAAAAAGAAATGCAAACAAGATATGCGAAGAAGGCAACTAGATAAGTGATAAAGTGTTTTACAAAAGGCCTAGTAGAGGAAAGCTTGTACTACTAGAAAATTGCAAATAAGAAAATAAAACACAAATCCTATAGATAGATGGTGAAGAAGAGGGCTTCTTGCTCCAAGGTTGGTGGCTCCCAAGCTTGAAAAGAATCCTTCAACTCCTTCCTTGCAGAACTCCGCCAAGGTGATGACCTCCAAGGCAAGCCCTAAGGGGGCGTGCCCTAAGTTTCTCTCCAAGGGTGGACGTCCACCCTAAGTCCTTCTCCCTTGCCTGGCCGTCCTCCTTGAAGTGGAAGAGTCCTCCTCCTTGGCGTGGCCCAAGTTGAAGAGAGTGGGGAGAAGAAGGCACCAAAAGGGCTGGTGGTGTGCCCCTTTAATCTCCTTCTCTACTCCTTCTCCTTGGCCGTAGGTATAGGTGGTTTAGGTAGAAAATATATTAAGGGAGGATGCTCCAAAATGGTGGTAGGTGGTGGCTTTTTATAGAATAGGATGGGGGGTTAAGGTGCCCCTTGAAATGGAGGGCTAGGATGGAAGGATGAGGGTGGTTGGTGATCCTATGGCTAGGGTGAGTTGGCGCCAACCCAAGGGGTGTCAAAGGGGGTGGTTATGGTGGTGTTGGTGTCTTTTGGTGGTGGAGAGACACCCCCATGTTGGCGCCAACATGGGGTCTTCTAGAAGGGGAGTTAGGTGGATGGTGGAGATGGATTCAAGGGGGATTGTGTGGTGGAGATGAGGGGGGATTTTGGAGGGAAAAGTGGCGCCACTAAGGGGTGGTTATGGGTAGTTTTTGGCGCCACTTTTAGGTGTCTTTTGGAGGTGGTGGGTAGGTTAGGTTGGTGCCAAGTAGGTTAGCTTATGTGGAGCTTAGGTGGAGCTAGTTGGGTGGAGTTGGTAGGTGGGTTTTTGGGGTGGTACAAGCCAAGGAAGTTGGAGCATAGTTAAGCTAAGCTAAGCTAAGATAAGCTAGCTTAGCTAATGGAGGAGTAGAGGAGAAGGTGTTGGAGCTAGGGTTTGGAGGGAGGAGCTGAGGAGAAGTCTGGAGCTGAAATTTGGAGCTGGCTGCTGCTGAAGAGGCTGGCATGGAGCTATTCTAGCTGGCTTAGCTTGCTAGTTCTTTGCTAGCTACTAAGCCAAGCTAAAGTGAGCTAGCTTCTACCAAAATGAGATGAGGTGAGCTAGGTCTGGTGCTCCCAGGGAGAATCAAGCTGGTTGAGGTAGCTAAGGTAGCTTAGCTCAACTGAGTTGAGCTAAGCTGAGTCCCCGGGAGCTAGACTTGAGCTTCCTGAGCTGAGATGAATTCTTCTTCAGCTGGCTGGAGTTGAGTGGAGCTGAATGTAGCTGGATCTGAGCTGGGGTGAACTCCTGTCAACTCAGTTGAGCTAGCTAGAGCTCCCTGTGAACTAGTGGGAGCTGAGATGAGCTAGACTCAGCTAAGTTGAGCTGGATCTGAGCTGACTTGAGCTAGGGTGAGCTAAGGTGAACTCTCTTGAGCTGCCATCCAGCTGAGATTAGCTGAATGGAGCTGGGATGAGCTAACCCTAGTTCAAGTAAGCTAGGTTCCAACTATGGTGAGCTGGATCAAGCTGGGTTCCAACTAGTCTGGGCTTCTCCTTCACCAATTGCCTTCTTGAGTGCTAGGGTTTTAGGGATCTGTGAATCTGTACATCCCTAACACTCACAAAAACACATTAAAACAACAATAAAAAATGCAATGCATGCCTATCCTAATTTATGCCTAAATGCAGCCCAAAAACCCGTTTGCGGAGTAAAATCCTAAGAGCTAGGTTAGTTTTAAAGCATAAAAATGATGATAAACTGGTGTTTATCACTAGGCTAGTGCACAAATGAACTCAACTTAGCTTCTCCTCTCTATGTAGCTCCAATTAGCTTCGTACCTAGTACCTACACATATACAAGTAGGAACACCAAGGCACCATATATAGATAAGGAAAAAATTGCAAAAAAACCTATAAGAATGCATTATTTACAAAATGATGCCAAATGACTAATCTAACTTAATTTAATGCAATGTGAGCTAATTGACCCTTACACTAACAATAGTTAGGCATAAATAATGTCAATAAATATGGAAATATCACTAACCACAGGATCAGACATCCAAACTATAGGTCAGAACCCTGCCTGGGTTTTGAAACATAATTTCTATTACCTCTATTCAAACTATTAACACCTAAAGCACTTAGGTTTCATATGGATTCATCATCACAATAAAACCCCCAATTTTATCTTAATGCACAAGCTAAGATTAATATCCCCATAATTTGAAACATACACACATGTTCAATCACATACAACATCATCAAATACCTAATTTCACTTCCATTCGATGATTAGACTACGAGAAATCAAGAGGGAAACTCCAGGAGAAGGGAATTCCTACCTTAAAGCATGTGGCTAGTCCTCCTCTCCTCCTTGCTACAACAATACCAGCTGCAACAACAATAACAATAATAACAGTTAGCAGTTTCTACTTCTCTTCCTCTTCTTCTCCTATTGCACTAAAGTGTGTTGAGTGAGTGGAGAGGAGGAGAAAGCATGGTGGTAGTGGAAAGTGAGGGTGAGATGAGGGTGAAACGAGAGGCACATGTGAGAGGATATGTCTCCCTCTCATTCCAATAAACAAATGGGTGAAGCATCAAATTCACTCATTTACTCAATCACCAAAATAAGTTAATAATGAGGCTACAAATCCAAGTCATTTACATTTAACCCCTCTTAAATTAATGTTTGATATTCCATCCATTCACATCCCAAATTTTCAAGTAATTAGGGCTCTATTGCACCATTAAACATTAATTAAGGGTTTTGTTAATTGCGAGACTATCATTAAAATTTTCAAACCCTTACATCTTAGCCCCCTAAAAGAGGTTTCGTTCATGAAATCAAACATGGCCCAAGTCTGGAAAAGGTGGGGGTGCTTGATGGGAACACCATCATGAGCCATAACTAGCTCAATTTGGTCTGATAAAGTTGATAAAAGCTCCTACATAACCTTAGGGGGTCTTAAGTGCTTCATATTCTATTTTGAGAAGAAAAGATGAAAACAAGGTTATTTCTATAATTTTACCTTCTTATCACAAATACAAAATAACCATGGGGTATTTCAGGGGTTTATTAAAGGTCATTTGGTCATTAATGTCTAACAAGTGGATCCATACAGACAGAAACGAGTTTTAATGCATTTCAAGAATTAATGAACATCTGAAACCCTAAAAATAGACCTGCTTAATTAACTAGGGTTCTGGTCAGGATAAAATTCATCTAAACCCTCTAAAAATCATATAAAATTATTCTAGGGTTTGGCATCCTTTATTTGACCATTTGAACCCATTTTGACCTAAAATAGAGTCTTAAATAGACGGTTGCCCTAATTTGGGTTTCTACGTAATTTACCCAGTAAACTTGGTTAAAACATAAATTTGACTTGCCATCAGATTCCTTGGGTCCAAATTAGGTTTGTAGCAAAATTTGGGCCCAATCAGAGATCATCTTGACCTACTTTGCATTTTAATCCCGTTCTAACTCTTTTTCTTACAAAGAACCCCTTAGCTTTTGAAAACTTTGCAGGGACCCCCTAACTTCCTTATCTTATTCACATTTAGGTCTCTGCTGCCATTGGTGTGAACACATTGAGCTCCATCGAGATTCTCGCTCGATTCTCAGCCAAATAATCCCAAATTTGAACCGGAGCTTACTTATGAAATTCCCTTCCAAATAAGACTGATCTTGGATCCCAACTCCATCCCAAAAGCTCATGCGAACTCTTTGAATGGAAGGGTATCCGGCTTGAGCGAAAATCTTGGAATTCACAAGCTTGCTTTCCAAGCTTAGAACTCCGTTTTATGGCTTATAAATGATCCTACATCAAGTTCTTCACCTCCTTAGCAAATTTTGGTAAGAGAAAACCTTCTCTGTTCCCTTTCTAGCCACCTCTGTAGTTTGCTCCGGCGACCTCTCTCCGTCCTCCTCTTCTGGCTGTCTAACCAACAAATTGGATGGCCGACCATCTTCCTCTCTTCATCGCGGTCGTCGCCAGCCAAAGCACGACTACCATCTCTGCCTCCGTCCTCGTCGCCGCCTCGTCATCCTCATCTCCTTCTTTGGCTTCGGTCAAGCCACGACCATAGCTCTTCGACTATCTCCCTCACACCTAAGGCCCTCTACCATCTCTTCCACTCCCCAACATCACTTCCCCCTCACCCACACTTTAAATCAACCACACTTCCACCTGCTACGCCATCGTCTTCCTTTGCTCCAGCAACATTCCGGCGAAGCCTCCCTGCCGCTCCACCGCACAAAACGCCATCACTCCACTTCCAAAATCTTTGCCACGCTTCAGAGAGCAAAAGCCCTCTAATTATTGAAGCTATTAGCTTCTCCATAGTCCAACTGAACTCCACCTTCACTAACAACATTCCCCGATTCTGACCCACCGCCTCACGCCTCCATTGAGCATGAAACCACTACCACTACGTTCACCGTGCTCTGGCAGACCTTTTTAGCTACTCTGACGAGGTCGAAAGATCGTATTCTCTATTTCAGGTGCTTCACCAGACCTTCGATGCTGCCTCGATTCCTCCGACTTCGTCAGCAGTCCTCTGACCATGTTCTTCCCGCAAGCATTTCCTGAAGACGCAAATGACTCCCAGGTGTCTTCCCAAGCACCCAATTGCAGCTACAGCATCTCCTTCACCATCAATTAGGAGCCCTTCCAGCCTTATCTCACATGCAACGAAACTCAGTGGGCTTAGTCCCACATCGGATAGTACATAAGCCACAACCGCACATAAGTTGATTTTGTGCCTCTGCCTGGTTGCCTTCGAGAACATTGGGGTGAGGTCTCGCATGCACGCTCCATGCACATGCCCTTGCCCACGCTCACGCCACGCGGGTCTAGGTCCTGATCCAATTGCCCGGTTACCCAGGTCTGGTTTGGTTCACCTAATCCTGAGAGAGAAATAAGAGACAGAAAGAGAGAGAGAGAGAGAGGAGGGGGGGTTTGACCTCTGTTGCTCTCTACACTTAGAGAAATTTGGGAGACATTCGCCTTTGTTGGTGCTATGCTGTGCTTATGCCTCTCCTCTGAGGCTTGAAGGAAAAGAGAGGCCTTTGCCTCTGTTGCTGGTTCTGAGTCACTGTTGCATTATTGAAACACTTAAGTTGACATGGAAATTGTGTGGTTGATACTGTAGCATTATTTGAGTATATTATTAATAGGGTAAATTGGTGATTTAAGTCACCATTTTGCCTTAATCTTTTTGCTACATTGACTCTAACTCTTTCATTATATCATTTATGCTTAAAGTTTCTATTACATTGTTATATTGTGCATAGAATTGCAATCTTGAGTACTAAATTGCCTATTGCTCCCTACGTTCCACCTCAGACTTTTCTGAGTTATAAAATTAAGTGTTTAATGCAATTTTGTCCTATACTATAATGCATTTCTTAAACATTGACGATTTCACATTAACATTTTGGTGCAGTTGCCAGGGAGCAACACTCAATTTGATCTCTTGATTGCAATATCTGATTTGATACTAACTTGCTCTATCTATTTTGTTGTGATCTATGCAAGGGAATCCAATCAAGGAGAGTCAGACACGCACCAAACACTCCAGGGGCAGGTAAGCTCCATCCACTTTCTCCTAAGCCCCTGATTTTGAAAAAGCTAAAAGAAGAAAAAATCAATTAGGGGTAACTTGCACTCTATTATGAGATTAATCATCACAAGTTGCTTGATTTGATACATTCCTTTTAGAAAACATCCCAAACTTGATTCTTGCACCTACTTAGGGATTTAAGACACCTAGGGCTACCACCTTCTTGATTGAGCCTTAGGTGTCAGATTTGGAATTAATTGATTGACCAATTAGAGCCAATTAAGGTTTCCATTCTAGGGTTTTAGAGACTCACTTGCTTAAAACAAGAATCAATCTTCCCAAATTGTGTGTGTCCTAAGCCTTGATTGAACTTACCTAAGAAGCAAACCCTAAGAATCAAGCTCTAAATCTGACTTGAATCCTAAAAGTAGGATCTAATAATCAAGGACAAATCAGGTGAAGTTGACCCACCTTGCGGGGTCAACAAATCCTCAAATTAGGTCACCACTCACAAAAACATCTTAAAGTTCAAGTGAAATCCAAAGCACCCATACTCTAAACTTAAAAATTGGTAGACTTAAGATGTCAAGTTATCCATTCTGGTCTACCTGGACCCTCAGTGACAAGAAAGGTCAGGTGGGGGAAACCCTGTAACCCATGGGGATGCTCTACTATGTAGGGGTCTTTGCGGGACTCTCCCTTCCTGGCTGCCCAGGTAATTCTCAGGTAGATGACTTTTCTGACCTAGGGGTATCATCCACCCCAAACCTCTATAGTCATCCAAAGATATTTAGGTGTCTTGATTAGGTCCATCACACCTTCTATCCCTCGTCTTCTCCATTGGTGCATGTTTGGGAGGAGGTCCCTGGTGGTTTAAAACCTCAACACAGTTAATTAAGTTATTTAGACTTAATTAATAGCATGAGAAAGTAACTTAGGTTAACTTGATTTTATGTCAGTTGTATAGTATAGGGTCAAGTTAACCTAACATTTTATATTTTAATTCTTTTTAACTGGTAGAGGTCGTTCACTGGGAGGCATAACTTAATCTTCATTCACCATTAATTCCTAGGCATAAATTATTAATTACTTAATCAATCAGATTATAATTAAATTCTTTAAGTACATGAATCTTGCATAAGAGATATTCAAATAAAAGAATGCAACATTCCAATGAGAAGGAACATATTTACACAAGTGATTTTTCATTAAGAATCAAGTAAACATGTTTATTATACCTATTACAACTCATTACAAAAGTTTAAGGCAAGAAAAAGTTATGTAACTGAATACAAATGCCTTATTACATCAATTAAACTCAAAATTATTAAAAGGAGACATGTTATTGCAATAAAAGCACAAAAGTAAAATATTAGAAGAAAACAAGTGTCTCCTTTCTTCTTAATCTTCAGCCCTCTCTTCTTCTCTTTACTTCTCTGTCGTTACTCTCTCTCTCTTCCTTAATTCTTCCTTTTCCTTTCTTCTTTTTCTCTTCTAAACCCTTTCTATTCTCTTCTTTAGCTTTTTCCTTAAGTTCTCTCTTCTAAATTTCACTTATTATTGTGCATGCATGTTCACACTTAACCAAGCAAAAATTTGGTTTCTATAGTTGGCGGCTCAAACCGGTTGGGGATACACAGCACCTCCTAGAGGGTGGGACCAGACCCTACTGGGTCTAAGCCTAGTTTTGATTAGGTGTTTTATTTCCAATTCAAGCCCATGCACAGTCTCCGACCTGCCAGGCCCACACACACCCACTCGGGCCCACGCTCACGCCCACAGGCACACGCACACACATGCACAGGCACGTGCAACGCACGCACCCATACCCAAGCTCATTTCATTTCACGCCCTATGCTGATGACTGGTAAGGCTTAAATAGTTTTTCATATTATACCAGTGCGGTGCTTCAATGGTTCCCGAGGTGGGACTATCATTTCCAGGTTCTGGTCGATCTTCGATCAACGATTCTAGCCGATTGGCTAGGCCAAATTGAGCGTTCCAAAGCTTGATTGAAAGCTCTTGATAAGTTCTATTTAATTGTAACACCAATTTGGTGTTCGGATCAAATCTAATATATTGATTAGAATGGTGAACATGGCTACTTTGCCATGTCTGCTACTGCTGCAGAGAAAGATAAAATAGGTCAAATGACCTGTAGAGATAGATTTTACCCTAGACTGAGGACCTGGAATGCTATAGTGAAGCATTTCGCACCATTTGAAGGAGATATGAAGGTGAGGAAGATCTTCAGGAAGGTCAGAAGCTGGAAAGCTTCACACTGAAGCTTCAGAACTCTAATTTGAGTTCAAACTTAACTAATAGAGAGATTAACCAGTTAGAAGGGATCTCATTTGGTTTTAGAGGATTGAAAGCAACATATTTGAGCTAGATTTGGCTTTAAATCTCAACAGAATGGCTCAAGAATAGTTTTGGGTTCAGGTGAACCCAAACTGTGTAGCAGATTAATTCTCAGTAAATCCTCAATAGAACATATTCAAATTACTCTAATTGATTTCTCATAAATCTGAGAAACTCACTTAACCCTTAAAATCAAAGATTCAACTCTTCATTCCCTGAGTTCTCCGTAGGTTTGACTAATAAAGCTTAGAAGTTGACTTTCACAACTTCGCAGACCAAATTAAACACTTAAGTTGACCTAATTTAACCTCAGGAAGTGAATTCATACTTCAAATTGGGGCTTTGATTGCTCCAGAGGGTTCTTAGACTTCGCCGCCTGAGCAAGAAATGAGTTGTGTTTGGTGGAATAGTCTAAAGGATTTCAGAGCCATCAAAGATCAAATATGACCCCTACAGGTTCAACTTGAGCTTACTGTCCTATTTCTAGAGCCTAAACCTAACGGGTCAGCTTCTCCAACTCCACCGAAGTTGGAGAAGACAGAGGTTTTCTACAAGCTCAAGGCATCAAAACACTGATCCAATAACCAATTCGTGATCCTTAAGCCTCAATAATGCAGTCTGGAACTCCTCAAAGCCTATCAAGGGCTGAAGTGCGATTTCGACTCGTCGGAGCTCCAGTGAGTTTAGTTCTGAGATATAGAGTTGAAAACCTCAGTAAATGAAGCCATTACTGACCTGTGGAAATTCCTAGGACCTAAACAGATCCTAAGATCTCCCCAATTGGCTTAAAGAATGATCAGAACTTAGGATTCATTAGGGAATTCGAAATTTGAACATTCTGAGTTTGTCAGAACTCAAAATGATTCCTCTCACTCAATTGAGTAAGGAAAAATATTCTATATGGTGAGGCAATATTAATGGACTAATTAATTAGGTGATTAACTCATCTCTGAGCCACCATTGACAGCGAGCTCAGAGATAAGGTGGAATTTAGGCGTTTCTAATAGGCGGTTCTATAGGAACAATTAAGTAGTTGGTGAGGTTCCTTAGGTGTTAGGGAAGTGATGAAGAACCTCAATTGAAGGTGGAATAGGTTCTGAACACCTCACCATGGACAGTGAGGTGTCTAGGTGAGTGTGACTAGGATTAGGCAAATAGGTGAGTAATTAGGATGGATATGAGGTTAATTAGAGTCCTAAAGCAATGGTTTGATGATGATAGCCCTGATTGAGCGTGAAACAGCCTCAAAGAACTCCACAATGGACAGTGGAGGTCGCCAGTGACGGTGATGTGGTTTAGGCGATTTAGGTGATAATTGAGAGTGGAAGAAGGTGGAAATGGATCGTGGAGAGATAAGGAGAGTGAAACAATTCTGGAAATGCGAACGAAGGCCCAACGAGGTTGGACTTGGCCTCGCCAAAGTTGAGGAAGACAATACTGGAAATCTAACTAAACTAATTTGACTAAGCTAATTACACTAATCTAAGCTACACTAAGTAATCTACAGTTACCTGGACGAAGAGAGAGGGAAGAATCTCCGTCGAAAGGTGCGTAACGGAGGACGAAATCAGAGGGTAGGGGATAGAGCTCCGACGAGAAGTTGAAAGTGGTGATAGAGAGGAAGTGGCGCTCCTTGGCCTTGTCATAATCGTTCGGAGAGGAAGAGGAGGTGAGATAGGCGAGTCCCTCGCTCGGAGGAGCTCTGATAGGGGGATGAGAGGTCGCTGAAGGTAGACGAAAGAATAGCCTATCGTCGGCTGTAGTTGGGGAAGGATAGGGAACCGACCTTTGAGATCGGAGTAGTCGAGGTTTATTTATAGGTTTCAGCGGCTGTGAAGAAGGGTGTATCTGAACACCAATAGGTCTAGGTTCAAGGTAACCATTGGCGTTATCTCCGACGCCAGTGAAGTTAACCTTGAGCCCTAATTAGGATTTCAGGGGCATCCATACCGTAGGATGAAGTGAAGAGTGTGAGTGCAAGCTCTAGGAGCTTCATGAGGAAGGAAGGACGTCGGATGTGAGGTGATCAGGTGGTAAACGCATCGCCGATCATCAACCGTCGAAGCGTGTGAAGAAAGAAAGAAAGAAGAAGAAGAAGATGTACATAGGGACCTAAATGCAAGGAATACTAAGGACCTTGGTGGAAGGAAAGGGCTCAAATGTAACAAAATTATAAAGGCCAAAATGCAAACAGAGGCTATTAGGGTTAATTTAAATTATTTTCTTTTCTAACTTTTTATATATATTTATAATTTAGCTAAATATTATATTAAAGCCTTGTATTCACATTTTTGACCCATTTATTAATATTTATTTACTTATTAACTTACTTAAGTTATTAAAGACTTAGATCTTAAGTTACACTTAAGTTAAATAAGATATTAATTCGTTAGTTAATCAATGGTATTTATAGTCCATTTATTAATTAAATTATTAATAATATTAATTGGATTTATAATTTATCATTTTTAACTTATTTTATGGTCCTTTATTGATTTGTCCCTTATTACATAATTAACCCTTATTTATACATATTCCTAGCTAATTAACTAGGGAAACAAGTTAATTAGGAGTAATTAGAAGCCATGATGAGCCTCTCATCATACCCCTAAGCCAAAGTTTTGCTATTCCCTAGCAAAATTAACTAGAAATATAATGATTTAAACACCAAGGTTTAAATTATTATAAATAAAAGCTAAGTAGAGGAATGCTTAGGTCAGAATTTTGAAAATAATTTTTTTAATTATATATATATATAAATAAGTATCCATAAATATGTAGAGCATTCTACAGAAATCTTTACTTAGACTTAAAAGCTCAAGTACCCTTCTCAAAACACACTATTAAAAACAAAGTTTTTGATGGGAATTTTATCAAAAATCAGAATCCCAAAAACCCAATTATTCTCTGTAATCATTCTAAACCCTAGAAACTCATAATTCAAAGTGTTTTAAGAAAATAAAACTCAAGAGTTGGAAATTAAATTTTAACTCAAAAACTCAATAGACTTAAGTTAATCCTTAAGTTTATGAAATCTGATTTTTATCAATCTGAGTTTTAGCAAATTAGCTAGACACATTATTAACCAAACTTAGAGTAGTAAAACCCTAATCTGCCAGCCCACAGCACCAAGGACAGACTTCTAGACCTAAGGTTTTGTCAATCTTTCTCCTTTAGGCCTCAACTGCAAGTCCTTAAAACCTAATTTCTTAGGCTTCATTGCCCAATACAAAGGTTCAATAGCTATGATTTTAAAGCATCTGTGCTTGTGAAGAGAATTGTCCTAAAGGCATCCAAAGTTGTAAAAATCCAGATCTTAAGACATTAATTTCCAATCCAGGTTATTCCAATTCAAGCCTTTGGCTTGGCCTTACTCAGATTTGGTTGCTTTCTCCTCACCATTTTTCTATCCTGAGGTCAATACTTTTTGTGTATATCTCCCCGGTAGACCACTGGGTCTCTTATTCCTAATTTTTATCTCCATATTTTTTTAACTCTTTTCTATAGGATAGAACACCCATATGTAGAGAGGTGTTCTTTTATTTGATGGAAGGAAGGGTAGCATCCATTTGTACCGAGATGCTTTATTTGGTGGATAAATTGCATAAGCATCCATTTGTAGCAAGGTGCTTAACTGCAGGGTGTTTTATTCTTTTTTTATATTTTTTTCTTTTCTCCTCCTCGTTTTCCTTGCTAACATAATACTCCAATTCCTTTTTCTAAGTGAGTGGCACATCCTTCACCCTTTCAAGAGCCGCACCGCGAAAATCCTTGGACTAAAGAGGATTTAGAATCGATCTCTTAACCTCTATGTTTTCGCGATCTCAGATGCCAATAAGACAACTCTATGTGTGTGAATTTTGGACCCTTAAAGTTACTTAGCTCTCAAACCAGAGCTTGGACAGCAAAGCCATTCACTCTCAGGTCCTTTAAACTCTTAGTTTTCTTCCGCAGGATCTGTCAAGACACAACTCACCAAGTCTAGACGAATGTCCTTAGTTGATTAAGCTAACTATAGCTTGATAGATCTTAAGACTAAGATTCTACCAACTCTTTACTTAATTAACTTTGAATATCTGACCTTTTTACTTAACTTGATGGTAAAAATAGATGTTCAAAAAGCAAAAGGACTTAGTCTAATTGACCAAGAAAGTTACAATTTAATTCCAAAACTCAAGTTAAAAACTTAATACACCTTAGTTACTTTATTTCAGGATAAAGAGCAGAAAAATAGATCCTTAGGGTTTAAATTCTATCTTAAACAAAATCCCATTCAAAATTTTGCAAACAGATGCATGTTTTGAAAAGATTATTTAAGTAAAAATCTAAATAAGGATTCCATGCTCTTATAAATACTATTTACAAAAAATATATATATTTATTTTTGGTTTCTGACCTAAAAGCAAAATTAAGCTCTTAATTACTAATATAACTAAGTTTAAATATATTTTTGGTGTCTTCTTCTTTTTTTCTTCTTTATTATGAATGTAAAAGCCCTTTATTATTTTTATGATTTTGTAATTTTTCAATTTTATATTTATATATTTTTGTTTCTATGTTTTATAAAATTTTCAAATTTTTATGAATTTATAAAAATTTTAGGGTTTTTTTTATTTTTCTAATTTTTTAATTTTTTGGTATTTCTATTCTTTTTAAATTTCGTAGGTATTTCATTTTTTATGTTTTAATATTTTTACTTTTATCTACAAATACACTTGAAGTGAAAATTGTCACTTCACACCCCCTCAAGCCAAAATATTACAATGTCCTCATTGTAAGAAGGTGGAAAAGATATTACACTTCACTTAGTGTAGGGTGTCAGAAGGAGTCAGATAGAGGAGATCAAAGATCTCTGTGCGGATGATTTCTAATCTGACCAAAGGTCAGAGTGGTCAATCGGACTAAGTGAAGGTAATCAGTGTAAAATAAGTGACAATTCAGATACTGATTTGAGTGTACGTGTAGAGAAAACTGTAGAAAATAGGAAACAGCTATATACAAGGTGCTAACTTTTACGCCTTCAGCTAGGCGTAAACCCTAGTAAAGAACTCCTATAAAGAATATGTATGGTAAAAACAAAGGAGTTATGGAAGAATTGGTTCAAGAAAATAGGAAAATAGATAAAACCACCTAGGTAAAACTTGTCCTGAGATTGCCTAAAATAGATCTCGCAGAACCAAAATTAGATTCCTATGTAAATTCTGAGAAAGATCAGAGTGGATCTCGTGAAGAATAGATCTGATTTAGGTTGAGATGTAAAATATTAAAGATTGAGACAATCTGAGAAATGATTCCAACCAAGTTCAGAAGATCAGCAGAGTCAATTTTGATTCTCAATAATAGGTGGGTCATTTTGATACAATAAAGGCTGCTGATGCAGGTTTGGTGGATTATTTTCAGGAAGTACAGAGGATGGGTTTGGATTACAATCAAAGGCCTGATTAATGAAGTGTACTTGGCCCTGATGTTGCTTAGGGTTTTGCAGATTCCTAGGATTCGTAATTGGCTGAGATGAAAGAGTACCTGGCTGACGAGATTCAGCCAAAAGCGTGATCTGATTTCGTAAATCAGTCAATTCTACCTTACATTATCTTTGAATCTCAGCGAGAGCTTCAACATTCTATCTCTGACTCTCTGTAACAACTCGCAAATTCTGATCGAGCTACGTATCTCTATTCGGCCCAGAGTAATTCTGCATACTCGCGGGATTGGGCCTTGCATTCGGTAGATGACAAGGCAACGAAGGAAAATTTGGATGGGTCTGATTTGGATAAGATGGTCTTTGATTTTGATCAGCCCAAGAAAATTTTGGGTGGCTTCTCCATCCAGGATTATAGGTATTAGAATAAGGATTTGATCTTGGAGTGTTTTCCTGGATGGCATGTAAATCAAAAAGATATGACGTGTTTTCTGCAACAAGAAATGGTGGGGAAAAGCGTAGGAAAGATTGTGGGACAAAGGTCCCTCCTTGGATTGGTGCAGGAGTAGATAGAAAACCCAAGGAAGATGGATCTCTCAAATCTAGATTATTCACAAACTCCCTCCCCGCGAGAATTTGCGAAACAGGTAAACGTGTGGGATTCTGCGTAGCAAGAAGAGGCGTAAGAGATTTCATTGTGTTTCGGACCTCATCGAGATGCTTCGCTACGATATCGACTTTGTCCAATTTCTCTGCTATGATCTCTAAATCCTTGGAATGGGACAGATTCCCGATCTCGTGAATGCCCTTCTGCGGGTTTTGATGCACTGTATTGGTGCTCCGCGTGAATTGCAACATGGATATGTTGTTGATCGAGTTTTCCGCCATCCCTTCAAACAATTCTGAGGCAGATTCTACGTCGCAATTTAAGAAATTCCCTCCACAAGCGGCATCGACTAGATTGCGAATGCCCTCTTGCAATCCATAGTAAAAGATGTGCATTAGTTGCTAGAGAGGGATGTCATGATATGGACATTTCCTTTGCAATTCATGGAAGCGTTCCCAAGCTTTATGAATTGGTTCTCCTTGATTCTGAGTAATTGTGGTGATGGCTCACCTTAATGCATTAGTACGACCGATAGGGAAGAATTTCTTCAAAAATGCAGATTTGAGTTCAGCCCAAGTCGAGATTGGTCGTGCTATAGTTCTATACTAGTAGGCAGCCTTGTCATTAAGGCTGAAGGAGAACATCTTCATTAGTAGGATTTCCCGATTTTGATTTCTAGGACCAAGAGTTTGAGATAGATTTTTTAGATCTTTAATATGTTGGAATGGATCTTCAGATGCAAATCCATGAAAGTGTGAGATTAGACCTATAATATTTGGCTTTAATTCTGGGTTGTTTTCAACAATGGGAATTCTAACATTAGGCTCTACTTGTGCATTAGATGGATTATAAAAATCGTGGAGTAGAGGCCTAGGATGAGGGATCGGTGTTTGAGTCACTAAATCGGTGTTTAAAAAGTATTGCGTTGTAGTACAGCTGGAATAGCGTTAAAAAAAAATACAATTTTATTACTCGAAAAGATTTCCGAGGTCGAACATAGGGAGCAAATTGGTATTTAGAAATCAAGATCACAATTCAGAATTAAAAGAGTATGCAATAATATCAGTATCAGAGTGAAAAAATATGGGAGAAAATGGTGATGTAGATCACCAAATACTCCTACAATATCACCAATAAATGTATGAGTATGCAATGTAAGCTATGGTCTATCGTCTGATGAAGAAATCAGACGACTTAAATGTCTGATCCTTCTTCTTTAGATTCTGCCTTGCTCTCCTGCTTTGGCTTCTGCTCTTCTTCTTTCTCTGAAGTCCTCTTCCTCTTTAGCTTTCTCTGTCTTTTGCCTTTGCTTATTCTCTTTCTTCCTTCTTTTCATTTTCTTTTGCCTTGGCTTTCTTCTCCTCTAACTTAAGCCTTTCATCCTCTTCCTTTCTTCTTCTGTTGGCCTCCTCTTCTTCAGCTTCTTCCTCTAGCCTCCTCTTCTTCTTCAGACTGCGACTAAGTGTCGGCCGAAGAACCCTGTAGCAAAACCCTACCCCTACCCGCGCGACTCTCCTCACTTTCTCTCTTAGGATTCTCTCTCCCAGAGCCACACAGGAATTCGGGTAGTCGGGCTGGGTGTGTACCCGGGACCAGGCCCACCGATGTGCAGTAGTGGGCGAGGAGTGTAGGTCGGGTCGGGTCAGGCCAGGTCCGCGGGGGCGTGTTGCGGATGAGATCGGGTCGGGTGAGTGGGACCTCACCCCGTGGATGTGAGGCGAACAACTTACAACACTTTTTTACTTTATTCAGGTGCGGGCTCTCTTTCACTTCCGAGGTGGGACTAAATGTCCTACCTTCCTTTCGTGCACTGCAGCAGTAGGTTGTTGTTGCAATTGCAACAGCCTCATAGTCTCTCGACTCCAAGTGAAGGCCTGGAGCCGTGCGTGAGGAGATTCCACACATCCTGGGAGTGTAAGCCTGGAGCAGCAAGGCCTAGAGCGACCTCGAGCTTGCTTCTAGCTCGGCAGCAATGGCAGAGGGAGCCTGCTACCTGAGAACACGAACGGCCTCGTGGCCATGTCAAATTATTCAGGAAGGTTCGCTGGAGCATGACGGATGTGCTGGAGGTGTTGGCATGGCGTGGCAGTGCCTGTGCGTTTGTGCCTAGGGCACACTGTGTGCGAGTGAGTGGGTGTGTTCGGGGAGAGATTTGGGTGAGTGGCGCGGTGAGTGGAGTGAGGAGAAGTGATCAGTGAAGTGAGGCAGAGGTTGTGGGCTTGTCGGCGAGGGTTGGGGTGGCCTGTGGAGGTGGGATGGCCTCGTCGGAGTTGATGGTCGGAGGTGGAAGGGATGGAGGTGTGACGGGTGTCAGTGGTCTATTTGAAGTGAAATAAATGTGGAAATAAAGTAGAGGTGAGAGGGAGTTTATCTAGGAGGTTAAGGGAAGAAGGGGGCAGGAGAAGGGGTCGAGTTTGGTGTGGCCGACGCCGAAGATGAAGGCGGCTCTGGTGAGGTGGGATCGGCAAGGACGAAGAGAGAGAAGCACCTGCTGCTACGGCGAGACGCGGATGAAGTCAGGGAAGATGGATCCACCGCAGGTATGCAGATGGACGATGAGGAGGAGCAGGGAAGGTTGCCGAATGTCGAGGAGCCTATTGTTTTTAAAATTTGACGATCGATTTAGGATTTTCAAAACCTAAAAACATGCATTTTTCTTTAGTTATTTTATTTTCCTGCTTGCATACCCAAAAAAATAAAAATGTTGAAAACTTTTTGAGGAAAAATTTTGAAATCGTGACTAAGGTCAAAAAACTCACTTTTGGTACAGTGGGATTTAATCTTTGACAAACTAGGGATGAGGATGTGGATCTGATCATTATAATTTTAGGGTCTATTTTAGACTAGATCAGATATCCTTCTCTAAAAATTTCACTTGAACTCATGATAGTTCAAGTGACTTGATCCTATTTTATAATGTGGAAAGTATTTGGCTTAGTTTCTGATTCAAAAACTTGCATGTCTTGAGAAACTTCTTATGTCAATTTTCACACAAAAGCCAACACTTAAAAACAACGAAAAATTAGAAAAACTCCCTTGTTTGGACTTAGTAAAAGTCTGAAGTAGATCATTGGTTTGAGTTCCCATCACTGAGAAGGAGGAAAATGCCTCCTTTGAGGATGCGATGTCAACATGTTACCACCTCGGTGCTACTCCATATCTATATTTCATATCTTTAAACGGAGCATTAAAGCGCATTTTAGCAGCTCAAGTGACTTGGACGATGCTCTACCTATAGTGTTGGAGCAAGAACTTGAGTTTGCTTGGAGCGTCTCTTTACACTACATTGTGTTTTGGGGTTGTGAGCTCTTGGGTGGTGTCATGGACAGTGCTATCCTGAAGTACCGACGCCAGAGCCCCCTCGAGGATTGGTAATGGGAATGATGATCCTGACACATTTGTTGTAAGACTAAGCTAAAAATAAGCATAGGGGAGAAAATAATAATAATGATAAATAAATAAATAAACATGCCCCTATAAATGTTGGCTTTTCACAAGCACGGACACAAGGTTTTAAAGGATTTTGCAAGTTGCGAATCAGATTCATGAGCCAGAAAAATCCCAAAAATAAAAATTTCAAGTCATCTAAATTAACAAAGGGTTAACTTGTGAATTTTTTGAAGGATATATTGATCCCGTTTTGTCTAATGGCTAGATCCAAAAACAAATCCCGATTTTATCCTTAACAAATCCCGTGCCTCCTGTGTTTAGATCAACCAAGGTCCCTTAATCTTTTTCTCCTTAAAATTAAAAAAAAATACATTTCCCAAAAATTTCATTTTGTAAAAATTTAAGTTTTGCTAAGAGACTAGCAAAAGATAAGCATGGGGGTGTGATAAACGGCAGTTTATCATCATTTTTATGCATTAAAACAAACCTAGCTCTTAGGATTTTGCTCTGCAAATGGGTTTTTGGGCTACATTTAGGCATCCATTAGGATAAGCATGCATTGCACTTTTTATTGTCTTTTTAATGTGTTTTTGTGAGTGTTAGGGATATACAGATTGTCAGAACTCCAAAACCCTAGCACTCAGGAAGGCAACTGGTGAAGAAGAAGCTCAGACTAACTGGAACTCAGCTTGATCCAGCTCACCATAGCTGGATTCCAACTCATTTGAACTAGGGTTAGCTCATCTTAGCTCCATTCAGCTCCCCGGCAACGACGCCAAAAAGTGATCACATTTTTGCGTGATTTTTAAATTTAGGGTTTTAAGTCGTTGCAACGCACAAAAATGGATTCACTTTTAAATTTATATTCCTAGATAGGGGAGTATCTATGGTCGTCCAAGGAGGCCAAATGTTTGCAAAATTAAAATCCCTTGCTTTAAAGATGGAGCTCAACTTTCTTTTTGGTGTTTTATATATATGATTTTTTTTTTTTGGTTTTGAAATAATGAGAACAAGGCAGGTTTGTTGGTAGCAAGAAAATTCTCTATGCTAATCGACTACACTACTATTATAGTGACAAGTAGAACCTCTCCCTAAGCTCACTCTAGGCACGTGGAGGCCTAGAGTAATTAGGGAGAGGGAGTGAAAAAGGTTAAACAAGAATTCTACAAGACTATGTAACAAAAAAGATTAAAGAAGGCAACTTTGATTGAAAGAGAATGTTTTACAAAAAACTCTAGTAGATGAATGCTTCTACTACTTGATAATTGCAACAAAGAAAATAAGACACAAATCTTCCTGAATTGTTGGTGAAGAGGGGAAGCTCCTTGCTCCAAGCTTAGTGGCTTCTAGGCTTGAAAAGGGCTCCTCCTTCTCCTTCCTTGAAAATGGTGTCCTCCAAGGTGGTAGCTAACACCTTTAATTCTCCTCCTCCAAGGGTGGACATCCACCCTTGGTTCTTCTCCTTTGCCTGGCTGTCCTCCTTGAAGTGGAAAGCTCCTCCTCCTTGGAGTGGCCCAAGTTGAAGAGAGTGGGGGGAAGAAGGCACCAAAGGGGCTAGTGATGTGCCCCTTTAATCTTCTTCTCTACTCCTTCTTCTTGGCCGTAGGTATAAGTGGATGTAGGTGGAAGTAAACACTAATGGAGGATGGGAATTATGTGGTGGTAGGGTAGGGTATTTATAGGATGGGAAGGGAAGTGGTTATGGTGTTTTTTTGGAGGGAAATGAAGGGGTGCTTGGATATTTTTGGAGGGAAAAATGGGAGGGAAATGAAGAGGTGCCTTGGTTTTCCCTCCAAAAATACCTTCTAGAAGGCAATTTTGGAGGGAAAAAATGGAGGGTGGAGATGGGTTTTGATGGTGGATGTAAGGTGGTGATGGAAGGGATAGTTGGCACCAAAATAAAGTAGGAGTAGGTGGTCTTTTTGCCAGAGCTTAGGTAGTAGGGTAGTAGGTTTTGGTGCCATGGAGGTGGACTAGCTAAGTTAAGCAGCTTAGCTAGTTTAGCTAGTAGGGAGTAGAGTTGGAGGCATTTGGAGCTAGGGTTTTCAGGGAGAAGTGCTGGAGGTAGTCATCTTGAGCTGCATTAGAGCTACTGGCTACTGAAGAGAGCTGCAAGGAGCTACCTTAGCTGGCTTGGCTTGCTAGTTCTTTGCTAGCTACTAAGCCAAGCTAAAGCAAGTTGGCTTCTGCTGAAAGGAGCTGAGGTGAGCTGGGTCTAATGCTCCCGGGGAGGATCAAGCTGGGTGAGGCAGCTAAGGTAGCTTAGCTCAACTGAAGTTGAGCTAAGCTGAGTCCCCGGGAGCTAGACTTGAGCTTCCTAAGCTGGAATGAAGTCATCTTCAGCTGGCTGGAGTTGAGTGGAGCTGGATATAGCTGGACCTGAGCTGGGGTGAACTCCAGTCAACTCAGCTAAGCTAGCTAGAGCTCCTTGTGGACTAATGGGAGCTGAGATGAGCTAGACTTAGCTAAATTAAGCTGGATCTGAGCTGGCCTGAGCTAGGGTAAGCTAAGTTGAGCTCTCTTGAGCTGTTATTCAGCTGAGGTGAGTTGAATGGAGCTAAGATGAGCTAATCCTAGTTCAACTGAGTTGGAATCCAGTTATGGTGAGTTGGATCAAGCTTAGTTCTAGTTAGTCTGAGCTTCTTCTTTACTAGTTGCCTTCCTGAGTGCTATGGTTTTGGAGTTCTGATAATCTGTATATCCCTAACAATCACAAAAACACATTAAAAAGATAATAAAAAGTGCAATGCATGCTTAACCTAATTGATGCCTAAATGCAGCCAAAAAACCCATTTGCGGAGCAAAATCCTAAGAGCTAGGTTTGTTTTAATGCATAAAAATGATGATAAACTGGAGTTGATCACCTATGGCCGTGAGGGGAAGAGAGGAATTTGAGGTATTTGCGGCCGAAATCAACCGTGAAGGAGTCGGAGAGGTTTGGGCTCCTTTAAATAGAGCTCTGAAGGTTGATTAGGGCTTGGGAAGCAAGCTTCCCAAGCTTAGAAAGTCGTCAGCAACGAAAGCTATTGAGATACCCATATCTCTCATGCATTCGCATGAGAGATTGGGAGGGAATCCAATCTCAAATAAGGGTTCATATTGATGGGAATTTCTCAGAGGATCTTCCTTCCAATTTTGGAAGAGATCCTCCACGCAATCAAGGAGAACTTCCAAGTTGAAGGTCGCCGGAGTAGTTTTCCTCTGCGATAATGGTGGAGGGACCTATTTGTGAAGATGACGAAGAAGTTAGGGGCCAATTGCAAGGGTTTTTGAAAGTTAAAGGTAAAAATGTAATCAGGCTGAACATTTTTGCAAACTAGATCAAGGCAAACTTATCTTGGGTCCAAATTTTGGTACAAACTAATTTGGATCTAAAGAATCCAATGAAGTTGGATTTTGGGTTTGACCATGTTTGATTGGAAAATTTATGTAAAAACCTAATTTATGACAAATATCTGTCTGAGACCCCATTCTAGGTCAAAATGGGTTCTAATGGCCAAATTCGAGGTACTAAACCCTAGAGAATATTTTTCTATGATTTTTAGAGGGTTAAGTGAATTTTATCCTGACCAGAACCTTGGTTAATCAAGTGAGTCTGTTTTTAGGGTTTCAAGAAGTCATTTAATTCACAGAACACACACAAACCCTTTTCTATCAAATCCAACCCACATGTTATCTTATTAAGATCATTTGACCTTTGTTTAGCCCTTGAGAAAACCCATGGTTGTACTGCATTGGTAAAATTACAGTTTACCCCTTGTTTCTTGTGTTTCTCTCAGAAAGGTTATGCAGTGAATTATGACCTTCAGTTGGTTATGTAGGAGCATTTATTCTCTTCATTGGGTCAAAATGAGCTAGTTAGGGCTCATGATGGTGTTCCCATCATAGCCCCATGCCTAGCTTTCGCTAGTCCCTTAGCAAAATTTTAAGGTTTTAACTTTGATTCTAGACCATGAGATCCTTTGATGCTCAAAGATTGTGATGTATGCTTTCTTCTATAGATTATGTTAGAATGTCGATAGTAGGCTTAGAGGTACTCAAGTACCAACCAAGATCCGGACCTGACCAGCTCTAGCCTCAATCTGCCGCGAAGGTTTCTAAGGCCCACAGAAACTATCCTATGGTTCGTTGAACTCCGCGGTTAAAGCACCTGTGCTTGTAACATATTTTAGCCTCGGTTCAATTTGCAGTGCATTTTTGTAAGAGAGAGACAGAGGAATTTTCTTTATTTTTGGAGAGTCTTCTCTCTCTTTTCTTTTTATTTCTAGCTTCGAATTGGCTTCACAACACGATCTGTATCGGATTCCTAGTCCGCATCATAAATCCTCAAAGGGTCCCTGGTAATCGATGCTTCGAGATAGCATCGCCCATGGCAACCCCCAGAACCCTGACTTTCGAGATTTTGAGATAATCCCACCCATGGCATTCTGCAGCTAAATGCATACCCTGGAAATTGACATTTCGGGATAATGCCGCCCATGGCATCTGAACCAGCATAGGGTGCTTACATGCCCCTGGTAGGATATGTAGATATCCTAGGAGACAAGCACCGAGGAGACGATATGTTATTGCGCATCTTCGAGGGAAATTTCCCGCCTCTCCGTGCCGGGAACTCATCCAAATCAACTTGTGTTGATCAACCGCTCCTAATCTAGGTGACTTTTTCAGAACGATTTAAATGCATTTGCGTGATTTTGATACTTAAGCGCACTGAACCAGACTGTGTGTGGATTGGGGTGCTTAGGTTACCGAGTCCTGCAAACCAGAGGTCAGTTAACGATACCGAATACTCTTTAAGCCTTAGACCTAATACTTAAGCTTCGCATTTTCCTCTACCTCTTGAGGACTATCTAGATGTTAGCGGGTACTTGAATTTTTAAGCCTAAGATTATAGCCCAAGAGGCCTAAAATTAGCATTCCTACTAATCTCTTCTGTGTTTCATTAGCATTTTTTGCCTTTCATTTTTTTTTCTCTTGATATGGTCTAGAACTATGTTAATTCTTTAATTTCTTACTAATGACTATCTCTTTTCTTTTCTTTTCAGCTTATGCTCCTTTTTGGCATTTTTAATTTCTTACCTTTTTTCTCAAAATTGATATGCCCTCAAAATTTTCTCTCCTCTCATTTTTTTTTGTTCTTTTTCAATAATTTTTTCATTTTTTTGATATTTTTGTGATATGTGATTTTTTTGATGAAACCTTTTCTTGTGAGATGATTTTCACGGCATTTTGCACTTTCATACACCCCCATGCCTATGATTTGCAATGTCCCCATTGTAAATTAGGTGGGTTCGAGTTCAGCTTAGATCATTCATTAGAACAGGTTTTGGGTGGGTGACTGGGTCGAGATGACTGTTACGAACGATTTCAAGCTCGGGTACAAGTATTTGAGGTGGGGTCAACTGTTCTAATGGATGAACCCTAAAGTGCAATATGAGTTCAGCATAGGATGTGTCAAGAAAGGTTTCAGGTTTTTCAAAATGATGGGTTTCCTCCCATTAAGCGTTGAGTTTTACGCCATTGACTAGGCGCAATGAGCTCAAGGAGAATGGAGGGTAAAGGATGTCTTAGCCAAATTTGTATTGGTAAGTTTAATGAACAGTTTGAGTCTCTGACCATTCACGATGAAAGGTTCTGAATCGTGGCTGAGTTGATTGATTTCGATGGCTCCATTTCCAAAGATTCGTCGAATGAGGTAAGGTTTGATCCATTTTGATCTTAGTTTTCCTAGGAATAGTTTGAGTTTGGCATCAAAGAGTAGGACTATTTGACCAGCGAAAAGAATCCTTCTGGATATGTGCTTGTCGTGAAAGGCCTTAACCTGCTCTTTGTAAATTCACGAGTTCTCATACGTGTCATGGCATAATTCATCGATCTTGCTCATTTGAAGCTTTCTGTGGGTTCCTGCCTTAGAAAGATCTAGATTGCAGTTCCATACTGCCCAATAGACTTTGTGCTCCAATTTGATGGGGAGGTGACATGCCTTCCCGTACACTAATATGAAGGGAGACATACCTAATTGGATTTTGTGGGCGGTCCTATAAGCCCACAAAGCTTCCAAAATTCGGGATGACCAATCTTTCCTGTCAGGTCGAACAGTGACCTGGAGGATTTTCTTGATCTCCCGATTTCATAGCTCAACTAGACCATTAGTTTGCAGGTAATAAGGAGTAGAGATTCGGTGTGACACCCCGTATTTGGTCATCAGTGACCTGAACTGAGCATTAGTGAAATGGGTCCCTCCATCAGAGATTATAGCACGTGGAATCTCAAACCGAGAAAAGATGTTATGATGAATCAATTTGATAACCACGTTATGATCATTGGTTTGGGTTGGAATGGCTTCGATCCATTTGGACACATAGTCAACAGCGAGTAGAATGTACTCGAAACCATCCAAAACAGGAAAGGGTCCCATAAAATCAATCCCCTGACGAAAGGCGTAAATCATGTACTTAATTGGAAAACATCGTAGTATAGTTGTGAAATATGATCCAACAAAAATATTTATAGAAAAAGATAACGAGACTTGAGTTTCGGTCATTCATCTCTGGGAGGCATTTGTTTTACTTTAGAGTTCGATCTTTTGCCACTCTGTTTAAAATTGCACGCTGGTTTCCAATCTCCTGATTAAGATTTCACCACTTCTGTTATGAACACAGATTACATGCGCGTGCGTTAAATAAATCACAAAGGTGAACGTGTGATTTTCTGTGCGCACGATTCTAGTGAGGTGGTGACTATTTATGGAGAATGCATCTATCATTAGATTCTCTATATTCTCGGGAAACGACATGCTTGTTGCGGAATAGATAAACAATTGAAAAATAGGCAACTTGAATCACGCAAAAAGAATGGCAATTATTAAGCTCATGGTGATTTCAAACATATATATATGTATAATGCATTTTCATTCATTCCATTGGAGAGTTGTCTGCAACAAGAACTGTAGAGGAAAGCTTGTACATAAATGCTTAAAAGGTAAATCTAGCTACCAGAAAACGATTGCATACAAGAATCTATGGGGGCATTTTGCATGCATCATTGGGGGAGAATCAGAACTACGCTACTAAGTAGTAATAAAATGTAGTAAAACTATGAAGAGCATAAACTACTTATCTAAATCTAGCAGAACAAAAGGGCATTCAGGGGTGGTCCCCGATGGCCTTGGAGTGGTGGGGAGGAGAATAAGGGGCGGCCAATGGAGCTTAGGCCGACCCTTGGAGAGAGAGAGGAGTGATCCAGCATCCCGGCATGGTGTCCTTCATGGTGGTGATGAGCTCATGGAGGTGGAGTGGCTAACCTAAGTGGAGGTGGGCATGCATGGAGTCAATGAAGTGAGTGGTGCCAAGAATGTGAATGCGTGCACTTGGCCACCCATTGGGTCTTTTTATAGACCCAAGGGCTTCTCTCTAGAGAGGTGTGGAACTCTCTAGAGAGAGTCCAAGAGTGGCCAGCCATGAGAGGATAAAGGTGGTTTTTGAGATCCAAAAAATGTGGATCTCAATTTGAATGCCTCTTGGTTGCTAAATTTGGCAACCAAGAGGTGGCGCCACTTCAAGAGGGTTCTAGAGAACTCTAGAGAAGTGTGTGTGCGTGAATGGGTGTGTGTGTGTGTGTGTGTGCGGTCGTGCTCTATGTGGCTAGGTGGTTTAGGTTAGGTCCTAAGGGGTTTCAGTAGGTGTATGTCTTGAATTAGGGTTACAAACCCTAATTGCTAAGGGGAAAATGCAATTAAACTTAACCTAAGTTTAATTGGATGAGTGTGAACCTAATTGAGAGTGAAATAACTCAATTAGGTTTGGTTTAGGTCAATTGGACTCTCACTAAGTCCAATTGAACTTATGTGGGTTGAGATCTAAGCTCAATTGGACTTAATGAGTCCAATTGACTTAGGTGAAGGTAATTGACTTTGATCTAAGTCAATTGGGTTTGGTGAGGACCTAATTAGGTCCTTAGGTAGGTCTAGAGGTGATGTATTAGGGTTAGGACACCTTAATTTAGGTTCCTATGGGGTTGGGATTAGGTCTAGGGAGCTAGAGATCCAAGATCAAGGCTTGAATCTCAAAACAGGGGTTGGAGACCAGTACCATACGTCCAAAAATGTGATCAGATGACTTATACTCAAAAATCAGAAGTCCAGACTTCAGTTCTGGACGTCCAATCTGAGTCAAGGGGAAATCAAGGTTCTGTTTTGGGTATTCTGCAGAAATTGGACGTCTGTGAAAGTGTCTGGACGTTCAATAACACTACAAAAGTGGGTTTGAGGTGTGCGGGAGTTGGCTAAGGGTCCTGGACATCCTATAACTTATCTGGACGTCTAGATAAGGGTTGGAACTAGGGTTTTAGGGCTTCTTCGGTTGGTGTGACCTAATCTAAGGGTGGTTAAGGCTTGGGGAAGTCTCTAGGCTATCCTAAGGCTAGGATGGACCTAAGCTCTTCACATTTTACTACTTTATTCCTACTTAATAGAATAGAAAACCTTTAACTCCCTTACGTTATTATTCCTACATCTAATCTAAGCTTTTTACTCCAGTTCTGCTACAACTCCCGTTATTCCTGATCCAGCTTCAGATCCTGCTCCAGATCCAGCTCCTGATCAGCTTATTGCCTGCAATTGACATAATGCACTTAATCAACACATTATAACATTATTTCATGCATAGCTAAAGGAAAGTAGTAAAGATGCAGATAATGCTTATGCATGCATGAATAATCCTAACTTATGCTAAGTTCTAGCTTAATCTAGGTCAATTATGACCTATGATTGCTGCATAATCATCCCCCAGATGTTGAAGATTTCCCATACGAGAATCGGCTGTAAGGGCATCATATCACGGTGGCTCATGTTGCCTAAGGTCTGACAACGAGTGCATGCCTTACAGTGATTGTATGCGTCTTTGAAAATCGTGGGCCAATAGAAGCTGCACTGGAGGACTTTCGCTACGGTTTTATGACCTGAGAAGTGTCCATCGCATGCCTGGTCATGGTAGGACAAGATGCCCTGAATTTCCGCTTCCGGGACACATCGTCGTATGATTTGATCAGCATCAATGTGGAAAAGATACGGGTCTTCCTAGAAGTAGAACTTGGCATCAGAAAGTAATTTGTCCTTCTTGGCCTTCGACCTATCGGACGGGATCTGATGTGATGCCAGGTAGTTTACTAGATCAGCAAACCATGGAAGCCCTATACTAATAATCAAGAGGTGCTCATCAGGAAAATGTTCTGTAATAGGTCTGGAGGGGTTGATAATGTCAGAAGGAAGGTGGGACAAGTGATCAGCTACCATGTTCTGTTTTCCCGTCTTGTCACAAATCTCGAGGTTAAATTCTTGCAACAGCAAGATCCAGCAGATTAGTCGAGGTTTTGCATCCTTCGTAAGGAGATGCCTCACAGCTGTGTGATCAGAGTAAATGATAACATGGGAACCCAGAAGATACGATCTAAACTTTTCTAGGGAAAATACTATGGCTAGCAACTCTTTCTCAGTAACTGTGTAGTTACGCTAAGCCTCGTCAAGTGTCTTGCTAGCGTAGTAGATGACCACGGGTTTCCTGTCAATTTTTTGCCCAAGTACCGCTCCTACAGCGAAATTAGATGCATCGCACATGATCTTAGAGGATTGAGACCAATCAGGGGACTGTAGGATCGGAGCTTGGGTAACTCGATCACATAGGGTTTCAAATGCTTGAGTGCATTCCTTGGAAATTTCAAAAGGAACATCCTTAGATAGTAGAGTAGTCAGGGGGTGTGCAATCTTTGAGAAATTAGGAATGAATCGACGATAAAAATTGACGTGCCCCAGAAAAGATCGGATGTCCTTGATTGAGCTAGGCATAGGGAGTTTAGAAATCAGATTCATCTTGGCTCAATCAACCTGGATGCCTTTTTCTAAGATGAGATGTCCTAGGACAATTCCTTCAGGCACCATGAAATGGCTCTTTTCCCAGGAAAGAACCAGATTCACGTCAATGCACTGCCTGAGGATCTGGACCAAGTGTAGGAGGCAATCATCAAATGATTCGCCAAACATTGAGAAGTCATCCATGAAGACTTCCAGATAATCACCTACTGTTTACACCTCAAAACACGCCTATAAGAACGCCTTCTTATGCTATTTTCTAGCATTAACTATGTATATTATAATCCTATAGTCGCATTTGTAAAAACGCTTTCATGCATGCATTTAATTGAGAGGAGAAGAGAATGGAATAAATGGCTTGCATAATTATTTTTTTTATCAAGTGTTTCTTTGCAAAAGTCCCTTCTCTATTTTTATTTTCATCTTTTCTTCTTCTTCCCGCGGCTGAATTTCCTCCCGCAGCTGCATGCAACGCCATGCGGCTTGTCCTTCCCGCGCCTCTCCCTGCTGTCCTTCCCGCACCTCTCCCTGCAGCTGCCATTCTCCCCCATTCCCCGCATGCCCCGCCATGCTCTCCTCCTCTATAAAGCCGCAGCTCTTCCTCGCGACAAAAAAGGAGGAACATTGCTGCAATACGCAGCTGCGGCAGCTGCTGAAAAATCGCCACGCTGCAGTCCACCACCTTCCTCGCCCGTTCTCCCCTCCCATACGCCGGTCCTCCGTCGAGGAGGCACCCGACGAGCAGGAGAACCCACTGTGGTGCACACCACCACAGTGGGAGCACCACCGCCCAGCTCTTCAACGAGCCGGTGGGCGTGGTGTGTTCTTTTCTCTTCGTTTGCATCTCCACACCATTGCTGCCGCTTCAAGGTCCGAAGCTTGAAGCAGCAGCAGCAGCAGCAGCCCAGCGGCGACAGCAGCAGCAGCAGCACCCCCGCCTCCTCCGCGACCTTCCCCGCAGGCGCGCAACCCTCCGCGCGCGCCTGCAGGCCCGTTCCCCGCCTCCGTCTCCGTTCTGTCCACGCCGCAGTTGCAGCCGCAGCAGGCCGCTGCGCGCACTGCAGCGGCCGGCTACGGCCTCGCGCCGACCCCCGCGACCCTCCGCGACCACTGCAGAACCTCCCCTCGCACCTCCGCGACCTTCCCCGCAGGCGCGCAACCCTCCGCGCGCGCCTGCAGGCCCGTTCCCCGTCTCCGCCTCTGCTCTGTCGCCTCTGCAATTCCACCCACGACAGGCCGCTGCGCGCACTGCAGCGGCCGGCTACGGCCTCGCGCCGACCCCCGCGAACCGCTGTAACCCTCCGCGACCGACTGCAGACTCCCCGCCGCGCTCGCGATCTCTCCCGCCCGCTCTTTCTCTCTCTGGCGCTCTCTCTCTCTCTCCGCGATCTCTCCCTTTTTTTTTCACTTACAGCAACACACACACACCCATTCACCGACACACACATTCACACACTAATAGTAACTTATATACATACATACATATATATATATATATATACATATACATATATCTATATATATATACTTATATATACATAGTATATCTATATAGTTATGTATACATACATATAATATAATATATATATACATATACATATATAATATATATATATATATATATATATATATATATACACATACTCATATACATATATATATATATACATATCTATATACTTATACATATACACATATATATATACATATATATCTAGATACATATATACTTATATACATATATATATATATCTATATAGTATTATATATATATACTTATATACATATATACATAGCTATATACATATATACATACATATATATATATATATATATATATATATACACCTATATATATATATATATATCTATATATATCTATACATATATACTTATACATTTATATACATACATATGTACAGATACTTTCATGTTATTTATTATACGCTGTATCGCGGGGATATCTGCACCAGTTGCTGATATTCCCTGATACACGCGTACAAAAAAAGCGTGGTCCCATACATCATCCATCCTCCATCCACACTCCACGCGGCACCTAGTCGTGTTGGTTGCGTCTCTCTAGACGTCGGCTGACTCGACATAGTGCTACACTCCATCGTCACCTCCACCCCCACCCCTTTATATATATACTACATATAAATATATATCTATAGCTACTATATTTACTTTCTATCTGATAGCTTCCTTCTTAGTAAAAAGATAAAAAAAGGTATAAAAATGAAAAGATAATCTTTGATTTGCAGGTACCCCCGTCTTGCAAGTAGCAAGACGTGTTTTGAAACTCTGTTTTGGCTAAAAGCCAAGGACACAATTTTGAGGGTGTGCCTCAAGAACAAGGATTACCAGAAAAAAAACCTAAATAAGAAAAATACCAAAAACAGAATAAACGAACGGAAGAGACGCGTTTTAAGGAAAACGTAGAAACTCGACTTAAACCCCACTTCCCTGAGTTCGACCCTGGGCTTAAAAGTGACAAGATAAAATCAATTAGGCCATGTTAAAAATTTTGTAAAGAGATGGTTAGGTCTGAATTAGGTTAACCACTATACACATTTCAACGATAAAAATATCATATTAACAACCTATCCGGGCCGACCATCATAGCTTTTCTGGCGCCGCTGCCGGGGAGGTGCACTTTCGAGTAAGTTTCTATCCAATTCCTTTAAATTTGTCTCTTCTCTCTTCACGGGTATTGTTGTTTTTGGTGTGCAGGTGAACCTGGTGGAAGGAGAAGAAGGCTGACGAAGTCGAGGACGTGAGCAGATCCAAGGCGGGAACGAGAGCGTGAAGACGCCGACATCGCATTGGAACTTCGCACACGTTGTCGAACAAGTAGGTTTTCTTTTCTCATCAAATTAGGGTTAACTTGCCACCACACAAAAAAAAAAAAAAATTTTTAAACTAAAAATTAGAAAAACTTCTTGGGATTTCTTGAGGGCAAGTGGATTAAAATTCACTTGATTGATTGGTTATCTTCACTCCCACTGCCCCGCGATTTCCCGCCTTACTTCGCATAGCGAAAATTCTAGAATCTTGATTCTTAGATTTTTTGCCATGGGAAGTATTCTTTGAGGCAAAGAAAAAGATTGCTTGTATCCCTCTTTTGCCTCAATTATCTTTAATTCAGGATCACATTTTTGGTGGGGAGATTTGGAATTGAGTTGATTCCAACCCCACCACGACTTTTCAAACTTGCCTGTGATTCGATCCTGAATACTTCAACCCCAACAGTTTTAGTTTCTTTATCTGTTGGTTGAAGCCTTGTGTGTGGATATCTTTCTGGTGATTGGGAGCACTTGAATTGAAGTGCTTTGGCTCCGTTTCACATTGGTATAAAATTGATTCGCGCATCCACACATAGAAATCTCCATTTAGGGTAGCCCATTGCATTTTAGCATGCATTAACTAACTGATAATTGAAGAAGGGTTTCTTGGGTTTTAGAAGGAAAACCTGTATTTTTGCAAAAACCCGGAGATTGGTTGAATTGGTAATTCAGCAAAACCCTAAAATTCATACTACTTAAGGCTGAACTCTAAAAATCATTCGCCAATAAAAACTTCAATTCGGGGAGATTTCCCCGTTGCATGCTTGTTCTTACACACTCTTAAAATCAATCACTTGGGCATTACCCGTAAACAACGCCCTTCACATTCCAAAAGCACTTGACCCTAAGCCTCTAATTAAAATTGTTAGTAACTTGACCCTTTTTAAGGATTGGAGGTCTAACTACCTACGTGTAGCGGCTACGTGCTGGTGAGAGTTCCCGCGTGCTATCGGGTGTCTAAGACTGGGGCAAACGGCCTTTCAATCTGGCCCGGTGGTTCCGTGGTGCTCGCATTCGGTTCCGTAGTTCGTGATAGTAGGTAACTTAGATCTTTAGGTCTAAGGGCACACTGTAGAGGTTAGGAACTTGACTGTATTGATTTGTAATCAAGTGTACCTTTGCGGCGTCATTTCTCTCATCCCTTTTCCCTTCTCATCTCCCCAATTCTTCCTGCGGTAGTGCATGTTTGGGAGGAGGTCACAAAACCCTGAACTATTTGAATTGACTGATAAATCTAGAAAACAAGTCGAATCGTCCTCCTCCTCCACAAACATGGCTGCACGCCCACCCCCAAATCCCGAGGGAGGAAACCGCCCTCAGAACCCACCAGGTGGTGGAGCCTTAGATCCCATAACCCGCCTCCAAGCCCAAATGGAAATGTATAATGAGCAAATCGAAGCCATTCGGGAAACATTGGAGGAAATGCAGAACCCTCCCGAATGGGAGGAGCCTAGGTCTCTTAGCTCTTATCAGAATCCCGCTGCTACAGAGACCATAGGACAAATTCGGGTCCCCATGGGCGGGGACGACTTTGAATTAAAACCAAACATAATTGGCCTAATCAATTTTCACTTTCATGGTCTTGCAAGTGAAGACCCATTTCTCCACTTGGAAGACCTAACCCAACTTGCTGAAACCGTTAAACCAAGAAATGTCGGGTTATCTATAGTCCTCATGAAGATGTTCCCGTTTTCATTACGGGATAAAGCGTCGCAATGGTTACGCACCCTTGGGAGAACCATCCACTCTTGGGAAGAGATGCGAACAGCATTTCTCAAGAAGTTCTTCCCAATCGGGCGAACCAATGCGCTTCGTCGTGCTATCACTTCATTTATGCAACAAAACGGCGAACAATTTCATGAGGCATGGGAGAGGTATAACGACCTCCTCAGGAAGTGTCTGCACCACGGTCTGCCTAAGTGGCATATAGCCCAGATTTTCTACTATGGGCTAAATGAGACTTTGAAGCAGATTGCAGACGCTTCCTGCGGAGGGAACTTTATGAATAAAGACGAGAATGGAGCATTCGAGCTGTTTGAAAATATGAGTGAAAACTCGATGAACAATGCTTCCATTGTCGCCTTTAATCGTACCAGCCAGCCCCGAAATGTCCACGAAGTTGACACGGGACCCTCCCATTCATCCACTGATCTAAGCCTTATTGCACAAAAACTGGATGAAGTCTCCATCGTGCACAAGAAGCTGGACGAGCTTCTGGCCAACCCCGCCCGATCTATGGCAAACACCACCTCTTCACCACTTCGTCACAATCCAAGTTCTTCTAATACCAGGCTTATCCCGAGAAACCCCGTTAGACCTTCCTTACCGAGTGTCGCGCCAAGCGACTCGGTAAGTCATGTGGAACTGGCTTCTGCGAGCCAGTATTTCGACACGGAGGACCAAGCCTCCGTGTGCTCAGACGCATATCTACATGAGGACGCGTCTTCTGGCATAGAAGATGCTTACGCCCTGGGGAACAACCCGTTCTCTGCCACTTATAACCCAGGGTGGCGTAATCATCCGAACTTTGCATGGTCCAACAACCCGCAGCGCCAAAACCCCGCAGGTGGACCAATGCGACCGTCCGCACCCGTCATCCCAAGGGTCCAGTTTAATCCTATGGCAAATCCGCCATCAGGCCCTTGCGTACCACAAACTGAACACGCATCAAGCCCTCTTGACAAATTGATGCGAATGATGACGGAAATGTCAAAGCGCCATGAAGAGAACATGACCTCTCTTCAGCACCAATTGGCGCAGCAGAATGCCGAGATCAGTCAACTATGCATGGCGACTCGATCTCAGGGCACTCTTCCCGCCCAACCTGTTCCAAACCCGCGAAATTTCGTGCCCCGTGGTTCTCAACCACAGGTACGACCTTCTCAGGGACAGGTTAATCAAGTTCTGCAAGCTCCAAGCATTCCACCGGGATTTCAGGCTAATCCTGCTACAGCACCACACTCTTATATCCCCATTGCAAACCCTCCTCCACCGTATGATCCCACTGGACCCGCATCGTCCAATGCTATCACTACGAGGAGCGGTAAGCAGACCGTCGATCCGCCTCGACCTGATCCTGGCCCATCTTCTTCTTCGCCCTCTCATTCGGGATGCATACCGCATTCGCAAGAGGATGATGCACCAAAACTTGTGCCAGAATCAGTCCCATTCCCTGAGGCTCTACTAAGGGAGCCAAAAGGCAAAAAGAAAAATACGCAGGCCTTTGACAACCTACGTAATTTGTTCAGGGATGTAGAAATCAAGGTACCCCTGCTCGAGGCAATCGACCACATACCTACTGTCGCTCGATTTTTCAAAGACTACACAACACCCAGGCGACAGTCAAAGAAGACTAAGAATCCGGTGGTTCTCTCGCCTCATGCGAGTTGTGCTATACTATCAAACTTACCACCGAAGCAGAAAGATCCGGGCACACCACTGATTTCCTGTAGCATCCAAGGCTGCAGTTTTAACCGTGCCTTGCTTGATCTAGGATCTTCCATCAATCTCATACCGACCATCATGCTCAAAAAATTTTCCTTGGGAAATCTGAAACCCACCCCTGTCACGTTACAGTTGGCAGATCGTTCTGTCAAAATCCCGAAGGGTGTGGTGGAAGACGTGGTGGTTAGGGTCAACAGTCTCTGTTTTCCTGTTGACTTTCTTGTTTTAGATATGGAAGTTCCTAGTTCACTTTCTGATTGTCCGATCATCCTCGGTCGACCTTTCTTGGCCACAGCCCGCGCCCACATCGACTGCGAGTCAGGCTGTATTGAGATTGCCGTTGGATCTGAGAAGCTCAAGCTTAACATATTCAAGGCAGCCAAGAACTTTGATTGCGATTGCATTGAGGATGACACGTCTGACGAGGACATGGCCGTCAGCGCGTGTATCGGACTAATTGGGACCTATTCGGACTGTTGCGGATTACCTATAAACACTGATAACTGCCTGACCAACGCATACTGTGACGTTCCCCAATCCCTCCCTTGTCCAGTACCTTCTCCTAGCCAGACTTCTGACGAGGTTTTCTCCGCTTCCCATACCTCGTGGTCTGAGTCATATCCGGGCTACTCACTGTCAGTCCACACTCATGAAGACCGAATTGCCCTTTCTTCCCCGCCAAATCAGGCGGATTTACAAATCCACACTGGGACCTTGAGCCCATATACTTCTCACTGGGGCTATTCATTTTTGGATCCATCTATCCAAGAAGCCCCTCTTCTTGGCCAATCTGAAGGCCAGTTTCTTCCTCCTAACTTGTTCTCCTACCCGTCTGGGACACTCTCGTCCCAAGAAATGCCAGATCCTTCCCCATCCACTCCCGAGCTAAAAGTGCTGCCTAATACACTCAAGTATGTTTTCCTGGGACCAAATGAAACGCTCCCTGTAATCATCAGTTCAAAATTAACCATGGAGCAGGAGTGCAAACTAACTAAGGTCCTCCTAGAACACAAGGCAGCTATTGGATGGTCTTTATCAGACTTATCTGGTATTAGTCCCTCCTACTGCACTCATCGTATATATACGGAGGAGGAGGCTCGACCTTCTCGCGAGATGCAGCGACGTCTCAACCCTAACATGCGGGAGGTCGTTAAGAATGAAATCATTAAGTGGCTGGATGCGGGTATAATCTACCCGATCAGCGATAGCCCCTGGGTGAGTCCGATTCACGTTGTGCCCAAAAAGGCAGGACTCACCATCCGTGTCAATGACAGGGGCGAATCCATCCCTACACGCACTCCTACATCTTGGAGAGTGTGTGTAGATTATAGGAAACTCAATGCTGCAACCAAGAAAGATCACTTCCCGCTACCATTTATTGACCAAATCCTGGAGCGGTTAGCGGGAAATAAATTTTTCTGCTTCCTGGATGGATTCTCAGGATATAACCAGGTGGCAATAGACCCCCGAGACCAAGAGAAAACCACTTTTACCTGCCCTTTCGGCACCTTCACCTTTAGAAGGATGCCGTTCGGACTTTGTAACGCGCCAGCAACTTTCCAGAGATGCATGCTGGCGATATTTCATGACATGGTGGGTGACTTTCTTGAGGTCTTCATGGATGACTTTTCAGTCTTTGGACCATCTTTCGACGAATGTCTTGCCAACCTGACTCGCATCCTTAGGAGATGTATTGATGTAAACCTCGTGCTTTCCTGGAAAAAAAGTCATTTTATGGTGCACGAAGGAATTGTTCTTGGACATATCATCTCCGATAGGGGTATCGAGGTTGACAGAGCTAAGCTCGATATCATTGCTGATTTACCTGTGCCTGGTTCTGTCAAACAAATCCGCTCCTTCTTGGGACACGTCGGTTTCTATAGGAGATTCATCAAAGACTTCTCCAAAATTTCTCGACCCTTAACTCATCTCCTATCAACCGACGTGCCCTTCGACATGGGCCCTGACTGTATACAAGCATTCACGCAGCTGCGTAATGCTGTCACCAAGGCCCCTGTTCTCCAGCCGCCTGATTGGTCCCTCAACTTTGAACTTATGTGTGACACTTCAGACCTTGCAGTCGGAGCCATCCTGGGACAAAGACGCGATAGACACCCCTTCGTGGTATACTACGCCAGTAAGACGTTGGACGAGGCCCAGCGTAATTATACTACCACTGAAAAGGAACTACTGGCAGTCGTCTTTGGGCTGGAAAAATTCCGTTCTTACCTTCTGGGCTCTCACATTATTGTTTTCACTGATCACGCGGCCATTCGCCATCTCATGCACAAGAAGGATGCCAAGCCTAGACTGATTCGTTGGATCCTTCTGCTCCAGGAATTTGACATTGAGATTCGTGATAAGGTCGGAGCCCAGAATGTTGTGGCTGATCACCTTTCCAGACTGGACCCTGACCATATTGGACTTACTCTGCCAATTAATGAAGTTTTTCCTGATGAGCACCTATTGGCAATAAATGCGGCAAGTGGACCGTGGTATGCCGACATTGCCAATTACCTTGCTTCTGGATCTCTTCCACGTGGCTGGCCTAAAAACCAGCGTGAGCGTCTCATGGCAGAAGCAAAGTATTATTTCTGGGATAATCCACTTCTTTTTCGGATAGGTGCTGATCAAATCATCCGTCGCTGTATTCCTGACAGTGAGTTCCCCAGTGTGCTATCCTTCTGCCACGATCAGGCCTGTGGAGGCCATTTCTCTGGGAGGAAAACTGCAGCCAAGGTGTTGCAGTGCGGTTTCTTTTGGCCCTCCCTTCACCAGGATGCGCACGCTTATGCCAAACATTGCACTAGGTGCCAGTCATTAGGGTCAATGGCACGTCGTGACATGATGCCCTTGCAACACATCCTAGCTGCGGAAATCTTCGACATCTGGGGAATTGACTTCATGGGTCCCTTCCCTCCATCCAACGGCTTCGAATTCATCCTCGTGGCCGTCGACTATGTTTCAAAATGGATCGAGGCTATTCCCGCGCGCCGTGCTGACCATGTTATCTCCACCCGATTCGTCAAAGACCATATCTTTGCGCGTTTTGGGATCCCTCGGGCCATTATCTCGGATGGAGGAAGCCACTTTACCCATGCTTCTTTTCGGGCACTTCTGAGGAGATACGGAGTCCACCATCGTATCGCATCCCCGTATCATCCTCAGACGAACGGCCAGGCGGAAGTGTCAAACCGGCAAATCAAGCAGATTCTCCAGAAAACGGTTCGGCCTGACCGTAAGGATTGGTCCGACAAGCTGACTGACGCACTTTGGGCGTATCGGACCGCCTTCAAGGCTCCCCTTGGTATGTCTCCATATAGAATCGTTTACGGGAAGCCTTGTCATTTGCCTGTGGAGTTGGAGCACCGCGCTTATTGGGCGGTTCGCCAATGTAACCTCGACCCAGACTTGTGTGAACGAGAAAGGAAACTCCAACTCCAAGAGCTGGAAGAGCTCCGTCGTGAAGCCTATGATTCTGCTCTAACCTTTAAACAGCGCACTAAGGCTTTTCATGACAGCCATGTTCGGCGGAAGGAATTTGAGCCATCTCAGCAAGTTTGGCTCTATAATGCCCGACTCAAATTCTTTCCTGGGAAATTAAAGTCCAAATGGACTGGTCCTTTTCTGGTCTCAAGACCATTCCCCAATGGGGCCGTCGAAATCGAAGATCCCAAATCTGGGCGTAAATTTACGGTCAACGGGCAGCGTTTGAAACCCTATCTGACTCATGAACCTGCCCCCGTTGGAGAAACCGTTGCCCTGCTGGAGGGTAACTAATTCTTTGCCTCATTCTGAGTCCAGCTGGGGACATTAAATTCAGCGCTTGTTGGGAGGCACCCTAACAGCACTCACCATCCACCATCACTTTTCACACCTCTATCGCAATCACTTCACTTTTCTCTTCACCACCCACCATCCAACCACCCTTCCACCCTGATCTATACCCTGAACCTCAGCTCTTGTTACCCGATCTGTCATCTGTTCTCTGCCTTTCCTTGCATGCATATGAGGACATAGCATTGTTTGGCATGGGGGGGTGGATAGGCATCCATAGGATCCGGGTATTTTATGGTATCAGACAATTACCACCTATTTATAAATATGCAAGAAAAAGAAAAAAAAAAGAAAAAAAAAGAAAAAGAAAAAAAAAAAAAATATATAGTAATAAATGGTGTTTAGTAATGATCTAAAAGCTGAAACAAAAAAATACAATAAGTGTTTATGGATATTCAACCTCTGTTTTGAAGAATTTCCAGGCCACAGAAGCTTGATTCGCTCAGGCTCGGCTTAATTCACTTAAAGCATTGACGAAATAGATCAAAATCTCTCCTAACTAAGAACGTTTCTTGTACCTGAGACACAGTACAGGATTCGTTGGTTTGCTTTTTCTTGAGAGCTTAAGTAAACTTGGTTCACACTACACATATCAGGAAAGATCAGGTGAACATAAGATCCAACCCTAGTGTTCATTAGGAAAGGTGGAGTCCTTACCTGTGCGTGCAGGTAGACTTTTTATCCCAAGTTTTAGTCTTGTGCTTAGGAGTGGCTCTTTCCACCAAAAAGAAACTCTCCCACCAAAAAAAAAAAAAAAAAAAGAAAAACGAAAAAAAAAAGATGTTGCAAAAGAGTCAGTATATCTCATAAATGTCGGTATAATTTGTTTTTCGAAAATGGGAGTTGAGTTTTCCGTAATCATCTTAAGGGTCAATCCGAAAACACGAGCTGAAATTGGGACAACCTGTACTTAAAAATTCGTGAAACCCTGGGAGTGAGTCTTAAGGTTCATCTGGTCAGTCTTGATCCTTCACTATGCACAAACCATAACCTCTTGAGCTCTCGAGTATGGAAAAACCTCCTGGGTCCTGGAAATCGTACTTAAGGTTTAAATATCAAGAGTCCTGGTTAGTTGAGAGATAATCTTTGTCATGTAAGACTTAAAGTACTGGTAATCTTCTCTACAATTGGTTCTCACAATATCCGATAATAAACACACCGATATCATCTCAGAAGAAAATCTTCAGCTTAAGATCATTTCTAAATACGGTTTTGCTAGGGACTAGCAAAAGATAGGCATGGGGGTATATGTTTACACCTCAAAACACGCCTATAAGAACGCCTTCTTATGCTATTTTCTAGCATTAACTATGTATATTATAATCCTATAGTCGCATTTGTAAAAACGCTTTCATGCATGCATTTAATTGAGAGGAGAAGAGAATGGAATAAATGGCTTGCATAATTATTTTTTTTATCAAGTGTTTCTTTGCAAAAGTCCCTTCTCTATTTTTATTTTCATCTTTTCTTCTTCTTCCCGCGGCTGAATTTCCTCCCGCAGCTGCATGCAACGCCATGCGGCTTGTCCTTCCCACGCCTCTCCCTGCTGTCCTTCCCGCACCTCTCCCTGCAGCTGCCATTCTCCCCCATTCCCCGCATGCCCCGCCATGCTCTCCTCCTCTATAAAGCCGCAGCTCTTCCTCGCGACAAAAAAGGAGGAACATTGCTGCAATACGCAGCTGCGGCAGCTGCTGAAAAATCGCCACGCTGCAGTCCACCACCTTCCTCGCCCGTTCTCCCCTCCCATACGCCGGTCCTCCGTCGAGGAGGCACCCGACGAGCAGGAGAACCCACTGTGGTGCACACCACCACAGTGGGAGCACCACCGCCCAGCTCTTCAACGAGCCGGTGGGCGTGGTGTGTTCTTTTCTCTTCGTTTGCATCTCCACGCCATTGCTGCCGCTTCAAGGTCCGAAGCTTGAAGCAGCAGCAGCAGCAGCAGCCCAGCGGCGACAGCAGCAGCAGCAGCACCCCCGCCTCCTCCGCGACCTTCCCCGCAGGCGCGCAACCCTCCGCGCGCGCCTGCAGGCCCGTTCCCCGCCTCCGTCTCCGTTCTGTCCACGCCGCAGTTGCAGCCGCAGCAGGCCGCTGCGCGCACTGCAGCGGCCGGCTACGGCCTCGCGCCGACCCCCGCGACCCTCCGCGACCACTGCAGAACCTCCCCTCGCACCTCCGCGACCTTCCCCGCAGGCGCGCAACCCTCCGCGCGCGCCTGCAGGCCCGTTCCCCGTCTCCGCCTCTGCTCTGTCGCCTCTGCAATTCCACCCACGACAGGCCGCTGCGCGCACTGCAGCGGCCGGCTACGGCCTCGCGCCGACCCCCGCGAACCGCTGTAACCCTCCGCGACCGACTGCAGACTCCCCGCCGCGCTCGCGATCTCTCCCGCCCGCTCTTTCTCTCTCTGGCGCTCTCTCTCTCTCTCCGCGATCTCTCCCTTTTTTTTTCACTTACAGCAACACACACACACCCATTCACCGACACACACATTCACACACTAATAGTAACTTATATACATACATATATATATATATATATATATACATATACATATATCTATATATATATACTTATATATACATAGTATATCTATATAGTTATGTATACATACATATAATATAATATATATATACATATACATATATAATATATATATATATATATATATATATATATATATATATATATATATATACACATACTCATATACATATATATATATATACATATCTATATACTTATACATATACACATATATATATACATATATATCTAGATACATATATACTTATATACATATATATATATATCTATATAGTATTATATATATATACTTATATACATATATACATAGCTATATACATATATACATACATATATATATATATATATATATACACCTATATATATATATATATATATCTATATATATCTATACATATATACTTATACATTTATATACATACATATGTACAGATACTTTCATGTTATTTATTATACGCTGTATCGCGGGGATATCTGCACCAGTTGCTGATATTCCCTGATACACGCGTACAAAAAAAGCGTGGTCCCATACATCATCCATCCTCCATCCACACTCCACGCGGCACCTAGTCGTGTTGGTTGCGTCTCTCTAGACGTCGGCTGACTCGACATAGTGCTACACTCCATCGTCACCTCCACCCCCACCCCTTTATATATATACTACATATAAATATATATCTATAGCTACTATATTTACTTTCTATCTGATAGCTTCCTTCTTAGTAAAAAGATAAAAAAAGGTATAAAAATGAAAAGATAATCTTTGATTTGCAGGTACCCCCGTCTTGCAAGTAGCAAGACGTGTTTTGAAACTCTGTTTTGGCTAAAAGCCAAGGACACAATTTTGAGGGTGTGCCTCAAGAACAAGGATTACCAGAAAAAAAACCTAAATAAGAAAAATACCAAAAACAGAATAAACGAATGGAAGAGACGCGTTTTAAGGAAAACGTAGAAACTCGACTTAAACCCCACTTCCCTGAGTTCGACCCTGGGCTTAAAAGTGACAAGATAAAATCAATTAGGCCAGGTTAAAAATTTTGTAAAGAGATGGTTAGGTCTGAATTAGGTTAACCACTATACACATTTCAACGATAAAAATATCATATTAACAACCTATCTGGGCCGACCATCACCTACCATATCTAAGAATATGGCAAGCATGCATCGCTAAAAAGTAGTGGGTGCATTGCAGAGACCGAAAGGCATCCTTCGAAACGCGTATGTCCTGAAGGGGCAGGTGAAAGTGGTCTTCTCTTGGTCCTCATGATGGATTGCCACCTGGTTATAACCAGAGTACCCATCCAACAAGTAGAAGAACCTATTTCCCGCTAGTTTCTCGAGGATCTGATCAATAAACAATAGTGGGAATGATCCTTCTTTGTGGAGGTATTGAGTCTTCTGTAATCAATGCAGACTCTCCACTAATTCGCCACACAGGTTGGTATGATTTCTCCGATTTTAGTCGTGATCACGGTGAGTCCTACCTTCTTAGGCATAACCTGGATTGGACTCACCCATCGACTGTCGGAGATCGGGTAGATGATCCCAGCATCTAACCACTTGATGATCTCCTTTTTCATGACCTCCTGCAGATTAGGATTTAGACATCTCTACATTTCACGAGAAGGTCGTGTGCCCTCTTCAATATAGATGCGGTGTGTGCAGTAAGAGGGGTTGATACTAGTCAAATCATCGAGAGTCCATCCAATGGCTCTTCGATGTTGCTAGAGAACAGTAATTAGACGGGATTCCTGATCAGGTGTGAGTCTGGAATTGATAATCACAGGAAACGTCTGATTGGAACCCAAAAAGACATACTTTAGATGCTCGGGAAGAGGCTTGAGTTCCAAAACAGGGTTATTAGCAGCAGCGGGTAGTTCAGGGTGTGTGTCAGGAGCAAGGGGAGGAGTTATGGGTGTGTCTAGGTTAACTTCGGATTCTTCTAATTGCGGGTTTTGATCCTCTTGTGGTTGATCAGAAGTAGTCAGGTTTTCCTCAATATATGGATCGTCAACCACTGCCTTGATGTCACATATCTGTTCTATAACTCTGCAATTAATCCCTTGTTGGGCCTTAAAGATGTCAATCTTTAATGTTTGGTTCCCAAATTTCAGTTCAATTTGGCCCTCCTCACAATTTATGTTGGCCCTAGCGGTGGCCAGAAAGGAAGGGTCTCCCTAATATGATTGGTGTGTTTTTCAGATTTTCTGGAGCATCCATATCTAAGACTACGAAGTCCACTAGGAAGTAGAAATCCTGAACCTTAACAATGACATCCTCAAAAACTCCTTTAGGTGACTTAATTGATTGACCTACCAACTGTAATGTCACTTCTGTCGGTTTGAGCTCAGATTCCTCAAGATGGTCAAGTAGGGATGTAGGTATTAGGTTTATGGATGCTCCTAGATCCAATAATGCTCTATCAAATTGGATATCACCAATTGTACAGGAAATCTGGGGAGTACCTGGGTCTTTTGCCTTAGGTGGGAGTTTGTTTAAAATTACAGAGCTGGCTTGCTCTAATGATACGATTGGGCTCCCAGTTTTGGTTCATGGCTTACGCTTAGGTGTACACGTCTTTCAGGAATCATGCGTAAGCCAGTACGTGGCGAATTGCATCAATCAAGGGGATGTTTATATGGACTTGTTCAAAGAGCTTGACCAGGTCCTCCTCAGGTGCCATAGGTTTAATTATTCCCTTTCCCTTGGTCAAGGCCTTGGGAAATGGAACCTTGGATGGTTCCTCTAGAATAGGTCCAGGTTCTTGATCTGGGACAGGGGTATCTTGGATAACTATCCTAGGGCTTGGGTTAGCACCACCAGGCTGAAAGTGGCTTGGGTAAGGTGGGTCATGTGTTGCTTTGCCACTACGGGTTGTTACTGAATTTAGTCCTGCCTGGTTCTGGTTTGGTGTCGGTAAAATAGGTGGCTGCTGCTGAAATCCCGAGTATGATGTCGAAGCTTCCATCCCGTCGGGTGATGGAGCAGAAGGGGGCCTAATAAATCATGTGTGCTTGGCCCGGATTTGGGTTCATAATGTGCGTCTGGTTCGACACGTTATTTGGATTTGGCAGAGGTTGGGAAGGGAGTGTGCTAGGTTGGCAAGAATTCACCATCTAGGCGAGTTGATTGCGAATCTCTGTGATCTCGTCTTTGTGCTATTTTTGCATAGCCGCATTCGTCTTTTGAATGTCAACCAAAGTCTAAAGGATAAGAGTCATTTGATCTGTCTGAGTTGGCCCAGATTGATAGGTGGGGTTGGGGCGAGGCTGAGGTGGCTGATATGGACGAGGAGCTTGTGGACGTGGTTGATATGGTGATCTCTGGTTCTGATTGTTTCCCACCCACAGGAAATTAGGATGATTCTACCATCCAGGGTTATAGGTATTAGAGAATGGGTCATGCTAGATGGCGTTGAGGTCCTCGCAGGTCTAAGGAACCTCAGAAAGTCAGAGTACAAGGGTTTAGTGTTCCCCTAACTAGAGTATGTAGGATCGGAGTTTCCTCCGGTCCTAGAGTCAGACGGGGGTGGATACGGGTCCATCCCCTGAGAAGATCAATGATAGATGTTATGCACAACTTCCCTCCCAGAGGGCAGTTGTGCAAACGGGTTTTGCGTAGAGGTGGCTCGCTGTAGATGTCGAGTTAGCTCATCCACCTTCTTCTCAATGATAGAGACCTTGTCCAAATTACTGGCCATCAATTCCAAGTTGACAGATGAGGACAGGCCCTGCGTCTCATGTGCTCCCCTTGGATTCGTCGATGCGCGGGCATTCGTCCGGTCGAATAAGCCCAAGGAGTCATTATTGATGGAGTTCTTAGACATATTCTCGAGAATCTCCCACATAGTGTCTTCATGTTGACCCATGATATTTCCTCCACAAGTTGCATTGACGAATAAACAGATATCTTCACAGAGTCCCTAGTAAAAAGACTGGACTTGTTCCCATTTAGGAACTCCGTGATGGGGGCACTTTTGCATGAGATCCAGGAAACGATCCCATGCCTTGTGAAGTGGTTCTCCAGGATGTTGTGTGAAGTGCGTGATCTAGTGTCGTAAAGCATTCGTCCGACCAACTAGGAAGAACTTTTTTAGAGACTTGGATTGTAGTTCAACCCATGTGTTGATTGGACACGTTTGAGTCTGATACTAGTGAGTTGCTTTGTCCATGAGAGAGAAGGAGAACATCTTCATGAGAAGTATATCTCGATTTTGGACATTTGGCCTGAAGGTCTGGGCCAGATGCTTGAGCTGTTTGATGTGCTAAAAAGGATCCTCGGAATTGAGCCCATGAAATTTTGAAATAGCATGAATCATGTTGGGCTTGAGTTCAGAATCAGGACCTCCAGCTGAGATTTGGACTCGAGGTTCAATCGCCACCACAGCGGGATTGCAATGATCTCGCATCATATGACGCTGCGGTGGATTCACAAAGGCTTGGAATAAATCATTAAGGCACTGAAGTTGGTTCTCAAGGTTATTCTCTTCTTCTGCGGGTTGTGCCATGATGATGGATGAAGGAGAATTAGGTTTAGATGAATCAGATGAGATGTCTATGTGATGGGGTTGCTGCACAAACACGGAAGTCGAGGCTTGGTCTCAACGAGAGTGAATAGCTAAAGGAGGCCTCATGGATGGTCTTAAGGACCTCCTACCGAACGTGCACCGATGGACTAGATGAGGATAGAATGTGATGGACCAAATCAAGACACCCAAAAATTTTGGATGACTATAGAAGTTCGGGGCGGATGATACCCCTTAGTCAGAAAGTCGTCCACCTGAGAAATACCTGGGCAACCAGAGAGGGAGAGTCCCGTAAAGACTCCTACACGGTAGAGCACCCCCACGGGTTATAGGGTTTCCCCCACCCGACCTCTCTTGTCACTGATGTTCCAGGTAGACTAGAATGGGGACTTGACCTCTTAAGTCTACCAGTTTTAATTAAAAGAGAGGGTGCTTAGGATTTCACTTGAACTTTAGATGTATTACGTGCAAAAAGTGACCTAATTTCAAGGTTGGTTGACCCAACAAGGTGGGTCAACTTCACCTATTTATCCTTTGAGAAATTTTAGGTTCCTTCTTTTAGGATTTAAGCGAGCTTAAGAGCCTGAATTTTAGGGTTTGCTTGAATAAATCACTTCAACCAAGGCTTAGGCACACATCATTTTGGAAAATTGATTGTTTATGAAAGTGTCTCTAAAAACCTTAACTTGAAATCTTAATTGCCTCTACTTTTGGTCCAATTTAGTTTGCTAAATGTGGTATCTAGGGCTCAAATAAGAAAGTGATAGCCCTAATTACCTTAAATGGGTGCACAAATCAAGTTTTTGTTGTTGAAATCAAATCAGGCAACTTGATGAATAAGCTAAGAATGGAAAGCAAGTAGCCCTAATTGATTTTGCTCTTTTCTTCCTTTTCAGAATGAGGGGCTTAAGAGAGAGCGTAATCAGAAGTTACCTGCCCCAGGCATGTTTGATGTGCGGTTGTCTTTATTTGAATCTTCTCCCCTGAAACAACCACAACAAAAGAGATATATTAAGTTAGTACCAAATCAGGAATTGTAATCAAGAATTCTAAATTGCCCATTGCTCCTCGGCGACGGCACTAAAGTGTTTGAGTCGCTGAATCGAGGTTTAAAAAGTATTGTGTTGTAGTACAGCCGAAATAGCGTTCAAAACAAATACAATTTTATTACTCGAAAAGATTTTCGAGGTCGAACACAGGGAGCAAATTGGTATTTAGAAATCAAGATCATAATTCAGAATTAAAAGAGTATGCAATAATATCAGTATCAGAGTGAAAAAATATGGGAGTAAAATGGTGATGTAGATCACCAAATAATCCTACAATATAACCAAATAAATGTATGAGTGTGCAATGTAAGCTATGGTCTGTCGTCTGATGAAGGAATCAGACAACTTAAATGTTTGATCCTTCTTCTTTAGCTTCTGCCTTGCTCTCCTGCTTTGGCTTCTGCTCTTCTTCTTTCTCTGAAGTTCTTCTCTTCCTCTTTAGCTTTCTTTGTCTTCTGCCTTTGCTTCTTCTCTTTCTTCCTTCTTTTCTCTTTCTTTTGCCTCAGCTTTCTTCTCCTCTAACTTAAGCCTTTCGTCCTCTTCCTTTCTTCTTCTACTGGCCTCCTCTTCTTCAGCTTCTTCCTCTGGCCTCCTCTTCTTCTCCAGACTGCGACTAAGTGTCGACTGAAGAACCCTGTAGCAAAACCCTACCCCTACCCGCGTGACTCTCCTCACTTTCTCTCTTAGGATTCTCTCTCCCAGTGCCATACAGGAATTCGGGTAGTCGGGTTGGGTGTGTACTAGGGATCAGGCCCACCAATGTGCGATAGTGGGCGAGGAGTGCAGGTTGGGTCGGGTCAGGCCAAGTCCGCGGGGGCGTGTTGCGGACGAGATCAGGTCGGGTGAGTGGGACCTCACTGACGAGCCAATTGTTCGCTTTAAAGTCGTTTGCAATTTTATGTGGTGGAAAAATCTACTAATCAATATTTTAAAAGAAATAACCACTAGCAGAAGAGTGGGTCGTATCCACAGGGAGGCAATGACGTATTTAAATTCGCACCGGTTAAAAACGTTTGTTCGTAGTTAGCTTAGACAAGAATCAAGCCAAAATTGCCTTCAGATTAGGGTTGAATCAAGAAATCATGCTGAAATAACAATTCTTAATAACTAGAGGATATTTGTTGCAATGCAGAATCAATAAAATATCATTAAAAATTGACAATGGTAGAAAATGTAATTATTAATGGCAATGTTACTGTAGCAAAATAGGGGATTTATTCCCCTTGGCCGTGCACGAAGGAGAGTGGATGGCCGGACACGGGAAGCTAGGAGGAAGTTCTTTGGACTGAGGGCTTCGAAGTGGTGGTGGCGACATGTCGTGCGGTGGCCGGAGCCGACCGGATGAAGCTCCGGCGAAGGTGGCTGCAAACAGTGCTGCAGCTGCTGTTGGCGAGGGGTGCGCGCGGGACTGCGCGCGTGCGGAGGTGGTGCTGGAGGTGAAGTGAGCAGGGGTGGTTGCTGCTGGAGTGGGGGGTGGGCTTTAGACGTCTGGGAAATTTCCCGGACGTCTTAACTGACCGAGAAGATGAAAATGCAGTGGCTGCGGCGGTGTTGTTGGTGTTGACGGTGAGGGAGATGCACGCTGAGGTGCTTACGGTAATGCGGACGAGCTCTGGATGGCGGTGTGGCCTGTCACACCATACGCCCATGGTGGTGGAGACTCGTCGCCATGGTTGAGGTCGGCGGTGTGGAATGGAAGAGAGAAGAACTCTCTGCATAGTGGTGGGTCGGTGGTGGAGGCCTAGTGAGCTCGGCTGCCTCCTCCTCTCTTTTGAAATCAGCTACTCGACCAGATCCAACACATCCGCTCCTCCTTGATTGGGTTGTTCACTGCAGCAGCTGGAGGAAGAAATGCAGCCATTGCACGTAGAAGAATAAAAAATAATGATAAAATATTATTGTTATTTATATACAAACCCTCAACTTTTATGTTAACCTAAATTAATACATGCAATGTACCTAATTAGTTAACTAATGCAATTCCAAGTTAATTCTAAATGCATTTAAATATGAATAAGATGCATGAATTATGTAATTAAATTAGAAATATGAATTAATCTATTTACATCCTAATTTATGCTAAATAAATGTTAGAATTAACCTAATGTCTAGGCACTTAAATACTTAAATAACCCACAACTATGGGCTAATCACTCACCCCGTGGATCTTAGGCGAACAGCTTACAACACCTTTTCACTTTATTCAGGTGCGGGTGCTCTTTCACTTCCGAGGTGGGACTAAATGTCCCACCTTCCTTTCATGCACTGCAGCAGTAGGTTGCCGTTGCAATTGCAACTGCCTCAAAGTCTCTCGACTCCAAGTGAAGGCCTGGAGCCGTGCGCGAGGAGATTCCACGCATCCTGGGAGTGTAAGCCTGGAGTAGCAAGGCCTGGAGCGACCTCGAGCTTGCTTCGAGCTCGGCAGCAATGGCGGAGGGAGCCTGCTACCTGAGAACACGAATGGCCTCGTGGCCACGTCAAATTATTCAGGAAGGTTCGCTGGAGCATGACGGATGTGCTGGAGGTGTTGGCATGGCGTGGCAGTGCTTGTGCATTCGTGCCTAGGGCACACTGTGTGTGAGTGAGTGGGTGTGTTCGAGGAGAGATTTGGATGAGTGGAGCAGTTAGTGGAGTGAGGAGAAGTGATCAGTGACGTGAGGCAGAGGTTGTGGGCTTGTCGGTGAGGGTTGGGGTGGCCTGTGGAGGTGGGATGGCCTCATCGGAGTTGATGGTCGGAGGTGGAAGGGATGAAGGTGTGATGGATGTTAGTGGTCGATTTGAAGTGAAATAAATGTGGAAATAAAGTAGAGGTGAGAGGGAGCTTATCTAGGAGGTCAAGGGACGAAGGGGGCGGGCAAAGCTGTCAGGTTTGGTGTGGTCGACGCCGGAGATGAAGGCAGCTCCGGTGAGGTGGGATCGGCGAGGATGAAGAGAGAGAAGTGCCTGCTGCTACGGTGAGACACGGACGAAGTCAGGGAAGATGGATCCACCGCAAGTATGGCGGTCGGATGATGAGAAGGAGCAGGGAAGGTCGCCGAATGTCGAGGAGCCTATGGCCGTGAGGGGAAGAGAGGAATTTGAGGTATTCACGGCCAAAATCAACCGTGAAGGAGTCGGAGAGGTCTAGGCTCCTTTAAATAGAGCTCTAAAGGTTGGTTAGGGAAAGTTGCCAGTGATGGAAGCTGTTGAGATACCCTTATCTCTCATGCTTTCGCATGAGAGATTGGGAGGGAATCAGATCTCAAATAAGGGTTCATATTGATGGGAATTTCTTAGAGGATCTTCCTTCTAATTTTGGAACAGATCCTCCAAGCAATCAAGGAGAAATTCCAAGTTGAAGGTCGTCGGAGTAGGTTTCCTCCGCGATAATGGTGAAGGGATCTATTTGTGAAGATGACGAAGAAGTTAGGGGGCAAATTGCAACAGTTTTTGAAAGTTAGGGGTAGAAATGTAATTAGGCTGGACCTTTTTGCAAACTAGGTTAAGGAAAACTTATCTTGGGTCCAATTTTTGGTACAAACCTAATTTGGACCTAAGGAATTCAATGATGAAGTTGGATTTTGGGTTTGATCATGTTTGGCTAGGAAATTTATGCAAAAACTCAATTTAGTGCAAATATCTGTCTAAGACCCCATTCTAGATCAATATGGGTTCTAATGGCCAAATTGGATGTACTAAACCCTAGATAATATTTTTCTATGATTTTTAGAGGGTTAAGTGAATTTTATCCTGACTAGAACCTTGGTTAATCAAGTGGATCTATTTTTAGGGTTTCAAGAAGTCATTTAATTCACAAAACACACATAAACCCTTTTCTATCAAATCCAACCCACATGTTATCTTATTAAGATCATTTGACCTTTGTTTAGCCCTTGAGAAAACCCATGGTTGTATTGAATTGGTAAAATTACAGTTTTACTCCTTATTTCTTGTGTTTCTCTCAGAAAGGTTATGCAGTGAATTATGACCTTCAGTTGGTTATGTAGGAGCATTTATTCTCTTCATTGGGTCAAAATGAGCTAGTTAGGGCTCATGATGGTGTTCCCATCAATCGATAAATCAGGATTTTCAAAACCTACCTCAGGTCGAGGTGGAGGACAGGTTTGTAGGTTCTACAAATTCTGAAGAGCAGCCGTCAACAAATTGATTTGATGGTTCTGCTCAAGCGTTTGAAGGTTATGGTTCAGGAGCGCCTCATGAACATCAAAAGGAGGTATCTCCCCCTGATCGGAAGAAGAAGGGATCTCGGGATTGGTCCATAGGATCAAATGTAGAAAAAGCAAATGTATCAAATGGGAAAATTATTGGTTGCCTTAGTGCAACCAGCTTAGGAATACCTGTCAATGGAGATTTGAGAGGCAGTTTTAGGGAACGCCTCCCGTGCATAAACCAAAAGAATGTGCAAAGGCACACTCACACCACTGAAAACAGCGGTAAACAAGACCCGAAAACAACTCAAAAAGCATGTTTTTCTCTTCTTTCAAAGGAAAGAAGAGAGTCCTAGAATACGCAAAGATAATTTGGACGCAAACAAGTATAATATCAGTATCAAAATACGCAAGTGCATATCCTTAAGGCTCAAAGGTCTAAGGCCTAGGATCGAGACTACTCAGTACAAGCTCCCCGTGGCTTAGTAGTGAGACAGACTTGTTGATCTTCGACCAAAGCCTCAAGAGGTGTAAAGAGGAGAGGTAGAAATATTAGATTCGTGTGACTCTAGTGATCGCACTGTGTGCGCGATAGCATGCAATAGACGTGAGTGAAAAAAAAAAGCCTGCATGCATTCTGCAAACAAATTGAGTCACAAATTTTAATTATCCTCATTTTACTTAATCTTTTCACAAAAAATGATAGAAAGAAGCAAGGTGACCTCTTTTTAGGTAATTTCAAACAAAAATATGGTCTTGTTTATTATCCAATGATAGGGATCTATGCGGGTTTTGCACGTGTTTTCCCGCTGATGAGAGAAAAATAGCAGAAAAATCCTGAGTCAGATTTCGCAAATATACTAGCAGGTATGTGCACTCCTAAGAGTGTATGCCTAAAACATGCTGCTGCTAGTCAAGAAGGTATGCGCATTTTTGTATTTTTGTATTTTTCTAACTAAATGCAAAAATACAAACTACACTAAAGACTAAGTAAGAAATACTCACAATGGTATGTATAGTGATCAGAAAAACAAAAAAATAGAAAACCTGCCTCCTTTCCTAAGAATACTCGCAAAGGGAACCCTGAAAAGAAGACAGAAAACAAAACAAAACAAAGCTGATTAGTAAAAAGAAATTATATACAAAACAAAACAGTAATGGCGAATATAACAATACATTTACCTCCCCAGCAATGGTGCCATTAAAATGTTCATTTTAAATCCTCAACACAGTTAATTAAGTTATTTAGACTTAATTAATCACAAGAGAAAGTAACTTAGATTAACTTGATTTTATGTCAGTTGTGTAGTATAGGGTCAAGTTAATGTAACATTTTAGATTTTAATTCTTTTTAACGGGTTGAGTCCAAGTTGTTCACTGGGAGGCATGACTTAATCTTAATTCACCATTAATTCCTAGGCATAAATTACTAATTAATTAATCAATCAGATTATAATTAAATTACTTTAAGTACATGAATCTTGCATAAGAGATATTCAAATAAAAGCATGCAACATCCCATTGAGAAGGAACACATTTACACGTGATTTTTCATTAAGAATCAAGTAAACATGTTTATTATACCTATTACAACTCATTACAAAAGATTAAGGCAAGAAAAAGTTATACAAGTGAATACAAATGCCTTATTACATCAATTAAACTCAAAATTATTAAAAGGAGACATGTTATTGCAATAAAAGCACAAAAGTAAAAGATTAGAAGAAAACAAGAGTCTCCTTTCTTCTTAATCTTCATCCCTCTCCTATTCTCTTTACTTCTCTGTCATTACTCTCTCTCTCTCTCTTCCTTAATTCTTCCTTTTCCTTTCTTCTTCTTCTTCTCTTCTAAACCCTTTCTATTCTCTTCTTTAGCTTTTTCCTTAAGTTCTCTCTTCTAAATTTCCTTATTATTGTGCATGTATGTTCACACTTAACCAAGCAAAATTTTGGTTTTTATAGTTGGCGGCTCATACCGGTCAGGGATACACAGCTCCCCTTAGAGGGTGGGACTAGACCCTACTGGGTCTGAGCCTAGTTTTGATTAGGTGTTTTATTTCTAATTTAAGCCCATGCATAGTCTCTGGCCTCCCAGGCCCACACACGCCCACTCAAGCCCTCGCTCACGCCCACAGGCGCACGCACACACACATGCGTAGGCACGTGCAACGCATGCATCCACACCCAAGATCATTTCATTTCGCGCCCTACGCTGACGACCGGTAAGGCTTAAACACATTTTCGTTTTATACCAGTGCGGTGCTTCAATAGTTCTCGAGGTGGAACTATCATTTCTAGGTTGTGGCCAATCTTCGGTTGATGATTCCAGTCGATTGGCTAGACCAAATCGAGTGTTCCAAAGCTTGATTGAAAGCTCTTGAGAAGTTCTATCTAATTGTAACACCAATTTGGTGTTCGGATCAAATCTGATCTATTGATTAGATTGGTGAACATGGCTGCTTCGCCATGTCTGCTAGTGATGCAGAGAAAGATAAAACAAGTCAAATGACCTGTAGAGAGAGATTTTACCCTCAACTGAGGACCTGGAATGCTACAGTGAAGCATTCCGCACCATTTGAAGGAGATAGGAAGGTGAGGAAGATCTTCAGGAAGGTCAGAAGCTGGAAAGCTTCACACTGAAGCTTCAGAACTCTAATTTGAGTTTAGACTTAACTAACAGAGAGATTAACCAGTCAGAAGGGATCTCATTTGGTTTCAGAGGATCGAAAGCAACATATTTGAGCTAGATTTGGCTTTAAATCTCAACAGAATGGCTCAATAATAGTTTTGGGTTCAGGTGAACCCAATCTGTGTAGTAGATCAATTCTCAGTAAATCCTCGATAGAACATATTCAAATCACTTTAATTGATTTCTCATAAATATAAGAAACTCACTTAACCCTTAAAATCAAAGATTCAACTCTTCATTCCTTGAGTTCTCCTTAGGTTTGACTAATAAAGCTCATAAGTTGACTTTCAATTATACAGCTTTGCAGACCAAATTAAACACTTAAGTTGACCTAATTTAACCTCAGGAAGTGAATTCATACTTCGAATTGGGGTTTTGATTGCTCCAAAGGGTTCTTAGACATCTCCACCTGAGCAAGAAATGAGTTGTGTTTGGTGGAATAGTCTAAGGGATTTCAGAGCCATCAAAGATCAAATATGACCCCTACAGGTTCTGCTTGAGCTTACTGTCCTATTTCTAGAGCCTAAACCTAATGGGTCAGCTTCTCCAACTCCACCAGAGTTGGAGAAGACAGAGGTTGTCTATAAGCTCAAGGCTTCAAAACACTAATCCAATCACCAATTCGTGATCCTTAAGCCTCAATAATGCAGTCTGTAACTCCTTGGAGCCTATTAAGGGCTAAAGTGCGATTTTGACTCGCCAGAGCTTGCCGGAGCTCCGGTAAGTCCTGTTCTGAGATACAGAGTCGAAAACCTCAGTAAATGAAGCCATTACTGAGCTATTGAAATTCCTAGGACCTAGATAGATCCTAAGATCTCCCCAATTGGCTTAAAGAATGATCAGAACTTAGGATTCATCAGGGAATTCAAAAATTGAGCATTCTTTGTTTGTCAGAACTCAGAATGCTTCCTCTCACTCAATTGAGTGAGGAAAAGTATTCTGTATGGTGAGGTGATATTAATGGACTAATTAATTAGGTGATTAACTCATCTCTGAGTTGCCATTGACAGCGAGCTCAGAGATAAGGTGGAATTTAAGTGTTTCTAATAGGTGGTTCAATAGGAACAATTAAGCAATTGGCGAGGTTCCTTAGGTGTTAGGGAAGTGATGAAGAACCTCAATTGAAGGTGGAATAGGCTCTAAACACCTCACCATGGACAGTGAGGTGTCCAGGTGAGTGTGACTGGGATTAGGCAAATAGGTAAGTAATTAGGGTGGATCTGAGGTTAATTATGGTCCTAAAGCAATGGTTTGATGATGATAGACCCTGATTGAGTGTGAAACGGCCTCGGAGAACTCCACTATGGACAGTGGAGGTCACCGGTGACAGTGATGTGGTTTAGGCGGTTTAGGTGATAAATGAGAGTGGAAGAAGGTGAAAATGGATCATGGAGAGATAAGGAGAGTGAAACAATTGTGGAATGCGAACGAAGGCCCAGCTAGGTCAGACTTGGCCTCGCTGGAGATGAGGAAAACAATATTGGAAATCTAACTAAACTAATCTAACTAAGATAATTACACTAATCTAAGCTACACTAAGTAATCTACGGTTACCTGGATGAAGAGAGAGGGAAGAATCTCCGTTGAAAGGTGCGTAATGGAGGACAAAATTAGAGGGTATGGGATAGAGCTCCAGTGAGAAGTTGAAAGCGGTGATAGAGAGGAAGTGGCACTCCTTGGCCCTATCACAGCCATCCGGAGAGGAAGAGGAGGTGAGAGAGATGAGTCCCTCGGGTAGAGGAGCTCCGATAGGGGGATGGGAGGTCGCCGAAGGTAGACGGAAGAATAGCCTATCGTCGACTGCAATTGGGGAAGAAGGATAAGGGACCGACCTTTGAGATCGGAGGGGTCGAGATCTATTTATAGGTTTCAGCGGCTGTGAAGAAGGGTGTATCTGGACATCAATAGGTCTAGGTTCAAGGTAACCACCAGCATCATCTCCGACATCGGTGAAGTTAACCTTGAGCTCTAATTAGGATTTCAAGGGCATCCAGATCGTAGGATGAAGTGAAGAGGGTGAGCGCAAGCTCTAGGAGCTTTGCAAGGAAGGAAGGATGCCAGATGTGAGGTGATCAAGTGGTAAACGCACCGCTAATCATCAGCCGTCGAAGCGCGTGAAGAAAGAAAGAAAGATGTACACAGGGGCCTAAATGCAAGGAAAACTAACGACCTTGGTGAAAGGAAAGGGCTCGAATGTAATAAAATTATAAGGACCAAAATGCAAATAGAGGCTTTTAAGGTTAATTTAAATTATTTTCTTTTCCAACTTTTTATATATTTATAATTTAGCTAAATAGTATATTAAGGCCTTGTATTCACATTTTGACCCATTTATTTATATTTATTTGCTTATTAACTTACTTAAGTTATTAAAGACTTAGATCTTAAGTTATACTTAAGTTAAATAAGATATTAATTAGTTAGTTAATTAATGGTATTTCTAGTTCGTTTATTAATTAAATTATTAATAATATTAATTGTCTTTATAATTTATGATTTTAAACTTATTTTAGGGTCCTTTATTGATTTGTCCCTTATTACATAATTAACCTTATTTATACATATTCCTAGCTAATTAACTAGGGAAATTAGTTAATTAGGAGTAATTAAAAGCCATGATGAGCCTCTCATCAGTCCCTAAAGCCACCCTTAAGGCCTCCATTAGCTATTCACTCCTGTCGAGGCCATGCCTCGACTTCTTTATTTATGCAATCACCCGACCAGATCAACATATCTTCTGATTCATTTGAGCCTAGATCTCCTTCATCCATACTCATGGAACAACTAGAAGAAGAAGAAAACAATCTCCAAAATCAGCTTCAGTGCCTCAACGATCTATTCTAGGCCTTTATGAATCCACCGCAGCGTTCTATGATGCAAGATCATTACAATCCCCCTGTGGTGGCGATTGAACCACGAGCCAAATCCTGGCTGGAGGTCCTGATAATGAACTCAAGCCCAACATGATTCATGCTATTCCTCAATTTCATGGGCTTAACTCCGAAGATCCCTTCCAGCATATCAAGTAACTCAAGCATCTGGCCCATACCTTCAGGTCAGAAGCTCAAAATTAGGATATCTTGCTTATGAAAATGTTCTCCTTCTCTCTCATGGACAAGGCCACTCACTAGTACCAAATCATAACTTGTCCAATCAACACATGGGCTGAACTGCAATCCGAGTTTCTGAAAAAGTTCTTCCCTATTGGTCAGACAAATGCTCTGCAGCACCAGATCACACATTTCATGCAACAAGTAGGAGAACCACTTCATGAGGCATGGGATTGCTTTCTGGATCTCATCAAAAGTGCCCCCACCACGGAGTTCCTAAATGGGAACAAGTCCAGTCTTTTTACTAGGGACTCCGTGAGGATATTCGATTATTCGTCAATGCGACAGGTGGAGGAAACATCATGGATCAACACAAAGACACCGTGTGGGAGATTCTCGAGAACATGTGCAAGAACTCCATCAATAATGAATCCATGGGCTTGTTCGACCGGACGAATGCCCGTGCGTTGACGAATCTGCTGGGAGCACATGAGACGTAGGGCCTGTCCTCTTCCATCCACTTGGAGTTAATGGCCAGTAGCCTGGACAAGGTCTTGATCATTGAGAAGAAGGTGGATGAGCTAACTTGACATCTGCAGTGAGCCACCTCTGCGCAAAACCCATTTGAACTACCACCCTCTGGGAGGGAGGCTGTGCATAACATCTACCATCGATCTTCTCAGGGGATGGATCCATACCCACCCCCATCTGATCTAGGGTTCGAAGAAAGCTCTGAATCCGCTTACTCTAGTTGGGGAACTCTGAGCCCTCGTCTTTTGATTTCTCCGTAGTTCCTCAGACCTGAGAAGACCTCAACGCCATCCAAAACGATCCCTTCTCAAACACCTACAACCCTGGATGGCGTAATCATCCTAATTTTACGTGGTCAGGGAACAATCAAAATCAGAGACCTCAATATCAACCCTGACCACAAGTTTCTCATCCATATCAGCCACCTCAGCCTCGGCCCAACTCAACTTACCAAACCGGGCCAACTCGAGAAGATCAAATGACTCTTATCCTTCAGACTCTAGCTGACATTCAGAAGACGAATGTGGCTACGCAAAAACAACACAAAGATGAGATCACAGAGGTTCGTAATCAACTCACCCAGATGGCAAATCCCCACCAACCTAATGCACTCCCTTCGCAACCTCTGCCCAATCCAAATAACGTGCCAAACTAGAGGCGCGTTATAAACTTGACTTAAGGCCAGGGTCACTATGTTTATCAGGCCCCTTTTGCTCCATCACCTAACAGGATGGAGGCTTCGACATCATACGCGGGTTATCAGCAGCAACCACGTCTTTTTCCTACCCCAACTCAGAACCAAGTAGGACTAAGTTCTTTTACCACCCTTAGTGGCAAAACAACTCAGGAACCACTTTACCCAAGCCACTCTAAGCTTGGTAGTTCAAACCCAAACCCTAGGTTGGTCATCCAGGATACCCCTGTCCTAGATCAAGAACCTGAACCAATTCTAGAGGAACCTGCAGAGGTTCCATTTTCGGAGGCCTTGTCCAAAGGAAAGAGGAAACCCAAACCCATGGCTCTCAAGGAGGACTGGTCAAGCTCTTTGAGCAGGTCCAAATAAACATCACGTTGATGGATGCAATTCGCCACGTACCGGCTTATGTGAGATTTCTGAAGGATGCATGTATACTTAAGAATAAGCTGCGAACCAAAGGCAGGAATCCAATTGTACTGTCGAACCAAGCCAGCTCCATCATTTTGAGCAGACTCCCGCCCATGGAAAAAGACCCTGGTACCCCTTTAATTTCATGCAAAATTGGTAATTTAGAATTTGATAGAGCCCTTTTAGACTTAGAAGCTTCCATCAATTTGATCCCTACATCCCTACTAGATCATTTCGACGAGAGTGAGCTAAAATTGACTGAGGTGACTTTACAGTTAGCTAACTGATCAATCAAGTCACCTACAGGAGTTCTCAAGGATGTTTTGGTTCGGATCCGCGATTTCTACTTTCTTGTGGACTTCACTGTGTTGGATATATGAGAATCTGAAAAATACAATGATTATATTAGGTAGACCATTCTTAGCAACGGCTAGGGCGAACATTAATTGCGAAGAGGGCCAGATTAAATTGAAATTTGGGAACAAGACACTAAAAATTGATATATTTAAGGCCTAGAAAGTAATTAACTATGTGGCAGTGGAACAAGTATGCAACATCAGTTCTGTGGTTGAGGACACATTTCTCAAGGATGGCCCGATTATTCCTGATCCTCAACCCCAAGTAGATCCTAGCATTTATCTTGACCCACATATAGCTCCCACCTTTTCTTTTGAGGCCTATCCCGACCAGCTTGCTGTTGCTGATAATCCCGTTATGGAACTGAAGCCTCTTCCCGATCACCTAAAATACATCTTTTTGGGTTATGATCAGACATTTCCTATGATTATCTATTCCCACCTTACCTCTGATCGGGAAACATGTTTGATTTCTATCCTCTAGAAGCATCGGAGAGCCATTGGTTGGACTCTCGATGATCTTACTAACATTAGCCCTTCATATTGCACACACTGCATTTATACCGAAGAGGGCGCACGATCATCCCGTTAAATGCAGTGACGTCTGAATCCTAATCTGCGGGAGGTCATGAAAAAGGAGATCATCAAGTGGTTAGATGTAGGAATCATCTACCCGATCTCCGAAAGTCAGTGGGTGAGTCCAATTAAGGTTGTGCTTAAGAAAGTAGGACTTACCATGATCACGACTGAAATCAGACAAGCCACACCGACCCGTATAGTAAACTTGTGGAGAGTCTGCATTGATTATAGAAGACTGAATGCCTCCACGAAGAAGGATCATTTCCTACTTCTGTTCATTGATCAGATACTCATGAAACTAGTGAAAAATCATTTCTTCTTCTTGTTGGATGGGTACTCTGGTTATAATCAAGTGGCAATCCATCTTGAGGACTAAGAAAAGACCACCTTCATTTGCCCCTATGAGACATACGCATTCCATAGGATGCCTTTTAATCTCTGCAATGCACCCGCTACCTTCTAGCAGTGCATGCTTGCCATATTCTCAGATATGGTAGGTGAATACCTTGAAGTCTTCATGGATGACTTCTCGGTATTTGGGGAATCTTTTGATGATTGTCTCCTACACTTGGTCCAAATCCTCAAACGCTACATTGATGTGAATTTGGTTCTTTCCTGGGAAAAGAGCCATTTCATGGTTCCTGAGGGAATTGTCCTGGGTCACCTTGTTTCTGAGAACGGCATCCAGGTTGATCGAGCCAAGGTTAATTTGATTTCTAAACTACCCAAGCCTAGCTTGGTCAAGGACATCCGATCTTTCCTGGGGCACGTCGATTTTTACCATCATTTCATTCTTGATTTCTCAAAAATCGTGCACCCTCTGGCTAATCTTCTCTCAAAGAATGTCCCTTTCGAGATCACCAATGAGTGCACTCAGGCATTTGAGAGACTACATGATCGAGTTACTCAGGCACCAATCCTATAATCCCCTAACTGGTCTCTACCCTTTGAGATCATTTGTGATGCCTCTAACTATGCAGTGGGGGCAATGCTTGGGCAGAAAGTTGATGGGAAACCTGTGGTCATCTACTACACCATTAAGACGCTAGACGAGGCTCAGCATAGCTACATGGTTACTGAGAAAGAGTTCTTAACGGTAGTATTTGTCTTGGAGAAATTTAGAACTTATCTTCTAGGTTCTCGTGTCATCATTTACTCAGATCACACCACTGTGAGGCACTTACTCGCGAAGAAGGACGCGAAACCTTGATTAATCTATTGGATCTTGCTATTGCAAGAATTTGATCTCGAGATTCGCGACAAGGTCGAAAAATAGAACATGGTAGCTAACCATTTGTCCCGTCTTCCTTCTTCAGTCATCGACCAGTCTGGTTCAATCACCGAGCATTTTCTGGACGAGCATCTACTTGCCATTCATGGTCTCCCCTAGTTTGTTGATATAGTGAACTACTTGGTTATAGGGAAAGTCCCACCAGATTGGGCAACTTCCAGGCGGGACAGGCTAATTTCCGAGGCCAAGTACTATATTTGGGAGGAACCATATCTCTTCCAGTTGGAAAATGATCAGGTGATCTGGAAATGCATTCCTGACGATGAGGTCAATAACGTGATCTCATTCTCTCACGACTAGGCCTGTGGTGGCCATTTCTCTGGGCGTAAAATCATAGCGAAAATTCTCCAATGTGGGTTCTTCTAGCCCACAATGTTCAAAGATGCACAAACATATTGTAGGGCATGCGCTCGTTGTCAGATCTTCGGCAACATGGGCCCGCAGGATATGATGCCCTTGAACCCGATAATTGTGTGCAAAATATTTGACATATGGGGAATTGATTTCATGGGACCCCTTTCCGGATCTAACGGCTTCGAATACATCTTGCTCACTGCTGATTACGTCTCTAAATGGATCGAAGTTGTCCCCATGAGAACTAGCGATCATAAAGTTGTTCTTCGATTCATCCAGGAGAACATCTTTTCCAGATTTGGGTTTCCTAAGGCCATCATTAGTGATGGTGGGTCTCATTTCAACAATGTGCACTTCCAGTCCCTGATGAAAAAGTACGAGGTGTCGCATCATATCTCAACTCTTTACCACCCCCAGACTAATGGACTAGCAGAATTATCGAATCGAGAGATCAAGAAGATCCTTCAGGTCACTGTTCGGCTTGATAGGAAGGACTGGTCTACTCACCTTTCGAAAGCTTTGTGGGCCTATAAGACTGCCCACAAGACCTAATTAGGCATGTCTCCCTTCATATTAGTGTATGGAAAGGCATGTCACCTTCCCATAGAGATGGAGCATAAGGTCTATTGGGCAGTACAGAAGTGCAATCTGGATCTAATGAAGGCTGGAATACACTATTGAAAGAGCAATCTTCGTTTTCGTTGAAAATTTTAACATAAAATGATGTGTCGTTGTATGTAACCACGTGGTAGAAAATTGCTTTTCAAAACATTTTAATTCTCAAAATTAACCACGAAGAGTTAGGTCATCTCCACAAGGAGGAATTAGTCTAATTAAACTAGTGTGTTGCTCTTCGTTTAGTTGGGAATCTCAATGTGTACGCATACTGACTGGTGCACGTGTTTTCTTGATTTAAATAATTAATTAATAATTTAAGGGTTCACATGCAAAATCACCACCATGGAAATACCTGAATTGCGAGCTTAGTACTAACAAGCACGATCAAATTTAATTAAATCAAAATTCATTCCCTATAACAAACATCCATGCTCGATTATTCATGAGACAAATTCAGTATGCACAATTAACCCATATAAGAGGACATTTCATGCAAATTCCCCTCACTAAATTAAATCTCTAAATAACTCAATAGTGCATGGCAATGGCAGCAAGCGTAATTTTTATTACCCTCTTTACTGTTGAGAAATAGGGGAGAGGAGAGAGGGCCCTACTGCGCACGCTAGAAGGCTTCGCCGGCCATGAGACTGGACAGAGGAGATGTGCTAGAGGAGAGGTTCGTAACGGTGGTAACGACGTGGCGTGGGGAGGTCGAGGTTGGTCGTACGGCTAGGAGTGGTGGCTGGCGACGGGGGCATCGTTGCTGCTGAAGGTGCGTGCGAAGGGGCACACATAGGTTGCTGGAACTACGGAGGCGCATGTGCGCATGGAGGGGAAAGCGGGGTAGGCAACGCACGAAGGTGGCGCTTAGGCAAGGGCGATGGTGCGGGATGGTGGCGCACACTGTTGCTGAAGTGCTTTAGGTTTCTTGCTGCAAATAGGGGAGGCATGGAAAGAAGACGAAGAAGAGGAAGTGTGGTCTGCGTACACGTGCACAAGGGTGCGCAGGAGGTACGCATGATGGCAGGTACTACTGCAAGCGCTGTGCAAGCTCATGGCCGCACTGCTGCAGGCATGGTGAGGGCACTACGTACGCGCGGCTGTGGCGTGGTGAGAGGACTCGGGCGCGAGGGCGCTGTGGCTGCGGTGGCTGCTTTGCACGCTTGCAGGGCTGCGGGTGTGCGGTGGGAGAGGATGGAGTGCGCTTGCAGGGCGTGCGGTGGGGCAGGTTGGATCCACAGTGCACGCCTTCTTCACCATGCACGCAGGGTCTTTTCACGGTTGTGTGTTGCCAAGCTCACAGTGTATGCCCTCTCCACGGTATGGAAGGTGGAGATGATCCCCGCAGGGGGGAAGGAAGACGGCCCACTCCTCTTGAAAAGAACACGTTCTTTTATCTCCTCACCCCCACCCGCAAGTCAAGGGATTTTCAAATCCCTTACTAAACTTGGCCGGCGGCTGTTTTGGATTTGTTGAAGCCGGCCGAAGGTTGAGGGAGGCTTTGTTGAGGCCGACCGGCTATTGGGGGAGGAGAAATTTCTTTTTACCATCCTTTTCTTTGCAAAATTATTCCTACAATAATGAAGCATAAAATAATTACATAATAAGTTATAGAATGTGATAGAATAGATGTAAACTTAAATAATGATGCATGCAATCATTTTATGACCTAATGTAGTTATTAACAAACATAAAATGTAAGAATAAAGTTAACTTAGGTGTAACAATAATCCATTAAAATGGACTCATCAACAGTCGGTTGCAAATGAGTGAGATCGAGGAACTAGCAATGACCTATACAAGAACTCGCGTATCTACAAAGAGTGAGTCAAAGCCTTCAATGATAAGCACATTGTACGAAAATCTTTTCACCTTGGTCAAAAAGTCCTACCCTTTGATGCCAAGCTCAAACTCTTCCCAAGCAAGCTCAGATCTAAGTGGATTAGACGTTTCTTGGTAAGAAAAATCTTTGGAAATGGAGCCGTCAAAATTAGTGAACTCAGCCACGATTCTGAACCTTTTGTCGTGAATGATAAAAAACTCAAGCTGTTCGTCGAGCTCATCGACCTAAACATGGTTGAGTTATCTTTTGATCTCCATTCTCCCTAAGCTTATTGCACCCATCTGATAGTGTTAAACTTAGTGCTTAACGAGAGGCAACCCATCATCTCTTTGAAAAATCCAAAATCCTTTTCACATATCTCTTCACTGAAATCATATTGCATTTTAGGGTTCATCCATTAGAATAGCCGACTCACCTCTGGTACACGTACCAGAGCTTGAAATTGTCCACAAGAGTCACCCCGACCCATCCACCTTTTGAACCTGTTCTAATGTACGATCTAAGCTAAATTCGAACCCACCTAATTTACAATGAGTACATTGCAAATCATAGGCATGGGGGGTATTAAAGTGCAAAACATCGTGGAAAGCAACTCTCACAAAAGGATTTCACAAAAAAAAAAAGAAGGGGGAGGATTAACGAAAGAGAAGGTCCATTTGAGAAAAAAAAAAGAGAAAAAGGAAAAAAAAATAATTTTGAAAAGAAAAGAAAGGAGAAAAAAGATAAAGAAATAAAAAATGGAGTCCCTTCAAAATAATATGAAACTTACCTAACTTCTAGGTTGGATTGAATGAATTAAGACCTGGGAGGCTAAAACTTAAGGGATTAGTGGCGAATACCCACCTTAGGCCTCTTGGATCTGTTCTGAGATTTAAACACTCACGTACTTATTAAGATCCAGATTAGTCCTCAAGTGGTTGAGAAAAATGCAACGCTTGTGTATTAGATTTAAGGCTTAGGTAGGATATGGCCCCGTTAACTGACCTCTGATTTGCAGGACTCGGTAACTTAAGCACCCAAAAATCACACACAGTCTGGTTTAGTGCGCTTAAATATAAAATTATGCCAAAGCATTTATGCTGTTCTAAAAATGGTCTTAAGATATAGATTAGGAGCGGCTCAAAAACACAAGTTGATTTGGATGAGTTCCCAGCACAGAGAGGTGGGAAATTCCCCTTGAAGATGTGCAATAACATACTGTCTCCTTGGTGCTTGTCTCCTAGGATATCTAAATATCCTACTAGGGGCACGTAAGCACCTTATGCTGGTTCAGATGCCATGGATGGCATTATCACGAAATGTTGATTGCTAGGGTCTGGATTTAGCTACTGGACGGCATGAGTGGCACTATCTCGAAGTGTCAAAAGCTAGGGTTCTAGGGGTTGCTATGGGTGGCGCTATCTCGAAGCATCGATTGCCAGGGACCCTGCGACGATTGATGTGGGGACCAGGAATCCAATACAGAATGTGTTTAGAGCTAATCCGAGGATGGATCTAAGGAAAAATATAATGAAAAGAAAAAGAGAGAGAAAAGCTCTGCACAAATGAAAATTCTTCCATCTTTCTTACAAAAATGCATTGACAAACTGAACCTGGACTAACCATGTTACAAGCACAAGTGCTTTAACCGCTGGGTCCAACGAACCTTAAGTTAGTTCCTACGGGCCTTAGAAACCTTCATGGTAGACTGAGGCGAAAGCTAGTCGGGTCTGGATCTAGGTTGGTACTTGAGTACCTCTAGGTCTATTATTGGTATTAAGATATGATTCCTAGAGATGCAGCTTAGTAAGGCATCCTGACGGTTACATCCGACCTAGATATCTGTTTGGTCCATAAAATTTTGCTAAGGGACTAACAAAAGCTAAGCGTGGGGGTATGATGGGAACACCATCATGAGCCATAACTAGCTCAATTTGGTTTGATAAAGTTGATAAAAGCTCCTACATAAACTCAGGGGGTCTTAAGTGCTTGATATTATATTTTGAGAAGAAAATATGAAAATAGGGTTATTTATGCAATTTTACCTTCTTATCACAAATACAAAATAACCACGGGGTATTTTAGGGGTTTATTAAGGTCATTTGGTCATTAATGTCTAACAAGTGGGTCCATACAAACAGAAACGGGTTTTCACGCATTTCAAGAATTAATGGACATCTGAAACCCTAAAAATAGACTCGCTTAATTAACTGGGGTTCTGGTCAGGATAAAATTCATCTAAACCCTTTAAAAATCATGGAAAAATATTCTCTAGGGTTTGGCATCCTTGATTTGACCATCTGAATCCATTTTGATCTAAAACAGTCTTAGATACACAGTTGCCCTAATTTTGGTTTCTACGTAATTTACCTAGTCAAACTTGGTCAAAACCTAAATCTGACTTCACCATCAGATTCCTTTGGTCTGAATTATGTTTATACCAAAATTTGGGCCCAATTAGAGATCATCTTGACCTAATTTGCATTTTAATCTTATTTTGACTATTTTTCTTACGAAGAACTCCTCAACTTTTGAAAACTTTGCAGGGACCCCCATAACTTCCTCATCTTCTTCACATTTAGGTCCCTACCACCATTAGTGTGAACACGTTGAGCTCCAACTAGATTCGAGCGAGATTTCCTCGCTTGATTCTTAGCCAAATAATCCCAAATTTGAATCGGAGCTTGCTTGTGAAATTCCCTTCCAAATAAGGCCAACCTCGGATCCCAACTCCTTCCCAAAAGCTCATGCAAACTCTTTGAATGTAAGGGTATCCAGCCTGAGTGAAAAGCTTGGAATTCGCAAGCTTGCTTTCCAAGCTTAGAACTCTGTTTTATGCCCTATAAATGATCTTACATCAAGTTCGTCACCTCCTTAGCAAATTTTGATCAGAGAAAACCTTCTCTCTTCCCTCTCTGGCCACCTATGCAGTTTGCTCCAGTGGCCTCTCTCTATCCTCCTCTTGCGTCGTCCAACCATCAAATTGGGTGATCGACCATCTTCCTCTCTTCATCGCGGTCGTCGCCAGCCAAAGCATGACTGCCATCCCTGCCTCTGTCCTCGTCGCCACCTCACTGTCCTCATCTCCTCTGGCTCCAGTAAAGCCACGACCGAAGCTCTCTGGCTATCTCCCTCATGCATAAGACCCTCTACTGTCTCCTCTACTCTCCAAGATCACTTCCCCCTCACCCGCACTTCAAATCAACCACGCTTCCACTTGCTACGCCATCGTCTTCCTCTACTCTGACAATGTTTTGGCGAACCCTCCCCATTGCTCTACCATACGAAATGCCACCACTCCACTTCCAAAAGCTTCACCACACTTTAGAGAGAAAAAGCCCTCTGATTATTGAGGCTATTAGCTTCTCCATAGCCGAACCGAACTCCAACTTCACCAACAGCATTCCCCGATTCTGACCTACCACCTCACGCCTCCACTGAGCACAAAACCACCACCACTACATTCGCCATGCTTCGGCAGACCTTTTTTACCTGCTCTGACGAGGTTGAAAGACCATATTCTCTATTTTAGGTGCTTCACTAGACCTCTGCAGCTGCCTCGATTCCCATGACTTCGTCAGCAGTCCTCCAACCATGTTCTTCCCCGTAAGCATTTCCTGAAGGTGCAAACGACTCCCAAGTGTCTTCCCATGCACCCAATTGCAGCTGCAGCATCTCCTTCACCATCAATTAGGAGCCCTTCCAGCCTCAGCTTGCACACAACGAAACTCAGTGGGATTAGTCCCACATCGGATAGCGCAGAAGCCACGACCGCACATAAGTTGATTTTGTGCCTTTGCCCGATTGCCTCCTGGAGCACCGGGGTGAGGTCTCGCATGCACGCTCCACTCACATGCCCTCGCCTACGCTTACGCCACGTGAGTTTGGGTCCTGATCTGATTGCCCGGTTACCCGGGTGTAGTCTGGTTCACTCGATTCTGAGAGAGAAGGAAGAGAAAGAAAGAGAGAGAGGAGGGGGGGTTTTTCCCTCTACTACTCTCTTCACTTAGCGAAATTTGAGAGGCCTTCGACTCTGTTGGTGCTGTGCTGTGATTGTGACTCTCCTCTGAGGCCTAAAGGAAAAGAGAGGCCTTTGCCTCTGTTGCTAGTTCTGAGTCACCGTTGCATTATTGAAACACTTAAGTTGACGTGGAAATTGTGTGGTTGATACTGTAGCATTATTTGAGTATATTGTTAATAGGGTAAATTGGTGATTTAAATGACCATTTTGCCTTAATCTTTTTGCTACATTGACTCTAACTCTTTCATTTATATCATTTGTGCTTAAAGTTGTGCCTAGAATTTCAATCTTGAGTAATCTTGAGTACTAAATTGCCTATTGCTCCCTGTGTTCGACCTCTGACTTTTCTGAGTTATAAATTTAAGTGTTTAATGCGATTTTTTCCTATACTATAAAGCATTTCTTAAAAATCGATGATTTCGCCTTAACATTGCTTAGCTCATATCTCTTCTTCAAGTTCCCACGTGGCTTCTTAGAGCCGTTGACTGCACCATAGTACCTTTATTAAAGGTACATTCTTGTTGTGAAGTCGCTTCGTCACTCAATCAACAATCTATACTAGCTTATCTTCATAGTTGAAATTAGGCACAATCCATAGATCATCGTAGTGCATCACATGGCTCTAATCTACTACATACTTTCTCAGTGTAGACACGTAAAACACATCATGTGCCCTTAACAACTGTGGAGGTAGAGCCAAATGGTACACTACTGGGCTGATCCACTCAATGATCTTAAATAGGAGCTCTTAGCTTTCCTTTGATCCTGAAACGATGGATCCCTCTCATTGACAATACATGATGACTGATAGTCGAGAAATTTTGTGCAAAGAAATAAATTTGTGTCTTAGGAAAGAGAAACCCACGTCGTCGTATTTTCATAGAAAACTCTGATGTATTAGACAATGTTTATAACTGAGATGGTGAGTCTTGAGTTGAACGCAGGGAGACAATGTTTGATTTGAAGAAAATTCACATTTACGTTTTTTTATTTTTGGAGAAGTTTGGCTTTTGTAATTTTTTTGGTGTTTTTAGATAGATGGAAGATCAAATGTAATATTATCTAAGCTAATCTACTTAAAATTGAAATAAAGAGAGCGAATATGATATATTAGAGCAAAATAATGTTTATCACAACTAGATGAAAGATTACAATAAAGCAAATAAAAGAGAGAGGGGGTAAGAAGAAATCTCCTGAAGTGGATGTTCGGTGAGACAACTACCCTTGGCGACGGCTGGATGAAGGAGGTGAGATGCGGAACGATAGGGATGAGAATCGTGATTTAGATCGTGCGTAGCGTGCTTAAGGAGCGTCAAATCTAGCGTGATCGCGCGGGTGCAATGCACGCTTCATCCATGTGGTCGTATGTCACCGCCTCCACCATTTGATGCCGATTGTGAGGTCCATTCGAACGCATCTTGCCTGTGCTCTGATTTGGGGCACTCGCAGCGGTTCGAACCCACGGCGCTTCTTTAAGAGTGCTCCTCTCAACCGCTGGGCTGAGGGCGGGTTTGTGTCGAGAAGATGATTTTGTGATTATGTGGTCCCAACCGTTGCATCTCGATCCAACGGTCAAGATTTTTAGTCGAGTTCTTCTTCAAATCATGATTGAAGGGGGTGACGTGGCCAATTCGTAGCCGTTGGATCATGATCCAATGGCTGGAATTGATGGTGTGGCTAAGGAAGGCAGTGTGGGGCTGCTGTGATGGTTTCACATGGTGCCATCATGGCCATCCATCTTCTTTTATTTGTATTGGATTCCACAGTGCTTCGATCGAGATGATTTCCACGCTGTCAGACTGCAATTGTCACTCTGAGTCCATCCGTACAGTTGGATTTTTATCCAAAGCTCATAGAAATGTTATCTCCTAACCACAAAATATGCGTGAATTAATATACAATTTATACAAATCATTCTAAATGCATGATTACACTATTAATGTAATATTTACACATCCAAATGCACCTAAGTTACTATGGAACCCACATTATAGGCATTTTTAGATAAAATAGTGTAGACTTATCACACCCCCATTCCTATCTTTTGCTAGTCCCTAGCAAAATTAAACTAAATGCTATATATAACAGCAGAATTTCGATTTAATTGCTTAGGCGTAAGTTGTTTATCAATAAAAGAAAATTTTACTAAGGACCTAAACTACGAAGACTCAACAATGCCCAGGTGCCTACCAAAATGCAGACTGCCCAAGTCGTCACCTTATTCCATACAAAAGAGAAGAAATATATATATATATATATATATTCTTTTTATTCTTTTGTAATTTTTTTTTGGACTTTTTGAGTTTAGAGTTTCGGGGCAGCTTTCTATGGTTACCCAACCCACCCAGGACTCGAAAGAACTCTAAGTGCTAAGCATCGTATTGTGAAAATGTGATAGACTCACTAAATAACAATCAAAATGAACCTCAAGTTTCTACAAACCCTAAGTGACCCTTAATGAAAAATTCTGCCTAAAGGTGTATCTATTTGATCGGTAGCTTTTTCCCTACTTTTATTTTTATGGGGTCAACACAAGGGCGAACCCAGTGTATTTCTCCCGGGCTTATTTTACTTCCTGCTTCTCCCTAAGTGTTTAGGAATTATTTATGCATTTTTGTGGGCTGAATTTTGGACAACCGACAATGGGGGGTTACCCACAGTAACTTGCCAGCCATACCCATGTGGTGAAGTGTAGCTTATTTAGTTTTTCTCTCCTTTTTTTATTTTTTTCATTTTTTTTCTTTTCTTCTTCTTTTTTCTAAGCAGGTGGCTTCTATGATTTAAGATTTACTTAAAGGCAATGGTCAAAGAGATTGAGTCGCATGGCTGGCCTCTAGACACTCGACTATGAGTTGTTACTCACAGCAACGTGCCGACCAAATCACCCTAGTATGTTTATTAGCTTCCTAATTTCCGTTAAAATCGACTGAGAAGTGAGTCAGTGCAAATAGTGTGTAGACGCTTAGACTTAGAGTCCTCTCAAATTAGAGGGTGGGTTGATAAGTCGCACACTTATTACCCCAACTTATTAAACCAATTCAAATAAACTTAAAGTGGCAAGGACTCGAGAAACAGGTCCACATTTTAGTGGACACCTAAGCTAATTAAGCCTGTAGACCTGAAGAGTCTACATGTTCAGGTCCTACTGCATAATTTCCTAAAGCTGAAAAACTCCAAATGCCTAAGTTTTCTTTTCCGAATTCAATTTTTTTTTATAAAGAGAAAATAAAAGAATCTACAAAGCTGAAAAATAATTCAGAATTAAGTATCCACCCCCCCATGCCTAGCTTATGCAATGTCCTTATTGTAAATAAAGTCGTGAAAAGGGTAGAAAAGAAAAGATAGTACCTAAATTCAGTTAAGATTCAGTCAACTCAGAATATGTACAATTTTTATAGAGTTGCTGAATTTAGTGTTGAAACCACCATTTAAACACAAGGAAAAAATCCAAAACAAGGGATTTTGAAAGGGCTTAGAGGGTTATCATGATCGATCAAAAGGGGAACCGGAGGAGAGATCGAAGAGGTCGGTTGGTCCGATGAGGTTGAGGGCAATGTGGAGATGTTGCTTGTGAGGAGCGGTGGTTGTTGCTCAAGGAGATGGAGCGGCGAGCAACGAGTGGCGTCGAGGTCGGAGGGAGGTTCCACGCAAGGGAAAAGTGGAGAGAACACTGGAAGGAGGGAGATTGAAGGTCGATCTCACTCGAGAAGTCGACGGCGTTGGTCAGTGGCAACCATTTTTGGTCGGTGGTGCCAGTCGTGGAGGTGGAAGAGAAGGCTTGTGTGGTTTGGTCGATGGGGTTGTTTGTGGGGAAGGGGTAACTTTTGGTGGGGTAGGGTTGAGTAAAGAGAGAGATTTGGGTAAAAAAGTAGGTATTTTATATATGTTTGAAGGGTTATGTAAGGTAAAAACATTAGGGTAGGTAATCAATCACATTAGGCACATATTAGGTGTAAAGAACCAAGATCAGAGGCAATTAGGATTGCAATTGCAAAATTGGATTCCGTCCTGATTTGGTTAATCAAAACTGAAATTGATCGATTAATTAAGCATTTTGGTCGATCAAGGTTTGAGGTTATGGAGGGAAAATTGTCGCCTAAACAAAATGGTCGATCAAATAGTTTGGTCGATCAAAATAAAAATTTTGATCGATCAAAAGTACAAAACATATCAATCAATATTTTGCAATTAGCTCTTTCAACCTTAATAATGCTAGGGCATGGCATATAAGGTTAAATCTATCTTTAGGTAAGGGCTTGGTGAAAATATTAGCTAACTAATTTTTAGTTTGAATAAACTCTAAGTTTATTTCACCTTGTAGGACATAATCCCTTAGAAAGTGATGTGTAACATCAATGTGTTTAGTTCTAGAATGTTGCACAAGGTTTCTAGATAGGTTGATAGCACTAGTATTGTTACAAAGTATTTTTTTGTTTTTATAAGATAGGCCAAAATCTTCTAGTATTTATTTGTAACGACCCGATTCCCGAATCCCTACGAGACACGAGAATCAAACCAACTCGACTAATCCCAAGACCTAGTCGTCCAACGAGGAAGTAACCAAAAGAGCAGTAAAACAAAACCACATTCACCATGAATATAACTAGTAGTAACAAATACAACAGTAAGAAAAGGAAATACTACAGTATACACCACCACAACAGAAGGAAAATAAACATGTACATTTCATAAAGTTTTCGATAACGAAAGTACAGGGAGTAACAAAGAAAACTACTCACTATAGTGGAAGAAAAGTATAGAAAGTACTACAGGTAACCCTACTAGACCCTACTAGGCCCAGCGTCCTCTGCAGCCGCTGACCCTGGCTGCTCAACACCTGGTCCTGAAAAGTAACGAGGATAACACGTCAGCGAAACGCTGAGTAGAGTGGCAACTAAAAGCTAAACAAGCAGTAGAGTGTACAATAACTGTTATATTTTTACTTTCTTTAATTCCGTCTTTCTGTTATTTCACTATTGAGTTATTTCTCAGATCCTTCTATTGATCTCGAATGTTCCTCGTGGGAACGATCTTGATTGCAGCCTTTTCCGAAAGTAGAAGTAACACGTGGTGCTCTCCTGGCCAGGAGAGTCCCCCGTGGTGATCCTACCCTCAATCAACCACCCCAAGGTCGCTGACAGACGTAACGGTAACTACGGCACGTGCGATAAACGCACGGGTAGCTACCTCGCACTGGCACGCGGTCAGTCATTTCCGTTAATGGGTGCGCCCAAAGCACAGCACGGAACTAGTATAGGGCAGAGCCCTCTCAGTAACAGGGGTCTAACCCCTCCACAGTAACCAAACAGGGGTCTTGCCTCTCCACAGTTTGCGCACCCTCGCCTGACTACCCTGGTTTGCCCAGTGGGCCTAACAAGTCGGTGTAGGAGGGCCAGCAGAACCCCGGGGCATGTGGGGTAGCTAGTACTCTCCCTACACTAGTAGCTCTCCTCAGTACTGTGTACACGAGGGCCAAAAGTCGGTACAAAGTGGCCAGACCTAACCCCGGGTCCCTGGGGCGGCTAGCTCTGCTCTGCACTAAACAGGGGGACACTCGCTTTCCTTGGTACTCCGTACTCAAAGGCCAGCTCACTTCCCCAATTCTATTCCATTCCCTTTCCGAGAGTTCTACTCCTAATTCCCCGTAGGGTTCAAGCTCTTTTAACTCAGCCAATTTAGGTTTCATCGTTCCAGCTTTACATTCATACAATCCATGTTCTCAATCATACGTATTCATTCATAACAGGCAGCTGTTAACCAATTTACAGGCAGTTATCATTTCCTTTCTACTATTCCAAGACTACAATATTTATATATTCAACTAGTTTTCCAGTCCTAGGATTCATGCCGTACCCTAGGATCTATCATTTAATCTAGTTTTCCAATCCTAGGATTCATGCAATACCCTAAGATCTATCATTCAATCTAATTTCTCAGTCCTAGGGTTCTTGCAATGCCCTAGACTATTAATTGTTTCATAATTGTAACAAATTTTGTTAAATAAATTAAAAAGCCACTCTACCAGGTAAATCGGGAGTACTGGGGGAGTGGTCAGCAATCCCGCGTGCCTTCGCAACCCCTAAGACTGCAACGGAATGGGGTCCTAACACAAGGATCAATCACAAGGAGTTTCTCAGAACGGTATACAATTACTGTAAACGGATAGAGGAATTTATTCTGGAAAGAACGCACCTCAAAACGCGGAAAACAGACTCCAAACGGGCCCTAAACTGGTCAAAAGCGACGAATTTGTCCAAAATCAGATGTCTGGAACCTCTTCCAGACGTCTTAAAAGGTTGATCGATCGTACCTCAGTTTTGCGCAGTCCTTCAGACGTCCAGAAGCCCGCTGGAACATCTGACCATGGTTCCCAGACGTCCGATTGTCACCCCGGATGTCTGGAAGTCCTCCCCGTCGTCTGGCACTACGGCCAGACGTCTGATCCGCGTGGGATGGCGAGCCCTCGCGCCCTCCAGAGCAAAACCTGCGCACACACACTCCTGCTCTCAGTACGAGGAAACGCAGAAAAATCGCGGCGGATGGTTGCAAGGCCATACACGCGAAAAAAGAAGGTAAGAAAATATCTTACTTGTCAGACGTCTGGACGTAAGTCCAGACGTCTGATTCTGGAAAATTTTCCAGAATCAGAGCGAGCCCGATCCGCTCTCCACCCACGACTCACGGCCACGTCGCGCCCTGTCCGCCTGCTACCCGAGCTACAGCAGCCCCTCGTGACACCCCACGCCTGCCGCTCCCCTGTTGGTGCTAGAGCACCACGATCATTTATTTTGATGATAACAAAACACGTGTTATTTAACATTTGCAATTTGAGTCCTAGATTTCAGGTCAAATGCAAATGTAGACGTGCTTAAACGGACTTCGAGCTTGCATCCAGGACGGATTGGAGGAGCTTGACGGAAAACAAAGGAGGTTCGCGTGGAGCGACAGATTGAAGATAGAAGACAAGAAGAATAGGATAGATTCTTTTTAATCCTTTCTTGTATCTCTTGTCTTTATTTTCTTGCTCTTTTTATTTTCCTTAGAGTATTATGTTAAAGAGCCTCAAAGTACCCTAACAGTAGTCCTAGGAACACCGGCACAACCCTAGGATACTTAGGTTTTCTGTAGAATACTTAGAAAACCAATATAGGGCTCAAACAGCATTTCCAGACGTCTAATTCCCAAATCAGACGTCTGATAAAGTATTTTAAGACGTCTAACTGTTGTTTCAGACGTCTGATAACTGTTAGGCTGGACATAGCTAGTTCTGTCTGATGAAATCAGACGTCCAGACCTTAGACCAGACGTCTTAGGAGACGTCTGATGGATTTGCCAGACGTCCAATTAGTAGACCGTTGTCTGGCTTAGCATACACTCAAGAATATGACCGTTAGAGCCTTATCAGATGTCCATAGGACTGTCCAGACGTCTGATAATTGACCGTTTTGCCTCGGCTGACCCAAAATCTCTTCTCAAAGATTTTCTAGCCGTTGCAACGTTTGGAAATCCATTCCCACAGTAAAAGTAGGTTTCCAGACGTCCAGACATAGTGCCAGACGTCGTATATGTCGTCTGATGGACTTGCACTAGAACCCTGTTTAGATCTAATTCAAGTCAGGAAGAGACCCGCCCAAAATCAGACGTCTGACCTTGAAATCAGACGTCTTAAAGTGAACTTCCAAACGTCTGATGCCAGAATTAGACGTCTGATAAGCCTGTCAGAACAATGATTGTTCCTGATTTCGGGCTGATTCTCTTGGGCTTTGTTCCCAACGGCTATAGAACCTTTCCTAAGCCTTCCAAAGCCTTCCTAAGGCCTCTATAAATAGAGGGGAACCTTTGCAACACATATACACAAAATACACACTAAGAGAAACAAGAGACACACCTAAGCAACTTAGTTCCACTCTTTTGTGTCCAAGAGAAGCCCTTGCTCTCCAAGCTCTAGTTCCATTCTCTAGAGAGCATCAAGCTTTGCGCACCCGCTCTCCGGCCGTTGTTCACGAGAGCGAAGTTGCGCCGTCGCGTGGCTCATGCACCGCGTCATCAACTCGACGCACTCCTTGCAAAGGGGAGTTTCCTAATTCCTATAGAAGCTAGGTTCATAATTACTTTGTTGGCTCTATAGGACTTGTTGTTTCTTTTATCTTTGTTATTTGGTTGGGTATTTGCTTTGCGAATTCCCGTCTCCTTCGTGAGACAAAATCCTTCTCGTGAAGAGAAGGGGTTGATGAACGCTACCCTCGTACTTGTAGCGTGGTTGTATTGAGGTTGAATCACCCTCGTTTAAAGTGATTCGGTTTAGTGGATTTTGATCAACTTGGTTGATCGGAAAATCCTAACTCGAGAGGGTTAGGTGGTGGTTTTCACCCGGTTTGGGTTTCCACCTAAAACTACTTTGTGTACTTTGTGTGTTTGTTTATTTTGTGAAGATTGTTTAATTTACTTCCGCAATTATTACATCACCCCCTCCGAGTAGGGAACCTTCATCCCCCACTCGCTGGCTCTCTCGCACTGGCAAGGAGAAGGAGAAGAGAAGGGCGGAGGAGATGAGGGTGAGGGAGAGGGCGAGAGCTTATATAGGCAGCGAGGGGAGAGAGAAAAGAGGGAGATGGCATGTCTGTAGGTAGAGAGAGGAAAAGAAGATGAAGGCGGTGGGTGAAGTCTGCACGCATACGCGTGCAGATGCAACCCGGTAAGCCGAAAAAATTTATTACCAGACGTCTTGGAAGGGTTCCAGACGTCTGGACAGACGTCTGGGCCACTTCCCAGACGTCTTAAAAGTCCGTCTGATGCCACGTTCGTAACAATATAACAAACTCAAAGGAAGTTTCGTCCTCGAAACTTACGCTAACTACGGTGCAGAAACGAACAACATATATATACATAACAAACTCAAAGAGGACCAAAGCCGGTCCAAAAAGATGTACTTGCGAAGAGCTCTGGGTACCGTTCCCGCATTGCCGTCTCAGGCTCCCAGGTAGCCTCCTCGTACCGCTGGCTCCTCCACAGAACCTTCACCAGGGGTACTTGCTTTCGTCTCAAACTGCGGACAGCTCTGTCAAGAATTTGTACTGGCCGCTCGGGGTAGGTCAGGTCGTTTCCCACCTCGACGCTCTCGTGACTCAGGACGTGACTGGGATCGGTAACGTACTTCCTGAGGTTGGACACGTGGAACACGTCGTGCACACCAGAAAGCTGAGGAGGGAGGGCAAGTCTGTAAGCAACGGGTCCAACCCGCTCCAGGACCTCAAAGGGCCCCACGAACCTCGGCGCGAGCTTCCCTCTCACCCCAAACCGCTGCAGGCCCTTCATGGGAGAAACACAAAGGAAGACGTGGTCCCCAATCTCAAACTGCACCTCTCTACATCTCTGATCCGCGTAGCTCTTCTGCCTACTCCTGACAGTGCGGAGTCGCCTGTGGATCTGCTCAACTACCTCCTGACTCTGCTGGATCAACCTGGGGCCAACCTCCCACTTGGTCCCCACCTCAAACCAACTCAAGGGTGCCGTACACCTCCGTCCATACAGAGCCTCGTAGGGAGCCATGCCGATGCTCGAGTGATAACTGTTGTTGTATGCAAACTCCGCCAGGGTCAAGTGCTCCTCCCAAGAGCCCCTCCAGTCCAGTACACAGGCACGCAAAAGGTCCTCAAGTGTCTGTATCGTGCGCTAAGACTGTCCGTCTGTCTGGGGGTGGTAAGCCATACAGAATCTCAATCGCGTCCCCAGGGCCTGCTGAAACTCAGCCCAAAACTGGGACATAAAGCGGGTATCCCGGTCGGATATGATCTCCCGCGGAACTCTGTGTAGACGTACCACGTCGCGGATATACCTCTCTGCCAACTGTGCTGGTCCCACAGTGACTCGGATCGGCAAGAATCGTGCCGTCTTTGCCAGTCTATCCACAATTTCCCAGACTGTGTCGTGTCCTCGCTGGGTAACAGGTAAGCCCACCACCAAGTCCATGGTGATGCTCTCCCACTTCCACTCTGGCACTGGAAGAGGCTGTAGCGGCCCTGCAGGCCTCTGATGCTCGACTTTCACCTGCTGGCATACTAAACACTGCTGTACGAATTCACCCACATCCCGCTTCATCCCTCCCACCAAAACTGGCTTCTCAAGTCATGGTACATCTTCATGTTTCCGAGATGTATGGTAAATCTGGAACCGTGTGCCTCAATCAGGAGCTCTCTCAACAGCTCCTCATCTTTGGGAACGCACAAGCGTCCCCTTAGGTGCAGCACCTGGTCTGTGAAAGAGAAGTCCCCTGGGTCTCCTGACAGTACTCTGTCGCGCAAGGACTGCAAGTACGGGTCTGCCATCTGTCCTGTGATGATGCGATCTATCAGCTCTGGCCTAGTCTGTCGTGTCACAGTCACTGCCCCACAGTGCCCCTGTAACTCTAGGGGTCGCCAACTGCCCATCTCCTCCAAAAGTCTCCAACTCTGCACCTGTAAGCTGGCCAAGTGTGCGGGAGCCTTCCGACTCAAGGCGTCAGCCACCACATTGGCCTTTCCCGGGTGGTAGGAAATGCTGCAGTCATAGTCCTTCAGGAGCTCCCGCCAACGTCTCTGTCTCATGTTGACCTCCCTCTGGTCAAAAAGGTATCTGAGGCTCTTGTGATCTGTTAAAATCTCGAAGGTCTCACCGTACAAGTAGTGCCTCCAGGTCTTCAGCGCGAAGACAACAGCTGCCAGCTCCAGGTCATGGGTAGGGTAGTGATGGGTCGGCACAGATAGGTTGTTAATATGATGATTTTATCGTTGAAATATATATAGTGGTTAACCTAATTTGAACCTAACCATCTCTTTACAGAAATTTTTAACCTGGCCTAATTGATTTTATCTTGTCACTTTTAGGCCCAGGGTCGAACTCAGGGAAGCGGGGTTTAAGTCGAGTTCCTACGTTGTCCTTAAAACGCGTCTCTTCCGTTCGTTTATTGTGTTTTTGGTATTTTTCTTATTTAGGTTTTTTTCTGGTAATCCTTGTTCTTGAGGCACACCCTCAAAATTGTGTCCTTGGCTTTTAGCCAAAACAGAGTTCCAAAACACGCCTTGCTACTTGCAAGACGGGGTACCTGCAAATCAAAGATTATCTTTTCACTTTTATACCTTTTTTTATCTTTTTACTAAGAAGGAAGATAACAGATAGAAAGTAAATATAGTAGCTATAGATATATATTTATATGTAGTATATATATAAAGGGGTGGGGTGGAGGTGGCAATGGAGTGTAGCACTATGTCGAGTCAGTCGACATCTAGAGAGACGCAACCAACACGACTAGGTGCCGCGTGGAGTGTGGATGGAGGATGGATGATGTATGAGACCACGCTTTTTTTGTACGCGTGTATCAGGGAATATTAGCAACTGGTGCAGATATCCCCGCGATACAGCGTATAATAAATAACATGAAAATATATGTACATATGTATGTATATAAGTAAATATATCTATATATATATAAATGTATAGTTATATATGTATAGATATATATATATATAGATATATATGTGTATATATATGTATATAAGTATATATATATATATTACTATATATATGTATATATATATGTATATAGATATGTATATATATATATATGTATATAAGTATATATGTCTATATATATATAAGTATATGTATAAGTATATAGATGTATATATAAGTAGATATATATATATATATATATATATATATATATATATATATATATATATATGTATATTATATATATATGTATGTATACATAACTATATAGCTATACTATGTATATAAGTATATATATATAGATATATGTATGTATATATATATATATATGTATATATGTTACTATAAGTGAGTGAGTGTGTGTGTATGTGTCGGTATAGGTGTGTGTGTGTCGGTGAATGTGTGTGTGTGTTACTGTGAGTAAAAAAAAGAGAGAGAGAGAATACGTGAGAGAGAGAGAGAGTACGTAAGAGAGAGTAGAGAGCGCCAGACAGAGAGAGAGCGGGCGAGAGAGATCGGCAGAGAGAGAGAGCGGGCGAAGGAGTGATCGCGGACGCGCGAGTTAAGACGTCTGACGCCGCGTCGTCTGAAGGCGAAGGCGGACGTCTGATCGTCGCGGTGCACCGCGCCTTCGCACAGAGGACGTGAGGCGTCTCCTGCAGACCGGATGCGAGGACAGAGAGCGGGCGATGGCGCGCTCGGAGAAGGCGGCGGGGAGTCTGCAGTCGGTCGCGGAGGGTTGCGGAGGAGGGCAGGGGTCGGCGCGAGGCCGTAACCGGCCGCTGCAGTGCGCGCGGCGGCCGGCTACAGGTGCAACTGCGGCGTGGACAGAACGGAGACGGAGGCGGAGAAGGCCCTGCAGACGCGCGCGGAGGCGGTGAGCGGCTGCGGGGACGGTCGCGGAGGAGCAGGGAGGACCTGCTGCTGCTGCTGCGGCTGCTGCGTGGCTGCTGCTGTCGTGGCTTCAAGCTTCGAAGCTTGGAGTGGCGTCAATGGCGTTAAAGAGAAAAAACGCAACGAAGGAAGGCACCACGCCCACCGGCTCGTCGAAGAGCTAGGCGGTGGTGCTCCCACTGTGGTGGTGTGCACCACAGTGGGTTCTCCTGCTCGCCGGGTGCCTCCTCGACGGAGGGCCGGCGCATGGGAGGGGAGAACGGTGGAGAGGAAGGTGGTGGCTGCGGGGTCTTTGCAGCAGCTGCGTCTCCTTGCGAGGATGAAGCTGCAGCTACTTATAGAGGAGGGGAGAGTGGCGTGCCGGCTGCAGCAGGGAGAGGGTGTGCGAGTTGCAGCTATAGGGAGCGGCGTTGCCAGGGAGAAGTGACGGGAAGAAGTGCTGCGTGGCTGCTGCATGCAGCTGCGGGAAGAGTGCAGCCACGGGAAGGGTGCAGCCGCGGGAAGGAGAGAAAAGAAGAAATCAAGAGGAAAAATAAAAAGGTGGAATTTGCAGGGAGGCACTTGAGATAAAATGTGAATTACGAAGCCATTTATTCATTTCTCCTCCTCTCATGATTAAATGCATGCATGCAAGCGTTTTTACAAATGCGGCTACAGGATTATAATATACATAGTTAATGCTAGAAAATAGCACAAGAAGGCGTTATTATAGGCGTGTTTTGAGGTGCAAACATATACCCCCATGCCTATCTTTTGCTAGTCCCTAGCAAAACCGTATTTAGAAGTGATCTTAAGCTGAAGATTTTCTTCTGAGGTGATATCGGTGTGTTTATTATCGGATATTGTGAGAACCAATTGTAGAGAAGATTACCAGTACTTTAAGTCTTACATGACAAAGATCATCTCTCAACTAACCAGGACTCTTGATATTTAAACCCTAAATACGATTTCCAAGACCCAGGAGGTTTTGCCGTACTCGAGAGCTCAAGAGGTTATGGTTTGTGCATAGTGAAGGATCAAGACTGACCAGATGAACCTTAAGACTCACTCCCAGGGTTTCACGAATTTTTAAGTACAGGTTGGTCCCAATTTCAGCTCGTATTTTCGGATTGACCCTTAAGATGATTACGGAAAACTCAACTCCCATTTTCTGATTTTTTTTTTTTTTTTTACAACTCTTTTTCCTTTTATTTATTTATTTTTTTTTATTTTTATTTTTTTTTGAAACACCTGTCAGTATATCTCTTACAACACATTTTGAAGGAGCACACTTATTTTTCTTTTTGATGGGAGAGTTTCTTTTTGGTGGAAAGAGTCACTCCTAAACATAAGACTAAAGCCTGGGATAAAAAGTCTACCTGCACGCACAGGTAAGGACTCCACCTTTCCTAATGAACACTAGGGTTGGATCTTATGTTCACCTGATCTTTCCTGATATGTGTAGTGTGAACCAAATTTACTTAAGCTCTCAAGAAAAAGCAAACCAACGGATCCTGTACTGGTGTCTCAGGTACAAGAAACGTTCTTAGTTAGGAGAGATTTTGATCTATTTCGTCAATACTTTAAGTGAATTAAGTCGAGCCTGAGCGAATCAAGCTTCTGTGGCCTGGAAATTCTTCAAAACAGAGGTTGAATATCCATAAACACTTATTGTATTTTTCGTTTCAGCTTTTAGATCATTACTAAACACCATTTATTACTAATATATATATATATATTTTTTCTTTTCTTTTTCTTTTTCTTGCATATTTATAAATAGGTGGTAATTGTCTGATACCATAAAATACCCGGATCCTATGGATGCCTATCCACCCCCCCATGCCAAACAATGCTATGTCCTCATATGCATGCAGGGAAAGGCAGAGAACGGACGACAGATCGGGTAACAGGAGCTGAGGTTCAGGGTATAAATCAGGGTGGAAGGGTGGGTGGATGGTGGGTGGTGAAGAGAAAAGCGAAGTAATCGCGATAGAGGCGTGAAAAGTAATGGTGGATGGTGAGAGATTTGGCGTTTTCTGGGACGAGAGTGTCCCAGGCGGATCAGAAAACAGATCAGGAAGAGGAAGTTGGCCCTTAGATTGGCCAAGAAGGGGGGCTTTTTGGATAGATGGGTCCAAAAGGGAATAGCCCCGGTGAGTAAGATGTGGGCTCAAGGTCCCAGTGTGGATTTGCAAATCCGCCTGATTTAGCGGGAAAGAAAGGGCAATCCGGTCTTCCATAGTGTGGACCGGCGGTGAGCAGCCCGGCGATGACTCAGACCACGAGGTATGGGAAGCGGAGAAAACCTCGTCAGAAGTCTGGTCAGGAGATGATACAGGAATAGGGAGGGATTGGGGAACGTCACAGTTTGTATAGGTCAGGCAGTCATCAGGTAATTTGCAGCAGTCTGAATTGGCTCCAATAAGTTCGATACACGTACTGACAGTCATGTCCTCGTCAGAGGTGTCATCCTTGATGTAATCGCTATCAGCATGAGAGTGCGATGCTGCAGCAGGATTAACCTGAAATCCCGGAGGAATACTCGGAGCTTGCAGAATTTGATGAACCTGTTCCTGAGAAGGTTGTACCTGTGGTTGCGGACCACAGGGTACAAAGTTTTGCGGGTTTGGAACAGGTTGGGCGGGAAAAGTGCCCTGAGATCGAGTCGCCATGCTTAGTTGACTGATCTCAGCATTCTGCTGCGCCAAATGCTGAAGAGAGGTCATGTTCTCTTTATGGCGCTTTGACATTTCCGTCATCATTCGCATCAATTTATCAAGAGGTTTTGATGCGTGTTTGGTTTTCTGTACGCAAGGGCCTAATGGCAGATTTGCCATAGGATTAGATTGGGCCCTTGGGATGACGGGTGCGGACAATCGCCTTGGTCCACCAGCGGGGTTTTGGCGCTGCGGGTTGTTAGACCATGCGAAATTTGGATGATCGTGCCACCCTGGGTTATACGTGGCAGAAAACGGGTTGTTCCCCAGGGTGCAGGCGTCTTCTATGCCAGAAGACGTGTCCGCATATGTGTTCGAGCACACGGAGGCTTGGTCCTCCATGTTGAAATACTGTCTCGCAGAAGCCAATTCCACATGACTTACCGAGTCGCTTGGCGCGACACTCGATAAGGAAGGTCTTGCAGGGTTTCTCGGGATAAGCCTGGTGTTGAAAGAATTGGAATTGTGACGAAGTGGTGAGGTGGGGGTGTGTGCCATGTTTGTGGAGGAGGAGGATGATTCGGCTCTTTTTCTAGATTTAGCAGTCAATTCAAACAGTTCAGGGTTTTATGGCCTCCTCCAAAACATGCACTACGCAGGAAGAATTGGGGGGGGATAAGAGGGGAAAAGAGATGAGAGAAATGACGCCGCAAAGGTACACTTGATTACAAATCAATACAGTCAAGTTCCTAACCTCTACAGTGTTCCCTTAGACCTAAAGATCTAAGTTACCTACTATCACGAACTACGGAACCGAATGCGAGCACCACGGAACCACCGGGCCAGATTGAAAGGCCGTTTGCCCCAGTCTTAGACACCCGATAGCACGCGGGAACTCTCACCAGCACGTAGCCGCTACATGTAGGTAGTTAGACCTCCAATCCTTAAAAAGGGTGAAGTTACTACCAGTTTTAATTAGAGGCTTAGGGTCAAGTGCTTTTGGAATGTGAAGGGCGTTGTTTACGGGTAATGCCCAAGTGATTGATTTTAAGAGTGTGTAAGAACAAGCATGCAACGGAGAAATCTCCCCGAATTGAAGTTTTTATTGGCGAATGGTTTTTAGAGTTTAGCCTTAAGTAGTATGACTTTTTAGGGTTTTGTTGAATTACCAATTCAACCAATCTCCGGGTTTTTGCAAAAATACAGGTTTTCCTTCTAAAACCCAAGAAACCCTTCTTCAATTATCAGTTAGTTAATGCATGCTAAAATGCACTGGGCTACCCTAAATGGAGATTTCTAAGTGTGGATGCATGAATCAATTTTATATAAATGTGAAAGGGAGCCAAGGCACTTCAATTCAAGTGCTCCCAATCACAAAGAAGAATGTCCACACAAGGCTCAACCAACAGATAAAGAAAATAAAGTTGTTGGTGTTGAAGTATTCAGGATCGAATCACAGGCAAGTTGAAAAAGTCGTGGTGAGGTTGGAATTAACTCAATTCCAAATCTCCCCACCAAAAATGTGATCCTGAATTAAAAATAAGTGAGGCAAAAGATGGATAGAAGCAATCTTTTTCTTTGCCTCAAAGAATACTTCACACGGCGAAAAATACAAGAATCAAAATTCTCGAATTTTTCGCTATGCGAAGTAGGCGGGAAATCCCGAGGCAGTTGGAGTGAAGACAACAAATCAATCAAGTGAATTTTAATCCACTTGCCTCCAAGAAATCCCAAAAAGTTTTTCTAGTTTTTAGTTTTTAATTTTTTTTTTTTTTTTTTGTGTGTGGTGGCAAGTTAATCCTAATTTGTTGAGAAAAGAAAACCTACATGTTCGGCAACGTGTGCGAAGCTCCAATGCGGTGTCAGCGTCTTCACGCTTTCGTTCCCGCCTTGGATCTACTCACATCCTCGACTTTGTCAGCCTTCTTCTCCTTCCACCAGGTTCACCTGCACACCAAAAACAACAATACCCGTGAAGAGAGAAGAGACAAATTTAAAGGAATTAGATAGAAACTTACTCGAAAGCGCACTTCCCCGGCAACGGCGCCAGAAAAGTCATGATGGGTCGGCACAGATAGGTTGTTAATATGATGATTTTATCGTTGAAATATATATAGTGGTTAACCTAATTTGAACCTAACCATCTCTTTACAGAAATTTTTAACCTGGCCTAATTGATTTTATCTTGTCACTTTTAGGCCCAGGGTCGAACTCAGGGAAGTGGGGTTTAAGTCGAGTTCCTACGTTGTCCTTAAAACGTGTCTCTTCCGTTCGTTTATTGTGTTTTTGGTATTTTTCTTATTTAGGTTTTTTTCTGGTAATCCTTGTTCTTGAGGCACACCCTCAAAATTGTGCCTTGGCTTTTAGCCAAAACAGAGTTCCAAAACACGCCTTGCTACTCGCAAGACGGGGTACCTGCAAATCAAAGATTATCTTTTCACTTTTATACCTTTTTTTATCTTTTTACTAAGAAGGAAGATAACAGATAGAAAGTAAATATAGTAGCTATAGATATATATTTATATGTAGTATATATATAAAGGGGTGGGGGTGGAGGTGGCGATGGAGTGTAGCACTATGTCGAGTCAGTCGACATCTAGAGAGACGCAACCAACACGACTAGGTGCCGCGTGGAGTGTGGATGGAGGATGGATGATGTATGGGACCACGCTTTTTTTGTATGCGTGTATCAGGGAATATTAGCAACTGGTGCAGATATCACCGCGATACAGCGTATAATAAATAACATGAAAATATATGTACATATGTATGTATATAAGTAAATATATCTATATATATATAAATGTATAGCTATATATGTATAGATATATATATATAGATATATATGTGTATATATATGTATATAAGTATATATATATATATATATATTACTATATATATGTATATATATATGTATATAAGTATATATGTCTATATATATATAAGTATATGTATAAGTATATAGATGTATATATAAGTAGATATATATATATATTATATATATATGTATATTATATATATATGTATGTATACATAACTATATAGCTATACTATGTATATAAGTATATATATATAGATATATGTATGTATATATATATATGTATATATGTTACTATAAGTGAGTGAGTGTGTGTGTATGTGTCGGTATAGGTGTGTGTGTGTCGGTGAATGTGTGTGTGTGTTGCTGTGAGTAAAAAAGAGAGAGAGAGAGAGAGAATACGTGAGAGAGAGAGAGAGTACGTGAGAGAGAGTAGAGAGCGCCAGACAGAGAGAGAGCGGGCGGGAGAGATCGGCAGAGAGAGAGAGCGGGCGAAGGAGTGATCGCGGATGCGCGAGTTAAGACGTCTGCCGGAGGCGGCAGACGTCTGACGCCGCGTCGTCTGAAGGCGAAGGCGGACGTCTGACCGTCGCGGTGCACCGCGCCTTCGCGCAGAGGACGTGAGGCGTCTCCTGCAGACCGGATGCGAGGACAGAGTGCGGGCGATGGCGCGCTCGGAGAAGGCGGCGGGGAGTCTGCAGTCGGTCGCGGAGGGTTGCGGAGGAGGGCAGGGGTCGGCGCGAGGCCGTAACCGGCTGCTGCAGTGCGCGCGGCGGCCGGCTACGGGTGCAACTGCGGCGTGGACAGAACGAAGACGGAGGCGGAGAAGGCCCTGCAGACGCGCGCGGAGGCGGTGAGCGGCTGTGGGGACGGTCGCGGAGGAGCGGGGAGGACCTGCTGCTGCTGCTGCTGCGGCTGCTGCGTGGCTGCTGCTGTCGTGGCTTCAAGCTTCGAAGCTTGGAGCGGCGTCAATGGCGTTAAAGAGAAAAAACGCAACGAAGGAAGGCACCACGCCCACCGGCTCGTCGAAGAGCTGGGCGGTGGTGCTCCCACTGTGGTGGTGTGCACCACAGTGGGTTCTCCTGCTCGTCGGGTGCCTCCTCGACGAAGGGCCGACGCATGGGAGGGGAGAACGGTGGAGAGGAAGGTGGTGGCTGCGGGGTCTTTGCAGCAGCTGCGTCTCCTTGCGAGGATGAAGCTGCAGCTACTTATAGAGGAGGGGAGAGTGGCGTGCCGGCTGCAGCAGGGAGAGGGTGTGCGAGTTGCAGCTATAGGGAGCGGCGTTGGCAGGGAGAAGTGACGGGAAGAAGTGCTGCGTGGCTGCTGCATGCAGCTGCGGGAAGAGTGCAGCCGCGGGAAAGGTGCAGCCGCGGGAAGGAGAGAAAAGAAGAAATCAAGAGGAAAAATAAAAAGGTGGAATTTGCAGGGAGGCACTTGAGATAAAATGTGAATTACGAAGCCATTTATTCATTTCTCCTCCTCTCATGATTAAATGCATGCATGCAAGCGTTTTTACAAATGCGGCTACAGGATTATAATATACATAGTTAATGCTAGAAAATAGCACAAGAAGGCGTTATTATAGGCGTGTTTTGAGGTGCAAACAGGTAGGTATGCTCATGGGGCTTCAGTTGCCGCGAAGCGTAAGCGACAACGTGACCCCTCTGCATGAGAACACCCCTTAACCCCTGCAAGGAGGCATCCGTGTACACAACGAACCCGCCACTACTGTCAGGGATGGTGAGCACGGGAGCCGAAGTCAGCCTCTCCTTCAGCTCCTGAAAACACGCCTCATAGGCGTCTGTCCAAGTGAAGGGCACGTCCTTCCGGGTCAACTGTGTCATAGGATGCGCAATCGGTGAAAAACCCCTGATGAACCGTCTGTAGTAGCCTGCCAGTCCCAGGAAACTGCGAATCTCAGTGACTATACGCGGTCTCTCCCACCTGAGCACTGCCTCGACCTTGGCTGGGTCCACCGCCAAGCCGTCTCCAGAGATCACATGACCTAAGAAGGTCACCTCCCTCAACCAGAACTCGCACTTGCTATATTTAGCGTACTGCCTATGCCGTCTCAGTGTGTCCAGAACCACCCGCAAGTGCTGTCCATGCTGTGTCTAATCTCGAGAATAGATGAGTACATCATCAATGAATACCACCACGAACTGTCCAAGTACGGTCTAAACACCCGGTTCATCAGGTCCATGAAAGAAGCGGGGGCATTGGTCAGCCCAAACGACATGACCAAAAAACTCGTAATGTCCGTATCGGGTGCGGAAGGCTGTCATGGAGACGTCTGCCTCCCTGATCCTCAACTGGTGGTATCCTGACCTCAAGTCAATCTTGGAGAATACCGTGGCACATCGCAGCTGGTCAAACAAGCCGTCGATCCTCGACAGTGAATATCTGTTCTTGATGGTGACCCTATTCAGCTGTCGGTAGTCCACATAAAGGCGTAGGGTACCATCCTTCTTCACAAACAGTACCGGGGCTCCCCAGGGAGACGCACTGGGCCTCACAAAGCCCTTCTCCAAAAGATCCTACAACTGAGACTTGAGCTCTCACAGCTCAAGTGGTGCCATCCTGTATGGTGCGTTGGAGATGGGGCTGGTTCCTGGTACTAGTGAGATCTCAAACTCGATCTCACGCTCCAGCGGTAGTCCTGGTAACTCGTCTGGGAACATGTTAGGGTACTCTCTGACCACCGGGATTCTCTGGAAGTCTGCCACAAGGCTGGGCTCTACCACCACACAAGCTAGGAAGCCCTCACACCCCTGGCTCAAAAGTCTCGCCGCCCGAAGTGCCGAAATGCACCTGAAGCCTCCATCCACTGGCTGACCGTGAAACTCGAAAGAAGGCAACTCCGGTATGGAGAAGACGATCTTCCTCTCAAAGCAATCCACCAAAGCGTGATAAGTAGACAGCCAGTCCATCCCTAGAATTACGCCAAAGTCCTCCATCCGTATCATAATCAGGTCAGCGGGAAGGCTATGTTCCCCAATACTAACCTCGCAACCCGTGTACACCTCCTCAGCTACAAACAGCTGACCACCTAGATTTCTAATTACCACTAATTCCTTAATGGTGTGCTATCGGACTCCATATTAGCAACAACTCATGTGGCAAGACGGTACATCGTACTGGAATGCAGGAATTTCATACTCCAAAAAGACCAAACCATGTAACCATACCTGTCATCGTATGGACTGAAGCTATGACGTCTCTGTGAGTCACGATGTTACGACACTCCTCGGTACTGGGGGTGGACAAAACAGGTAAGCCCGGGGCGGAGCTAGTGACAACGGGCTGGTATCCTCCTCGTGGCGGTTGTCCGCCCTCAGGTACCTCGAACCCATGACCACCCGACTGGCCCTCAGTGCTCGAAGCAGTGAGCGTCTGCTGTGCTCCAGCCCTAGATGGGCAGTCCCTCCTGAAATGGCTCGGCTGGCCACACTGGTAGCAGTGGGGAACTCGATGCCTCCTCTCGGTGGGTCCCTGCTGTAGGCTGGGCGGGGGTCCGGTGCTAGCAACTGGCCCCTGTCGAGGGCCCCCAGAGGCTACTGATGGCCCTGCAAAATGTGACGGCTCTACTGCGGGCACCACGCTCCTCCATTGAGCTCTCCTAACTCGCCTAGCGTGACGGCGGAAATCTCGTTCCATGACCAACTCCCCTGTCGTACGCCCGGAAGGGAGATGAGAGGGCGATGAAGTGGGTGAAAGCTGAAATTCTTCTCGAACCACCTCTCGAATCAAATGGACGAGGTCTGGAGTCGGTACGCTCAGGAGAAGAGGAGGGGTAGTATGTACTCCAAGCTCGACACATCTATCCCTCGGGCCTCGACCTCGGTCACGCCTGCGGCCCACCCTCCTAGTTCCACGACGAGGCATCTCCTGCAATGGAGACGGGAAAACAAAATGGAAAAACGTCAATATGTAACGATATCTAACGAAGAATTTTAAGAGCTTATGCCAAAAGAAACGTTGTGGTGGCTACTCTAGTTGCAGACATGTGAATTGGTTATTTTCGAGTAAGTTGGTTCACTTCTTGGGACAACCTTGCTCTGATACCATCTTGTAACGACCCGATTCCCGAATCTCTACGAGACACGAGAATCGGACCGACTCGACTAATCCCAAGACCTAGTCGTCCAATGAGGAAGTAACCAAAAGAGTAGTAAAATAAACCACATTCACCATGAATATAACTAGCAGTAACAAATACAGCAGTAAGAAAAGGACATACCACAGTATACACCACCACAACAGAAGGGAAATAAACATGTACATAACATAAAGTTTTCGATAAAGAAAGTACAGGAAGTAACAAAGAAAACTACTCACTATAGCGGAAGAAAAGTACAGAAAGCACTACAGGTAACCCTACTGGACCCTACTAGGCCCAGCGTCCTCTGCAGCCGCTGACCCTAGTTGCTCAACACCTGGTCCTGGAAAGTAACGATGGTAACACGTCAGCGAAACGCTGAGTAGAGTGGCAACTAAAAGCTAAACAAGCAGTAGAGTGTACAGTAACTGTTATATTTTTACTTTCTTTAATTCCGTCTTTCTGTTATTTCACTATTGAGTTATTTCTCATATCCTTCTATTGATCTCGAATGTTCCTCGTGGGAACGATCTTGATTGCAGTCTTTTCTGAAAGTAGAAGTAACACGTGGTGCTCTCCTGGCCAGGAGAGTCCCCCGTGGTGGTCCTACCCTCAGTCAACCACCCCAAGGTCGCTGACAGACGTAACGGTGATTACGGCACACGCGATAAACGCACGGGTAGCTACCCCGCACTGGCACGCGTGCCCAAAGCACAGCACGGAACTAGTATAGGGCAGAGCCCTCTCAGTAACAGGGGTCCAACCCCTCCACAGTAACCAAACAGGGGTCTTGCCCCTCCACAGTCTGCGCACCCTCGCCTGACTACCCTGGTTTGCCCAGTGGGCCTAACAAGTCGGTGTAGGAGGGCCAGCAGAACCCCGGGGCCCGTGGGGTAGCTAGTACTCTCCCTACACTAGTAGCTCTCCTCGGTACTGTGTACACGAGGGCCAAAAGTCGGTACAAAGTGGCCAGACCTAACCTCAGGTCCCTGGGGCAGCTAGCTCCGCTCTGCACTAAACAGGGGGACAGTCGCTTTCCTTGGTACTCCGTACTCAAAGGCTGGCTCACTTCCCCAATTCTATTCCATTCCCTTTCCAGGAGTTCTACTCCTAATTCCCCGTAGGGTTCAAGCTCTTTTAACTCAGCCAATTTAGGCTTCACCGTTCCAATTTTACGTTCATACAACCCATGTTCTCAATCATACGTATTCATTCATAACAGGCAGCTGTTAACCAATTTATAGGCAGTTATCATTTCCTTTCTACTATTCCAAGACTGAAATATTTATATATTCAACTAGTTTTCCAGTCCTAGGATTCATGCCGTACCCTAGGATCTATCATTCAATCTAGTTTTCCAATCCTAGGATTCATGCAAAATCCTAAGATCTATCATTCAATCTAATTTCTCAGTCCTAGGGTTCTTGCAATGCCCTAGACTCTATTAATTATTTCATAATTGTAACAAATTTTGTTAAATAAATTAAAAAGCCACTCTACCAGCGAAATCGGGAGTACTGGGGGCGTGGTCAGCAATCCTGCACGCCTCCGCAACCCCCAAGACTGCAACGGAATGGGGTCCTAACACAAGGATCAATCACAAGGAGTTTCTCAGAACGGTATACAATTACTGTAAATGGATAGAGGAATTTATTCTGGAAAGAACGCAACTCAAAATGCGTAAAACAAACTCTGAACGGGCCCTAAACGGGTAAAAAATGACGAATTTGTCCAAAATCAGACGTCTAGAACCTCTTCCAGACGTCTTAAAAGGTTCATCGATCGTACCTCAGTTCTGCGCAGTCCTTCAGACGTCCAGAAGCCTGCTGGAATGTCTGACCATAGTTCCCAGACGTCCGATTGTCACCCCGGACGTCTGGAAGTCCTCCCTGTCGTCTAGCATTGCGGCCAGACGTCTGATCCGCGTGGGATGGCGAGCCCTCGCGCCCTCCCGAGCAGAACCTGCGCACACACACTCCTGCTCTCAGTATGACGAAATGCAAAAAAGCCGCGGCGGACGGTTGCAAGGCCGTACACGTGAAAAAAGGAGAAGGTAAGAAAATATCTTACTTATCAGACGTCTGGACCGTCCCGCAGATGTCTTCAGCGTCGTCTGGACGTAAGTCCAGACGTCTGATTCTGGAAAATTTTCCAGAACCAGAGCGAGCCCGATCCGCTCTCCGCCCACGACGCACGGCCGCGTCGCGCCCTGTCCGCCTGCTGCCCGAGCTGCAGCAGCCCCTCTGCAACACCCCACGCCTGCCGCTCCCCCACTCGTTGGCGCTCTCGCACTGGCAGGGAGAAGGAGAAGAGAAGGGCGAAGGAGATAAGGGTGGGGGAGAGGGTGAGAGCTTATATAGGCAGTGAGGGGAGAGAGAAATGAGGGAGATGGTGTGTCTGCAGGTAGAGAGAGGAAAAGAAGACGAAGGCGGCGGGTGCAGTCTGGGCGCATACGCGCGCAGACGCAACCAGGTATGCCGAAAAAATTTATTACCAGACATCTGGGCCACTTCCCAGACGTCTTAAAAGTCCGTTTGATGCCACGTTCGTAACATTATTTCATCCATAATAGTTGTGAACAAGATAAAGATGCAGCCATATACTCAACTTTTGTTGTGAATAAGGAAACAGTATGCTGTTTTCGAGAGAACCAAGAGACTAGTGAATTTTCAAGAAATTGACACGTTCCACTAGTACTCTTTTGGTCTGTGAAACTACTCGCACATTCAGCATCACAAAAGGAATAAATATCCAATGTGGTTGACTTGGGATAGAATAGTATTAAGTTTTATGTGTGGTTTAGGTACTTAAGTATTCTTTTTACGGCATTTAGGTGTGTTTCTTTAAAGTCAACTTGAAAATGAGCACACAAACAAGTGCTAAACAGAATGTCAGGTCTACTATCAGTTAAATAAAGTAGATATCCTATCGTGCTTCTATATAACTTTTGATCTATAAACTTACTTGTTTCATCACTTTTGAGTTGTGTTGAAGCTGCCATAGGCATTTCTTTTTCTTTCACCTTATCCATGGAGAATTTCTTCAAAATGTCCATAGTGTACTTTTGTTTATAGCACTGAATCGGGTTTTACGAATATCTTGTTGTAATACAGTCGAAAGAGCATTCAAAACAAATATAATTTATTACTCAAATTTTGAAGTCCGAGGTCAAACACAGGGAGCAAATTGGTGTTTTAGAAATCAAGATCACAACTCAGAATTTGAAAGAATATGCAATACTATCAATGTCACAGTGTAAAAATATAGGAGTAAATGTAGAGCAAAATGTTAAAGAACTCAATGTATATGAATTAAACTCAAAATTAGACGTTTGATTTGTGAATCAAACACCTTAAAATAATGATGCTACAGTGCTTCTAACTCCTCTCTTCTACTAGCTGCCTTTGGCTTCAGTCTTCTTATTTCTTTCTCTTCTTCTTTATCTTCCTTCTTCTCTGTTCTCTGGCTTCTCTTTCCTTTCTTTCTCTTTCTCTGTCGGCTGCCTTCTTTCTTCCTCCAACTTCTTCCTTCTCTTCAACCCTTAGCTTTCTCTACCTTATCCTTTCTCTTTTCTCTTCAGCTTCTTCCCTCTGCTACAGCCCTTAGCCTTCTCCTTCTTCTCCTCCTCTTCAGCCTGTAGAGCAAAACCTACCCCCTACCTACATGAACTCTCCTCTTTTTTCTCTCTTAGGTTCCGCTCTCCCAGAGCCATGCAGTTCTTGGGTAATCAGGTCTGGTACGTACTCGAGACCAGGCCCACTGGCATGCAGTGGTGGGCGAGGTGTGCTAGTCGAGTCGGGTCAAGACTAGGTCTGTGAGGAGTGGTCGTGGATGAGGACGGTCGGTCGGGTGAGAGGGACCTCACCCCGTGAGTTGGAGTCGATAAGCCACTGGCAAGAAATCAATTTATGCGGGTATTGTGCCTCTTCTAGTTTCGAGGTGGGACTATCTTCCCACCTTCTTCAGGCCCGCCCGTAGCAGAGGTGCTCTCTTCAATTGTAGCAGCTGCGACCGTCCTTAACTTCAATTGACAACCTGGGGTTGTGCGCGAGGGTGCTTTGCGCAATCTGGGACACGAGCCTGGAGCTGGCGAAGCCTGGAGCAATTGCAAGCTTGCTTCATGCTTTGCTCCAATGGCGGATGAACATCTGTACCTGAAATCACCAAGATAGCCTTGCGGCCACGTCAGAACATTCAGTAAGTTTCGTCGAGGCACGACGAGTGTGCTGCAGTGGTCGGCGTGGTGTGGGAACGCCTGTGTGAGCGTGCCTTGGGCACACTATGCTCGTATGTGTGGGTGTGTTCGGGGGTGTGTTTGGGTGATTGGAAGAGTGAATGGAGTGAGGGGTTGTGATCAGGGAGTCGAGGCGATGCTTATGGACTTGTCAGTGAGGAGGGGGTGGTTTGTGGTGGTGAAGCGATGTTGTCGAAGGTGGTGGCCAGAGGTGAAGGAGATGATGGTGGCGGAGTACGGCAGTAGTTGATTTAGGGAAATAAAGAGAGGGAAAGAATGTAGAGGGTGAAGGGGACTTATGTAGGAGGTGAAGAAATGAAAGGGAGATGGAGATGGCATCGGGTGCGTATTACCGACGCAAGAGATGAAGATGCTCAGAGAGGACGGTCGACGAGGATTAAGGGGAGACAGGGGCGTCGGCAAGTACTGCGTGACACGGACGAAAGTGAGGAAGAAGAACCTGCCACCGGTATTGTGGTCAGGCAATGAAGAAGATCAGGGAAGGTCATTGGAGCTTGATGAGCAAGTCGACTGGAGGAGGAGAGAAGAAATTAAGGGGAATTCCGGTCGATTTCAAGCTTAAAGGAGTTGGGGCGAACTAGGGCTCCTTAAATAGATCTCTGGAAGGGGATTTGTGCTTGGAAGCTTGGTAGGCTTGCCAGCAATGGCAACTCCAAAGGAGACCCAAATGTCTCATGCATTCGCATGAGAGATTGGGTACCAAGTAGGGCATCAAATTGGGTTCACATTGGAGGGAATTTCTCAGAGAATCTCCCTTCCAATTTTGAAGGGGATTCTCTGAGAAATCAGGGAGAAATCACCTTCTCAAGCTCGCCAGAGTAGGATTCCTCTGCTATAATGGTGGAGGGACCTAATTGCAAAGATTGATGAAGAAGCTAGGGGGCTATTGTAAGGGTTTTTGAAAGATAGGGGTACAAATGTAATCAAGTTGGACCTATTTGCAAAGCGAATCAAGATGAGTTCCCCTTAGGTCCAAATTTCGGTACAAACCTAATTCGGACCTAAGGAATCAAATGGTGAAGTTGGATTTTGGGTTTGACCACGTTTGACTAGGCAATTTACTCAAAAACTCAATTTAGGGCAAATATCTATCTGAGACCCCATTCTAGGTCAAAATGGGTTTCACTGGCCAAATTGAAAGTTCTAAACCCTAGAGAATATTTTTCTATGATTTTTAGAGGGTTTAGGTGAATTTTGTCCTGACCAGAACCTTGGTTAATCAAGCAGGTCTGTTTTAGGATTTCAAGAAGTCATTTAATTCACAGTGCACACACAAACCCTTTTCTATCAGATCCAACCCACTTTTTATCTTGTTAAGACCTTTTAACTTGTGTTTAGCCCTTGAGAAAACCTGTTGTTGTACTGCAATGGCAAAATTGCAGTTTTAGCCTTAATTCTTTCTTTTCTCTCAGAAAAGTTATTTAGTGAATTAGGACCTCCTATTGGTTATGTAGGAGCTTTTATTCTCTTCATTGGGTCAAAATGAGCTAGTTAGGGCTCATGATGGTGTTTCCATCAACTTTGTTTGGGATATGAATATCCCAGAGGAGTTGGTCTATTTAAAGACCAAGAAAGAACTGAAATTCTCCCATCATACTCATCTTGAACTGATCCTGCATAACCTTGGCAAACTCTTGGCATAAAAGATCATTAGTAGCACCAAAAATGACATCATCAACATAGATTTGAATTGATAAAAGATCATTTTCATTTCTTTTTGTAAAAAGAGTTGAATCTATTTTGCCAATTTGAAAACCATTTTTAATTAGATAAGTTATTAGTCTGTCATACTAAGCTTGTGGTGCTTATTTTAGACTATATAAGGCTTTATTTAATTTATAGACATATTTTGGATAGTTGACATTTTCAAAACCTGGAGGTTGCTTAACATAAACCTCCTCCTTGATAAATCCATTTAGAAATGCACTTTTGATGTCCATCTGAAAGAGTTTGAACTTCATATGGGCGAAAAAGGCTAATAGCATTCTGATGGATTCCAAGCAAGCTACAAGTGCATATGTCACATCAAAATCGATTCCTTCCTCTTGATTATACCCTTAAGCCACAAGTCTAGATTTATTTCTAATTATTTCTCCTGATTCATTTGGCTTATTCTTAAAGACCCATCTGGTTCCTATGATAGTTTGAAAATCTGGTTTTGGAACAAGTTCCCATTCTTGATTTCTATCAAATTGATTCAATTCTTCTTCCATTGCAATAATCCAACATTCATAAGAAAATGCATCCTTAAGATTTTTAGGTTCTAGTTGGGAGACAAAAGTTGAAAAAGCTAAGGTGTTGGCTAAAGATCTGGTTTGAACTCCTTTGGATAGTTCTCCTATTACTAATTCTTGGGTGATCCTTCTACTTGGAAATTGTAAAATGCATATTTAATTAGAAAATGTCGTAGTATAGCGCGAATCACAATTCCAACAAAAATGTAATTATCAAGACGGTGAGTCCTGGTCGATCTCAAGGAGGCATATAAAAATGAAGTTGATTTTGATTTTTAGTTCTTTACTTTCTTAGAATCGGACTCCAGTTTCAATAGTGTCAATAAAAGATGCACCAGTCGCGTTGTTAACATGGAAAACATGTGCGTGCGTCAGGTAAATCACCACAAGTGAACGTGTGTGTTTGTGTTCAGATGACCTCTACTATATGATGGCGACTGGTGGAAAATAAATCTATTGCTAAATCATTCACATCCTTTGGAATTGACATATTTATTGCACTATATATAGATGAAACAAGCAACTGATGTTTTTTATTTTTTTCAAAATATTGTCATTACACTGCTAGAGGAAAGCTTGTACATGAAACTTGAAAATGCTATTCTAGCTAACAGAAAAGATATGCATGCATGGATCTAAGATAGATTATGCATGCATTCTTAAAGAAGGTATTACTATTACTACTAGCAGGATATTAATGCAAGAATTTAACTATGAAAAACATTAATCTAGCTACTAGAAATCAAAACATTGGAGGTGGTCTCTAATGGCTGTGTGGCTGGTGGCGGTGGGAGGGGAAAGAGGGATGACCAAGGTGGGTGACCGGCCTCTTGCAAAGGTGGTGGAGAGCTTCTTGGATCTTGGACAAGAAGTTGGTGATGCTTGATGATGGTGGAGCTCGTGGAGGGAGTTGTAACTATGGAGATGGCATCCAAGATTAGATGGGATCCATGGCTGTCCAAGAGGGTCTTTAAATAGACCAAGGTATGGCTTTCAAGTGGTTTCTCTAGAGAACTATAGAAGACTCTAGAGAACTATAAAAGACTCTAGAGAGACCCTTAGGTGGCCATCCAACTTAGTTAAAGTGGGCCTTCTTAGATCCACAAATTGTGGATCTAACAAAGACTAGGTTGGGTTTCTATTTTTGGCAACCTAGGTGGTGCCACGTGGTGAAGGTTCTAGAAGGCTCTAGAGTGGCCGGACAAGGTGTGTGCATGTGGGTGTGTGTGTGTGAATAGATGGTCTAGGTTGAGTCCTATAGGTTTAGGCAATTGGGTTTAGGTGGGTTTCTAAAAATAGGTTTATAAAACCTAATACTAAGGTGATAAATGCAATTAAACTCACCAAAAGTTTAATTGAGTGGGTGTGTGTGTAATTGGGAGAGAAAGTTCCCAATTAGATTGGGCTTGAGTCAATTGGACTCTCACTGAGTCCAATTAGAGTTGTATTGGTTGAGATTTGAGCTCAATTGGACTCTATGAGTCCAATTGACTAGGTGAAGTGTAATTGACTTAGATCCAAGTCAATTGGGTTTAGTGAGAATCTAATTGGGTTCTTAGGAGGGTCTTAGGGTAGTGTACTAGGCTTAGGGTACCTTAATTTAGGTTCCCTAGGGTGTAGGATTGGGTTTAGGGGCTTAGGAAATCAAGATCTAGGCTTGATTTCAAAAATAGCATCTGGAGAGGGGTTCTAGACGTCTGATTTAATGATTAGACGACTTATACTTCAAAATCAGAAGTCTAAGTCTCTGGTCTAGACATCCAATGTTGAGTCAGGGTGAGGTTGAGGTTCTATCTTGGATTTCTACAGAAATTAGACGTCTGACACCTTGTCTGGACATCCAATTTTCTAGCAAATTGGGTTCTACGTTCTGCAGGTGGTACCTATGGGGCCTGGACGTCTAGCATCCTACCTAGACATCCAAAGATGGATTGGAATATGGGTTTTGAGTTATTCTAGGCTAAGGTGATCTAATCTAAGGGTAGTTAGGGTTTAGGAAGGTGTCTAGGGCTATCCTAAGGCTAGAAAAGGTCCTATATTCTTCATAATTTAACTCAAACATTAAAACCCTACAAGTATTGTAATATACCTCTTCTCTACATTATGTCTTCATTTTTATTCCAGGGCTTCTGCTCTAGCTCTGCTACAGCTCTGGCTTCTTCCTTGCTTCAGATCTAGCTTCAAGCCATATCTTGAGCTTCTTATTGCCTGCAATCCAGATAGTACACTAATAGTATATTATAGCATTATTTCATGAATATCTAAGTAAAGCAGAAGAGATTCAATGTATGCTACTAATGCATGAATTATACTACAATTATGCTAAATTCTAACTTAATTCAGGTCATTTAAGTCCTATGATTGCTGTGCAATCACCTTCATGTGGGTACATCTTTTAGTAATTCGTCTGAGATGTTTTCTTCTGGTATGTTTGAAGGATCTCCTAGGTGTTCATCATCATCAATGTGAGAAGATTGTGGTTGAGCTAGAGTTTCATCAAAAGATACAAGCAAGGTTTCCTCAACAACATAATTCTTCTTGTTATAGACTCTATAGGCTTTACTTCTAGTTGAGTAACATCAGAAGATTCCTTCTGAGCTCTTAGCATCAAATTTATCAAGATTATCCTTTGTGCTTAGTATAAAACATTTAAATCCGAATACCTTAAAATAGGAAATTCAAGGTGTTCTCTCATGATAGAGTTTAAAAGGTGTTTTGTTTAGGATAGGTCTAATCAAGGATCTATTCTGAATATATAGCAAGCAGCGTTTACAGCCTCAGCCCAAAAATATCGAAGTAGCTTTGACTCGCATAGCATTGTGCGGGCACACACTTACAAGATCCTATTTTTCCTTTCAATAACTCCATTTTGAGGTGCAACTCTAGGAAAAGCAAATTCATGTTCTATCCCAAATTGATCACAAAAGTTAAAAAAAGATTGATTCTCAAATTCTGCACCATGATCATTTCTTATCCTAATGACTTCAAATCCTTTCTCATTTTGTAATCCCCTTATTAGTTTACTAAAGACATTAATAGTCAAATCCTTCATTTTCGAGGAAAATACCTAGGAAAATCTGGAAAAGTCATTGATAAATACCAGTTTATCATCATTCTTATGCATTAAAACAAACCTAGCTCTTAGGATTTTGCTCCACAAACAGGTTTTTGGGTTGCATTTAGGCATAGATTAGGTTAGTCATGCATTTTACTTTTTATTATCTTTTTTATATGTTTTTGTGAGTGTTACGGATAAACAGATTGTTAGATCCCTAGAACCCTAGCACTCAGGAAGGCAATTGGTGAAGGAGAAGATCAAACCAGCTAGAAGTCAGCTTGATCCAGCTCACCATAGCTGGAATCCAGCTCACTTGAGCTAGAGTTAGCTCATCCTAGCTCCATTCAACTCATTTCAGCTGAATGGTAGCTCAAGAGAGCTCATCTTAGCTCACCTTAGCTCAAGTTAGCTCAGATCCAGCTCAACTTAGTTGAGTCTAGCTCATCTCAGCTCCCATCAGTTCACTGGGAGTTCTAGCTAGCTCAGCTGAGTTGACTGGAGTTCACCTCAGCTCAGGACCAACTACATCCAGCTCCACTCAACTTCAGCTAGTTGAAGATGACTTCATCTTAGCTTAGGAAGCTCAAGTCCAGCTCTCGGGAACTTAGCTTAGCTCAACCTAGTTAAGCTAAGTTAACTTAGCTACCTCAACTAGCTAGGTCCTCCACAAGAGCATCAGATCCAGCTCACCTCAACTCCTTTTAGCAGAAGTCAACTTGCTTTAGCTTGGCTTAGCAGCTAGTAAAGAACTAGCAAGCTAAGCCAGCTAAAGTAGCTCCTTGCCACCCTCTTCAGCAGCTGCCAGCTCCAGTTCAGCTCTAGACTTCTTCTGTCCAACTCTTTCCCTCAAATCCTAGCTCCAATTGCCTCCTCCTCTACTCTATAACTAGCTAAGCTAGCTTAGCTAGCTTAGTTTAGCTAAGCTCCAGCTCCCTTGGCCATTCACCACCCTAAAAACCTACCTAACTAGCTCCACCAACTAAACCCTACCTAAGCCCACCCAAGCTAGCTCCACCCTACTCCAAGTTGGCGCCACCACCTAGCCACCCTTTCACCCCTCAACCACCACCAAGAGACACCTATTTTGGCACCAACTAACCCTTCTAGAACTCCCTCTTTTGGCGCCAAAATGACCTCCCATCTACACCCTACACCTACCCCTTCCAAGCCTCATCCACTCTACACATAACCCCCCTTCTAGAACCCTAAGTTGGCGCCACCTAACTTCCTTCTAGAAACCAATTTTGGCACCAACTCTAGGTATCTTTTGTCCACCATAACCACCCCCCTAACACCCTTTAAGTTGGCGCCAAATGATCTCCACCATAGGATCCCCAACTACCTCCCAAATCATATCCTAGCCATCCATTTCAAGAGTCACCTCTACCTCCCATCCTCCTCTATAAAAAGACCCTTAACCACCACCATTTTCTGCATCCTCCCTTAGTTTAATTCCACCTTATACCCACGTATAACCCACAACTAAGAAGAAGAAGGAAGGAAGAAGATTAAGGAGGCTATCCCTTGCCTCCTTGGTGCCTTCTTCCTCTCCATTCTTCTCCTTGTGCCACGCCAAGGAGAAGGAGCATTCCACTAGGAGGACGACCAGGAAATTGGAGGAGGAAGGGTGGTCCACACCCACACTTGGAGAAGACTTGAAGGTGGTAGCTTGTGCCTTGGAGGAGCCAAGGCACACCCCCCTTCTAGGGATTGCCAGGAGGAGACCACATCATGGTTCAAGAAGAAGGAGAAGGAGGAGCCCTTTTTAACTGTGGGAGCAGCCGTAGTTGGAGCAAGAGCTTCACCATCTTCACCATCATCATCCAGGATTTTTGTTTCATTTGCTTTTTAGTTTCATTTATTGTCATAGAAGCTTTCCTCTACAAGTGTAAAACAAAAATCCATTTCCTATAAAATTGCCTTTTCAATTTGGTGCATCTTCTTCTTACTTTGATTTTGTTTTAGCACTTTCACACCCCCTTCCCAATTATCCTAGGCCCTCACTTGCCTAGGGAGAGCTTGGGAAGAGGTCATTCTTGTCACCTAGTTGCTAAATTAGAATTAGCCTTTTCCCGCCAACATTTTGCATTGCCTTTTCCCGCCAACATTTTGAATTGCCTTTTCCCGCCAACATTTTCAGCCAACACCATGCATTCAAGCATTCGAACCTATGATAAAAATGATTGATGAGCTGAATAACTCTTTATTGGATTTGCTCCAAAATGTTAGGGATAGGGGCTTGGGTAAGTTTCTACTTGTGAAATTATCGAGGTTGAGGATGAAATTTGTGATTGCCCTAGTCCAATCTTAGGATGATTCTGAAGATGAACCCCCTTCAGGAGAGCTAATGTCTGAACCTGCTCAGGCACCTGTTGGGAGGGATACATGTTCTAAGACTGAGGATGACCAGGTTGGGCTAGAGCAACCTATTGAGGACGAACCAAGTTTCTCACTCGAGATCCTAGAGCCAGGGAATAATGAAAAATATGTCTCCATGGACCATGAAATGACATATGATTTTGAGACATATATAAATGAGGATCATGAATTCTTTGATTTGAGGGTTAGGAATCTCTTAGTGAAGTCTCACTTGAGCTTAAGGAGAATGATTTTAGTGAGACGAACGGGCTCAAGGAGCATGACGAACCATTTGATAGCCTATTCATTGAAGATTTGGATTCAATTGGGGCTAACTTGGAGGATTCGAATCCTCATTTACTAGAAGATTCAATCAGTAGCCTCATCCCTCAACCGCACCCCGAAGGGATTGATTTTGATTTGAAATCATTATACCCAAGTCAATCCTGATTCAACCAAAAATGTTGGACTTGGGTATTTTAGATGGGGTGTACAACGATCTGGAGGTCCTAGAAACCTTGATCTTGGATGATAGGAAGTTGGAAATCAAAATCTAGGAAGCTACTTCTGAGGGAACTACAATTTTGGATCTAATGGTTCTTGTTGACCTGAAACCACCTACTTTTTACCAGGACTCTTACGATACCTTTGATGTGCGACCCAAGCTTGGAATAACTGATTATTTTTCTGAGTTGAACATTAAGTGGACATCTGAACCTAGTGAACCAAATCTACCTTTTGTCCGACACTTTAGTCTTGGGTTGCACACCACCAAATCGCAGACCCGGCCTCGAAAGCACAATAATCTTCGATTCTGGGTGATTTTTATCCAGAACCTGAGAACTACTCGACCCTGGGGCATGGGTCAGCACCACAACTTGGTCCACATCTATGGACATCTTCTGTTGGTAGGTCTAAGGATTAATCTTTTGATTTTGATTCTGACCCACACTTGTGAATTCTCAAATTCTTCTTTGTATGTATATTATTCCTACCTGAAGGCATTAAACTTAGCGCGTGCATACTCTCTTCTCTCTACAGAGCTGATCGGATTTTCATGAAATTCAAGTGATATTCTGTTTACTCCACCCTTTTCATGTCTCTATTTCTACAATGAGGATATTGCATCATTTAGGCATGGGAGGGTGGAAACTTAATCCTGAAATTATTTCGTTAGCTCTATAGAATTTCTTTTATTTTCTTAAAAAAAATTAAAAATTCAAAAAAAAAAAGAAAAAAAAAGAATTAGAAGAGAACTTAGGCTTTTGGAAGTTATTAACTTTAGGAAATGATACTTTAGGACCTGAACACTTTGACTCTTTAGGTCTTCAGACTTAATTAGCCCGGGTGTCCACTCAAATGTGGACTTAGTCTTGAGTCCTCGCTAAGTAATTCTATTTTAATTTGGTCAATAAATTAGGGTGATAAGTATACGACTTATCAACTCGCCCTCTAATTTGAGAAGACTTTAAGCCTACGCATCTACACACTGTTTGCACTGACTCACTTTTCGATGGTTTCTTCGAAAATTGGGTAGATAATTAACTGTTTGGGGTGATATGGCTGGCAAGTTGTCAGTGGTAACAGCTCATCGGTTGGTTGTCTAGAGCCCAACCACATGACCATTCTCTTCCTACTACCTTTAAGTAAATCTTAAATCAAGGAAGCCACCTACTTAGAAAAAAATAGAGAAAAAAAGAAATTCTTAGAATAAAAAAGAAAAAAATAGAAAAAGGAGAAAATAATAATAATAATAAAACCACACTTCACCGGATGAGTATGGCTGGCAAGTTACCATGGGTAACAGCCCATTAGCCGGTTGTCCAGAGCCCAGCTCACAAAAATGTACAAATAATTCCCAAAACACTTAAGGAAGAAGTGGGAAACTAGAATAAATCGGGGAGATATACACTGGGTTTGCCCTTGTGTTGACCCCATAAAAAATAAAGTAGGGAGAAAGCTATTGTTCGAAAAGATAAACTTTTAGGCAGAAACTCTTAAGGTCACCTAGGGTCGTAGAAACCCGAAGTCTGTTTTAATGGCTGCTTAGTGAGTCTATCACCCTTTCATAAGATGCTTAGCACTTAAAGTACTTTTTGAGTCTTGAGTGGGTCGGGTAGCCATAAAAAGTTAACCCGAAACTCTCAAACTCCAAAAGTCCAAAAAAAATTAGAAAAGAAAAATAAAAAAATGTATATTCCCTTTTCAAATAAGGCGAGGACTTGGGCGGTTTACATTCTGGCAGACACCTGAGTAGTGTTGAGTTTTCATAGTTTAGGACTTTGTTGAAATTTTCTATTGTTAATAAACGACTTAAACCTAAGCAATCGAGTCCTAATTCTATTTTTATACATTGCATGTAGTTTAATTTTGCTAGGGACTAGCAAAAGATAGGCATGGGGATATGATGTAGACACATTCATTTAGGTTAAAATGCCTATTTATGCATGCTCCTAGGCTTATATTTGCATTTCATATTGTAAATATTTCATAGCATGCATCATTCTGCATTTAGAGTAGTGTATATTTTAGGTTAGTTGCATAGTTTTTATGGTCAGGAGAGGAGATTTATTTTGGAGCCTCGGATTGACGATTTGTCCGTATGAATCTGATCAGGATGATGATTGGAGTCCAATACCTCCGAAATCACCTTGATCGGAGTCCCATAGCACCATATGCAGTCCGAGAAAGATCAACGGCCAAGAGACTAGGTGACGTAATTTGGAGCTTCAAACGATAAATCCAACCATGTGGATGGATTCTAGTCGATGATCGTAGCCCAACAGCGTGAAAATCGACTCAATCTAACCTTTGTAGCAGCCTCTATAAAGGAAAGAAGATGGACATCCCAGGTCGTGCCACGTGGTGCAACCCAAGTCGTCCATGCGCACGCATGCGCCACCGCACGCGCACAGCAGTGCGGGTGCGCGCACGCACATGGAGGCATGCACACGCATAGGTGCAGTGACATGCGCAGCAGCGTAATGCGTAAGGCAGCAACAACGGCAACAGCAGCAGTGCGTGCGAGCACGAGGTGCATAGGCCCGTAGTGCGTGTGCACACACGACAAGGGTGCGTGAAGCGCGTGCCAACAGTGCGGCAGCAGGGGTGAGTGATACGTGCGCTAGCGAAGGCAAGGTTTGACATGGGATCTTCAGCGACGTTTGCGGCAGATCATCAGCGACGTTTGCGGCATATCATCAACGATGTTTATGACCATCACTAAATGTTCTGTATACGAATTTGATTCGAATTTGATTCTTTCTTCCACTATAAAAGGACCCTTACCCCTCCCATTTTTCTTCATCTCTTCCTTTCTTCCTCTCACCACCTCCAAGGCTCTAGAGAGAGCTTGTCCCAAACCTGGGATGCTCCTTTAGAGTAGAAATCAAATATTTTTCCCACCTCTCATCCCCCTTTATGGAGCATCCCGTGGCCGTCTTCTCACCTCCCTTCTGGAAGAAGATCCTCGCCATGATGCCGTCCTGTCCCGCCCTCCGTCCTCCGACTCCATCCTAGTTCGTCCCACTCCTCACCACCTTCCACTAGGCAACGTCAGAGCGAGTCATCCTTCGAGCAACTGTCGAGGGGGATTCTCTCACCTATGTCTCTCCTTTTTCTTTTGTAGTGTAATCTTTCCTGCTTTCTTAGTTGTAGAAAACATTTGCTTCAGAAATATATGTGATTGTTTCTCTCTCTCTCTCTTATATTTTGCATGTAGATTAGTTAGATAAAAATTCATCGACCTAATCTCTTGCTTGCTAAAAATATCAAAAAAATTAGAAAAAAACAAAAATGATAAAAATAAATAAAAGCGAAATGCAGATTTTTCGAAACCAAATGTTTGCCTCCCCGTATTCGACTCGGGACTCACTTTTCAAGTTTCGGTTATAAATTTTATCTGATCGATGAATTTTCTCGCGAATCGAACTACAACGATAGGTTTTCCAAACTCCGAACCTTTCCGTATGCGAATTTACCGTCATCAATAAGGCTAACATGGATGCCATCTCTAAACTTCCTCCACCCACATTTGTTAAACAAATTCGATCATTCCTTGGTCATGTGGGTTCCTATCAAAGGATCATTAAAGACTTCTCAAAGGTTGCTCGACCCTTGAGCAACCTTTTGGCCAAAGACATGCCGTTTGAGTTTGATGAATCATGTTGTAAGGCACTTGATTTATTAAAAATGGTAGTCACCTGTGCCTCAGTGTTGCAACTACCAGTCTAGGTAGCCCCATTTGATAGGAAGCCCTCCATCATCTATTATGCAACAAAACTTTGGACGAGGCCCAGAGGAACTATACTGTTACCGAAAAAGAATTGGTGGCAGTAGTTTATGCTCTAGAAAAGTTTAGGGCTTATCTCTTAGGTTCTTGTGTCATTATCTATACCAACCACTCAACCTTAAAACATCTCATGGCCAAAAAGGATGCCAACCCCAACTCATTTGATGGATTCTTTTATTTTAAGAATTTAATCTTGAAATTAAAGACAAATCTGGGGGACAAAATGTAGTGGCAGATCATCTGGATGTTCCCAATTACTGATACTTTTCTAGATGAGATTATCCTTACAGTCTCGAGAGTCTGAACCCCTAGTTTGCGGACCTCGTCAATTATTTGGTTGTTGGTCAAGTTCTCCCAGACTAGACCAAACAATAGCGAGATAGACTCATATTTGATGCCAAACACTATTTTTGGGACTATCCCAAGCTGTACCACATCGACACTGACTAGATTATTCGTTGATGTGTCCCGGAAGACGAGTTTCATAGTATACTTGAGTTCTGTCATGCATCTGCACGTGGTGGTCATTTTTCTAGGAAGAAAATGATCGCGAAGAGACACTCGGGAACATGGCCAAGAGAGACATGATGCCCATAAATCTGATACTTCTCATCAAAATCTTCGATGTTTGGGGCATCAATTTCATGGGACCCTTTCCTCCATTTGGACACCAGTATATTCTGGTTACTGTGGATTATGTGTCCAAATGGATTGAGGCGATTTCCACCCGAACCAATGACCATAAAGTGGTCTTTGACTTTGTAAAGAAAAACATTTTTAGTCGATTCGGGATTCCTCGGGCCATCATTAGTGGTGGTAGCATGAATTTCACTCATGCCCAGTTTAGGAATTTACTGGCAAAATACGGGGTGAATCATTGGGTTTCCACACCTTATCACCAACAGATGAATGGACAGGTCGAGGTCTCCAATCGGGAGATCAAGAAAATCTTGCAAAAAGTGTTAGGCCTGATTGGAAAGACTAGACCCAAATGCTTGACAATGCACTTTGGGCCTATTGTACGACGTATGAGACACCCATCAGCATGTCTCCATTCCATCTAGTGTTTGGTAAGGCGTGCCATTTATTAGGAGAAATTGAACACTGGGAATGCAAAGCCATCAGGAAATGTCATCTGGACCTAGACTCTGCTGGAAAGACCAGGAAACTCCAACTATCTAAGTTGGAGGAGCTTAGAATTGATGATTACATGAATGCCAAGATCTATAAGGCCAGGACCAAAGCTCTTCATGACCAGATGACTTCCTGCAAGAGCTTTAAGCCGAACCAGAGGGTCTGGCTCTTTGATTCTCGACTTAAGCTCTTTCTCGCTAAGCTTAGGTCCAAATGGAACGACCCATTCATTATTGATCAAATATTTCCAAACAAAGCCATTGAATTTTCTAACCTAAAGATGGGTAACTCCTTTAAGGTCAATGGACAATGTCTTAAATCGTATGTTGATCGTGTTCTCCCTGAACCCGTCTCAGACAAGGTTGCTCTCACCTTGGCCTGATCTCTTTTGGCCAGACAACCTAGCTAACGGCAATAAACTCAATACATGTATAGTCTATTTTGGAGCTAAATGGGTAATCAAGGAATTAAGGTGATATCTTCTTATTCCGCCTTTTTCATGCCTTTATTTTGCAATGAGGACATTACATTAGCTAGGCATAGGGAGGTAGATACAAGTATTTCTGAATTAATTTTTGTCAGCCTTCTTTTGTAAAAAAGATCTTCAATTTATTTTGCTTTTAAAAAAAATTTGAGAATTAGGAAAAGAGAAGTTAGGCCTTGGAAGTTTCTAAACTTTAGGAAATAATACGATAGGATATGAACACTTAGACTCTTCAGGTCTTCAGGCTTAATTAGCCTAGGTGCCCACTAAAATGTGAACTTGTTTCTCGAATCCTCGCCACATTAATTTTATTTTAACTTGGCTAATAAATTGGGATGATAAGTATGCGACTTATCAACCTACCCTATGGTTTGAGGGGACTCTAGGTCTAAAGCATCTGTACACTACTTGCACTGACTCACTTCTTGGTGATTTTAACGAAAATTAGGTAGCTAATGAACTTTCTAGAGCGGCATGGCTGGTAAGTTGTCGTGGGTTTGATGCCCCATTAGTCGGTCGTCTAGAACCCAACAACAAGACCATTCTCTTTCTACTTCCTTTAGGTAAATCCTTGGTCAGGGAAGCCACCTACTCAGAAAAAATAAAAAAAAAAACTCAAAAAGAAAAGAAAAAGAAAAGAAAAAAAGATAAAGGAGAAAGAAAAAAAAAAACAAGCCACACTTAACCACATGAGTATGGCTATCAAGTTGCCATGGGTTGGACACCCCTTTGGCCGTTTGTCTAGAGCAAAACTCACAAAATGCACAAATAATTCCCAAACACTTAGGGAAGAAGCAGAGAAGTAGAATAAATCAGGGAGATATACATTGGGCTTGCCCTTGTATTTGCTCCATAAAAAATAAAAGTAGGGAGAAAGCTACCAATCGAATAGATACACCTTTAGGCAAAAATTTTTTGTTTAGCATCACCTAGGGTCGTAGAAACCTAAAATCCATTTTAACTGCTGCCTAGTGAGTCTATCACTTTTTTATAAATAAGATGCTTAGAACTTAAAGTTCTTTTCAAGTCTTAGGTGGGTTGGGTAGCCGTAGAAAGCAGCCCTGAAACTCTAAAATCCAAAAAAAATTAGAAAAGATGAAAAAAGAAAAAAATGGATTTGTTTTTGTATCGAATAAGGCGATGACTTGGGCGGTTTGCATATTGGCAGACACGCGTGTGCTGTTGAGTCTTTATAGTTATGTCCTAAGTAGAAAGTTTTTTTGTTGATTAACAACTTACACCTAAGTAATCTGAACCAAATTCTGTCTTATACATAGCATTTAGTTTTGCTAGGGGTTAGCAAAAGATAGGAATGGGGGTATGATAGATACACACATTCAAGATTAAATGTCTATTTATGTGAGTTCCTAAGCTTAATATTGGATTTGACATTGTGAATACTGCATGACATCCATCACATTGCATTTAGGATGATTTGTATAAATTATATAGTAATTTGTGTATTATTATGGTCAGGAGATAGGGTAATATATTTTGGAGCCTCAGATGAAGAATCCAACTGTATGGATAGATCAAGATCGATGATCGCAGCACATCAACGTGAAAATCAATCCGATCCGACATCCGTAGCATCCCTTATAAGCATCTGAAGATAAATGGCCCAGATGATGCCATGTGGCATCATTTAAGACACTCAAAGTCAACTAAAGCCTCCTCCTCTCCTGCTAAAGGACGTCATCACCTCTTCTCCACCATCGAATGAAGATCACACGGCTGATGAAGCGCCACGCCTTATTAGGCTCATGGCCATTGGATGGAAATCCAACAGCCATGAGCGCGTACACAAGGGATCATCCCTGCGACCATCTATGGCCACAGCTCAATGCTAAGACCGCAACTCTCTCACCGAAGATGCATGTTCGAGCCCTACTGAGGCCACCACTCTGCAATAATCAAAATTTTGTTGTTGGATCAACATCGAACGGCGGCAACTGGAATGTGCGGTGCGATCTTGCGTGCCAGATGAACGCAATGTGCGTACGTGCATGATCACACGCAATCACACACGTAATCATACGCGACACGATCCTAAGCGTTGATTCGCATGCATCCCGAGCCTCTCATCATGCATCCAATAGCCCAGGCATTTCTCAATCGCGCATGAGGCATGATTCGCAGCAAAAGCGCGATCTTAAGCACATAGTGTGCATGAGATCAAGACCGTCCATCAGTGATCCTATGAGCACAAATCATCCTCGCCTGATCCAACTTGCACATGTGGACACCAGCAGTGGTGTGTGATGGTTATAGGGATGACCAAGGAGGATCTTCAGCGACATTTTTAATGTCGCTATTAACCCATACCTGATTTTGCCTTCATACATCCATTATAAAAGGACCACTGATAAACGCCAGTTTATCATCATTCTTATGCATTAAAACAAACTTAGCTCTTAGGATTTTACTCCACAAACGGGTTTTTGGGCTGCATTTAGGCATAAAATAGGTTAGGCATGCATTGCATTATTTATTGTCTTTTTAATATGTTTTTGTGAGTGTTAGGGATGAACAGATATACAGATCCCTAAAATCCTAGCACTCAAGAAGGCAAATGGTGAAGGAGAAGCTCAGACTAGCTGGAACTCAGCTTGATCCAGCTCACCACAGCTGGAACCTAGCTCACTTGAACTAGGGTTAGCTCATCCCAGCCCCATTAAGCTAATCTCAGCTGAATGGCAGCTCAAAAGAGTTCATCTTAGCTTACCCCAGCTCAAGTCAGCTCAGATCCAGCTCAACTTAGCTGAGTCTAACTCATCTCAGCTCCCACTAGTCCACAGGGAGCTCTAGCTAGCTCAGCTGAGTTGACAGGAGTTCACCCCAGCTCAGATCTAGCTACATCTAGCTCCACTCAACTCCAGCCAGCTAAAGAAGAACTCATCCCAGCTCAGGAAGCTCAAGTCCAACTCTCGGGGACTCAGCTTAGGTCTCAACCAGCTTGATCCTCCCCGGGAGCACCAAACCTAGCTCACCTCAGCTCATCATGGTAGAAGCTAGCTCACTTTAGCTTGGCTTAGCAACTAGCAAAGAACTAGCAAGCTAAGCCAGCTAGAGTAGCCCCATGCCAGCCTCTTCAGCAACAGCCAGCTCCAGTTTCAGCTCCAGACTTCTCATCCTCAACTCCTCCCTCCAAACTCTAGCTCCAACACCTCTTCATCTACTCCTCCTTTAGCTAAGCTAGCCTAGCTTAGCTTAGCTTAGCTAACAACCAGCTCCTTGGCCATCCACCACCTTCAAATTCAACCCTAGCTAGCTCCACCAACTTAAGCCTACCTAAGCTAGCTACCCTACTCAAGTTGGCACCACCTCCTAGCCACCCCTTCACCCCATTATCACCACCAAAAGGGACCAATTTTGGAACCAAAACCTAACCCTAACTACCCCCCTTTTTGGCGCCAACATACACCCCCACATCCACCATACACCTAACCCTACAACCCATCCTAGCCATCCACCTACCCCTCCTTCTAGAACCCTTCTTGGAGCCAACTTAGACCCCCTTCTAGAAGCCATTTTGGCACCAACATCAAGGGGTATCAACACCCATAACCACCCCCTACGTGTCCCTTAAGGTGGCGCCAATTGACCTTGGCCATTGGATCCTTAACCACCTCCATCTCTTCATCTTAGCCCTCCATTCCAAGAGTCACCTTAGCCCCCTTCCTATTCTATAAAAACCCACCACCTACTACCATTTGGGAGCATCCTCCATTAGTATATTCTGCTACCTATACCACCTATCCCTACGGCCAAGAAGAAGGAGTAGAGAAGGAGATTAAAGGGGCACATCACCAGCCCTTTTGGTGCCTTCTTCTCCCCACTCTCTTCAACTTGGGCCACGCCAAGGAGGAGGACTCTTCCACTTCAAGGAGGACGGCCAGGCAAAGGAGAAGGACCTAGGGTGGACGTCCACCATTGGAGAGAAGCCTAGGGCATGCCCCCTTAGGGCTTGCCTTGGAGGACATCACCTTGGCGGAGCACAGCAAGGAAGGAGTTGGAGGACTCTCTTCAAGCTTGGGAGCTGCCAAGCTTGGAGCAAGAAGCCCTCTTCTTCACCATCTATCTAGAGGATTTGTGTTTGCTTTTCTTTATTTTAATTTTTCTAGTAGTAGAAGCATTCCTCTACTAGGCCTTTTTGTAAAACACTTTTTCATTAATCTAGTTGCCTTCTTTGCAATTTCGTATTTGCATTTCTAATTGCTTTGTTTTTAGCATTCTTCACTCCCTCTCCCCAATTATTCTAGGCCTCCACTTGCCTAGAGTGAGCTTAGGGAGAGGTTCTACTTGCCACTTTAGAAGTAGTTTATTAAATTTGAAGTGTAAATCACCTTCTCGCCACCATTTTGCATGTTGTCTTAATTCAAAAACAAAAAAATGATATATTGAAAAATACCAAAAAGAAAGTTGAGATTTGTATTCCAAGCAAGAGAATCAATTTTGCAAACATTTGGCCTCCTTGGATGACCCTAGATACTCCCCTATCTAGGTTTATAAATTTAAAAGCATATGCGAATTCGCGTGTTACAATGACGTTAAAAACCCGCTTTTATAAATCACGTGTATTTCGCTATCAACCACCACCCCTCTCATTCTTATTTATCCCTTCCTATGCTCTCCTCACCTTCTCTAAAGCTTAAAATCTTCTTGAGCTTGTGTCCCAAGCCTTTGGGATGCTCCACTAGAGAAAAGTAAAAATATTTTTTCACCATCTCACCACCATTCATGGAGATCCCATTGGCCATCTTCTCAACCCCATCCTGGGAAGCGGATCACGCGACGATGCTACCATTCCTCACCTCATCATCTTCCAACGCCATTCTCCTTCCTCCAACTCCTCAACATCTTTGTCCAGGCCCCGTCAACGTAGCTTCAGCCTCCAAGTAGTCGACAAAGAGGATTTTTCTCACCCCCTTTCCCTTTTACTGCTTTCATAGTGTAGATTCTATTGCAATAAACATTTTTCAAACATATATCTAGAAGTAGTTTTTTACTCTCTCTTCCTTTATAATTAGCAAGTAGAATAGTTCTTTCCTGCTTTCTAAAATAGCTTAGTGTGGATAATATTCTTGCCTGTTTTCTCCCTATCATAAAATACCAAAAAAATAGCAATTATAAAAATACTAAAAAGAAATAAATCAAAGCGCGATCTTTCTTGCAAAATCAAACATAGCCTCCCCATGTTTGACCTAATGCTCACCTTGAGCTTCAATAAATTTATTTGGTAGCGAACTTTTGCGACTATGACGATGAGTTCTCCAAAATGCTAATTTTTCTCACAAATTTTACGCTTATCACTGCACGGACTATCACCAAGCCACACGAGATTCTAGAAGATGTGATTGTTCGTGTCAAGGACTTTTACTTCCCTGTTGATTTTCTTGTCCTTAACATGGAGGTGCCTGAACGACTCTGCAATACCCCAATCATCTTAAGCAGACCGTTCCTTGCTATTGCTAAAGCCCACATTGATTGTGAATCTAGAAAAATGGAAATTGCCTTTAGAGATAGAAAGATGCAATTAAATGCTTTTAAGGCAATGAAAAATATTAACGATTGTGGAGCTATTGAGGATTTTGAGGATGATGATATTGAGGAAAGCATGGCTATTAATCTTATTGAGGATCCTCTATTAACATGTTTGACTCAACTAAGGAAAGAAACTAAGTTGGAACCTAAGTGCAAGGAGGTTTGCAAGTATCGGAATCTAGCACCTGACTCTAGACTTAGAATTGATCCTCCTATGGAGAGGCTACCTGCGCCATCTTCACCTACTTAGCTACCGTCACTCATTGTCCCACCTAAATTGGAATTAAAGCCCCTCCCAAGTAGTCTAAAATATGTCTTCTTGGGACCTAATCAGACACTTCCTGTGATTATTAACTCCCATTTGACTAGGGATCAAGAGCTTAAATTGACTAAGGTCCTAAGTGAAAATAAGCAAGCTATTGGATGGACCATTTCCGATTTGAAGGGTATTAGTCTTACTTACAGCACCCACAAGATATACTTAGAAGAAGATGCATGACCTTCTCATGAATTACAAAGAAGACTTAACACTAATATGAGGGAGGTCATAAAAAAGGAAATAATTAAGTGGCTTGATGTGGGCATTATTTATCCCATTTCTGACAGTACCTAGGTAAGCCCAATATAAGTTGTACCTAAGAAAGCAGGGCTAACTATAGTGACCAATGACAAGGGTGAATCCATCCCAACCCACTTGGCGACTGTGTGGCGAGTCTGCATTGATTATAGATGACTCAATTATACTACTAAAAAGGATCACTTCCCACTACCTTTTATTGATCAAATCCTAGAGAAATTGGTGGGAAGGAAATTTTTTTGTTTCTTGGATGGATATTTTGGATATAACCAGGTTGCAATTAGTCCAGAGGACCAAGAGAAGATACCTTTTACATGTCCCTACGGAATCTTTCTTTCCATAGAATGCCATTTGGATTATACAATGCACTTGTGACTTTTCAAAGGTGTATGATGGCAATCTTTTTGGACATGATTGGTGATTATTTGGAAGTCTTCATGGATGACTTTTCGATTTTTGGAGATTCCTTTGATGAATGTTTAAGCAACCTGGTAATGATTTTGAGAAGATGTATAGAAGTGAACCTGGTCCTGAGCTGAGAAAAGAGTCATTTTATGGTCCAAGAAGGGATTGTGCTTGGACATATAGCTTCTGAAAGAGGCTTGGAAGTCAATCGAGCTAAAGTTGATTTAATCTCTAATCTACTACCTCCTAGCTCGATTTGAGAAGTTAGATCATTCTTAGGGTATGTTGGTTTTTATAGTAGATTTATAAAGGATTTCTCAAAGATTTCTAGCTCCCTAACTACTCTTTTGACCAAGGATAACACCTTTGATTTTACTCCTAATTACACCTGATCTTATCAGACTCTTAAAGACTTTGTGACCAAAGCCTCAATCTTGCAACCACTTGATTGGTCCCATCCTTTTAAGATAATGTGATGCATCAGATTTTGCTGTTGGTGCCATCCTAGGACAAAAGATTTAGAAAAAACCTGTTGTGATTTATTATGCTAGCAAAAGCTTGGATGATGCTCAAAGGAATTACATGACTACAGAAAAAGAATTGCTAACTGTGATTTTTGGACTCGAGAAGTTTAGATCTTACATTATTAGATCCCACGTGGTTGTTGATACTGATCATACAACTCTGCAGCACTTGTTGATGAAGAAAGATGCTAAACCAAGGTTAATTAGATAGATTTTACTTTTACAAGAATTTGGCCTTGAAATCAGAGACAAGGCCGATGCTCAGAATGTGGTGGCTAATCATCTTTCATGACTCAATCTGGATAAGCTTGGTCTTGCACCTCCAATCTGAGATCAATTCCCATAGGAACAAATCTTGACCATAGGCCACAATGGACTCCCTAGTATGTTGATTTGGTAAATTACTTGGCTATAGGGAAAATATCAAATGAATGGACTAAACAACAGAAACTAAGGTTTATCTTTGAAGCTAAATATTATTTTGGAAGGATCCTTTGTTATCAAGCTTTGTGTAGGTCAGATTATTAGGAGATGTGTGCCTAAATTTGAATTTTCAAGTATCTTAACCTTTTATCATAATATGGCCTCTGGAGGACATTTCTCAAGAAAGAAAACAGCTGCAAAAGTGTTGCAGTGTGTATTTTATTGGCCTACTTTATTTAGAGATGCACATAATTTTTGTAAAGCTTCCATTCAATGTCAATCTTTAGAAAGTATGACAATAAGAGATATGATGCCCCTTCAACCAATTCTGATTATTGAAATATTTGAAGTATGGGGTATAGATTTTATGGGTGCTTTTATAGCATTACATGGATTTCAGTATATATTAATTACTATGGATTATGTTTCTAAATAGATTGAGGCAATTCCCACTAGATCAATTGACCATAAGATTATTATTGATTTTGTGAAGAAGAATATATTCTCAAGATTTGGGATGCCTCGAGCTATAATTAGTGATGGTAGGACTCATTTTAGTAATGCCCAATTTCGTGGATTATTGAGTAAATATGGGGTGCAACACAAGATTGTTACACCTTATCATCCCCAAACTAATGGGCAAGTAGAAGTCTCAAATCAAGAGATTAAGAACACACTCCAAATGACTGTCAGACCTGACAGAAAGGATTGGTCCCTAAGATTAGATGATGCTTTATCGGCTTACAGGACTGCCTACAAGAACCCAATTGGGATGTTTCCTTATAGATTAATTTATGGTGAGTCTTGTCATCTTCTTGTTGAGTTGGAACATAAAGCCTACTGGGCTATTTGGAAGTGTAATCTTGATTTGGATAAGGTTGGACAACAAAGGAAACTCCAACTCAAGGAGCTAGACGAAATTAGATGAGAGACATATGAGAGTTCTAAGATCTATAAAGAAAAGACTAAGGCCTTTCATGATAAGCACATCAACAGGAAATCTTTTGAACCTAATTAGAAAGTCTGGTTCTTTGATGGAAGACTTAGACTCTTTCCTGGCAAGCTTAGATCCAAATGGATTAGACCGTACACTGTGGTTCAGCCACTTTCTAATGGAGCTGTTGAAATCTGTGATCCCAAAACTAGCCAATAATTTATGGTAAATGGACAGAGATTGAAGATTTATTATGAGAATGTTGCTCAGGAGTCTCTGATTGAAAGTATAACACTTCTCGAATCTTTTTAAGCTGGATTTGACTGAGTCTAGCTGTAGATGTAAAATTCAGCACTTGTTGGGAGACAACCCAACATTTGTAAATAATCTTGTTATTTGCTTTGAAATTTGTATTTAGGTCTAGAGTTGATCGAGTATTGATTTGTTTAGAACTTTCATATTTCCAAGTAACATCTATTCTTCTATGATGTTTATTGCATGCATTGAAGACATTGCATGAAATAGCCTGGGAGGGAAGATAATATTTTTCAGAGTCATTCTTATTTATCTCTAGAATTATAGGTATTAGTGGTTTTACTTGAATTAGTTGTGCCATCGAAAAATAGTAGTTCTCTTTCCAAAAAAAAAAATTGGTTTTTAGAGTTTGAGATATAAAAATATTTGAAATTTCAATTTTGAGGATTTACTGATCTTAGGAAAAGTATGAACAAAGTCTTTTCACTTAGACTCTTTAGGTCTTATGTCAACATAATTATCTCAAGTATTTACCTAAATCTAGATTTATTTTCCAGAGACTTTGAAAGGAGTGATGAGTGAATGACTTATCGCTCTACCCTTTGGTTTGGATAGTCTTGGAGTTTCGATCATCTTCATTTGTAAAGTGCATTAACTCGTCTTTTAGGCAATTTCGTTGAGTTCTTAGTAATCAATAAGATTTAGTCTTAGGGCTTGCAGATCCAAACACTACAACAAAAAAGACCAAAGGTGATGTTAATTAAATCTAACGTCACCATCTTTGATGACGTTAAAAAATTAACATAACCAAAATAATAAAAATAACATGAACTTCACTTATATTGATGTCTTTTTAATTAAACGTCATTTATAAAAAATTAAATACAAATATTAAAAAAAATCATCACGAAACATAATAACATACGTCGTTGCTCTTTGTCCCATGTCATCCACTCCCAAAAGAAATTCGCTCCCCTTCCTACTACACCTTTTACTTTCCCTCCCATAATCAAACAGAACTCTTTTTCTTAAATCCCTTCCCTGACACCCCCTTAATCCCCCTTCCTCCTCTAAACATCGTCCTCACCTCATCAACCTCCTCGTCTGCATTGTCGCCAATGTGCTCTCCCTCCACCTTACCTGTGCTCGCCCTCCTCCGCCTCCTCGACTTGCTTATCCTCCTCCGCCCCGCCTGCGCTCACCCTCCTCCACCTCCTCGATACGCTTACCCTCCTCCACCTCGTCATCACACTCACCCCCCTCTGCCTTGTTAGTCTCCTCATCCGCGTCATCATTGACGTGCTTGCCTTGCTTCACCTCACCTTGCTACCTCTTCGGCGACTAGCCAGTTCCACCACCCTCCTCAAAGGTGAGCTCTCTCAACCTTTCTCTCTAATGACATTCCATCGCCCTCCCTTCCTCCCTCAGTCGTGACCCTACATGAGATTTGGGTATTGGATAATTTTTTTGAAAAAATCCTTCATGAGTTGTGCACTTCTGTTAATGTGGTGTATAACTTGATTCCTAGGGATAGTATCCCTATTATGCTTGCAGTATGGATCATAACAAATTGGGTAAAGTGGTTGTGGAGATCCCTTAATCATATGCTGCTACATTTGAATGAGAGTTGGTGAAGTGGCAACTCGCAAATCACAAATTAGGATTGGGAGGTAGATCATGAGTTGGTGAGATGATAGTTGCCAAGGCTGGAGTAGAGGCTCCTGTTAACACATGATAAAATAAAGAACTTTGTCACACTTTCAACTGGCAACTTTGGGGGTAAGGGAGGTTCTATGAGGGATTGTTATGCCCATGCTGTGCCTGGCGAACTAGAATTGTGCATGAAATGAGATTGTTGGTAGCAGAAAATGTGTGTGGTAATGGGCTTGGATTAGGGGGTCCAAGTACTTGTGTTGTGACAGATCCAATGAACTTAAATATTGTTAACCCAATTGTGGTCCATCAACAAGTGCTTTGAGGGCTTTCTTTGGTGATTTTTCTTCTCTACGGTATCAGAATCCATGTCTCAAGATGTTCATAATGCATTTCAAGGTGGATTTGTGATTCAACCCTAATTTTTTTGATGGCATATGTTGCTATAAATTATCTACCTGAAAGCATGTACCCCACGCAAAACATTCGATATTTACAATCCTAGACATTTGATGGCCACTGATCGCAAGAAAAGCACGATTTGAAATTAGGATTTTTATCATTGTAATGCGCAATTCCGACAGCTTTTAAATTTATAAAAATTAAGTACTTGGGAAAGTATTTAGGTCGACCCAAGGGAGGCAGAAATGCAATTTAAATACTCTCACTTGATATTGGGAAATCAACTTTCATTTTGTGATATTGAATATAAGATTTTTTTAGAGTTATGAAATAAAGAGCAACAACAAAATAGTAAGTGAGAAAAGGTTACATCTAAATTGCTAAAGCTAAAACCTAAGTGACAAGAAAATTCTTTCCCTAAGCTCACCCTAGGTGCGTGAAGACCTAGGGTAATTAGAGAAAGGGTGTGAGTGCACTATGGTAAAAGCAAGAAAATGCGACAAAAATTACAAGAAAAGCAACTTTGATTAAGGAGAAAAGTGTTTTACAAGAAGACAAGTAGAGGAATGCTTCTACTCTAGAAATGAAAATACAAAAATTGAAAACACAAATCCTCTTTGTGATGTTGGTGAAGAGAAGATCCTTGCTCCAAGCTCAGCTACTGCTAGGCTTGAAAAGGATTTCTCCTAAGCTTTATTAAAGTGCTCCAAATATGCTGCTTTCTCCTTGGCAAGCCCTTGGTGGGTGTGCCCTTGCTCCTCCAAGGGTGGGCGTGCACCACCCTAAAGATCTCCTCCTAGATGTCCTCCTTGCCTGGCTGGACCTCTGGCTGGCGTAGGTACAAGAGAGAAAGGAAGAGAGGAAGACACTAAGGGGACAGAGTTCCCCTTAATCTTCTTCTTCTCCTTCTATTGGCCACTGGGTATGGTGGATGTAGGTGGTAGTATGTATGGAAGATGAAGCCAAAGGTGTCTCCCATGGTGGTGGTTATGGGCCTTTTTATAGAAGGGTTAAGGGGGCAGGAAGGCGTGCATGGCATGGATGGCTAGGGTAGGTTTTTGGTGGTGGTTAAATGATCTAAGGGCCAAGGATGGGTGGCGCCAAACCAAGGGATATGCAGGGGTTTGGTGGCCTTTGGTTGGATGGCTAGGATGGCATGATGAAGGTGGTTAGGTGATCCTAAGGTGGAGGGTGTTTGGCGCCACCTAAAGGGGTGTCATGGGGGTAGTTATGGGTGGCTAAGGGACACCTAAGTTGGCACCAACCATGGAAAGGTGCCATGGTTTTGGCACCAACTAAGGATGGTTCTAGAAGGGGTGTAGGTGGAGGGTTGAGATGGGTTGTAGGGGTAGGTGTAAGGCTAGGATGTGGGGTTGTTTTGGCACCAAAGTGAGGGTTTCTAGATGGTTATTTTGGCACCAAGACAAGGTGGCTTTTGGTGGTGGTTGACGAGCTAAGGGTTGCCTATGTTGGTGCCAAAAAGGGAGTGGACTAGGTAGTTTAGGTGGATTTAGGGTTAGGTGTATTTGGTGGAGCTATTTAGTTAGGGTTTTAGGTAGGTGGTAGATGGCCATGTAGTGGATATTTTAGCTAGGCTAGCTAAGCTAGCTTAACTAGTAGGTGAGTGAGGAGGAGGTAGGAGGAAGCTAGGGTTTTGGGAAGAGTTGCTGAGGAAGAACTTGTTTGGAGCTACACTGGAGCTGGTGGCTGCTGAAGAGAATAGCAAGGAGCTACCTTAGCTGGCTTAGCTTGCTAGTTCTTTGCTAACTACTAAGCCAAGCTAAAGTAAGCTGGCTTTTGCTGAATTATGCTGAGGTGAGCTAGGTCTGATCTTCCTGGAGATAACTTAGCTAGCTAGAGTAGCTAGCTTAAGTTAAATGGCTTAGCTCAACTAGGTTGAGTTGAGTGGAGTCTCCAAGAGCTAGACTTGAGCTAGCCTAAGCTAGTTGAGGTCATCTTCAGCTGACTTGAGTTGAGTGGAGCTAGAAGTAGCTGGACTTGAGCTGAGGTGGACTCCTGCCAACTTAGTTGAGTTAGCTAGAGCTCCCAGTGAACTGATTGGAGCTAAGAGGAGCTAGACTCAACTAAGTTGGGCTGGATCTGAGCTAACTTGAGCTATGTTGAGCTACCCTGACCTACCATCCAACTAAGATGAGCTGAATTAAGCTTCCTCTTCACCTGTTGCCTTCTTGAATGTTAGGGTTTTAGGGATCTAATTATCTATTCATCCTTAACACTCAAATAAATGTGTCAAAAATACATAAAATCATGCAATGCATGCTTAACCTATTTGATGCCTACATGCAGCCTAGAAACTTGTTTGCAGAATTAAAATCCTAAGAGCTAGGTTTGTTTTAGGGCATAAGAATGATGATAAACTGACGTTTATCAGCCACTTCAGGTGATTGCGGAAGTAGCCAAAGATTGACGACTAGAATGACCATATTTTTTCTCCTTGGTGAGGATTCAATATTTTTTGTTTTCATCATGAGCAGGTGTTGGAAAGGATAGCATGAGTGGCTGACTTGTTTCAATGTTTAAGGTTGCAAGAGAAGAAAAACAAAAGAGTAGCCATCTTCAGGTGAAGATTTATCTGGTGGCAAGGGGAGGGTTAGGTTTTCTTTTTCTTTTTCTGCGCTCTAATTGGGCGTCTTGATATCTTCTTATGGAGGGTTTTCCTTGTTTGACCAGTTTGGGGGTTTTGTTTCTTGTTTTGCAAAGCTTGATGTTGTGGCAATGGCAACCTCATTGCAATAAAATTTTGGCTGGCTACCTATTACTAGTTGTTCCTTCTAAACGAAAAAATCCATATAGCAAGATCATGCCTTGCTATTTCCTTCTGACACTCTTTTGACCTTCTTCAGCCTTTGACATCGTTAGCCACTAACTTGTCACACATTTGCCAATTTGGTTAATTGTATAGATATTTGACCACTCTAATTATGTCTTTCAGTTTTTTAGAGGAATGTGACCATTTGACTTTATTAGCCACCAATTATTCATTAAATAATCCTTTCAAAAAAATTAGGTATTAAACAAAACAAAAAGTAAAAATCTACCCATACACTACCAGATTAAAGAACATGTCTCAAATACTTGAAATTTAAAGTGAAATGCAAGGCATTTTGTAAATAGGTTGAGAGTACCTAAACATTACCAACCTATGCTCCATCTTCCAACTAAATGGTCAATATTGCAACCACTTATTGATCTCTAGATGACCTTGTGAAGAAAGTTATTTTATTCAGACAAGAACCTTGTGAAAAAGTTATAGTGTTGCTATCCTCCTACCAGCAAGGATGCTAGTCTAGAAACCCTTATCTAAAGAACGTTAGGCCAATCAGGCATATTTCCTGTCCAATGGGAAATTAAGATGCTTAGGCAGCATTTGGTAGGAGTTTAGTGCATGTGTTGGAGATGGGTGGATAAGGTAAATATTGGAGAGTGGATGATAGGGTCTGTGAGGGGTATCTACCACATTGCTTCTTATAACACATCATATTCACATGTTTTATCCAGCAAAACAATAAGAAAAAGCAACACAAAATCAAATATAAAACAGAGAAGTTATGAACCATTCTCTAATTAAAATAAAAACCAAGAAGAGCCATCTTGGTAAATTTGCAGAAGCATACAGTTCTTCTCAAAGTAGATAGGGCAAATATGCAAGTTGTCTAGTAACATAATACATAAACCTCCTGATCAACCTTCAGCAACTACGAAGTAAAAATTGAAATACTTCATACCTCTAATCATACGAGTGATGCACTTCTCTTTGCAATGGGTTTCAGATATAAATATTATAGATGCTGTAGTTGCTCTAGCGAGGCTCTTCAAGTGGCGAACTGCAAAGGAGGAGCCTAAGCCTCTACAATTCTAGGAGAGTATGTTCATGGCGAATCGAGCCTGAAAGGAACTCTTAGCAAAGGGATAATCGTTAGAGAAAGAAGAAATCTCAAATGATAATTTTAGGGGATCTGGACAAAGTTGGGTTGGGTTAGAAGATTGCATGCTATTCATTTTCAACTCCTCTATATTTTTAGGTGATTATCTGATTATTTTGGACAAGCAAGAAGATTGTGCCAAAGATGCCAATTTCCAATTTTCGTAAAACAAAGGAATGTATGACTATTGAATATTCTGCTAGCAAATCTATTTGCACCACCTCCCTCACAAGGTTGGCTTGTGATTGTTAAATAGTTGTTGATTACTACATGACAACATGATGATGGACACTAACTAGCTAACTTTCATAAGTGAAACAATCAAAGCTAAAACGTAAGCAAAATAACTTCTCGTATGTAGGCTGATGACCAAGTTACAGAAGCATAGAGTCTACAGTATGAAGATCTCAAAGTCCATTAAAATTTCAAGGTATTTAGTATTCCAGCATAACATGAGAAGTAGATAAATACTAGCTTGTTATGTAGATGGATATTCACTTGGGATTCACATGACCTATAAGTGATTACTATCTTTACTCCCACCTTCTCCATGTCAAAGGATCACATGTGGGTGTACCTATATAAGGCAACCATGTATCCCTGTTGCAAATAGGAGAAGCATCATAATCTTGAAGAGTTCCAAGAATTCTATTCACCATGGGTGTAACTCTATGCTTATTGTACCCCTGAAAATATTGTCTATTTATGCATTTGCCAAAATCAAAATTGTCAAAGCAAACTTGAAACACAACCTTATGAATAATTTGATTCTTCACTTCTTAATTGTTCTATTAACAATATCATGGGATATATTTACTGCTTTTTCACTCACGTTTATTATAAATGAAAGCTCCATGATTACATGATAAAAATGATGATTTATGTAATATTTCAATCATACCCTCAAGTGTAGAGAATGCCCTTATGACAAAGGTAAATATGGATGGAAATCGAAATGGCTGGTCTGTTGCTATGACAAATAAGTCCCACAGAGATAGGCTAATTATCAGTAAGATATTATGATTAAGTTAGTGAAGTCACATAAAAGACTACTTATATGATTAAGTAACCTTTTACTTGTTAATTAGATGAGGTATTTTCCAATTTTACTCTCTTTTCTTTTTCTTATCAAGAAAAAAGATGATCACACATGGTTAGCATCAGTGATCATCAACGTTAATGGAAAAAAGAAAGAGAAAAGAAAAAAGTAGCTGATCATAACAAATACTTTCACAAAGTCCCTTTCAAAAGAATAAAAAAAACCTTTTGTAAAGTGCCACACAACCTCTTAACCAATATAAATCCCAAAACATTCTCCAAAAACACCTTTCTTCCTTAAATATTTCTCCACTCATGTATACTAGAAAATTTCATCAAAAAAAAGTTCTAGCCTTTCTTTTGGACTAGTACATATGCTAGGTCTAGTTTTCATTACCATGACATGAAAAACAATTTCCTTGGTTTTTTAATATATCCCCAAATGCAATTGAGTTAATAGAGTAAACAAATATGTTCCATTCCTTTTTAAGTCAATATTGTTTTCTCCTTTTTTTTTAGAGTAATTTTTAAGAGAATGTTAATTTGTTGGTTCAACTATTTCCCATTATAGACTCAATTAATGGAAGAATTTTGTCTTCACTGCTACCCCACTAATGCTAATTTAATAGATGCTAGACAAACTCATAACAATCTATGGAGGTGGAAAGCTGGCATAAGATAGATAGATATGGCCAAAAGCACCGAATTCAGTAAGACCAAGTCTATCAAAAAAGAAAAAACTATAGATTTTTTTTCCTCTACTATTGGTTTGATTAATCATAAATGGTTTTTGTTAGTTTCTTCTATGTGTGATCTTTCTACATCCACTACCTTCTGAGATCAGTGAACCAAGTCAATAAGTTAAACAAGTTTTAGCAATTGATTGGTGCCTTCCTCACATGCTTCCATTCAGGGTGCACTAGGTGAAAAGGTAATTGGGGTTGTTGCTCCCATTAAGGTGTAACTAGGTAAAAATCAGTCGTGGCATCCTTTCTAATATGAATACAGGATGCTTAGACAAGTGCAACAACATCATATCGAACTTACTAAGACCTATGAAGGTTTTTCCTGCTTCATATGAGGTTGAGGAAGCTAGGGTAGTTGTTGGATGTCCCATGAGCCATGAGGACGCATGTGTCAAACCAACACCAAGAGGATAGCTGAGAATTTTTCTGAGAGTAGGGGAGAGTAGATTAGTGATATTATTCATCTATTTTTTGCTTGTTTGAAATTATTTACCTTGCTTTCATATATAGCTCAAGTTCTATTTTTCAAGTGTCTGAGTGAAAATTCAAGTAGTAAGCTCAAATTGAAGATTCTCCTGCAGCTAACAAGTTTAAGGATTTTCCTCTCATTTTGTAAATTAGTTTTAACAAAGCCTAACAACTTTGAGGCCTAAAGCCTTGGCACAAAAAATAATATCAAATGTCTGTTAACTTTCTTGTGTTTTTTATTCCAACCCCCAAGTGAGAAGTGGAAACAAGAACTTATTATTTGTATGGTCTCAATTGAACCTGTGTGTGGCTTCTCCAAAGTGCTTGGTGCTCACAAAGGCTAGAAGCTGTGTTTGGATGAAACATGAAAGTTGACAAGCTAGGCCATTTGGTTTATTGCTTAGAGGGAAAACATATAGATCACCTCCTTTTTTATTTATTTATTTTTTGAGAGGTATATTGATTACCTCTTAGATACCAGTTTGCCTTTGCTATATGAATCTGGTGATGGCAACTTTTAGTATGGGCTTTGGGAGACATGTTTTTGAAGATGCCTAATGCCAACAACCAAAAGATAGGTTGGAGTTTTGTGTAGTGCTATTGCCAATAAAAGAAAAAAAATGAAAAAAGAAAGCTGGATTCCATCCCCTCCCCCCTCCTCTGATGGTGCCCTACCACCCTCCCTCGGCAACCCCTTAATGATCCAAGTGACAGAAGCCGTTTTCGCGCATTTTGAAGTCGTCAGAAATCATAGTATAGTCACGCTAAACTCTCGTCAAAAATAATTTCTAAAGATAACGAGACTTTGAGTCTCAATCGTTCGTCTTTGGGAGGCATTTATGCAAATCTAAAATCGATCATTTTCGCTCTACTTGCTTAAAATCGCATGGCAGTTTATGGTTATTACGTATTTAAGCACTACATACTTAGTTGCAAGAATATCAAAAATTAAAAGCAGGCAACTTGAATCACACAAAATATATTGCAATCAATAAGCTCATGGTGATTCTTAACACAGAGATATATATATAAAAAAATATTGCTTTCATTCATTCAATCAGGAGGGTGTTTGCAATATGGAATTAGAGGAAAGCTTATAGAATAAAGCTTGAAAGCATAAATCTAACTAACAGAAAACGATCACATATAGGAATCTATGGGGGAATTTTGCATGCATCATTGGGGGAGAATAAAGAGCTACACTACTAAGCAGTAATAAAAGCATGTAAATATGAAGAACTTAAGCTAATCTAGCAGAAAGAAGGGCATTCGAAGGTGGTCTTCGATGGCCTTTGAGTGGTTGAGAGGAGAATGAGGGGCGACCAATGGTGCTTAGGCTGGCCCTTGGAGAGAGGTTGGAGAGGTGATCCAGCATCCTGGCATGGAGATGGTGGTAGCCATGGTGAGAAACTTGTGGAGGTGGAGTGGAAGTGAATGTAGCTAACCTAAATGGAAGTGAATAATGCCAAGAGATGGATGGGTGCAAATGGCCACCCCTTAGGTCTTTTTATAGACCTATGGGAAGCTCTCTAGAGAATTATGGAATTCTCTAGAGAGGCCTATGGTGGGAGCTCCTGGGAGAGTGAGCGAGAGACGATGGATGGTGGTTTTTAGATCCACCAAATGTGGATCTAAAAATTTAATGGCTCTTGGTTGCTAATTTTAGCAACCAAGGCAACAACACATGGTAGAGAGTTCTAGAGAACTCTAGGCTAGGTATTTTTTGTGTGGATGGTGTGTGTGGATGTGTGTGGGTGTGTGTGGGTTGAAACCCAGGTGGCTAGGTAAATTAGGTTAGGTTCTAGTGGGTTTAGGTCAAGGTATGTCTCAAATTAGGGTTGTAAACCCTAATTCACTAAAGTAAAGTGCAATTAAACTTAATAAAAGTTTAATTGGATGTGTGAAAACTTAATTGAGAATAAAATAACTCAATTAAGTCAGGTCTAGGTCAATTGGACTCTCACTGAGTCCAATTAGATAGTGTGTGCTAAGATCAAGGCTCATTTAGACTCAATGAGTCTAATTGAATAGGCTGATGGAATTAACTAATATCCAAGTCAATTAGGTTTAGTGAGGACCTAATTAGGTCCTTAGGGAGGTCTAGAGGTGATGTACTAGGGTTAGGGCACCTTAATTTAGGTTCCTATGGGGTTAGAATTGGATTTCGGGGGCTAGAGATCCAAGATCAAGGCTTGAATTCCAAAATAGGAACTGGAGGATAGTATCAGACATCTAATAATAGTGTCAGACATCTAATAATAGTGTCAGACATCTTATAATGAAAAATCAAAAGTCCAGACTTATTGTATGGACATCCAATTAGAGTCAGGAGGGTTTCTAGGTTCTGTCTTGGGTATTCTGCAGAAATTGGACGTCTAACCAAGTGTCTGGACATCCAATAACACTGCAGAAGTAGGTTTAAGGTATGCGGAGTTGTCTAAGGGTTCTAGATGTCCTATAACTCATCTGGATGTCTAGATGGAGGTTGGAATTAGGGTTTTAAGGTTTCCTAGGGTGTGGTGACCTAATCTAAGGGTGGCTAAGGCTTGGGGAAGCTTCTAGGCTATCCTAAGGCTAGGATGGTACTAAGTTCTTCACATTTTACTACTTTTTTCCTACTTAAATAGAATAGCATACCTCAACCCCTTACATTATTGTCTACTACATCTTATTCTAGGTCTTCTGCTCCAACTTTGCTGCAACACCAGTTATCCTTTATTCTTCTGATCCAACTTTAGATCCAGCTTCAGATATACCTTCTGATCAGCTTATTACCTACAATTGACATAATGCACTTAATCAGTACATTATAGCATTATTTTATGCATAGCTAAAAGAAAGCAGTAAATATGCAAGTAATGCTTTTGCATGCATGAATTATCCTAACTTATGCTAAGTCCTAGCCTAATTCTGGACAATTAAGACCTATGATTGCTAGGCAATCACCCAGCACCACCCTCCTCCCCTCTCAGACTTTATCTCAAAAAATCAATTTTTGCATCTCTTTATCTCTTTTGCTTATTAATTATAGTTTGCATTTAGACTATTGCATCATAACATAGAATATCTATTTGGTTCATCTTGTAAATTACTCTTTCGTTGCAGGATATGATTTTGCTCTTTAGTTCTTGAATCTACAATTTCTACATAGTTAAGTTTTTTTTTCTTGAGGTCGATGAAATTATGTAATTCCATAATCCTTCTTATTTAGTTCCTATTTGTCTGCCTGCAATTTCTGATCTTTATTTTCTAGCTAATTTACAGCATCATATACAATTAATATTTTATGTGCTTATATTTTAACATCTTGCTATTCTTGGGAAAGCACCTAAACAAGAAACTAATGCCTCGGCATTGCAAGCCCCTATCACCTTTGAGCACCTCACACTATTTGCTAGAACTTATAATGGATCTTGCTAAAAATTCTTGAATTGCATGCCACATTTTTAAACACAATATATCAAAGCTATGAAAGAATGCTAAACAGAATATCCTCTCAACCATATTTTTTAATCAATATTGAGTTGCTAATACAATGTGCACTCTTGACTAAAATCATAAATCATAAAGTATCATAGTATGTGAAGATGAGTTCAATTATACAAAATATAAAGTGGTCAAATGAGGGTAGTTACATATAATATATCAAGAATAATTTAGCCTATTTTGATTGATAATATTCCTTTAGGCTAAAATACACATGCAATGAGAAATAAAATGAGAATATTTGCCAGGCACTTCAAGGATAGCTAAATACCTGTTACTTTTAAAACTACAAGAGGTTATTGCTAAAAAGCACAGGAACGTCCAAGCATCAATATTTTGGAGGCTTTATTAGGAGGATATAGGAAGTATAGGTGGCATGGCAATTCTTTCCTTACAATGAATTCAAAACAATGGACTAGTTCATAAATTTGTTTTAAGGAGTTGAGTAGTATATTACAAGTATTGATAAGGAGAGGGTCTTGGAGCTTGGCACTTTCCCAATTTAAGTGGGTGGTTGGGGTTGTTTGGGAGTTTGTCCAAAGAGATTGCACTTTTTAAGGAAACAACAAATTCTTTTCCCATCCCTCTTTTGACTAGAAATTCAAGAGAGAGTTGGGTTGAAGGCCAAAGCAAAATGGCCCAATGCGACTAAAAGACTGCATGGCTATTTGCTTTTTCTAAGTGATTCTTACAAATTATTGGAAAATCAACTGAAGGCTTTTTGTATGATGTGGTTGTAAGCATAGAGAGCTATGTTGCTCATTGGAATGAGAAAGAGCTTTGTAATGCTTTCAGAAACTAGTTTAGCATGGAACATGCTAGAGTTTTGATGTGTTTTCACTAAGTTTAAAAGAGACTATCAAAAAGACTAGATTAAAAACTAAAATATAGATTTCAAATTAATGTTCGCAAGTAATTTTTGGTTGATCTTAAGTATCTAGAACATGTTTATGTGATCAGAAGTTTTTAAGCAAATGATATTCTCTTCACTTAGGTCTTAGGATTGAAAACATATTAAAATGCAATCAGGCATTTTCCCTCTACATTTGCACTTGGTTGAAACTAGAAAAGGCTACTTACACCATCAAGATCATCAAGCCTCCTTAATGCTATAAACAAGTCAGAGATATGTGAGGTTTTCTTTTTATATCCATATCATCATTCGACATATCATAAGCCTACAGGGAAGAGTCACTTGAAATCATAGAATCATCACTTTCTCTATCATAATCTTTGGCATGACAATCATTGTTTATTAAGGCATGATCACTAACTGCATCAGGATTGAGTGCTTTGGCATCTGAAAGCCTAAAATTCTTGTTCAGTTTATTGTCCATCGGCATGTTCATTTGATCATCCATATGGCTAGTGATTTCACTAGATGACAGACTTTCAATGACAGAAGTTTTCATCCACACTAGCAATTTCTCTTTTCTCCATTTCTTGGAAGAGATGAGACTAAACTCCCAATCAAATGTCTCTGTTTGTGTGTCATCAAGGTATAGTGGATTATTAGGGTTGGAGTTAACGCGGCTAGATCGTGTTTTAACAGATAGCTCGTTTTAATATAGATGAACTTTCCGCGTAAACAAATAAAAATTTATAACTCAAAATCAGAGTATCCGAGGTCGAACACAGGGAGCAATCTGAGTATTCCAAAACTTGAGAACACAACTTTTAAATGAAAAGAAATGACTAGTTCAATAGAAGTGACATGATAATGATATGGAAAGAAATTGCTCAAAAAGAATGGACGTCTGATATTGCATCAGACGTCTGAAAGTTATGTCTGAGATTCTTCTCTTCTACTATTTCCTTAGCTGCTTCTGCTCTTCTTCGTTTTCCTTCTCTTCTTGATTCTCTTCTTGCGGCTAAGTCCTAGCTTTGCTTCTTCTTAGGTTGCCTTCTTCTTTTTCTTCCTCTTCTTCCTTTGCTTTCTTGCTTCTTTGTCTGCCCCTTGATCTCTCTCTTCTTCTTTCTCTTGGTCTGCCGCACCTCTACTACAGGGTGTTCTTCTTCTTCTTCTTCCTCGCTCGCAGTGGCTAAGTCCCTGCTTCCTTCTTTTGCTACTTCCTCCTTAGCATCCTCTTCATACACATAAGCACCACGCAACAAAATCTACTCCCCTACCCTTCCCACGTGTCTCTCTCTCTCTGAATCTCTCTTCGGTATGCTCTACCAGAGCCGGGTTATTGGGTCGGATCGCGCACCTGGGTCCAGGCGCACCAGCGTGGGTGTGGTGTGCGAGGAGTGCTCGAGAGGTAGTCGGGTCGGGTCACTAGGTCTACAGGATGAAGTCACGGACGAGGTGCGTGGATAGGTGAGGAGGGACCTCACCCCAGTGTATTAGAGGCAACCCAACGATAGCACAAAATCAATTTAAAGTACTCAAGCACCTTACGACTCACCGAGGTGGGACTAATGCTCCACCGCTCTTTCTCACGTGCCCGCAGGAGACCATTCCTCCAATTGCAGCAGCTACAGGCCTCGCGGTGCCACTTGCTGGAACAGCTGACTTCGCGAGATCTCCCTGAATCTGCTGCATCTGGAATCCTGAAGTCCTTCAGCATGGAGTGAGCTTGCAACCTCCTCGAGTCATCGCTAATGGCGGCTGGAGATCAAACCCTGCTCAACACAAAAAGGGCCTTGCGGCTCTATCAGACCACAGGAGCACCTTCTCCGTGTCACGGTGAAGGTGAGGCGGTAGGTGGCAGGCCGTGGGGCGGCCTAGGCATGTGTGCCTAGGTCGCTCTGTGGCCGGACGGATGGGTTAGGTCGGGGGGCAGTTGTGGTGGTGTAGGTGGTCTATGGACGAGTGGAGGATGTTCAGTGGAGTGTTGCGGAGGTTGTGTGGTGGGTGGCGAGTCGTGAGGGGTTGCAGAGTGACGGGAGCATCTCGCCGGAGGGTGGCCGGAGATGGGGAAGATGCGGGCAGACAGTGGCGGTCGAGGGGTGTTGTGTGAAATAAAATGAGGAAAATGAAAGAGTGGAAGACGGGGAGCTTATTTGGATTGTTGGGGGTGAAGGGGAGGCAACGGAGACGGACGACTCGTTTATGCCATCGTCGGAGAAGACGGCCCTGAGGGAGATAACGACGACGAGGAGGAGGTCAGGAAGGCGTGCGCTTGGTGCGGCGCGACGCGGGAGGACGAGGCGGAGTGAACCCTACTGCTGGTATGGCAGCAGAGCGACGAGATTAAGGAGGAAGAATTGTCGGAGCTTGCGGGCTACTTGGCCAGAGAGAGGGGAGATGAAATTTGGAGGATTCTATAGCCAAAACAAGTCTAAGAGATTCGCAGAGGGCCGGGGGTCCTTTTATAAGTGCTGGCCGAGCTTCTGGTGCGTGGAGGGCAAGCCTTCTACCACCGACGTCTCACCGGAGAAGGAAGGTAGTTGGGATTCCAAATCTCTCGTGCGTTCGCATGAGAGATTGGACAGATATCAAAGATTGCGATTGGGCTCAGATGGAAGGGGATTCCTCAGAGAATCTCCCTTCCAAAACTGGGAGGAGATCTCTGAGGGATCAGGGAGTATTCCCCCTCCCTTCCTCGTCGGAGAAGGATTCCTCCCCATTAATGGCGGAGGGACCTGTTTGTAAGGGTGGCGAGGAAGCTAGGGGGGTTTGTGTAATGGTTTTCAAAAGATAGGGTTCAAAATGTAATTGGGTGTACTAATTTGCAAAGTAGGTCAAGATGACCTCCCCTTAGGTCCAAATTTTGGTACAAACCTAATTTGGACCTAAGGAATCCAATGGTGAAGTTGGATTTTAGGTTTTCCCATGTTTTACTAGACATTTTGCATAAAAACCCAAATTAGGTCAATTGATGAGCTAGGACCCCAAACTAGGTCAAACTAGGTTCCAAAGGCCAAATTGAATGATCTAAATCCTAGGGGATATTTTTCCATAAATTTTAGAGGGTTTACTTGATTGTTATCCTTACCATGACCTTGTTGAATTAAGCAAGTCTGTTTTAGGGTTACAAGATGTCATTTAATTCCTGGTTTGCACATAAACCCATTTCTGATTAAACCAACTCACTTTTTATCTTATTCAGACCATTTGAACTATGTTCTACCTCTGAGAAATCCTGTTTATGTACTATAATGTTAAAATTACAGTTTTAACCTTTATTTCATGTTTTCTTCTCAGAACACTTATTCCTTGAATTAAGCCTTCTTCTAAGTTATGAAGGAGCTTTTATTCTCTTTCTTGGATCAAAATGAGCTAGTTAGGGCTCATGATGAGGCTCTCATCAGTTAACAACTTTAGAGAATGTTAATGCTATAGAGCTTGCCACCACCTGTACAAGAGCATACAAGAGTAGTAACACCATTTATTTAATCAAATGTTACTCCATATACTATATCAGGGTTCTTCCTTTTCCCTATTGACGTAGAATTGTTATTTTTCATTACTTGACTAAGATGGCTATTTTTTGTGCTGATATGCCTTCTAAACCTTTGTTGTTGCTTGAGTAGCTTTCTTTTTAGATAGGTTGTGCTTCCTAGATTTATTGGGTTTGGATTCAATTTGGTTATTTTGCAGAGCCTCATTTCCAGAAGCTAGGAGACTCTACATACCAGGCATCTCAAGGGATACCAAAGTTTGTTGCAATTTACATACTAGGTTTTTCAGGTTCTCTGCAAGCAAACCTAAATCCAAGTAGAATAGTGACTTTAGGATACTTGATCATGAAGTATGCTTGATGATTTTAAAGAGTACATGAATTAGAAAGGTTGCTACCATATAACAATCCAAATTACATGTGTTATCGATTTCTATGAGCTATCTCGATAGATCTTGTTATATTATTACTAATTCATGTTTTTAGAGGTTTCTATTAGAAAGGTTGTAAACTCTAATGCTTGACTACAAAAGTTTAGATGATTTGATAATAGCAAATCATTGAAGAGCACATGGGACCTGTTACGACCCAGTTCCCGAATCCCTACAGGACTCGAGACCGGCTCGACTCGACTAATCCCAAGACCGAGTCGTCCAACAAGAAATAACTGAAACACAAGAAAATAAACCACATTCACTATGCAATGTAACTAACAGTAAAAGCATACAAGCAGTAAAGGAAGTAAAAGCTGCTAGTCAGTACATACCACCACAACAACAAGAAAGTAAAACAAAAGTACAGTACAGGAATAGTAAACAAAGTCTGAAACTCACTAGCAGAAAAGAGAGTACAACAACAGTAAGAAAACTACTGCTGGGCTCGACTGGGCCCAACACACTCCGTAGCCGGTAACTCGGGCTGCTCAACTCCTGCACCTGTAAAGGGTTATGAGAAAACAAAGTCAGCGAACACTGAGTAGAGTGGTAACCAGACTATCTAAAGTAATAAAAGCTAGCAGGTAAATTTATCTTTTCCAATTATTTTATTTTACAAGTAATCCCTTTTCACCCCATTGGTTTACTTTCAGATTTCTTTCTTTATCTCGCATGTTCCTCATGGGAACAATCTTAATTACAGTCTTTTCCGAAGAGTAGAAGGTACAAGTGGTGCTCTCTTGACTGGGAGAGTTCCCTATGGTAGTCCTACACCTAATCAACCACCCCGAGGTCACAGACAGATGTAGTGGTGACTATGGCACGTGCGATAAGCGCACGGGTAGCTACCCCGCACTGGCACGCGGTCAGTCATTTCCGCTAGCAGGTACGTCCAAAGTACAGCACGAAATAGTATAGGGCCTAGCCCTCTTAGAAACAGGAGTCTCACCCCTCAGAACCAAATAGGGGTCTCATCCCTCCACAGTCTGCGCACCCTCGTCTGACTACCCTGGTTTGCCCAATGGACCTAACAAGTCAGTGTAGGGTGGCTAGCTGAACCCCAGGAACCGTGGGGTGGCTAGCTCCCTCCTTACACTAGTAGCTCTCCCCGGTACCATGTACGCGAGGGCCAATAGAAGTTGGTGTAGAGTGGCCAATCCTAACCCCGGGTCCCAACCAAAGGGCAGCTAGCTCCGCTCTACACTAAAAAGGGTACAGTCGCTCTCCTTAGTACCACGTAGTCAAGGGCCAGCACACTTCCCATCCACATTTCGAGGCCTTTCCATTCATCCATAGGAGCTCTACTCCTAACTCCCCGTAGGGTTCATGCTCCTATTCACCATATTATTCCATACCATGTTCCATTATTCAAAATTTCGTTCTCGTATTTTACACATGCAGCTCATATTTCCACAAGTTAACACATGCATAAGCAATATCACAGGTAACTGCTTAGTTATCTCAAGCATTTCATATTCTAACAGGTAGCTCGTATTTATTAACAGGCAGTTGCTAACAATTCAGCTCATTCATTTATGAATACAATCTCAATCACGCACACAAACAGTGCGACTATTTCTCGTCCTTGGATTCATGCCACACCCTAAGTTTCTAGTTATCTAATTTTCATGGCTGCATTCATGTTTTATAAATAGAATAGGGGAAGCCACTCTACCAGACAATCCGGGAGTACTGGGGGCTCGAACTGCAGACCCACTCGCCTCTGCAAGCCCCAGACACACAAAAGATTGAAGTCCTATACCAAGGAACACATCATAGTGGAACATTTAGAACAGTATATAAAGGTTTCTAACATGTAGAGGAACTCACAAGGAAATCACAAATATTTCATTTACGTAAAACAGATCTCGATCGGACCCTAAATGGGTCAAAAACGTGTCTGCAGACTCAAATCAGATGTCTAGAACCAAGTCTAGACGTCTCAAAAGTCATCAGAGACTCACCTCAGGTTTCTGTGATGACCTCAGACATCCAGGACTCCTCCGCAATCGTCTGGACTCAGTTCCAGATGTTCGACCAGTCCTCCAATCGTCTGGGAATGCCTCCGGTCGTCTGGTCAGCTGTCCAGACGTCTGAAAAGCGTGGGAGGGCATGTCGCGCACCTTCCCAAAGCTACTCTTACGCATGACAGAGCAGCACACCTCTTCTTAGCCAAGCAAATCGCCTCTACGGTGTGGCCTGCATGGTCGTAACCGCGAGGAAAATGTACCTTCACGATACACCTGCTTTCAGATGTCTGGTGTCGTCGCCAAACATCTAGCCCATCGTCCGAAAGTCACTTCAGACGTCTGATACTGGAAAAACTCCAGTATCAGACCGCGCTCCCACTTCTCTCGCCAAGCTCCGCCATGGCTGCTCCTGCTCTGCTGCAGCTCCAACCGCTGCAGGAAGTTGGGAACGACGTCCCAACGCTCTCCTCCTCCCGCACGCACTGCGGTGGCCGTGCAAACCTCTGGCGAGCTCCCACGAAGCTTGCGAGCTCGACCTTCTCCTTCTCCTCACTCCCTCTCCTCCTCCTCGCTCTCACTCTCGCTTTCTCGCGCGTCTCTACTCACGACAGTGGAGTGGGGAGGTGTGGTGGAGTGGTGGAGTGGAGAGGAGAGGAAGGGTGGTGCTTCTTATAGGCATGGGGTTAGGGTTCGACAGGGGAAAAAGGAGAAGAGAGGAGAGAGACGGAGGTCTGCATGCTGCCAGCACACAGAAAGTAAATGCGCGTATAGGTTTTTCAATTTCCAGACGTATGGGAATGGGTCCAGATGTCTGGCTAGACGTCTGACTAACAATCCAGACATCTTAAAAGGCTCAAATCAGAATGGGTCTTTACATCATAACAAACTTAAAGGAAGTTTCATCCCCGAAACTTGAGCTAGCTTGGGTGCGGTAAAGGAATAAAAACACATAACAAACTTAAAGAGGACCGAAGTCGATCCGAAAAGACGTACCCTCAAAAAGTTTCGGGTACCGCTCTCGCATCGCTGCCTCAGGCTCCCAAGTAGCCTCCTCGTACCACTGGCTCCTCCACAAAACCTTCACTAGGGGTACCTGCTTCCGTCTCAAACTCTGGATGGCTCTGTCTAGTATCTGCACTGGTCTCTCAGGGTAGGTCAAGTCGTCACCCACCTCAACACTCTCGTGGCTCAAAACGTGACTGGGATCGGCGACGTACTTCCTGAGGTTGGACATGTGGAACATGTCGTGCACACCAGAAAGCTGGAGAGGAAGGGCAATCCGATAAGCAATGGGTCCTACCCGCTCCAGGACCTCAAAGGGCCCCATAAACCTTAGCGCAAGCTTCCCCTTCACCCCAAAATGCTGCAGGCCCTTCATGGGCGAAACACAAAGAAAGGCGTGATCCCCAACCTCGAACTGCACCTCTCTGCGTTTCCAGTTAGCATAACTCTTCTGCCTGCTCCTGATAGTGCAGAGTCATTTGTGGATCTGCTCTATCACCACCTGACTCTGCCAGATCAGCCTGGGGCCAACCTCCCACTTGGTCCCCACCTCAACCCAACTCAAGGGCATAGTACACCTCCATCCGTACAGAGCCTCGTAAGGTGCCATGCTAATGCTCGAGTGATAACTATTATTATGTGCAAACTCTGCTAGGGGTAAGTGCTCCTCCCAAGAGCCTCTCCAGTCTAGTACACAGGCGTGCAAAAGGTCCTCAAGTGTCTGTATGGTGTGCTCTGATTGTCCGTCCGTCTGGGGGTGGTACACGGTACTGAACCTCAACCGTGTCCCCAAAGCCTGCTGAAACTCTGCCCAAAACTGGGAAGTAAAATGGGTATCCCGATCAGATACAATCTCATGCAGAACTTCGTGTAGGTGTACCACATCACAAATGTACCTCTCTGCCAACTGCGCGGGTCCCAAAGTGGCTCGGATCGGCAGGAAATGTGCCGTCTTCGTCAACCTATCCACTATCACCCAGACTGCGTCATGTCCTCGTTGGGTAACGGGTAGACCCACCACCAAGTCCATGGTGATGCTCTCCCACTTCCACTCTGGCACAGGAAGTGGCTGCAACGGACCTGTAGGCCTCTGGTGCTCAGCCTTCACCTGCTGGCACACCAAACACTGTTGCACGAACTCACCCACATCCCGCTTCATCCCTCTCCACCGAAAGTCGCATCTCAAATCATGATAGATCTTTATGTTCCTGGGATATATGGTGAACCGGAACCCGTGCGCCTCCGTCAGGAGCTCTCACAACTCCTCATCCCTAGGAATGCACAAACGTCCCCTCATACACAACACCTCGTCTGTAAAAGAGTAGTCTCCTGGGTCCCCTGACAGCACTCTGTCTCGCAACAACTGTAGGTACGGATCTGTCATTTGTCCTGCGATGATGCAGTCTATCAGCTCTAGTCTCGTATGTCGTGTCACCGTCACTACCACACAATACTCCTGTGGCTCTCGGGGTCGCCAACTGCCCAACTCCTCTATAAGTCTCCAACTCTATGCCTGTAAACTGGCCAAATGGGCAGGCGCCTTCTAGCTCAAGGCGTTAGCCACCACATTAGCCTTCCCCAGATGGTAGGAGATGCTGCAGTCATAGTCCTTCAGAAGCTCTAACCATCGTCTCTGTCTCATGTTAAGCTCCTTCTGATCAAACAAGTACCTGAGGCTCTTATGATCCGTGAAAATCTCAAAGGTCTCACCGTAAAGGTAGTGCCTCCATGTCTTCAGCGCGAAGACAACAGCTGCCAGCTCTGAGCCATGGGTAGGATATTTATGCTCATGGGGCTTCACTTGCCGCGAAGCGTAAGCGACAATGTGACCCCACTGCATGAGCGCACCCCCTAACCCCTGCAACGAAGTGTCTATGTAGACCACAAAACCACCACTGCTATCTGGAATGGTAAGCACAGGAGCTGAAGTCAGTCTCTCCTTCAACTCCTGGAAACACGCCTCACAAGCGTCTATCCAAGCAAAGGGCACATCCTTCCAAGTCAACTGAGTCATAGGACGCGCAATCTGCGAGAATCCCCTGATAAACTGCCGATAGTAACCTACCTGTCCCAAGAAGCTACGTATCTCTGTCACTATACATGTCCTCTCCTACCTGAGTACGGCCTCAACCTTAGCTGAATCCACAGCCAACCCATCCCCTGAGATCACGTGGCCCAAGAAAGTCACCTGCCTCAACCAAAACTCGCACTTGTTGTACATGGCATACAGCCTGCGCCATCTCAAAGTGTCCAAAATCAACTGTAGGTGTTATTCATGATGTGCCTGATCCAGCGAGTAAACAAGTACGTCATTAATAAATACCACCACAAACTGATCCAGATACGGTCTGAACACCCGGTTCATCAAATCCATAAAGGTAGCAGGGGCATTGGTCAGCCCAAATGGCATGACCAAAAACTCGTAGTGTCCATACCGGGTGTGGAAAGCTGTCTTGGAGATGTCAGTCTCCTTGATCCTCAACTGGTGGTAGCCTGACCTCAGATCTATCTTGCAGAATACCGTGGCACCTCACAACTGATCAAAGAGACCATCAATCCTCAGCAGTGGATACTTGTTCTTGATGGTGACCCTATTCAGCTGTTTGTAGTCAACACAAAGGCACAGGGTACCATCCTTCTTCTTCACAAACAACATAGGGGCTCCCCATGGGGATGCATTTGGCCTCATAAAGCCCTTCTCCAACAGGTCCTGTAGGTGTGACTTGAGCTCTCACAGGTCAAGTGGTAACATCCGGTACAGTGTAATAGAAATGGGGCTGGTCCCTGACACTAATGAGATCTCAAACTTGATCTCACGCTCAGGCAGTAGTCCTGGTAGCTCCTCTAGAAACACGTCAGGGTACTCGCTAACCACTAGAATGCTCTGAAAGTTTGCCACGGGGCTGGGCTCCACCACCACACAGGCTAGAAAACCCTCACACCCTGGCTCAAAAGTCTCGTTGCTCGAAGCGCAAATATGCACCTGAAACCTCCGTCCACCGGTTGTTCGTGAAACTCAAAGGAAGGCATCTCCAGTATGGAGAAGACGATCTTCCTCTCGAAATAGTCCACCAAGGCATGGTAAGCAGACAACCAATCCATCCCTAGAATCAGGCCAAAATCCTCCATCGGTATTACAATCAGGTTAGCGGGGAGGCTGTCCTCCAATACTGACCTCACAATCCGTGTAGGCCTCCTCAGTTAAAAATAGCTGGCCACTTGGGCCTCTGATCACAAACGGATCCTCTAACAACACGCAGTTCTGTCCCAAACTAACAGCAAAACTCGCAGCGGCAAAAGAGTGTGTGGCACTGGAATAAAAAAGCACGTAAACTAATCTGCCAGAAATGGTAACCATACCTGCCACCACAGAACCAGATGCCCTGGCATCTCTATGTGTCAGGGCATTGATACGCCCCTCAGCTCTTGGTGCAAAAGAAGTAGCCACACTCTGAGTCAGACGAGTAGCCACTAGTCGGTACCCTCCCCATGACTGCTGCCCTCCCCCATGCGCCTGGGGACCACGACCACCTACTCAGCCTCCAGCGCTTGGTGCGGGGAGCATCTGCTATGCTCTAGCCCTAGACGGGCAGTCCCTCCTAATGTGGCCCGACTGGCCACATTGGTAGCAGAGGGGGACTCGACTCCCTCCCTCGGTAGGTCCCTACTGACGGTTGATCGGGGGTCCAGTGCTAACAGCTAGCCCTTGTTGGGGGCTCCCAAAGGCTACTGACGGCCCCACAAAATGAGACAGCTCTCCCGCAGGTGTCGCATGCCTCCTCTCTCGTCGGCCCTGAGTACTATAGCTGGTAGGGCCTCTTCCGTCCACTGTCGGTGTCTCGTGCGACCGGGTTGGCCTCCTAGTATGTCATGGCTGCCTCCACCACTCTCGAGAAGGTGGGCAGCTTCAGGGGTTTGACATACCCCCGAATGGTAGGCCAAAGCCCCTCAGTGAACCTCCACAAGCGCTCCTCCTCTGTAACTACAGCTGTCGAAGCAAAACGTGATAGCTCCAAGAAGCACGTGCGATACGCGCTAACAGTCATCGTCCCCTAGCGGAGAGTGTGGAACTCCCGCCTCCTCTGGTCCTGCCAAGTCTGCGGGAAGTACTGCTCACAGAAGAGGGTCACGAACTGGTCCCATGTCGGCTCTCCCTCTTCTGGCCTCTGATTGCCCTCCACCACATGTGTGCTTCACTCTGTAGCTGGTAAGTGGCAAAGGCCACGCAGCACTCCACAGCGGGGCGAAGGGTGTCAAACACCTTCTCAATCTGCTCCAGCCAGTCCTCTGCCTCAAACGAGTCCTCATCCCCCTTGAAGCAGGGGGGCTTCAGCATCCAAAACTGTCTGAAAAGCTAATGGTGCAGCTACAGTGGGGGAATGGGCACACCTCCAAGCAAGGAGGGCTCATGCTCAAAAGTGACAGAGTGGAGGACCACCCCCCTCCCCCTCCTGCTCGTCCAGTGCTACGTCTGTCTCTCAATCCCACAGAGGACTCCCCCTCCACATCCTCAGGGAGAGTCGCTCGTGGAGGCAGGTGGAGCTCTTCTCGTACTATATCCCTGATCAGCTGAGCAAGGTCCTGGGCCTGAACACTTAGGAGAAGTGGCAGGTCAACTGGCACCTCGGGCCCGGCATGTTCGCCCCTCCGACCTCATCCACGGCCATGTCTGCGGCCTACCTCGAGAACTCCCTGACGAGGCATCTCCTGCAAGGAGACGCAGAAGATAGAACAAAAGAAGTCAACTCTAACGGACTTCTGCGAAAGGGACTCAGAACAGATGTCAAGTAATACGTTGTGGTAGTTACCGTAGTTACATGCACGTGAATTGGTTATTCTCAAGCTAGTTGGTTCATTTCTAGGGATGACCTTGCTATGATACCATCTTGTTATGACCCAATTCCCGAATCCCTACAGGACCCGAGACCGGCTTGACTCGACTAATCCCAAGACCCAGTCGTCCAACAAGAAATAATAGAAATGCAGGAAAACAAACCACATTCACTATGCAATATAACTAACAGTAAAAGTGTACGAGCAGTAAAGGAAGTAAAACCTGCTAGTCAGTACATACCACCACAACAACAGGAAAGTAAAACAAAAGTATAGTATAGGAACAGTAAATAAAGTCTGAAACTCACTAGCAGAAAAGAGAGTACAACAACAGTAAGAAAACTACTGCTGGGCTCGACTGGGCCCAGCACCCTCTGCAGCTGGTAACTCGGGCTGCTCAACTCCTAGACCTTTAAAGGGTTATGAGAAAATGGAGTCGCAAATGCTGAGTAGAGTGGTAACCAGACTATCTAAAGCAGTAAAAGCTAATAGGTAAATTTATCTTTTCTAATTATTTTATTTTACAAGTAATTCCTTTTCACCCCATTGGCTTACTTTCAGATTTCTTTCTTGATCTCGCTTGATCCTCGTGGGAACGATCTTGATTACAGTCTTTTCCGAAGAGTAGAAGGTACACGTGGTGCTCTCCTGGGTAGGAGAGTCCCCCGTGGTAGTCCTACACCCAGTCAACCATCCCGAGGTCATAGACAAAAGTAGCGGTGACTATAGCACGCACGATAAGCGCACGGGTAGTTACCTCGTACTGGCACGCGGTCAGTCATTTCTGCTAGTAGGTACACCCAAAGTACAGCACGGAACAATATAGGGCCTAGCCCTCTCAGAAATAAGGGTCTCACCCCTCAGAACCAAATAGGGGTCTCGCCCCTCCACAGTCTGCGCACCCTCGTCTAACTACCCCGGTTTGCCCAGTGGGCCCAACAATTCTATGTAGGGTGGCAAGCTGAACCCCGAACCCTGTGGGGTGGCTAGCTCCCTCCTTACACTAGTAGCTCTCCCCGGTACCGTGTACGCGAGGGCCAACAGAAGTCGGTGTAGAGTGGCCAATCCTAACCCTGGGTCCCAACCCAAGGGCGGCTAGCTCCGCTCTACACTAAAAAGGGGATAGTCACTCTCCTTGGTACCACATACTCAAGGGCCAACACACTTCCCATCCACATTTCCAGGCCTTTCCATTCATCCACAGGAGCTCTACTCCTAACTCCCTGTAAGGTTCATGCTCCTATTCACCATATTATTCCATACCAGGTTCCATTATTCACAATTTCGTTCTCGTATTTTACACATGCAGCTCTTATTTCCACAATTTAACACATGCACAAGCGATATCATAGGTAACTGCTTAGTTATTCAGGCATTTCATATTCTAACAGGTAGCTCGTATTTATTAATAGGCAGTTGCTAACAATTCAGCTCATTCATTTATGAATACAATCTCAATCACGCACACAAACAGTGCAACTATTTCTCATCCTAGGATTCATGCCACACCCTAGGTTTCTAGTTATCTAATTTTCATGGCTGCATTCATGTTTTATAATTAGAACAGGGGAAAACCACTCTACCAGACAATCCGGGAGTACTGGGGGCTCGAACTGCAGGCCCACTCACCTCTGCAAGCCCCAGACACGTAATAGATCGAAGTCCTATACTAAGGAACACATCACAGTGGAACATTCAAAATAGTATATAAAGGTTTCTAACATGTAGAGGAACTCACAAGGAAGTCACAGATATTTCGTTTGCGTAAAACGGATCCCGGTCGGACCCTAAACGGGTCAAAAACATGTCTGCAGACTCAAATCAGACATTTGGAACCAAGTCCAGACGTCTTAAAAGTCATCAGATACTCACCTCAGGTTCCTGTGATGACCTCAGATGTCCAGGACTCCTCCGCGACTGTCTGGGCTCAATTCCAGACATCCAACCAGTCCTTCGGTCGTCTGGTCAACTGACCAAACATCCGAAAAGCATGGGAGGGCGTGTCACGCACCTTCCCAAAGTTGCTCTTGCACACGACAGAGCAGCACACCTCTTTTTAGCCAAGCAAATCGCCTCTGCGGTGTGGCCTGCATGGCCGTAACCACAAGGAAGACGTACCTTCACGATAAACCCACTTTCAAACGTCCGGTGTCGTGGCCAAACATCCAGCCTGTCGTCCGAAAGGCACTCCGAATGTGTGATATTGGAAAAACTCCAGTATCAGACCATGCTCCCGCTTCTCACGTCGCGCCCGACTGCAGCTCCTCCTGCTCCACTGCAGCTCCAACCGCTGTAGGAAGTTGGGGACAATGCCCTAATGCTCTCCTCCTCCTGCATGTGCCGCGGTGGCCACGCAAACCTCTGACGAGCTCCCACAAAGCTCGCGAGCTCGGCCTTCTCCTTCTCCTTACTCCCTCTCCTCCTCACTCTCGCTCTCGCTTTCTCGCGCGTCTCTGCTCACGGCAGTGGAGTGGGGAGGTGTGGTGGAGTGGTGGGGTGGAGAGGAGAGGAAGGGGGAGACAGAAGTCATTTTCGCGCATTTTGAAAGTCACCGTAATCGTAGTATAGTCACGCAAAAACGTTCGTCAAAAATGAGTTTGTAAAAGTAATGACTTTGAGTCCTTGTTGTTCGTCTCTAGGAGGCATTTGTTTAATTCTGAAATCTATCTTTTATCGCTCTACTTTATTTAAAATCGCACACTGGTTTCCAATCTTTTGATTAAGATTTCGCCACTTCTATTATGAATTCTGATTACATGCGCGTGCGTTAAGTAGATAACAAAGGTAAAAGTGTGAGTTTCAGTGCGGACAATTCTAATTACGTGGTGGCTATTTACAGAAAATGCATTTATAGTTAGATCTTCTATATTTTCCGGAACCGACATGCTTGTTGCAAAATATATATATAAGTGAAAAATAGGCAACTTTAATCACACGAAATATTTTGCAATCAATAAGCTCATGGTGATTTCCAACACAAAGATATATATAGAAAATATATTTTTTCATTCATTCATTCAGAGGATGTTTGCAACATGAAGTGTAGAGGAAAGCTTGTACAGGAATGCATGAAAATGTAAATCTAGCTACCAAAAAATGATCGCATACAAGAATCTATGGGGGGATTTTGCATGCATCATTGGGGGAGAATAAGAGCTAAATTACTAAGCAGTAAATATAAGCAGTAAAACTACAAAGAGATAAGTTACTAATCTAGAAGAAGGAAGGGCATTCGGAGGTGGTCTCCGATGGCCTTTGAGTGGCTAAGAGAAGGGCGGCCAATGGTGCTTAGGCCGGCCCTTGGAGAGATGTTGGAGAAGTGATCCAGCATCCTGGCATGGAGATGGTGGCCTCCATGGTGGTGCTCCTCGTGGGGGTGGACTGGAGATGAAAGTTGTTAGCCTAAGTGGAATGAATGCCAAGGAAAATGGATTAAGCCAAGAGTGGATCGATGCAAATGGCCACCCCTTAGGTCTTTTTATAGACCTAAGGGAGTCTCTCTAGAGAAGTGTGGAACTCTCTAGAGAGAGCTCCAATGAGTGGCAGGCCAAGTGAGAGAGAAGTGGTTCTTAGATCCACAAAAGGTGGATCTAAGAATTGAATGCCTCTTGGTTGCTAAATTTGGCAACCAAGAGTGTCACCACTTCAAGAGAGTTCTAGAGAACTCTAGAGGAGTGTGTGTGCGTGAATGGGTGTATGTGTGTGTGTGTGGTCGTGCCCTAGGTGTCTAGGTGATATAGGTTTGGTCCTAAGGGGTTTGGGTAGGTGTAGGCCTCAAAGTAGGGTTGCAAACCCTAATTGCTAAGGGGAATTTGCAATTAAACTTAACCCAAGTTTAATTGAATGAGTGTGAACCTAATTGAGAGTGAAATAACTCAATTAGGTTGGGTTTAGGTCAATTGAACTCTCACTAAGTCCAGTTGGACTTGTGTGGGTTGAGATCTGAGCTCAATTGGACCCTATGAGTCCAATTGACTTAGGTGATGGTAATTGACTTTGGTCTAAGTCAATTGGGTTTAGTGAAGACCTAATTAGGTCCTTAGGGAGGTGTAGAGGTGGTGTACTAGGGTGATGGTACCTTAATTTAGGTTCCTATGGTGTTGGAATTAGGTCTAGGGAGCTAGAGATCCAAGATCAAGGCTTGAATCTTAAAACAAGAACTAGAGAACAGTTCCAGACGTCCAAAAACAAGAGCAGACGACTTATACTCAAAAATCAAAAGTCCAGACTTTAGTTCTGGATGTCCAATCTGAGTCAGGGGGAATTCTAGGTTTTGTTTTGGGTATTCTACAGAAATTGGACGTCTGACAAAGTGTCTGGACGTCTAATAACACTGCAAAGGTAGGTTTGAGTTGTACGGGAGTTGGCTAAGGATTCTGGACATCCTATAATTCATCTGGACGTCCAGATAAAGGTTGGAACTAGGGTTTTAGGGTTTCCTAGGGTGCTGTGACCTAATCTAAGGGTGGCTAAGGCTTGGGGAAATCTCTAGGCTATCCTAGGGCTAGGATGGACCTAAGCTCTTCATTGTTTACTGCTTTATTTCTACTCAATAGAATAGCATACCTTAACTCCCTTACATCATTATTCCTACATCTAATCTAAGTCTTCTGCTCCAACTCTGCTACAACACCCATTATTTCTGATCCAGCTTCAGATCCAGCTCCAGATCCAACTTCTGATCAGCTTATTACCTGCAATTGACATAATGCACTTAATCAACACATTATAACATTATTTTATGCGTAGCTAAAGTAAAGCAGTAAAGACGCAGATAATGCTTATGCATGCATGAATTACCCTAACTTATGCCAAGTTCTAGCATAATTTAGGTCAATTAAGACTTATGATTGCTGCGCAATCATACCCCCATGCCTAAATCTTGCTAGTCCCTAGCAAATGCAAGACTAAATTATTTACAGAAAGGGTCTCTAAGGGACTAATTATTTTATAAAGTGTATGCGTAGAGATTTTTCTCCTTTTTGTTTTTATCCTATGCTCTTGAAATCCAGACAATCATGAAAGTGTAGCTATGCAGTTTTCGCAATGGATTCAAGTGAAAAACTGATACACCTCTAAAGCTTGTACTTGACCCCTAGTAAAATTCTAGCAGGATAGGCAGACTTCTTCCCTCGGGGTATTCAAGATATTCTATGAATTTCACCCCGGCTTTGGGCTTAGGTAGAGAATCTCTGAGGGGAAAGATTATATATTTGGTGGCTCACTCTCGCTTGGTGCTACATAGAGACTAATACTACAGAATCTAGATTCCCAAATTATTACGTAACTATGCTCTCTTTCTCTTTTTCTGTTTCTTTTCTTTTCTTTCTTTTTCTTAGAGCTCACAACCTCACCAGATTCACATATATGATCTGTATTTGGTGGTCTCACTTGGCATTAACACTTTAATTGAGTTTTCATAACCCTAACACTACGTCGGAATTCCTCAGCCAGTATTCGGGTGGTCAGAAACATAAGAAAGGTGGGTTAAGGCCATATTTGGTGGATCTCAAATTTATTTGGTGGTATTGCCTCAATGCAATTGAACTAAATATTCACTCTTTCTTCTTTGCTTTTTCTTCTTTTTCTAATTTTTTTCAATTTTTCTTTCTTTTCATCATTTTTTTTTCAACATATACAACTGGCACACATCCATGAACTTTATTGAGGAGGCATTATTAGGGATTGGTGGTACTGAAGAGATATTGGGTGGCTTATTTGGTGGAAGTGTCTACTTACGGCACCGGGAGAGATGGATAGGATGGTGTATTTCTAACCTTGACATTAATACCCTCCTTCTGCTAAGGATTCCAGAAAGAATGGTCGTAACCATCCACCTTAGTCCTAGTTTTATGAAAACTCACTCTCCGCGTATTTGCCTTATTCGATGGCTCTCAAAATTTCACAAAATCTATACGTAGGAATCGAGAGTGAAAACTATATCTAATCTTAGAGTATCATCACCTAATTATCTAGGACTTCGGATTCCTTATACTAATCTTAGAGCACCAGTACACTCTACTCTCATCTCACACTGTTTGGTGGATTTTTGGAGGAAACTCTTCCTGACTCCCAAAACACTGTCCAGGGGTTCAAGAAAAGAAGCACTGCTTCTCAAAAGACTAAAGACGTTTATTAGCCTTCACCGTGAATCCATTGCAAATTCTACGTGTGTGTGAGAAGTTGTACTGGATTCCAGATTACAGGAATCAACTAGAGGATAAAATCCCTAATGCATTCTCTTAATAAAATAATCTTATTCATGAATGCAATATGTATATATGCTATAAACAAGTAACCTCATATAATTTGTACTTCGTGAAATTCCTGTATCGGGTTACATTCAGCTTAACCCTAAATTTAGAACAAGAGGTGAGCGGGTGAGTCGGAAATGGCTGTTGTGAATGATTTCTAGCTCCAATGCGAGCATTGGAGGTGGAGTCGGTTGTTCTTTTATTTAGGGTCCTAAAGTATGTTTTACATACAGCTTCGAGGTTTTCCTAAATGTTGGCATAAAAATTTTTAGTTTTGTTGTATCTACCCCCCCATGCCTAAGCTCTTGCATGTCCTCATGCATGAATATAAAAGAAAATAAATACAGCAGGGAAAAAAATGGGTAGAAATCACCTGTAATTTCTCCTGAAATTATATATTCAGCACCGGTCAACCTGTCAGTACGCAATATGCAGAAAGAAAATATGCTAAAAGAAAAATATGCTATATATAAAAAAATGGCTATGTATAGATGATGGTGGAATGTGGAATAGATGCTATCTATACGTGCTGAGTTTAACACCTCCAGCTGGGAAAGAATTCAATCACACATCCTCGATAAGATGAACAATCTCATCAGGTGGAGGAGGTTCCTAGGCCAAAAATGGCTTGAGGTGCTGGCCATTTACCGTAGATATATGCTTAGATTTTGGGTCCCTGATCTGGATTACCCCATTAGGAAATGGCTGAATCACAACATACGGGCCAGTCCACTTGGACTTGGGCTTCCCTGTGAAAAGTTTTAATCGTGAATCAAACAACTAGACTTGCTGGTTGGGTGTGAATGCTTTCCTCCGGATGTGGCGGTCATGAAAGGCCTTGGTCTTGTCCTTGTATATCAATGCGTTCTCATAGGCCTCCCGCCGAATCTCTTCTAATTCGCTGAGCTGGAGTTTCCATTCTTGACCTCCTGCATCAAGGTCAAGGTTACATTTTCGCACCGCCCAAAAGGCACGGTGTTCCAACTCTACAGGAGGTGACAGGCCTTACCATATACCATGCGATATGGTGACATTCCAAGTGGGGCCTTGTATGCGGTCTGATATGCCCAGAGTGCATCAACTAATTTATCGAACCAATCCTTCCTGTCTGGTCTTACCGTCTTCTAGAGAATCATCTTGATCTGAAGGTTAGATACTTCAACCTGCCCATTGGTCTGCAGGTGATACGGGGTGGATATACGATGATGTACCCCGTATTTCTTTAATATGACTTGAAATGGGCATGGATGAAGTGGCTTCCCCCATCGCTAATCAAAGCACGGGGTATTCCAAATCTTGCGAAGATATACTACCATACGAAAGAAATGACCGTCTTATGGTCAGCCCGTCTCGCCAGGATGGCCTCAATCCACTTCGAGACATAGTCGACGGCTAATAATATGTGCTCAAAGCCATGAGAGTTCAGAAAAGGGCCCATAAAATCGATGCCCCAGATGTCGAACACTTCTACAACCATGATGAGCATGAGTGGCATCATGTCTCTCCTGGTCATAGAACCGACTGACTGGCATCGTTTGCAGTGTTGGGCGTATTCATGTGTATCTCTGAAAATAGTTGGCCAGAAAAATCCCGAGTGCAAAATTTTTGCAACGATTTTCCACCTGAGAAATGACCACCACAAGCATCATTGTGGTAAAAAGATAACACACTAGGGATCTCAGAATCTGGGATGCATCTTCGAATAATCTGATCCGCTCCAATGCGGAAGAGTAGTGGGTCATCCCAAAGGTAAAATTTGGCCTCCGCAGTGAATTTGAGTTTCTGGTCCTTGGATAGGTTCGCGGGAATCTTGCCTGCGGCAAGGTAGTTCGTGATATAAGCATACCAGGGGAACTCAACTGAATGAACTGCCAAAAGAGATTCATCCAGAGATTGCTCGTGGATAGGCAGGGAATAAGGAATGTGGTCTGGGTCCAGTCTGGATAGGTGATCTGCCACAACATTCTGCTTTCCGGCTTTGTCGTGGATTTCAATACCAAATTCCTGCAATAGAAGGATCCATCTGATGAGCCGTGGTTTGGAATCCTTCTGTGCCAACAAATGCCAAAGGGCTGAGTGGTCAGTGAAATGATGACTTTGGACCCTAATAAATATGATCTGAATTTCTCCAACCTGAATACTACTGCTAGCAGTTCTTTTTCAGTGACAGTATAATTGCACTGGGCCTCATTCAGCGTCTTACTAGAAAAGTATATGAAGAAGGGTTGTTTCTCCCGACGCTGGCCTAAAGTTGCACCAACGGCAAAATCAGAAGCATCGCACATCATCTCGAAATCAAGCGACCAGTCGGGTGGTTGGAGAATCGGGGAATTAGAGACAATGCTTCGCAAAGTATTGAAGGTGCTGAGACATGAGGTGTCGAATTCAAATGGGGCATCGACAACAAGGTGATTTGTCAAAGGCCATGCAATTTTTAAGAAATCACGTATAAATCTCCGATAGAAGCCGACATGACCCAAGAATGATCTGATCTGCTTGATCGAGCTAGGTGGCTGTAAGTGGGAAATAATCTTAAATTTAGCTCGATCAACCTCGAGTCCATTTTTAGAGATCCTATGTCCTAGTACTATGCCATCCCTCACCATGAAATGGCTTTTCTCCCAGGATAGTACTAGATTTACCTCAATACACCGTTTTAGGATCTTGGTGAGGTTATCAAGACAAGATGCAAAATCATCTTCGAAAATGGAGAAGTCATCCACGAATACCTCCACATAGTCCCCAATCATGTCAGAGAAGATGGCCATCATACAACGCTGAAATGTCACTGGTGCATTGCAGAGGCCAAAGGGCATCCACTTGAAAACGAATGTTCCAAAGGGGCATGTGAATGTGGTCTTGTCTTGATCTTCCAGGCTAATCGCTACTTGATTATACCCGGACTATCCATCCAGAAAGCAAAAGAAACTGTGTCTGGCTAACCGTTCCAAGATCTGATCAATGAAAGGCAAAGGAAAGTGATCCTTCTGGGTAGCTGTGTTTAGTTTCCTATAGTCGATGCAGACCTGCCAAGATGTCGTAGTGCGGGTCGGGATGGATTCGCCCTTATCATTTCTCACAACGGTGAGTCCTGCTTTCTTGGGCACTATCTAGATCGGACTCACCCATTGGCTGTCTAAGATTGGGTATACAATACCTGCATCCAACCATTTGATGATCTTCTTCTTAACAACCTCCAGCATATTCGGGTTAAGCCATCTTTGAGGTTGTCTCGAAGGTTTCACCCCCTCATCTGTGTAAATGCGATGAGTGCAATACAAGGGGCGAATACCGTGGAGATTAGCAATACTCCACCCTATAGCAACCCTATGATCTTGTAGCGTAGAAATCAATTGATGCTCCTATTCTTGGGTTAAGTAGGCATTAATAATGATTGGGTATGTCTCACTTTCTCCAAGAACACATACTTAAGTGAGTCAGGTAAGGGCTTCAATTCGATCACGGGTGGGTCAGAGTCAGAAATGGGAGTGGGAGGAGCAAACTCGAGGGTGGGAATCTATTGATCCGTATGCACGTAAATTCCCGCTGATTCGCTTCCTGTGAGATAATCAATTGTGATTGCGTTAATGGGAAACCCATTAAATGTGGTCACGTCTTCCAGCAACAAGGGCAATTCAATAATGTGTGGATCAGGATAGCTAGATTCAGGGGTGCTGTGGTCAGAAGCACACCCTAAACAGTCAGATCCTCAGGGAGATATGTGTAGTGCAGTGGTCTCAGTCCCATGTGGATCGAGGTCCAAGAACCCTAATAGTGCAGACAAATGCGACACTGGGTCATCACAAAAAAGCCCAATGTTACCACAGTATGCCGCATCTTCGTCTTCACCATCCTCCTCTATGCAATCATAGTCGAAATTCTTTGCTGCCCTGAATATGTCAAGCCGAAGTTGCTCATTGCCTAGGGCTATCTCAATACACCTGGATGCACAATCAATGTTTGCTCAGGCTGTTGCTAGAAATGGGTGACCCAAAATGATTGGTGCATCTCGGAGATTAGGAGGAACTTCCATATCGAGAACGAAAAAGTCTGCGAGAAAGCAGAATCCGTGGATTTTCATGATCACGTTCTCAACCACCCCCTCAGTGTTTTGACTAATCTATCAGTAGCTGAATCGTGATTGAGGTGGGCTTCAACTCCCCAAATCAAAATCGATCAAATACGGTAGTGGGAGTTAGGTTGATGGACAAACCCAGATCTAGATGGGCCCAATCAAATGGAGAGTCATGTAAGAAGCAGGATATAAGTGGGGTACCAGGGTCTTTCTTTTTTGGTGGCAAGTCGGCTAGAATCACGGCGTTAGCCTCTTTTGACAGTACCTCCTGTTGTCTAATTTTGGGCTGTCACTTCAGGGTACAATAGTCCTTGAAGAACCTAGCGATAGAGGGAATGTGATCGATTGCCTCGAGGAGGACCTGAATATGTACTTCCTTAAACATTGACTTCAGGTACTCAAAATTCCCCGTGTCCTTTTCCGTACTACATTTCATGTTAGAGCCTCAGTAAAAGGGACGGGAATCTCAGGGTTGAGTGGCCTATTACCCTTATCTACCACAGGTGGCTCCTGAGATGAAGAAGGAGTCGAACACGGCTGTGGCGAAGGGTGGGAAAAGTCAAGACCCGCCTGCCTATGTGGTGGGTCAAATGTCTTCCTTCCGCTCCTCAAAGAGACAGCATTTGTGTCAGCTTGCTGTCCATGAGGTGGTGGGGGAGCGGAAGGGCAGAGTATGCAGGGTTCTGCAAAGGCGGCTGGCCTTGAGCGTAACCAGGTGTACAGGAGATGCCCATAATATGGCGTGTGCCTGTCCCTATGGTGACTGAAACCTAGGCAGGGTGCATTGGTTCTACACATATCAAGGATTCGGGATGGGTTGGGAGGGCAAGGCTCCCTGAGTCCTATGCTCCTGCAACAGTTGGTTTTGCGTGTTCTGTATAGTCTATATCTGATCAGCCATCGCCTTCATAATCTGCAAGCTATCTTGTGTAGATTTCCTCATTGACTCTTGCAGCTCCTCTTTCAGTGCCTTCAAAGGGTCAGCCCACTTTTGAGGGTGACTGGAAGCTTGGTGCAGCGGCTGGTATAAAGAACGGGGTTGCTGCTGATGCGAGAATGGCTGCTACCTAGGGTACATTTTTTGCGCATTCCCGTATTGCCTGGTCTGGTAGTGTGGATCTTGATGTGGTCTCTGTGAATTACCAGACCAGGAGAAGTTCGGATGCTGGCGCTATCCAGGGTTATACATCTCTGAATACGAGTTATTACGCCCGTACCCTTGGATAACACTGACGTCCTCGTAGGCCGAAGATGTCTGAGACATATATCCGTCAATGGGATACGCATTATAAAATGCGGGTGGTGTGTAACCCTGGTCGTAGGGTGCCAGATCTGGATTGTTTACGGGATCCTGATATGTGGGATGTCGTAAATAAGGAGAAGATGCATCCCGAGTGAGTAGATTAACTCGAGTAGGAGGGGCTCGAGGTGCATAGGAGGGACCTGAAGTGGCAGAGTTCATGTCAGATTGACCCTGACTAATTTTGTCAATCTTTTTCTCAATTAAGTTTATTCTACCCAGCTGCTTGACGATGATATCCATGTTAGCTCGAATAGACTCGGTGTGAGCCTCGTGGACACCAACCCGCTGCTAACCAGGCCGTTGGAACTGGTTCATGGATGCAACATTCATCGAGTTCTCCGCTAAAGATTCAAACAACTCAAATGTGTTATTTTCATCTTTTGAGAGGAAATTCCCACCACTAGATGCATCGGCCAAGTACCGATGTGTGTCATCCAGCCCATGGTAAAAGATCTGAGCTAAGTGCCATCTGGGTATACCATGGTGCGAACATTTTTGGAGAAGGTCATGAAATCGGTCCCAGGCTTCATGCAACTTCTCCCCAGCTCCTTGGGAGAAAGTCGTGATTGCGTGCCACATCACATTTGTTTGACCGATTGGGAAGAACTTTTGTAGGAATTCACGTCGTAATTTCAGCCAGGTTCCAATTAGCTTCCCGATGGTCTTGAACCAGTATGAATCTTTGTCCCTCAGAGAGAATGGGAAAAGCTTCATTAGAACAATCCCAAGATCAATGTTCCTAGGTCGAATCGTTTCTACAAGTCGACTCAGATCCTCTAGGTGCTGGAACGGATCTTCGCTTGAGTTCCCATAAAAGTGAGTGCTGATCAACCCAATCACATTGGGCTTGAGCTCAAACGCATCTCCGCCTGCGGGAATTTTGACTAAAGGTGCGACGATTGGTGCGGCTGCGTAGTAGAAATCTCGCAGTTGTTCTCCTCGTGGACGGTGCTGCATCCTATCAAGTGCTGTCAAAATGCGATCCATGCTCTGCCGATGCCGCTCCTCAGATTCGACCACCCGGGCTTCTAGATGAGCCATCGGGTCCAGATTATCAATATCCTGACCCGGTCTAGGTCCAGGTCTAAGATTAGCCATTCTGGCTATAGGAGTAGAAGAAGTGGGGGGGAAGATGGTCTTGGCGAGGTGACTCGCCTCCTTGGGAGTGGGTCCCAAGGTCCAACCAAGTGAGGTATAAGTGACCTCCTTCCTCACATGCACCACCCAACCCCTGGGTTGGTGTAGCCAAGCCGAACAAGGCTAAGGCCCTATCAATCAGGTGGTCCTTATGAATCAGATGAGCGGATTTTTCATTTTAAGTTTTAATTCTTGAAGAAAATTCACCGTACAACCGACTGAAAGTGATTCCTACCTCTCAGCTAACCCAGGCAAGAGGTTGAAAGCACCCAGTAGTACGACAACGAATTCGGGTTTAATTAATATTTTAAAATTGATTTTAGCCCATTTTATTCAGTTGGGGTTTTCTTTTGGTGAGTGGCCCACAAGGTGACCAACTCACTGGCTAAGTACTAGAGTTGACCATGTCTAGGTTAGCCCAAATGTGGTCTTTAACTTGTAACCCTAAAGGTGTAGCCTAGGGTTCATGCAATTCTAGGGTTTTGTTCTTTTATTTTCAGCAGACCACAAAAATTACAATCAGTTCTCTAGTAAAAATTGGAATCCAATTAACTTGAAATTTGGCGAGTAGATTTATTTTTCAATTAAATTTTTAGACAATATTTTCTTGAAATTTTTACTATTTCAACCGAATTTCTAAAAAAATTTTTATATCAGGGGATCAGATTTGGAATTTTGACCCCTAGACAGTTTTTCGCTTTGAAACAGTACCAAATGACTTTCAAAAATTTGGGAAAAATATGGAGAATAAAGCCAATGAGATCATCTTTCAAACCCCACCATTTTTAATCAAAACAGATTCATGGATTTCTTAGAATTGCTTTTTGAAATTTGAAAAATATCGAATCTGGGTTAATCTGACCCCCTTGCACTTCGCAAATTTTTAAAACTTTTATACTTGAAATTTTTTCAAAAGAATGGTGTCGTTTGAAAGATGGCTTTAAAATAAAGGTCTAACCAAATTTCAAACTTTTTTTCACTAATTTTTCAGCAATCAAATTTTTAAAGCAGACTTTGAACCCTAGCAAAAAATCAGAGAATGGTGGAAAAGCTTTTAAAGAGTGTTTGAGTTTGAAATCCAAACTTTCCACCAAAAATGTTTTTTTTTTTTGAAAACCTTTGCAAACTTTTATTTTCAAAAAGGATTTTTTTTATTTTCAAAGGATTTTCAAAAGTATATATATATTTTTTTTCTTTCTTTTTTTTGCTTTTTCGAACTAACCTAGGATTCAAAAACAAACCTAATCTAGATTTTTTGATTTCTTTTCTTTTTCACGAAAATGAATAAGTTTTTATTGAAAAAAAGAAATTACTGGAAGCAAATCTAAACCTAGGGTTCAAAAGAAAACCTAGACTAAGAGGAGATGATGTGCACCTGGAAATCATTTTCCGCGTTCGTTGTGTGCGCAGATCCCATGTTTTTCTGTGTTGTCCTGCACATCCAAAACAAAGTAGAGGAATATTTGTCAATGATAGTTTAAAAGGTTGAAACCAAGAAAACAATGACGTTGCCTCCCCGGTAACGGCGCCATTTGACAGAAGCCGTTTTCGCGCATTTTGAAAGTCATCGTAATCGTAGTATAGTCGTGCAAAAACGTTTGTCAAAAATGAGTTTGTAAAAATAATGAGACTTTGAGTCCCGGTCGTTCGTCTCTGGGAGGCATTTGTTTAATTCTGAAATTGATCTTTTATCACTCTACTTTATTTAAAATTGCACGCCGGTTTCCAATCTTCGGATTAAGATTTTCCCACTTCTATTATGAATTCTGATTACGTGCGCTTGCATAAAATAGATAACAAAGGTAAAATTATGAGTTTCGGTGCGCACAATTCAAGTTACGTGGTGGTTATTTACAGAAAATGCATCTATAGTTAGATCTTCTATATTTTCCGGAACCGACATGCTTGTTGCAAAATATATATATAAGTGAAAAACATGCAACTTTAATCACACGAAATATTTTGCAATCAATAAGCTCATGGTGATTTTCAACACAAAGATATATATAGAAAATATATTTTTTCATTCATTCATTCAAAGGATGTTTGCAACATGGAGTGTAGAGGAAAGCTTGTACAGGAATGCTTGAAAATATAAATCTTGCTACCAGAAAATGATCGCATACAGAAATCTATGGGGGGATTTTGCATGCATCATTGGGGGAGAATAAGAGCTAAACTACTAAGCAGTAAATATAAGCAGTAAAACAATGAAGAACTAAGTTACTAATCTAGAAGAAGGAAGGGCATTCGGAGGTGGTCTCCGATGGCCTTTGAGTGGCTAAGAGGAGGGGCAGCCAGTGGTACTTAAGCTGGCCCTTGGAGAGAGGTTGGAGAAGTGATCCAACATCCTGGCATGGAGATGGTGGCATCCATGGTGGTGCTCCTCGTGGGGGTGGACTGGAGATGAAATTGGCTAGCCTAAGTGGAATGAATGCCAAGGAAAATGGATTAAGCCAAGAGTGGATCGGTGCAAATGGCCACCCCTTAGGTCTTTTTATAGACCTAAGGGAGTCTCTCTAGAGAAGTGTGGAACTGTCTTGAGAGAGCTCCAATGAGTGGCCGGCCAAGTGAGAGAGAAGTGGTAGGTGGATCTAAGAATTGAATGCCTCTTGGTTGATAAATTTGGCAACCAAGAGTGGCGCCACTTCAAGAGAGTTCTAGAGAACTCTAAAGGAGTGTGTGTGCGTGAATGGGTGTGTGTGTGTGTGTGTGTGTGTGTGTGTGGTCGTGCCCTAGGTGTCTAAGTGATATAGGTTAGGTCCTAAGGGGTTTGGGTAGGTGTAGGCCTCAAATTAGGGTTGCAAACCCTAATTGCTAAAGGGAATTTGCAATTAAACTTAACCCAAGTTTAATTGAATGAGTATGAACCTAATTGAGAGTGAAATAACTCAATTAGGTTAGGTTTATGCCAATTGGACTCTCACTAAGTCCAATTGGACTTGTGTGGGTCGAGATCTGAGCTCAATTGGACCCTATGAGTCCAATTGACTTAGGTGATGGTAATTGACTTTGATCTAAGTCAATTGGGTTTGGTGAGGACCTAATTAGGTCCTTAGGGAGGTCTAGAGGTGGTGTACTAGGGTTAGGGTACCTTAATTTAGGTTCCTATGGTGTTGGAATTAGGTCTAGGGAGCTAGAGATCCAAGATCAAGGCTTGAATCTCAAAACAGGAATTGGAGAATAGTTCCAGACGTCCAAAAATAGGATCAGACGACTTATTCTCAAAAATTAGAAGTCTAGACTTCAGTTTTGGATGTCCAATAAGTTAGGGGGAATTCTAGGTTCTGTTTTGGGTATTCTGCAAAAATTGGACGTCTGACAAAGTGTCTGGACATCCAATAACATTGCAAAAGTGGGTTTGAGATGTGCGGGAGTTGGATAAGGGTTTTGGACATACTATAATTCATCTGGACGTCTAGATAAAGGTTGGAACTAGGGTTTTAGGGTTTCCTAGGGTGTTGTGACCTAATCTAACGGTTGCTAAGGCTGGGGGAAGTCTCTAGGCTATCCTAGGGCTAGGATGGACCTAAGCTCTTCATACTTTACTGCTTTATTTCTACTTAAAAGAATAGCATACCTTAACTCCCTTACATCATCATTCCTACATCTAATCTAAGTCTTCTGCTTCAGCTTTGCTGCAACACCCATTATTCCTGATCCAGCTTTAGATCCAGCTTCTGATCAGCTTATTGCCTGCAATTGACATAATGCACTTAATCAGCACATTACAACAATATTTTATGCGTGGCTAAAGTAAAGCTACAAAGATACAGATAATGCTTATGCATTCATGAATTACCCTAACTTATGCCATGTTCTAGCCTAATTTAGGTCAATTAAGACCTATGATTGCTGCGCAATCAGGGGGGTGCTTCTTATAGGTGTGGGGTTAGGGTTCGACGGGGGAGAAAGGAGAAGAGAGGAGAGAGACGGAGGTCTGCGTGCTGCCATCACGCAGAAAGCAAATGCGCGTATAGGTTTTTCAATTTCCAGACATCTGGGAATGGATCCAAATGTCTTAAAAGGCTCAAATCAGAACAAGTCTTTACATCATAATAAACTTAAAGGAAGTTTCGTCCCTGAAACTTGAGCTAGATAGGGTGCGGTAAAGGAATAAAAATGCATAACAAACTTAAAGAGGACTGAAGTCGGTCTGAAAAGACGTACCCTCAAAAAGCTCCCTGTACTGCTCTCGCATCGTCGCCTCAGGCTCCCAAGTAGCCTCCTCGTACCGCTATCTCCTCCACAAAACCTTCACCAAGGATACCTGCTTCCGTCTCAAACTCCAGACGACTCTGTCTAGTATCTGCACTGGTCTCTCAGGGTAAGACAGGTCGTCACCCACCTCAACACTCTCGTGACTTAGAACGTGACTGGGATCGGCGATGTACTTCCTGAGGTTGGACATGTGTAACACGTCGTACACACCAGAAAGCTGGGGAGGAAGGGCAAGCCAGTAAGCAACAGGTCCTACCCGCTCCAAGACCTTAAAGGGCCCCACAAACCTCGACACAAGCTTCCCCTTCACCCCAAAACGCTGTAGGCCCTTCATGGGCAAAACACGAAGAAAGACATGATCCCCAACCTCGAACTCCACCCTCTGCATTTCCGGTCAGCATAACTCTTCTGCCTGTTCTTGACAGTGCGGAGTCGTTTGTGGATCTGCTTTATCACCTCCTAACTCTGCCAGATCAGCCTGGGGAGAACCTCCCACTTGATCCCCACCACAACCCAACTCAAGGGTGCAGTACACCTCCGTCCATACAGAGCCTCGTAAGGTGCCATGCCGATGCTCGAGTGATAACTGTTATTATATGCAAACTTTGCCAGGGGTAAGTGCTCCTCCCAAGAGCCTCTCCAGTCTAGTACACAGGCGTGCAAAAGGTCCTCAAGTGTCTGTATAGTGCGCTATGACTGTCCGTCCGTCTAGGGGTGGTACGCAATACTGAACCTCAACTGTGTCCCCAAAGCCTACTGAAACTCAACCCAAAATTGGGAAGTAAAACGGGTATCCCAGTAGGATACAATCTCACACAGAACTCCGTGCAGGCGTATCACATCATGAATGTACCTCTCTACCAACTGCGCTGGTCCCAAAGTGACTTGGATCGGCAGGAAACGTGCCGTCTTCATCAACCTATCCACTATAACCCAGACTACGTCGTGTCCTCGCTTAGTAACGGGTAGACCCACCACCAGTCCATGGTGATGCTCTCCCACTTCCACTCTAGAATAGGAAGTGGCTGCAACGGCCCTGCAGGCCTCTAGTGCTCAGCCTTCACCTGCTGGCACACCAAACACTGCTGCACGAACTCACCCACATCCCACTTCATCCCTCTCCACCAAAAGTCGCATCTCAGATCATGATACAACTTTATGTTCCCTGGATGTATGGTGAACCTAGACCCATGCGCCTCCGTTAGGAGCTCTCTCAACAACTCCTCGTCCCTGGGAATGCACAAATGTCCCCTCATATGCAGCACCTCATCTGTAAAAGAGTAGTCTCCTGGGTCCCCTGATAGCACTCTGTCTCGCAACATCTGTAAAAGATCCCCTCAATGAACCTCCATAGGAGCTCCTCCTCGGTAGCTACAGATGTCGCAACAAAACATGACAGCTCCAGGAAGCGCGTGCGATACGCGCTAACAGTCATCGTCCCCTAGCAAAGAGTGCGGAACTCCTGCCTCCTCCGGTCCTGCTAAGTCTGTGGGAAGTATTGCTCGCAGAAGAGAGTCATGAACTGGTCCCATGTCGGCTCTCCCCTCTCCTAGCCTCTGACTGCCCTCCACCAGCTGTGTGTTGCACTCTCTAGCTGATATGTGGCAAAGGCCACGCGACACTCCGTAGGGGGGCGAAGGGTGTCAAACACCTTCTCTATCTCCTCCAGCTAGTCCTCTGCCTCAGACGGGTCCTCATCCCCCTTGAAGGAGGGGGCTTCAGTTTCCAGAACTGTCTGAAAAGCTCGTGGTGCAGCTGTAGTGGAGGAACGGACACCCCTCCAAGTAAGGAGGGCTCATGCTCAGAAGTGATAGAGTGTGGTGGGGGCAGTGGAGGACCACCCCCTCCCCCTCATGCTCGCCCAACACTGTGTTGGTCTCTCAGTCCCACAGAGGACTCCCCATCCACATCCTCAGGGAGAGCCGCCCGTGGAGGTGGGTGGAGCACCTCTCGTACTATATCCCTGATCAACTGAGCAAGGTCCTGGGCCTGAATGCCCGGGAGAAGTGGCAGGTCAACTAGCACCTCGAGCCCGGCACGTCCGCCCCTCCGACCTCGTCCACGGTCACGTCTGAGGCCACAGCCCACCTTGAGAACTCCCCGACGAGGCATCTCCTGCAAGGAGATGTGGAAGACAGAACAAAAGAAGTCAACTCTAGTGGACTTCTGCGAAAAGGACTCAGAACAGATGTCAAGCAATACGTTGTGGTGGTTACCCTAGTTACATGCACGTGAATTGGTTATTCTCAGGCTAGTTGGTTCATTTCTCAGGATGACCTTACAATGATACCATCTTGTTACGACCCGGTTCCTGAATCCCTACAGGACCCGAGACCGGCTCAACTCGACTAATCCCAAGGCCTAGTCATCCAACAATAAATAACCGAAATGTAGGAAAATAAACCAAATTCACTATGCAATGTAACTAACAGTAAAAGCGCACAAGAAGTAAAGGAAGTAAAAGTTGCTAGTCAGTACATACCACAATAACAACAGAAAAGTAAAACAAAAGTACAGTACAGAAATAGTAAACAAAGTCTGAAACTCACTATCAGAAAATAGGGTACAACAACAGTAAGAAAACTACTACTGGGCTCGACTGAGCCTAGCACCCTCTGCAGCCGGTAACTCGGGCTACTCAACTCTTGGACCTGTAAAGGGTTATGAGAAAACGAAGTCAGCGAACGTTAAGTAGAGTGGTAACCAGACTATCTAAAGCAGTAAAAGCTAGCAGGTAAACTTATCTTTTCCAATTATTTTATTTTACAAGTAATTCCTTTTCACCCCAGTGGTTTACTTTTAGATTTCTTTCTTGATCTCGCATGTTCCTCGTGGGAATGATCTTGATTGCAGTCTTTTCCGAAGAGTAGAAGCTACACGTGGTGCTCTCCAGGTCGGGAGAGTCTCCCGTGGTAGTCCTACACCTAGTCAACCACCCTGAGGTCATAGACAAACGTAGCGGTGACTACGGCACGTGAGATAAGCGCATGGGTAGCTACCTCACACTGGCACGCGGTCAGTTGTTTCCGCTAGCAGGTACACCCAAAGTACAGCACGAAACAGTATAGGGCCTAGCCCTCTCAGAAACAGGGGTCTCGCCCCTCCACAATCAATGCACCCTCGTCTGACTACCCCAGTTTGTCCAGTGGGTCTAACAAGTTGGTGTAGTGTGGCTAACTGAACCCCAAGCCCCGTGGGGTGGCTAGCTCCCACCCTACACTAGTAGCTCTCCCTAGTACCGTGTACACGAGGGCCAACAGAAGTCGTGTAGAGTGGCCAATCCTAACCCTTGGTCCCAACCCAAGGGCGACTAGCTCCACTCTACACTAAAAAGGGGATAGTCGCTCTCCTTGGTACCATGTAGTCAAGGGCCAACACACTTCCCATCCACAGGAGCTCTATTCCTAACTCCCTGTAGGGTTCATGTTCCTATTCACCATATTATTCCATATCAGGTTCCATCATTCATAATTTCATTCTCGTATTTTATGCATGCTGCTCATATTTCCACAATTTAACACACGCACAAGCGATCACATGTAACTACTTAGTTATCTCAGTCATTTCATATTCTAATAGGCAGCTCGTATTTATTAATAGGCAATTGCTAACAATTCATCTCATTCATTTATGAATACAATATCAATCACACATACAAATAGTGCAACTATTTCTCGTCCTATGATTCATGCCACACCCTAGGTTTCTAGTTATCTAATTTTCATGGCTGCATTCATGTTTTATAAATAGAACAGGGGGAAACCACTATACTAGACAATCCGGGAGTACTGGGGGCTCAAACTGTAGGCCCACTTGCCTCTGCAAGCCCCAAACATGTAATAGATCGAAGTCTATACCAAGGAACACATCACAGTGGAACAATCAGAATAGTATATAAAGGTTTCTAACATGTAGAGGAACTCACAAGAAAATCATAGATATTTCGTTTGTGTAAAACGGATCTCGGTCGGACCCTAAACGAGTCAAAAACGTGTCTGCAGACTCAAATCAGACGTCTGGAACCAAGTCCAGATGTCTTAAAAGTCATAAGAGACTCACCTCAGGTTCCTATGATGACCTCAGACATCCGGGACTCCTCCGCGACCGTCTGGACTCAATTCCAGATGTCCGACCAGTCCTCCAGTCATCTGGGAATGCCTCTAGTCGTCTGGTCAGCTATCTAGACGTCCGAAAAGCGTGGGAGGGCATGCCGCATGCCTTCCCAAAGCTGCTCCTGCGCATGACAAAGTAGCACACCTCTTTTTAGCCAAGCAAATCGCCTCTACAGTGCGGCCTGGATGGCTGTAACCGCGAGGAAGATGTACCTTCGTGATACACCTGCTTTTAGACGTCCGGTGTCATCGCCAGATGTCCAACCCGTTGTCCGGAAGGCACTCCTGACATCTGATACTGGAAAAACTCCAGTATAAGACCACGCTCCTGCTTCTCTTGCCGTGCTCCGCTGCGGCACCTCCTACTCCGCTGCTGCTCCGATCGCTGCAGGAAGTCAGGGACGATGCCCCAACACTCTCCTCCTCCCGCACGCGTCGCGATGACAGTGCAAATTTTCGATGAGCTCCCACGAAGCTCGGCCTTCTCCTTCTCCTCACTCCCTCTCCTCCTCCTCTCTCTCACTCTCGCTTTCTTGCACATCTCTACTCACAGCAGTGGAGTGGGGAGGTGTGGTGGAGTGGTGGAGTGGAGAGGAGAGGAAAGAGGTGCTTCTTATAGGCATGGGGTTAGGGTTCGACGGGGGAGAAAGGAGAAGAGAGGAGAGAGACAGAGGTCTGCACACTGCCAGTGCACAGAAAGCAAATGCCCGTACAGGTTTTTCAATTTCCAGACGTCTAGGAATGGGTCCAAACGTCTGACTGACAATCCAGACGTCTTAAAAGGCTCAAATCAGAATGGGTCTTTACAGGACCTCATGTAGGTTTAACATTTGTCATAATTAAATTGAGTTGGCCGTGCGCTTCCATTGTTCCAAAGAGTAAAGAACATTTAAATGCAATTATTTGGTAAGTTGCAGATGGAAATGCAATGAAGTGCTTGGGAATGCAAGCCAGAGAAAGTGTAAGGAAAAAGTCTTATAATAGTCTTATAAAAAGTACATCCTGGTTTCACTTATTATCAATGGGTAGATCCCTTAATTCCCAAAATATACATCTCCCTCTACAGCAAGTAATTTGAAAGCCCATACACATTTTTATGTCAAGTTGGCAAACAACTTCAACTCTGGGAAGTATTCTGAAGTTGAATAATTTATTCAGTAAAACATGGAAAGATTTCAGCAAGGTAAAAACTCTGGGAAGTATTATGAAGTTGAATAATTTATTCAGTAAAACGTGGAAAGATTTCAGCAAGATAACTCTGGGAAGTATTCTGAAGCTTGTTTTGGATTTATCACACATCAATCTAATTCTTTGTAAAGGGTAGGTTAGGTAACTCTGATGGTGGGTTTTGTGGTTGGAGGCAAATTCACATTGTTGTCTTAAACTACAAAGTTGGTTCCTATTCTCATAGGATCTAAGGATGGGGGATAGAGAATGGTTTGGCTAATTGAATTCCAACTCTGCCAATCCAACCCGCATGAACTGAAACCTTTATTCATTGCTACTAAACTTTAATGTATTTTTTTGAAAAATAAACTCTAATGTATTGATATGTTGTTTGTGAATTGAGTATTGGATATAGAAATATCACAAGTTTGAAGTTACATTTTTTCCACTAATTGAAAATCCCAAAACTTTGCCTCTTTTGGAGAAATGAAAAATTGAAAGTTTTTTACTTTTCAACCATAAACCTTAATCTGATAGAATCATGAGAATGTAGGAGAATATTCGTACAATTCACTTGCAAATGAATAAACATTATGTGGTCATTGTTGAAAGCTTTCCAAGGATTGTGAATAGATATAAGCTACCATTCCTGAAAAGTTCATTCAATTGATATAAGTCCCCCAACCCATTCGTTGTGAATTCACGTTCACCTCATTCTTTTCGTTGGGATGCAATAATTTCACATAAACTTGTAAAAAAAACTAACTTGTAAAAGCTTTTGTAGTAGCGAACTAAAAGTAGCCATCCAAAATTTTATTGCAAATAGGTGTTGACAATCTTAAGTTGAGTTCAAGTACACCCATTCAAGTTAGGAAACCACTTGTTCAAGATATACACTCAAATTGATCCTTCTTGAGTTATACTTGAAGAGTTTTTGTGAAGCACTTAATTAACCAGAAGCATTTTCTAGACTAGAATGTATACATAACATAGTAAAGACTTAAGAAATATCTTCCAAAAATACAAATAAAGGGATTGCTACCTTCTTTTTAAAAGTACTTGTAATTTCAACTTATAACTAGTAACTTATCGATTTCGTCCCTAGTTCTTCAAGAATCAAGCCACACAATAAATTGAACCCCTATAAAATTTTCACAACTTGTGCTTCTCATCCAACTACACTAATTGTGCTACGTGCTATTAAAATAACTCTATTGGTAAGGTTTAGATACATGCCTTTTACATGATTATGGAATGCTTATCTTAAGCTATGATGATTGTGAAAGGTATGTATTGAGCATTTCTTATGTTGTGAAAGGTATGAACTGATCATGCTTGCTTCTTATAAACAAGTTATGTTTTGACTATTTCGTGTTTGCTACTCAGCTAGGGGACACTTTTTAATTGTATGTGATTCATTTTTAATGTGGGGTGTGCCCACTTGTATTTGTTTTATTATTTCCTATGTAAGTTTATAGAAAAACTTCAAATTTTAAGGGAAAACTCTGTCGACTTTTTAAAATTTTTTTAATGTTCAAATTAGTTATTATTTAGATACAACTTGCTAAAGAAAATAAATGCACGTGAGGTCAAATATTAGGTATTCTAACCCCTATGGTAAAAGTCCTCTGAGTTAAATTATGTCAAATTACTCACCTGTCGAGACTTATGATCATGTAATATGGACAATATAGTTGTGAATGTATAACTCACTTACATACACGAAGCATTGTCTTTGTAGCATGCCATATGTCTTGATCGACTTTAGTTCAGTGAAGTGCTGAACTAAAGAAGGTCCTTGAAGATTTGATCACAACTTAGGTTTACTTATTACATGTAACGTTGTGCAGTAAAATTTTGGTTGCTTCTTACTTCTTTTCTCTATTATACCAACTAATCTTATCTAGTTTCCTGTGGTACCCTTAACTAAGTGCTAAAGGAAATCTAGTTAAGGTTAGTGTTGGGGGGTATACTGGGGAAGTGCGGGAGATGCTGCCAAAATTTCACCGCACAAAGGTTACATGTAACAAGTAAACTTAAGTTGTGATCAAATCTTCAAGGATGGGCTATAAAGTGAAAACTTTAATCAACATGCACAGACATATCTTTCTAACAATGATGATGTGTGGTTGACTATGCACATGCTATATGAAAAAATACTTATAGTCATCTTAGAAATGATTACATTGAAGATGCAATAATTGCATGATGAATAATTATCCATTTGAAAAGAAACATAGACTATGCATAATGTACTTGCATTAGTTTGATAGGAAGAAGTTTTCCTTAATACTTTTCAATTTTAATATTTAAAATGATAGTCATGCACCTACTTAAAGAATGCTTAATTTCGCTACTATAAATCATTATATTAATTGTCTTATGTGAAATATTGAAAAGTCTTACATTTAATTGAATTACGTTGATAAATTACATAAAATTTTGAGAATTGTGATCATTTATTTTCCTTCATTTCATCCTTTTATTTACATCTACATTTGGTGTTTAATCTAATTTAACATCTTCTAGGAAAGTAGGCCAATGGATCAATATGCTTGGATGAATGAAGATATAAGAACATATGCATATAAAGCTGGGGTCGATATATTCATGACACATGTAAGGGAGATATACGATAGGGAGAAAATCATACAATGTCCTTGCAAGAATTGTGAAAACGTGTTTATGCACCCACAACATATGGTATATGGACATTTGATCGTGGATGTATTGACAAGTCACATAAACCTTGGATACTTCATGGAGATAAGCCTCGATTTACCCGGTGTTGAAAGCCTGAAGCATTACAAGTCGAGGATGCAGAGGATATTATTAATGAAGATGTGAATGATTCACATACAGATTCCATTCGCGACATACTTGAGGATATTGGTTATTATCATGTTGGGACAAATGCTGGTCCTTCTATCGAACATGATTACAATGTATCTAATGCATGGTATGATGCATTGCAAAAAGATGCACAAGAGTACCTTTTTCCTGGACAAAACAAGTATACCAAGTTCTCATTTCTTATAAAGCTCCTCCACTTAAAAGTGTACAGAAAATTTACTAAAAAGACCTTGAATGGGATTCTATCATTGCTAAGAGATGCAGTGCCTGGTTTAGAAGTATTACCTAAGGACTCTTATGAAGCTTGTAAGTATTTGAAGGAGATGGGAATGGGTCAACAAAAGATCGATGTGTGCAAGTATGATTGCATGTTGTTTTGGAAGGAGAATGATAAAGTAGTTGTATGCTCAAAATGAGAAACATCGAGGTACAAGATAAATGATGGGGTGGGTAAGCCAGTGCCCATAAAGTTATGTGATATTTTCCATTGAAACCAAGGTTGCAACGTCTATTCTTATCATCTAAGATAGCTATCTATATGGATTGGCACAAAAAAACTGAGCCAGTTGATGACAAGTTTATCTCCCATCCTAGAGATTCAGAAACATGGAAGAAGTTCAATAAAGATTACCCATGGTTTGCAGAGGATGGTGGAAATGTATATCTTGCACTGACATCTAATGGGTTCAATCCATTTGGTACATTGAGTCAATCATACAGCATGTGGCCCATGATATTATTAACGTACAACCTTCCACCATGGATGGGAATGAAGCCTGAGTATTATATGATGTCTCTATTGATACCAAGACCAGAAGAACCTGGTATGGATATAGATGTATTCCTACAGCCTCTTATCGAGGAGCTGAGGGAACTATGGGAGAATGGAATACAAATATTTGATGCTACGAAGAAAGATTGGTTCACCATCATGTAGTTCTATTGTGGACAATTAATGATTTTCTAGATCTTGTCAGGTTAGCAAAAAAAGGGATACAAGGCATCTCCTGTATTTATGGGCCAAATCCTTCAAAGAGACTTTGTTCAAAAATTGGATACACAAGTTGTCGTTGTTTCCTCCCAATTGACCACCATTGGAGAAAAAGTAACAAGTTTGATGGGAAAACTAAAAATCGAACAATAACTGCAGACATTATAGCTAAAGGGCTTCTACAACAGGTAGATAATTTACCAGATGTTCAGAATGGAAAGCATCCTTTGATGAGAAAGCATCGATGGCCAAATGAAGATCACAATTGGAGGAAGAGATCAATTTTCTTTGAACTTCCATATTGGCATACATTAGCATTGAGACATAACCTAGACGTTATGCATGTGGAGAAGAATATCTTAGATAATGTTTTGTGGACAATTTTAGATGTTGATGGGAAATCAAAAGATTGAAAGCAAGGCTCGACCTTCATGACATGAACATAAGGAAGGAGTTACATCTAAAGAAACGAAGTAATGAAAAATTTGATGTTCCAACTGCCTGTTACATAATGAGCTCTTCTGAAAGGAAAACATTCTGTGAATTCCTAAAAGCAGTTTGGATGTCAAATGGTTATGATTCTCACATAGGTAGATGTGTAAATGTTATGGATGGAAGGATTATCGATCTAAAGAGTCATGATTGTCACATGCTATTACAGCGTCTTCTTGGAGTCTGATTGCGTGGATTGCTTCCCAATGATGTAGTCTTTGCAATTTCAGAACTCGACTTAATATTCTCTAAGCTTTGTAGGAAGAAGGTTAACACACAACATTCTACACCTACACTGACGATTAGTAACTATCGGTATAGGTCAAAACAACTGTTGCTGTAGGTGCAGAGAGCTATGCCAATGATTATTGAAGGTGTTCTCTTAAGAGGCGTCGCTATAGGTAACACCAACAGTTTTTTACCATCCGTGTTGTACCTAGACTAATAGTGACGGTTACATCCGTGAAGCTAGCCATTTTTTGTGATAGCAAAAACAACAACGCTTTTATCTGTCGTTGTAGGGTTAAAAAATGTTGCTAAAATCATCACTACAAGTAATAACTCTAATTGTCTTTTTAACATAATACCAACACAACCATCCGTTACTAAATCTGTCAATATAAATATCAAAGTAATATCTTAATAGATTTAAGATTTAATCTTATCATCAATAACAATGTTTACCTTCATTCAAATAAGATTACAGAAAAATATACAAGATATAACTCTTTTGAAATAACAAATTGAATTATCAATAAAACCATACATGTACATCCGATGGAACAATTTTTCCATATGATTCTAAAAGAACATTGTCAATCTACAAGTACTATAGGTGGCATGAGCCACAATTATCCATCAATCCCTCTCTCTATACATAAGTATCTACTTGTTGTAATAGTTTGTTAGTTGTCAAGTACTTCAACTATGAAATCTTGAGCAGCTTGCAAGGGTTCATGATCAACTTGAAGCGATGCACAACTGTAAATCATTAAACATGATGTTAGAGCTCCTCAAAAGAAAAGATGATATTATAATTTACTTATACACAAATAAAATCATCAACATATTCATTAAGATAAAAAAAAAAAGATGAGTAACCTATTCTACTAGCAAATAGTAGATGAAGCCCTTCAATTGAAATCAAGGCAACAATAAAGGTAGGATTGGCAATAATAAGATGACCCATAGTCAATTATCGCCAAATCCCTCTTTTCTCCTCGAACAAGAAGCATGTGGTTGGGTAATTCTTAGATTATTTTGACTAAATGGCACAAATTTAAAACCTCCAAATAAATTGTGGGTCCATTTGGCTAAGTTGGAAGTCTAGGGGCTCATTAGAATGGACCCCATTCTAAAAGTTGGCACACTAGAGATTCAAACACCAACTCATTCAGATCATTTACAAATTCAAGTTCTTGGTTCCAAAGAAATAGGCTTATTTGAAGGCAATACAGTAGCTTAGATAGAACTTTTATTCATTACCATGCTCATAATTTCTAAATAACTTCATATTTACATACACAGGGTAAATTAAAGATGCATAATTATTTTGGTTAGAAATATTTGTAAATAAACATGATTAGCAAACAAGTGTCATTAAAAATGTGTCAATATACAAAGAAAACATCTTTTGGCAATTTTTACTGTAGAACCAAGAAAATAACTAGAAACCAAGCAGGAAAGTTAACACAACTTGGCCACAATTGCACCTCTTGGCTTGAATCCATGTAGGTTCTAAGAACTAGAAAGTAGTAAAAGCTCTTGATGTTAGATTTACATAGGAACCTAATATAAATGTGGTTGCATAATGCTACCTATTTTGAAAGGGCAATTGTCAATTAAATGTGAAAGGGCAATTGTGAAAGAGGGAAAATAATGTATTTGCTTCAATTATGGTGTGGTCTCTAGTGGGTTGTTTCAAGTTGAATTATGAGGTTCTTCTATTAACATGTCATGATGTGCCTGATTTAACATGTCATGATTATTGTCAGAAGCAGAATGAATTGACAGCTAAAGTGGAGATGGAAATCATGTAAGGAAAAAAAAAAGCTATAAAGATCTATAAGGATTAAGAAGTATAACATACCATAAGTACTTGCACTCGTCAACATGCATGTTACAAAGAAAAGCTTTAAGATACATGAATTTTTGGAGAGATTGATCCAAAAAAAAAAGACAGTTATGGAATTATAAAGAGGGAAAATAATGTATTTGCTCTATAGTTTGATCATGTAAAGAATTACAAATAATGAGGATGCATGCTTGGACGTATCCAAATTTCATTAAGAATTCTTCGTAATATTATATGATCAAATACATCTTGCAGTTCTAATGACCTTCTCTATGCAAGACCGCGGTGAATTGGCTGTAGGCATGGTCCCCTTCCTGATAGAAGCCCTTACTACACATAAATATGACGTACATTGAGTGGTTGCCCATACAATGCTAAACAGCTAAACCATATTAAGGGTATTTTTGTTATGTTTAAAATATTCTTGTATTATATATGAAGTTCGAGTGGATAAATTATATATAGTTGAAAGATAACTGCCACTATAGGTGTTGTATTATTACCCACGAGATGTCTTCATGTGCGTCCACCAATGAGCTGTGTTGAACACAATAAAGTCTGCATCTTTGATCCTAGTCAATGGGTTGTGGACCATGTCAAGGCATAGTGTCTCCCTTGGCATCCCTCTTGAATCAGAGGACTGCCATTCCTCCACAAGGAATGGAGTTCAAAAGAACTCAACAGTGCAATTATAGTCCTATGCATGCAGGAACAAGTGTCTAAGTCCAAAATATGAAACAATGAATGAGTTATGTCACTAACTAAAAACTACGTATGGCATGCACATGGCAAACAAATAAAAATTCCATCCTTAGCATTAGGTGGAGTTGGCAAAAGAGTCTTGTGCAATAGAGGAATATTGAATTCCAAACTTAATATACATTCTCCTATTGGAAAAATAATACCATACAAGCATGTTGTCATTGGTTTGCTAATAAATGACCAGGGTTACTCATATTTTTTTTGAACAAATGCAATAATTCATTACCCTTGTCAACAATCTTCATGTGAAGTTTGGCTATATTTCGAAGTCAATAGGATATGTCAAGCACATAATTTGAAGATTCAACTATAATTAATTTCATTAATTTGTTTACAGCCTAATTATTAATGGTGCATTAACATTCAGATTAATGATAAAGCAACATGCAACAATGATATTTGAAGGACATAATAAAATCTATTTTTATACCATGATAAGCAAATGAGTGACAATTCAAGATGACTAGGAAGTGAACGACCTCTACCATAATTACTTTCAGCTTACAAAGAAATCATGATATGCCAAACATACTTCTTTTAAATAAATTAAGAAACTAGTAATTTGCTATAGAAAGGGTATCAAAGGTAATAATTAAGCACATCTTGCCTTTACATTCCTTTCATTCCTAAAAATCCGAAACAAAAAACTATTTTCATCATATTAGCAATGAATCCACGTCAAGTAGTTGCCATAAATGTTCTCCCCTTAAACTTAACAAGGTTCTAGGACACATACCCAATTCAAAAAGTTAGAAATGATATCAATATTATTGGTCTAGGCTCTATTGAATTTTCTACCACTAACATTCCAAATAGCCATCTAAGTCATTTCAAACAAAACAAAATAAACATGAAAGGAAGATTTGTGTAATACTCACAACAAACTCAACGGAATAAGATCCTTCAGTTCAGAATTCACGCCTCCCTGAAATCTCATACACTCTCTTCTTATTCCTCTCAGAGCTCCTCAACATGCAAACAGGTGACTGCTACACATTCCTATTAAGGGAGTCCCCCATGAACATAAGCCTCTTTCCCCCCAAAATTTCCAGCATTCTACTCCCATTAAACCTACATCCAAACACAGGACACCACAAAGAAACATCTTGTTGTGATTCATTGCACCTCTCAAATTGGAATATTGGAAAAAGCATGCATCAATCTAATGCCATTTAATAAAAAGGAACGAACATAATATTGTATCCTCAACTTTCTTTGAAATATTAGCAAGAAGATCAGCATCCTTGAAACAAACAAATATCAGTATGGTGCACTAATATAAATTTCTATAAAACACTTCATTCACATTAAATCAAAAACAACCTTAAAACGGTAACCTTGGCATGCATCTTCCAACAGAATAAGACATCGAGAAAAAGAATTGATCTGATGAACCTTGTCATCTTGTAGCCCTTGGGCTACCACTAGAGCTTCGTGTAGTCCAAATCAGTCCTCCCATTCTTGTAGCAATCAAATGGTTGGTAGAATATGTAATTTGAATTATATACCTTATCGTTTGTAGATTGATGATGAAGACCCTTTCCATCCTGGATGCCAACATGATGAATATGCATATCCTTTTCTCCTCCTAAGTAAGCAATCGCATGTCCTGTTAGATTATTGTTGCCTTATTTTTTCTCTGTGAACCATGCATTGCCCAATATATTAGATCTCATCATCAAGAACTTTTCTAAATTTTCCTCTACATAGTGTGGCATTACAACAAATCCAAAGTCTATGGGTTAAATAAAGACAACTAGGTGGTATTTTGCATTTTTATCTAAAAACATTGACAGTGATGATGATGGTGGTAGTGGTGGTAGGTATCGGTCAAAACCTTCCTCCTGTAAAATGAGTACTCTGTAAGTGAACAGAAGTGAACATGAAGAAGAATGCACCAATTCCAACTGTAGTGATCTAGTGTGAACTTAGAATCATTTCTCATGTAACTAAATTTTAGCATTCCTTTCTTGTGCAATATTCATTGATTTCCAAAAAAGTTTGATTTAGTCACACTACCCTACAGTGTTCTGATGAATCTGATCTAATTATATAGAAACATTTTAGCTGCTTCTAACACCTTGGAATCTATCACAACATCATTTTCAAATCACTTGCGATGAAAAATTGCAACCTAGCTCATCTGGAGTGATGTAATGTGATTAGATTCCATGGATTCCTTTTCCTTGGAATCATAATCCATGGCTTGCTTTCCATGTACATCTAATCTATCATTTTCTCTCATAATCCCATGATCTTAGACATGATGTGAACTAGATTAATTCAGTGATATTTGAATAAGGATGTAGGAAAATCTTCGAAGTTCCCATGCCCAGGCAAGCACCATAATTAGGTCATTCAGCATTGTTCAATTAGGGAATAGGAAAAAGGAGTAACTTGCTACTAACAGGAATAAGCAACTTATTTCACTAAATAAAAAATGACCATAAGACAAATAAAGTGTAGGATTAATTACATTGAAGAATACATAACCGAGCTAGATTTAATAGTGGACTATCCTACCTCAGGTGGGTTTCTAGTTACAATGTGCACAGGTTAAAAGTAAAGTTGATGATGGCAGATGAGGCTTCCAAGACATTGCGATTCCCCCAAAAGAAGGTACATACGAAGAAAATAACCTAGAACTCATAATTCCCCAATCATAAGACCAATGTCAGACCAAAATTGTATTGATTGGACCAAATAACCAGACCAGCCACCTTCTGGTTCACTGGTCCAACTGCTTGGACAGGCTAATTTGGTTTGGTTTCAAAAACACTTCTTCCCTCGCTAAAGATCCAGATGCATCAAAGCCAGACAATCCTAGCATTTGCCTCTAAGGAAAGGGATAGTTAAGAAGATGTGAAACTTGCCCTTGCCAACAAGAAAAGTAGGTCATGTCCATATCCACTATCTAGACAAGTAAATGTTGGCCACAAGCAAGCCACTTTCAGCAAAGAAGACACATGAAAAATGCAATGCTTCAGTAGGACTTCTACTGCCCAAATGAGCCAACAGTCCTTCAGAAAGTATCATTCTAATCAAGAGCTCAATCCCAGCAAAAGCCTATAAGCATCAAGGGGTGTATATTCCTAAAGTCCACTTCCCCACATCCCATGAGAGAACCAAGAGTCTATGCTAGATGAGATGATACATAGAAGCTACAATGACACAAGCATCAAAAAAGGCAAATAAAAAGCTGAAGTCCACCATACCAAGAAAAATGAACAATGACTAACATTTATTGGCATAATGATTGAAAATTCAAACAGAGGGAAACGCTGAAATGAGAAATGAACCCCTCATCCCCATATGACTTACTTTTGTGATACCCAAAAGAAAACAAAGATTATTTAGAAATATGCTTCGGTGATGGCTTTCCAAAAATCTCATGAAAAAAATGATACGATTACAAGAAAACAAAAGGATGGGATGACTACTCAAGACTAGTCTGATTACTAGGTTAACATGGTACAAAAAGGTCAACTTGGCCCAAAAAGATGGGGTTAACTTGATTTTCTTATCTCATCATTAGACAGGTTGAGTTAACTAGAGTTTTCCAAGGAGGTTAACCCAACCTATGAAGGGATCCTCTTTCTTATCCCACTACTTGACCTAGTTGCCAAACAAAAAGCAATATGTCAAATCGCAAGCTAACCTCTCTATATACCAAACAATTATATGTCAACTTTGCACTAATCTTTTTGCATACGTAAACAAAAATGGAACTCAATCTGCTTGCAAAAGATTCAATTTGAGTGATATAATTTTATCAACAATTGAATAGAGGGTAACAAGAATAGTAAATAATAGAAATAAAGGACCCTTGAGTTCTAGAACTACCATGAAAAATGGAATGTAAACGTAAATGATCCTTCACTTGGAGTACAGATTTATAAATTTAAGTCTTGTGTTGACACTTTGTCAGATTACCAACATGCCATGTAGATGTTTTGAAGGCCAAGGAGCAGTTATTTCACTTCATTTGTATGTGATGTAAAGGAAGTGGAAAAATTGTGGAAGACGTAGAGTCTTACCCATACCCAATGGATTTGTAACCATGGAGGAGGCAAGGTCTTGTTTACACTACGAGAAAGGCAGAGGGGAAGAGTTTCAAGCATGAGGGAAGTGGAAACCACGAGCCCTGATAGTTTGGGTGCAGAGTTGCAGGGCCAGATGACTCCATTGCCTTGATCTTCTCTGCATATCACAAAGGATACTAAGGATACTAAGGATCCCCAGCTACGCTCTCTACAAAAGTATTTGTCTGTGGGCTAGCCACTAAAGGCAATGGAAAGTGTAAAAACAAATAAACAAAAAGTTAATGAAATACTAAAGCATAATCATTAAAGCATCAATTATTCTTTGAAAAAAAAAACACTTGTAGCAACATAAACACTTGTATTAAAGTAGAGGTACCACACAGTAGATACAATCTATATAAAAAAGTCTACTACATCAAAGTTTTACTTCATGAATAAAAGACAGATGAAGGCACACTTATAACATGTTTCATGAAGTTAAGTTGCTTATTCAATAAGAGATGAAAATTCCATCACTACATCCTCAGGAGCATGAGAAAAAGTCATTGCCCTGTAAAAGTGGTGAACAGGTCTAATTAAGCCATGCACACTTGAGAAAGAAAAGTAACAAAAGTGGATGAGTCAACAATGAAATGCAATTGCTTGCTTGGCTAGAGCAATCTCTGAAGCTTAGTAGAGCCACCCTACTTCCTCCCAAGGAACCTTCTGGTGTGCATGACACTTGAAGCAATGTGATGTTCAGTTTCGAGATGAAATGTTGTTCCTACATAAATGACTCTGTTATATATTATATATATTATCCTTGATATAAAAACTGAAAGAAAATTGGTTGTTCCCCTCACCCACCAAAAAAAAAGCCCAAAGAATAGGAAGAATTTTGAGAAAGAAAATTGTTGATCTATGCTACCACTTAGAATGGCTAGGTTCTGTGACCTTAAGTGGTAGAATTGCATCTTTGGCAAGGAATTTTTCCTAATTTACAGGGGACACTCCACATCCAAACAATGAATTATATTGTTGAGAACTGGAAACAAACCAAACAATTTTCTAAATTTTCAAGGAATCTAATTGAGCAAAGAACTCATGCTTAATGCTATGATATTAGGAATCTATGCAAGTAATGATGCATTTACTTGCGGCTGGAAAGGTTGCTGATTGCTCATCGTTGTTTGTTGTTGTTGCAACATCAAAGCTTGTTGTTGCTATGCCATTATCTCCATCTACACATTAGTTGGAGCAGCAATATTAGTTGATTCATAGAAGTTACCAATGATGGATGTGGTTGTGTGGTTATCAAAGATTAATAATGCTAGTTGTGTGATACATGTACCTTGTTGCTTCCACTCTATTGTGGTACATGTACCCTGATGCAAATGTAATTTTCTAAATTTTCAAGGAATCTAATTGAGCAAAGAACTCATGCTAAATGCTAAGATATTAGGAATCTATGCAAGTAATTATGGATTTACTTGCAGCTGGAAAGGTTGTTGATTGCTCATCGTCATTTGTTGTTGTTGCTGTGCCATTATTTCCATCTGCACATTAGTTGGAGCAACAATATTAGTAGATTCATAGAAGTTACCAATGATGGATGTAGCTATGAGGTTATCAAAGATTAATAATGCGAGTTGTGTGATGCATGTACCTTGTTGCTTCCGCTCTATTGTGGTGCATGTACCCGATGCAAATGGTTAGTACAACTAGTTGTGATATTACTGAACTTTAGTCGGGCTAATAATCATGCCAAATTATTCTACTTTACTGAAGAGACTAAAATCTTGATTAGGTCAAGTGAGATGATGAATAATAAAAACTAAAGAACCATTTTCATTTCATGGACATGTCACTGAATATCTATTGCCATGTCAATATGAATCACAAATAGTGATATGAACCATGAAGAAAATTACCTCTGCAAAGAATGCTAATATAATACCCCCAGTACCATTGTAATGATAAACAAATAGAGACAAGAGAAATGAGCTTTTGTTAAGAATAGACTAGAGGGATTAAGAAATACTAAAGAAATAAACATAACTTTGAACAAAATGACAGTACTTACTGAAAAGCAATTTTTATTAATAATTTAAATTCTAATAGAGATAACTTCGATTAGCTTGTCAGTCAATGTTTGAGTTTGACTTGGATAAACATATTATTCTTGTCCAACATTATTCATCACACTCCTTGGATTTCTGCAACTTTTGATTCTAGAGAAGACAAAAAAGACACTAGCAGTAAGCTTCCTGGAATTCAGCAATGTTTTGGTTATTTGACTTACTCAAGAAAAACACATAACTTCATTAATTAGCTAGGATGCTAGTACGAAATCTGTTACATGGCAAAAAATCTTACATCTTTCAGTTGAACCAAAGAAATTAACTTACAATGTATTCCAAAAACTTTGTAGAAAGCTTTCTTTTGAATCGACATAAATGAATAGTTAAAAAAGGAAATGTGTAGATCACCTTGAACAAAAAAAATCATTTCCAAAATATGTTGCAGAAATGTGGAGGGGGGGTGTTCTACTTCTTTAGTGCTACATTGCAAAAATATGAAGTCTTACAGAAATAAGAGAGATTTTTAATTAATTTTTTACCACAATGTTTAGATAAGGATGGGATTCTATTGGGAATGCTAATGTTCTTTATTATCATGGCATGTTGTAACGACCCGATTCCCGAATCCCTACGAGACACGAGAATCGGACCGACTCGACTAATCCCAAGACCCAGTCGTCCAACGAGAAAGTAACCAAAAGAGCAATAAAATAAACGGGTAGCTACCCCGCACTGGCACGCGGTCAGTCATTTCCGTTAACGGGTGCGCCCAAAGCACAGCACGGGACCAGTATAGGGCAGAGCCCTCTCAGTAACAGGGGTCCAGCCCCTCCACAGTAACCAAACAGGGGTCTTGCCCCTCCACAGTCCACGCACCCTCACCTGACTACCCTGGTTTGCCCAGTGGGCCTAACAAGTCGGTGTAGGAGAGCTAGCAGAACCTCGGGGCCCGTGGGGTAGCTAGTGCTCTCCCTACACTAGTAGCTCTCCTCGGTACTGTGTACACGAGGGCCAAAAGTCGGTACAAAGTGGCCAGTCCTAACCCCGGGTCCCTGGGGTGTCTAGCTCCACTCTGCACTAAACAGGGGGACAGTCACTCTCCTTGGTACTCCGTACTCAAGGGCCAGTTCACTTCCCCAATTCTATTTCATTCACTTTCCAGGAGTTCTACTCCTAATTCCCCATAGGGTTCAGGCTCTTTTAACTTAGCCAATTTAGGTTTCACCGTTCCAAGTTTATGTCCATACAGTTCATGTTCTCAACCGTATTTATTCATTCATAACAGGCAGCTATTAACCAATTTACAGGCAGTTATCACTTCCTTTCCACTTTTCCAAGACTGCAATGTATATATTCAACTAGTTTTCCAGTCCTAGGATTCATGCCATACCCTAGGATCTACCATTCAATCTAGTTTTCCAGTCCTAGGATTCATGCAATACCCTAGGATCTACCATTCAATCTAATTCCTCAGTCCTAGGGTTCATGCAATGCCTTAGACTCTATCAATTGTTTCATAATTGTACAAATTTTTTTAAATAATTTAAAGGGCCACTTTACCCACGAAATCGGGAGTACTAGGGGCATGGTCGGCAATCCCGCGTGCCTCCGCAACCCCTAGAGCCGCAACGGAATGGGGTCCTAATACAAGGATCAAAGACAAGGATCTACTTAAAACAGTATACAATTACTGTAAACAGGTAGAGGAAATAAATCCGGAAAGAACGAAACTTGAAACGCGGAAAATGGACTCCAAAAGGACCCTAAACGGGTCAAAAACGACGAGTCTGTCCAAAATCAGACGTCTGGAACTTCTTCCAGACGTCTTAAAAGGTCGATCAGGCAATACCTCAGTCTGCGTAGTCCTTCAGACTTCCAGAAGCCCACTGGATTGTCTGAAGTCAGTTTCCAGACGTCTGATTGTCACTCCGGACGTCTGGAGGTCCTCTCCGTCGTTTGGTACTGTGGCCAGATGTCTGATCCGCATGGGATGGAGAGCCCTCGCGCCCTCCCGAACAACACTTGCGCACACACGCAACCGCTCTTGAAACGTTGGCTTCAAGAGATAACCGGGTTTTATTGTTATAGCGTTGTAGTATAGCCAGTTATTGCCATCATTTCAAATATATAAATTTTTTTACTCGGAAAATAAAAGAGAGTTCCCGAGGTCGAACTCAGGGAGCAAGTTGTATTCTAGGGGTACAAGTTTCTTTTACAAAAATAAAGAAAGAGAGAGAGAGAGAATTTGTTGGCTTCTTTCTTCTTCTCTTCTTTTCTCTTTGCCTATCTTCTTCTGCTTGACTCTTCTGCTTTATCTGCAGCAGTAGTGATGCTTTTCTTCTTCTTTCAGTTCTTGTTTCTGCTCGTCTCTTTCTTTTTCTTCTCCCTTGTGGTCCTGTTCTTCTTCTTCTTCTTTCTTTCTTCAGACCTTCTTCTTCTCGTGTTCTTCTTCTTCTTTCAGTTCTTGTCTTGGCCTTTCTGCGTTCTCCTCTGCCTCGCCTTCCTTCTCCTTCCTTGCCTTCAGGACGTCGTCTGATTTTCCAATCAGACGACTTAAACCGCCGCTGCTACAGTGCCGCTCGGTGATCCTCCTTCCTTCAGCCTTCGTCTTCTTCCATGGTTCTTCTTCACCTGTGCCTGCACACTTACACAGCTTGATCAGAGAGGGGCAAAACCTATCTCTACCCTCCCCCCGCATCTCTCTCTCACAGAAGCCACTCTTGGGAAAGCTCTCCCAGAGCTGCCGGGTAGCCGGGTATGGGTCGCGCCCGGGTCCAGGCCCACCGGCGTGCGTGGTGGGCGAGGAGTGCAGGTCAGTCTAAGTCGGGTCGGGCCAGGTCCGCAGGGCGTGAGCGCGGACGAGACCGGGTAACCGGGCGGGTGAAGGGGACCTCACCCCGTGTGCTGAGGCAACAAGCCTCCAGCACTTTTTCACTTTATACCGCTGCGCCTCTTCAGAGTTTTCCGAGGTGGGACTAAATGTCCCACCCCGAGTTGGCGCCCGCGCGGAGGAAACAGCTGGTAATCGCGGCGTTACGCGAGGCCTTCGCGCGAGGCCTTCGCTTCAGCTGCAGCCTGACGCTTTGTCGAAATGCCTCGCACGGCCTGGGAGTCGAATCTGGGCGTGGCGCGCCTGCAGCTGCAGGCGGAAGCAGCTCCTTCTGCACGGCAATGGCGGCGGAGGTCGGGTGACCTGTTCACAGCAAAACGGCCTCTCGGCCTAATCAGAAGGTGCCGGGAGCTTCGCCAGAGTGCGGCGAAGCTCGTGTGGGTGGTGGCGAGGCGTGGGGCGGCGTGCAAGGGCTGCCCTAGGTCGGACTGTGGGTCGGAAGATGGGTTTGTTCGGTGGGGTTGCAGAGGGTGATGTGGGGGAAATGGAAGGGCGGGGGTTGATCAGGGTGAGGAGGCGGAGGTTCTGCGGTGGTCGGCGAGCCGTGTGGGTTGCTGGGGTGATGGGAGCGGCTCGCCGGAGGATGGCCGGAGGCGGAGAAGGTGAGGGTGAGGGGTCAGAATCGAGGGCGACAGTAGATGTTTAAAGTGAGGAAAAGGAAGAGGGGAGGAAGAGGAGGAGTTCTACCTACTTAGCAGGAGGAGGAGGGGCCGGAGCGGGCGACAGTCGTATCGACTGTCGCCGGAGAAGAAGATGCCCGGGGGAAGGGGCGGCGGCGAGCAGAGGGCCGGAGAGGCGCCAGCTGGGTGCGGCGTGGCGCGGGAAGAGCAGGGGAAGAAGTCTCTGCTGCTGGTATTGCGGCAGAGCGAAGAGGAGGAGGAGGAAGAACCGCCGGAGCTGGTGGGCGTCTGCCGGAGTGAGAAGAGAGGAAAGTTGGGGGTTTTCTCCGTCAGATCCGAGCTGAGAAGAACGGTGGAGCGACGGGGGTATTTATAGGGACCGAATCAGGGAGGAAGGCGGAGGGAGACGACGTGTCTCCCTCGCCGGAGGACGCTGGAGATGGAAACCCATACCGTCCGCGCGTTCGCACGGCCGGTATGGTGGGTTACAGCGACCAGGGGGGTGTCCCTGCGACGGCTGACGACGCAGGGCACCCCCGGTTTACTTGCCAGGCTCTCCCCCTCACCCTGCGCGGCGCCATGCTCCGCGCAAGGTCGCCGGAGCATGGTGCTGGCAGGTTTTGCAGGGGGGACCTGAACGCAAAGAACGAAGGAGAGTTAGGGGCCAAAATGCGAGGGTTCAAAAGTTGAGGGCCAAAAAGTAAATATATGAGGACCAAAGTGTAAAGTTGGTCAAGAAGGTTTCTTCTTAGGCTCAAGTTTTTATAAATGACTAATTAGGACCTAAGGAATCTGATGGTAAATTTTATTTCTAGATTAAACCTTGTTTGACTGGTCAATTTACGCAAAAACCCAAATTAAGTTATTAATTGGGTATGGTTCTCAATGTAGGTCAAGATGGGTTCCTAAGGTCAAATTGAAGGTTCTAAACCCTAGAGATTATTTTTCTATGAATTTTAGAGGGTTTATTCCATTTTTGCTTTGCCTTGAACCTCGTGAATTGAAGTGGGTTTGTTTTAGGGTTACAGATTATCATTTAGTTCCTCGGAATTGCTATAGCCCTTGCTAGATCATCTCATCCCACTTTTATTCTTATTAAGTTGCTTTGACCTATGTTTGGACCCTGAATTACCCTGTATGCAGATTATACTGGTAAAATTGCATTTTTACCCCTTATGACTTGTTTTCTCCTTAAACTCAGAATTCTCTGAGTTAAGCCTTTCCTTGAGTTATGTAGGAGCTTTTATCCTTTGTATTGGGTCAAAATGAGCTAGTTATGGCTCATGATGAGGTTCTCATCATACCCCCATGCCTAGCTTTTGCTAGTCCCTTAGCAAAAAAAACTTAAGGTTTCAACCCTTGTTCTAGACCATTAAGTTCTTAATAGCTTCAGATAAGTGCTTTTTCATTTGAGCTTAGATTAGGTTAGAATGCTGACCATAGGCCTAAAAGGTACTCTAGTACCAATCAAGATCCAAATCTGTCTAGCTTTAGCCTCAGTCTTTAGCAAAGGTTTTTAAGGCCCACAAGAACTAACCTAAGGTTTATTGGACTTTGTGGTTAAAGCACCCGTGCTTGAAATGATTTTAGCCCTGGCTCAGTTCGCAGTGCATTTTGTAAGAGAGAGATAGAAAGTTATTCTGTTTGGAGAGTTTTCTCTCTCTTTTTCTTTTTAGTTCTAGCCTAGGATTGGCTTTTCAACAGGTCTGTATCAGATTCCTTGCTCCCATCATCAATCCTCAAGGGTTCCTGGCAATCGATGCTTCGAGATAGCACCGCCCATGGCAACCCCCGGAACCCTGGCTATTGAGATTTCGAGATAATCCCATCCATGGTGTTCCGTGGCCGAATCCAGACCCTGGCAATTGACACTTCGAGATAATGCCATCCATGGAATCTGAATCAGCAGAGTGCTTACATGCCCCCAGTAGGATATGTAAATATCCTAAGAGACAGGCACCGAGGAGATGATATTTTGTTACGCATCTTCGAGGGGATTTCCCGCCTCTCCGCGCTGGGAACTCGTCCAAATCAACTTGTGTCGATCGGCCGCTCCTATTCTAGGTGTTCTTTTCAGAATTTTGCGACGCTTCTACGTGATTTTGATTTTTACGCTTACTGAACCAGGCTGTGTGTGAGGTTAGGGTGCTTAGGTTACTGAGTCCCGTAAACCAAAAATTAGTTAACGAGGCCAAATACTCCCTAAGCCTTAGACCTAATACTTCAGCTTTTCATTTTCCTCAACCTCTTGAGGAGTGTCTAGATCTTAATGGGTACTAAGAGTCTATTCAAGAATGCCTAAGGTTTGCGTTCTTACTAATCTCATTATGCACTTTTCAGTTATTTTCTTGAATGAGGTCTAGAACTTAGGTTAATTCCTTAGTTCCTTACTAATGACTATCACCTTTTCTTATAATTTTGTGCTCCTTTTTGTTTCTCTTCTCCTTCACAAAATTTCCTTCTCCTTTTATTCTTTTTCGAAAAAATTTTTAATTTTTATGGTGTTTTTGGCATATGTGAATTTTTTTGTTTGAAACCTTTTCTTACAAGTTTTGCACTTTCATGCCCCCCCCCATGCCTAAGATTTGCAATGTCCTCATTGTAACCTAGGGGGTTTTTATTTAACTTAGTTCATTCCTTAAGACAGAAATTTGGATGAGTGGATGGGTCGGGTTGAATTTTTTTTTTTTTTGTGGACGATTTCTAATCCCAGATGCAAGCATCTGAGGTGGGGTCGGCTGTCTACAAGGGTGAACCTCTAGTGCAAAAAGGTGTCAGAACAAGTTTCAGGTTTTCAAAGAGAATGACGGGCTGCCTCCCGTTAAGCGCTGAGTTTTACGCCATCGGCTGGGCGCAATAAGCTCAAGGGGAAAGGAGGATATAAGATGCTTCAGCCAAATCAGTAGAAGTTACATCAATGAACGGCTTGAGTCTCTGACCGTTCACGATGAAAGGTTCAGAATCGTGGCTGAGTGGACTGATTTCGATTGCTCCATTTCCAAAAACCTGTCGGACCAAATATGGTCCGACCCACTTGGATCTCAGTTTTCCTGGGAAGAGTTTTAGTCGGGCATCAAAGAGTAGGACCTTTTGACCAGGATGAAAGATCTTTCTCGAGATGTGTTTGTCGTGGAAGGCTTTAACCCGCTCCTTGTAGATTTGCGAGTTCTCGTACGCGTCTAGGCGTAATTCATCGATCTCGCTGATTTGGAGTTTTCTGTGGGTCCCAGCCTTGGAAAGATCTAGATTACAGTTTCGTACTGCCCAATAGGCTTTATGCTCCAGTTCTACGGGAAGGTGGCATGCCTTTCCGTACACCAGTCTAAAGGGAGACATGCCCAATTGGGTCTTGTGGGCGGTCCTATAGGCCCACAATGCTTCCGGAAGTCGGGACGACCAGTCCTTCCTGTCAGGTCGAACAGTGACTTGCAGGATTTTCTTGATCTCCCGATTAGACAGCTCAGCTAGACCATTAGTTTGGGGGTGGTAAGGAGTAGAGATTCGGTGAGACACCCCGTATTTGGTCATCAGTGACCTAAACTGAGCATTTGTGAAATGGGTCCCCCCATCAGAGATTATTGCACGAGGAATCCCGAACCTTGAGAAAATGTGTTGATGAATGAATTTGAGAACAATTTTGTGATCACAGGTTCGGGTCGGTATGGCTTCGATCCATTTGGACACGTAGTCCACAGCCAACAGAATGTATTCGAAACCATCCGAAACAGGAAAGGGGCCCATAAAATCAATCCCCCAAACATCAAAGATTTCGCATACTAGAATCGGTTGCATAGGCATCATGTCGCGATGGCTCATGTTGCCCAAAGTCTGGCAACGACTGCATGCCTTGCAGTGATTGTATGCGTCTTTGAACAGTGTGGGCCAGTAAAAGCCGCACTGGAGGACTTTTGATGCGGTTTTATGCCCGGCGAAATGGCCACCGCATGCCTGGTCATGGCAGAAAGAGAGGATATTGTTGAATTCCCCTTCCGGGACGCATCTCCGGATGATCTGATCGGCACCTATGCGGAAGAGGTACGGGTCTTCCCAAATGTAATACTTGGCATCGGAGCGTAATTTGTCCTTCTTGGCCTTCGGCCAATCGGACGGGATCTGATGAGATGCCAAGTAATTTACTACATTATCAAACCATGGAAGGCTAGTACCAATAGTCAGCAGGTGCTCATCGGGAAAATGCTCAGTGATTGGTCCGGGAGGGTCAATTATTTCAGAAGGAAGACGGGACAAGTGATCAGCTATCACATTTTGCTTTCCCGCTTTGTCGCGAATCTCAAGGTCAAATTCTTGCAACAGCAAGATCCATCGGATTAATCGAGGTTTCGCGTCCTTCTTTGCAAGGAGATGCCTCACAGCTGTGTGATCCGAGTATATGATGACACGGGAACCCAGAAGGTACGATCTGAATTTTTCTAGGGCAAATACTGCAGCTAGCAGCTATTTCTCAGTAACCGTATAGTTACGCTGAGCCTCATCGAGTGTTTTGCTGGCGTAGTAAATGACCACAGGTTTCCCGTCAATTTTCTGCCCCAAAACCGCTCCTACAGCGAAGTCGGATGCATCGCACATGATCTCAAAGGGTTGAGACCAATCAGGGGACTGTAGGATCGGGGCTTGGGTGACTCGGTCACGCAGGATTTCAAATGCTTGAGTGCATTCCTTGGAAATTTTGAAAGGAACATCCTTGGAGAGAAGAGTGGTCAGGGGGCGTGCGATTTTTGAAAAATCAGGGATAAATCGTCGATAAAAACCGACATGCCCTAAAAAGGAACGGATGTCCCTGATCGAGCTAGGCATAGGAAGGTGAGAAATCAGATTAACCTTAGCTCGATCCACTTGGATACCTTTCTCCGAAATTGAGTGTCCCAGGACAATTCCCTCAGGCACCATGAAATGGCTCTTTTCCCAGGAAAGAACCAAATTCACATCGATGCACCGCCTGACTATCTGGACCAAGTGTTGGAGGCAATCGTCGAATGATGCTCCGAAAACTGAAAAGTCATCCATGAAGACTTCCAGATAATCACCTACCATATCTGAGAATATGGCAAGCATGCATCGCTGAAAAGTAGCGGGTGCATTGCAAAGACCGAAAGGCATCCTTCGGAAAGCGTATGTTCCGAAGGGGCAGGTGAATGTGGTCTTTTCTTGGTCCTCAGGATGGATTGCCACCTGGTTATAACCGGAGTACCCGTCAAGAAAGCAGAAGAACCTATTTCCCGCAAGTTTTTCGAGAATTTGATCAATGAAGGGTAGTGGGAAATGGTCCTTCTTCGTGGAGGAATTGAGTCGGCAGTAATCTATACAAACTCTCCACGAGTTGGCTAATCGGGTAGGAATGATTTCTCCGGTCTCAGTTGTTATAGTGGCGAGTCCTGCCTTCTTGGGCACGACCTGAATTGGGCTCACCCAACGACTATCGGAGATCGGGTAGATGATTCCGGCATCTAACCACTTGATGATCTCCTTTTTCACGACCTCCTGCAGATTGGGGTTTAAGCGTCTCTGCATTTCACGAGAAGGTCGTGTGCCCTCTTCCGAATAGATATGATGAGTACAATAAGAGGGACTTATTCCAGTCAAATCGTCAAGAGTCCACCCGATGGCTCTGCGATGTTGCTGGAGGACAACAATCAGACGGGATTCCTGTTCAGGACTGAGGTTGGAATTGATAATCACAGGAAGGGTCTGATTAGAACCCAAAAAGATGTATTTCAAGTGAGCAGGAAGGGGTTTCAGTTCGAGGATGGGGTTATCAGCAGCAGCTGGTGGTTCAGTATAGATGTGAGGTTCGAGGGTGGGAGTTACTGGGTTATTCATATCTGGATTCGACTCCTCTGTTTGCGGGTCAAGATCCTTCTGTGGTTGATGAGGCATAATCGCGTCATCCTGGAAGTGTGATTCATCAACCAAGGTCCTGATGTCACAAATTTGTTCGATGACGCCGCAATTAATTCCTTGTTGGGCCTTAAATATATCAATTTTCAGTGTTTGATCTCCAAACTTAAGCTCTATCTGGCCCTCCTCACAGCTGATGTTGGCTCTAGCAGTAGCCAAAAAATGTCTCCCTAGAATGATTGGTGTATCCCTAGGGTTCTCAGGTGCATCCATATCTAAGACTATAAAGTCCACTGGAAAATAGAAATCCCGCACTCTTATGATAACATCCTCGAGAATCCCTTTTGGTGACTTTATAGATCGATCTGCTAATTGTAATGTCACCTCGGTTGGTTTTAGCTCAGATTCTTCTAGATGGTCAAGTAAGGATGTGGGTATCAGGTTTATGGATGCACCCAAGTCTAACAATGCTCTATCAAATTGGGTACCACCTATCTTGCAGGAAATCAGGGGAGTACCAGGATCTTTTGCCTTGGGTGGGAGTCTACTGAGGATTACAGAGCTGGCTTGTTCTGATAGAACAATTGGGCTCCCTCCCTTGGTTCGCGGCTTACGCTGGGGTGTACATATATTCTTTAGAAATCGTGCGTAAGCTGGTACGTGGCGGATTGCATCCATCAAGGGGATGTTTATGTGGACCTGCTCAAAGAGCTTGACCAGGTCCTCCTCAGGGGCCACGGGTTTGGTGGTCTTCTTTCCCTTGGTCAAGGCCTCGGGAAACAGGATCTTGGTTGGTTCTTCTAGGATAGGTCCAGGTTGTGGATCTGGGACAGTGGTATCTTGGATAACTATCCTAGGGTCATAGTTATCAGGCTTGGAGTGGTTTGGATAATGCGGGTCTTGAGTTGTTTTACCACTACATGTTGTTACAAAATTTAATCCGGCCTGATTTTGGTTTGGGTTTTGTAAGAGGGGTGGCTGCTGCTGAAATCCCGCATAAGAAGTTGAAGCTTCCATCTCGTCTGGAGATGGAGCAGTAGGGGCCTGATAAATCCATTGTGCGTGGCATAAATTTGGATTCATAACGCGCTTCTGGGTTGGCACGTTATTTGGGTTAGGAAGGGGTTGGGAAGGGAGTGTGCCTGGCTGGCGAGAATTTGCCAACTGGGCCAGTTGAGTTTTAACTTCTGTAAGTTCGTCCTTGTGCTGTTTTTGAATAGCCGCATTCGTTTTTTGAATGTCAGCCAGAGTCTGAACAATTAGGGACATTTGATCCTGATTTGGCCCTGATGGATAAGTAGGGTTGGGCCGAGGCTGAGGCGGCTGGTAATGACGAGAGGGCTGTGGGTGGGACTGAAAAGGTGGTCTTTGGGTTTGCGAATTTCCCGCCCACTGAAAATTGGGATGGTTTCGCCATCCAGGGTTGTAAGTGTTGGAGAATGGGTCATTCTGGATGGCGTTGAGGTCCTCGCAGGTCTGAGGAACCTCCTGAGAATCAGGGAAAGGGGGAATGGAGTTCCCCCGGCTGGTGTAGAAAGGATCGGGTGATCCTCCAATCCAAGAATCAGATGGGGATGGATATGGATCCATCCTAGGGGAAGATCGGTGGAGGATGTTTTGCACAGTCTCCTGTGTGGAAGGAGGTTGTGCAAAGGAGTTACGCGCGGAGGTGGCTCGCTGCAAGTGCTGAGTCAGCTCATCCACCTTCTTTTCAATGATTGAGACCTTGTCCAATCGACTGGCCATTAATTCCAGGTCGACTGATGCGGACAGGCCCTGCGTCTCATGTGCTCCCTTAAGATTCGTCGCTGCGCGGGTATTCGTCCTGTCGAATAATCCCATGGAGTCATTGTTGATGGAGTTCTCGCACATGTTTTCGAGAATCTCCCATACGGTGTCTTCATGTTGACCCATGATTTTTCCTCCGCAAGTTGCATTGACGAAAAGGCGGATGTCCTCACGGAGTCCCTGGTAAAAAGATTGGACTTGTTCCCATTTAGGAACTCCGTGATGGGGGCACTTTCTCATGAGATCCTGAAAACGATCCCATGCCTCATGGAGAGGTTCTCCTGATTGTTGAGTGAAGTGTGTAATCTGATGGCGCAAGGCGTTGGTCCGACCAACGGGAAAAAACTTTTTCAAAAACTCGGATTGAAGTTCTTCCCAAGTGTTGATCGGCCGGGTCTGAGTTTGATACCAATGGGCGGCCTTGTCCATAAGAGAAAAGGAGAACATCTTCATGAGAAGAATATCCCGATTTTGCGCATCTGATCCAAAAGTGTGGGCCAGATGCTTTAGCTGTTTGATGTGCTGGAAGGGATCTTCAGAATTAAGCCCATGGAATTTAGGTATAGCATGAATCATGTTGGGCTTTAATTCGGAATCAGGTCCTCCAGTCGGGATTCTGACTCAAGGCTCAATGGTCACCGCAGCAGGATTGTAGTGGTCCCGCATCATAGGACGCTGTGGTGGGTGCACGAAGTTTTGGAAGAGGTCATTGAGTCGCTGGAGCTGGTGTTCCAGATTATTTTCTTCCTCAACTGGCTGAGCCATGATGGGGGAAGAAGAAGAACTTGGTTCTGAATCAGAAGAGAGAATAATGTGAGGGTGTTGCTGCACAAACACGGGCGTCGAGGCTTGGCCTTGACGAGAGTGAATTTCTAAAGGAGGTCTTAAGGGTGGTCTTAAGGACCTCCTTCCGTACATGCACTGTTGGAAGAGGTAAGTTTAGAAGGTGCTGGACCCAATCAAGACACCCAAAAATGTGTTGGGTGACTATAGAGGTGCGGGGAAAATGGACCCCTTGATCAGAAAGATCGTCCACCTGAGAATTACCTGGGCAGCCAGAGAGGGAGAGTCCCGCGAAGACCCCTACACGGTAGTGCGTCCCCACGGGTTACAGGGTTTCCCCCACCCGACCTCTCTTGTCACTGCGGTTCCAGGTAGACCAGAATGGGGATCTTGACCTCTTAAGTCTACCAATTTTAAGATCAGGGTGCTTAAGGTTTCACTTGAACTTTAGTCTTTTAAGTGCAAAGAGTGACCTAATTTAAGGTTGGTTGACCCAAGGGGTTAACTTTACCTCTTGTTTTCTTTGAGAGCTTTTAGGTCTTGTCTTTTAGGGTTCAAGTGTTTAGAGAGCCAATTGTTTTAGGTTTTCTTTTGAATAGGTATTTTCAATCAATGGTTTAGGCACACTTCTTTTGGATTTTCTCCATTCTTGATTTAAGTAGTGTGTCTTTAAAACCCTAAGGTTGAATCTTATGTTGGCTCTACTTGGTCCAGTTAGTTCTTTGTTGGGTAATTAGGGCTCAAGCAAGAATGTGTTAGCCCTTAAATACCCTTAATAGTGTGCAGGACTAATGAGTTGAAAACATGCAACTCTTTATGGTTACTAAGTATGGAAGACAGGTTAGCCCTATATTGCTTGTTCTTTTCTTTTCTTCCTCTTTAGAGTTTAGGGGTTAATAGCGAGAGGAAAAATTTACCTGTCCTCGGAGTGGTTGTCGTGCGGTTGCTTGTCTTCTTGATTTCCTGTAGCTGCACAAAAGAGGGGAGATTATCAGAAATTAAAAAGAGAAACAGGAATGTTTACCTCTAGAATAGCCGTTGCTCCCCGGCAACGGCGCCAAATGAAACGTTGGCTTCGAGAGATAACCGGGTTTTATTGTTATAGCGTTGTAGTATAGCCAGTTATTGCCATCATTTCAAATATATAAATTTTTTTACTCGGAAAATAAAAGAGAGTTCCCGAGGTCGAACTCAGGGAGCAAGTTGTATTCTAGGGGTACAAGTTTCTTTTACAAAAATAAAGAAAGAGAGAGAGAGAGAATTTGTTGGCTTCTTTCTTCTTCTCTTCTTTTCTCTTTGCCTATCTTCTTCTGCTTGACTCTTCTGCTTTATCTGCAGCAGTAGTGATGCTTTTCTTCTTCTTTCAGTTCTTGTTTCTGCTCGTCTCTTTCTTTTTCTTCTCCCTTGTGGTCCTGTTCTTCTTCTTCTTCTTTCTTTCTTCAGACCTTCTTCTTCTCGTGTTCTTCTTCTTCTTTCAGTTCTTGTCTTGGCCTTTCTGCGTTCTCCTCTGCCTCGCCTTCCTTCTCCTTCCTTGCCTTCAGGACGTCGTCTGATTTTCCAATCAGACGACTTAAACCGCCGCTGCTACAGTGCCGCTCGGTGATCCTCCTTCCTTCAGCCTTCGTCTTCTTCCACGGTTCTTCTTCACCTGTGCCTGCACACTTACACAGCTTGATCAGAGAGGGGCAAAACCTATCTCTACCCTCCCCCCGCGTCTCTCTCTCATAGAAGCCACTCTTGGGAAAGCTCTCCCAGAGCTGCCGGGTAGCCGGGTACGGGTCGCGCCCGGGTCCAGGCCCACCGGCGTGCGTGGTGGGCGAGGAGTGCAGGTCAGTCTAAGTCGGGTCGGGCCAAGTCCGCGGGGCGTGAGCGCGGACGAGACCGGGTAACCGGGCGGGTGAAGGGGACCTCACCCCGTGTGCTGAGGCAACAAGCCTCCAGCACTTTTTCACTTTATACTGCTGCGCCTCTTCAGAGTTTTCCGAGGTGGGACTAAATGTCCCACCCCGAGTTGGCACCCGCGCGGAGGAAACAGCTGGTAATCGCGGCGTTACGCGAGGCCTTCGCGCGAGGGCTTCGCTTCAGCTGCAGCCTGACGCTTTGTCGAAATGCCTCGCACGGCCTGGGAGTCGAATCTGGGCGTGGCCCGCCTGCAGCTGCAGGCGGAAGCAGCTCCTTCTGCACGGCAATGGCGGCGAAGGTCGGGTGACCTGTTCACAGCAAAACGGCCTCTCGACCTAATCAGAAGGTGCCGGGAGCTTCGCCAGAGTGCGGCGAAGCTCGTGTGGGTGGTGGCGAGGCATGGGGCGGCGTGCAAGGGCTGCCCTAGGTCGGACTGTGGGTCGGAAGATGGGTTTGTTCGGTGGGGTTGCAGAGGGTGATGTGGGGGAAATGGAAGGGCGGGGGTTGATCAGGGTGAGGAGGCGGAGGTTCTGCGGTGGTCGGCGAGCCGTGTGGGTTGCTGGGGTGATGGGAGCGGCTCGCCGGAGGATGGCCGGAGGCGGAGAAGGTGAGGGTGAGGGGTCAGAATCGAGGGCGACAGTAGATGTTTAAAGTGAGGAAAAGGAAGAGGGGAGGAAGAGGAGGAGTTCTACCTACTTAGCAGGAGGAGGAGGGGCCGGAGCGGGCGACAGTCGTATCGACTGTCGCCGGAGAAGAAGATGCCCGGGGGAAGGGGCGGCGGCGAGCAGAGGGCCGGAGAGGCGCCAGCTGGGTGAGGCGTGGCGCGGGAAGAGCAGGGGAAGAAGTCTCTGCTGCTGGTATTGCGGCAGAGCGAAGAGGAGGAGGAGGAAGAACCGCCGGAGCTGGTGGGCGTCTGCCGGAGTGAGAAGAGAGGAAAGTTGGGGGTTTTCTCCGTCAGATCCGAGCTGAGAAGAACGGTGGAGCGACGGGGGTATTTATAGGGACCGAATCAGGGAGGAAGGCGGAGGGAGACGACGTGTCTCCCTCGCCGGAGGACGCCGGAGATGGAAACCCATACCGTCCGTGCGTTCGCACGGCCGGTATGGTGGGTTACAGCGACCAGGGGGTGTCCCTGCGACGGCTGACGACGCAGGGCACCCCCGGTTTACTTGCCAGGCTCTCCCCCTCACCCTGCGCGGCGCCATGCTCCGCGCAAGGTCGCCGGAGCATGGTGCTGGCAGGTTTTGCAGGGGGACCTGAACGCAAAGAACGAAGGAGAGTTAGGGGCCAAAATGCGAGGGTTCAAAAGTTGAGGGCCAAAAAGTAAATATATGAGGACCAAAGTGTAAAGTTGGTCAAGAAGGTTTCTTCTTAGGCTCAAGTTTTTATACATGACTAATTAGGACCTAAGGAATCTGATAGTGAATTTTATTTCTAGATTAAACCTTGTTTGACTGGTCAATTTACGCAAAAACCCAAATTAAGTTATTAATTGGGTATGGTTCTCAATGTAGGTCAAGATGGGTTCCTAAGGTCAAATTGAAGGTTCTAAACCCTAGAGATTATTTTTCTATGAATTTTAGAGGGTTTATTCCATTTTTGCTTTGCCTTGAACCTCGTGAATTGAAGTGGGTTTGTTTTAGGGTTACAGATTATCATTTAGTTCCTCGGAATTGCTGTAGCCCTTGCTAGATCATCTCATCCCACTTTTATTCTTATTAAGTTGCTTTGACCTATGTTTGGACCCTGAATTACCCTGTATGCAGATTATACTGGTAAAATTGCATTTTTACCCCTTATGACTTGTTTTCTCCTTAAACTCAGAATTCTCTGAGTTAAGCCTTTCCTTGAGTTATGTAGGAGCTTTTATCCTTTGTATTGGGTCAAAATGAGCTAGTTATGGCTCATGATGAGGTTCTCATCAGCTCTCATCACGAAGAGGCGTAGAGAACGCGGCGGATGGCTGCATGGCCGTACACGTGTAAATAGAAGAAGGTAGGAAAATATAGTACTTATCAGATGTCTGGACCTTCCTCTAGACGTCTTACGCGTCGTCTGGACGTAAGTCCAGACGTCTGATTCTGGGAAATTTTCCCAAAATCAGGACCCGGTTCGTCCTCCACCCGCGACGCACAGCCGTGCCACGCCGCGTCCGCCTACTGCCCAAGCTGCAGCAGCTCCTCCGCAACACCCCACACCCGCTGCCCCCCCTGTTGGCTGGCTTTAGCTGCCCCGGCAAGCTCGCACCTTCGCGGTCGAGCTTTCTTCTTCCTCTCGCAACACTCCTCCTTCCCACACGCCTGCTGCAGCTGCTGCTACCGCACTCGCTCGCTCGCTCGCAGGGAGAAGGAGAAGATGAAGGTGGTGGAGTGAGGGTGAGGGAGAGGGGAGTGCTATTTGAATGCAGCGTGGGGAGAGAGAGAAGAGAAGCGGCGTCGTCTGCAAGGAGGGAGAGAAAGAGCAGGACGAAGGCGGCGGGTTCAGTCTGCGCGCGCACACGCGCAGACGTGAACCCGTACGCCGAAAAGATTAAATACCAGACATCTAGGAAGGGTTCCAGATATCTGGCCAGACATCTGGGCCACTTCCCAGGCATCTTAAGCACGTATGATGCCCCTGTTCGTAACAATATAACAAACTCAAAGGAAGTTTCATCCCCGAAACTTGCGCTAACTAGGGTGCGGGAAAGAACAAAATATATATATAACAAACTCAAAGAGGACCGAAGCTGGCCTGAAAAGACGTACCCACGAAAAGCTCCGGTACCGCTCTCGCATTACTGCCTCAGGCTCCCAGGTAGCCTCCTCGTACCGCTGGCTCCTCCACAAAACCTTCACCAGGGGTACTTGCTTTCGTCTCAGACTGCGGACGACTCTGTCAAGAATCTACATTGGCCACTCAGGGTAGGTTAGGTCGTCTCTCACCTCGACGCTCTCGTGACTCAGGACGTGACTGGGATCGGCGACATACTTCCTGAGGTTGGACACGTGGAACACGTCGTGCACACCAGAAAGCTGAGGAGGGAGGGCAAGCCTGTAAGCAACGGGTCCAACCTGCTCCAGGACCTCAAAGGGTCCCACAAACCTCGGCGCGAGCTTCCCTCTCACCCCAAACCGCTGCAGGCCCTTCATGGGAGAAACACGGAGGAAGACGTGGTCCCCAACCTCAAACTGCACCTCTCTGCGTTTCCGATCCACATAGCTCTTCTGCCTGCTCCTGACAGTGAGGAGTCGCCTATGAATCTGCTCGACTACCTCCTGACTCTACCGGATCAACCTGGGGCCAACCTCCCACTTGGTCCCCACCTCAACCCAACTCAAGGGTGTCGTACATCTCCGTCTGTACAGAGCCTCGTAGGGAGCCATGTCGATGCTCGAGTGATAACTGTTATTATATGCAAACTCCGCCAGGGGCAAGTGCTCCTCCCAAGAGCCAATCCAGTCCAGTACACAGGCACGCAAAAGGCCCTCAAGTGTCTGTATCGTGCGCTCAGACTGTCCGTCCGTCTGGGGGTGGTAAGCTGTACTGAACCTCAACAGCGTCCCCAGGGCCTGCTAAAACCCAGCCCAAAATTGGGACGTAAAGCGGGTATCCTGGTCGGATACGATCTCCCGTGGAACTCCGTGTAGACGTACCACGTCGCGGATATACCTCTCTGCCAACTGTGCTGGTCCCAAAGTGACTCGGATCGGCAAGAACCGCGTCGTCTTCGTCAATCTATCAACGATTACCCAGACTGCGTCGTGTCCCCACTGGGTAACAGGTAAGCCCACCACCAAGTCCATGATGATGCTCTCCCACTTCCACTCTGGCACTGGAAGTGGCTGTAGCGGCCCTGCAGGCCTCTAATGCTTGGCTTTTACCTGCTGGCACACTAAACACTGCTGCACGAATTCACCTACATCCCGCTTCATCCCCCTCCACCAAAACTCGCGTCTCAAGTCATGGTACATCTTCGTGTTTCTAGGATGTATGGTGAATCTGGAACCGTGTGCATCAGTCAGGAGCTCTCTCAACAACTCCTCGTCTCTGGGAACGCACAGACGTCCCCTCAGGCGCAGCACCTGGTCTGTGAAAGAGAAGTCCCTCGAGTCTCCTGACAGTACTCTGTCGCGCAAGGACTGCAAGTACGGTTCAGCCATCTGTCCTATGATGATGCGATCTATCAGCTCTGGCCTCGTCTATCGTTTCACAGTCACTACCCCACAGTGCCCCCGTAACTCTAGGGTCGCCAACTGCCCATCTTCTCCAAAAGGCTCCAACTCTGCACCTGTAAACTGGCCAAGTGTGCGGGCACCTTCCGGCTCAAGGCGTCAGCCACCACGTTGGCCTTTCCCGGGTGGTAGGAAATGCTGCAGTCATAGTCCTTCAGGAGCTCCAACCAACGTCTCTGTCTCATGTTGAGCTCCTTCTGATCAAAAAGGTATCTGAGGCTCTTGTGATCCGTGAAAATCTCGAAGGTCTCACCGTACAAGTAGTGCCTCCTGGTCTTCAGTGCGAAGACAACAGCTGCCAGCTCCAGGTCGTGGGTAGGGTAGCTATGCTCATGGGGCTTCAGTTGCCACGAAGCGTAAGCGACAACGTGACCCCTCTGCATGAGCACACCCCCTAACCCCTGCAAGGAGGCGTCCGTGTACTCAACGAACCTGCCACTACTGTCAGGGATGGTGAGCACGGGAGCCGAAGTCAACCTCTCCTTCAGCTCCTGAAAACATGCCTCACAGGCGTCTATCCAAGTGAAGGGCACGTCCTTCCGGGTCAACTGTGTCATAGGACGTGCAATCTGTGAAAAACCCCTGATGAACCGTCTGTAGTAGCCTGCCAGTCCCAGGAAACTGCGAATCTTAGTAACCGTACGTGGTCTCTCCCACCTAAGCACTGCCTCGACCTTGGCTGGGTCCACCGCCAAGCCATCTCCAGAGATCACATGACCTAAGAAGGTCACCTCCCTCAACCAGAACTCGCACTTGCTGTATTTGGCGTACAGCCTACGTCGTCTCAGTGTGTCCAGAACCATCCCCAAGTGCTGTCCGTGCTGCGTCTGATCTCGAGAATAGATGAGCACATCATCAATGAATACCACCACGAACTAGTCCAAGTATGGTCTAAACACCTGGTTCATCAGGTCCATGAAGGCAACAGGGGCATTGGTTAGCCCAAACGGCATGACCAGAAACTCGTAGTGTCCGTACCGGGTGCGGAAAGGTATCTTGGAGACGTCTGCCTCCCTGATCCTCAACTGGTGGTATCCAGACCTCAAGTCGATCTTGGAGAATACCGTGGCACCTCGCAGCTGGCCAAACAAGTCGTCGATCCTCGGCAGCGGATATCTGTTCTTGATGGTGACCCTATTCAGCTGTCGGTAGTCCACACAAAGGCGTAGGGTACTATCCTTCTTCTTTACAAACAATACCGGGGCTCCCCAGGGAGACGCACTGGGACTCACAAAGCCCTTCTCCAAAAGATCCTGCAACTGAGACTTGAGCTCTCGCAGCTCAAGTGGCGCCATCCTGTATGGTGCGGTGGAGATGGGGCTGGTCCCTGGTACTAGTGAGATCTCAAACTCGATCTCACGCTCGGGCGGTAGTCCTGGCAAGTCATCTGGGAACACATCGGGATACTCTCTGACCACCGGGATACTCTGGACGTTTGCCACAGGGCTAGGCTCTGTCACTACACAAGCTAGGAAGCCCTCACACCCCTGGCTCAAAAGTCTCACTGCTCGAAGTGCAGAAATGCACCTGAAGCCTCCATCCACTGGCTGACCGTGGAACTCGAAAGAAGGAAACTCCGGTATGGAGAAGACGATCTTCCTCTCAAAATAGTCCACTAAAGCGTGGTAAGCGGACAGCCAATCCATCCCCAGAATAACACCAAAGTCCTCCATCTGTATCATAATCAGGTCAGCGGGAAGGCTATGTCCCCCAATACTGACCTCGCAACCCGTGTACACCTCCTCAGCTACAAATAGCTGACCACTTGGACCTCTAATCACAAACGGATCCTCTAACAGCATATAATCCTGCCCCAAGCTAACTGCGAAACTGGCTGCGACAAACGAGTCCGTAGCGCCGGAATCAAAAAGTGTGTAAACTAGTATGTCGAAAACTGAAACCATACCTGCCACCACTGATCCCGAAGCTCTGGCATCCCTGTGTGTCAGGGCGTTGATACGCTCCTCAGCCCTAGGTGCGGACGAGCAGCCACACTTTGTGTCGGACGAGTAACTGCTGGCTGGTACCCTCCTCGTGACTGTTGTCCTCCTCCTTGCGCCTGGAAACCGCGGCCTCCTGCTCGCCCTCCAGTGCTCGGCACGGGAAGTGTCTGCTGACCTCCTGTCCTAGATGGGCAGTCCCTCCTGATGTGGCCCGGCTGGCCACACTGGTAGCAGAGGGGAACCCGACTCCCGCCCTCGCTGGGTCCCTGCTATCGGCTGGGAGGGGGTCCGGTGCTAGCAACTGGCCCCTGTCAAGGGCCCCCAAAGGCCACTGATGGCCCTGCGAAATGTGACGGCTCTCCTGCGGATGCCACGTGTCTCCTCTCTCGCCGGCCCTATGAAAAGTCTGGCTGGTAGGGCCTCTTCCGCCCGCTGTCATTATCTCGCGCGGACGGGTTGGTCTCCTCATAGGTCATAGCTGCCTCCACTACCCTCGAGAACGTAGGCAGCTTCAGGGGTTTGACATACCTTCGAATCGCAGGCTGGAGCCCCTTGGTGAACCTCCAAAGGTGCTCCTCCTCAGTGGCTACTGCTGTCGCTGCAAATCGGGACAGCTCCAGAAAACGCGTGCGATACGCGCTCACGGTCATCGTCCCCTGGCGGAGAGTGTGGAACTCCCGCCTCCTCTGGTCCTGCCATGTCTGGGGAAAGTACTGCTCGCAGAAGAGGGTGACGAACCGGTCCCAGGTCGGCTCGTCCCTCTCCTGTCCCCTGACCGCCCTCCACCACCTGTGTGCCGCACTCTCTAGCTGGTACATGGCAAAGGCCATGTGGCACTCCACCGAGGGGTGAAGGGTGTCGAAAACCTTCTCGATCTGCTCGAGCCAATCCTCCACCTCGGTCGGGTCCTCATCCCCCTTGAAGGAGGGGGCTTCAGCTTCCGGAACTGCCCGAAAAGCTCGAAGTGGCGCTGCAGTGGAGATGCTGGTGCACCTCCAGGCAAGGAAGCCTCGTGCACAGACGTGTTGGAGGAAGGTGGGGGCGGTGGCAGCCCATCCCCTCCCCCGCATCCAGCGTCGCGTCCGTCGCGTGGTCCCACAAAGGACTCCCCCTCCACAGCCCCAGGGGGGCGCTCGGGGTGGTGGGTGGAGCTCCTCTCGCACTATATCCCGTATCAACTGGGCGAGGTCCTGGGCCTGAATGGCCGGGAGCAGTGGCTGGTCCACTGAGACGTCGGTCGCAACATGCCCCCCTCGCTGACCTCGTCCTCGGCCGCGCACGCGGCCCGCCTCGCTAGTCCCGCGATGTTACGAACACAGCTTCAAAACATCTTTTAAGACGTCTGGGAGCTGGCCCAGACGTCTGGAACCCCTTCCAGACGTCTGGGATTTAATTTTCGCGGCACAGTGGATTTCGTCTGCGCGCTTGCATGCGCAGACCTGCAGATGCCCCTTTTCCCCTCTCTCCTCCGCAGGCGCAGCGCTGCCCGCTCTCTCTCTCTCCCCGCGCGGCTTATAAAGGGCCCTCGCCCTTTCGCTCGCTCTCATCTCCTCCGCTCCCTTCTTCTTCTTCTTCCAGCCAGTGCGAGAGTGAGCGAGCGGCGGCAGCTGCAGCTGCGGCGGGTGTGCGGGAGGAGGCGTTGCACGAGGGTGGAGACGCTCGACCGTGAGGGCTCGAGCTTGCCGAGCAGCTGGAGCCGACCAGCGGGTGAGCAGAGAGCGTGGAGTGACGTGGGAGGGCTGCTGTAGCTCGAGCAGCAGGCGGACGAGGCACGATGCGGCCGTGCATCGCGGGCGGAGAGCGCGTCGAGCTCTAATTCTGGAAGTTTTTCCAGAATCAGACGTCTGTGATTCCAACCAGACGACGGGGAAGACGTCTGGAGGACTGTCTAGACGTTTGGCAAGTAAGTTATTTTTCATCCTTCGTCCTTTTCTGCGACCGTTGTACTGAGCACTGATAACGAAAATACGCGGTTTGTTAATTAGGTCGTTGTAACGCGTAAATCCGCTTTCGCTCTTAAATTTATAATCCTAGATAGGGAAGTATCTAGGGTCGTCCAAGGAGGCAATATGGTTGCAAAAATTGATTCTCTTGCTAGGAATATAAATCTCAACTTTCTTTTTGGTATTTTTTTCAATATATCATTTTTTTGTTTTTAAGCTAAGGCAACATGCTAACTGATGGCTGGAAAAGTGATTTACACTTCAATTTAGATACTACTTCTATGTGGCAAGTAGAGCCTCTCCCTAAGCTCACTCTAGGCAAGTGGAGGCCTAGAATAATTAGGGAGAGGGAGTGAAGAATGCTAAAAACAAGCAAATAAAAATGCAAACAAGAAAACTTGCAAAGAAGCAAACTTGATAACTGAAAAAATGTTTTACAAAAAGGCCTAGTAGAGGAAAGCTTCTACTACTATGAAAATGCAAATAATAAGAGAAAACACAAATCCTCTAGATAGATGGTGAAGAAGAGGGCTTCTTGCTCCAAGGTTGGTAGCTCCCAATCTTGAAAAGAGTTCTTCAACTCCTTCCTTGCAGTGCTCCGCCAAGGTGATGTCCTCCAAGGCAAGCCCTAAGGGGGCGTGCCCTAAGATTCTCTCCAAGGGTGGACGTCCACCCTAGGTCCTTCTCCCTTGCCTGGCCATCCTCCTTGAAGTGGAAGAATCCTCCTCCTTGGCGTGGCCCAAGTTGAAGAGACTGGGGAGAAGGCACCAAAAGGGCTGGTGATGTGCCCCTTTAATCTCCTTCTCTACTCCTTCTCCTTGGGCATAGGTATAGGTGGATGTAGGTAGAAAAATACACTAATGGAGGATCCTCTAAAATGGTTGTAGGTGGTGGGTTTTTATAGAATAGGAAGGGGGCTAAAGTGTCCCTTGAAATGGAGGGCCAAGATGGAATGATGGAGGTGGTTAAGGATCCAATGGCCAAGGGTGTTTGGAACCACCTTAAGAGACACCAAGGGGGTAGTTATGGGGGTTGACACCCCTTGATGTTGGCGCCAAAATGGGCCTTCTAGAAGGCTATTAGGTGGCGCCACCTTAGGATTCTAGAAGGGGGTATGTGGATGGCTAGGATGGGTTATGTGGGTAGGTGTAGGGTGGATGAAGGGGCTGAAAGTGGCACCGATATAGAGGTGGTTAGGGGTGGTTTTTGGCACCAACTTGAGGTGTCTTTTGGTGGAGATAGTGGGGTGAAGGGATGGCTAGGAGGTGGTGCCAACTTGAGTAGGGTAGCTAGCTTAGGTAGGCTTGAGTTGGTGGAGCTAGCTAGGGTTGATTTTGAAGGTAATGGATGGCCAAGGAGCTGGTTGTTAGCTAAGCTAAGATAAGATAAGATAAGCTAAGCTAGCTTAGCTAAAGGTGGAGTAGAGGAGAAGGTAATGGAGCTAGGGTTTGGAGGAAGGAGCTGAGGAGGAGAAGTATGGAGCTGGAGCTGGAGCTGGAGCTGGAGCTGGCTGCTGCTGATGAGGCTGGCATGGGGCTACTCTAGCTGGCTTAGATTGCTAGTTCTTTGCTAGTTGCTAAGCCAAGCTAAAGTGAGCTAGCTTCTACCAAAATGAGCTGAGGTGATCTAGGTCTGGTGCTTCCAGGGAGAATCAAGCTGGTTGAGGCAGCTAAGGTAGCTTAGCTCAACTGAGTTGAGCTGAGCTGAGTCCTCGGGAGCTAGACTTGAGCTTCCTGAGCTGGGATGAGTTCTTCTTCAACTGGCTGGAGTTGAGTGGAGCTGGATGTAGCTGGATCTTAGCTGGGGTGAACTCCTGCCAACTCAGCTCCTGTCAACTCAGCTGAGCTAGCTAGAGCTCCCTGTGGACTAGTGGGAGCTGAGATGAGCTAGACTCAGTTAAGTTGAGCTGGATCTGAGCTGACTTGAGCTAGGGTGAGCTAAAATGAACTCTCTTGAGCTACCATTCAGCTGAGATTAGCTGAATGGAGCTGGGATGAGCTAACCCTAGTTCAAGTGAGTTAGGTTCCAGCTGTGGTGAGCTGGATCAAGCTGAGGTGAGCTAGATCAAGCTGAGGTGAGCTAGATCAGGCTGAGTTCCAGCTAGTCTGGGCTTCTCCTTCACCATTTTCCTTCCTGAGTGCTAGGGTTTTAGGGATCTATATATCTGTACATCCCTAACACTCTCAAAAACATATTAAAAAGATAATAAAAAATGCAATGCATGCCTAACCTATTTTATGCTTAAATGCAGCCCAAAAACCCGTTTGCGGAGTAAAATCCTAAGAGCTAGGTTTGTTTTAATGCATAAGAATGATGATAAACTGGTGTTTATCAAGCACGAGGAGTGGGTACGTGCAGGGTCTGAGATTCGCATCCAACGCGAATCAGACGTCTAGCCGCAGTGCAAGACGGCCGGAAGGACTTCCAGACGTCCGGGGTGATCATCGGACGTCTGGGAACTAGGCCAGACGCCCCCACAAACTTATGGACGTCTGAGAGACTACGCAGAACAAAGGTATCCTCTGATCCACTTTTTAAGACGTCTGGAAGATGTTCCAAACGTCTGATTTTGGACTGTTTCGTCATTTTCGACCCATTTAGGGCCCGTTCGGAGTCCGTTTTCCGCGTTTCGAGTTGCGTTCTTTTCAGAATAAAATCCTCTACCCATTTACAGTAATTATATACTGTTCTGAGAAACTCCTTGTGTTTGATCCTTGTGATAGGACCCCGTTCCATTTCAGTCTTGGGGATTGCGGAGGCGCGAGGGATTTCCGACCACGCCCCCAGTACTTCCGTTGTAGCTGGTAGAGTGGCTTTAAGAATTATTAACATAATTTGTTACAATTATGGAACAATTAATAGAACCTAGGGCATTGCATGAATCCGAGGAATGAGAAACCAGATTGAATGATAGATCCTAGGGTATTGCATGAATCCTAAGGTTGGAAAATTAGATTGAATGATAGATCCTAGGGAGCGGCATGAATCCTAGGACTGGAAAACTAGCGAAATGAATATACATATTGCAGTCTTGGAAAATGTGGAAAGGAAATAATAGCTGCCTGTAAATTGATTTAACAGCTGCCTGTTATGAATAAATGAACATGATTGAGAATATGGGTTGTATGAACGTAAAACTGGAAAGGTGAAACCTGAATGTGCTGAGTTAAAAGAGCTGGAACCCTACGGGGAATTAGGAGTAGAACTCCTGGAAAGAGAATGAAATGGAACTGAAAAAGAAAGATGTGGAGGTGCGTTTTCTCTTGGGTACGTAGTGCCAGGGGAAGCACCTATTACCTGCTTAGTGCAGAGCGGAGCCAGTCGCCCCAGGGACCCGGGGTTAGGTCTGGCCACTTTGTAACAACTTGTTGGCCCTCGTGTACACAGTACCGAGGAGAGCTACTAGTGTAGAGCGAGTACTAGCTACCCCACGGGCCCCGGGGTTCTGCTAGCTCACCTACACCGGCTTGTTAGGCCCACTGGGCAAACCAGGGTAATCAGGTAAGGGTGCGCGGACTGTAGAGGGGCAAGGCCCATGTTTGGTTACTGTGGAGGGGTTGGACCCCTGAGAGGGCTCTGCCCTATACTGGTTCCATGCTGTGCTTTGGGCGTACCCGTTAACGGAAACGACCAACCAAGTGCTAGTGCGGGTTAGCTACCCGTGCGTTTACCGCACGTGCCGTAGTCACCGTTACATCTGTCAGTGACCTTGGAGTGGTTGACTGAGAGTAGGATCACCACGGGGGACTCTCCCGGCCAGGAGAGCACCATGTGTTACTTCTACTGTTCGAAAAAGACTGCAATCAAGATCGTTCCCACGAGGAACATTCGAGATCAAGTGAAGGATCTGAGAAATAGATAAATTGTGAAACAATAGAAAGACGTAAATAAAGGAAGAAAGAAAATAAAACAGCTACTGTACACTTTACTGCTTCTTTAGTTTTAGCTGCCACTCTACTCAGCGTTTCGCTGACATGTTACACTCATTACTTTCAGGACCAGGTGTTGAGCAGCCAGGGTCAGCGGCTGCAGAGGACGCTGGGCCAAGTAGGGTCTAGTAGAGTTACCACTGTTCTTTGTGCCCTTTTTGTTCCACTGTAGTGAGTAGTTTTTGTTACTCTCTGTACTTTTCTTTACTCGCAGTTCTTATTATGTTATAAATGTTGTTCTACTATTGTGGTGGTACATGCTGTAGTAGTTCTTTTTCTTACTGCTATATTTTGTTACTGCTAGTTATATTTCATGTTGAATGTGGTTTATTTTACTGCTCTTTTGGTTACTTCCTCGTTGGACGACTAGGTCTTGGGATTAGTCGAGTCGGTCCGGTTCTCGTGTCTCGTAGGGACTCGGGAATCGGGTCGTTACACGTGACGAGGCATCTCCTGCAAGGAGATGCGAAGCAGAACGGAAACACGTCAATATGGAACGATATCTAACGAAGAAGTCTAAGAGCTCATGTCAAAAGGACATTGTGGTGGCTACTCTAGTTACAGACACGTGATTTGGTTATTTTCCAGTCAGTTAATTCACTTCTCGGGACGACCTTGCTCTGATACCATCTTGTAACGACCCGATTCCCGAATCCCTACGAGACACGAGAATCGGACCGACTCGACTAATCCCAAGACCCAGTCATCCAACGAGAAAGTAACCAAAAGAACAGTAAAATAAACCACATTCAACATGTATATAACAAGCAGTAACAAAATACAGTAGTAGAGAAAAGAAAAACTACAGTATACACCACCACAATAGTAGAGAAATAAACATATACATAAACATGAAGCATATAATAAAGGGAGTACAGGGAGTAACAGGAAACTACTCACTACAGCAGAAAGAAAAGTACAGGAGGTACCACAGGTAACAATACTGGGCTCTACTAGGCCCAGCACCCTCCGCAGCCGCTGACTCTGGCTGCTCAACACCTGGTCCTGAAAAGGTAACAAGGGTGACACATCAGCGAAACACTGAGTAGAGTGGCAACTAAAAGCTAGAAGAAGCAGTAGAGTGGGCAGTAGTTGTTATATTTTACTTTCTTTATATTTCTCCATTTATTCACTATTGATTTATTCCTCAGATCCTTCTCTTGATCTTGAATGTTCCTCATGGGAACGATCTTGATTGCAGTCTTTCCCGAAAAGTAGAAGTAACACGTGGTGCTCTCCTGGTCGGGAGATTCCCCCGTGGTGGTCCTACCCTCAGTCAACCACCCCAAGGTACCTGACGGACGTAACGGTGACTACGGCACGCGCGATAAACGCACGGGTAGCTACCCCGCACTGGCACGCGGTCAGTCATTTCCGTTAACGGGTGCGCCCAAAGCACAGCACGGGACCAGTGTAGGGAAGAGCCCTCTCAGTAACAGGGGTCCAACCCCTCCACAGTAACCAAACAGGGGTCTTGCCCCTCCACAGTCCACGCAACCCTCACCTGACTACCCTGGTTTGCCCAGTGGGCGTAACAAGTCAGTGTAGGAGAGCTAGCAGAACCCCGGGGCCCATGGGGTAGCTAGTGCTCTCCTACACTAGTAGCTCTCCTCGGTACTGTGTACACGAGGGCCAAAAGTCGGTACAAAGTGGCCAGTCCTAACCCCGGGTCCCTGGGGCGGCTAGCTCTGCTCTACACTAAATAGGGGGACAGTCGCTCTCCTTGGTACTCCGTACTCAAGGGCCAGCTCACTTCCCCAATTCTATTTCATTCACTTTCTAGGTGTTCTACTCCTAATTCCCCGTAGGGTTCAGGCTCTTTTAACTCAGCCAATTTAGGTTTCACCATTCCAGGTTTATGTCCATACAATTCATGTTCTAAACCATATTTATTCATTCATAACAAGCAGTTGTTAACCAATTTACAGGCAGTTATCATTTCCTTTCCACTTTTCTAAGATTGTAATGTATATATTCAACTAGTTTTCCAGTCCTAGGATTCATGCCATACCCTAGGATCTATCATTCAATCTAGTTTTCCAGTCCTAGGATTCATGCAATACCCTAGGATCTACCATTCAATCTAATTCCTCTGTCCTAGGGTTCATGCAATGCCCTAGACTCTATCAATTGTTTCATAATTGTACAAATTTTGTTAAATAATTTAAAGGGCCACTCTACCCGCGAAATCGGGAGTACTGGGGGCGTGGTCGGCAATCCCACGTGCCTCCGCAACCCCTAGAGCTGCAACGGAATGGGGTCCTAATACAAGGATCAAAGACAAGGAGCTACTCAAAACAGTATACAATTACTGTAAACAGGTAGAGGAAATAAATCCGGAAAGAACGGAACTTGAAACGCGGAAAACAGACTCCGAACGGATCCTAAATGGGTCAAAAATGACGAGTCTGTCCAAAATCAGACGTCTGGAACTTCTTCCAGACATCCTAAAAGGTTGATCAGGCAATACCTCGGTCTGCGTAATCCTTCAGATGTCCAGAAGCCCGCTGGATCGTCTGAAGTCAATTTCCAGACGTCCAATTGTCACTCCGGACGTCTAGAGGTCCTCTCCGTCGTCTGGTACTGTGGCCAGACGTCTGATCCGCGTGAGATGGCGAGCCCTCGCGCTCTCCCAAACAACACCTGCGTACACACGCAACCGCTCTCATCACGAAGAGGCGCAGAGAACGCGGCGGACGGCTGCATGGCTGTGCACGCGTAAATAGAAGAAGGTAGGAAAATATAGTACCTGTCAGATGTCTGGACCTTCCTCCAAACGTCTTACGCGTCGTCTAGGCGTAAGTCCAAACGTCTGATTCTGGGAAATTTTCCCAGAATCAGGACCCGGTTCGTCCTCCGCCCGCGACGCACAGCCGCGCCGCGCCGCGTTCGCCTGCTGCCCAAGCTGCAGCAGCTCCTCCGCGACACCCCACGCCCGCTGCCCCCCCCCCCCCCGCCGGCCGGCTTTAGCTGGCCCGGCAAGCTCGCACCTTCGCGGTCGAGCTTTCTTCTTCCTCTCGCAGCACTCCTCCTTCCCACACGCCTGCTGCAGCCGCTGCTGCCGCACTCGCTCGCTCGCAAGGAGAAGGAGAAGATGAAGCCGGTGGAGTGAGGGTGAGGGAGAGGGGAGCGCTATTTGAAGGCAGCATGGGGAGAGAGAGAAGAGAAGCGGCATCGTCTGCAGGGAGGGAGAGAAAGAGCAGGACGAAGGCGACAGGTTCAGTCTGCGCGCGCACGCGTGCAAACGCGAACCCGTACGCTAAAAAAATTAAATACCAGATGTCTGGGAAGGGTTCCAGATGTCTGGCCAGACGTCTGGGCCACTTCCCAAATGTCTTAAACACGTCTAATTCCCCTGTTCATAACACATGTCAATCAGGACCCAGAGATCACTCCTCTTATATTGGTCAAAAAGATTTCTTATCATTGAAGGAGTAGCCCAGGGGCTACTTTATCTCCATCATGATTCTAGATTAAAGATAAGTCATAGAGATTTGAAGGCATGCAATATACTTCTAGATGTAGACTTAAATGCAAAGATCACAGATTTTGGAACTGTAAGGATTTTCTATGGGGATCAGATTCTAGCAAAACAAGAAGGGTGGCCGGAGCATGGTAAGTGATTTATCTTAAATTTGTGGCTGGAATAAGAGACAATAAGTAACATTTAGGTTTTCGTAAGTCAAATCGTCACAAGCTTCTCTTTATCAAAAATCCAACCAATGATTTTGGTTTTCTTTTTTCTATCACAGCTTAAGATATTACAATGCTTGTTATAACAATTTTAGAGACATAGGGGCATACCACATATTTTGATGGAGATAGTTTTAGAGACATTATCTGTCAATAATAGTTTTATTGACCTATCTTTAGTTGGTACTATTGCATATGTTGAAAATGTTAGGGAACCCTATGGCTTTGTTTGCATTACTTTAGTTGACCTTAATTTATGTGTTGCCATGGCTTTTCATTTCAAGGATATGAATTACAGGTGACCATGAAGTCCCAAATTTTAGTTGAAAGAAAAAACAAACATTTTTCTAGTAGGATTTCAGAATCAGCTAACTCACTTTTAAACTTCTCACAAAAATCAATGGTGCCCCTCTAGTATAGAAAATAAATAACAACATTAGGTGCACATGTTTAAGTTATAATTCCATTTTTAGACCTAATTTTACACTCTCTCATCCCTAATCTTTTCCAAAGCAATCAGAAAAACAAAATAAAATTGATTTTGATCTTGTAAGTTAAACTTGATAATTTATGACTAATATTTTCTGAAAACCATGTTCAATGGACCTTCTTGAATGCTGAGTACATTTCAAGTTATGAATTTCGGTAGATATATTCCACTAGAGTATGCATTGCATGGTCAGTTTCCTGAGAAATATAATGTCTTCAGCTTTGGCATCTTGGTTCTGGAAATTCTCAATGGTAAGAGGAATGGCATCTTCTATCATGAAGAATACGCTCTAAATCTCATAGGTTATGTAAGTTAATGAGCTTAATTAATTTCATCCTAACATAAACCCACAAAAGATGTACATAAACCTTGCATACCTCAATCTCTAAAAAATATATTTGCATTGTAGGCTTAGAGGTTGTGGAATGAAGGAAATGTCTTGGAGTTCATCGATCCTCATTTAAGCAAGTCTTAGCTAGAATCAAATGCAATGAAGTGCATCCTTGTAGGTCTTCCTTGTGTGCAGGAGTTATCAGTGGATCGACCAACTATGTCCCAAGTGGTATATATCTATGCTTACTAGCGACATGGATGAACTCAAATCTCCAAAAATGCCAAATTTTGTTGGAAGGAGGGATCTCTTACAACCTACATCATCAGCAAATGTTGGAAGGCCATTCTCTATCAATCATATTACTTTAATGAGACTAAAGAAAGATAGTTACTTTAACAAGACTAGAATCTCCCCACCTCTAAGAGGATCTACCCACCTTGTACATACTTTCCAAAGTAACATAGAGAAAGAAAATATTAAGAAATATCCTTTTTTTGAATAAAGATAAACACAGATAAGTTTATCAACACAAGATGAAAATGACTTCTTTATGGATGAAATCAATGGTAATAAACATTGGGTCCCATATCTACCATATGCCATATGTTCAACACATTTTAAAAAAGATATGAGAGATTAGCTCTAAGATACAAGACATAAATTCAGCATGCATATTGGCTTTGGGCCCACCGATTTTTTAAATATGCTAATTTGGTTTACTCATTAATAAATGTAAAGTCTACAAGATAGAAGTTTCAAATACATCCCAAAGAATAAAGGGCATATATAAAAACTACAAGATATTTAAAAAATCATTGTTATTGCATGTTAGTAATAGATTTACTGCTATCTTTCAATAAAAATGGTTCACAGATTTACCGTGGCCCACTAGTAGAGGAATCCCCATTGTGGCACTCGCAACAGTCAGGCAAAGAGGGATTTGAAGTAGAGCTTCAGATGATGGTTAGTTTAGAGATGGCCTCCTTGTAGTATTATAGCACCGTTCAGCTTTCTAGCCCTGATGAAAATATATGTTGATCTTGTGGTTTTCCTTTTCAAGGAAGATTCCTAGTATTTAAAAAATCTATTTATTTTTATTTTGGGATGTTTTGAAAGGTACCTTAGATCACAATAAGTTTTCCAAAATAGTAACTTGTGGAGATGAACCTAATGATCATGTTGTTAAGTCAGCATGTGGCTCCTCTAGGCTTTCAGGTTGCATCACAGTTGTAATATTTAGGAGTCCTATCAAGTTCTTGCTTTTCCTTGGCTCATCCCAAGTCTGCTAAAGGAGAAGGGTGGCATTAGGTAGCCAAAGACCAACATAAAGCTTTATTTCCTCTTCCAAGATGGATCTCAGTATTCACTCTGATCTAATATTAAGATAGTTCTCTATCTCATCCCAATCTATTTAATTCTTCATTGTGATCGATCGACGTGAGAAAAGCAAAAATAGTCCTTCCTTTCTGAGAATATTCTATCATTGTTGTGATGAATATGAGACAAGATTGGCATCAGGGAAGCAACAATTGTTACCTAAAAGATGTAAAGTAGTCCTTGTTAAGGAATTGTTACATATGAGGATGTAAGTAACAATTATTAATAAATTTTAATCCCCATAATGATAATTAAGGAATATTTATCCCGAATTACCCTATTTAAGAAAATTCTTCGCTTCCACATTGGCCTACTTCATAGGGTGCCTTGCAAGAAAGATCCTACCAGATGTTATGTGACGTGTCGATTTTCGCTTTTGAAAATGATTAAAATGATTTGTCGTTGTATTTCTAAGTGGTGGAAAAATGGACTGATCAAGGTATTGAATTGAAATTAACCACTCGCAGGAGAGTGGGTCGTATCCACAGGGAGGTAGTGGCCTATTAAAACTTGCACAGGTTAAAAACAGATGTTCACTTTTGATTTTCCAAAACCCTAAGCCAAATTTGCCTTTTAAATTAAGAAAGCAATGAGAGATAATGTTGAAATGGCATTTACCTGAAAGAGGAGGGAGTTCTCACAAAATCAACCACATATAATATTGTTTAATCATAAATCCCTCTCTTGCAATGGCAAGCAATGCAAATTTTAATATGAAGCAAAACAGGGGATTTCGTGGAGAGGCTTGTGCTCACGCAAGGAAGCCTCGCTGGCCGCGAGGTTCGTGGTGGAGGATAAGTCTGTCGAGGGCTTCTCGATGACGGTCGCGACATGGCGAATGGTGGCCGACGGCAATTGGAGATGTCACCGACGGTGGCAAATGCATGCGTGGTGGCAGTCGACGAAGAAGAGGTCGACGAGTTGGGTGAAGATCCCTGGTGGTGTTGGCAGAGAGATTGGGCAGCCGGAGATGGGCAGCAGCGCAGATTGGTGGCTGCTGCTTTGGGTACTTTTGTTCGTGGTAGGGAAGAAGTGTGGAGATGAAGAAGAAGAAGTTGGTGGTGGAGCGCGACCGGTGCTGCTGCTGCAGGAGTGGTGGAGGCACAGCGAGGGCGTTGCGTAGGTCGTGCTGGTGCACATGTGGAAGGGGTGGCGTGCGTTGGTTGCTCGAACCGAGAGGCACACGAGAACAGTGGCTGGGCATCGCCTGTGCACGTGGTGAGGCGCGGTGGAAGCTGCTGGAGGTGTAGCATTTAGCACAGCTGGAGCGTGGAGGAGATGGACGTGCGCTACGGGCAAAGGTTGTAGAGGTGTTGTGCGAAGGTGCAGTGAGGGGGCATCAGACATCCGGGAAACTTCCCAGACGTCTTAACTAGCGGGGGAGATGAAGGTGCAGGTGTGGAGTTGTAGTAGTTGCTAATGTTGGTGACGGTGGCAATGCATGCTGAGGTGCTCACGATAATCTACACAGTCCAATGGTGGCGCAGCAGTCTGTCACCCTGCTTGCCTGCTAATGTAAACAAGTTTATATCACATAAACTGTCTATTTATGCATGTTCTTAAGCATAGAATTGCATCACATACTATAAATATTGCATAACATGCATCATCTTACATTTAGGTTAGTCTGTATAAAATGTAGGTTAATTATCTCCTTTTATGGCCAAAGACAGGGCAACTTGTTAATTGGGTCCTTGGATCGAAGATCCAACCGTATAGATCTGGTAAGGGCAACGATTAGAATTCAACAACTCTAAGATCACCCTGATCGGACATCCGTAGCACAAGATAGAGACCGAGGAACCCTAAAGATCAAGGGCCAAGATGATGCCAATCCATACTTCAGACGACAAATCCGACCACACAGATGGGTTCGGCTCGACGATCGCAGCCTAACAGCATAAAAATTGGACCAATCTGACATCGTAGCACCATCTGCAACACACAGAAGATGGACAGCCAAGGTGGCACCACGTGGTGCCATCCCAGTCTCCCAACCGGCCCTAAGGACCCACCTCCACTTCTCTTCCTCACCCGCTCGACGAATCTCCACTGTTGGATACTTATCCAACAGCCGTAGAGCTGTGCGCCTTAAATCATCCGCACGACAAAGACACCACCACAGCACAATGGTCGAGCGCGTTACATGAGCGCACGACACGCGTTCGATTCTACATCTGCAGCACGCGGGTGAATTATCGCAGTTGTGTGATTGGCAGCGAGCGACGCAGATCAACCAATAGCGCCCATGCGTGATCAGACGCATAGCGTGCACACCCGATCTCATGCAGGCGAGTGATGAAGGCACGCTGTGCTGGCAAGGAGTGTTTTAAGCTATCCGATCTTGAGATCAGACGGCTAAGCGTGCGCAAATGTGCGTGGGCGTTGAAGCAGTCGAAGGCGAGGCGGCACGTGCGGCGAGCGTACGTGAACCACGTTCAGGCCTTTAGTGATGGATAAATCCATCACTAAAGGTCCTGAATTAATGCTTTTGATGTTGAAATGTCTAAAATGCCCCACTCCTTGCAACTATAAAAGGAGACCCCTACCCTACAAATTTCTCAACCCTTCTCTCACCCCTTCCAAAGCTCTAAGATCTTGTCCCACACCCAGGATGCTCCTCTAGAGTAGAAATCTTAATTTTTCCACCTTCATCCCCTTCGTGGAGCATCCTGGGGTTGTCCTCTCTCTGCATTCGAGAAGCGAATCCCGCGACAACAACGACGTGCTACTTCGTTCCCGTTCCTCCTGTTTCGTCCTCCTTCTTCCCGCTCTGTTCCTCGTCTTCCAGGCGTTGTCCCGTCCGGCTCGTCCTCCAAGCGATCGTCGAGGAGGATATTTCTCTCTCCATTCTCTTTACTGCTTTCTAGAGTAGATTTACTGCTTTCTAGTGTAGATTTCCCACTTTCTAGTCGTAATGAGTAGTGTAATGAACAACTTCTTATAATGAAAGCCATGTTTATTCTACCTCTCTTTTGGTTTGATTTGTAATATTCTCTCTCTCTCTTCTATTCATTATTTGTTAAATAGATAGCTAGTTTTCCACCAGCTAATATGTTTCGTGACAAACAAATAAAATGCGCATTTTTAATCAAACGTCTGCCTCCCTGTGTTCGACCCGAAACTTCTTTACGACTTTTTGGTATAAATTTTATCTGTTGAATGGATTTCTTCATGACTAGAACTACAACGATGGATTTTCGAATCCAACTTCGAATGCATAGTTTCCGCATTCAACATTTTGGCGCCACTGCCAGGGAGGCGACGCTCTTTGATTCTTCGTGTTTTCTGACTTACGAATCATTTACCTCACTTCTCTCCTTTCTTATTGTGATTGCAGGTACTCTTTTGAGACGAGCAAAAGTTGTAGATTGGAGCAAAGTGTTGTTGAAGGTTCTGCAAGTTCGCCCCCACCTCCCACCCATTAGTTTTCATTCCACCACATAATAACACAAACATAAATCAACCTAGGTGTTCTTATAAACCCTAAGGTTAGTTTTGATTGTTTGCTTGACACCTACACCTACCTTACCCTCCGCATTTAAAAAGAAAAAAAATCTCATGGAGGTACACAACCTCATCTGATTTTCAAACTCAACAGGTAAACCGATCTTTTGAACCAGTACACACACCCAAGCACATAACCGAGTAGAAATTAGATTAGGTAATCACTTGTGTGCCTAATTAAGTGGTGCATCAGGCCGATTGTTTGAGTTGATTGGGCCGCACCACTTCAACTAAAATCAACTCATTAAGTAGCTGCCACATAGGTTCAACTCTTAGGGATTTACCAGGCACTCCACATTCTTTTAAGCTTCAAAGGAAAACATCTTCACCTGTGCTTTCAAAACCTGGTGTGCCAACAAAACTTGTTTGAAAATACCTAAAGTTGAATCCTAAAAGCTACTAAGCAAAATTTGAACCCTAAAATTCACCGCATCAAAAATAATTTTGCTTGAAAACCACTGGTTGTGCACATACACACACATCAATCAATCATTAAGGACACAACCCAGATAAAGGGCCCATCACATTCCAAAGCACATTCAAACCTAACCCTGAATAAAACAGAGAAGACGTTGGCCTTAAGGATTGGACTCGCTCTTCGGAGCTCAGAACGAGATTATTTTCGATTAGTCTATTTCTACTGTTTAATCTGATGTCTAGCTAGGGGAGCAGAATCAAACGATCGCGGCTAAGGGGTACACTAGGAACTAGAGGTGCAAGCCGAAGGAAGAACCTTCTCCCTAGTCCCTCCCTCTAACTGGTTGGATTGAACAAACAAAAGTAGATCAAATCATATCCTCATCTCAAGATGGGTTCTTGGAGTCTGTAGGTCTTTAGGCTAGCCCACTTAAGGACAAGTTTGATTGTTTGTATTGCAGGGCACCTTTCTTCCTCCCATCTATCATGAATCTTTCCACATTTCATACGCATTCCTACTCTTTCCCTCCTGTTATGACTTATCCTCAACATGACGACTATCCCGACTCGTAATGTAATCAACCATCTCTTAGTTGAGATAACTCGAATTGAGGATATAGTTCTGGACCTCCGTGTTCAGGGTCAAACCTTGAACACCATAATTGTGATTTCTATCCTTCTTTGAGCCACATCGATTATAGATCACCACCCTTTCATGAACAAACTAATACGATCTACAATCAAGAAGGATACCCCGATCCTTACCCATCCCCTGAATACACAGCCTTTAGGTCACCACCACTTCATGAATAACCCGAAATGACCTATTATCAGGGAGGGTATCACTAATCTCAATTCATTAACTCCTCTACACTGATCCCAAACCTGCCTAACCCTGAACCAAACTATTTGGTTCTGGTTAACCAGGTCCAAGATACGATTTTGGCTAACTTGATGAATACTATACAATCTTTAGAAGCTCAGCCAATACCTTTCACTGAAGAATTGGAGCCCCTGATTGAAATGATTGATGATCTGAACAAGTATTTATTGGATTGGCTCCAGGATGTTAAGGATAAGGACCCAGGTGAGTTTTTACTTGGGAAGTTAGTGAAATTGAGAATGAGATTTATGGGTGCTTTGGTTCAATCATGGGATGATTCCCAGAATGAACCCTCTTCAGGAGAGCCAATGTCAAAACCCTCTTAGGCACTTGTTGGGGGGCACATGTGTTACGAGGCTAACCAGATTGATTTAGAGCAACCAATTAAGGATGATCTGATTTCTTCACCTGAGATACCTGAGCCGGGGTGTGAGGAAACATGTCTCCATGGATCAGAAAGTGATGGATGATTTTGGGACGTACATTAATACGGATTTAGATTTCTTTGATTCTGAGGGTGAAGATTCAATTTGCGAAGTCTCACGTGAGTTTATAGAACACGATTTCTGTGAGCTGATTGGACTTGCGGAATCAGTTAAATCATTTGATAGCCCAATAATTGAGGAAATTGATCTTATTAGGGCTCAAATGACGGATTCAGAATCGCATTTTCTGAAGGATTCAATTCAATGTCCTAATTCTCAGTTTCACCCCATTAAGCTTACTAATGATTTTGTTTTTGAGATAACTAGATCCAAGTCAATTCTGATTCGATCACATCTTTTAGACTTGGAAATTTCAGACAAGGTGATTAATATATAGGAGGTCCTGGAATTTGACATTCTGAATGAGAAGGATAGGAGCAGAGAAGTTTTGATTTGGAAATCAAGCTCCAGAGGAAGTAGAAGATCGAGTCTAAGGGTTCCAATTAATCTGAAACCATCAAACCAGGACCCTTACGACATTTGTTTTGAGGATGTCCAACCAAAGCACACATTCATTGATTATCCTTTTGAGATTGATTTCTCTGTAACCTGACTTTTTGGTCTTGGGTTTCATCCTCATAAATCGCAAGCCCGACCCTGCTTGCATATTGATTTGAGCACGTATACAATTTCTGACATGCACCTGTGAATTCTTTATTTCTCTTCCTTGTATAGTGTGCCTAGCTGAAGGCACTAAATTCAACACGTATACAGTTTCTGTTTATCTCGAGGTGGACCCGTTATTCACGCAATTCAGGTGCTTTCTACTCTACTCCACTCTGTTTCATGTCTTTTTAATACAATGAGGACATTGCATTAGATAGGCATGGGGGGGTGGATATTCATCTCTGAATTATTTCGTTAGCTCCGTAAATTTGTTTTGCTTTCTTTTTATTTATATAAAAAAAATTATGGAATTAGGAAAGAGAACTTAGGCTTTAGAAAATTTTCAATCTTAGGAAATAAAACTGTATGATTTGAACACAAAGACCCTTCAAGTCTTTGGGCTTAATCAGCCTGGGTATCCACTAAAATGTGGATTTGTTTATCGAGTCTTCACCATCCTGAATTTGATTTCAATTTGATTAAATAAGTTGGGGTGATAAGTACACGACTTATCAACCTGCCCTCTGATTTGAGGGAACTATAAGTCTAAGCATCTACACACTATTCATCACTAACTCATTGCTCGGCGGTCTTAATGGAAATTAGGTAGCTAATGAACCTTCTAGGGTGATATTGCTGGCAAGTTATCATGGGTAATAGCCCATAGGTAGGTTGTCCAGAGCCCAGTCACTAGACCACTCTCTTCTTGCTACCTTTAGGTAAATCTTAGATCAGGGAAGCCACCTACTTAAAGAAAAAGAAGAAGAAAGTTCAAAAAGAAAAGAAAAAGAAAAAAAAAAGGAGAAGAAAGAAAACAAAACAAAAGAAATAAGCCACACTACGCTGCATGAGTATGGCTAGCAAGTTGTCGGTGGTAATAGCTCATCGACCTGTTGTCCAGAGCCTAGTTCAAGAAATGCACAGAAAAATTCCTAAAACACTTAGGATGAAGCGGAGAAGTAGAATAAGCCAGGGAGATATACACTGGATTCACCCTTATGTTGACCCCATAAAAAATAAAAGTTGGGAGAAAGCTACTGATCGTATAGGTACACCTTTAGATAGAACTCTTTTTAAGGTCACCTTGGGGTGTAGAAACCCGAAGTCTGTTCTGATTGCCGATTAACGAGTCTATCACTTTCACAAAAGGATGCTTAGAACTTAGGGTTCTTATCAAATCTTAGGTGGATTGAGTGGCTGTAGAAAGCTGCTCTGTAACCCTGAACTCAAAAATCCAAAAAAATTAGAAAAGAAGAAAAAGCGAAAAAGAGATCCCTCTTGAATAAGGTGAGAACTTGAGGCGGTCTGCATTTTGGCAGATACCTAGGTGCTGTTGTGTCTTTATAGTTCAGGTCCTAGTTGAAATCCCTAAGTGTTGAAAATAACTATTGCCCAAGAAATCTGACTTAATTCTCTCCTAAATAGCATATAGTTTTTGCTAGGGACTAGCAAAAGATAGGAATGGGGGTGTGATGTAAACATGTTTATATCACATAAACTATCTATTTATGCGTGTTCTTAAGCATAGAATTGCATCACATACTATAAATATTGCATAACATGCATCATCTTCCATTTAGGTTAGTCTATATAAAATGTAGGTTAATTGTCTCCTTTTATGGCCAGGGAGAGGGCAACTTGTTAATCAGGGCATCAAATCGAAGATCCAACCATACGGATCTGATCAGGGCATTGATTGGACTTCAACGACTCCAAGATCGACTTGATTGGACATCCATAGCACCAGATAGAGATCGAGGAACCCTAAAGATCAAGGGCCAAGATGGTGCCAATCCTCACTTCAGATGACAAATCCGACCGCACGGATGGGTTTGGATCGACAATTGCATCCTAACGGCATAAAAATCAGTCCAATCCGACATCCATAGACCATCTGCAACACACAGAAGATGGACGGCCAAGATGGCACCACGTGGCACCATCCCAGTCATCCAACTGACCCCAAGGATCCGCCTCCACTTCTCTTCTTCACCTGCTCGATGAATCTCCACTATTGGATGCTCATCCAACGGCCGCAGAGCCTTGCACCTTAAATCATCCATGCGACAAAGATGCCGCCGCAGCACAGAGGTCAAGTGCGTTGCGCGAGTGCGCGACGCGCGTTCGATTCCGCATCTGCAGTGCGCGGGTGAATTATCGCAGCTGTGCGATTTGCAGCGAGCGACGCGGATCAACCAATAGCGTCCACGCACAATCAGACGCATAGCGCGCACGCCCGATCGCACGCAGGCGCGCGATGAAGGCGCATAGCGCTAGCAAGGAGAGCTTTAAGCCATCCGATATTGAGATTGGATGGCTGAGCGTGCACGAACGTGCGTGGGCGTTGAAGCAGCCGAAGGCAAAGGGGCACGCACGGCGAGCGCATGTCGACCATGTTCAAGCCTTCAGTGACGGATAAATCCGTCACTAAAGGTCTTGAATTAATGCTTTTGATGTTGAAATGTACAAAATGCCCCCACTCCTTGCAACTATAAAAGGAGACCCCTACCCTACAAATTTCTCATCCCTTCTCTTCTCTCACCCCTTCCAAAGCTCTAAGAGCTTGTCCCACACCTGGGATGCTCCTTTAGAGTAGAAATCTTAATTTTTTTTACCTTCGTCCCCTTTCCTGGAGCATCTTGCGGTTGTCCTGTCTCTGCATTCGAGAAGCGGATCCCGTGACGATAATGACGTGCTGCTTCATTCTCATTCCTCCCGCTTCGTCCTCCTTCTTCCCGCTTCGTTCCTCATCTTCCAGGTATCGTCCCGTTCAACTCGTCCTCCAAGCAATCATCGAGGAGGATATTTCTCTCTCCATTCTCTTTATTGCTTTCTAAAGTAGATTTACTGCTTTCTAGTGTAGATTTCCTGCTTTCTAGTCGTAATGAGTCATGTAATGAACAACTTCTTATAATGAAATCCATGTTTATTCTACCCCTCTTTTGGTTTGATTTGTAATATTCTCTCTCTCTCTTCTATTCATTATTTGTTAAACAGATAGCTAGTTTTCCACCAGCTAATCTGTTTCGTGACAAACAAATAAAACACATATTTTTAATCAAACGTTCGCCTCCCTGTGTTCGACTCGAAACTTCTTTACGACTTTTCAGTATAAATTTTATCTGTTAAATGGATTTCTTCGCGACGCGAACTACAACGATGGGTTTTTTAATCCAACTCCGAATGTGTAGTTTTCCGCATTCAACACCTACGGTGGTGTGGAGTTGCGCACATGGTAGGAGGCCAGCAGTGGTTGAATGGAGGAGAATTTGATCTCTTCACAGTAGTGGATTGAGGGTGATTGCCTGCTGTGCTAAGGATGCAGGAGCCCTTCTTTTATGTTTGTAGGAATGTGGAGAAGATGGAGCGATGACGACGTACAAGATCCACTTTCTTCGGCCATTAAGGTGCTCCTTCATTGTTCGGAGACCGTTGGTGTAGAGAAGAAGAGAATAAAAGTAAATAATAAAAATATTAGTTTATTTATGTACAAACCCTCAATAAAATGTTAATTCTAATATATGCATATAATGTAACCTAAAGACTAATGCATGCTAAATAATTTAAATATGGAATGCATACAAGAAAATATATATAAACTAAATTATTTATATCTTAATGCATGCTATGTATATGCTAATATTAATCTAATGCCTAGGCACTTAAGTAACTAATTAGCCCACAAATATGGGCACATCAAATGCCCCCATGCCTAGTTTTTGCTAGTCTCTAGCAAATTCAAGCAATAACCCAGCTCTCCAAGTGTACTAGCCAACCCAATCGGTCTTCCTTTAGAAACATGTTAAGTTCATACTTTAGACCTAAGGTTCCCAAGTAGTTGCTAAGTTACAAACTAGGTCGGCTAAGGATGAGTTGCAAGCATAGGTTTCCCTGATTTCTAACTCTACCCTAAGGTCTATTAGGTGCATGTGTAATGGTCTGATTTATTTGAGGTTGGTATGATTGCCAACCTAAAAAGAGGATTCTTTTATTTTTACTCATATATATATATATATATATATATATATATATATATATATATATATATATATATCATTTGTTTGATTCTTCTAAGTCTAACCATGGATCAGCTATCAATACGGTCTGTGTCGGATTCATTGTCCCCATCACCGAACCTCGAAGGGTGCCTGGCTTTCGATGCTTCGAGATAGCACCGCCCATAGCGACCCCAGGAACTCCTGGCAATCGACACTTCAAGATAGTATCGCCCATGGATTTCTTAAGCGAATTCAGGCTTGTGGCAATCGGCACTTCAAGATAGGGCCACCCATGGTACCTGTACTGCACAATGCGCTTACATGCCCCCAATAGGTTGGACATCCTAAGAGACAAGCGCATAGGAAGTGACATGTTATCATCTCATCCTCAAGGTGAGTATATACTCCACCTCTCCTACGGCAGGAACTCTTCCAATCAACTTATGTTTTCAAGCTTCTCCTAAGTCAGAACTAAGAGAACCAAATTTTTTCTCCAAGAAAGGAATTAAGGTTATCATTATTTACACAAGACCAAGTGTGTGTGAAATGTGGATGCTTAGGTTACGAGGACCCATAAACCAAAAGATAGAAAAAGACATCAAGTACTACCCAGCCTTTAACTCAATCCCTAACTTTCCTTCCTCAGCCTCGAGGAATGGTCTGTAACTTAACTCCTACTTGAGTTTCTTCCAAGTCCACAAAGGACCTTAAAGGTCTAAAGCTAGTAGCTCAACTTAGCTTCCAAGTCAAACCCTAGAGTCAATTTAGTCTAACCTAAAGTTCTGATCTGCCTAAGAATGCAGGGCCCAGCCAGTTAATTTCAATAATGCAAAATGTTTTTCTTTCTCTCTCTTTTTTTTTTTTTAACAATGCAAAATGCAAATGCAATGTAGAATGTTTTAACTAAATGCATGAATGCTATGTATGGATGCCTCAGGTCTTATCCCCCCATGCCTAGTTCAAACAATGTCCTCATTGAAAATAAAATGACCAAGGGAAGATGTTACCTGAGGCGGGAAAGAAAGGAGCTAAGGTTCCTCAAGAGTGACCTCGTCAACCAGATGGTCATCCAAAGTAACGTAAGGTTTTAATCGTTGGCCGTTGACAGTAAAGGGTGCTGCTGAAGAAGGGCTCTTGATTTCCACAGCCCCATGCGGAAATACTTTGGTGATAATGTAAGGCCCATCCGAACATGATTTCAATTTTCCTGGAAACAACTTAAGTCGGGAATTGAAAAGCTAGACTTGTTGGTTGGGCTCAAAGGTCTTTCTAAGGATGTACTTATCATGCAAGACCTTAGTTCTCTATTTATAAGCTTGAGAGGTGTCATAAGCCTCATTCCTCAACTCCTCAAGCTCAGTCAACTCCAATAAACGTGCTTTACCAGCTTGCTCTAAATCCATGTTGACACTTCGGATAGCCCAGAGTGCCCAATATTGAAGTTCAACAGGTAAGTGGCACACTTTCCCATGCACAATTCGAAAGGGAGACATACCCAAAGGGGTTTTGTAGGTCGTTTGATAAGCCCATAAAGCGTCATCGAGCTTTTGGGACCAGTCCTTCCTATTTTCTAAAATGTTCTTGAGCTCCCTATTTGACACTTCAACCTAGCCACTTGTCTGAGGATGATAAAGGGTAGCAATCTTGTGAGTTACTCCCAGACTCTTGAGTAGCCGATTGAAGTGATGGTTTTAGAAATGAGGTCCCCCATCACTTATAATTGTCTTGGGGCAGCCAAAGTGAGATATGATATTGGCCTTCACAAATTTCAAAACCACAGAGTGGACATTTGTGCACGTAGGAATGGCCTCTATCCACTTGGAGACGTAATCCACTGCCACCAAGATATATTCGAATCCATGGGATGAAGGGAAGGGACCCATGAAGTTTATCCCCCAAACATCAAATATTTTCACAGGTTGGATAGGGTGTTGGGGCATCTCATTCTGCTTCCCAATCGTTCCAATCCATTGACATCTAAGATAGGCCTTAACAAAGTAATGAGAATCCTTAAATAAAGAAGGCCACCAAAAATCGGACTGGAGAACCTTAAAAGCTGTTTTCTTAGCACCAAAGTGTCCTCCACAATGAAGCTCATGGCAAAATCTCAACACACTCAGTTGCTCTTCTTCAGGCACACATCGTCTTCAAACTTGGTCTTGTCCAATATGAAATAATTCTGGATCTTCCCAATGAAAGAATCTAGCTTGGGAAATGACTCTCTTCCATTTTTGCGCATCCCAAGAACCAGGGGTTTCTCCAATGACTAAGTAAATTAACTGTATCTGCATACCAGCGTGAACTTGGTGTTACCGCCATAAGGGTTTCTTCGGGAAATGCCTCACGGATGTCTCCAGATTGAGAGTCATCAAGGGGAAGATGAGACAGGTGGTCAGCCACTACATTTTCCATGCCTTTCTTTTCACAAATTTCCAAGTCAAACTCTTGAAGGAGTAGAATCCACCTAATTAAACATGGCTTAGAGTCTTTCTTGGCAATGAGATGTTTCACTGCCACATGATTAGTCAAAATGACCACCTTGGATCCAAGAAGATAAGACCGAAACTTCTCCAGAGCAAAAACTATAGCAAGTAATTTCTTTTTAGTGACTATGTAGTTTTACTGTGGTTCAATTAAAGTCTTGCTAGCCTAGTGCAGCACATGTGGTCTTCCCTCAACCCTCTGTCCAAGAATGGCTCCCACTACAAAATCTGAAGCATCACAATCAGCTCAAATAGGAGTGTCCAATCAAGAGCTCAGAGAATAGGCGCAAAGGTCAAGGCCTCCTTCAGTGTATGAAAAGCCTCAGCACACTTTGAATCAAAATCGAAGGAAGATTCCTTCTCTAATAAGTCACAAAGTGGCCTAAAAATTTTGTTGAAATTCTTAATGAATCGCCTATAAAAGCCTGCATGGCCTAGAAAGGATCTAATCTATTTGACATTCGTGGGCAATGGGAGTTTGGAAATAGAATCAACTTTAGCCATATCTACTTCCAAGCCCCTTTTAGATGCAACATGCCCAAGTACAATGCCTTTCTGTACCATGAAGTGACTTTTCTCCCAGCTAAAGATTAAACCAGTCTCCTTACATCTCTTCAGCACATTCTCTAAGTGCAGGAGACACTGGTCGAAAGATGAGACGTAAATGGAAAAGTCATCCATAAAAACCTCGACACACTCGTCAATCATGTCCGAGAAAATGGACATCATACACCGCTGGAAACTTGCTGGAGCATTACATAATCCAAATGGCATACGCCTGAATGCAAAAGTGTCATAAGGACTAGTGAAAGTTGTCTTATCCTGATCATCAAGGAAGACTGCAATCTGGTTGTACCCAGAATATCCATCTAAAAAGCATAAATACTTGTTCCCTGCCAATCTCTCTAGGATCTGATCAATAAAGGGCAAAGGAAAGTGATCCTTCTGGGTAGCGGTGTTCAGTTTGCGGTAGTCAATGCAAACCCTCCAACCAGTTGAGGGTTTGGTCACCACTTGTTCACCCTGGTCATTTGTTTCTACCGTGAAGCCTGCCTTCTTTGGCACCACATGGATTGGACTAACCCATTTGCTATCTGCGATGGGATAAATGATCCCAGCATCCAACCACTTCAGAATCTCCTTTTTAACCACCTTGCTCATGTTGGGGTTAAGATGTCTCTACATGTCTTGAAAGGGTTTGATGGAATCATTAGTATAAATGTGATGCATGCAGAGCTTAGAGTCTATACCCTTAATATCAGCAATCGTCCAAGCTATGGCTTCCTTATGCCTTGATAAACAGTCTAGCAAGGCTCCCTCTTACACTTCAGATAGTGCAGATGAGATGATTACAGGGAGTGTATCATTTGGCCCAAGGAATATATACTTGAGAGAGTCTGGGAGGGGTTTCAGTTCAAGGTCGGGGGCTTGGATGGTTGAGGGTTTCAAAATAGAAGTCCCTATCTCTGGTCGCAAATTTACCTTAGGTAGACATGATGGGGAGAGAGACTCAATAAAAACTCCAAGCAACTCCTTAGGTTCTAGCACATCCCCTTCACATTCCTCCAAGAGATGGGAATGCTCATTAAGCATGACATGTTGAAGAGGGTCATCACATAAAATTGCAAGAGTTGTCTCTTCAATCAGATCATCTACCACCTCAACTTGGGAACAATCCTCAAATCCAACTTATTTATAAGCATCAAACACATTCAGCCAAATTTTCCTATTCCCAAAGCCCATTTTTAATGCCCCAGTGTGACAATTAATTAAAGCATTAGAAGTCACAAGAAAAGGGTGGCCTAAGATGATTGAGGGCTTGGTTGGTTTGTTGGTAGGGTCAGTGTCTAGTACTAGAAAGTCAATGGGGAAGAAGAAATCCTCCACTCTCACGAGGACATCTTCCAGCAGGCCCGGTGGTGTCTTCAAAAAACGGTCTACAACTTGGAGGATTATAGGGGAAGGCTTCAAATTGCCTCCTCCAAGTTGTTCATATACATAGCTTGGAAGGATGTTTACCCCCGTACCCAGATTAAGCAGAGCCTTGTCTATTTGTAGGTTGCCAATGACCACTAAGATGTATGGGGCTCCTGGGTCCTTAAGTTTCGGGGGTATCCCGTGTTGTATAATTGAGCTAATAGAATCAGGTAGGGCAACTTTTGATTGGACCTGTTTCCTTGATTGCCACTTTTTCATGCACAAGTCCTTTAGAAAGTGGGCATAGGACGAAATCTGCCTGATAACTTCAAGTAAAGGTAGGTTAATTTGCACTTGTTTGAAAGTCTCCATGATTTCATCTGTCCTATCTTTGGCTCCAGATGAGACAGCAGAAGTCTACCCAGAGTCAGATAAGCACTCTAGAAAGGGCACTCTCGGTCTCTGGGTGGAAGGGTTGTCATGTTGGGTAAGTGGGGGAATGGGGACAACCTCTTCCGATGAGGTGATTTCAAGCAGAGAAGAGTTGGACGACTCTTCTCCGATGGGGGCGAAAGTTGGGGTGGATGGGTTTTCAGAAGGTGAGACTATAAGAGCATCAGGTTTTGAAATTTCTTTCCCACTCCTCAGAATAGTCACTGCCTAAGCATGCTCCCTAAAAACAATCCCTTTCCCTTTAGGATTCTCCTCAAATGAACTGGGAAGCTTCCCAGTCTCCCTTTTACTCATGGCCTCGACAAGGTGTCTAATTGGTGATTTCATCTCATTGATTGCCTTGTCATGAGATTGGATGATCATGCTTTGATTCTCCTACATGGCTTTAAGCTCATCCATCTCAGAAGTCTTGGATGGTTGGGAGGGCATAGGAGGTTGATTATACTATTGAGTTTGAAAGGGTTGGGGTCTGTAATTCCCTGAATTAGAGACATTCCCCTGTCTCCATGAAAAATTGGGGTGGTTCCTCCATCCCTCGTAATAAGTGTTGGAAAAAGGGTCACTACGAGGTATGGGTTGGAGGCATTCAGGTCCGCCTGTACAAGGTCAGGGAATTGGGTGGCCAAATGACAATCCACAGTAGCATGCGTATTGCCTTTGCAAATGGAGCATTCAGAAGTTTGGGAAGCAGAGGCATTTGGCATGAGTTGGCTAGGGCTTGTCATAAGCCTTTCCATGTTTTGGTTCAACAATTGAATCTGGAAGGCCAAATCCTGGGTATCCCTAGCCTCATTTGCCTCAATCTTTCATTGCATAAGAGTGGGTTTCCTATCCAAATAGGTAGAATTTAAGTGGATAGAATTCTCACTCAAGGTCTCAAAAAGATCCCAGGCCTCATCTTCAGTTTTTGTAAGAAAGGTTCCTGCACAGGCTCCATCCACTGTTTGCCTGTGCTTGTCATTTAATCCAGTGTAGAACCTTTCTACAAGTTGCTATCTTAGCACTTGATGATGGGGACATAAGCGTAACAAATCTTTGAAGCGCTCCCATGCATCATGAAATTGTTCTCCATCTTGTTGAGCAAAACCTATGATTTCCCTCCTATAGTAATTAGTCTTGCTCATGGGGAAGTATTTTTTCAAAAACTCTCCCTTCAAGGCATCCCAAGTATCCACTCTACCATCTAGAGTGTGATACCAATGCTTCACCTTATCCTTGAGGGAGAAAGGGAAAAGGGTTCGCATTTGGGCATCATCAATAACACCTTGCAATCTCACCGTGGAACAGACCTCGATGAATTCCTTCAGATGCCTATAGGGGTCCTCCCTAGAAGTACCATAGAATGAGGGCAATAGAGATATGGTACTACTCTTGATTTCATATGGATTGTTCCCCCAGGTCTTCTTAGTGTATGGCCAGGTTGGTTGGTAGGGATAAAATAATCTCAAAGATCGTTGGTTCTCCACAATTCTATTGTCTCCTTCCTCTACCATCTCTCTTCTCTCTTGGTTGGCTCTCCTAAGGATCCTTTCAGGTTCTGAATTAAACACAAGTTGTCTCCTCAGAGATCGCCTACCAAGCATACACAAACAAACACAATTCTAAAGGACTTTTATGTCTTTAATAAATTAAGGCCTTTGAGATTTTAGTCCAGTTGTAGGTGATAATACAAATTGCCCAATCAATTATGTGCCTATTGTCGACCTACGAAATGCCTTAATGAAGACCTAATTGGAACTTAGGTGCTCTACCCTAAAGTTCAACTGGTAAAGTACTCCAAGTATGGAAGATCGAGGGATGCAAGTAGGCCTAAGCCTTCCTTTGAAGCTGTGCTTTAGCGGTGCTTCTTAACTACCCTCAAAAATCCATGACAAGGTATCCCCCTCCTTGGAGTTACAAAACTTTTGAACTTAAGTTTCAAGCACTTTGGTATCCAATGGTAGGAGAGTTCTTTCCTAGTAGCTCAAAACCTAGGAGTGTCTAATTGCGTGCTTTAATGCGTAGTCATGCATGTGTGCATTCACCGTAAAAGTTTGAATTTTTTGAACTGCAACACAATGTCTCACATCACTCCTTGGGTTTTATATATTCCTCCTTTAATTAGTTCTTTTTCAGAAAATGTGACCACTTGTTAAGTCGTTTCAAGACAACTTATGTGGTCTTGGAATTAAGTCCAAATGCAAATGCGTGATTAAAATATGGATGCAAAGTAAGAAAATGCGTACCTTGCTTCCAGCAATCAATGATGCAAAAATGCATGCAATGCAGAGAAATAAATCTAGAGGCTGCTCATACAGACCTAAATGGTTTGTCCTAAGGGTAGGCTGCTTCTAGCAGGCAGCTCGTGTTTTTATTTTTTTTATTTTTTTATTTTTATCTACTTATACACAATCAAGAAAAAATAAAATCAATCTACAAAAGAAAGTAAAAACCTAAATCTAAAGAAAGAGGGAACAAACTCCCAAAAATTACCCAACACGGTCCTAAAATAAAATCAGGGAACAAACCCCTAAAACTGGCCCCAGAGTACAAGGGCGAGAAAACAAACAACTAAACTAAACCTAAAGAGTCTATTCTAAAATTCGGAATCAAAATTCTAAGAGGAAGACTCCTCCTAAATGGTCCTCCGTGCAACTCTATGCATGAGGGGTCAAGGCCCACAAGCTCCTATGTTTATCTTGGAGGTGGCCGCAAGGTCCACCAAGATGCGAAGCTCGGTCCCTCCTCCAAGTGGTGGAAACAAGGTCCACCATGGCATTGCTGAGGCTGATGCGACAACTGGTATGTAATACACATACCTCACACCAAATCAAATAAAACAAGCTAAATATGCCTCAATTTAAATCAACATGAACAAATGAATAATTGCGAGTTAATTAAGCCTATTGCCTCCCTGGCAACGATGCCATTTGACGTGTCGATTTTCGCTTTCGAAAATGATTAAAATGATTTGTCGTTGTATTTCTAAGTGGTGGAAAAATCAAGTAATCAAGGTATTGAATTGAAATTAACCACTCATAAGAGAGTGGGTCGTATCCACAATGAGGCAATGGCCTATTAAAACTCGCACGGGTTAAAAATAGATGTTCACATTTGATTTCCCAAAAACTTAAGCCAAATCCACCTTTTAAATTAAAAAAGCAATGAGAGATAATGTTGAAATGGCATTTACCTTAAAGAGGAGGGAGTTCTCACAAAATCAACCACATATAATATTGTTTAATCAAAAATCCTTCTCTTGCAATGGCAAGCAATGTAAATTTTAATATGAAGCAAAATAGGGGATTTCATGGAGAGGCCTGTGCACACGCAAGGAAGCCTTGCTGGCCGCGATGTTCACGGTGGAGGATAAGTCAGTCAAGGGCTTATCAATGACGGTCGCAGCGTAGCGAATGGTGGCCGGCGGCGGTTGGAGTTATCGCCGACGAGGAGGAAGTTGCTGGTGGTGGCAGATGCATGCATGGTGGCAGTCGGCGAAGAAGAGGCCAAAGAGTTGCGTGGAGATCCCCGGTGTGTTTGCGAAGAGATTGGGTGGCTGGAGATGGGCAGCAGCATAGATTGGTGGCTACTGCTTTGGGTTCTTTTGTTCATGGAAGGGAAGAAGCATGGAGATGAAGAAGAAGAAGCTATTGGTGGAGCGCGGCCAGTGCTGTTGTTGCAGGCGTGGTGAAGGTGCAGCGAGTGGGTTGCACAGGCCGTGCGGGTGCGCGCGTGGAAGGGGTAGCATGCGTTGGTTGCTCGAACCGAGAGGTGTGTGAGATCTGGCCGAAAAGCGCACGAGAACAGTGGCTGGGCACCGCTTGTGCACGTGGTGAGATGCGGTGGAAGCTGCTGGAGGTGTAGCGTTCAGCGTAGCTAGAGCATGGAGGAGATGGACGTGCGTTGCAGGCAAAGGCTGCGGAGGTGCAGCAAGGGGGCGTCAGACATCTAGAAAAATTTTCGGACGTCTTAACTGGCAGGGGAGATGAAGGTGCAGGGCATGGAGTTGCAATAGTTGCTGATGTTGGTGACGGTGGCAACGTACGTTGAGGTGCTCACGGTAATCTACACAGTCCAACGGTGGTGCAGCAATCTGTCACCCTGCTTGCCTGCGGTGGTGTGGAGTTGCACACACGGTAGGAGGCCAATGGTGGTGGAATGGAGGAGAATTTGATCTCTGAGCAGTAGTGGATTGAGGGTGATGGCCTGCTATGCTAAGGACGCAAGAGCCGTTCTTTTATGTTTACAGGAACATGGAGAAGATGGAGCGATGATGACGTGCAAGATCCACCTTCTTTGGCCATTAAGGTGCTCCTTCATTGTTCGAAGGCCATTGGTGCAGAGAAGAAGAGAATAAAAATAAATAATAAAAATATTGGTTTATTTATGTACAAACCCTCAATAAAATGTTAATTAAAATATATGCATATAATGTAACCTAAAGACTAATGCTTGTTATTCTAATGCATGCTAAATAATTTAAATATGGAATGCATACAAGCAAATATATATAAACTAAATTATTTATATCTTAATGCATGCTATGTATATGCTAATATTAATCTAATGCCTAGGCACTTAAGTAACTAATTAGCCTACAAATATGGGCTCATCATTATGCTTATGAAAAGAAGTCAGAGAAACAGAATTTAGAAGTACATCAAACATATCAAGGGTAACATATCAAAGGAACAAACATTTAGAAGCATTTCATCAAATAGTTGGAAGGCATGGAACCTCACCCCATCCCCTTGGAAGGATGTCCATCCATACTATGATCTCGAGCACCATTGACCTCCAGGATCTCAGCACACCCCGTCACACCAATTCATCAGCTTCGTATGCCATGGGATCCCTTCGAAATCTCGATGCCAAGGATACTGCCCTCCTTTAGGGAATGAGAGGAGGAGACGTTACAACAGGGCCTTTAGGTAAGGGAGGACCCTCATGCAGCGACCCTCCTTGGGAGCTTTAAGTATGTGGTAGCCACAACTCGCAACCGAGGTAACAGAGGTGCTCGAGATCTTCTCTCCCCTGTTGCCGTAGAGATCCAGATCAGCATCATCGGAGAAGGGGGAGGACTTGCCGATCGATGTGATGCTGGAGCTCGAGATGCTCAATCGGGCTGTCGTGGGAACGAGGTGACAATAGTGGGGCGATGGGGCAGTGGATCGACAATAGTGGGGGAGATGGGGTAGCGAGATCACCAGTGAGCTTATGATTGTGGAAGAGGTCGTAGGTTGGTGGTGGAAGTGATCGAAAGAGCTCACGATCAGTGTCGATCAAGGGATTAGGAAGAGCTCGTGAATGTAGGAGAGACCGACAAGGGTTTGGGTGGGAATGTGTATTGATGGAAGGGGAAAAGAAGGGGATTTTAATGTAGGAGAGCTCGTGATTTTCGCAGTGAAAAATCAAGAGAGGGAGGAGGGAAAAAAAAGAAAAGGAAAAAGGGCAACAAGGTTAAATTAGTGACATTTCAATGTAGATCAACAATGACGCATTTAAAATGCTATTATAGTCCACTCGTCACTATACATCACATTTTTTGTAATGACGTTGACGAGATGAGAAAAATGTAGAGAGAGATGATTTTATTAATGTGTAAACTTGGGATGATTTTCTCACCAGCATTCTTCAATATAATGGTACATCTTGCGATCCACCTACCAAGAGAGGTACTACTTGCTGAACCGGTAGTATTCCGCTAGATGTATCCTATCGAAAGGTATAATAATTACATTCTTTAAGTCAAATGCTTCTTCTATTGCATTTATAGTAACTTGATAGTGTTTAAATTTGTTTTCATAGGTTCTTGTCTACTTTAAAATAATTCGTACATAATAGAGCTCGTCCTGAAGGCTCAATTGCTTAAGCATATGTTGTGCATGAATGCTTGAGATGGTGTTCTATGAATATTGGAGACATGGAGACAAGGTTTAATCGACAAGAAAGGAACTTTGATGTGGAAACAATTGACCCTTTATATATATTCAGACACAAGGTAAAGGTCATTGGGGCAACAAATTATAATGTGCAATTAACGGATGTAAAGAAGTAATATACCATATGGTTCGTACTAAGTAATTCTGAAGAAGTACAAGAATATATGGAGTGAGTTGTTTGACAAAAATTTGTACTTATATTAGCTCAATTGGTTAAGTTGTAATCACTTACTCCTAATTTAAATAGGGAGCATCGAGGCATTCTTCAACAACAAAGTACTTCAAACATTGATGCCTATCAAAAGCAACAATTTGCTGAATGGTTTAAGTCCAAGGTAATTTAAGTCACATTATTTTGCAGTTTATATGTATATATTATTAATAACTGTAGGCAATGTGTATTGTAGATGAAATTGATATATAATGCGTCCGGTGGTGAAGCAAGTAATGTAATAAGATCATTGTATACATTAGTTTGTGGTCCAGATATATGCACTAAGAGTTACACTGGTTGCATTATCAATGGAGTAAGATATCACACATAGCTACGTGATCGCAGAAGAAAGTGTCGAAATAGTTCGATCATGTGTCACGACAATCATGAAGGTCGCATGATGGAGTTTTATGGTGTCCTTGTTGACATTCTTGAATTTCAATACATTTTTGACAAACAGATATATCTTTTTAAATGCAAATGGTGGGATTTAGGTCATCACTTGTCAAATGTCAAGACTGAAGGTCACCTCACATCGATTAAGGTGAATGGCACCTGGTACAAGGATGATCCATTTGTATTACCTTTGCAAGTGCAACAAGTCTACTACCTTGAAGACAGGAAGAATGATTCGTAGTGCCGTATGGTATAGAAACATGAACACCGTCATATATATGATGTTCCCATACAACTTGTAGACAAAGTGAATTATCAAATGATGTACACAAGCATTGAATGAAGAAGAATTCGATTATGATTAAGATGAACTAATTTTAGAAATCGGTGAAGATGAGATTCACAATTTGAATCGAGATGTTGTTCAGCCTAAGTCTGTTGATGGTGATGAGGTATATGACAATGCATTTGACATAGTTGAAACAAATGAAAGTGAAGGAGAGGATGAAACTTTATTTGAATACATCAGTTCCAGTGATGAATAGCTCTTAAGTAAATATATCAAATATGAAACTTGGCAAATATTTTTTGTAACTAATTGCCTGGCATTAAGATGCATTGTTAGTCATGGTTATTCAATTAATTCATATTTTTGTGTATGTGCTTTCACTAATATTACCAGTTTAGATACTTCTCATGCACGTGTTCATTTTATTAGAATAAAATAACAAATGACCGTAAAACTATTGGAACAAGGGATTTAGATTCTACGGAAAAGGTTAAATTCATATATATTTTTTTTCATTTCCTTTTTTTATTTTTGAGGTAAATTGTCAAATGATTGAAAAGTTAGATTCATTGAAAGACAACTTCAACTAATAGGATATTAACAAGGGTAAAGATGACATTTATCTTTGACAACCACAGGTTGGGAATGATGTAGGACAGATAGGGTAGCAAGGGTTAACCTATGGAAATTCATGGGATAACCCTCCAAAATTCTTATCCCACATGAACCCAAGAATCACTTATCCTGGATTAAGTGTCTTTAACCCAGGTTAGAATATCCCATCTACCAAATAGTGTTAACCTCCATTTTCATGGGTTAACCTGATTGTCAAAAATAATAGGCATTACATGGTGAAACGTTGGCTTCGAGAGATAACCGGGTTTTATTGTTATAGCGTTGTAGTATAGCCAGTTATTGCCATCATTTCAAATATATAAATTGTTTTACTCGGAAAATAAAAGAGTTCCCGAGGTCGAACTCAGGGAGCAAGTTGTATTCTAGAGATATACATGTTCTATTACAAAAAATAAAGAGAGAGAGAGAGAGGGAGAGAGATGAAAGTTTGAGTTCTTCTTCTTTTCTTCTTTCTTTCTCTTTGTCTCTCTCTCTCTTTAGCTTTTGTTCTTCCTGTTCTTCTTCTGTGTTTATCTCCTTGTGGTCCTCTTCTTCTTCTGTTGTTCTTCCTTGTTCTTTTGTTCTTCAGATCTTCTTCTTTCTTCTTTTCTTTTTCCTGTCAGGACGTCGTCTCTCCTTCTTTCTTCTTTTCCCTTCAGGACGTCGTCTGATTTTCCAATCAGACAACTTAAACCGCTTGTTGCTACAGTGTCTCCCTTAGCTTTCTTCTTCTTCCGCGGTCCTTCTTCTTCACCTGTGCCTGCACACTTCAGAGTTTACGTCAGAGGGCAAAACCTACTCTACCCTCCCCCACCCCCGCGTCTCTCTTTCTCTGAATTTGCTCTTCGGAAGGCTCTCCCAGAGCATCCGGGTAATCGGGTACGCGGGTCGCGCCCGGGTCCAGGCCCACAGGCGTGCGTGGTGGGCGAGGAGTGCAGGTCAGTCTAAGTCGGGTCGGGTCAGGTCCGCGGGGCGTGAGCGCGGACGAGACCGGGTAACCGGGCGGGTGAAGGGGACCTCACCCTGTGAACTGAGGCGAACAGCTTAAGGCACTTTTTGCCTTTAAGCGCCCGTTCGCCTCAGTGGCTTTCCGAGGTGGGACTAAATGTCCCACCCTAATTGAGCGCCCGCAGCGGAGAAAGCAGCGGGCAATCGCGGCTTCACGCGAGGCCTTCGCCCCAGCTGCGAGCCTGGGACTCTTCGCGGAGGCGCCCCGCGCAGCCTGGGAGTCAGGCCTGGGCGAAGCGCACCTGGAGCTGCAGGTTGAAGGTGCTCCTTCCACGCAGCAATGGCGACGGCGGTCGAGACACCTGCACACAGAGGAACGGCCTCTCGGCCTAATCAGATACGCGGAGAACCTTCGCGGTGGCACGGCGAAGGTGGTGGGGGGTCTGGCAGGCGGCGGGGCGGAGCGTGAGGGTCGCCCTAGGTCAAACTGCGGGTGGAGAAGTGGGTTTGTTCGGGGGGTCTGCAGAGGGCGAGTGGCGGGACGTGGAAGGGCGGAGGTTGATCAGGGTGAGGAGGCGGAGATTCTGTGAGGGTCGGCGAGGCGTGTGGGGCTGTGGAGTGATGGGGGGGTCTCGCCGGAGTTTGGCCGGAGACGAAGGGGGTGACGGTGGACAGGAGCGGTCGAGGGTTTAATCAAATAAAAGACAGTGAGGAAAAGAAAGAGGGGGAGATGGGGAGAAGTTCTGACCTAGCTACGGAGACGAAAGGGGCCGGAGCAGGGCGACAGTCGTATCGACTGTCGTCGGAGAAGAAGATGCCCAGGGGAAGGGGCGGCGGCGAGCAGAGGGCCGGAGAGGCGCCAGCTGGGTGCGGCGTGGCGCGGGAAGAACAGGGGAAGAAGTCTCTGCTGCTGGTATTGCGGCAGAGCGAAGAGGAGGAGGAGGAAGAACCGCCGGAGCTGGTGGGCGTCTGCCGGAGTGAGAAGAGAGGAAAGTTGGGGGTTTTCTCCGTCAGATCCGAGCTGGGAAGAACGGTGGAGCGACGGGGGTATTTATAGGGACCGAATCAAGGAGGAAGGCGGAGGGAGACGACGTGTCTCCCTCGCCGGAGGACGCCGGAGATGGAAACCCATACCGTCCGTGCGTTCGTACGGCCGGTATGGTGGGTTACAGCGACCGGGGGGGTGTCCCTGCGACGGCTGACGACGCAGGGCACCCCCGGTTTACTTGCCAGGCTCTCCCCCTCACCCTGCGCGGCGCCATGCTCTGCGCAAGGTCGCCGGAGCATGGTGCTGGCAGGTTTTGCAGGGGGGACCTGAACGCAAAGAACGAAGGAGAGTTAGGGGCCAAAATGTGAGGGTTCATGATGTAAACACATTTACACTACTTAAAATGTCTATTTATGCATGTTCTTAAGCATAGGATTGCATTTCATGACATAAATATTGCATTACATGCATCATCTTGCATTTAGAGTAGTTTGAATAAAATGGAGGTTAATTGTCTCCTTTTATGTGCTTGGACAGGGCAAATATTTTATCGGGGCCTCGGATCAAAGATCCAACCATATGGATATGATCAGGGCGACGATTGGAGTTCAACGACTCCAAGATCGCCCTAATCAGGCATCCGTAGCATCAGATAGAGACCGGGGAACTCTAGAAGATCAAGGGCCAGGATGGTGTAAATCCGCACTTCAGATGGCAAATCCGACCACACGGATGAATTCGGATCGACGATCGCAGTCCAACGATATAAAAATCGAGTCAATCCGACATCCGTGGCACCATCTACAACTTCCAGAAGATGGACGGCCAAGATGGAGCCACGTGGCGCCATCTCAGCCGCCCAATCGGCCGCATGCGTCCTGTGAAGACCGCGCACCATCTCCTCTCCGCCGTTGGATCTCGATCCAACGGCTGCAGTCGCTCGCGCTTAAAAGCATCCGCGCGACCATTTCGCCCACGTAGCGCAGCGGCGACGCAGCTGCGGGCGAAGCGGAGGTCGCGGGTTCGAGCCGCGGTGAGGGGGTGGAAGGCGCGGGCGAGCGGGCGCGGACGAGCGTCAGATGAAGATCCAACGGCTGCGCGCGCTCAATCAGGACGACGCGCGATTGGACGCCGGGCGTAACGCGCGATCACACGCGGGCGGTGCGCTACGCAGCGGGCGCGGACGCGATCTAAGCCGTCCGATCTCGCGATCGGACGGCTGAAAATCAAGCGACGTGCGTAGGCGTTACGCGCGCGGGCAGCCGAGCGGGTGCGCGTGGGCGCGGCGACGACGGCGACGTCGGGGCTTTAGCGACGGTTTTATCCGTCACTAAAGACCCCTTATTTATTATTTTGAAGATGTAATGTCCATTTTGCCCCCACTCCTTGCAACTATAAAAGGAGACCCCCTCCATACGAAATTTTCATCCCTTCCTTCTCCTCTCTACCTCTCCAAAGCTCAAGAGAAGCTTGTCCCACACCCGGGATGCTTCTCGCGAGATAAAGTCCAAATTTTCGTCCCCCTTCGGAAGTGGATCCCGCGACGACGACGGCGTGCTGCTCCGTTCCCGTTCTTCTGCTTCGTCCTCCTTCGTCCCTCTTCGTCCTCCTTCGTCCAGGCGTCGTCCCGTCCGGCTCGTCCTCCAAGCGACCGTCGAGGAGGATTCTCTCTCCCTATTCTTTTTACTGCTTTCTAGTATAGATTTACTGCTTTCTAGAGTAGTCTATTCGTCCTCCGAGCGATCGTCGAGGAGGACATTTCTCCCTCCATTCTTTTAATGCTTTCTAGAGTAATTGTTTTATGTTTTCTAGTTGTAACGAACGAGCTCTTTTATGATAAATTCCTTGTCTATTCTACATCTCATTTTGATTTCCATGTATAGTATTCTTTCTCTCTCTCTTACTCCCTCTCTCTCTTTTATTTGTTGTAGATACTTAGATAGTTTAAATTGAATTTCTTCGTGACAAAATAAAAAGAAACGCGAAGTTTTTAAATCAAACGTTCGCCTCCCTGTGTTCGACCCGGAATTTTAATTTCGGTATAAATTTTATTTGTTGAACATGAATCCTTCGCTTTCGAACTACAACGACAGGTTTTCCAAAACCGAACACGTTAGCGTAGCTTCGTAACACGTTCAACAGTTCAAAAGTTGAGGGCCAAAAAGTAAATATATGAGGACCAAAGTGTAAAGTTGGTCAAGAAGGTTTCTTCTTAGGCTCAAGTTTTTATACATGACTAATTAGGACCTAAGGAATCTGATGGTGAATTTTATTTCTAGATTAAACCTTGTTTGACTGGTCAATTTACGCAAAAACCCAAATTAAGTTATTAATTGGGTATGGTTCTCAATGTAGGTCAAGATGGGTTCCTAAGGTCAAATTGAAGGTTCTAAACCCTAGAGATTATTTTTCTATGAATTTTAGAGGGTTTATTCCATTTTTGCTTTGCCTTGAACCTCGTGAATTGAAGTGGGTTTGTTTTAGGGTTACAGATTATCATTTAGTTCCTTGGAATTGCTGTAGCCCTTGCTAGATCATCTCATCCCACTTTTATTCTTATTAAGTTGCTTTGACCTATGTTTGGACCCTGAATTACCCTGTATGCAGATTATACTGGTAAAATTGCATTTTTACCCCTTATGACTTGTTTTCTCCTTAAACTCAGAATTCTCTGAGTTAAGCCTTTCCTTGAGTTATGTAGGAGCTTTTATCCTTTGTATTTTGTCAAAATGAGCTAGTTATGGCTCATGATGAGGTTCTCATCACATGGGATATCCCTTTGACTCACAAGATATCCTTCAAGCAAATGGTTGTAACAAGGACTTTTACTTGTATGTGTATAAATGAACTATGACATTTGTATATATTCTTTAAGGGTTATACATTGGCTCTTGTACAAGCTTCTATAAAATAATAAAATGGGTACTTTTTGACTTGAAGTCTTTGGAGTACATTGTTTGATCCTTGTGACTTCCTTGAGTTTCCTTGAGCTTTATTTTCCTTGAACTTCCTTGAGCTAATCAACATTTGCTTTAAACATCTTCATCTTGATTTAGTAACACGTGCATCTCACATATCTAATTAGATCTTTGAAATATAGGGTTAGACAAATATAACTTATTTTGTTAACATCAAAATTTGATTAATTTTGTTCTTTGAATTAACAATCTTCCCTTTTTTATGTTTGACAAGATTAGTTCATAAAAATAGCTATTTGAAAAGAGATAATATAAGTATGATATATAGCAATAAAATTTTGCTTCCTCCCCATATCAAAAAGCTTCTAAACTCAAATAACATAAAATATAAGTTCAGCAGGAATATTATTTTTATGGCATTCTTTCTTCTCCCTATTTTTGTCAACATGAAAAAGGATAAAAAAAGGGTATATTAAACAAAATCATAATATTCATAGATTTGAGCTAAACATAAAGATGCATAATATCCTTAGCCTACTTAACTATTACAAACTGATAAAGTTCAAACTGGAAATAGACTACAAAGTTTAAACTTAGTACAAACCAAACTCATGAAAACATGCAACTTTGAACCTAAAAACAAAAAAACAACAAAGAAAACTAAAACATCAATCCATCTTTATCTTCATTCTTTCTTTCCCTTCATTCTTGATGCAAACATCTTAGTTTTTGTTTTTCATTATTTTCTTCATGTTTTTACTATTCGTCGCAATGGGGTGTACCACTTATTTTCTTGTTCTAGTTTCACTCTATTGTGTTGGCGATGGGTGTGCCCATCGTGTATATATAGGGGATGGCTAAATGCGTAGTTCATTCAAAAATGTACAATTTGGAGGGACAAGTTTTGTTGAATCTAAGGGTTTAATTCTACCAAAAATTCAGCAGAGTTTCCCCTATTTATGGGACATTTTCCAAATTCCTATACTTGCAATGATAACATGTCCCATAAATAGGGGAAACTCTGCTGAATTTTTGGTAGAATTAAACCCTTAGATTCAACAAAACTTGTCCCTCCAAATTGTACATTTTTGAATGAACTACGCATTTAGCCATTTCTTAGAAATATAATGATTTTAGAAAAAGTAGAACATCAATTATTAACAGAGAAAACACAATTTCAATGGTAGGGTTCTGAAAGAAGGGTAAGTAACAGAAAGAAACATTTGAATTGTAGAAATACAATCAAACCTACATTCTACAATTTCACATCCCAGCTAGGCCATGAAGCGAAATTTTTGAGGGACTAAAGTACCATTATAATCCTGCTCTTCCTAAAAGATTGCTATTTCTTTCAAATCATTGTAAATTCCAATCAACTACTTGACCAGATACTCCACACAAGACTGCACTAGTACAAAATAAATTAAGTGTACTTCTCTTGAGAATAGATATATTATAAGAATTAGGAGATAAAAAAAATTTCTTAGAATTTAATTGGACCAAAAACCATTAGGATGTGAATGTATTTTCTAAAAAATAATCAAATTCAACCTCAAATCAAGGTAGTTTAACTGATCATCTTTGGTGAAGTTGTTACATCAATTTTTTTGTCAAAAAGGAAGCTATCCATGACCAATTTAAATTTTAAAAAAAATACTTATTCATTAGCACTCTATTCCACTTCATCAAGAACTTGGCAATGCTAAAAGAAATTAAATTGATGGAACAGCTAAAAAACCATCCTCTCTACATAAATTTATCCTAAAACACAAAGAACATTTAACTCCTCAACCCCTTAATATAAATTGCAAATATTAACCCCACATATATCATCATCACATCTTATTGAAAGTGTAGAACAACCATCCTCTTGTCAAAAGATCACACATTACTCTTATAACCAACATATCTTTTTTGTTTTAAATTATTTAATGGATTATTATGTTTGTTTTAAATAATGTAAATACATAAGGTATCATCTTAGATGTAAAATGCGTAGACATTAGAGTTTAACTTTACAATTATTATTTTCTATTATATATTTTATCTACAGTTATGGCATTCATGATACCTCTATTGGCGATGACAATGATATGTATGGTTGGTGGTCCTTTTCCCTTCTCAAAAAACAAAGGGAAAAGAGGCAAAAAGGGGCCTATTAGCTCCCAACAACATTCGCCTCAAGTTATAACAAATATGATGGATCATGTGTCTAAGCAGAAAATTTTAAATTTATATTTATTAGTTTTAAACGAAATAAGACAATTGCATTATTTTTCAATCGTGCAATTTTTTTTGCATAGGGACATCACCCATGATTTCAACCCATTGCAGAGGTCCTACAAGACTATTTCCTTCAGAGAAGAGGACTTCAGCAGTGAGTTAGAATATGCTTAACACAAATAGAGTTACTTGGGCAGCAAGCACATTAAATGCTACTCCACTAGTTACCCCCGAAGAACAAGAGGCTACAACAAATATACTTGATAATGTCTTGCAAACTCAAAAAAACCAAGTAATTTGAAACTTACATTAACTTAAAATGTAATAAGATAGCTTTATTAATTTTTAATCATCTGCTTTTTTTCAATAGGGTTACCAGTCGTGGCTTCAACTCGTTGCAGAGGTCCCAATAGGCTGTTAAATTTTGAGAAGAGGACTTTAGCGATTAATCAAAAGATGTTGATCAATATCAACAAAAGTGTAGGAGGTCCAACTATAAGAGGCAAGCCACAAGTCTTGCCTCTATTTCTGCTATTATTGCAAGGCATAATGCCCCATATGTCTCTGATGCTAGGAAGATGGCTTCATCTGATATTCAAATATGTTTAAATTGTATTTAGGTAATGTGCATTATAATGTATCAATTTTATTTCAAATGTTTAATATATAAATTTTGTTTGTAATTCAATATTTTCTTTTCTTATAGAGTAAGGTCAATGTAAGTGGACTTGATTCAGATCGTGATAAGGTTAATCAGGTCATGTCAGGAGTTAAAAAGGAAAATGAGAAATCATAGATATAAGGTAAGGAAGGTCTATCGTTTAAAAGGGAATGATGCCAAGCCTCCTGAGTGGACTAACACAGAATGGGAGAAGACAATGATAGATTGGAATGATCCTGTGTATTTGGTAATATCATATAGTAAAAAACATCACAAGTAAATATTTTTCCTTTTCATATTTGATATATATATAATGAATTCTTTATTTTTTTACTTTTAGAAAAAGTGTGCGAAGAATATAGAGACTAGGAGAAATGTTGTGAAAAATCTCCATAGTAGTGGGTCGATATCTTTCCAAGTGTAGAGAACTGAGTTAGCAAGTTTATATTCCTATATTTTATATTGGTCATATAAATGATTCAATAAGGGTATAGAAAATAATATTTATATTTTTTTGTAGAGTACAAAACACTTAGATGGTGTAGAGTGCACGAGGATATTACTTTTTCACGAGACCCACTTTCGACCTACTCCAATGAGTTCGGCTGATCCTGACCCAATTACAGGATTGGTTGGTAAATGGTCTAGTGAAATAGTTAAGGAAAATTATGTAAGTATTATTAATTTATAGAAACAAATGTAATTATATGTTGTGTTTGTTATAACTATTTTTTTTTATATTTCTAGGGTGAGATGGTATGAGTATGTGATGAGGCCATTCAAAATGGCCAACCTATAGATGAGAATGATATTTGCAATACCATCTTAAAAACTAAACACCAATCAGATTATATTATTGGACTTGGATATGGGCTAAAGCCTATCCACACTCCTCAAGGAAGTAAAACAAGGCATCAGTTGGAAGATGAACTTCATGAAACCCAGTCGCAATTGGGGAGGATTGAAGAGGAACATAAAAAGGATGCATAGGAAAGTAAAAGACAAGTAGTGGAATATAAAAGACAAGCAGATGCATATAAAAGTGAAGCAGAGGAATATAGAAGATTTATGGAGGTAAGGATGAAGAAGTTTGAGTCAATCATTAATTTCTCTAATTCACTTCATATAGATTCAAGTAATTATTAATTATAACCATTGTCTAAATTTTATTTATAAATTACATTATTAATTCGGTAATTTTGTTGTGAACAGCATTATTTGCTACACAATCTCAGCGACATCAGAAGAAGGGATCTGTAGGTTCAGATGACAAAACAAAAGTCGTGATTGTAATAGTTTTAAGTTAGGTTAGTATAGTGCTAGATTAAGAAAATTTTTGGTATTAAACAAACATATTTATGGTGGTCGTGTATAGTGTTCTTTTTTATAGTAATAATTTTCTTGTTTAGTAAGTTTTTTTATGTAAAAAGATGATTTCAATATCTTTTTTTAATTTTGAGTGACATAAATATTAGATGTGATTTTATTAAGAAATGTATTTTTTTTATAAGTGTTGTGATTATAGTTGCAAATGTATTTATTAAATATAAATAGTATTAATGGAAAATGAAGGACATTTTATAGGTTCTAAGATGATGCTTAAATTTCTTTTAAAGCAAGTTAAAGTAACATTTAAATATTATAGTAAAATGTATTAGGAGCTGTTTAAATGTCACTTAAAATAATATAAATTAGCATTTAAACATCATAGTAATTGCACACTTTTAACATCCTTAAACCAAGGTCACGTTTTAACGTCATTAAAAGAGATATAAAATGATGTTTAAATGTCTTCAAAAGCTACCTGAGGTAACATTTAAATGCTAATATAGAATACATAAGAAGACATTTAAATATTGTTAAAAGTTAATAGGATGATGTTTGTAACGACCCGATTCCCGAGTCCCTACGAGACACGAGAACCGGACCGACTCGACTAATCCCAAGACCTAGTCGTCCAACGAGGAAGTAACCAAAAGAGCAGTACAATAACCACATTCAGCATGATTATAACTAGCAGTAACAAAAATACAGCAGTAAGAAAATGAACTACTACAGCATGTACCACCACAACAGTAGAACAACATTTATAACATAACAGGAACTACAAGTAAAGAAAAGTACAGAGAGTAACAAGAACTACTCACTACAGTGGAACAAAAAGGGGTACAAAGAACTGCGGTAACTCTACTGGACCCTACTCGGCCCAGCGTCCTCTACAGCTGCTGACCCTGGCTACTCAACACCTGGTCCTGAAAAGTAACGAGTGTAACACGTCAGCGAAACGCTGAGTAGAGTGGCAACTAAACTAAAGAAGCAGTAAAGTGTACAGTAGCTATTTCATTTTCTTTCTTTCTTTATTTATGTCTTTCTATTGTTTCACAATTTATCTATTTCTCAGATCCTTCACTTGATCTCGAATCTTCCTCGTGGGAACGATCTTGATTGCAGTCTTTTCCAACAAGTAGAAGTAACAAGTGGTGCTCTCCTGGCCAGGAGAGTCCCCCGTGGTGATCCTACTCTCAGTCAACCACCCCAAGGTCGCTGACAGACGTAACGGTGACTACGGCACGCGCGATAAACACACGGGTAGCTATCCCGCACTGGCACGCGGTGAGTCATTTCCGTTAACGGGTGCGCCCAAAGCACAGCACGGAACCAGTATAGGGCGGAGCCATCTCAATAACAGGGGTCTGACCCCTCCACAGTAACCAAACAGGGGTCTTGCCCCTCCACAATCCGCGCACCCTCGCCTGACTTCCCTGGTTTGCCCAGTGGGCCTAACAAGTCGGTGTAGGTGAGCTAGCAGCACCCCGGGGCCCGTGGGGTAGCTAGTACTCGCTCTACACTAGTAGCTCTCCTCGGTACTGTGTACACGAGGGCCAAAAGTCGGTACAAAGTGGCCAGACCTAACCCCGGGTCCTTGGGGCGGCTGGCTCCGCTCTGCACTAAACAGGTAACAGGTGCTTCCCCTGGCACTACGTACCCAAGAGACAACACACCTCCACATCTTTCCTTCACAGCCCCATTTCATTCTCTTTCCAGGAGTTCTACTCGTAATTCCCCGTAGGGTTCCAGCTCTTTTAACTCAGCACATTCAGGTTTCACCATTCCAGTTTCACGTTCATACAACCCATATTCTCAATCATGTTCATTTGTTCATAACAGGCAGCTGTTAAATCAATTTACAGGCAGCTATTATTTCCTTTCCACATTTTCCAAGACTGCAATATCTATATTCATATCACTAGTTTTCTAGTCCTAGGATCCATGCCGTACCCTAGGATCTATCATTCAATCTAGTTTTCCAGCCCTAGGATTCATGCAATACCCTAGGATCTATCATTCAATCTGGTTTCTCATTCCTAGGATTCATGCAATGCCCTAGGTTCTATTAATTGTTCCATAATTGTAACAAATTATGTTAATAATTTTTAAAGCCACTCTACCAGCTACAACGGGAGTACTGGGGGCGTGGTCGAAAATCTCGCGCGCCTCCGCAATCCCCGAGACTGTAATGGAACAGGGTCCTAACACAAGGATCAAACACAAGGAGTTTCTCAGAATAGTATATAATTACTGTAAATGGGTAGAGGATTTTATTCCGAAAAGAACTCAACTCGAAACGCGGAAAACAGACTCCGAACGGGCCCTAAACGGGTCGTAAACGACGAAACAGTCCAAAATCAGACGTCTAGAACCTCTTCCAGACGTCTTAAAAGGTGGTTCAGAGGATACCTTCGCTCTGTGTAGTCCCTCAGATGTCCAGAAGCCTGTGGGGGTGTCTGGCTTAATTCCCAGACGTCTGATGGTCAACCCGAACGTCTGGAAGTCCTCTCCGTCGTCTGGCACTGCGGCCAAACGTCCGATTCACATTGGATGGTGAGTCTCACGCCCTCCCGAGCAGAACCTGCACATAACCACTCCTCACTCTCAGTACGACGGGTTGCAGACGAAGGCACGGCGGACGGCTGCATGGCCGTACGTGCGAAAAAGGAAGGAGGACGAAATAACTTACTTGCCAGACGTCTGGACAGTCGTCCAGACGTCTTCACCGTCGTCTGGTTGGAAGCCCAGACGTCTGATTCTGGAAAAGCTTCCAGAATCAGAGCTCGATTCACTCTCCACCCACGACGCACCGCCGCGCCGCGCCCCGTCCGCCTGCTGCTCGAGCTGCAGCAACCCTCCAGCGATGGTCCACGCCCGCTGCTCCCCCGCCGGTCGACTCTAGCTGCCTCGGCAAGCTCGAGCCCTCACGGTCGAGCGTCTCCTCCCTCGCGCAACACCTCCTCTCGTACACTCGCCGCGGCTGCCGCTGCCGCCGCTCGCTCGCGCTCTGCTGGAAGAAGAAGAAGAAGAAGGAAGCGGAGGAGATGAGAGTGAGGGAGGGGGCGAGGGCCTTATAAGGCCGCGCGGGGAGAGAGAGAGAGAGCACAACACTGCGCCTGCAAGAGGAGAGAGGGAAAAAGAGGAAGAGGGTGGCGGTTGCAGGTCTGCACACGCATGCGCGCAGACGCAACCCCGTACTCCGCAGAAAATTAAATCCCAGACGTCTGGAAGGGGTTCCAGACGTCTGGTCAGACGTCTGGGCCACCTCCCAGACGTCTTAAAAAAAACGTCTTGAAGCCGCGTTCGTAACAATGTTTAAGCGTCGGTGATAGTTACCTAGAATGACGCTTAAACATCATATTAGGATAAATAAGGTGACATTTAAACGTCATTAAAAGGGATATAACATGACATCTAAATTTCTTCAAAAGGTACGTAAGGTAACATTTAAACGTAAATATAAAATATATAAGAGGGCGTTTAAACGTTGTTAAAAGTTACATAAGGTGACATTTAAGTCTCGATGAAAGTTACCTAAAATGACGCTAAAACATCATAATATGAAACTAAGCTGATGTTTTAACATCACTAAAAAGGATATAACATGACGTTTAAATATCTTCAAAAGCTACCTAAGATAACATTTAAATGTCAATATAACATATGTAAGAGGACGTTTAAACGTTATTAAAAATTACATAAGATGATGTTTAAATGTCGATGAAAGTTACCTAAAATGACACTTAAATGTCATAGTAGGATAAATAAGATGACATTTTAACATCATTAAATGGGATATAACATGACGTTTAAATGTTTTCGAAACGTACATAAGGTAACATTTAAACATCAATATAAAATACATAAGAAGACGTTTAAATGTTGTTAAAAGTTACATAAGGTGACGTTTAAGCATCGATGAAAGTTACCTAAAGTGACACCTAAACATCATATATGATAACTAAAGTGATGTTTTAACGTAACTAAAAGCGATATAACATGACATTTAAATGTCTTCAAAAGCTACGTAAGGTAACATTTAAACGTCAATATAGAATAGGTAAGAGAATGTTTAAACGTTATTAAGAGTTACATAGGATGATGTTTAAGCGTCAGTGAACATTACCTAAAATGACATTTAAACGTCACAGTAGGATAAATAAGGTGACGTTTTAACGTCACTAAAAGAGATATAAAATAACATTTAAATGTCTTCAAAAGGTTCATAAGGTAACATTTAAACATCAATATAGAATACATAAGAGGACATTTAAACATTATTGAAAGTTATATAAGATTACGTGTAAACATCTTTAAAAGTAATCTAAAGTAACGTTTAAACATCATAGTAGGATACATAAGGAAACTTTAAACATTGCTAAAGATTTTGTAGAAACTTAAGGAAAAGTTAAAGCGATGTTTAAACGTGTTAGAAATTACTTAATGTGATGTTTAAACGTTATCTTACATAAGATATGGTGACGTTTAAACATTTCCGTAGTTATTCTTTAGTGATGCTTTAACGTCATTGAAAGATATTTGCATAGGTTTGACTGTGTGGTGGTTAAGAGACATATAAACATCACCATAAATGTTATAGGCGATGTTTATTTAACATCAGCAAAATTCTTTTAGGTTACGTGTGATTTTCGACGTCGATATAACCCTAAACCCTAAATCCTTTAACTAAAGGACCCTGACATGTTTCTAGCTTTTATGATTGTTCTTGTTTGTAGGGGAATGCATTTAGAATGGATGAAGGAGAGCCACTCACCTAGAAAAATGATTTGGAGGAAAAAAAATATAGATATTTACCCTTGAAAAAAATTGAGAAGGAAAAAATAATATGAAAATTTTTTTCCACCAAATAAAAACATCTCACTACATATGGATACTATCCTTCCTATTTCCAAAATAAAAATACCTCACTACAAATGGGTGTTTATCCTATAGAAAAAAAAAGAAAAAAAATATGAAAAATAAAATTAGGAATAAGAGACCAATGGGTCCAGTCAAGGAAATATACACCTAGTGTGTTGACCTCAAGGTAGAAAAGTGGTGAGGAGAAAGCTGCCAAATCTTAGTATAGCCTAACCAAAGACAGGATTGTCTTAGAGAGAGTATAGAAATATTCTAAGTTTTATTGAATATTAGGAATCAACTTAGTTGCCTGTATGGCAAGTAACATTATGTCAACACAAGATGCTTGTTTCTTACATTCGATTTGAACCTTGGGTGGGTTGACCTAATCAGAGAAAGTTACTCTAGCAACCCAAGTCTAATGTTTAACAGGATTCTTGATTTGATTTGGGAGGTCTAAATTTGAGTCAATACTTCAGAACTGCTGAATCTTCGACGTTAAGGTTTTGTGTATAATTTCTTTCTTTTAGTGAAGATCAATATTGATGAATTTGATTGGTATAGCTCAAACATGCAAGTTGGTTTTCCGTGTAAATATTATTTTCTTACAGTTTTTCACTTAGTGATTTTCTCAAGGACTAGCGAAAGATAGACATAGGGGTGTAATATTTTCATATTTATTTATGTTAATTAATGCCTAATCAATGTTAGTATATGAGTAATTTGGGTTAGATTGCATTTAGTAAGTCAGATTATGCATTTTAGGACATTTTATAAATAATGGATATTTATGGGTTTTTATGCAATTTTCTCCACAATTGTATCTGGCATCTTGATGTGTTTATTTTTATATGTGCAGCTACAAAAGTTTAGGTTGATCAAAGCATGGCTAATTGGATTTCTGGACATGAGCTCATTTGGAGTTGACTAACCTAGTTAGTAGACATATTTGGAAACAATTAGCCTAATACCTTAGCCTAGTTAGGAGCCTAATTAACCTAGACCTACACTCTATCACCTAACCTAATTACCTAGCACTATTGGCCGACCATAAGCTTGGATTTTCATACTATAATGGCTGGCCATATTAGATTTTATCCGTAAGGAAAACTTACACCAACCTAGATTTTATCCAACTAATGATAACGTCATCATCAGCCATAACTAGCTTTAATTAATCAGAATCAATTGACAACTGCTCCTACATAACCGCCAGAGAGTCGTAATTCATTGCATATCCTTTCTGAGAAGAATCCATTAAAACATGGTTAAATCTACAGTCTTAACAGAAGATCATGAATGCAGAATAATCACAAGATTTCCTAAGGGATAAATGAAGGTCAAATGAGCATTAATGACTAGCAAGTGGGTTCGTATAGGCAGAAATAGGTTTTCATGCATTTTGGACCAGCTTAATTAACAGAGGTTCTGATCAAAATAAAATTCACCTAAACCTTCTAAAAATCATGAAAAATATTCCATAAGATTTGGTATCCTTGATTTGACCATTGAACCCATTTTGACCTAAAATAGAGTCTCAAATAGGAAGTTGCCTTAATTTAGGTTTCTGCATAAATTGTCCAGTCAAACTTGTTCAAAACCAAAATCTAACTTCACCATCAGATTTCTTAGGTCCAAATTAGATTTGTACCAAAATTTGGGCCCAATTAGAGATCATCTTGACCTAGTTTGCATTTTGGTCCAGTCTAACTCTTTTTCTCTCAAATAGCCCCTCAGTTTCGAAATCTATTACAAGGGCCCCCTAACTTCATTGTCTTCTTTACCAACAGGTCCCTACTACCATGGCTGTGTGAACACACCTGCAGCCAACCTTCAATCAAGGAGTTCTCTCCAATTTCACGCTCAATCTCTTCCAAAATTAGAAGAACTCCTGAAGTGATCATCTTCAATTTGAGCGCATCTTGGGCTCTGATTTGTACCCAAATCCTCATGAAAACCATTCAAAGATCAGGGTTTCCTATTTTGCGAAATCTCCAAGCTTCCAAGCTTGGTTTCCAAGCTTGGAACGACCCCCTGAACATTATAAAAGGACCCACAATGCAAGGCTGTGCTCCTTAGCTTGGTTTGGAGGTCAGAATCCCCTTCTTCTCTTCTCCCCGACCTCCATCTCCACCAACTTCGACGACCCTCTTCGACTACCTTCTTCGCTCACCATCACAGATAATAGTCGACGGGAACTTCTTCCTCTCGTTCCTCCACGCATCGTGATACCAGCGAGCATCGCCTACCTCCCCTCGTTGTTGTGGTTTCACCCACTGGAGATTTCATCTTCTCCAGAGTCGGCCTGACCAAACCGACATGGATCCCCTCCCCTTTCGTCCAATAGCTAGCGTAATGTATTCCTTTACTTAGATTAGTTTTGTCTCCTTAAACCCTTGTTTCAACCACCGACTTAGTCGTTCGTTGTCATCTTCACTTTCTACGACCACATCTCCAATGAGGCCTCTGCACCTCCACAATCCACCAAACACCTCGCCATCGACTCCATAACCTCCACCTCATCAACTAGCATCAAACCCCTCAAGAAATTGAGGGGATTATCACCTCCATCATGCCCCCAAACACCCCACTGTTGCACCACCAAATCACCTTCGCTAGCCACCTACGACCACCCTCGCCGCATCCTTGCGACACTTCTGAGCTCATTAATCGGGGCTTTTAGCCTGTATTTTGTATTTCAGGTCCTACATCGGAGCTCCACCGCCGCGTCGTCTGCTCCAGCCTTGTTCTTCACACCACAGTCATGTTCTTTGTCAAGATCAACTCCAGGTGTTGCGGCCTAGCTCCAAGAAAACTCCCAAGCAGGCAATCGAAGCAAAGCAGCCATCTTTCGTTCGCAATTGGAAGCTTTTCGCTCTACTACAGCTGCATGTGAAGACATCAGTGGGATTAATCCCACATCGTAAAGAGACAAACGGGCGTACACACATAAAAGGAAAAAGTGCTTTAGGCCCTCTGCCCAATACACAGGGCTCGGGTCCCCTTCACCCTCACAATCCGCTTACCCAACCTACTATACACTCCTCGCTTACCCGCAGGCTTGGTCACCTAGATCCTCGATTACCCAATTAGCTGCCTGGATATCTGAGAAGAGGAAGAAGGGAAATTGTGAGAGAGTGGGGGAGGGTTTTGCTCCTCTATGTATGCGGTTAACACTTAGTCGCTGAAGGCCCCTTGTGCTTGTGAAGGAGAAGCCTTAACGAAGGCCTGAAAGAAAGAGAAGGCAGTGAAGGAAAAGAGGCTTTGAAGAGCAAAAGAAGAGAAGGAAAGGAAGGAAAGCAGAAGAAGAGAAGAGACAAAGAAGAAGGCTTTGAGAGCCTTGTGCACTTTAAGTCGTCTAATGCTTGATTCTGTTATCTGAATTCTGAGGCCTTGAGAGATTAAGGCTACTGTGGATTAATTTGGCCACTTATCTTGCTAGCATTTCTGATTGATGATACTGTTCAAATATTTGAGTAGTTAATATATGCTTAATTAAGGCTAATAATTGATGATTCAAATCACCATTATTCTGTATTAAATTTCTTTTTATCATTGTGATCTATTGAAATACTCATGCTTATAATTGAATATCGATTTGAGTAGATATTATTCATTGAATATCTCTTTTGTGTTTATGCTCATTTATATGCAATTAAAAGATTAGCACGTGAATTTCATATTTGCTCCCTATGTTCGACCTCAGACTTCAATTTAGATTTTGAGTAATAAATTTTATCTGTTCGAGAACTATTTGTCGATTGTACTACAACTCAATTTCCTTAACACTTAATGAAAGCTTGATAAACAAAACCTAACCCTAGAAACCCTAGCCGCCACCTAGACCTAACCCCAGCTGCCACCTAGATCCTCCTTATCCCTTCATAGGTGGTCGGACAAACACCAAGATCTTATCCTAAGTGGCCAACCACCTATATTTAGAAAACCACCAAAAAAACACCTTCCTATCCTAGCCCTACATTCTAGATCTAAGTGACCATATTCTACCTATCCTAGCCACCCCTTAGGATTTAATCTAGACCACTCAATTTAGTGATCCTAGGCACTCTAGATCAACCAATAGGAATCCTCCCTATTTCCTATAAATATACCTAGCTGCCCACCCTTAGGATCATCTCTTACTTAGAATTCCCTACCATCAAATAGTCTCTACTACTAGTGCTAGTCCACACCAACTCTGGTGGATCTAGTGGGTGTGCCTTCACATCTGCATTTATGCTGATGCTTCGAAATTCGCCTTCAAAGCCCATAGTTTTAGATTTTATTTTTGTAGTTGTAATAGATTCGCTTTCAGAAGCATTCTTTGATTGCGTAGCAATCATAGGTCTTAATTGTCTAGAATTAGGCTAGGACTTAGCATAAGTTAGAGTAGTTCATGCATGCATAAGCATTATTTGCATCTTTATTGTTCCTCCTATAGCTATGCATAGAATAATGCTATAATATACTAATGAGGCGCATTATATAAATTGCAGGAAATAAGAAGCTCAGGAGCTGGATCTGAGACTGGATCTGAAGCTAAACCTGAAGCTAGAGTTGCAGCAGAACTGGAGCAGAAGACCAAGAATAAGATGTATTAGACAATAATGTAAGGGGTTGAGGTATGCTATTCTGCTAAGTAGGAATAAAGTAGTAAACTACGAAGAACTTAGGTCCATCCTAGCTCTAGGACAGCCTAGAAGCTTCCCCAAGCCTTAGCCACCCTTAGATTAGGTCACTATACCCTAGGAAGCCCTAAAACCCTATTTCCAGACCCTATTTGGATGTCCAGATGAGCTACAGGATGTCCAGAACCCTTAACCACAACCCACGCACCTAAAACCCACTTCTGTAGCATTTTAAGACGTCCAGACACTTGGTCTGGACGTCCAATTTCTCCAGACAGAACCTTAATTCTTCTAGCCTCTATTTGGACGTCTAACTTTTCATTTTAAGACGTCTAACACTATTGTCAGATGTCTGGAACTGCTCTCTATTTCCTATTTTTGAATTCAATCTTGGATCTTGAATTCCTAAGTCCCTAAATCGAATTCCAACCCCATAGGAACCTAAATTAAGGTACCCTAACCCTAGTACATCACCTCTAGACCTCCCTAAGGACCTAATTAAGTCCTCACTAAACCTAATTGACTTGGATCTTAGTCAATTCCATCAACTTATTCAATTGGACTCATTGAGTCCAATTGAGCCCTAATCTCAGCACACACTATCCAATTGGACTCAGAGAGAGTCCAATTGACCTAGACCTACCTTAATTGAGTTTTTTTACTCTCAATTAGGGTTTCACACATCCAATTAAACTTATATCAAGTTTAATTGCATTTTACCTTAATGAATTAGGGTTTACAACCCTAATTTGAGACCTCCCTTGACCTAAACCCACTAGAACCTGACCTAATCAACCTAGCCACCTAGGTTTCAACCCACACACACCCACACACACCATCCACACGAAAATACCTAGCCTAGAGTTCTCTAGAACTCTCTACCATGTGTTGTTGCCTTGGTTGCTAAAAATAACAACCAAGATGCATTCAATTTTTAAATCCACCAAATGTGGATCTAAAAATCACCCATCCACCCTCTCTCTCACTCTCCCATGAGCTCCCACCATAGGCCTCTCTAGAGAGTTCCACACTTCTCTAGAGAGGCTCCCTTGGGTCTACTTAAAGGACCTTTGGGTAGCCATTTGCACCCATCTAGCCTTCCATCTAGTTTTAGCTTCATTCCACCTCCATCTCCACTAGCAGACCATGGCATCCCCATCACCTCCACGCCAGGCCTAGATCACCTCCAACCTCTCTCCAAGGGCCGGCCTAAGCACCATTGGCCGCCCCTCTTTCTCCTCTCAACCAAGTCAAAGGCCATCGAAGCTACCTCTGAATGCCCTTCATTCTGTTAGCTAGACAAGTAGTGTAGTTCATAGATTAATGCTTTATCACTGCTTAGTAGTGTAGCTCCATATTCTCCCCCAATGATGCATGCATAATCCCCCCATAGATTCATGTATGCAGTCATTTTCTATTAGCTAGTTTATTGCTTTCAAGTTTTCCTGTACAAGCTTTCTGCGAGCTTCACTCTATAGCCACCATGATACAATCAATGAAATCATCTTTTATATATCTCTTTGTCTATGTGTGAAAATCACCATGAGCTGATTGCCATATTTCCTTGTGATTAAAGTTGCATGCACAAAATTTATATTCTCTTGCAACTAAGCATGTCATTCATCAATACGAATTATTGTAAATGGGCATGCATTTCTAAATAAGTAGAGCAAGCTAGATCGAATTCAAATCTGCATTTTCTAAATGCCTCCCAGAGATGAACGACCAGGACTCAAGTCTCGTTATTTTATAAATTATTTTTGACAAGCGTTTTTGCGCACTATACTACGACGAGATCTCTATTTTCAAAACATGTGAGAATCGCCTCTTGTCATTCTTCTAGTTGTAATCTAAGTTCTACTTGGTTTGACTTTCTATAGCAATAAAGTTCTAATTATTTTTCAACTTGTCTTCAAGTTGTATGCTTTCTAGTAGTAGTATATTATAGTTCTAATAGTTGCATGCTATTAGATTTAGTATTAGTTCTAATAATCATCCTACTTGATATTTAATTCTAGTATTAGGAAAGTGATTCTAATCTATTTGCCTCCCTGCGAACAACTCAGACTCCCATACTTCTATTCAAAAAATCTTACGAGTTTGATTTCATTTACAAATTCAAGAATTTATGTACGCATTTACTATGACGAAAAGCGATTTTTCATAATCACATCTGTGAATAGAACAACCGCCATGCATTTTGTTAAGAAAAACATCTTCTCCCGATTCAGGATACCTACAGCCATGATCAGCGATGGTGGGAACCACTTTATTAATGCCTAGTTCCGTGCTTTACTTAGGAAATATGGGGTTACTCACCATATTGCCACCCCGTATCACCTGCAAGCGAATGGGCAAATCAAGGTCTCAAATATGGAGATCAAGAATACTTTACAAAAGACCATGAGACCTAACTGGAAGATTGGTCCACCCGACTTAATGATGCCCTCTAGGCATACAAGACCGCTTATAAGACCCCTATTGGCATGTCACCATACCAATTCGTCTTTGGCAAAGCTTGCTATGTCCCAATTGAGCTTAGGCATGGGGCATATTGGGTTGTCAAATAGTGTAATATGGATTCCCATATGGCTGGTGCCTAAAGGAAGCTCTAGCTTTCTGAGCTCGAAGAGGTTCGTCAGGACGCTTATGAGAATAGTTGATTGTACAAGGAAAAAAGGAAAGTTGTCCATGACAAGAATATTCATAGGAAAACCTTTGAGCCAAATCAACAAGTCTAACTCTTTGATGCATGACTTATGCTTTTCCCTGGGAAGTTACTGTAACGAACGCATGCCCCAGATGTCTTAAAAGACGTCTGGGAGGTGGCCCAGACGTCTGGGATCACATCCAGACGTCTGACAAGACGTCTGGGATCGTTTCAAGATGTCTGGAGAACAGTTATTTTCGCACGGGAGATTCGTCTGCGCGCCTGCGCGTGCAGACCTGCGATTCCCCTCTCTCTCTCTTTTTCCCTCTCTCTCTGCGGCTACAGACCTGCCGCGCTCTCTCTCTCCCTCCTCCTCGCGCGGCCTTAAAAGGGCCACGCCTCCCCTCCCGTCTCCACCGTCTACTCATTCTTCTCCTTCAGCCAGTGAGCATGAGCGCGAGTGCGAGGGCGGCAGCTGCGGCCGCAGCGAGCGCGGAGGAGGTGCGGCGTGCGAGAGCGGAGCTCTGCCGTGAGGGCGAGCTCGCCGGAGCTCTGCCGTGAGGGCGAGCTCGCCGGAGCTCTGCCGTGAGGGCGAGCTCGCCGGAGCGGCTTGACCGACCGACGGAGGGCGCAGGGGGCACGGAGCGACGCGGAGAGGGACCTGCTGCAGTCTGAGCAGCAGGTGCGCGAGGTGCGACGCGGGCGACGTCGCGAGCGGAAGCCGGGTGGCGCCCTGTTCTGGAAAAATTTCCAGAATCGGACGTCTGGGTTGATAGGCAGACGGCGAGGAAGACGTCTGGTAGATCCTAAAGACGTCTGAAAGGTGAGTGTTCCGCTTTCTTCTTCCTTCCTGTCGACTGACCGTACTAAGGGAGGGAGTTGGCTGTGCGCAGGCCCGCTGATTCTCCATCCTTTGCGAATCAGACGTCTGGAAGTTGTACCAGACGGCGGGAGTGACTTCCAGACGTCCGGGGTGACCATCGGACGTCTGGGAGATAGGAGAGACGTCCCCGCAGACTTCTGGATGTCTGGGAAACCACGCTGAACAGGTAATTCTCTGATCCACTTTTTAAGACGTCTGGAAGAAGTTCCAGACGTCTGATCTTGCACAGTATCATCTTTTTCGACCCGTTTAGGGCCCGTTCGGGCTCCGTTTTCCGCGATTCTTGTTGCGTTCTTTTCAGAATTAATTCCTCTACCCGTCTACAGTAGCTATACACTATTTTGAGACACTCCTTGTGTTTGATCCTTGTGATAGGACCTCGTTCAGTTGCAGTCTTGGGAGTCGCGGAGGCACGCGGGATTCCCGATTACGCCCCCATTACTCCCGTTGTACCTGGTAGAGTGGCTTAAGTTTATTTTTAAAATCTGTTAAAGTATGGAACCATAACTAGAATCTAGGACATTGCATGAATCCTAGGAATGAGAAATGTATGGAATGATAGCTCCTAGGTGATGCATGAATCCTAGGGCTGGAAAACTAGTTGTATGCTAGATCCTAGGATGTGGCATGAATCTTAGGATGGAAAAACTAGTGGAATGTATAATACTGCAGTCTTGGAAAAATGGAAAGGAATATAAAGCTGCCTGTAAATTGAATTAACAGCTACCTGTTAGGAATAAAGAAACATGATTGAGATCATGGATTATGAGAACGTGAAACTGGAAAGTGAAACATATGATGTTCTGAGATAAAGAGCTGGAACCCTACGGGGAATTAGGAGTGGAACTCCTGGAAAGAAAAAGGAATGGAACTGAGATGTAGTTTGTACTGTCTCTTGGGTACGCAGTACCAAGGAAAGTACCTGTACCTGTTTAGTGCAGAGTGGGGCCAGCCGCCCCAGGGACCCGGGGTTAGGATTGGCCGCTCTGTACCGACTTGTTGGCCCTCGTGTACGTAGTACCGAGGAGAGCTACTAGTGTTAGGAGAGTACTAGCTACCCCACGGGACCTGGGGTTCTGCTAGCCTCCTTCACCGACTTGTTAGGCCCACTAGGGCAAACCAGGGTAGTCAGGCGAGGGTGCGCGGACTGTGGAGGGGCAAGGCCCCGATTTGGTTACTGTGGAGGGGTTGGACCCCTGTTACTGAGAGGGCTCTGCCCTGGTTCCGTGCTATGCTTTGGGCGCACCCGTTAACGGAAACGACTGACCGCATGCCAGTGCGGGCTAGCTACCTGTGCGTTTATCGCGCGTGCCGTAGTCACCGTTACGTCTGTCAGTGACCTTGGGGTGGTTGACTGAGGGTAGGATCACCACGGGGGACTCTCCCGGCCAGGAGAGCACCACGTGCTACTTCTACTTTTGGAAAAGACTGCAATCAAGATCGTTCCCACGAGGACATTCGAGATCAAGTAAAGGATCTGAGAAATAAATGAAATAGTGAGAAAAATTGAAAGATGTGAATAAAGGAAGTAACAGAACATAACAGCTACTGTACACTCTTCTGTTTCCTTTAGTTAGTTTGCCACTCTACTCAGCGTTTTGCTGACGTGTTACACTCGTTACCTTTTTCAGGACCAGGTGTTGAGCAGCCAGGGTCAGCGGCTGCAGAGGACGCTGGGCCGAGTAGGGTCCAGTAGAGTTTACCACAGTCTTTTGTACCTCTTTTGTTTCTGTTATAGTGAGTAGTTCTTGTTTCCGCTGTACTTTCTTTACCTGCAGTTCTTGTTATATGATAAATGTTGTTCTACTGTTGTGGTGGTATCTACTGTAGTAGTTTCTTTCCTTACTGCTGTACTTCCTTACTGTTAGTTATATTCATGCTGAATGTGGTTTATTTTACTGCTCTTTTGGTTACTTTCTCGTTGGACGACTAGGTCTTGGGATTAGTCGAGTCGGTCCGGTTCTTGTATCTCGTAGGGACTCGGGAACCGGGTCGTTACAAGATGGTATCAGAGCAAGGTCGTCCCGAGAAGTGAATCAACTGACTGGAAAATAACCAATTCACATGTTTATAGCTAGAGTAGCCACCACAACATATCTCTTGACATGAGCTCTTAGAAGTTTTGCTGGGTACCGTCTGTTTTGACGTTTCCGTTTTGTTTCGCGTCTCCTTACAGGAGATGCCTCGTCGCGAGACTGGCCGCGGGCACGGCCGAGGGCGAGGTCGGCGAGATGGACGTGCTGTTGTTGACGTCTCGGTGGACCAGCCACCACTCCCTGGCATCCAGGCCCAGGACCTCGCCAGACTGATACGAGATATTGTACGAGAGGAGCTCCACCCACCGCCCCGAGCGCCTCCTCCTGGGGCTGCAGAGGGGGAGTCCTCTGTGGGACCACGCGACGGACACGGCGCTGGACACGAGGGAGGGGATGGGCCCCTGCCGCCCCCACCTTCCTCCGACACTTCTGTACACGAGGCACATTCGCCTGAAGGTGCACCAGCACCTCCCCTACAGTGCCACTTCGAGCTTTTCGGATAGTTCCGGAAGCTGAAGCCCCCCTCCTTCAAGGGGGATGAGGACCCGACCGAGGCAGAGGACTGGCTTGAGCAGCTGGAGAAGATCTTTGACACCCTTCGCCCCCCGGTGGAGTGCCACGTGGCCTTTGCCACGTACCAGCTGGAGAGTGCGGCACACCGGTGGTGGAGGGCGGTCCGGGGACAGGAGAGGGACGAGCCGACGTGGGACCAGTTCGTCACCCTCTTCTGCGAGCAGTACTTTCCCCAGACGTGGCAGGACCAGAGGAGGCGGGAGTTCCACACTCTCCGCCAAGGGACGATGACTGTGAGCGCGTACCGCACGCATTTCTTGGAGCTGTCCCGCTTTGCAGCGACAGCGGTAGCCACTGAGGAGGAGCGCCTTTGGAGGTTCACCGAGGGGCTCCGGCCTGCGATCCGGGGGTATGTCAAACCCCTGAAGCTACCTACGTTTCCGAGGGTGGTAGAGGCAGCTATGACTTACGAGGAGACCAACCCGTCCGCGCGAGAGACCGATTGCGGGCGGAAGAGGCCCTTTCAGCCAGACTTCTCACAGGGCCGGCGAGAACGGAGACACGTGGCGTCCGCAGGAGAGCCGTCACGTTGTGCAGGGCCATCAGTGGCCTTTGGGGGCCCTCGACAGGGGCCAGTCGCCAGCACCGGACCCCCGCCTAGTCGACAGCAGGGACTCACTGAGGGCGGGAGTCGGGTTCCCCTCTGCTACCAGTGTGGCCAGCCGGGCCACGTCAGGAGGGACTGCCCATCTAGGGCAGGAGGTCAGCAGATACTCCCCGCGCAGAGCACTGGAGGGTGCGTAGGAGGCCGCGGTTTCCAGGCGCGAGGAGGAGGACAGCAGTCGCGAGGAGGGTACCGGCCAGCACCTACCCGTCCGACGCAGAGTGTGGCTGCTTCATCCGCACCTAGAGCTGAGGGGCGTATCAATGCCCTAACACACAGGGATGCCAGAGCTTCGGGATCAGTGGTAGCAGGTATGGTTTCAGTTTTCGGCAGACTCGTTTACACGCTTTTCGATTCCGACACTACGCACTCGTTTGTCGCAGCCAGTTTCGTAGTTAGTTTGGACCAGGACTATACACTGTTAGAAAATCCGTTCGTAATCAGAGGTCCGAGTGGTCAGCTGTTTGTAGCTGAGGAAGGTACACGGATTGCGAGGTCAGCGTTGGAGGACATAGCCTGCCAGCTGACCTGATTATGATCCAGATGGAGGACTTTGGTGTGATTCTGGGGATGGATTGGCTGTCCGCTTACCACGCCTTGGTAGATTGTTTTGAGAGGAAGATTGTCTTCTCCATTCCGGAGTTGCCTTCTTTCGAGTTTCACGGACAGCCAGTGGACGGAGGTTTCAGGTGCATCTCAGCACTTCGGGCGGCGAGACTTTTGAGCCAGGGGTGTGAGGGCTTCCTAGCCTGTGTGGTGGCAGAGCCTAGCCCTGTGGCAGACTTCCAGAGCATCCCGGTGGTCAGAGAGTACCCTGACGTGTTTCCAGACAAGTTACCAGGACTACCGCCCGAGCGTGAAATCGAGTTTGAGATCTCACTAGTACCAGGGACCAACCCCATCTCCACCGCGCCATACAGGATGACACCGCTTGAGCTGCGAGAGCTCAAGTCCCAGTTGCAGGACCTTTTGGAGAAAGGTTTCGTGAGGCCCAGTGCGTCTCCCTAGGGAGCCCCGGTACTATTTGTGAAGAAGAAGGATGGGACTTTACGCCTTTGTGTGGACTACCGACAGCTGAATAGGGTCACCATCAAGAACAGATATCCGCTGCCGAGGATCGACGATTTGTTTGACTAGTTGCGGGGTGCCACGGTGTTTTCCAAGATAGACTTGAGGTCTGGATACCACCAGTTGAGGATCAGGGAGACCGACGTCTCCAAGACAGCTTTCTGCACTCGGTACGGACACTACGAGTTTTTGGTCATGCCGTTTGGGCTGACAATTGCCCCCGCTGCTTTCATGGACCTGATGAACCGGGTGTTTAGACCGTACTTGGATCAGTTCGTGGTGGTTTTCATAGATGATGTGCTCATCTATTCTAGAGATCGGACGCAGCACGGGCAACACTTGCGAATGGTTTTGGACACTCTGAGGCGACGCAGGCTGTACGCCAAATACAGCAAGTGCGAGTTCTGGTTGAGGGAGGTGACCTTCTTGGGTCATGTGATCTCTGGAGACGGCCTGGCGGTGGACCCCGCCAAGGTCGAGGCAGTTCTCAGGTGGGAGAGACCACGTTCAGTCACTGAGATTCGCAGTTTCCTGGGACTGGCAGGTTACTACAGACGGTTCATCAGAGGATTTTCACAGATTGCGTGTCCTATGACACAGTTGACCCGGAAGGACGTGCCTTTCGCTTGGACAGACGCCTGTGAGGCGTGTTTTCTAGAGTTGAAGGAGAGGTTGACCTCGGCTCCCGTGCTCACCATCCCTGACAGTAGTGGCGGGTTCGTTGTGTACACAGACGCTTTCTTGCAGGGGTTAGGAGGTGTGCTCATGCAAAGGGGTCATGTTGTCGCTTACGCTTCGCGGCAACAGAAGCCCCATGAGCATACCTACCCTACCCACGACCTAGAGTTGGCAGCTGTTGTCTTCGCGCTGAAGACTTGGAGGCACTACTTGTACGGTGAGATCTTCGAGATTTTTACAGATCACAAGAGCCTCAAATATCTTTTTGACCAGAAGGAGCTCAACATGAGACAGAGACGTTGGTTGGAGCTCCTAAAGGATTACGACTGCAGCATCTCCTACCACCCGGGAAAGGCCAATGTGGTGGCCGACGCCTTGAGCCGTAAGGCGCCCGCACGCTTGGCCAGTCTACAGTTACAAAGTTGGAGCCTTTTGGAGGAGGTGGGCAGTTGGCGACCTCTAGAGTTACGAGGGTACTGTGGGGCAGTGACGGTGACGCGGCAGACCAGGCCAGAGCTGATAGACCGCATCATCACAGGGCAGATGGCCGATCCGTACTTGCAGTCTTTGCGCGACAGAGTACTGTCAGGAGACCCTGGGGACTTCTCTTTCACAGACCAGGTGCTACGCTTGAGGGGACGGTTGTGCGTTCCCAGGGACGAGGAGCTGTTGAGAGAGCTCCTGACTGAGGCACACGGTTCCAGATTCACCATACATCCCGGAAACACGAAGATGTACCATGACTTGAGACGCAAGTTTTGGTGGAGAGGGATGAAGCGGGATGTGGGTGAGTTCGTGCAACAGTGCTTAGTGTGCCAGCAGGTGAAAGCCGAGCATCAGAGGCCTGCAGGGCCACTTCAGCTGCTTCCAGTGACAGAGTGGAAGTGGGAGAGCATCACCATGGACTTGGTGGTGGGCTTACCTGTTACCCAGCGGGGACACGATGCAGTCTGGGTAATAGTGGATAGACTGACGAAGACGGCACGTTTCTTGCCGATCCGAGTCACTTTGGGACCAGCACAGTTGGCAGAGAGGTATATCTGTGATGTGGTACGACTACACGGAGTTCCGCGGGAGATCGTGTCCGACCGGGATGCCCGCTTTACGTCCCAATTTTGGGCTGAGTTTCAGCAGGCTTTGGGGACGAGGTTGAGGTTTAACACAGCTTACCACCCCCAGACGGATGGACAGTCTGAGCGCACGATACAGACACTTGAGGACCTTTTGCGTGCCTGTGTACTAGACTGGAGGGGCTCTTGGGTGGAGCACCTGTCCCTGGCGGAGTTTGCATACAACAACAGTTATCACTCGAGCATCGGCATGGCTCCCTACGAGGCTCTGTACGGATGGAAGTGTACGGCACCCTTGAGTTGGGTTGAGGTGGGGACCAAGTGGGAGGTTGGCCCCAGGTTGATCCGGCAGAGTCAGGAGGTAGTTGAGCAGATCCACAGACGACTCCGCACTGTCAGGAGCAGACAGAAGAGCTATGCAGATCGGAGACGCAGAGAGGTGCAGTTTGAGGTTGGGGACCACGTCTTCCTTCGTGTTTCACCCATGAAGGGCCTACAGCGGTTTGGGGTGAGAGGGAAGCTCGCGCCGAGGTTCGTGGGGCCCTTTGAGGTCCTGGAGCGGGTTGGACCCGTTGCTTACCGACTTGCCCTTCCCCCGCAGCTTTCTGGTGTGCACGACGTGTTCCACGTGTCCAACCTCAGGAAGTACGTAGCCGATTCCAGTCACGTACTGAGTCACGAGAGCGTCGAGGTGAGCGACGACCTGACCTACCCCGAGCGGCCAGTGCAGATCCTAGACCGAGCCATCCGCAGGTTGAGACGAAAGCAAGTACCCCTGGTAAAGGTTTTGTGGAGGAGCCAGTGGTACGAGGAGGCTACCTGGGAGCCTGAGGCGGCAATGCGGGAGCGGTACCCGAAGCTTTTCGCGGGTACGTCTTTCGGACCAGCTTCGGTCCTCTTTGAGTTTGTTATGGTTATTTGGACATCTTTTTTTTCCCGCACCCTAGTTGGCGCAAGTTTCGGGGACGAAACTTCCTTTGAGTTTGTTATATTGTAACGAACGCGTGCCCCAGACGTCTTAAAAGACGTCTGGGAGGTGGCCCAGACGTCGGACCAGACGTCTGGGATCACATCCAGACGTTTGACAAGACGTCTGGGATCGTTTCAAGATGTCTGGAGAACAGTTATTTTCGCACGGGAGATTCGTCTGCGTGCCTGTGCGCGCAGACCCGCGATTCCCCTCTCTCTCTCTTTTTCCCTCTCTCTCTGCGGCTGCAGACCTGCCGCGCTCTCTCTCTCCCTCCTCCTCGCGCGGCCTTAAAAGGGCCACGCCTCCCCTCCCGTCTCCACCGTCTCCTCCTTCTTCTCCTTCAGCAAGTGAGCGTGAGTGCGAGTGCGAGGGCGGCAGCTGCGGCCGCAGCGAGCGCGGAGGAGGTGCGGCGTGCGAGAGCGGAGCTCTGCCGTGAGGGCAAGCTCGCCAGAGGAGGGCGCAGGGGGCACGGAGCGACGCGGAGAGGGACCTGCTGCAGTCTGAGCAGCAGGCGCGCGAGGTGCGACGCGGGCGGCGTCGCGAGCGGAAGCCGGGTGGTGCCCTGTTCTGGAAAAATTTCCAGAATCGGACGTCTGGGTTGATAGGCAGACGGCGAGGAAGATGTCTGGTAGATCCTAAAGACGTCTGAAAGGTGAGTGTTCCGCTTTCTTCTTCCTTCCTGTCGACTGACCGTACTGAGGGAGGGAGTTGGCTGTGTGCAGGCCCACTGATTCGCCATCCTTTGCGAATCAGACGTCTGGAAGTTGTACCAGACGGCGGGAGTGACTTCCAGACGTCCGGGGTGACCATCGGACATCTGGGAGATAGGAGAGACGTCCCCGCAGACTTCTGGACATCTGGGAAACCACGCTGAACAGGTAATTCTCTGATCCACTTTTTAAGACGTCTGGAAGAAGTTCCAGACATCTGATCTTGCACAGTATCGTCTTTTTCGACCCGTTTAGGGCCCGTTCGGGCTCCGTTTTCCGCGATTCGAGTTGCATTCTTTTCAGAATTAATTCCTCTACCCATCTACAGTAGCTATACACTATTTTGAGACACTCCTTGTGTTTGATCCTTGTGATAGGACCTCGTTCAGTTGCAGTCTTGGGAGTCGCGGAGGCACGCGGGATTCCCGATTATGCCCCCATTACTCCCGTTGTACCTGGTAGAGTGGCTTAAGTTTATTTTTAAAATCTGTTAAAGTATGGAACCATAACTAGAATCTAGGACATTGCATGAATCCTAGGAATGAGAAATGTATGGAATGATAGCTCCTAGGTGATGCATGAATCCTAGGGCTGGAAAACTAGTTGTATGCTAGATCCTAGGATGTGGCATGAATCTTAGGATGGAAAAACTAGTGGAATGTATAATACTGCAGTCTTGGAAAAATGGAAAGGAATATAAAGCTGCCTGTAAATTGAATTAACAGCTACCTGTTAGGAATAAAGAAACATGATTGAGATCATGGATTGTGAGAACGTGAAACTGGAAAGTGAAACATATGATGTTCTGAGATAAAGAGCTGGAACCCTACGGGGAATTAGGAGTGGAACTCCTGGAAAGAAAAAGGAATGGAACTGAGATGTAGTTTGTACTGTCTCTTGGGTACGCAGTACCAAGGGAAGTACCTGTACCTGTTTAGTGCAGAGTGGGGCCAGCCGCCCCAGGGACCCGGGGTTAGGATTGGCCGCTCTGTACCGACTTGTTGGCCCTCGTGTACGTAGTACCGAGGAGAGCTACTAGTGTTAGGAGAGTACTAGCTACCCCACGGGCCCCGGGGTTCTGCTAGCCTCCTTCACCGACTTGTTAGGCCCACTAGGGCAAACCAGGGTAGTCAGGCGAGGGTGCGCGGACTGTGGAGGGGCAAGGCCCCGGTTTGGTTACTGTGGAGGGGTTGGACCCCTGTTACTGAGAGGGCTCTGCCTGGTCCCGTGCTGTGCTTTGGGCGCACCCGTTAACGGAAACGACTGACCGCATGCCAGTGCGGGCTAGCTACCTGTGAGTTTATCGCGCGTGCCGTAGTCACCGTTACGTTTGTTAGTAACCTTGGGGTGGTTGACTGAGGGTAGGAATACCACGGGGGACTCTCCCGACCAGGAGAGCACCATGTGCTACTTCTACTTTTAGAAAAGACTGCAATCAAGATCGTTCCCACGAGGACATTTGAGATCAAGTAAAGGATCTGGGAAATAAATGAAATAGTGAGAAAAATTGAAAGATGTGAATAAAGGAAGTAACAGAACATAACAGCTACTGTACACTCTACTGTTGCCTTTAGTTAGTTTGCCACTCTACTCAGCGTTTTGCTGACGTGTTACGCTCGTTACCTTTTTCAGGACCAGTTGTTGAGCAGCCAGGGTCAGCGGCTGCAGAGGACGCTGGGCCGAGTAGGGTCCAGTAGAGTTTACCACAGTCTTTTGTACCTCTTTTGTTTCTGTTATAGTGAGTAGTTCTTGTTTCCGCTGTACTTTCTTTACCTGCAGTTCTTGTTATATGATAAATGTTGTTCTACTGTTGTGGTGGTATCTACTGTAGTAGTTTCTTTCCTTACTGCTGTACTTCCTTACTGTTAGTTATATTCATGCTGAATGTGGTTTATTTTACTGCTCTTTTGGTTACTTTCTCGTTGGACGACTAGGTCTTGGGATTAGTCGAGTCGGTCTGGTTCTTGTGTCTCGTAGGGACTCGGGAACCGGGTCGTTACAGTTACAATCCAAGTAGATGAGACCCTACCTGGTGGTCAGACTATTTTCCAATGGGGTGGTCAAATTGCAGATCCTAAGACCACTGTTAACAGACAAGGACTTAAACATTTTCTTGCCCAAGTACCCTTGAAGGAAATAGTAACCCTCGTTGAGGGTTAAGTTAGAACTCCACCCAGCTAGAGGTAATAAATTCAGCGCTTCCTTGGAGGCAACCCAGAGGATTCAAGCTAGCCTGTTACAATTTGATACTCAAGTGATTTCTATCCTTACTCCCTTGCATGCATTTATTTTCTAATGAGAACATTGTGCTAGATAGGCATGGCGGGGTGGTAATTCTTATTTTCTAAGCATGGAATTGTCAACTTAAATTAATAAAAAAAAGGTATAATAAAAATAAGAAAGCTAGGAGGAAATCAGAACTGTGGACACTAGAATTTACCTACCTTAGGAAATAATACATTAGGATCTTTTCACTTGGACTCTTCAGGCCTAGTGGCTTAAGTAGTCCTGATGTCCACTAAGATATAGACATGTTCCCCTCGACCTTACCAACTTAATTTAATCACAGTAAAGTAAACAAAGTGGAGTGATAAGTAGGCGACTTATCAATTCACCCTCTAATTTGGAACGTTCTAGAAGTCTAAGCATCTACAAACATTACACACGGCTCGCCGTACCAACGACCATAGTGGAAGTTAAGGAGCCAATAAGCAGGCAAGTGGTGGTATTGCTGGCACGTTGCAATGGGTAACCCCCCATTGCTGGGTGTCCAAAGCCCAGCTATAGAAGTTATCTCTCTTTGGCTGCCACCTTTAGGTACATCTCATATTAGGGAAGCCACCTACTTGAAAAAAAAATGAAAAAAAGTACCACAGAAAAGAAAAAAAAGGAGAAAAAGAAAGAAAAGGAGAATATATATATATATGTACAATAAACCACATTTCACCACACACGTATGGCTAGCAAGTTGCGTGGCTAACCCCTTATTGCCGATTATCTAGAGCCCAGCCTACGAAAAGCATGAATAAATTCCTAATTAAGGGGAAGTGGAGAAATAGAAATAAAAGACCCGGGGAGATATACACTGGGTTCGCCTGGTGTTAACCCCAAAAAAAGTAGTAGGGAGAAAGCTACCAGTTAGAAAGACAACTTTTAGGTGGAAATAGCTTCATTTTGGGGTCACTTAAAGCTTATGGATACCTGAGGTTTGCTTTAGTTTCTCGTATAGTGAGTCAATCACATACACAATAAGATGCTTAGCACTTTTCGATTGTTTTGAGCCCTGGGTGGGTTGGGTAGCCGCAAAATGCTGTCCAAACCCTGAACATGAAAAAAAGAAAATAATATATATATGAATAAGACAAGGACTAGGGCGATCTGTATCTTGGTCGACATCATGATACTGTTGAGTCTTAGTAGTTAAGACCCTAGGTATAAAATTTCTTCTGGATGGTAGATAATTTTGCCCTGCAGGCACTCCTTAGCTTCGTACTTTTCAATTAACCTTGCTAGGGACTAGCAAGGGGTAGGGATGCGAGTATGATGACTCTACAGTTATTAACATTAATTATATTAGTTAGATTCAATTTTGAGAGCTCATGCACGTAAATATGATAATATAGTAGGTTTGAGGGCATGCATGCATGTAGTGTAATCTTTACATTAAGATTGCTTGAAATTAATGTTTAATGGTCAAGTTGTACAAGTGCATATTGAAATAGGTCTCAGATGAGCAATCAAGCTGCACAGACGGATTCAGGATGAAAATCAGAGTCCGACTTCGAAATCACCCCATTCTACCTTTGTAGCTCCCATAAAGAGCCCAGGAAGTCCTAGCTGTTGATCTGATGATCAACGGCCCACGATATGCCACGTGGCACCCACTCCGCCCTCCATCACACATCAATAGCCACTGCTCAGTTTCCTCACCGTGCAGGTGCAAGTGGTATTGATGCGAAAAATCACGTGATTTATAAAAAGAGGATTTTGGTCGTTGTAACACATAATTTCGTAATTGATACGAAAAGTACACAGTTTTGTAAAAAGCATGTTTTGAGTTGTTGAGACACGTATAAATCGATCAACTTTTGAATTTATAACCTAGATAGGGTGAATTATTTAGAGTTGTCCAAGGAGGCCAAATTCTTAGTTGTCAAAATATGTTCTCTCTCTGTTGCTAACTCAAGTCTTCTTTTTGTATTTTTATTTTGATATTTTTTTAGGGTTTTGGGAGATAATCAGAGCAACGGAATTGCAAAATTGAAACTACGCCTAAGTGACAAAATAAAACCTACCTCTCTAAGACCACCTTAGGTAAGTACACCTAAGGTAATTAGAGATGTGAACGGGTGCACTAAGAAAAAAAGAAAACACTTGAATTAAAACATAGAAAAATAGAAAAAGGCAATTAATGCAAGAGAAAACTTGACTTTACAAAATTACTATAAAGGAATGCTTCTGCAATAAAATACTAAAATTAAAAGAACAGAAATTCTCCTAAATGATGATGAAGAAGAAGAAAGTTTTTATTGGAAGTTTAGATGCTCCTGGACTTGGAAAAGCCTCTCCCTGCTCCTTCCTTGAAGTGCTCCTCCTTTGGTTCTCTCCTCAAGGTGAACGTCCACCCTAGTTGTTTCTCGTCTGCCTAGCCATCCTCCTTAGGGTTGATCCTTGGCCTGGAACAAGGAAAAAGGGAAGAAGAAGAAGGCACCAAGTAAGCACAGGATGGCTTCCTTAGTCTCCTTCTCTCCACTCCTCCTTTGGACATCTATGTAGGGTGTATAGGTAGGAATGTAAATGTAGCCAAAGGTGGTTAAATGGTGGTGTAGGTGGCTATATTTACAAATTTAGGAGGGGCGAGGTTTGCGTGGACTATGGTAGTGATAGGGTTAAGTGGTGTGGGGTAGGTGTAGGGTTAGGATGGCTTTTGGAGAGCGGTGGTTAAAAGATGAAGGGCTAGGGTTTAGTGGCTCCAAGTGGAAGGTTGTAGCGATGTTAGGTTAGTGAAAGTTGGCGCCAATTTGATGTGGTTAGTAATGGAACGGTGGCTTCGAGAGATAACCGGGTTTTATTGTTATAGCGTTGTAGTATAGCCAGTTATTGCCAACATTTCAAATATAATTTTTTTTACTCGGAAAATAAAAGAGTTCCCGAGGTCGAACTCAGGGAGCAAGTTGTATTCTAGAGATATACATGTTTCTTTTACAAAAATAAAGAAAGAGAGAGGGAAAGAATTTGTTGTCTTCTTTTCTCTTTGTTTTCTCCTCGTCTCAGATCTTCTTCTTCTTTGTCTGCAGAGGTGATGTCTTTCTTCTGCAATGGTGATGCTCTTCTTCTTCTTCCAGCTGTTCCTGCTCCTCCTTTTTCTTCTGTCTTTCTTCAGATCTTCTTCTTTCTTCTTTGTTTTTCTTCTTTCAGTTCTTCCCTTATTCTTTTGTGTTCTCCTCTGCCTCGCCTTCTTCTGTTGTTCTTCAGATCTCCCTCCTTCTTTCTTCTTTTCTTTTTCAGTCAGGACGTCGCCCCTCCTTCTTTCTTCTTTTCCCTTCAGGACGTCGTCTGATTTCCAAATCAGACGACTTAAACTGCCTGTTGCTACAGTGTCTCCCTCAGCTTCCTTCTTCTTCCGCGGTTCTTCTTCTTCACCTGTGCCTGCACACTTCAGAGCTTACGTCAGAGAACAAAACCTACTCTACCCTCTCCCCCCCGCGTCTCTCTCTCTCTGAAACCACTCTTGGGAAAGCTCTCCCAGAGCTGCCGGATAATCGGGTTCGGGTCACGCCCGGGTCCAGGCCCACCGGCGTGCGTGGTGGGCGAGGAGTGCAGGTCAGTCTAAGTCGGGTCGGGTCAGGTCCGCGGGGCGTGAGCGCGGACGAGACCGGGTAACCGGGCGGGTGAAAGGGGACCTCACCCCGTGTGCTGAGGCAGTAAGGCTAGTGCACAAAATCAATTTAAACAGTGGAAAGGTTGTGAGGCTTACCGATGTGGGACTAAACGCAGACCTTTCCTCGCGTGCGCCTGCTGGGAGACCGCGGCCTGGCTTCTGCAGCTGCGGCTTCGATTTGCGTAGGTTGCTGGCTGGCTACCTTCGCAAGACTCCCCGTACTCCGCAGCAGCTGGAGACCTGGAGTCCTCAAGCCTGGAGCGCGGGAGAAGCTGCTTCAATGTGCGTTAATGGCGGTCGAACCTCAAAACCTGTCGGACACGAATATGGCCTCTCGGCCTGATCAAACCACTGGGGAACCTTCACCGTGGCACGGCGAAGGTGAGGAGCTGCGCGGCAGGCCGCAAGGTGGTGTCTGGCGGCAGCCCTAGGTTGGACTGCAACCGGAGGAATGGGTTTGTTCGGGGGAGCGTTACGGAGGTGTGGAGTGGCAGTGGAGGGGTGGGGGGTGCTCAGTGTGATGAGGCGGAGGTTCGGTGAGGGTCGGCGAGGTGTGTGAGGCTGTGGAGCGATGGGAACATCTCGCCGGAGGGTGGCCGGAGTCGAAGGGGGTGACGATGGTCAGGGTCGGTCGAGGGCTCAATTGAACAAATTGAAACCGGGGAAAGAAAGAGGAGAAGAAGGGAAGTAGTTCTAACTTACTTGCAGGGACGAAGGGGGAGCAGTAGGGCGACAGTCGTATCGACTGTCGCCGGAGAAGAAGATGCTCAGGGAAGGAGGCGGCGGCGAGCAGAGAGCCGGAGAGGCGCCAGCTGGGTGCGGCGTGGCGCGGGAAGAGCAGGGGAGGAAGTCTCTGCTGCTGGTATTGCGGCAGAGCGAAGAGGAGGAGGGGGAGGAACCGCCGGAGCTGGTGAGTGTCTGCCGGAGAGAGAAGAGAGGAAAGTTGGGGATTTTCTCCGTCAGATCCGAGCTGCCCCGGCCTGTGGAGCAACGGGGGGTATTTATAGGGATCAAAACAGGGAGGGAGGCGGAGGGAGACGACGTGTCTCCCTCGCCGGAGGATGGCCGGAGACGAAAACCCATACCGTCCGTGCGTTCGCACGGCCGGTATGGTGGGCTACAGCGACCAGGGGGGGTGTCCCTGCGACGGCTGACAACGCAGGGCACCCCTGGTTTACTTGCCAGGCTTTCCCCCTCACCCTGCGCGGCGCCATGCTCCGCGCAAGGTCGCCGGAGCATGGTGCTAGCCGGTTTTGCAGGGGGACCTGAATGCAAAGACCGAAGGAGAGTTAGGGACCAAAATGCGACGGTTCAAAAGTTGAGGGCCAAAAAGTAAATATATGAGGACCAAAGTGTAAAGTCGGTCAAGGAGGTTTCTTCTTAGGCTCAAGTTTTTATACATGATTAATTAGGACCTAAGGAATCTGATGGTGAATTTTATTTCTATATTAAACCTTGTTTGACTGGTCAATTTATGCGAAAACCCAGATTAAGTTATTAATTGGGCATGGTTCTCAATGTAGGTCAACATGGGTTCTGAAGGCCAAATTGAAGGTTCTAAACCCTAGAGATTATTTTTCTATGAATTTTAGAGGGTTTATTCTATTTTTACTTTGCCTCGAACCTTGTGAATTGAAGTGGGTTGTTTTAGGGTTACAGATTATCATTTAGTTCCTTGGAATTGCTGTAGCCCTTGCTAGATCATCTCATCCCACTTTTATTCTTATTAAGTTGCTTTGACCTATGTTTGGACCCTGAATTACCCTGTATGAAGATTATACTGGTAAAATTACATTTTTACCCCTTATGACTTGTTTTCTCCTTAAACTCAGAATTCTCTGAGTTAAGCCTTTCCTTGAGTTATGTAGGAGCTTTTATCCTTTGTATTGGGTCAAAATGAGCTAGTTATGGCTCATGATGAGGTTCTCATCATACCCCCATGCCTAGCTTTTGCTAGTCCCTTAGCAAAAACTTAAGGTTTCAACCCTTGTTCTAGACCATGAAGTTCTTAATAGCTTTAGATAAGTGCTTTTTTTTATTTGAGCTTAGATTAGGTTAGAATGCTGACCATAGGCCTAAAAGGTACTCTAGTACCAATCAAGATCCAAATCTGTCTAGCCTTAGCCTCAGTCTCTAGCAAAGGTTTTTAAGGTCCACAAGAACTAACCTAAGGTTTATTGGACTTTGTGGTTAAAGCACCCGTGCTTGAAATGATTTTAGCCCTGGCTCAGTTCGCAGTGCGTTTGTAAGAGAGAGATAGAAAGTTTTTCTGTTTGGAGAGTTTTCTCTCTCTTTTTCTTTTTAGTTCTAGCCTAGGATTGGCTTTTCAACACGGTCTGTATCAGATTCCTTGCTCCCATCATCAATCCTCAAGGGTTCCTGGCGATCGATGCTTCGAGATAGCACCGCCCATGGCAACCCCCGGAACCCTGGCTATTGAGATTTCGAGATAATCCCATCCATGGTGTTCTGTGGCTGAATCCAGACCCTGGCAATTGACACTTCGAGATAATGCCATCCATGGAATCTGAACCAGCAGAGTGCTTACATGCCCCCAGTAGGATATGTAAATATCCTAAGAAACAAGCACCGAGGAGATGATATTTTGTTACGCATCTTCGAGGGGATTTCCCGCCTCTCCGCGCTGAGAACTCGTCCAAATCAACTTGTGTTGATCGGCCGCTCCTATTCTAGGTGTTCTTTTCAGAATTTTGCGACGCTTCTGCGTGATTCTGATTTTTACGCTTACTGAACCAGGTTGTGTGTGAGGTTAGGGTGCTTAGGTTACTGAGTCCCGTAAACCAAAAATTAGTTAACGAGGCCAAATACTCCCTAAGCCTTAGACCTAATACTTCAGCTTTTCATTTTCCTCAACCTCTTGAGGAGTGTTCAGATCTTAATGGGTACTAAAAGTCTATTCAAGAATGCCTAAGGTTTGCATTCTTACTAATCTCATTGTGCACTTTTCAGTTATTTTCTTGAAGGAGGTCTAGAACTTAGGTTAATTCCTTAGTTCCTTACTAATGACTATCACCTTTTCTCATAATTTTGTGCTCCTTTTTCATTTTGTTTCTTTTCTCCTTCACAAAATTTCCTTCTCCTCTTTTCCTCTTATTCTTTTTCGAAAAATTTTTAATTTTTATGGTGTTTTTGGCATATGTGAATTTTTTTGTTTGAAACCTTTTCTTACAAGTTTTGCACTTCCATACCCCCCCATGCCTAAGATTTGCAATGTCCTCATTGTAACCTAGGGGTTTTTATTTAACTTAGTTCATTCCTTAAGACAGAAATTTGGATGAGTGAATGGGTCGGGTTGAATTTTTGCGGACGATTTCTAATCCCAGATGCAAGCATCTGAGGTGGGGTCGGCTGTCTATAAAGGTGAACCTTAAGTGCAAAAAGGTGTCAGAAAAAGTTTTGGATTTTTAGGAAAATGACGGGTTGCCTCCCGTTAAGCGCTAAATTTGATGCCTTCAGCCAAGCGAGAAATGCGATGGAGAGGGGATGGTGAAATCAGCGGAGTTTTGTAGGACAAGCACCTTGATTAAGAGCCTGGTTGGTCCAACCAGGTGCTTGTTCAGATCGACAGGCTGATGATGTAGCCCAAACCCAATCAATCTGGTGGGTTGATAAATGTGGATAAAAAGGTGTGGAACCCACCATATACTATGAAGCTTAGATGGATGAGGAAGTGTAAATGCAGGGTTTGGCTGAGTTGAATCAGCCTGGTCAAAGTAGGGACTCGTAGAATAATCAGTGGTTGATGCAGGAACCCTACAGGGGTGATCAGAGAATGATAGAGCATGGTATGTAGTCTGATCAATGTTCGAAACCCGATGTGGAAATGCAATCGGCTCGGTGAGAGGTGAATCTGAATAGAAATTGAGTCCGGTTGCGGGTCGGGGTTTGGGAGAGGTTTTGTTCCGTTCTGTGTGTGCAGATGAGGTGGCCATTGTGTACGAGGGCTCTTTTAGAAACAGATGATAGGTGGTTTTCTGTAGAGAGTCCTCTGGGTAACTATCAAATGCCGGAAGAGTGTCTGTAGGATGAAAGGAATCGGATTCGAGAAAAAATTTAGATTCTGGGTTACAATCACTCTTGGCATTTTCTGTTTTTGGTTCCTGAGGATCGAAAAGGAATGATTCTGTGTTATCAGTGATCTCGGGAATCAGGACCTCAGAGTCAGAGTCTGAGTCATGTGAACTGAGGTCGTAGATAGGCCTGGCGTGTTCAGGAAGGGGAATCTCTCCGCAATTATAGTCAAATCTGAAATTGTCGGAGAGTTGGCGAAAATGATCATGAATTCCACCACAGCAAAAATCATCAGATGTGGAGTCAGCAGCCTGACTGGGTTCTAGCCTATATGTCACTTCTGGGCTCAAAAAGATGTTCTGTTCAAGCTCTAAGCTGGTAGGATAGACCCCATTAAAACCTTGCTCATCCAACTCCTCAGTTTCTGTATCATAAATTGGCATGTTTTCTGAAAAATCGATCAGATTTCCTGAGGATGTTGGAGAGGGATATTCATCAAATAGAGGCCCGGAATCATATTCTGTAAAAATTTGATCTTTCTCATAAGGGGCCTCATAATCTTCCCAATAAGTTTCAGATCTAGGTTCTAGGCTTAGGATGTGGGTAGAATTATTAGAACCTAAGTCCGAATAACCTTCGAGGGTTACCTTATCAAAACAAGGGGTGGAATTTATACCCTCCGGAGGTTCAATTCTAGTCTTGTTATTGCAGGAGTCTTGGAGTTCTAAGCTTGGTGATTTATGGCCTAGGGTTGGCTCAGCATTGTGTTCTCCTGCAACTTCCCAACCTATTTTAATGCTATCTTCTATTTGGGTTGGGAGTCGACAACCACCTTGTGCCTCAGTCCCGAGGTCTGGGAAACTGGATTGATTTTTAGTACTGTTCCAAGATGACTCATCCTCTATTTCTGGTGTATACGGGTATTTTTGGTTGATAGTTTTTTCTAAAAGTCTCATCATCTCTACCCGTTTTTCAAGAGCATCTTGGTTTTGTTCCCAAAGTACAGGATTTGTCAAGCATTGAAGGTATTCAGATTTGTGTAATTTGTCTATCTCAATGTATCCTGTTATGAGCATATCTCGGGTTGATCCTTTTGAAATTTCAGTCAATAGGATTTGGGCACAGTTCATGATGAAAGCTGTGGTTGTTGGGACATCAACCTGAATGTTTTCTGCTGGTGTTGAGGGTTTGATTTCATAGATTTCAAGGGCATCCTCAATCATCTTATCTTTCATGGATCTCATATATTCAGGTTTTTTGAATGGTAGTCTTGCTAGGTAATTAGGCTGCATAATTGGATCAAGTGGTGGAATCAAGATATAGAATCAAGGTTTGAATCAAGATGGAAGAAGGGGATTTTGTTCAGAATCAGAGGAAAGAAGGGCTGTGTGAATGATTTTTTGAAAAACAAAGGAGCCGAGGCTTAGCCTCGGGGAGAGTGAATTTCTATAGGAGGTTTCAAGGACCTCCTGAAAAATACTGAAGGACTGGATGAGATAAGCAGGTGCTGGACCCAATCAAGACACCCAAAAATTTGTTGGGTGACTATAGAGGTGCGGGGCAGATGGACCCCTTGATCAGAAAGATCGTCCACCTGAGAATTACCTGGGCAGCCAGAGAGGGAGAGTCCCGCAAAGACCCCTACACGGTAGAGCGTCCCCACGGGTTACAGGGTTTCCCCCACCCGACCTCTCTTGTCACTGCGGTTCCAGGTAGACCAGAATGGGGATCTTGACCTCTTAAGTCTACTAATTTTAAGATCAGGGTGCTTAAGGTTTCACTTGAACTTTAGGTGTTTTTGTGAACAAAGTGGCCTAGTTTGAAGGTTGGTTGACCCCAGGGGTAAACTTCACCTAGTGGTTTCCTTGAGAAGTTAGGCCTTGTTTTAGGGTTCAAGTGTTTAGAGAGAGCCAATTGTTTAGGATTTTTCTTGTTAATTATTTTCAATCAATGGCTTGGGCACACCTCTTTTGGATTTCCTCAATTCTTGATTAAGGGGTGTGTCTCTACTGAAATCCTAATGTTTGACCTTATGTTGGCTCTACTTGGTCCATTTAACTCTTTGTTGGGCAATTAGGGCTCAAGCAAGAATGTCTTAGCCCTTAAATACCCTTAATAGTGTGCAGGAGTGATGAGTTGAAAACATGCAACTCTTTATGGTTACTAAGTATGGAAGACAGGTTAGCCCTATATTGCTTGTTCTTTTCTTTTCTTCCTCTTTAGAGTTTAGGGGTTAATAGCGAGAGGAAAAATTTACCTGTCTTCGGAGTGGTTGTCGTGTGGTTGCTTGTCTTCTTGAGTTCCTGTAGCTGCACAAAAGAGAGGAGATTATCAGAAATTAAAAAAAGAAACAGGAATGTTTACCTCTAGAATAGCCGTTGCTCCCCGGCAGCGGCGCCAAATAATGGAACGGTGGCTTCGAGAGATAACCGGGTTTTATTGTTATAGCGTTGTAGTATAGCCAGTTATTGCCAACATTTCAAATATAATTTTTTTTACTCGGAAAATAAAAGAGTTCCCGAGGTCGAACTCAGGGAGCAAGTTGTATTCTAGAGATATACATGTTTCTTTTACAAAAATAAAGAAAGAGAGAGGGAAAGAATTTGTTGTCTTCTTTTCTCTTTGTTTTCTCCTCGTCTCAGATCTTCTTCTTCTTTGTCTGCAGAGGTGATGTCTTTCTTCTGCAATGGTGATGCTCTTCTTCTTCTTCCAGCTGTTCCTGCTCCTCCTTTTTCTTCTGTCTTTCTTCAGATCTTCTTCTTTCTTCTTTGTTTTTCTTCTTTCAGTTCTTCCCTTGTTCTTTTGTGTTCTCCTCTGCCTCGCCTTCTTCTGTTGTTCTTCAGATCTCCCTCCTTTCTTCTTTTCTTTTTCAGTCAGGACGTCGCCCCTCCTTCTTTCTTCTTTTCCCTTCAGGACGTCGTCTGATTTCCAAATCAGACGACTTAAACTGCCTGTTGCTACAGTGTCTCCCTCAGCTTCCTTCTTCTTCCGCGGTTCTTCTTCTTCACCTGTGCCTGCACACTTCAGAGCTTACGTCAGAGAACAAAACCTACTCTACCCTCTCCCCCCCGCGTCTCTCTCTCTCTGAAACCACTCTTGGGAAAGCTCTCCCAGAGCTGCCGGATAATCGGGTTCGGGTCACGCCCGGGTCCAGGCCCACCGACGTGCGTGGTGGGCGAGGAGTGCAGGTCAGTCTAAGTCGGGTCGGGTCAGGTCCGCGGGGCGTGAGCGCGGACGAGACCGGGTAACCGGGCGGGTGAAAGGGGACCTCACCCCGTGTGCTGAGGCAGTAAGGCTAGTGCACAAAATCAATTTAAACAGTGGAAAGGTTGTGAGGCTTACCGATGTGGGACTAAACGCAGACCTTTCCTCGCGTGCGCCTGCTGGGAGACCGCGGCCTGGCTTCTGCAGCTGCGGCTTCGATTTGCGTAGGTTGCTGGCTGGCTGCCTTCGCAAGACTCCCCGTACTCCGCAGCAGCTGGAGACCTGGAGTCCTCAAGCCTGGAGCGCGGGAGAAGCTGCTTCAATGTGCGTTAATGGCGGTCGAACCTCAAAACCTGTCGGACACGAATATGGCCTCTCGGCCTGATCAAACCACTGGGGAACCTTCGCCGTGGCACGGCGAAGGTGAGGAGCTGCGCGGCAGGCCGCAAGGTGGTGTCTGGCGGCAGCCCTAGGTTGGACTGCAACCGGAGGAATGGGTTTGTTCGGGGGAGCGTTACGGAGGTGTGGAGTGGCAGTGGAGGGGTGGGGGGTGCTCAGTGTGATGAGGCGGAGGTTCGGTGAGGGTCGGCGAGGTGTGTGAGGCTGTGGAGCGATGGGAACATCTCGCCGGAGGGTGGCCGGAGTCGAAGGGGGTGACGATGGTCAGGGTCGGTCGAGGGCTCAATTGAACAAATTGAAACCGGGGAAAGAAAGAGGAGAAGAAGGGAAGTAGTTCTAACTTACTTGCAGGGACGAAGGGGGAGCAGTAGGGCGACAGTCGTATCGACTGTCGCCGGAGAAGAAGATGCTCAGGGAAGGAGGCGGCGGCGAGCAGAGAGCCGGAGAGGCGCCAGCTGGGTGCGGCGTGGCGCGGGAAGAGCAGGGGAGGAAGTCTCTGCTGCTGGTATTGCGGCAGAGCGAAGAGGAGGAGGGGGAGGAACCGCCGGAGCTGGTGAGCGTCTGCCGGAGAGAGAAGAGAGGAAAGTTGGGGATTTTCTCCGTCAGATCCGAGCTGCCCCGACCTGTGGAGCAACGGGGGGTATTTATAGGGATCAAAACAGGGAGGGAGGCGGAGGGAGACGACGTGTCTCCCTCGCCGGAGGATGGCCGGAGACGAAAACCCATACCGTCCGTGCATTCGCACGGCCGGTATGGTGGGCTACAGCGACCAGGGGGGGTGTCCCTGCGACGGCTGACAACGCAGGGCACCCCTGGTTTACTTGCCAGGCTTTCCCCCTCACCCTGCGCGGCGCCATGCTCCGCGCAAGGTCGCCGGAGCATGGTGCTGGCCGGTTTTGCAGGGGGACCTGAATGCAAAGAACGAAGGAGAGTTAGGGACCAAAATGCGACGGTTCAAAAGTTGAGGGCCAAAAAGTAAATATATGAGGACCAAAGTGTAAAGTCGGTCAAGGAGGTTTCTTCTTAGGCTCAAGTTTTTATACATGATTAATTAGGACCTAAGGAATCTGATGGTGAATTTTATTTCTATATTAATCCTTGTTTGACTGGTCAATTTATGCGAAAACCCAGATTAAGTTATTAATTGGGCATGGTTCTCAATGTAGGTCAACATGGGTTCTGAAGGCCAAATTGAAGGTTCTAAACCCTAGAGATTATTTTTCTATGAATTTTAGAGGGTTTATTCTATTTTTACTTTGCCTCGAACCTTGTGAATTGAAGTGGGTTATTTTAGGGTTACAGATTATCATTTAGTTCCTTGGAATTGCTGTAGCCCTTGCTAGATCATCTCATCCCACTTTTATTCTTATTAAGTTGCTTTGACCTATGTTTGGACCCTGAATTACCCTGTATGCAGATTATACTGGTAAAATTACATTTTTACCCCTTATGACTTGTTTTCTCCTTAAACTCAGAATTCTCTGAGTTAAGCCTTTCCTTGAGTTATGTAGGAGCTTTTATCCTTTGTATTGGGTCAAAATGAGCTAGTTATGGCTCATGATGAGGTTCTCATCAGTTAGGTTAGGTGACTTTTGGCTCCATTTTTTGGGTGGAGATAGGTTTACGAGGTTAGGTGTAAGTCTTGGATGAAGCTATGTGTTGGCACCAATTTGAAGGGGTGGCAAGGGTTCTTTTGGCGCCAACATAAGGGTGGTTATGTTGGTGGTTAAGGGGTGAAGAGGTTCCCATTTTGGCATCACCTTGAAGGGATGTCAAGGTGGTGATAGTTCAGGTGTTTTGGCCCAAAAAAAAAAGGAACGAAGATGGAGGTTAAAGGAGGTGGTGGTCATCCATGGAGTGAGGTGGAGCTTAGCTAAGCTAGCTAAGCTAGCCTAGCTAGTAGAAGAGTAGTAGAGGAGCTAGGGTTAAACTGAGAAGAAGGAGGCTTGAGCTACTCTGATTTTTCATGGAGCTGATTGTTGCTGAAGAAGGTCTTCTAAGAGCTCAACTACTCAGCTTAGTGAAAGAGCGATCTTCGTTTTCGTTGAAAACTTTAACATAAAATGATGTGTCGTTGTATTAATCTCGTGGTAGAAAATAGCTTTTCAAAACATTTTAATTTTTAGAATCTAACCACGAATAGTTAGGTCATCTCCACAGGAAGGAATTAGCCTATTTAAACTAGTAAATAGTGTCTCGTTTATTCGGGAAACTCAATGGGTGTGCATGCTAATTCGTGCGATTCTTTTTCTCACATAACTGCTCATTTTAACCAATTAATCAAGAATGTAGGTGCTTAGATGCAAAATCACCACCATATAATATTTTGTTAACAAGTGATCTTGATACCGGTAAATGCTATAAATACTGATTTCTAGAATATAACTTATTTACCATAATATCTATGCATTAAATCATTCATGTGAGATATGCATATGCAAATAATTTAGATGAAGTAGAAGGACTATGCAATTTCACCACAATAATGTAATGCCTAAAATAAATGAATAGGAACTTTCGCAATGGCATTTAAGGTAAATATTAATTGACGTATTACTGTAGCAAAACAGGGGATTTTGTTCCCCTCGTGCGCACGCAGAGGAGAAGGCGCGGCTGGCTGCAAGAATCATCGGAGAAGCTGGGTCGGAGGAGAGGAACACTCCGGTGGTGATGCGACAGCCTACGATGGTCAGAGATGTCGCCAACGATGAGGAAGAGGTGCGGCAGTAGTGGGTCCTAAGGAGGCCGTGCGCAGGCGTCGACTGGTGGCGTGAAGCGGAGGGGAGCAACGGTGGAGCGAGGGCGTCTCAACAGTGGTGTCGGCGACAGGAACGAAGACCGGAAGGGGGGCACAAGGAGTGGGGCAGGATGATGGCTGATGGGTTCTTTAGGTGGAGTTGTAGGCGGCCTGTTGGGAGGAAGAAGACAAAGAGGACTGCTGGTAGCGCACGCATGCCTGCGATGCGAAGAGCGCGGGCACGCTGGCTGGAGCACGGGCGAGCGGCACAGTGCGCGCGCTAGCTGTGTGCACAGCTGTGGCTGCCTTAGGTCCTTCCTACCGGTGGAGAAGAAGATGCGCAAGTAGGCTGGGCAGTGGTGTGCGGCCGTGCACATAGTGCGCGTGGGGCCGGTTGTGCATGCCTTAGGCTGCGTATGCACGCGGCTGAAGAGCGGGATCTGCTGTGTGCGCACACAGCTTGGAGATGGTGTAGCACGTGGTGAGGGCGGTGAGAGGCTGGTGGTGCGCAGAGACCACGGTGCACGCTTCCTTCGCGGTGGTGGAGATGGGGGATAGTTCCCCACCAGGGGGAAGGCAGATCAGACCCTCTCCTCGATGGACGCAGCTTCTTTTTGAACCAAACTCTCCTCCTTTTCCTTCGGCCGCAAGTATCTCCAACTACTCGCAATGATTGCGAGTGGTTGGAATGATAGATAAGCATAGGCGGTTCCTTCTTCAGACGTCTAACTGGAGCATCAGACTTCTTAAAAAAAACATAATGCCGCGAATTTGTGACAGTAATTCCAAACATCCAATCCAAGTCCCAGACATCTAATATAAGTAAAAATTAGCTCCTGATTCTTGCACCTAACCTGCATTTATCAAATAAATTATATTATCATAACATATTCTATTAAATGTAAAATTGAAGCATAAAATTAAATGCAGGCCAAGGTGAATTGCCATATAACTCCTAATTAATTAACAACTAAGAACAAATAATTAAATAGTACTTAAGCTAAATAATAATCCACAAAAGTGGACTTATCACTTAGCTATGTAGTTCTTTGCTAGGTACTAAGTTGAGTAGGTTGAGCTAAGTTGAGCTGATCTCAACTAATCCGTAGCTGAGGGGAGCTAGTCTGATCTTCATGGAGACTCCCTAGCTAGCTAAGCTAACTAGCTTAGGTCTAGTAGACAAGCTCAGCTAAGTTGAGCTGTGGTGAGTCTTCATAAGCTGGTGTTGAGCTGCCCTGAGCTAGTTGTGGAGTTCTTAGCTGACTTAGCTTAGCTAGCCAAGGACTAGTAGTTAAGCTAAGTTGATTAGAGCTACCATGAGATGAGTAGAGCTAGAATAAGCTGGATCCAAATGCATTGAACTGAGTTGAGCTGGAATCCAACTGAGCTAAGTTGGAATGAGCTGAGATCTAGCTGGAATGTGCTCATTCTCCTGCTGCCTTTTGCAATGCCAGGGTTTGGGTGATTTCCACTGTGTGATCATCCCTAACAAAGAAGCAAATGCTAAAGGAAAATAATGCAATGCATGCCTAAACTATAATGCCTAAATGCAACCCAATACCATTATGTAGTTTGGAAAACCTAGAAACTAGATGTGATTTTTAGGTTAAGAATGATGGTAAACTAGTGTTTATCACACCCCCATACTTATCTTTTTGGTAGTCCCTTAGCAAAAATTATTTTACAAAATGGTAGTAGGGAAAACTAACTTTTTTAACTTTTGAGGAAAATAATATCACGGGACTTTGGTTGATTGAGAATAATGAAGGTAGGGGATTTATTAAGGATAAAACGACGAAATTCATCTCTAAATCCAAGGGTTAGACTAATCAGGAGCAATGTATCCTTCAATAATTCACTAATTAATCCTTTTTTAATTTAAATAACTCAAAATTGTTTTCGTTGTGAGGACTTCCTTGGCTCATGAACCTGATCCGCAACTTGTATAACCACGAAGAATCAAGTGTCAATGCTTGCGATTGGCTAACATTTTTGGGATAACGTATTTATACAGTCGTGTTTTTCTAGAACTTTTTCTTCTTTTTCTTATTATTTTTTATTTGTTTGATTCCCCCATGCCTAGCCTTGGATCAATCCTAATGTAGACGTGTCGAGATTGTCATTCCCATTACCAATCCTCGAGGGGGCTCTAGCACTGGTACTTTGAGATAGCACCATCCAAGACTCTCCATGAGCACAGAACCCCAAAACACAAAGCGGTGGAGTATTGGCTAATGCTCCATCTAATGATATGCACATAGATATAGAGCGACGACGAGGCGGTAACATGTTGGCTACACGTCATGAAAGGGGAAATTTTTCTCCTTATCAATGTTAGGAACTCACACCAATCATCTGCCTTGAACTTTCACTAAGGCTAAAACAAGGGGCATTTTAAATATTTAGTGTTTTTAGGGTTTGGGTTGTGTTGGCATTGTGTGTGAAATGTTTGACACAAGGTTTTTAAAAGAGATGCAAGTTTTTGGATTGAGAGCCAAGCCAAGTACTATCCAGGTTGCTAAATAAAATCAGGTTACTTGAATCATTAAGTGTTCAGAAGGAATTCTTCAAAGGATACCCGATCTAGTCTAAGTTTGATAGACCTGAAAATTCTAACAAAAGGATCTGCAGCTTCGTCCTTAGTTTATTAAAGATTAAATCCTATGCGTACCTTTTTGAAATAAAGTCTCAATCTTAGTCCTGTGTTTTCAACAATTCCTCAAAAAGTGTTTTATGATTTTTTTGATTTTTATAAAAATGCATGCAAAAAGGATTTTTTTTTTGTTTTTCTTTTCTTGGGTTTTGAAAATCCTAAAATGACCGTCAAAATTTAAAACATCCCCCCCATGCTTAAGATATGCAATGTTTACATGCATAAGGAAGGGAACAAGTATCACCTGGGTGAAGAAAGGTCAGAATCAGGGTAATCAAAACCTGGGAAAGGAACAAAAAAAGAAAAGCAGGAAAACGGTGGGTTACCTCCCACCCAGGGTTAACTTTTATTCCATTTATCCAAATGTAAAGCACATCAAGAATCAGATATGTCATGTAATTCACGAGAGTTATATGGAAGATTCGTTGAGTTATCCAGATGGGGCTTTAATTGCTGGCCGTTGACTTGTCAAGAAGTATTATTTTTTGGATCAAAATTATTAACACTACCGTATGGATATACTTTCAGGATAATATATGGGCCAATCCACTTGGATTTAAGTTTTCCAGGAAAAATTCGTAATCTACCATCGAAAAGAAAAATGTGTTGATTTGGTTCAAAATGTTTTCGAACAATATATTTATCATGAAAATGTTTAGTTTGGTCTTTCTAAATCCATGCATTTTCATAAGCAAAATTACAATTTCTTCCAATTCAGTTAATTGCAATTTTTGTTGTTTACCGATGTTAGATAAATCCATATTAAAGTGTTCAATTGCCCAAAAAGCCCTATGCTCAAGTTCAACTGGGAGATGACTTTCCTTTCCAAAAAATAAACGAAATGGGGACATGCCAAGAAGAGTTTTAAAATTGGTGAGGTAGACCAATAAAGCATCGTCCAGTTTACTAGACCAATCCTTATGATCGGGCCTAACCATTTTTTACAAAATATTTTTGATTTCCTGATTAGAAGCTTCAGCATGGCCATTAGTTTGAGGGTGGTAAGGAGTGGAAATTTTGTGAGTAAGCCCATTGATGGGAACACCATCATGAGCGATAACTAGCTCATTTTAACCTAATTAAGTCAGTAAATGGTCCTACATAACCGCCAGAGAGTCACAGGTCATTGCATAATCATTCTAAGGGAAAAATAAAAAACTAGGGTTAAAACTACAATTTTACCAGCTTATCATAAATGCAGAACAACCACGGGTTTTCTCAGGGGTTGAATGATGGTCAAATGGTCTTAAAAAGATAATAAGTGGGATTGAATAATCAGAAAAGGGTTTGCACGTGTTCTGAGAATTAAATGACTTTTTGAAACCCTAAAAAAAGATCTGCTTAATTAACTGAGGTTCTAATCAGGCTAAAATTTATCTAAATCCTCTAAAATTCATAAAAATATTCTCTAGGGTTTAGAACTTTCAATTTGACCATCAGAACCCGTTTTGACCCAGAATAGAGTCACAGTCAGACATTTGCCCTACTTTGGGTTTTTACATAAATTACCTAGCCAAACGTGGTCAAAACCAAAATCCAACTTCACCATTGGATTCCTTATGTCCAAATTAGGTTTTTACCAAAATTTAGACCCAAGATGAGTTTGTCTTGACCTAGTTTGCAAATTGGTCCTGTTTAATTACATTTCTACCCTTGACTTTCAAAATCATTTCAAATGGGCCCCTAACTTTATCGTCGTTCTCACCAAAAGGTCCCTACAGCCACTAAACCTATTCCTACTTACTCCAGCGACCTTAAAAAGGAAAGAACTCCCTAATTTCTTGACGAATGCCTTTCAAATTTGAAAGAGAAGTTCATCAATAAATTCCCTTCCTTTTGAACCCGATCCTGAGACCTAAAGCCTACCCAATCTCTCATGCGAACGCATAAGAGATTTGGGTATCAAGGAATTCCCAAACTCTGGCAAGCTTTCCAAGCTTGGGAAGCTTGCTTCCCAAGCTCTAACCGTCGTCCTGAGGTCTATAAAAGCACCTCCTGCTCATACCGAACCCCCCAAGCTTGAATTCGACAAGAGTAACCCTCAAATTCTTCTCTCCTCCAACTAAATTGCTCTTCAAGCTCCGACAGCCCTCCTTGCCTTCCCTCTTGATCTAACCGCAATACGAGCGGTAGATTCTTCTTCCTTGCCTTCTTCCGCGTCGAGCAGCACCCATCGGCGCCCCTACCTCCATCCTCGCCGTCCACCTCCTATCAGAGCAATTTCTTCCCCGATGCCGACCATACTGCAATCGGTGCCGCCTCGACTCCACTTCATCTACCAACTACCTAGATAAGTCCCTTACCTCCTCTACTTCATTTTCATCTCAATTGCACACAATTTCGACCACGCTATCGCCCGTTCACTGTCATCCCTTCCGCGTCCAGCCACTCCTCCGACGAAGCACTCCCATCACTACACCACTCCATACTCCTCGCCAACACTCCCCACACCTCCGCTGTGTCCCAGAGAGCAAAAGCCCTCTGGTCTTCGATGCTATTAGCCTCTCCACCGCTCTGTCAAACACATCCACCGTCGCGTTCCTCCTCCAACCTCCGCAAACCACCACACACCTCCACTAACCAAGAGACCAACCCCTACACATTCACCATGGTCTGGAGAAGCTTATGAACTGGTTTAATTGGGGCTACAAGCCCGTATTGTGATTTTCAGGTTCTCCTCCACCGTCACCATTAACAAAGCTTCATGCAACCTTGAAGCCCGTGTTCTTGCTAGCTCCATCCCAGGTTTTAGTCCTAGGACACGCGAAAGTCACAGCTCCAGGTCTCCATGCCATCAATTGAGTGGAAGAGGTGTGTTGAAGCGACAGGTTACTACACTATCGAATTTGGTTTTGAAAACTTGTCGTTGTAGTTTGAATAGCGAAGAACTTGGTTCAACAAATAAAATTTATACTGGAATAGAAATCCCAGGTCGAACTCAGGGAGGCTATGTCAATCTAAATTCACAATTATATTTTTTTCGTGTTTTTGTTAAAAAGCAGAGTAATTACAATGAAATGAAGCACTATAAACAATCAAAATAAGAGAGAGAGAGAAAACATTCACCTGATACTTCAAAATGTTTATACAATTAAGTAAGCGAGAAATTACACTATAAAGTAGGAAAACTATTACAACTAAAAAGCAGGAAAAAGGAATGGGAGAGAGAAGTTATCCTCCTCGACGATCTCTTGGAGGACGAGTCGGACGGGACGACTCTTGGAAGACGAACGGAGTAAGAAGAAGGAGGTCGAGGCAGGAAGAACAGGAATGAGGCAACACGTCGTCGTCGTCGTGGGATCTGCTTCTGAAATGGGGGTGAAAAATTGACTTTATCTCTTGAGGAGCATCCCGAGTGTGGGACAAGCTTCTCTTAAGCTTTAGAGAGGGAGAGAAGAGAAGGAAGGGATGAGAATTTCATATGGAGGGGGTCTCCTTTCATAGTTGCAAGGAGTGAGGGCATTTTGGTCATTACATGTTGAAAATCATTAATTCAGGACCTTTAGTGACGGATAAATCCATCACTAAAGGCCTGAACGTGGCCTTCGTGGCTGGCGCGCACACCTGCTTACCTCCCCGTGCCTCAACATGCATTCACGTCCAGCAGATCTTGGTTGTTCAATCGTGAGATCGAACAGCTGAGAGCGCTCCTCGCCCTGCCTCAACGCGTGAGATCCCACGTCATGCAGGGGCGTGCGATGGCGAGTAGATGCTATCGGGTGTGCACAACCGCTGGATCTTCATCAGGTGGTTGATCGCGCCCGCGCGCCCGCTCCAATTTGAGGCGTATGGCGGATCGATCTCGTGCCTCAATGCAGTGTTAAGTCAACCAACGCGCTACGAGCGCGTTTGTGTCGAGCACTTAACTTAAGCGCACGCGCCTCGCAGCCGTTGGATCTTGATCCAACGGCGGAGAAGCATTGACGCGAAGTGCTTCAGTGGGTGCATATGGCCGGTTGGGCAGCCGAGATAGCACCACGTGGCGCCATCTTGGTTATCCATCTTCTAGGTGATGTAGATGGTGCCATGGGTATCGGATTGAGTCGATTTTTGCGTCGTGGGCTGCGATCGTCGATTCGAATACATCTATGCGATTGGATTTGTCGTCTAAAGTGCGGATTAACACCATCTTGGCCCTTGATCTTCTAGGGTTCCTCGATCTCTATCTAATGCTACGGATATCCGATTAGGCTGATCTTGGAGTCGTTGAACTCCAATCATCGCTCTGATCAAATCCGTACAGTTGGATCTTCGATCTGAGGCCCCGATAAAGAGTCACCCTGTCCCTTACCATAAAAGGAGATAAGTAACCTCTATTTTATTCAGACTAATCTAAATGCAAGATGATGCATGTTATGCAATATTTATAGTATGTAATATAATTCTATGCTTAGGAACATGCATAAATAGACATTTTATGTAATATAAACATGTTTACATCACACCCCCATGCCTATCTTTTGCTAGTCCCTAGCAAAAACTACATAATATTTATAAAAGAATTAGGTTGGATTATTTGAGCATAAGTTATTTTCAACATTAAGAAAATTTTTACTTAGGATCTGAACTTTCAAAGACAACAGTGCCCGGGTATCTTCCAAAATGCAGACCGCCTCAAACCCTCGCCTTATTCAAAGAAAATTTTCTTTTTCTCTTTTTCTTCTTTTCTAATTTTTTTGGATTTTTGAGTTTAGGGTTAAAGAGTGGCTTTCTACAGTCATTCAACTCACCCAAGATTTGATGAGAACCCTAAGTTCTAAGCATCTTATTGTGAATGTTATAGACTCATTGATCAGCAATTAGAACGGACTTCGGGTTTCTACGTCTCTAGGTGACCTTAAAGAGAGTTCTGGTTAAAGGTGTATCTTTACGACCGGTAGATTTCTCCCTACTTTTATTTTTATGGGGTCAACACAAGGGTGAATCCAGTATATATCTCCTCGGTTTATTCTACTTCTCCGCTTCTTCCTAAGTGTTTTGGGAATTTTAAGCGCATTTCTTAAGCTCTGTTCTGGACAACCGATCGATAAACTATTACCACCGACAACTTGCCAGTCATACTCGTGCGGTGAAGTGTGGCTTATTTCTTTTGTTTTCTTTTTTTTCTTTTCTCCTTTTCTTTTTTTTTTCTTTTTGACATTCTTTTTCTTTTCTTTTTTTAAGTAGGTGGCTTCCCTGGTCTAAGATTTAGCTAAAGGCAGTAGAAAGAGAATGGTCCAGTGACTAGGCTCTGGACAACCTACCTATGGGCTGTTACCCACGATAACTTGCCAGCCATATAACCCTAGAAAGTTCATTAGCTACCCAATTTCCGTTAAAATCGTCGATCAACAAGTCAGTGAAAAGATAGTGTGTAGATGCTTAGACTTAAAGTTCCCTCAAATCAGAGGGTGGGTTGATAAGTCGTATACTTATCACCCAAACTTATTTACTCAAATTCAAATAGAATTCAAGTTAGCGAGGACTTGAAAAGCAAATCCACATTTTAGTGGATACCCGGGTTGATTAAGCCCAAAGACCTGAAGGGTCTTGTGTTCAGATCCTAATGTAATATTTCCTAAGATTGAAAAGTCCTAATGTCCAACTATTCCTTCCTAATTCCATAATTTATATATATACATATAAAAGAAAATAAAACAAATCTATGAAGCTGACGAATTAATTCAAAGATGAATATCCACCCCCCATGCCTATCTAATGCAATGTCTTCATTGTATTAAAAAGACATAAAACAGAGTGGAGTAGAGTAAAAAGGACCTGAATTACGTGAATGACAAGTACGCTCCGAGATAAACAAAAACTATATACGTGCTGAATTTAGTGCCTTCAGTTAGGCACACTATACAAAGAAGTGAAGTAAAGAATTCAGAAGTGTAGGTCATAATCAGAATAAAAAGATTCACTTTAGGACCTGCGAGAAGATGTCCACAAATGCGGGCCAGATTGTGGTGCAGACCCATACCCCATGATCGAGAATATCTAAGGTTCTGGATAAAAATTACCCAAAACCTAAAATCAGTATGCAAGCGGGGTCGGGCCTGCGATTTATGAGGATGCAACCCATGACCAAATAGTCGGGTTATAGAGAAATCAAACTCCAAAGGATAATCAATGAATGTGTGCTTGGGTTGGACATCCTCAGAACAAATGTTGTAAGGGTCCTAGTTTGATGGTTTCAGCTTAATTGGAACCCTTAGACTCGGTCTTCTACTTCCTCCAGAGTTTGCTTCCCAAATCAAAATTTCCTAGCTCCTATCCTCCTTCAGAATGTCAAATTCCGGGATCTCCTACATATTAATCACCCCATCTGAAATTTCCAAGTCTAAAAGATGTGGTTGAATCAGAATTGACTTGGATCTAGTTATCTCAAAAATAGAATCATCGGTAAGCTCAATGGGGTGTAACTGACAATCAGGGCATTAGATTGAATCCTCCAGAAAATTCGATTCTGGATTCGTCATGTGAGCCCCAATAAGATCAGTTTCCTCAATTATTGGGCTATCAAATGATCTATCAGATTCCTCAGGCCCAATCGTCTCACAAAAATTGTGTTCTGTAAACTCACGTGAGACTTCGCAAACTAAATCTTCACCATCAGAATCAAAGGAATCAAAATCCGTATTAATGTATGTCCCAAAATCATCTGTCACTTTCTGATCCATGGAGACATACGTTTCCTCGTACCCTGGCTTAAGGATCTTAGGTGAAGAAATCAGATCATCCTTAATTGGTTGCTCTAATTCAATCTGGTCAGCCTTGTAACATGTGTCCCCCCAATAAGTGCATGAGCGGGTTCTGACATTGGCTCTCCTGAAGGGGGTTCATCCTGGGAATCATTCCATGATTGAATTAAAGCAACCACAAATCTCATTTTCAATTTCGCTAACTTCCCAAGTATAAACTCACCTGGGTTTTTATCCTTAACATCCTGGAGCCAATCCAACAAATACTTATTCAAATCATCAATCATCTTAATCAGGGGCTCCAATTTTTCAATGCAAGGTATTGGCTGAACTTCTAAAGATTGTATGGTATTCCTCAAGTTAGCCAAAATCTTATCTTGAACCTGGTTACCTTGAACCAAATGACCTGTTTCAGGGTTGGGCGGGTTTGGGATCAGTGCATAGGAGTTAACAAATTGAGATTCATTATACCCTTCCTGATAATAGGTCATTTCGGATTGTTCGAAAGATAGTCATGACCTAAAGACAGTGTATTCAGAGGATGGGTAAGGATCAGTGTATCCTCCTTGATTGTAGATCATATTAGGTTATCCATGAAAGGGTGGCGATCTATAATCGATGTGGCTCTGAGAAGGATAGAAATCACAATTATGGTGTTCAGGGTTAGACCTGAAACACGGAAGTCCGGAACTATATCCCCAATCCGAGTTATCCCAACTAACCAGTTGTTGGTTACAGTACGAGTCGAGATAATTGTCATGTTGAGGATAACTTATAACAAAAGGGAAAGAGCAGGAATGCGTATAAAACGTGGAAGGATTCATGATAGACGGGAGGAAGAAAGGTGCCCTGCAATTCAAACAATCAAACATGTCCTTAAGTGAGCTAGCCTAAAGACCTACAAACTCCCAAAACCTATCTTGAGATAAGGAAACAATTTGATCTACTTCTGTCTGTTCAATCCAACTAGTTAGGAGGGACTGGGGAGAAGGTTCTTCCTTCGGCTTGCACCTCCGGTTCCTAGTGTACCCCCCAGCCGCGATCGTTTGATTATGCTCCCCTAGCTAGACATCAGATTGAACAAGAGAAATAGACTAATCGAAAATAATCTCGTTCTGGGCTCCAAAGAGCGAGTTGAATCCTTAAGAACAACGTCTACTCTGTTTTATTTAGGGCTAGGTTTGAATGTGCTTTGGAATGTGATGGACCCTTTATCTGGGTTGTGCCCTTAATGATTGATTGGTGTCTGTGTGCGTGCACAACTAGTGATTTTCAAGCAAGATTACTTTTGATGCAGTGAATTTTAGGGTTCAAATCTTGCTTAATAGCTTTTAGGATTCAACTTTAGGTATTTTCAAACAAGTTTTGTCAGCACACCAGGTTTTGAAAGCACAGGTGAAGATGTTTTCCTTTGAAACTTAAAAGAATATGGAGTGCCTGGTAAATCCCTAAGAGTTGAACCTATGCAGCAGCTACTTGATAAGTTGATTTTAATTGAAGTGGTGCAATCCAATCAACTCAAACAATTGGCCTGTTGCACCACTTAATTAGGCACACAAGTGATTACCTAATCTGATTTCTACTCAATTATGTGTTTGGATGTGTGTATCAATTCCAAAGATCGGTTTACCGATTGAGTTTGAAAATCAAATGAGGTTGTGTACCTCCGTGAGATTTTTTGTTTTAATGTCTTTTTAAATGTGGAGGTTGAGGAGGGTGTAAGTGTCAAACAAACAAACAAAACTAACCTTAGAGTTTATAAGAACACCTAGGTTGATTTATGTTTGTGTTATTACATGGTGGAATGAAAACTAATGGGACGGAGGTGGGGGAAAACTTACAGAACCTTCAACAGCACTTTGCTCCAATCTACTACTTTTGCTCATCTCAAAAGAGACATGTAATCACAATAAGAAAGGAGAGAGTGAGGTAAATGATACATAAGTTGGAAAACGCGAAAAAAAATCAAAGAGCGTCCCCTCCCCAGCAACGATGCCAAAATGTTGAAGCGATGGGTTACTACGCTATCGAATTTGGTTTTGAAAACCTGTCGTTATAGTTTGAATAGCGAAGAACTCGGTTAAACAAATAAAATTTATACTGGAATAGAAATCCCGGGTCGAGCTCTGGGAGGCTACGTCGATCTAAATTCACAATTATATTTTTTTCGTGTTTTTGTTAAAAAGTGGAGTAATTACAATGAAATGAAGCACTATAAACAATCAGAATAAGAGAGAGAGAGAGAAACATTCACTTGATACTTCAAAATGTTTATACAATTAAGTAAGCGAGAAATTACACTAGAAAGTAGGTAAACTATTATAACTAAAAGGCAGGAAAATTCTACTCTAGAAAGCAGGAAAAAGGAATGGGAGAGAGAAGTTATCATCCTCGATGATCACTTGGACGAGCCGGACAGGATGATGCCTGGAAGACGAAGAACGGAGTGGGAAGAAGGAGGTCGAGGCAGGAACAATGGGAACGAGGAAGCACGTCGTCATCGTCGCGGGATCTGCTTCTGAAATGGGGGCGAAAAATTGACTTTATCTCTTGAGGAGCATCTCGGGTGTGGGACAAGCTTCTCTTGAGCTTTGGAGAGAGAGAGAAGAGAAGGAAGGGATGAGAATTTAGTATGGAGGGGGTCTCCTTTTATAGTTGTAAGGAGTGAGGGAATTTTGGTCATTACATGTTGAAAATCATTAATTCAGGACCTTTAGTGACGGATAAATCCATCACTAAAGGACTGAACGTGACCTTCATGGGCAACGCACATGCGCCCACTCGCCTCCCCGCGCCTCAATGCGCGTTCACGTCCAGTAGGTCTTGGCCGTTCGATCTTGAGATCGAACGGCTAAGAGCGCTCCTCGCCGCGCCTCAACGCGTAAGATCCAGCGTCACGCGGGGGCATGCGGTGGCACGTGGACGCTATCGGGTGCGCACAGCCGCTAGATCTTCATCGGGCGGTCTATTGCGCTCGCGCGCCTGCTCGAATTTGAGGTGTACGAGGGCTCGATCCCACATCTCAACACCATGTTAAGGTGCTCGACCAACGCACTACGGACACGTTTGTGTCGAGCGCTTAACATAAGTGCTCGCTCCTCGCAGCCGTTGGGTCTTGATCCAACAGCGGAGAAGCGTTGGCACAAAGCACTTCAATGGGTGCGTGTGGCCGGTTGGGCGGCCGAGATGGCACCACATGGCACCATCTTGGTCGTCCATCTTCTAGGTGATGTAGATGGTGCCATGGGTATCAAATTGAGTCAATTTTCACGCTATTAGGCTACGATGGTCGATCTGAATCCATCCGTGTGGTCGGATTTGTCGTCTGAAGTGCGGATTAACACCATCTTGGTCCTTGATCTTCTAGGGTTCCTCAATCTCTATCTGATGCTATGGATATCCGATTAGGCCGATCTTCGAGTCGTTGAACTCCAATCGTTGCCCTGATCAGATCCATACAATTGGATCTTCGATTTGAGGCCCCGACAAAAAGTCACCCTGTCCCTGACCATAAAAGGAGATAATTAACCTCCATTTTATTCAGACTAATCTAAATGCAAGATGATGCATGTTATGCAATATTTATAGTATGTAATGCAATTCTATGCCTAAGAACATGCATAAATAGACATTTTATGTAATATAGACATGTTTACATCAAGGTGCACCAACTACACCAATCGGAGGAACCTCCTTGCTGCAGACGCACGTGATGAAAGGGGGGCAGTTTAGTCCCACATCGGAAGTGGCAGAGCAGTTGAAGGTGCATAAATTGAAAAAGTCGCATAGCCTTATCGACTCAGCATGCACAGGGGGTGAGGTCCCCACACGCACGCCTTATGCATCTCATCCGCGACTCTGACCCCATGGACCTGGTGTGCTCGATAACCCACCTAACCTAAGCACTCCTCGGCTGCTACCCACTGCAGGCAGCCCTGGTTCTAGGTGCGCGTGTACTCGATAACTCGGTTACCCATTGAGAGGCCCTGGGAGGGCAGAGTCTAAGAGAGAAAGAGAAGGAGAGATCGTGCAAGGTAGGGAGAGGGTTTTGCTCTCTGGGAAGTTGGCTGACACTTAGCTAATTCAAGACTCCCCCCCTCTATGCGAAGAGGTTGAACAGAAAAGGAAGAATAAGGAGAAGGCTTGAGCAACAGACAGAAGAAGAAGAAGAGAAGAAGAAGGAGAAGGCTTGAGCAACAGAGAAGAAAGAAGAGGTTGAACAGAGAAGAAGAAGAAGAAGAAGAGAGGGAGCTGCAGTAGAGGAAGACAGAAGAAGAGAAAAAAGAAGAAGAACAAGAACAAGAACAAGAAGAAGAAGAAGAACCAGCAGAAAGAGAAGAGAAGCAAAATCACATCATTTTGATACTTTAATTGCATATATTTGAGATTTGGTTTAAGTGTGAGGAGTAATTGGTGATTCAAATCACCATTTTACTCCATTCTTTTTGCATATTAATCTTGACATTATTCTTATTGCAATCTTTATACTTGATTTAAATAGTGATCTTAAGCTTTAAATTCCATATTGCTTCCTGTGTTCGACCTCGGAACCTTTTCGAGTAATAAAATTTATTTGTTTGAGCGCTATTTTGGCTATACTACAACACGACAATCTTAAAACATCGATTTATCGCTTGAAACATTTTGGTGCCATTGCGGGGGAGCCTCAGGCAATTTAGAACTCTTGTTTACAACTCCTGATTTAGATTCTAACTTGCTATATCTCTTTTGCTATGGTTGTTTCAGGAGGGATACATTCAAGGAAGATCAATCACACAGTAAACAAGCCAAGGGCAGGTAAGTTCTAACTGCTCTCTCTCTTAAGCCCCTCATTCTGAAAAAGTTAAAAAGAAAAAATCAATTAGGGCTACTTGTGTTCTATCCGTAGATACTTCATCGAGTTGCCTGATTTGATACATTTTATTTTGGACAACAAATCCTAATTTGTGCACCCACTTAAAGCTTAAGGTATCTAAAGCTATCACATTCTTGTTTGAGCCCTAGGTACCACATTTGGACAAACTAAATTGGACCAAATTAGAGCTAATTAAGGATTCCAATTTAGGGTTTTTAGAGACACACTTGCTTAATCAAGAAATCATCTTTCCAAACAATGTGTGCCTAGACCTTGATTGAACTGATCTATTCAAGTAAAACCCTAAAATCAGGCTCTTAAAGTCATTCGAACACTAAAAGAAGGACCAAAGATTCTCAAGAGGATGATATAGGTGAAGTTGACCCACCTTGTTGGGTCAACCAATCTTCAAATTAGGTCACTTTTGCACTCAACACATCTCAAAGTTCAAGTGAAATCCTAAGCACCCTTTCTCTTAATTAAAACTGGTAGACTTAAGAGGTCAAGTCCCCATTCTGGTCTACCTGGAACATCAGTGACAAGAGAGGCTGGGTGGGGGAAACCCTGTAACCTATGGGGGTGTTCTACCGTGTAGGGGTCCTTGTGGGACTCTCCCTCTTTGGCTTCCCAGGTAATTCTCAGATGAACGGCTTTTTTACTAAGGGGTATCATCCGCCCCAAACCTCTAAGTCATCCAAAATTTTTGGATGTCTTGATTGGGTCCATCACATTCTACCTCTCATCTATTCCATCGGTGCATGTTCAGGAGGTCTCTAAGACCATCCTTGAGGCCTCCTTTAGCCACTCATTCACGTCAAGGCCAAGTCTCGACCTCCTTGTTTGTGCAACAACCCAATCTCATTGATATCTCCTCCGATTCATCTGAACCTGATTCTCCTTCATCCATCATCATGGCACAACCCACAGAAGAAAATAATCTTGAAAATCAACTTCAGCACCTCGATGATCTATTTCAAGCCTTTGTAAACCCACTGCAGCGTCCAATGATGTGAGATCATAACAATCCCACTGCGGTGGCAATCGAACCTCGAGTACAAATCCCCACTGGAGGTCCTGACATTGAACTCAAGCCCAACATGATTCATGCCATTCCCAAATTCCATGGGCATAATTCCGAAGATCCTTTCTAGCATGTCAAACAACTCAAGCATCTGGCCTAGACCTTCGGGTCAGAAGCTCAAAATCAAGATATTCTACTCATGAAAATGTTCTCCTTCTCTCTCATGGATAAAGCTGCTCACTGGTACCAAACCTAAACGCATCCAATCAACACCTGGGTGGAACTTCAATCCAATTTTCTGAGAAAGTTCTTCCCTGTTGGTCGGACAAATGCTTTATGGCACCAGATCACACATTTCACGCAACAAGCAGGAGAACCACTTCACGAAGCATGGGATCATTTTCTGGATCTCATGCGAAAGTACCCCCATCACGGAGTTCCTAAGTAGGAACAAGTCCAGTCTTTTTACCAGGGACTCTGTGAGGATATTAGATTATTTGTCAATACGACCTACGGAGGAAACATCATAGGTCAACACGAAGACACCGTGTAGGAGATTCTCGAGAATATGTGCGAGAACTCCATCAATAATGAATCCATGGGCATGTTCGACCAGACGAATGCTCATGCATTGATGAATCCAAAGGGAGAACATGAGACACAGGGCCTGTCCTCTTCCGTCGACTTGGAACTGATGGCCAGCCATCTGGACAAGGTCTCTATTATTGAGAGGAAGGTGGATGAGCTAACTTGACATTTGCAGTGAGCCACCTCTACGCAAAACCCATTCACACAACCACCCTCTGGCAGGGAGGCCGTGCAAAACATCTATCACCGACCTTCTCAAGGGATGGACCCATATCCACCCCCATCTGATTCTGGCTACGAAGGAAACTCTGGATCCACCTACTCTAGCTGGGAGAACTCTGAATCCTCATACTCTAATTTTCCCGAGGTTCCTCAAACCTGTGAGGACCTCAACGCCATTCAGAATGATCCATTCTCAAACACCTACAACCCTGAATGGCATAATCATCCCAATTTCACGTGGTCAGACAATAATCAAAATTAGAGACCTCAATATCTGCCCCGACCACAAGCTCCTCGTCCATATCAACCGCCTCAGCCTCGACCTAACCCAACTTATCAATCTGGGCCGATTCGGACAGATCAAATGACTCTTATCCATCAAACTCTAGCTGACGTTCAAAAGACGAATGCGGCTATGCAAAAATAGCACATAGACGAGATCACAACGGTTCGTAATCAACTTGCCCAGATGGCAAATCCTTGCCAACCTGGTGCACTTCCTTTACAACCTCTGCCTAATCCGAATAACATGTCGAACTAGAGGCTCGTTATGAACCCAAATCTGGGCCAAGCTCACTTTGTTTATCAGGCCCCTTCTACTCCATCACCCGACAGGATGGAGGCTTCGACATCATATATGGGTTACCAGCAGCAAGCACCTCTTCTACCCACTCCAAACCAAAATCAGGCAGGATTAAATTCTGTTACTACCCACACTGACAAAACAACACAGGACCCACCTTATCCAAGTCAAACCCAGACTGGTAATATAAACCCTAACCCAAGGATAATCATCCAGGACACCACTATCCCAGATCAAGAACCTAAACCCATTCTAGAGGAACCATCATGGTTCCATTTCCTGAGGCCTTGACCAAGGGAAAAAGGATAACCAAAATCGTGGCACCTGTGGAGGACCTGGTTAAGCTCTTTGAGCAGGTCCATATAAACATCCCCTTGATGGATGCGATACACCACGTACCGGCCTAAGCACGATTTCTGAAAGACGTATGTACGCCTAAGCATAAGCCACGAACCAAAGACGGGAGTTTGATCATACTGTTAGAGAAAGCCAGCTCTATCATCTTGAGCAAACTTCTGCCTAAGGCAAAAGACCTAGGCACCCCTCTGATCTCCTGTAAAATCGGTGATATACGATTTGACTGAAATTTATTAAACTTAGGAGCCTCCATAAATTTGATACCGACATCCCTACTAGACTATTTAAGGAATCTGAACTCAAACCGAATGAAATGACTTTATAACTAGCTGATCGATCAATTAAGTCACCAAAAGGAATTTTTAAGGATGTCATAGTTAGGGTGCATGATTTCTATTTTCCAATGGATTTCATCATTTTAGACATGGATGCTCCTGAGAATGTAAAGAATACATCGATCATACTAGGGAGACCCTTTCTGGCCACTGCTAGGGCCAATATCAATTTTGAGGAGGGCCAAATTGAATTAAAATTTGAGAGCAAGACACTAAAGATTGACATCTTTAAGGCCCAACAAGGAATTAATTGCGGAGTCATAGAACAAATTTGCGATATTGAAGTGGTGGTTGACGACTTCATCAAGAACCCAACTATTTCTGATCAAGCACAAGAGCATCAAAACCTGCAATTAGAGGAGCCCGAACTCAACCTAGACACACCCATAGCTCCTTCCTTTGCTCTCGACACCCATCCTGAACTACTTGCTGCTGCTGAAAACTCGATTTTGGAATTAAAGCCTCTTCTCAATCATCTCAAGTACGTCTTTTTGGGTTCCAATCAAACATTTCCTGTGATTATCAATTCCCGACTCACACCTAATCAAGAAACACGCCTAATTTCTGTTCTCCAACAGCATCGAAGAGCCATTGGATGGACTCTTGACGATCTCACTGGTATCAGCCCCTCATACTGCACACATCACATCCACTGAAGAGGGCTCACGACCATCCCGTGAAATGTAGAGATGCCTGAATCCCAATCTGCAAGATGTCGTGAAAAAGGAGATTATCAAGTGGTTAGATGTAGGGATCATCTACCTGATCTCCGACGGTCAGTGGGTGAGTCCAATCCAAGTTGTGCCTAAAAAGGTAAGGCTCACCGTCATCACGTCTGAAATCGAAGAAGCCATACTGACATGTATAGCAAACTCGTGGAGAGTCTGCATTGATTACAGAAGACTAAATTCCTCCACGAAGAAGGATCATTTCCCACTACTGTTCATTGATCAAATTCTCAAGAAACTAGTGGGAAATTGATTCTTCTACTTTTTGGATGGGTACTCCGGCTACAATCAGGTCGTAATCCATCCCGAGGACCAGGAAAAGACCACCTTCTCCTGCCCCTTCAAAACTTATGCATTTCGAAGGATGTTGTTCGGTCTCTGCAATGCACCCGCTACTTTTCAGTGGTACATGCTTGCCATATTCTTAGATATGGTAGGTGAATACCTTGAAGTCTTCATGGATGACTTCTTGGTATTTGGTGAATCATTTGACGATTGCCTCCTGCACTTGGTCCAGATCCTTAGGCAATGCATCAACGTGAACTTGGTTCTTTCCTGGGAAAAGAGCCACTTCATGGTACCTGAGGGAATTGTCCTGGGACATCTTATCTCTAAAAATGGCATCTACGTTGATCCAGCCAAGGTGAATTTGATTTCCAAACTACCAATGCCTAGCTCAGTTAAAGACATCCAATCCTTTCTGGGGCACATCGATTTTTACCATCGATTCATTCCCGATTTCTCAAAAATCACACGCCCCCTAACTAATCTTCTATCTAAGGATGTCCCTTTTGAAATCACCAAGGAGTGTACTCAGGCATTTGAGATCCTGCGTGATTGAGTTACCCAAGCACCTATCCTGCGGTCCCCTGATTGGTCTCAGCCCTTTAAGATCATGTGCGATGCATCTGATTACGCTGTGGGGGTGGTACTTGGGTAGAAAATAGACGGGAAACCTATGGTCATTTACTACACTAGCAAAACACTTGACGAGGCTCAACATAACTATACAGTTACTGAGAAAGAGATGCTAGCCGTAGTATTTGCCCTGGAAAAATTCAGATCGTATCTTTTGGGTTCCCATGTTATCATTTACTCAGATCACATTGCTGTGCGGCATCTCCTTGTGAAGAAGGACGCGAAACCTCGACTAATCCGCTGGATATTGTTATTGCAAGAATTTAACCTTGAGATTCACGACAAGGTGGGGAAATAGAATGTGGTAGCTGATCACTTATCCTGCCTTCCTTCTGACATTATCAACCCTTTCGGACCCATTACTGAGCATTTTCCCAATGAGCACCTCCTGACTATCAGTGCGGGACTCCATCGTTTGCTAATCTAATAAACTACTTGGCGTCATATCAGATCCCTTCTGATTAGCCAAAAGCCAAGAAGGACAAATTACTTTCCGATGCTAAGTACTACTTTTGGGAAGGCCCATATCTCTTCCGCATTGGTGCTGATCAGATCATCTAATGATGTGTTCTGGAAGTGGAAATTCAGAACATTTTGTCCTTCTGCCATGACCAGGCATGCAGTGGACACTTCTCTGGTCATAAAACCGCAGCAAAACTCCTCCAGTGTGGCTTCTATTGGCCCACGATTTTCAAATACGCATACAATCACTGTAAGGCATGCACTCGTTGCCAGACCTTAGGCAACATGAGCCACCGCGATATGATGCCATTATAGCCGATTCTCATATGTGAAATCTTCGATATCTAGGGGATTGATTTTATGGGACCCTTCCCTGTTTCGGACGGCTTCGAATACATTCTTCTCGCTATTGACTACGTGTCCAAATGGATTGAAGCCATTCCAACCTGAACCAACGATCATAAGGTGGTTATCAAATTCATTCATCAGAACATCTTCTCTCGATTCGGGATTCCACGTGCCATAATCTCCGATGGAGGGACCCATTTCACGAATAATCAATTCAGATCACTAATGACCAAGTACGGGGTGTCACATAGGATCTCGACTTCTTATCACCCCCAAACTAACGGTCTAGCTGAGTTATCGAATCGGGAGATCAAGAAAATCCTCCAGGTCACTGTTCGACCTAACAGGAAGGATTGGTCATCCCGACTTCCGGAAGCTTTGTAGGCTTATAGGATCGCCCACAAAACCCAATTAGGGATGTCTCCCTTCAGATTAGTGTACAGGAAGGCATGTCACCTCCCTGTTTAATTGGAGCACAAAGCCTATTGGGCAGTATGAAACTGCAATCTCGATCTTTCTAAGACAGGAACCCACAGAAAGCTTCAAATGAGTGAGATCGATGAACTACGCCATGATGCATATGAGAACTCGCGAATTTACAAAGAGCTGGTTAAGGCCTTTCATGACAAGCACATATTCAGAAAGATCTTTCTCCCTGGTCAAAAAGTCCTACTCTTTGACGCCAAACTCAAATTATTCCCAGGAAAACTTAGATCAAAATGGATTGGACCATACCTTGTTCGACAAATCTTTGGAAATGGAGCTGCCAAAATCAGTCAATGCAGCCACGATTCAAAACCCTTTGTTGTGAACGGTCAGAGACTCAAACCGTTCATTGAACTCACCGATACAAATTTGGCTGAGATATCTTTTACCCTCCATTTTCCCTGAGCTCATTGCGCCTGGCTGATGGCATTAAACTCAGTGCTTAACGAGAGGCAACCCGTCATTTTGAGAAACCCGAAACCCTTCCTGGCACATCTTATGCTGAACTCATATTGCACTTTAGGGTTCATCCATTAGGACAACCGACTCCACCTCTGGTACCTATACCCGAGCTTGAAATCGTCCGTAACAGTCACCCCGACCCATTCACCCACCCAACACCTGTCCTAATGAATGATCTAAGCCGAACTCGAACCCACCTAATTTACAATGAGGTCATTGCAAATTGTAGGCATGGGGGGGTATTAAAGTACAAAACCCTATGAAAATCAGTTCACAAGAAAGGGTTTCATCAAAAAAATTACATATTCCAAAATACCAAAAAAAATAAAAAAATAAAAAATAAAAAATTTTTGAAAAAGAACAAAAATATGAGAGGGGAGGAAATTTTGATGGCATATCAGATTTTGAGGAGAAAAAGGGAGGAAATAAAAATGTCAAAAAGGAGCACAATTTGAAAAGAAAAGAAAAAGAGGTAGTCATTAGTAAAAGATTAAGGAATTGACTTAGTTCTAGACTAAATCAAAAGAAAAAAAATGAAAGGCAAAAAGTGCTAATGAAACAAAGAAGAGATTAGTAGGAACATTGATTTTATGCATCTTGGGTTGCAATCCTAGGCTTAAAAATTCAAGTACCCGCTAAGATATGGATAGTCCTCAAGAGGTTGGGGAAAATGCGAATCTTAAGTATTAGGTCTAGGGCTTAGGGATTATTCGGCCTCGTTAACTGACTCCTGGTTTGCAGGACTCGGAAACCTATGCACCTCAATCCACACAGTCTGGTTCAGTGTGCTTAAGTATCAAAATCACACAAAATGCGTTAAATATGTTCTGAAAAAAGTTACCTAGATTAGGAGCGGCTAATCAACACAAGTTGATTTGGATGAGTTCTCGGTGTGGAGAGCCAGAAAATTCCCCTCGAAGATGCGCAATAACATATCATCTCCTCAGTGCTTGTCTCCTAGGATATCTACATATCCTACCAGGGGCATGTAAGCACCTTCTGCTGGTTCAGATCCTATGGGTGTCATTATCTCGAAATGTCGATTGCCAGGGTCTAAATTTAGCTACAGAATGCCATGGGCGAGGTTATCTCGAAATCTCAAAAGCCAGGGTTCTGGGGGTTTCCATGGGCGGTGCTATCTCGAAGCATCGATTGCCAAGGACCCTACGAGGATTGATGGTGGGGACTAGGAATCCGATACAGACCATGTTGTAAAGCTAATCCGAAGCTAGAAATAAAAAGAAAAGAGAGAGAAAACTCTCCAAAAATAAAGAAAAATTCCTCTATCTCTCTCTGACAAAAACGCATTGCGAACTGAACCTGGGCTAAACCATGTTACAAGCACGGGTGCTTTAACTGCGGAGTTCAACGAACCTTAGGTTAGTTCCTGTAGGCCTTAGAAACCTTCATGGTAGACTGAGGCTAGAGCAGGTCAGGTCCAGATCTTGGTTGGTACTTGAGTACCTCTAGGCCTACTATTGGCATTCTAACCTAATCTACAAAAGGAAGCACACAACAAAGTTTTAAGCATCAAAAGTTTTATGGTCTAGAATCAAAGTTAATACCTTGAAATTTTGCTAATGGACTAATAAAATCTAGGCATGGGGGTATGACGGGAACACCATCATGAGCCATAACTAGCCCATTTTGATCCAATTAAGTCAGTAAATGCTCCTACATAGCCGCCAAAGAGTCACAAGTCACTACATAATCATTATGAGGGAAAAATAAGAAACTAGGGTTAAAACTACAATTTTACTAACTTATCATGAATGCGGTACAACCACAGGTTTTCTTAGGAGTTGAATGAAGGTCAAATGGTCTTGAAAAGATAACAGTGGGATAGAATAATCAGAAAAGGGTTTGCACGTGTTCTGAGAATTAAATAACTTTTTGAAACCCTAAAAACAGACCCACTTAATTAATTTAGGTTATGATCAGGATAAAATTCACCTAAACCCTCTAAAATTCAAAAAAAATATTCTCTAGGGTTTGGAACTTTCAATTTGACCATCACAACCCATTTTGACCCAGAACAGAGTCACAAATCGATATTTGCCCTAATTTGGGTTTTTACATAAATTACCTAGTCAAACATGGTCAAAACCAAAATCAAACTTCATCATTAGATTCCTTAGGTCCAAATTAGGTTTGTATCAAAATTTGGATCCAAGATGAGTTTGTCTTGACCTAGTTTGCAAATTTGTCCTGTCTAATTACGTTTCTGCCCTTACTTTCAAAATCTTTTCAAATAGGCCACTAACTTTGTAATCATTCTCACAAAAAGGTCCCTACCGCCATTAAACCTATTCCTACTTGCTCTGGCGACCTTAAAAAGGAAAGAACTCCCTGATTTCTTGACAAATTTGAAAGGGAAGTTCGTCAAGAAATTCCTTTCCTTTTGAACCTGATCCTAAGCCCTAAAACCTACCCAATCTCTCATGCGAATGCATGAGAGATTTGGGTATCAAGGAATTTCCAAACTCCAGCAAGCTTTCCAAGCTTGGGAAGTTTGCTTCCCAAGCTCTAACCGTCATCCTGAGGTCTATAAAAGCACCTCCTGCTCATACCGAACCCCCCAAGCTTGAATTAGACCGGAGTAACCCTCAAATTCTTCTCTCCTCCTCCGGCCGAATTGCTATTCAAGCTCCGGTGACCCTCCTTGCCTTCCCTCATCATCTGACCGCAATCTGAGTGGTAGATTCTTCTTCCTTGCCTTCTTCCACGTCGAGTAGCACCCACCGGCACCCCTACCTCCATCCTCGCTATCCACCTCTTATCAAAGCAGTTTCTTCTCCGACACCGACCATACTGCAATCGACACCGCCTCGACTCCCCTTCATCTACCAACTACCTAGATAAGTCCCTTACCTCCTCTACCTCATTTTCATCTCAACCTCACACAATTTCGACCACGCTACCACCCATTCACCGTCATCCCTTTCGCGTCTGGCCACTCCTCCAGCAAAGCGCTCCCATCGCTACACCGCTCCATACGCCACGCCAACACTCCCTACACCTCCACTGTGTCCCAGGGAGCAAAAGCCCTCTAGTCTTTGAGGCTATTAGCTTTTCCACCCCTCCACCGAACACACCCACCGTCGCGTTCCTCCTCCGACCTTCGCAGACCACCACACACCTCCACTAACCACGAGACCAACCCCTATGCATTCGTCGTGGTCTGGCGAAGCTTTTGAACTGGTTTAATTGGGGCTACAAGCCCGTATTGTGATTTTCAGGTTCTCCTCTGCCGTCGCCATTAACAGAGCTTCATGCAACCTTGAAGCTCGTGTTCTTGCTAGCTTCGTCCCAGGTTTCAATCCCAAGACGCCCGGAAGTCACAGCTCCAAGTCTCTAGGCCATCAATTGAGTGGAAGAGGTGCACCAGCTACGCCAATCAGAGGAACCTCCTTACTGCAGACGCATGCGAAGAAAGCAGCAGAGCAGTTGAAGGTGCATAAATTGAAAAAGTTGCATAGCCTTATCCCCTCAACATGCACAGGGGGTGAGGTCCCCGCACGCACACCTCACGCGCCTCGTCCGCAACTCTGACCTCGCGGACCTAGTGTGCCTGATAACCCACTAACCTAAGCACTCCTAGGCTACTACCCACTGCAGGCAGCCCTGGTTCCGGGTGCGCGTGTACCCGATAACCTGGTTACCCATTAAGAGGCCCTGGGAGGGCCGAGCCTAAGAGAGAAAGAGAAGGAGAGATCGTGCGGGGTAGGGGGAGGGTTTTGCTCTCTAAGAAGTTGGCTGACACTTAGCCAATTCAAGAAGCCCCCCCTCTGTGCGAAGAGGCTGAACAGAGAAGGAAGAAGAAGGAGAAGGCTTGAGCAACAAACAGAAGAAGAGAAGAAGGAGAAGGCTTGAGCAACATAGAAGAAAGAAGAGGCTGAATAGAGAAGAAGAAGAAGAGAGGGAGCTGCAGTAGAGGAAGATAAAAGAAGAAAAGAAGAAGAAGAAGAACCAGCAGAAAGAGAAGAGAAGCAAAATCACATCATATTAATACTTTAATTGCATATATTTGAGATTTGGTTTAAGTGTTATTTGTGAGAAGTAATTGGTGATTCAAATCACCATTTTACTCCATTCTTTTGCATATTAATCCTGACATTATTCTTATTGCAATCTTTATACTTGATTTAAATTGTGATCTTGAGCTTTAAATTCCATATTGCTCCCTGTGTTCAACCTCGGAACATTTTCGAGTAATAAAATTTATTTGTTTGAGCGTTATTTTGGCTATACTAGAACAAGACAATCTTAAAACATCGATTTATCTCTTGAAACACCCATATTTAAACAAAAGGTGACAGAAGTGGGAGTTTGTGTAATGAGATCCTCCATCACTAATGATGGCCTTAGGAACTCCAAATCTTGAGAAGATATTCTTTTTAATGAAATCAACGACTACCCGATAATCATTGGTGCGAGTGAGTATTATTCCAATCCATTTAGACACATAGTCGACAACGACTAATATGTACAAATACCCACAAAAATTGATGAATAGTCCCATGAAATCAATGCCCCACACATCAAAAATCTCAACTTCCAAAATTGGGTTGAGGGGCATCAAATCCTTTTTTGTCATGTTGCAATGCTCTAACAACGCACACAAGACAGAACAAAATTTTGAGCATCTTTGTGTATGCTGGGCCAATAAAATCCAGAATTCAAAATTTTGGCCACAGTCTTTTTACCAGAGAAATGTTTGTCACAAGCCATCGCATGATAGTGGTTCAGAATATTATGAAATTTTGAATCAGGCATACACTGTCGGATGACTTATTTAGCACAGATACGGAATAGGTCAGGCTCCTCCCAAAAGTAATATTTAATATCTGTGAAGAACTTATCCCTTTTTATTTAGGCCAGTCAGTAGGGATTCAATCAGTCACAAGATAATTCATGATTAAGGCATACCAAGGGAGGTTAGAAACTACCAAGAGGGTTTCATCAGGGAAAATATCTGGGGGGAAAGCACATCATCCATCGTGAGATGAGAGAGATAATTAGCTACAACATTTTATGAACCCGCCTCATCCCTAATTTCCATATCAAATTCCTGGAGTAAGAGGATCCATCGGATAAGGTGGGGTTTCGCACCTTTCTTGTTCAACAAATATTTCATTGCTGAGTGGTCTATGTAAATAATGACGTGCAACCCCAATAGATAAGATTAGAATTTTTTGAGGGTAAATACAATGGCAAAAAGTTCTTTCTCAGTGACTGTGTAGTTTTGGTGTGTATCATCTAAGGTTTTGCTAGCATAATAGATGACAACAGGCTTCTTGTCAATATGTTGCCCTAAAATCGCCCCCATAGCATAATATGAGGCATCTATCATTAATTCAAAAGGATGATTCCAGTCAGATCCCTGTAAAATTGGTGACTCGGTAACTTCTTTCTTCAACTGTTCATAGCTCTCCAAGCACTAGTGATTGAAGTCAAAGGGTTGATCTTTCATAAGAAGTTGACTTAAGGGTTTGGATATTTTGAAGAAGTCTTTGAGGAATCAGTGGTGGAACTCCACAAGCCCCAAAAATGAGTGTATCTATTTAACAGAACTGGGCAGTGGGAGTCTAGAAATAGCATTGATCATTGCAAGATCTACTGCAATTCCATGTTTAGATATGACATGGCCCAGGACGATGCCTTCCTGGACCATGAAGTGGCTCTTTTTCCAGTTGAGAACTAAATTGACCTCTATGCACTTTTGGAGAGTCTTGTTATGGTTAGCAAGACACAAATTGAAAGAATCTCCAAAGATAAAGAAAACGTCCATAAAAACCTCAAGACACTCACCTACCAAGTCAGAAAATATATCAAGCATGCACTGCTGAAAAGTAGCAAGTGCGTTACATAATCCAAAAGGAATCCTCTAGAAAGCAAAGGTTCCGAAGGGGTAGGTGAATGTAGTCATCTCTTGGTCCTCAGGGTGGACTACGACTTGATTATATCTAGAGTATCCATCAAGAAAGTAGTAATACTCTAGACCAGTTAAGCGCTCCAATATTTGATCAATAATGAGTGGAAAATGATTTTTCTTGGTAGCAGTATTTAATTTTTGGTAATCAATGCACACATGCCAAGAAGAAGCAATCCAAGGGGCAATATTTTCCCCTTTCTCATTAGTAATGACGGTCAATCTCGCTTTTTTGGGAACAACTTGAGTAGGACTGTTTAAGGGGAAATGAGGAAATTTATGAAATGGTTGTCGTAGTACACTCCAAAATCGCACAACAAACACTTAAATTTATAAACTCAAAATCAAAAGTGGAGTCCGAGGTCATTCGCAAGGAGCAAATGTGGAATTCACGCATTAATCTCAATTCAGAATAAATGAGCATAGTAAATTGAGCATCAGATAGAAGATATTCAATGAATAAACTTGTCAGAATAGCATTCAAACATAGATCAACGTATCTCATGGAATAGCAAGGGCAAAAAGAACGGAAGAGATCTAAAAGTGGTGATTTAGATCACCATTTATATCCCTCTAATTAAGCATATCTCATATTCAAATTACTCAAATTTCTCAACAGTAACTTCAGTCAGTAATCCATGTCATCTTACGTATATGTTTCAACATTACTAGCAGAATCAACCTTAAAACCTCAACAGAAGCTAAGGCAAGTACCACAGTAGAAGAACAAGGGCTTCTCTTCTTTAAGCCTTCACAAGCACAGGGCCAACCTTTTTAGAGGCTAAGTGTTAAAGCCTATCTTTCTTCAGCACCCACCCCGAGGCATTCAGTCATGGAGCAAAACCCTTCCCCCTCCTCTCACAATCCTCTTCTCTCTCTCTCAAGACAAGGTTTAATCAGGTATTCGGGTTATCAGGTCATGAACAGTGGCTAGACCTACATGCGTGGATCGTGGGCAAGGCGTGCGTGAGGGCATGCATGTGGAGGGACCCGACCCCTTGTGTTCTTGGGCAATAAGCAACTATCACAAAATCATAATATACACTGTTAGCACATTGAAATCCCACAATGTGGGACTATGTTGTCGGCCTTCTTTGCATGCAAGCTACAGGAAGTGAAGGCTCCAATTATGGGCAAAGGATTAGTTGGCAGCTTCAATTGGCTACCTGGAAGACTTCCTGGAGCTAGGCTGCAGCATCTGGGAGTATCAACGAGGGAGAACATGGCTTGAAGACGTCGGACGGAGCTGGAGAAGGTGGTGGTGGCGACGGAGCTCTAGTGGCAACCTGAAACAGAGAATAAGGCCTCGCGACTATGTCAAAATCACTCAGGAGGGTCGCCTGAGTACGACGAATGTGTTGGTGGTGGTTGCGTACAGTGAGACAACTTGTGGAGTTGGGGTGAAGTTTAGGAGGGTGTGCGGATGAAACGGAGTTTGGTGAGGTGATTGACAGTGTAATCCCCTTAATTTCTTGAGGGGTTTTAGTGGGCATGAGGTGGCGAAGGTTTTGGGAGCAATGGCAGGTGATTTGGTGTGGTGTGGAGCACGGAAGGTCATGCCAGAGGTACGCCGGATGTGGGGAAGACGGTGGCATTGAGGGCGTATCGGCGATCAAATTGGGATAGGAAGAGGGTGGAAAGGATTAGGAGAGGGAAAGGAAGGAGGTTACCTAGCTAAAGGATGAAGGAGATGAGGAGAGATGCCGGGAGTGATTGGCCGGCGCCGAAGATGGTGAAGCCTCCAGTGAGGGAACGATGAGGAAGAAGGAGATCTGGACGCTCCTGATTTCTCCGTCGAGGAGCGGAAGAAGGAGATGAAGACGATCCCTCTACTTATGGTATGTGGCAACGGGTGAGGAAGTTGAGGAAGAAGACATCACCGGAGCTACGGCGGAGGTGTAGGAGAAGGATGTTTTGAAGAGTTGAGGCCAAAAATTGAGCTAAAGAGCATGGTACGAGGTTCAAGAGCTTTTATAGAGCTCCTGGGCAAGCTCTAGATCAGGAAACAAGCACAAATTGGCTTGTGATTGAATCACAAGACACCCACAAATTCCGTGCATTCGCACAAGCTAATACTTATGATTTAGGAGCCAAGATCTGCCTTAAATGATTCCTTGTAGTGTGAACACCAACCTCACCAATTTTGGTGAGATTTAGTGGTGATTTAATTAGGTTTAGATGAGGTCAAAGTCGTCCTGGAGGTCAGTTGACCTCCAATGGAGGTAGGGATTGTTCTGCAAAGAAGATGACAAAGTTGGGGGGCTCCCTACAAATAATTGAAAAAATAGGGGCTTGATTGAGAGGAAAAGAGTTTAAATGGACTAAATGCAAACTAGGTTAAGATGGACTCTGATTGGGCCTAAATTTTAGTACAAACCTAATTTGGACGTAAGGAATATGATGGTGAAGTTGGATTTTAGTTTTGACCAAGTTTGACTAGGAAATTTGCATAGAAACTCAAATTAGGGCAAAAATCTATTTGTAACTCTGTTCAAGGTCAAAATAGGTTCAGATGGTCAAACCAAGGATACTAAACCTCAAAGAATATTTTTATATGAATTTTATGAGTTTTAAATGAATTTTATCCTGACTAAAACCTTTGCAATTTAAGCAGGTCTGAAATTAGTGTTTTGAGTGTTATATTGGTTCTCGAAACGCATGAAACCCTATTTATGCCTGTGAGGACCCACTTATTAGACTTTAAAGCTCATTTGACATTAGATTAAACCATGGAAAACCCCATGGTTACTCTAATTACATGATGTGATGTTAAAACTGCAGAATTAACCCTATTTTAATGTTTTCTTCTCAGAATGGATATGCATGGAATTATGGCTCTCAAGCGATTATGTAGGAGCACTTGTCACTTGATTATGACTAATTAAAGCTAGTTATGGCTCATGATGGTGTTATCATCATACCCTCATGCCTAACTTTTGCTAGTCCATAGCAAAATCTTGTGGAAAGAACTAGATCTCTAGACCATGCTTTGATGTTCAGATGCCTAATTTGTACCCTTCTAGAAATTAGATCAGAATGCTAACAATAGGACTAGAGGTGCTCAAGTACCAATCAAGATCTAGACCTGACCAGCTTCAGCCTGAGTCTACTACGAAGGTTTCTAAGGCCCGCAAAAACTACCTAGAGGTTCATTGAACCCAGCGCTTAAAGCACCCATACGTAGAATGCAGTAAGTCCAGGTTCAGTTTGCCAGTGCATTTTTGTAAGAGAGAGATAGAAGGATTTTTCATTTGGAGAGTTTTCTCTCTTTTCTTTTTATTTTTCCCCAAATCTAGCCTCAGATTGGCCCTAAACACAGTCTGTATCAGATTCCTTGTCCCCACCATCAATCCTCGAAGGGTCTCTAGCTTTCGATGCTTCGAGATAGCACCGCCCATGGCAACCCCCAGAACCTTGGCTTTCAACACTTCGGGATAGTGCCACCCATGGCATTCTGTAGCTAAATTTAGGCCCTAGCAATCGATATTTCGAGATAATCCTGCCCATGGCACCTGAACCAACACAAAGTGCTTACATGCCACCGACAAGATATTTAGATATCCTAAGAGCCAAGCACCAAGGAGACGATATGTTATTACTCATCTTCAAGGGGAATTTCTCACCTCTCTGCATCGGGAACTTGTCCAATCAACTTGTGCTGTCGAGCAGCTCCTAAGCTAAATATTCAAGATGGTTTTTCAAAATAGAACACTTTTGACATGATTTTCTTTATTAAACGCACTGAACCAGTCTGGTGTATGATTTTGGGTGCTTAGGTTAACAAGTCCCATAAACCAAAGGGCAGGCAACAAGATCGAATAATCCTTAAGCCTTAGATCTACTAAATCAGCTTCGCACTTTCCTTAACCTCTTGAGGACTAATCCAGATCTTAATGAATATGCGAGTGTTTAATCCCTAAAACAAGCCCAAGAGGCCTAAAATTAGCACTCATACTAATCTCCTTGTCTCTATCATTTCAAGACTTAATCTTTCTTTTGATTAGGTCTAGAACTTAAGTTAATCCCATAATCAATTGCTATGACTATCATTTTTGTTTTTGATTTTTGCTCCTTTTTGGCATTCTAAATTTCCTCCTCAAGAAAGATTTGTAATCAATTCACAAAATTTTCTCCCCTTTCTCCAATTTTTTTCTTTTTCACTTTTTAAATTTTTTTATCATTTTCGAATATGTATTTTTTTTTGTGAGAGCCCCTTAGAGAATTGAATTTCCATATTTTTGCACTTTAACATCCCCCCATTCCTAAGTTTTGCAATGTGCTCATTGTAAACTAGGAGGGTACTGATGAGTGGCTACTCATCATGGCTAAAAGGCCAAAATTAAGCTAGACATTAAGCAAAATAATATCAAATTAACATATAAAAAGGGTTAAGTATGGGAATTAAAGAAAAGACCTAAAACTTTTAATGTGTGTTAAAACCTCCTAATTAGGTCACAAAAATGAGATATTTTGAAAATTAAAGAACAAATGATGATCCATGCATCAATTGAACACATAAACAAGTTTGAAAAGATAAATCAGAAGTAAAATCAATGTCTTAAATGTTCAATTAAGCACATGTAAAAATTTGAAAGCAATTGGACATCATTTAGGCTTAGAAATAAATAGATTACAATTAGGTCCTTCATGCATTACATTTTTACCCTTCAAAACTCCTTCTTGGACCTTTTTGCAAGCCGCAGGGACCCTTCTATATGACTGCAAGGCCCTTCCAGTTATAGTTCTTTTCACTTTTGGACCTGCACGCTATTCTTCTACCCCTTCGTTCAAGGGTCTTCCTGCAAGTTTTCCCTCATTTCAAAGAGAAGCCTGTGTTCTTCACGCGCACTGTAGCGCGCGAAGAACACGGCTATTCTCGGCCGTCCACTGCACCTTTGATCTTGATCTGCGGCTGAAATCAAATGGAACCTTTGCGCGATTCGGTGCGTGCGTTCACCTCTCTTCCCAGATCACATCTGACGATCAGATTTCCCTCTCGACTCGCCGCGCGCTCTACCCATCTCATCCTCACCGCCGGCTTAATTTTGATTAACCTCACCCTGGCGGTGATTCCAATCACTGAGCTGCTACTTAAGCACCTCAGTGGTGTCGTGCGCAAGGGATCGCTCCCTCCTACATCTCTTAGCAATCAATTCTTCCACTCCAGTCTTTCCTCCTCATCTAGCCCCTGATTTCACAGTTCTTGGCTGTGGAATCATCGCCTGCTCTCGACCCTCCTCATCGCTAAGGACCTCGTAGCACCTGAGGACGACCCTGGAGTCTCACTAGCAGACTCTTCCCTCCGCTGGAGTCACCCTCCTCCTTTCTTCCTCCTTAGCCGCCGGCTAAGGACCCATAGGTGCCATTCTTCCTTTTAGTTTAGGTTTTTAATTCTGCACAAGTAGTGTTAGATTTAGTTTGCAGTAGTTTAGAATAGATTTAGTTTTAATTGTTAGTGTTTAATGTTAGCTGTAGTTAGATTAGTCTTAGGAGTAGAATTAGTATTAGATCCCCTCCCTCACCTCCTCTGATCAGTCCAGATCAGAGGGGAAGAATCATCTGTTCATTGTTCAATTTATCTCCCTCTTCATGTTTTGTTTTTCCACCATCCAATTCTGATTTATGTTTCTTTTAACGACAAATTTTTCATCATTCACCCACACATCCGGATCCAATTTCAGATTTGGTGGTTTACAACCTCAGATCTGAAATTGGCGTCACAAGCACCATTTGGGGCTTCTCACTCACCCCATTTGTGTTCACAAAAGCCCCTTTTATTTTAGATTGATTGCCTCAGTTTGTCAGAGCACTTTTGATTTGGATTTTAAAGGATTTTTACTCTCTGAAATGTTTTGACAGATCTGACAAATTGAAGGGATTTTTGGTTTTCATTGTGGGCAAGGACTCTGAGAAGTTCTCTGGTGACAGAGAACAACTCAGAAGAGCCTTTCATGAATCTGTTTCTACCTTGATCTGAATGCATTCGCAAGCTTTTATAAATTCCTTTAATGCATTCTTAGTCTATTTTGCCATTTCAGAACTGCCATACACCACCTATTTTGATGATTATTTTTGTATGGTGATTTCCTAACCTAAGGAGTTCTCCATACTCCTTAAGGTTGCAAGAAACTGGGATTGTATTTTTTTTTTTGGTTTTAATTGATTGAGTTAAGTTCTCCTTCATGCTGTCTATAGCATTAGGAAGAGCTAACTCAATGCCATTTGTTGTTTTGATCAGAAATGATGCTTTTGATAAGGGCTTTTTCTTGTTGGGTACTTGAACTGAATTCTTATGTGATTTTCGTGAGATTTAAACCCTTATCAGATTTGGATTTCAACTCTCAAAATTTTTAGTTTGTTTTGAATTTTCTCTTATTCCCAATTATACAGTAACATGCTGCAACTTGCAACTACATTTCCCTCCATCTCTAAATTCTCCTCTTCTCTACAATTCCCCTCTCATCTGTGAATACATCCCCCTCTTCAAGTGGACTAACTGCAGCAGCAGTTAGCCCATTTGATAGTGGCTTAAGCCACTGCTGATGCTAAACAAAACACCCTGAACAACACACCTTCTCATCCCTCTCCATCTTCTCTGACAGTAGCTTAGCTGCTGTTTAAATTGAAATCAAAACTTAATTAACCCTTCTTCCCTCATTTCCTAACTTCCTACTAAAACCTAATTATACATACTTATTTTAAAACTGTAAATATACTATCCATAGTATTATAACTATAACATATAGCCTAATTATGTAAGTAAGATACATAGTTATACTGTAAATATGTATAAAACCTGTACATAAATCCATATACATATGAAATCTATGTAAATATATGTATATATACTAAACTATTATGTATGTATCTACTTAATAATGTATATATATATAAACAGATCCCTATTTACATATTTAATAGCTAAATTATAGAGTAACTTAGCTAAATTAATAATTTAGAGCTATAATTAAATTAACTAAATCTATAAAATTAGGATAATATATATAGTAAGTAATTTAAGCTAATTAAAGTGTATTTATACCTAGTACAGCTTACTGTAACTTAGTTTTAATTATAAACTACACAGAATTGCTATTTTAGCCTAAATAAAACATAAATAAATTCGTAAAAATACAATAAAAATATGTATTAAATACTTAAGTATGTAAATTGAAACTGTTTAAGGTCAATTAGACCATTTACTAATTATTTTATAAGTAATTAACTATTTAATCACCTAAATCCACCTGTATAATCAGCATAGTTTAACGAATTTATTTGTATAGTAAACATAATTAAAAGTCAAAATTAATTAATCAATTATGTAGTATTATGTAAATACTTTATTAACCATATTTTATTTTATTTTTTTTAATAATTTATGGCCCCCAAATCGAGGGCCAAAAGTGCATGCAGACGCAGTTGCGCTTGATTTCCAGCGCACGATGTGGCGCTGGAATAGCACCACATCGTGCGCTGCAAGTCAGACGCAGCGCCATATAAGTTAATTATGCTATCGGCTAGGCAGTCGTCAGGGCGCTGGGCGCCCGAAACGCGATCCTCTTATGCGACCCAATTACCCATTGAACTCTGGTCTGACTACTCTGTCTGATTTGCGATAAATGTGTGTTTGGGGCCGGGGGCCCGAGCGTGCGAGCATGTGGCATTGGGCTGAGGCCTTGCGCTGATATTAAAACGTAATTAAGCCACCTAATCTGAGATTAGGGTGCGCTTAGTAGAGGTCTGGTCCCACCCTAAGGGTGCTGTGTATCCCTCGGAAAGCGCGCCCGCAAACTAAGCACGTTTTGAACTAATGACATTAGCCTAACCCCCTCCCCACCGCAGCCTCTGAAGTATCTTAAGACAGAAGAGTTAACACAGAAGAAAAGAACAGACGAGTTAAGTTAACACAAAGAGAAGAAAAAGGGAGAACACAAGAGATAACAAGAACAGAAAGACTTACTGTACATATAGTAGTAGAATAAGTAATATACATACGTATAAGTAAATCTATATAATTACTAACAGAATAAATGACACTATAAAGGTCGCTAAAGACCTCAGTTTTGCCTTTTAGGTTGTATATAGTGTTTTCTAAGATTTAGCGACGCTTATATCTGTCACTGAAACTGCTGTATATGTTACTATACATAATAGACTAATAAGTTAAGTTTCTACACCATTGCATTCTAATGTATTATGTACTATTATGTTAGTACTAATAGGATAACTTGTAAATACATAGTTTAGAGTATAATAATAGATTGTTTGATGCTTGTTCATAGTTAGTATTTTTGCAAGTATTTCTTAGTAATTAGGTAAATAAAACACACATTCATTCATTCTTTAATAAGATGTAAAGTTTCTTTTTGGAATTAGAGGATAATTTTGAGATCAAAGAGTGACCGAATTAAATTCAATAAATTACCTCCCAGTGAACGACCTGGAACAAAACCAGTAAAAATTAGATAAATAAGCAAATGATAATAATGGTTGTAATGACTGGTACTCACCCATACTCACCATTATACGACATTCTTAATGTTATATTATACACCCTATACTACAACGACATGATCATAACAATAATCATTCATTGTCATACAACCATTGTGTTATATACACATTACACATCATCAGGTACAAATTCAGCATGGTTTAAAGTTTAGAATAGGATCAAAGGGTGGGTGAATCGGTCGGGATGGCTATTACGAATGATTTTAAGCTTTGATACAAGTACCAAAGGTGGAGTCGGTCGTTCTAAAGTTGAACTACGAAGTGCAGTAGGAGTATAACTCAAAAGGATGATCATAAGGGTCTCGGGTTTTTGGAATGACGGGTTACCTCCCGATAAGTGCTAAATTCGATGCCTTCAGCTAAGCAGAAGGTGGTCAAGGAGAAGGGGTGGTCAAATTAGAGGAATTTTGTAGAATAAGCATCTTGATAAATAGTCTGGTTGGTTCAACCAGGTGCTTGTTCAGATCAATAGGCTGATGATACAGACCAAATCCAATCAGTCTGGTGGGTTGATAGATGTGAATCAATAGTTGTGGAGCCCACCAGATATTTTGTGGGTCAAAAAGATGTGGAAATGTGAATCTAGGGTTTGGCCGAATCAGTTCAGCTTGATCAGAGTAGGGGACCTTAAAAGAAAATGGATCTGTAGAGGATGTAGGAACCCTATGGGTGAGATCAGAGAAGGATAAGAAGTGATTAATGGCTTTGTCAATGTCAGATACCTGATCAAAAAATGGAGAATCATATGCAACCGAATCTGAGAGAGGTGAATCAGAATAGAAGTTGATTCCAGTGGCAGATCGAGGTTGGGATCAGATTTTGGAAAGTTCTGTATGTGGATCGGAAGGTGTGGCTTTTTCAAAATCTGGGTGCGAAAAGGGCTCTTCTAGAAATGATTCAAAAATAGGTTCCTCTAGGGTGTCTTCTTGATGTTCATTAAAATCAAATGTAAATGCCTGGAGAGTGCTTATAGGATCCTGGAATTCTGAGTCAGTGAAAGATTCAAACTCTGGATTGTGGACACTCTCGACACTTACTGTTTTTGATTCCTGCAGATCATAACAGAATGATTCCAACTCAATGGAACATGACTTTGAATCAATGATCTCGGGAATAGGGACTTTAGAGTCAGAATCAAAGAATAGGTCATGGATACTGAAGTTGTAGATTGGCTCGTAATCATCAGGAAATAAAGGTTCTCCAAACTCAGAGTATGATTCGAAATTATCGGAGAATCTGCGAAAATCAGTTTCTGAACCTGATTCTAGATCGGGATTCCACCATAGGATAAATCATGATGCATAAAATCAATAACCTGACTTGGATTTAACCTAATCTCAATTTCTGAGCTCAAAGAGGTGTCCTTATTAGGCATAGGCTTAGGTTCTTGGCTCCTAGGGTAGACCCAATCAAATCCAAATTCTTCCAACTCCTCGATTGTTGTACCGTAAATCGGTGTGACTTCTGAATAATCAATTTGTATCTTAGAGGAGTTTGGAGAGGTGTAATCTTCAAACACAAGCCCAGAATCATAGTCCAGAACTAAAATCTGATTTTCATCAAATTAGGCCTTTTGAGCATCCCAAATAGGCTCGAATATAGATTATAGGTTAAAGGTAGGATTTGGGTCATTAGAATTTGGACTTGGTTCTATTGGGATGCCAAAATCATTCTCAGGGATTACCTTAACAGGATAAGGTTCGGGAATTACATCCTCAAGAGGTTCTGATTCAAGCTTACTACAGGTGTTTGGGAAATCAAGGCATGATGGACCAGCTTCATAGCTATCCAAGGCTAGTTCAGAATCAAGAACACCTGCCATTGGATCCACCCAACCAACGTCAAGATCAGGCATGTCAATCTGCACAAGGTTTGAATCTAATTCCATTTGGGTTGGGGGTTCACAACCTTTATTTTCAAACCCAGGATTTAGGAAATCATATTGGTCCTCAATGTTGCTCTAAGGTTTCTCATCAAATTCGGAGGGGATGTATGGGTATTTTTTATTGATGGCTTCATACACCATATTCAGCAATTTTTCACGTTTCTCCATGAGACCTTGGTGTTTTTCCAAAAGTGGGGGATTTGACCAACATTGTAGATACTCGTTGCTATGTAATTTCCCCAATTCAATATATTCTAATAAGAGATCATCCCGGGTTGAACCATGTATCATTTGTGTTAATATCATTGCAACAGGTTCATAATGTGGGTTGTTGTTTTTGAAACATTAACCTGAATGTGTCTAGATGGATCAGAGGTTTTGTAATACTCATCATGATGTCTAAGAGCATCCTTAATCATCTTTTCTTTCATGCTCATTTAGGATTCTGGTTTCCTAAATATTATTCCTAACTTGTCAGGTTGCATTTTCAAATCAAGTGGTGGATCAAGATGTAGAATCAAATTCAAGTTTAGATTGAATTGATTAGATCAGATCAAAAGTCCCATAAAAGATCAACTCTAATGGAGGCCTCTAGGTCAAATATCTAGGGACATTTCCAGTGTATGTGCTCTAAAGAATAGATGAGGAACTGAATACGAATTGGACCCAATCAAGGCACCCAAAGATTTTTGGATGACTAAGGCTGTTTTGAGGCGAATGATACCTCTGAATAAAAAATCCACACACCCGAGAAGTACTTGGGTAGCCAGGAAGGGAGAGCCTCACAAAGACCCCTACACGGTAGAGCATCCCCAAGGGTTACAGGGTTTCCCCCGCCCAACCTTCCTTGTCATTGCAATTCCAAGTAGATCGGAATGTACGATTTGAGATCTTACGTCTACCAATTTTAGTCCTTAATTTGTGCCTCGGATTTCACTTGATTTAGAAGTTGATTCAATCTGTGACCTAATTTGGAGGTTGATTAGCCCACAAAGTAGGCCAACTTCACCTAACTTGCCCTAAAGATGGAGGATGAAATTTGGGCCAAGACCCTAAATCAGCTTGAATTGACTCACAGGTTATTAGGTCCAAAGTTTTAGGATTCAAGTGAATTTACAACCTAAGTTTTAGGGTTTTCCTTGAATAAATCTTTTCAAACAAGGGATTGGGTAGCACACGAATCCAGGAAGATCAATTTCCTTTAATGCATGCAAGTGTGTACTAGCACTTCAAAACCCTAATGTAGAAACCCTAATTGGCTCTATTTCAAAGTCCAATTTGATCTCAAATGTAACACCTTGGACTCAAACAAGAAAGTAAGTAGCCCAAGATGTTTAAAGTTTAAGCGTAAATCCCTAGTAGGTACAGGAAATTAGGATGGGGAATCTCTAATCAAATCATCTCAATCTTCAATCAGATATCAAATTAAGTTCGAAAATCAGGAAACTTGCCTTTAAATGATAATTACTAAGAAAATAAGGCAGATGAAGATTAGGAGGTTGATTAGGGAAGAAGAGAAATTTTACCTACCCCTAGAGTGGTTGATTGCGTAGAAGATCTTGTCGTGATGTACCACGCAAAATCACAAGCAAAGCAAATAGGGCAAGTTAGTGCTCAGATAAATCAAGAAAGATATAACTAGTGGTGAATTACGCGTTGCTCCATAGCAATAGTGCCAAAATGTTTAAGGTGAAATGAGAAGATTTATGAAATGGTCATCGTAGTACACTCCTAAATCATACAACAAACACTTAAATTTATAATCTCAAAATCAAAAGTGGAGTCCGAGGTCATTCGTAGGAAGTAAATGTGGAATTCACGCATTAATCTCAATTCAGAATAAATGAGCACAGTAAATTGAGCATCAGATAGAAGATATTCAATGAATAAACTGGTTAGAATAGCATTCAAACATAGACCAACGTATCTCATAGAATAGCAGGGGCAAAAAGAATGGAAGAGATCTAAAAGTGGTGATTTAGATCACCATTTAGATCCCTCTAATTAAGCATATCTCATATTCAAATTACTCAAATTTCTCAACAGTAACTTCAATCAGTAATCCATGTCATCTTAAGTAAATGTTTCAACATTACCAGCAGAATCAACCTCAAAAGCCTCATCAAAAGGTAAGGTAAGTACCACAGTAGAAGCACAAGGGCTTCGCTTCTTCAAGCCTTCACAAGCGTAGGGCCAACCTTTTTAGAACGTAAATGTTAAAGCCTCTCTTTCTTCAGCATGCACACTGAGCCATTTAGCTGTGGAGCAAAACCCTCCCCCTCCTCTCACAAATCCACTTCTCTCTCTCAAGACAAGGTTTAATCGGGTATTCGGGTTATTAGGTCATGAACAGTGGCCAGACCCGCATGCGTGGATCGCGGGCAAGGCATATGTGAGGGCGTGCGTGTGGAGGGACCCGACCCCTCATGTTCTTGGGCGGTAAGCAGCTATCACAAAATCATAATATATGCTGTTAGCACATTGAAATCCCACGATGTGGGACTATGTTGTCGGCCTTCTTCACATGCAAGCTACAAGAAGTGAAGGCTCCAATTGCAGGCAAAGGATTAGCTGGCAACTTCAATTGGATGCCTAGAAGACTTCCTGGAGCTAGGCTACAGCACCTGGGAGTTTCAACGAGGAAGAACACGGCTTGAAGACGTCGAATGAAGCTGGAGAAGATGGTAGCGGCAACAAAGCTCCAGCGGCAACCTGAAAAAAAGAATAAGGCGTCGTCGCTGCATCAAAATCACTCAAGAGGGTCGCCTAAGTACGGCAAATGTGTTGGTGGTGGTTGTGTGCAGTGAGACAGTGTGTGGAGTTGGAGCAAAGTCGAGGAGGGTGTACGAATGAAATAGAGTTCGGTGAGGCGATTGAGGGTGTAATCCCCTAAATAATTTGAGGGGTTTTAGTGAGCGTGAGGTGGAAAAGCTTTTGGGAGTAGTGGCGAGCGATTTGGTGTGGTGTGGAGCATAGAAGGTCATGCTGAAGGTACACCAGACGTGGGGAAGATGGTGGTGTTGAGGGCGTGTTGGTGGTCGAATTGGGATAGGAAGAGGGCAGAAAGGATTAGGAGAGGGAAAGGAAGGAGGTTACCTACCTAAAGGACAAAGGGGATGAGGAGAGGTGCCGGCTGTGATTGGCCGGCACCAGAGATGGTGAAGCCTCCGGTGAGGGAACGGCGACGAAGGAGATCTAGACACTCCTGATTTGTTCGTCGAGGAGCGAAAGGAGATGAAGACGATCCTGCTGCTTATGGTATGTGGCAGCAGGCGAGGAAGTCGGGGAAGAAGACGTCGCAGGAGCTGCGGCAGAGGTGGCTGGAGAAGGAAGTTTTAAAGAGTTAAGGCCAAAAATCAAGCTAAAGAGCACGGTACAAGGTTCAAGAGCTTTTACAGAGCTCCTAGGGAAGAAGCTCAAACTGACTTGTGATTGAATCACAAGACACCCACAAATTTCGTGTGTTCGCACTAGCTAATCCTCACGATTCAGGAGCCAAGATCTGTCTCAAATGATTCCTTGTAGTGTGAACACCAACCTTACCAATTTTGGTGAGATTTGGTGGCGATTTGATTAGGTTTAGATGAGGTCAAAGTCGGCCTGGAGGTCGGTTGATCTCCAATGGCAGCAGGGATCATTCTGCAAAGAAGATGACAAAGTTGGGGGCCTCCCTGTGAATAATTGAAAAGTTAGGGGCTTGATTGAGAGGAAAAGAATTTAAATGGACTAAATGCAAACTAAGTCAAGATGGACTCTAATTGAGCCCAAATTTTGGTACAAACCTATTTGAATGTAAGAAATCTGATGGTGAAGTCGGATTTCAGTTTTGACCAAGTTTGACTGGAAAATTTGTGTAGAAACCCAAATTAGGGTAGAAATCTGTTTGTGACTCTATTTAAGGTCAAAATAGGTTCAGATGGTCAAACCAAGGATACCAAAACTTAAGAAATATTTTTATATGAATTTTAGGAGATTTATATGAATTTTATCCTGACCAGAACCTCTGTAATTTAAGTAGGTCTGAAATTAGGGTTTTGGGTGTTGTCTTGGTTCTCGAAACGTGTAAAACCCTGTTTCTATCTGTGTGGACCCACTTATTAGAATTTAATGCTCATTTGACCTTAGATTAACCCCTGAAAAATCCCATGGTTACTTTGATTTCATGATGTGATGTTAAAACTGCAAAATTAACCCTATTTTAATGTTTTCTTCTAATAATGGAAATGCATGGAATTATGGCTCTCAAGTGATTATGTAGGAGCATTTGTCACTTGATTATGACTAATTAAAGCTAGTTATGACTCATGATGGTGTTAGCATCAAGGACTAACTAAAGTTCTATCTGAGATTGGATAAATGATGCCAGCGTCAAGCCACTTAATCATCTCTTGTTTAACCACCTCCTGCATACTAGGATTGAGTCATCTTTGAGGTTGGGGGGAGGGGCAAGAGTCGTTCTCAAGATAGATACAATCAGTGTAATAGGATGGATTAATACCCTTAAGATCATGTAAAGTCCAACTAATGGCTTTTCTATTTTAGCTTAGAACTTGGAGAAGTTTTTCCTCTTAATCCCCAGAAAGATGAGAATTGATAATCAAGGGCATAGAATTATTAGGTCCAAGGAAAACATATTTCAGAGAGTCGGACAAGGGCTTCAAATCAAATTGTGGGCCCGGCTCAAAGAGAGAACGGGAAGGGAGGTCCAGAGGAGAAGAGAGAGGGGAAGAGTCAAATGTGGAAGGTGAATTTAGGGTAGGACGGTGAGGCAAATGAGACTTAGGAATGGATTCAATTACCAAGCAGGTGCCTACATGTAAAATGTGCATAGTTTCTTCCACTAAATTATCCATTTTCGAATTCAAATCATCAAAGAAATCTGGTTCTTGGAATCTCTTGGGTGCCTGAAATATATCTAAGGTGATAGATTTACCACCATAAGTAATCTTCATTTTTCCATAATCACAATCTATAGTTGCCTTAGCGATGGCAAGAAAAAGTCTTCCAAGAATAATGGGGGCATTCTTTAGAGCTTCAGGTACCTCAATATCCAAGACTAGAAAATCTACTATGAATAAACAATTCTGGACCTGAACAATAACATCCTCGACAATTCCCTTAGGTTTAATTATAGATTAGTCAACCAATTGTAGAGTGACCTCAACAGGATTAAGCTCGCTGAATCTAAATTCTTCAAAAACAATTGTGGGGATGAGATTAATGGAGGCACCAAGATCAAGAAGGGCACGATCAAAAGTGGTGTCATTTATGACAACCGAAATTAGAGGTGCACTCAGATCCTTCTTTTTAAGAGGCAATTTTCTCTACACAACTGAGCTAATTGTCTCAGAAAGAATCACCTTCCCTAATTTCTAGATTGCCTTTTAGGGTTACATATCTCTTTTAAGAATTTGGCATAGGCAAGAATATATTTAATTGCATCTAGGAGAGGGATGCTTATTTCAACTTGCCCAAAAAGTTCCTTATCAGAGGCTCAGATTTCTTTTTCTTTTTGGTGAAATGAAGTGCTTGTAGAAAAGGGATACGGTTTTGCTGCGATGCTTTTGAATGTTCCTAAGTCAAGTTAGAAAGAGAAAAGCCATCTTGCTTGTTATTGATTTGGGTTCCGAATGTGGATGAATCCTGAGTAGTTTTCTTTCTCCTTAAGCTCACTGCATTGGCAGTATGTTTGTTTCTTGAAGGAGGTCGAGAAGCTTGGTTTTGATGGAAACCCGAAGGGTACTTGAGGAGCTGGGTGATTGGGATTTCCACCCTGAAAGTGTCTCCTTTGATTGTTGGGATTGGGCATGGGTTGAGAAGGAAAAATGCCTATAGGTCTTTGATCAGATGTAACCCCAATGTGATTTTAACTTGGTGACTACATGGGTTACCTCAATCATTTGATTTTGCATACCCTGCAAGGTCTTCATAACCTAGGTATTGATATCTTCTTGAGAAAGCCCAAGTGAAAAGTGATTTTGGCCATAGATCCCTATTAGTCACTCTGAATCGGATTTTAAAATCAATGCGTGTAGTATAGGTTGAATTAGCGTGAAAAACAAATAGAATTTATAACTCGAATAGAAGTCCGAGGTCAAACACATGGGGCAATTAGCCAAATGATTCTCAAGATTGTAATTAAAACAAATATATGAGCAATTTATAACAAAATTCCAAGCAATAATGATATATGAATGAAAGCGTATGTCAAATAGTGCAAAAGGAATGGGGTAAAATGGTGGTTTGAATCAACAATTACCCCTCATGATTATATCAAATATTTCAATAGTACTAAGCAAATAAAGCCTTTCAATCAAGTATCAAATGGCTGAGCATTTAATCAAATGGCTTAACCGCCTCAAACTACAGTGTGTAGCCTTTTTCTCTCCTTAGCCTCTTCTCTTCTTCTTCTATGCTTTCTTCTCTTCTTTCTCTTCACTGGCTTCCTTTTCTTCTTCCTTCTCTTCACACACAAGGGGGAAGGATTCCTTCTTCAAGCGGCTAAGTGTTAGCTGTTGAACCTCAGAGCAAAACCCCCCTTCCCTCATGATAGCGACAACGTAGATAGAGGGGCGCCCGTTGGTATGGCGCGACGTGGAGGAAGCTAGGGAAGGAGGATCTGCCACCAATGTTGTGGTCAGACAAAGGATGAAGACTTAGGAGGTCGCCAGAGCTTGAGGAGCTTTCCGGTCGGACTAGGAAGGAGGAATTGAGGGTGTTCCAGGCCAAAATCAAGCTTGGGATCTTCGGTCTGATCTGAGGGGTCTTGTATAGATCTTTAGAGGGTGTTTTGGGCTTAGGAAGCAAGCTTCCCAAGCTAGGAAAGATCGCCAAAGTTTGGAAACTCTATGATACCTGAATCTCTCATGCATTCGCATAAGAGATTGGGAAGGTTTTAGGGCGTAGGATTTGTCTCAAAAGGAAGGGAATTCCTTGACGAACTTCCCTTTCAAATCTGAGGGATTCGTCAAGGAATCAAGGAGAACATGCCATATTAAGGTCGCTGAAGTTGTAGGATTAGCATTCATGGTGGTAGGGACCTTTTTGAAGAAAATGATGATAAAGATAGGGACCTTTTTGTAATAAATTCAAAAGCTACGGACCTATGTGGAATAAAGGAAATTAGAGTTGGATAAAAGTGCAAACAAGGTTGAAACAATCTCAGATTGAGCCCAAATTTTGGTAAATACCTAATTTGGACCTAAGGAATCCAATAGTGAAGTTGGATTTTGGTTTGAACCTAGTTTGACTAGGTAATTTGGTCAATTACCCAAATTAGGGCAAATGTCTATCTGAAACTCTATTTTAGGTCAAGATGGGTTCCAATGGTCAAATTGAAGGTGCCAAACCCTAGAGAATATTTTATATGATTTTTAGAGGGTTTAGGTGAATTTTATCCTAACCAAAACCTCAGTTAATTAAGTGGGTCTATTTTTAGGATTTCAGATGTCCATTAATTCCTATAACACATGAAAACCCTTTTCTGTCTGTTCTAACCCACTTATTAGACTCTTAAGACTATTTGACCGTTGTTCCACCCCTGAGAGAACCCGTGGTTATTCTATTTTTGTGATAGAATGGTAAACTTGCATAAATAACCCTGTAATCTTATTTTCTTCTCAAATCAATGTTTTGTACCCTTAAGACCTTCTGATGGATATGTAGGAGCTTTTATTGACTTAATCAGATCAAACTGAGCCAGTTTTGGCTCATGATGGTGTTCCCATCATACCCTCATGCCTATCTTTTTCTAGTCCCTTAGCAAAATCTCATGGAATCAACTTAAATTCTAGACCATGCCTTTTTATTCTTAAATTTTCGATGTCTTTCTTTCGTAAATTAGGTTAGAATGCCAATAGTAGGCCTAGAGGTACTCAAGTACCAACCAAGATCCAGACCTGACCAGCTCTAACCTCAGTCTACCATGAATGTTTCTAAGGCCCACAGGAACTAACCTAAGGTTCGTTGAACTCCGCGGTTAAAGCACCCATGCTTAAAACATGTTTAGTCCTGGTTCAATTTGTAGTGTATTTTTGTAAGAGAGAGACAAAAGATTTTTTTATTTTTGGAGAGTTTTCCCTCTCTTTTGTTTCTCTATTTCTAGCTTTGAATTGGCTTTACAACACGGTCTATATCAGATTTCTACCTCCCAGCATCAATCCTCACAGGGTCCCTAGCAATCGATGCTTTAAGATAGTACTACCCATGGCAACCTCCAGAACCTTGGCTTTCGACACTTCGAGATAGTGCCGCCCATGGCATTCTATAGCTAAATTCAGGCCCTAGCAATCGACATTTTGTGATAATCCCACCCATGGCACCTAAACTAGCACAAGGTGCTTATGTGTCCCTGGTAGGATATTTAGATATCTTAGGAAATAAGCACCGAGGAGACGGTATGTTATTTCGCATCTCCGAGGGGAATTTCCCACCTCTCCGCGTCGAGAACTCTTCCAAATCAACTTGTATTGATAAGCCGCTCCTAATCTAGGTAGCTTTTCATAACAGATTTAACGTATTTGCCTGATTTTGATAATTAAGTGCACTGAACCAGACTGTATGTGGATTAGGGTGCTTAGGTTACCGAGTCCTGCAAATCACAGGTCAGTTAACAGGGCCGAATAATCCCTAAGCCTTAGACCTAATACTTAAGCTTCGCATTTTTTCCAACCTCTTGAGGACTATCTAGATCGTAACTAATATTTGAATTTTTAAGCTTAAACACAAGCCCAAGAGGCCTAATATCAACGTTCATACTAATCTCCTTTGTCTCTTAGCACTTTTTGTCTTTTATTTCTTTCTTTTTAATTTGGTCCAGAACTAAGTATATTCCTTAGTCTTTTACCAATGACTATCTGTTTTTATTTCAAATTGTTGCTCCTTTTTGACACTTATATCAACTCCTCTTTTCCTCCTAAAAAATGATATGCAAATTGATCTTTCAAATTTTCCTCCCTTCTCCATTTTTTCTTTTTTAATTTTTTATGTTTTTTTTATTTTTTGGAATATGTATTTTTTTGATGCAACTCTTTCTTGTGAAGTGATTCTCACAGCGTTTTGCACTTTATTACCCCCCCATGCCTATGATTTGCAATGTCCTCATTGTAAATTAGGTGGGTTCGAGTTCAACTTAGATCGTACATTAGAATAGGTTTAGGTGGGTGGACAGGTCGGGGTGACTGTTGCGGACGATTTTAAGCTCTGGTACGAGTACTAGAGGTGGGGTTGGTTGTTCTAATGGATGAACCCTAAAGTGCAATATGAGTTCAACGTGGGATGTGTCAAGAAGGGTTTCAGGTTTTTCGAAAAGATGATGGGTTGCCTCCCGTTAAGCGGTGAGTTTAATGCCATCAGCTGGGCACAATATGCTCAGGGAGAATGGAGATCAAATGATATCTTAGCCAAGTTTGTATCGGTGAGTTCAGTGAACAGCTTAAGTCGCTGGCCATTCACAACAAAAGGTTTAGAATCAAGGCTGGGTGGACTGATTTCAACGACTCCATTTCCAAAAATCCGTCGGATAAGATATGGTCCAATTCATTTTAATCTGAGTTTGCTTGGGAAGAGTTTTAGTTCGGTATCAAAGAATAAGACTTTCTGACCAGGGTGAAGGATCTTTCTGGATATGTGCTTGTCGTGAAAGACCTTAACCCACTCTTTGTAAATTCGTGAGTTCTCATACGCGTCATTGTGCAGATCATCGACCTCGCTCATTTGAAGCTTTTTGTGGGTTCCTGCCTTAGAAATATCTAGATTACACTTTCGTACAGCCCAATAGGCTTTGTGCTCCAACTCGACGGGGAGGTGACATGCCTTCCCGTATACCAATCTGAAGGGAGACATGCCCAATTAGATCTTGTGGGTGGTCCTATAAGCCCACAAGGCTTCCGAAAGTTGGGACGACCAATCTTTCCTATTAGGTCGGATAGTGACCTGAAGGATTTTCTTGATCCCCCAATTTGATAGCTTGGTTAGACCATTGGTTTGGGGATGACAAGGAGTAGAGATTCAGTGTGACATCCCGTACTTGGTCATTAGTGATCTAAACTGAGAATTCGTGAAATGGGTCCCTCCATCAAAGATAATGGCACATGGGATACCGAACCATGAAAAGATGTTCTAATGAATGAATTTGATTACCACTTTATGATTGTTGTTTCAGGTTGGGATGGCTTCGATCCATTTGGACATGTAGTCAACCGCAAGAAGAATGTACTCAAAGGCGTTCGAGATAGGGAAGCGTCCCATGAAATCAATCCCCTAAATATCAAAGATTTTGCAAACGAGAATTGGCTGTAAAGGCATCATATCACGGTGGCTCATGTTGCCCAAGGTCTAGCAACGAGTGCATGCCTTACAGTGATCGTAGGCATCCTTGAAAATCGTGGGCCAGTAAAAGCCGCACTAGAGGACCTATGGTTTTATGTCCGGAGAAGTGTCCGCTGTAGGCCTGGTCATGGCAGAAGGATAAAATATCCTGAATTTTCGCTTTCGAGACACATCGTCTGATGATCTGATCAGCACCAATGCGGAAGAGGTAAGAGTCTTCCCAATTGTAGTACTTGGCATCAGAAAGCAATTTGTCTTTCTTGGCCTTCGGCCAATCGAATGGGATCTGACGTGACGCCAAGTAATTCACCAAATCAGCAAACCAAGGAAGTCTCACACTAATAGTCAGGAGGTGCTCATCAGGAAAGTGCTCTGTGATGGGTCTAGAAGGGTCAATAATGTCAGAAGGAAGACGAGATAAGTGGTCAGCTACCACGTTCTGCTTTCCCACTTTATCGTGAATCTTGAGATTGAATTCTTGTAATAGCAAGATCCAGCAGATTAGTCGAGGTTTTGCATCCTTCTTCGCGATGAGGTGCCACACTGCAGTGTGATCCAAGTATATGATAACATGGGAACCCAAAAGATACAATTTAAATTTCTCCAGGGCAAATACTATGGCTAGCATCTCTTTCTCAGTAACTGTATAGTTACGTTGAACCTTGTCAAGTGTCTTGCTAGCATAGTAGATGACCACGGGCTTCCGACCTATTTTCTGCCTAAGTACCGCACACACATCATAATCAGATGCATCGCACATGATCTCAAAGGGTTGAAACCAATCGGGGGACTGCAGAATAGGTGCTTGGGTAACTTGATCACGTAGGATCTCAAATGCCTGAGTGCACTCCTTGGTAATTTCGAAGGGGACATCCTTGGAGAGAAGAGTAGTCAGGGGGCACGTGATTTTTGAGAAATCGGGAATGAATTGATAGTAAAAATCGACGTGCCCCAGAAAGGATCGGATGTCCTTGACTGAGATAGGCATAGGGAGGTTAGAAATCAAATTTACCTTGGCTCGATCAACCTAGATGCCATTTTTAGAGATGAGATGTCCAGGATAATTCCCTCAGGTACCATGAAGTGGCTCTTTTCCCAGGAAAGAACCAGATTCACGTCGATGCACCGCCTGAGGATTTGGACCAAGTGCAAGAGGCAATCATCAAAAGATTCTCCAAATACCGAGAAGTCATCCATGAAGACCTCAAGGTATTCACCTACCACATTTGAGAATATGGCAAGCATGCACCGCTGAAAAGTAGCCGATGCATTGCAGAGACCGAATGGCATCCTCCGGAATGCATATGTCTCGAAGGGGTAGGTGAAGGTGGTCTTCTCTTGGTCCTCAGGATGGATTACAACCTGGTTATAACCGAAGTACCCATCCAAAAAGCAGAAGAATCTATTTCCCACTAGTTTCTCGAGTATCTGATCAATGAACGGTAGTGGGAAATGATCCTTCTTCATGGAGGAATTAAGTCTTCTGTAATCAATGCAGACTCTCCACGAGTTTGCTATACCAGTCGGTATGGTTTCTCCAGTTTCAGTTGTGATCACGGTCAGTTATACTTTCTTAGGCACAACTTGGATTGGACTCACCCACCGACTGTTGGAGATCAAGTAGATGATCCTTGCATCTAACCACTTGATGATCTCCTTTATCACGACGTCCTGCAGATTTGGATTTAGGCGTCTCTGCATTTCACGGGATGGTCGTGAGTCCTTTTCCGTATAGATGTGATGTGTGCAGTATGAGGGGTTGATGCCAGTCAAATCATCGAGAGTTCATCTAATGGCTCTCTGATGCTGCTGGAGGACAGTAATCAGGCGTGTTTCCTAATCAGATGTGAGTCGAGAGTTGATAATCATGGGAAACGTCTGATTGGAACCCAAAAAGACATATTTTAGATGTTCAGGGAGGGGTTTTGATTCGATAACAGGATTATCAGCAGCAGTAGGTGGTTCAGGGTGGGTGTCGAGAGCAAAGAAAGGAGCTATAGGAGTGTTTAGGTTAGGTTCAGGCTCCTCTAATTGCGGGCTTTGATCTTCTTGTGGTTGATAAAAAATAATCAGATTTTCCTCGATACATGGGTCATCAACCATGACCTCAATATCGCAAATTTGTTCTATAACTCCGCAATTAATTCCTTGTTGGGCCTTAAAAATGTCGATCTTCAATGTCTTTCTCCCAAATTTTAACTCAATTTGGCCCTCCTCATAATTAATATTGGCCCTAGCTGTGGCCAGAAAGGGTCTCCCTAATATGATCGGTGTATTCTTCAAGTTCTCAGGAGCATCCATGTCTAAGACAATGAAATCCACAGGAAAGTAGAAATCGTGTACCCTAACTATGGCATCCTCGAGAATTCCTTTTGGTGACTTAATAGATCGATCGGCTAACTGCAAAGTCATCTCTATCGGTTTAAGATCAGATTCCTCAAAGTGGTCTAGTAGGGATGTGGGTATCAAATTGATGGAAGCTCCTAGGTCCAATAAGGCTCGATCAAATTGTATAGCACCGATAGAATAGGAGATCAGAGGGGTGCCGGGTCTTTTGCCTTAGGCGGAAGTTTGATCAAAATAATGGAGTTGGCTTGCTACGACAATATGATTGGGTTCCCGCCTTTGGTTTGCGGCTTACGCTTAGGTGTACATACGTCTTTCAGGAATCGTGCATAAGCTGGTACGTGGCGAATCGCATCCATCAAGGGGATGTTTATATGGACCTGCTCAAAGAGCTTGACTAGGTCCTCCTCAGGTGCCATGGGTTTGGTTGTCTTCTTTCCCTTGGTCAAGGCCTCGGGAAATGGAACCTTAGATGGTTCCTCTAGAATTGGCTTAGGCTCGTTATCAGGGATGGGTGTGTCCTAGATGACCAATCTAGGGTTAGGTTCTATAGTCTCAGGCATGTTGTGGCTAGGAAAAGGTGGGTCTTGTGTTGCTTTGCCACTACGAGTGGTGGCAGAATTTAATCCTACCTGATTTTGGGTTGGATTGGGCAAAATAAGTGTTTGCTGCTGAAATCCCGAGTACGAAGTTGAAGCATCCATCCTGTCAGATGATGGAGCAAATGGGTCCTGATAAACAAAGTGAGGTTGGCCCTGATTTGGGTTCATAATGCGCCTCTAGTTCGGCACGTTATTCAGGTTTGGAAGAGGCTGAGAAGGAAGTACACCAGGCTGGCGAGCACTTGCTAGTTGGGCCAATTGATTTCGTAACTCAGAGATCTCTTCTTTGTGTTGTTTTTGCATGTCAACCAAGGTCTAGAGAATCAAAGCTGTCCGATCTTCTTTAGGTGGTCCAGATTGGAAATTTTGATTAGGCCTTGGTTGAGCAGGTTGATATGGTCGCCAGTTTTGTGGTCGGGGTTGGAACTAGGATCTCGGGTTCGGGTTATTTCCCAACCATGTAAAGTTAGGATGATTCCGCCATCCAAGGTTGTAGGTGTTCGAGAAAGGATTATTCTAGATGGTGTGGAGATCCTCATGGATCTGAGGAGCTCCGAGATAATCAGGGTACGGGTGTTCAGAGTTCCCCCAATTGTGGTGGGCTGACCCGGAGTTGCCTCCGAAGCCATAATCAGACAGAGGTGGATATGCATCCATCCCCGGGGAGTGGTAGATGTTGTGCGCAGCCTCCCTTCCTGTGGGCAGGTGCACACATGTGCTTTGAGGTGTAGAGGTGGATTTGTGTAGATGACGGGTGATGTCGTCCACCTTCCACTTGATAATAGAAACCTTATCCAATTGACTGGCTACCAACTCCAGATCAACGGATGCGAAAAGACCTCAAGATTCGTGTACCCTCCAATTATTTGTCAATGCGTGGGTGGACGTCCGATCGTATGCACCCAATGACTCATTGTTCAGGGAGTTCTTGCACATGTTCTCGAGAATTTCCCAGATCGTGTCCTCATGTTGACCCATGATGCTACCACCACAGGTTGCATTGACAAAGAGCTTGATGTCTTCATGGAGTCCGTGGTAAAAGGATTGGACTTGTTCCCACTTCGGAACTCCGTGATAGGGGCACTTACGCATGAGATCCAAAAAATGATCCCATGCCTTGTGTAGAGATTCTCCCGCTCCTTGGGAGAAGTGCGTGATTTGGTGCTGCATCATGTTTGTATGACCAATGGGGTAGAATTTTTGCAGGAAGGCGGTTTGAAGCTCTCCCCATGTGTTGATCGTGTGTGGTTGAGTTTGGAACTAGTGAGCGGCTTTGTTAGCCAGAGAGAATGAGAAGAGTTTTAAGAGTAATCCATCCCGATTCTGCACATCTGCCCCAAAAGTGTGGACCAGATGTTTTAGGTTTTTGATGTGCTAAAAAGGATCCTCGGAGTTCAAGTCATGAAATTTTGGGGTCATATGAAGCATGCTCGGCTTGAGATCCACCTTAGGTCCTCCCACGGGAATGTTGATTCAGGGTTCGATCTCCACCGCTGCAGGATTATAGTGATCTCGGATTTGAGGACGCGGTGGTAGGTTGATGATGCCATTGATTCGATTTAGGAAATCATGGAATTGCTGCTCAAGGTTAAGTTGTTCTTCTTGGTGATCCATAGCTGATGAAGGGGAAGTAGGTTCTGAATCAAAGGATATGTCAATGTGATCAGGTTGTTGCACAAACACGGAAGTCGAGGCTCAACCTCGACGAGAGTGAATAGCTAATGGAGGCCTCAAGGATGGTCTTAAGGACCTCCTCCTGAACATGCACCGATGGAATACATGAGGAATAGCAGGTGATGGGCCCAATTAAGACACCCAAAAATTTTGGATGACTATAGAGGTTCGGGGCGGATGATACCCCTTAGTTAGAAAGTCGTCCACCTGAGAATTACCTGGGCAGCCAGAGAGGGAGAGTCCAACGAAGACCCCTACATGATAGAGCGCCTCCACGAGTTACAGGGTTTCCCCCACCTGACCTCTCTTGTCACTGAGGATCCAGGTAGACCAGAATGGGGACTTGACCTCTTAAGTCTACCAGTTTTTAAGTTAAGAGAAAAGGTGCTTGTGATTTCACTTGAACTTTAAGATGTTTTTGTGCAAAGTGACCTAATTTGAAGGTTGGTTAACCCAACAAGGTGGGTCAACTTCACCTGTTTGTCCTTTGAGAAAGTTAGGTCCCTCTTTTAGTATTCAAATGAAATTAAGAGCCTGAGTTTAGGGTTTGCTTGAATAGATCAATTCAACCAAGGCTTAGGCACACACTATTTGGGAAGGTTAATTCTTGATTAAGCAAGTGTCTTTAAAATCCTAAACTGGAAATCCTAATTGTGTCTTGATTGGTCCAATTTAATTTGTCAAAATATGGTACCTAGGGCTCAAGCAAGAAGGTGGTAGCCCTAGATACCTTAAACCTTAAGTAGGTGCACAAATCAGGGTTGGGTGTTTTCTAGAAATGAACCATATCAGGAAACTTGTTTGTGATTGAATCTAAAAATAGAATGCAAGTTGGACTTAATTGATTTCTTCTTTTAGCTTTTCAGAATCAGGGGCTTAGGAGAAATTGGATTTGTGTTTTACCTACCCCTAGAGTAGCTGATGTGCGGCTAATCTTCCTTCAACGAATCCCTGAAATAGATCACAGTCAAAAGAGATAGAGCAAGTTAGTACCAAATCAGATATTGTAATCAAGAGATCAAATTGCACATTGCTCCCCGACAATGGCTTCAAAATGTTAGTCGCCCTGAATCGGATTTTAAAATTAATGCGTGTAGTATAGGTTGAATTAACATGAAAAACAAATTGAATTTATAACTCGAATAGAAGTCCGAGGTCGAACACAGGGAGCAATTAGCCAAATGATTCTCAAGATTGCAATTCAAACAAATATATGAGCAATTTATAACAAAATTCCAAGCAGTAATGATATACGAATGAAAGTGTATGTCAAATAATGCAAAAAGAATGGGGTAAAATGGTGATTTGAATCACCAATTACCCCTCATAATTATATCAAATATTTCAATAGTACTAAGCAAATAAAACCTCTCAATCAAGTATCAGATGGCTGAGCATTTAATTAGATGGCTTAACCGTCTCAAACTACAGTGTGTAGCCTTTTTCTCTCCTTAGCCTCTTCTCTTCTTCTGTGCTTTCTTCTCTTCTTTCACTTTGCTGGCTTCCTCTTCTTCCTTCTCTTCACGCAAAAGGGGGAAGGATTCCTTCTTCAAATGACTAAGTGTCAGTCGTTGAACCTCAGAGCAAAACCCCCTGCCCCCACACACTCTCTCTCTTTCTCTCTTTGGGATTCGCTCTCCCAGAGCCTCGGGTAATCGAATTTGGATCTGAGCGTACCCGGAACCAGGGCTACGGGCATGATATCGAAACTAAGGTGTGAACAGGGCTTAGATGAGTCGAATCTGCGCCAGGCTCGTGAGGGATGGGTCACAGGCAAGGCGCAGGTGAAGGGGTGTGTGCGGGGACCTCACCCCCTGTGCATGCTGAGGCAATAAGCTGTGAGCACAAAATCCCCTTATGTGGTGTTGCACGTCTGTCAGCGCCCGATGTGGGACTATGTTCCCACTCCTTCCTCGCACAAGGTAGTAGCAATTACTCCATCTAATTCCAGTCAAAGGCCTAGTCAAAGGGCCAAATTGGTCCCTGGGTTGTGTTCCTGGAGGGATTCCGCTGTGCCTGGGACTTCCACCTGGGGCTTGCAGGTGGTGGAGCATGCTTGAAGCAAGCTCAAGTTCCTCGTCAATGGCAGGTGAAGACCTACTACCTGAAAACACAAGAACGGGCTTTTGGCCCTATCAGAAACGTTCGACAAGATCGCTGTGAGATGGCGAACGTGGTGGTGGGTGCAGCATGGAGTGAGAGTGGTTAAGGTGGCCGAACGGTGACGGGGATGGTTGCGGGAAGGTGGGTTATTCGGTGTAGCGGCTGGGTACGTAATAGGGTGAAATAGGATGGGGGTTTTGTAGAGGGTGGTGTGGCGAAGGTTATGAGGTGGTCGGCGAGGCGTTTGGAGTAGTGGAATGAGCAGGGAGCCTTGCCGGAGGTCTGGTTGGAGTGGAGGACGATGGAGGTGAACGGAGGCGTTGAGAGAATATTTTTGGGATTTTTGGGTAGGAAATTAAACTAGGGACCTAGGGGAACTAAGATAACCCTAAACTGACTGACGAAAGAGGGAGAACAACACCAGCGTTGGTAGACCGATGCTGGGGAAGAAGATGCTCTGGTAGAGGGGGATGGAGACGACGACGGAGATAAAGGGGCACTCACTGGTATGGCGCGACACAGAGGAAGGTAGGGAAGGAGGATCTGCCACCGGTGTTGCGGTCAGACGAAGGATGAAAGATGTAGGAGGTCGCCGGAGCTTGAGGAGCTTTTCAGCCAGACTAGGAGGGAGGAATTGAGGGTGTTCTAGGCCAAAATCAAGCTTGGGATCTTTGATCTGATCTGGGGGGTCTTTTATAGATCTTTGGAGGGTATTTTGGGCTTGGGAAGCAAGCTTCCTAAGCTAGGAAAGCTCGTCGGAGTTTGGAAACTCTATGATACTCGAATCTCTCATGCATTCGCATGAGAGATTGGGAAGGTTTTAGGGCTTAAGATTTAGCTCAAAAGGAAGGGAATTCCTTGACAAACTTCCCTTTCAAATCTGAAAGGGATTCGTCGAGGAATCAAGGAGAACATGCCATATTAAGGTCGCCGGAGTTGTAGGATTAGTATTCATGGTGGTAGGGACCTTTTTGAAGAAAAATTTGATAAAGATAGGGACCTTTGTGTAAGAAATTCAAAAGCTACGGACCCATGTGGAATAAAGGAAATCAGAGTTGGACCAAAGTGCAAACAAGGTTGAAACAATCTCAGATTGGACCCAAATTTTGGTACAAACCTAATTTGGACCTAAGGAATCCAATGGTGAAGTTGGATTTTGGTTTGGACCTAGTTTGACTAGGTAATTTGCATAATTACCCAAATTAGGGTAAATATCCATCTGAAACACTATTTTAGGTCAAGATGGATTCCAATGGTTAAATTGAAGGTGCCAAATCCTAAAGAATATTTTCTATAATTTTTAGAGGGTTTAGGTGAATTTTATCGTGACCAGAACCCGCTTAATTAAGCGGGTCTATTTTTAGGGTTTTAAATGTCCATTAATTCCTGTAACGCATGAAAATCCTTTTCTGTCTGTTCTAGCCCACTTATTAGACTCTTAAGACTATTTGACCTTTGTTCCACCCCTGAGAGAACCCGTGGTTATTCTATTTTTGTGATAGAATGGTAAATTTGCAGAAAACCCTATAATCTTATTTTCTTCTCAAATCAATGTTCTGTGCCCTTAAGACCTTCTGATGGATATGTAGGAGCTTTTATTGACTTAATCAGATCAAACTGAGCTAGATTTGGCTCATGATGGTGTTCCTATCAATCCCATGTTGAAATTACCTTTGGAAAAGAACCTTATTAGGGGCTTTCTAGGAGGGGTTCGGGTTATTCCTCCAATTTTGCTTGTAGGAGTTGAAGGAATTTCGGAAATGTTCCTAAAGAGCCAAAATGTTTTTAGTAGTAGGGCTATAAGGATTTTGATTCAACAAATCATAAGTGCTAGTCAAATCCGATGAAACCTCAGAAAAATAATTTTGCTCAAATGGGACAGCACCAATATTGTGCAAGTTTTCTCTTTTCATGATGTTAGGGGGGTTAGATGTGGAGCTTGTTTATGATTCAGCTTTTCCTCGATGTTTTTCTGGTGAATCTGCATATGATCCAGTCTCTGTAAAATCATCTGAAGATCATCTTGGGTAACTGGAATGATGCAGATTTGGAGTCAATTTTATTAACTCTGAGTGTTGGGTTTGACTTCCTACCAAAGTGTCCATCGATGCCAAATTGAATGAGTTTTCACTCATTTCTTCAAATAATTGGTAGGCATTATCAGCATCCTTGTTAAGGATATTGCCACCACATGAGGCATCTATGAATCGTTTTAATTGATCTTCTAATCCGTGATAGAAGATTTGCACTAACTACCATCGCAGAATTTCATGGTAGGGGCAACCTCTTAATAAATCTTAAAACCTCTCCTAAGACTCATGGAGAGATTCACCAAGCTTCTACTGAAAGGTCGTAATAGATCTTCTCAAGGCATTTGTATGACCAATTGGGAAGAATTTCTTAAAAAAAACACTTTTTAATTGCTTCCAGGTAGTGATAGGATGACCAACCATCCTGAACCAATAAACGGCCTTATCTTTTAGAGAGAGAGGAAAGAGTCTCATGAGCCACAAATCTTCCCGCACATTGCTAGAATAGGTAGTCTGGGCGAGGATGATTAGTTCCTCGAGGTGGCTAAAAGTGTCCTCTCTCGAAAGGCCATGGAAATGTTTAATAAGTTTTAGGATGGTAGGTTTGATCTTGAAATCCCCTTCAGGTATCACCACCCCAGATCTCCCTTCATAATTGGAAGGATCATAAAAATCCTTAAGAGGGATGAGAGGTTCCTCGGGTGGTTGACCCTACCTTCAGTTGGCTAGGTTCGTGACAGTCCTAGCCAACTGTTGTTGTTTAACTTAAAGTTGAGCCAGTTGCTCAACCATCATAAGGAGAGGATTGGGAGGATTCTGATTTTGTCCTGGATGCTCTGGATTTTGAAGATTTCCTAATCCCAAGTCATGGATAGGAATATCAGGCTGAGGTGGAAAGTTAGGTTCTAGGGGGTTAGGTTGAGTGGAAGAAGTGGAAAGATTTCTGGACCTATTTTGATTGTTTTCCATTTTTTTAGCAGAAGAATAAAATAAACAGAAGAAGAGGAATGTCTTTGTGTGTGGGGGGCGAAATCAAATAGTCCCTCCAAGTGTGGATTCTGAGACCGACACCCGTGCATACACTTAGAAGAATGAGGAGAGAAGGAAAAGATGAGAGAGAAGTGTGCAATCCAAGCAAACAAAATTTAAGCCTAACTTAAGGTTGACTCCTTAATTAAACTGAAGACTTGGGAACCCAAAAATTAAGAAACCAATAATTAAACCCACTTCCTAAAATTAACCTGGCTGGACTAGAGAGGTGGCTTGGGCCCAAGCATATCCCGGGAAAATCACCGGGGGCTTGTATAAACCTATACCTGTCATCTGACTTCCCTCCTAGTCTAACACCACGTTTGATTAAGGAAATTAGGAACAATTAGAGATAACTTAAAATCCGGATATCAAGCCTTGAATTGGATGAAGTCCTTAGTGGTCAAGTGACTACAAGTTTTAATTAGTCTTAGGAAACTTAAAGTGCATAGAAAATGAAGGACGTTAATTGGGGTAATGCCCGATTATTTCTTTTTTTTGTGTGAGAATTTGGGTGGGAATGTGATGCCCAAAGACAAAACAATAGGGTTTGCAAACAAGATTAGGATGAACGATTTTTTTTTTTTAGGGTTTGATATAGATGTTGATTTTAGGATTCTCTTTTTTCAGTGTATTCAAACAAGGTTGAGAGTGCTTCACGCAATAATTACAATCAAATTGTAATTGATGAAATCCAATTCCTTTAATTGATTGTGTAACTAAGAGAGAAAATCAAACCCTAATGTAGAAACCCTATGTATGCAACTCCTAAAATGAATCTCTTTTAAAAGAATCATTTTAGGTGATGGTCTAAACAAGAAAAACAACACCACCACCTAACAAGAAATCAAGCAAGAAATTAAAAAATGATTTTTTAAGATTTTTGGAAGCTATTTGATATTTTTTGGAATTTTTTTCTATACTAGTGTCAAAAATTAGAAAAGATAGATTCGAAAATTAATTCCGTAGAAAGATTAAACAATCTCTGAAATTTTTGAAAATTTTATATGTTGTATAGATTCTCTTAAGGTTTCTAAAAATATAAAATTTATTCAAATATGAAGAGTAGAAAATTTTATAAAATTCACAGACAATAAAAAAATAGTAAAGAATTAAGGTTTGACTCCTCTTCAGTCCACAAGTTTTTTAATTTTTCCTATTTAGCCAAGACATCTAAAATTTGGAGGCTAAGTTCTTGACTCAAAGGGGCTTCCTTGAACAGAATTTGAAGATTTTAAGAAACCTCTTTGTGCCCATACTTGATTTTTGAAAAAGAAGACGAATGTTTGGATTTTCAAAAATTCAACACCAATAAGTAGGTGGTGTAGAAATGAATCAGTCAAGCATACAAGCCAATTTTAGTGTTCCACCCTCCTAAATTTTTCTTTTTTTTGTGAGTTTTTATATTTAAAAGAGTTTTTAAAGAGATTTTTATGATATTCCAAGAGATTTTAGCTTGGTACTTACCTGGAATCATAGGAAGACAAGATAACTTGAAGCTTCCGCTTGAAACGATTTCAAATCCCGCACTCGCTTCCAATTCGCACTTGAGTCAAAATAAAAACAAAACTAGTGAAGACCTAATGAAGCAAGAGAGATACAAATAAAAGACTAAGCAGTGCCTCCTCAGTAATGATGCCAAAATGTGATATGAAAAGTACATAATTTTGTAAAAAGTGTGTTTTGAGTCATTGAGACAAGTATAAATTAATCAACTTTTGAATTTATAACCTAAATAGGGTGAAATATCTAGAATCATCTAAGGAGGCCAAATTCTTAGTTATCAAAATATGTTTTCTCTCTCGTTAACTCAGATCTTCTTTTTGTATTTTTTATTTTGATATTTTTTTAGGGTTTTGGGAGATAATCATGGCAACGGAATTGCAGAATTGAAACTACGCCTAAGTGACAAAATAGAACCTACCTCTCTAAGCTCACCTTAGGCAAGTATGCCTAAGGTAATTAGAGAGGTGAAGTGGGTGCACTAAGAAATAAAGAAAACACTTGAATTAAAGCACAGAAAATTGGCGAAAGGCAATTGTATTAATATGGGAGAAAACTTGTCTTTACAAAATTACTGTAGAGGAATGCTTCTACAATAAAATACTAAAAGTAAAAGAACAAAAATTCTCCCAAATGATGATGATGAAGAAGAAAGTCTTTGGTCCAAGTTCATTTGCTCCTGGACTTAGACAAGTCGCTCCTTGTTCCTTCCTTGAAGTGCTCCTCCTCTGGTTCTCTCCTCAGGGTAGAAGTCCACCCTAGTTGTTTCTCCTCTGCCTGTTGCCCTCCTTAGGGTTGATCCTTGGCTTGGACTAAGGAAGAAGGCAAGAAGAAGAAGGCACCGAGGAAGCACAGGATGGTTGATATGCAAATTCTCAACATGGTTAATTAAGGTTATTAATCTTAATTAATCACGCTAAAAATGATGCTTAAGCTACCTCGCTTAATTAATTTTTCGTTGTTAATTATAGTATAGGGTGCAAGATAACCTAACATTTAGAAAATTACTTTTAACTGGTTGAGTCTAGGCAGTTCTTAGGGAGTCTTAATTAGCTTAATCAATCACCATTTATTCTAAGTTAATCTTTATTATCAATTACTTAAGTTATACTACTTATATTATACTAACAATACTACTACTTAGCTAATATATTATCTATTATTCTACTATATAGATTACTATGCTAATAACTACTTCAATTGGACTAAGTTCTTAATTAAAGACTTAATTACCTATTAATTACTATAATATGTTATCAACATGGATAATTGCATCAAAATATACAAAGAATAACAAGCAATAATTCCAAAAGCCAAAAAGAAATGATTTCCATTGAATCATAGAAAGAAAATTACAAAATAATGTTGTTTTGAAACAACACATTAAATCCAGATCATTTATTAACAACATAGTCATTTATTTGATTTAACACTTAGCTTACATGCCTTTATATTTCTCTTCACAGCCTTCACCTTCATGAGCACTCAGTGTTCTCAACACTTAGTTATTTTCAGAGGACAACTTAGGCTTAACACTTAGCCTACACAAAAATGTTTAGAATTGGCGAGCTAACTTTTCGCGGAATCAACAACCCATTGGGCCAGATTAACCACTACTAGGCTAGGCCCATGGTTTGATTATTAGTTATATTTTTTCATAAGTTAGGGCCCATTCAAGCCCACAATAGTCTCACAGCCTAGTCGCACACACGGCCACACCGTGGGGCACCCACACACATGCTCACATGATCAATTGTGCACCCTGCGCTAACGACCGCTTCGGCATGAGGCGTGATTCGTTATATATGCATACGGGTGCTCTTCCATTTCCGAGGTGGGACAATGTAAGCCTTCTTTTCTTCTGTGCTCAACAGTTCTCCAATCCAAGCTTCATCAATGGATTCTGATCACTACACAGCTCCCAATCCTAAGTCTAAGAGCTTGATCAAAAGCCTTATGTGCCTATTGTCTATTGAAGGTTTCAATTGGATCAAAGGATCACAATTAATCCTTTTAATCAGACTCTAAAAATAACTTGATGCCATGAACACACTACAGTAGCTCTTCAGCAACCAATCTTCAAATCAACCTAAGATTTTTCTCTCTCTCACGCTCTTAAGATTCACTCAAGGTGCCTGGAAGCTTCTCGCACTCAGTAGTAAAGGATTTAGGATATGGGAAAGTTAAGAACACCTGGAAGCTTCAGAGCTTCACAAAGGAGCTTAGATCAATTGAAACAGTATGTTGAATAACTCAATAAGTAGCTAAGGACCTCTGGAATATATAGATAGATTCAAGAGGTTAAAAATAATAAATCTAGGCTAATTTGAGCTTTAAAGTTCATCAGAAACCCTATGAACTCCTCTAGAGACTAAAATGAATCCTGATGAGAACCTCATCATGAGCCCTAACTAGCATATTTTGACCTAATAAAGTGAACAAAAGCTCATACATAACCAAGAGAAAAGCTTAATTCAAGGGATCACTAATCTAGGAAGAGAACCTGAAACAAAGGGTAAAACTGTAATTTTACCAATGCAGTTTATCAACGGGATTTATCAGGGTCTAGACATAGGTCAATTGGACTTAATAACAGAAAAAGTGGGATGGTTCAGTCAAAAAAAGGGTTATTGTGAAATTTAAGAATTAAATAACATTCTGTAACCCTAAAATAAATCCACTTAAATTCACAAGGTTTCAGGTAGGATAAAAATCAACTAAACCCTCTAAAATTCATGGAAAAATATTCCTTAGGGTTTAAAACATTCAATTTGGCCTTTTGAACTTGTTTTGACCTAGATTGGGGTCCAAACTCAATATTTGACTTAATTTGGATTTTTGTGCAAAATGTCCAGTCAAACGTGGTCAAACCTAAAATTTAACTTCACCATTGGATTCCTTAGGTCAAAATTATGTTTGTATCAAAATTTGGACCTAAGGGAAGATCATCTTGATCTACTTTGCAAAATAGTCCACCCAATTACATTTTGGCTCCTAACTTTTGGAAACCCTTGCAAAAACCCCCTCAACTTTCTCATCACTTTCTACATTCAGGTCCCTATGCCATTGCAGTAGGGACCCATACCTCTGGTGAGGTTTTGAGGCAATTTTCTCCTCGTTTCCCCAGGGAGCTGCTCCTAAATTTGAAAGGGGAGCTCCTTGCGAAACCTCCTACCGCATGAGCAGCTCCCCATGCCCTGAATCGCCCCATACCTCTCGTGCAAACTCTCGAGATGTATGGGTATCACCTCCGGCCATGCCTCCGATGAGGGCTTTTGGCCACCACCTTGCGCCTGACCTTCTACCCGTGCCTTTATAAGTAAGCCCAGATCCCTCCGCATCGAGCAAGCTTGTTTTGGCCGCAGATACCCCCCAAAATTCGTCCTCCTTCGTCTCCGGTCATCTGCCCACAGGCTCCGACGACCTCTCCTCCCTCCTCTCGTCACTCTGCCACCATACCAGTGGCAAAGTCTTCTTCGCCATGCTCCTCCGCGCCGCGCCGTACCCGTGTGCGCCCCTCCGACCCCTTCCTCGTCGCCGTCATCCTCACCTCAGGGCTTTCGTCTCCGGCGACGGCTAATATGCGCTACTCGCCCTTCATCTCTCCCCTTCATCCAGAGACCCATAGATAAATCCCTCCTCTCCCCCTCTTCATTTCCCCTCTCTTAATTCACACTTTCAACCCCTTGACTGCCACTGACCACCACCATCGTTCCCATCTCCAGCCAACCACCGGTGAGGTGTCTACGTCACTTCCACACCTCCATCCACCTCGCCAGACCCCTCAAAACCTCCGCCACCATTTACTGAGCACTTTCCCCATCTCCACTGCCCACCATACACACTCCACACCTCCACCAAACAACCCCACACCCACGGTCACAGTCCGACCTAGGCACGCACGCCTAGGCTGTTCTAAGCCACACCAACCTCTGCCTCACCTTCGCCGTGATACGGCTAAGGTTTTCTTGTGTCTTCATGTCGTACATGTCCGAGCCTCCGTCCACCATTAACACACCAGCAAGCTTGATTGCTTCAGAGCTCCAGGCCACGCACTCCAGGCTTCAGAGCTCCAGGCGACATGCATTGAGTGTGTGAGTGAATCCAGCCTGAGAATGGACTTTGCAAGGCTCACAGCTGCTCCAATTGGGTGGAGTTCTCCTCCTGCGGGTGCCAGCAGAAGCGGGTGGGACATTTAGTCCCACCTCGTAAACTCAGGGGTAAGCTGTGACACTTAAATTGAATTTTTGCTCTTATCTCATCGCCTCCAGTACATAGGGGTGAGGTCCCACTTGCACTTCACGCCTTGTTTGCGCCCCATGCTTCGCGGATCTGGTATCCGACCCAACTACCCGTGCACTCCTCGCCGACCACACACGCCGGTGGGCCTGGACCTGGGTGCGCTTGACCCGACCCTATTACCCGACTCTGGGAGAGCATTCCTAAGAGCAAAATAAAGAGAGAGAGAGACGCGAGGAGGGTAGGGGATAGGTTTTGCTTCTGTGTGTGTGCATGGGGGAAAAGAAGAAATCAAAGAAGAAGAAGGAAGGAGAATGTGCAGCTGAAGAAGAAAAGAGAAGGATGGAGAACTCAAGGCAGAGGAGAGGAAGAAAGAAGAAGAAGCCAAGGAGGAAGCCGCAAAGAAAGGAAGAGGAAGAAGGAGCTGCAGAAGAAGAAGAAGGAGGCGCAGTAGAGAAGAGAAGAAGAAGAAGACAAGGGAAGACAAAGAATAACAGAAGGAGTCGCAGCCAAAGCTCAAGGCAGAAGGAAGAAGCAAAAGAAAGAAAGAGAAAGTACTATAGCATCCATCAGTTAAGACGTTTGATTCACAAAATCAGACGTCTAAGAAAAGAAAGAGAAGAGAAAGAAGAAGAAAAAAAGAGGAAAGACATTTATTTTTGCATTTTCTCTCTCTAGTTTTTATATACATTGGATTGCATTCATATCATCTTTTGAGTAATTTGAAATTATGATTTAGTTTCTAAAATACCAATTTTCTCCCTGAGTTCGACCTCGGAATATTTTGAATTTTGAGTAAATAAAATTGTAAATTATTTATATGACGATTTCAAACTATATTGCAATGAATATCTTTTTAAACTACAATCTCGTCGTGCAAACAATTTTTGGCATCGTTGCCGGGGAGCAACGGGCATTTTAGAAGCTTTAATCACGACTTCTGATCCAATATTAACTTAATTTCTCTCTTTTGTTGTGATTATTTAAGGGATAGCCGAGGAAAGAGAAAAGTAGTCGCACAACAACCACACCAAGGAATAGGTAAACCTTCATTAACCCTCTCTCTTAATCCCCTCAAAATCTAAAAAGGAAAATAAAAAAAATCAATCTAGGGTTACCTGTTTCTATATTTAGTAATTCACTAAAGTTGCCTAATTTTTAATTTCAACACATTTTTGATTGCACATCCACTTAAGGTAACTACGGCTAAGACCTTCTTGATTGAGCCCTAGATACCAATTTGTGAGGCAACTAAATTGGACCAAATAGAGCCAACTTAAGGATTACAAGCTAGGGTTTTAGAGACACTTCTTTTTCTAAGAAAAGAAGCAAAAATTCCAAAAAGAGGTGTGCCTAAGCCTTGTTTGAAGAGATCTATCCAAGAGAAACCCTAAGCAAATCAGGCTCTTAATCCATTTGAACCTTAAAAGCAAGGACCTAAAAGCTCTCAAAGGAACAAAGAGGTGAAGTTGATCCTTTGGGTCAACCAACCTTTAAATTAGGTCACTTTGCACTCAAAAGACCTAAAGTTCAAGTGGAACCCTAAGCACATTGATCTTAACTAAAAGAGGTAGACTTAAGAGGTCAAGGTCTCCATTCTGGTCTACCTGGAATCTCAGTGACAAGAGAGGTCGGGTGGGGGAAACCCTGTAACCCGTGGGGACGCTCTACCGTATAAGGGTCTTCGCGGGACTCTCCCTCTCTGGCTACCTAGGTATTTCTCAGGTGGACGACCTTTCTGACTAAGGGGTATCATCCGCCCCGAACCTCTATAGTCACCCAACACATTTTGGGTGTCTTGATTAGGTCCAACACATTTTGATCTCCTCAAATCTGTCGATGTATGTTTGGTAGGAGGCCTTTAAGACCTCCTTTAGGAATCCACTCTCCCCGAGGCCAAGCCTCGGTACCCTTGTTTGTGCAGCAACCCCACCACATAGATCTTTCCTCTGATTCAGAACCAAGTTATCCTTCTTCTTCCATCATGGCACAACCTATTGAAGAAGAAAACAATCTTGAGCACCAGCTTCAGCGCCTAAATGACCCCTTCCAAAACTTCATGAACCCACCGCAGCATCCTATGATGCGAGATCACTACAGTCCAGCTGCGGTGACAATCGAGCCTCGAGTCCAAATCCCGGCTGGAGGTCTTTATTCCAAACTCAAGCCCAATATGATTCTTGCCATACCAAAAATTCTATGAGCTTAACTCCAAGGATCCATTCCAGCACATTAAATAGCTCAAGCATCTGGCCCAGACCTTCGAGTCAGATGCACAAAATCAAGATATTCTACTCATGACGATGTTTTCTTTCTCCCTCATGGACAAGGCTGCTCATTGGTATCAAACTCAGACTCATCCAATCAACACATGGGATGAACTTCAGTCCGAGTTTTTGAAGAAGTTCTTTCCTGTTGGTCAAACAAATGCCTTGCGCCACCAGATCACCCAACAAATGGAAGAACCTCTTCATGAGGCATGGGATCGATTCTTAGATCTCATGCGAAAGTGCCCACATCACGGAGTTCCTAAATGGGAACAAGTCTAGTCTTTTTACTAGAGACTCTCTGAGGACATTCGATTATTCGTCAATGCAACCTACGAAGGAAACATCATGGGTCAGCATGAGGACACGGTGTGGGAGATTCTCGAAAACACGTGTGAGAACTACATCAATAATGACTTCATGGGCTTATTCGACCAAACGAATGCCTGCACATCGACGAATCTTAGGGGAGCACATGAGACGCAGGGCCTATCCACATCCGTCGACTTGGAGCTAATGGCCAGTCGATTAGACAAGGTCTTTATCATAGAGAAGAAGGTGGACGAGCTGACTCGGCATTTGCAGTGAGCCACCTCTACGTAGAACTCTTTCGTACAGCCACCTCTTGAGAGGGAAACTGTGCAAAACATCTTTCACCGATCTTCTCAGGGAATAGACCTGTATCCACCCCCGTCTGACTCTAGGATCGGAGGGACCTCCGATCCGCTCTATCCTAGTAAGGGGAACTCTGAACCCCCATACTCTGACTTTCCTGAGGCTCCTCAGACCTGCGAGGACCTCAACGCCATCCAGAATGACCCATTTTCCAACACCTACAACCCTGGATGGCGAAATCATCCCAACTTCCAGTGGGCAGGAAATTCTCATAATCAAAGACTACCTTATCAACCCAGTCCATAAGCCCCTCGTCCATATCAGCCGCCTCAGCCTCGGCCTAACCCCACCTATCAATCTAGGCCAAACCAAGATCAAATGGCTCTTATCCTCCAAACACTGGCTGACATTCAGAGAACGAATGCGGCAATACAAAAACAACACAAGGACGAGATCATAGAGGTCCACAACCAACTCGCCCAGATGGCGAATTCCCGCCAACCGGGCACACTTCTTTTGCAACCTCTACCGAACCCAAATAACGTGCCGACCCAGAGGCACGTTGTGAACCTAAATCCAGGCCACGCACATATGATTTATCAGGTCCCTTCTGTTCCATCACCTGACGGGATGGAAGCTTCGACATCTTATGCGGGATTTCAACAGCAGCCGCCCATTTTACCAACCCCAAACCAGAACCAGGCAGGATTAAACTCCGTAACAACCCGTAGTGGTAAAGCAACCCAAGACCCACTTTATCCAAACCACTCCAAGCCTGGTAGTGACCCAAGCCCTAGGATAGTTATCCAGGATGTCCCTATCCCAAATCAAGAACCTGGACATATTCTAGAGGAACCAACCAAGGTTCCATTTCCCGAGGCCTTAACTAAGGGAAAAAGGATAACCAAACCCGTGGCTCCTAAAGAGGATCTAATCAAGCTCTTTGAGCAGGTCCAGATAAACATCCCCTTGATGGATGCAATCTGCCTTGTACCGACATATGCACGATTTTTGAAAGACGTGTGTACACCCAAGCGTAAGTCGTGAACCAAAAGTGGGAGTCCGATCATACTGTCAGAGTAAGCCAGCTCTGTAATCTTGAGTAAACTCCCACCTAAGGCAAAAGACCTAGGCACTCCCCTGATTTCATGTAAAATTGGTGAAACCCAATTTTATAGAGCCTTACTAGACCTAGGTGCCTCCATAAACCTAATACCTACATCCCTCCTTAACCATCTTGAAGAGTCCAAGCTTAAATCGACAGAGGGGACATTGTAGTTAGCCGATCGATCTATCAAGTCACCTAAAGGAATACTCGAGGATGTCATTGTTAGGATACGGGATTTCTACTTCCTAGTGGATTTTATAGTTCTAGATATGGATGCACCTGAGAACCCAAGGGATACACCGATTATACTAGGGAGACCTTTTTTGGTCACTGCTAGGGCCAACATAAGCTGTGAGGAGGGCCAAATAGAATTGAAATTTGGGAACCAAACTCTTAAGATTGACATCTTTAAGGCCCAACAAGGGATTAATTACGGTGTTGTAGAACAAATATGTGATATCAAAGCCGTGGTTGATGAACCGCATATCGAGGACAACCTGATTATCCCCGATCAACCACAAGAAGATAAAAACCCTCAATTAGAGAAGTCTGAACATGATCAAGATACACCCATAACTCCTACCCTTATTCCTGACACACACCCTGAACCACCTGCTGTTGCTGATAATCCCGTCTTGGAACTCAAGCCCCTTCCCGATCATCTGAAATACATCTTTTTGGGTTATAATCAGACATTTCCTGTGATTATAAACTCCAGACTCACACCTGATCAAGAATCCCGTCTGATTATTGTTCTCCAGCAACATCGTAGAGCCATTGGATGGACTCTCGATGATTTGACTGGTATAAGCCCCTCTTATTGCACACACCACATCTATTCCGAAGAGGGTGCACGACCTTCGCGTGAGATGCAGAGACGTTTGAACCCTAATCTGTAGGAGGTCATGAAAAAGGAGATCATTAAGTGGTTAGATGCAGGGATCATCTACCCGATCTCTGACAGTCGATGGGTGAGTCCAATCCAGGTTGTGCCTAGGAAGGCAGGGCTCACCACCATCACGACTGAAATCGGAGAGGTCATACCGACCCGTATAGCCAACTCGTGGAGAGTTTGCATAGATTACAGAAGACTTAATTCCTCCACGAAGAAGGATCATTTCCCACTACAGTTTATTGATCAGATCCTCGAAAGACTAGTGAGAAATAGATTCTTCTACTTTCTTGATGAGTACTCCGGTTATAACCAAGTGGCAATCCATCTAGAGGACCAAGAGAAGACCATGTTCAAGAAAGTACTGTAAGCTTATCTCAAGGCAGAAGGAAGAAGTAGAAGAAAGAAAGAGAAAGTACTGTAGCATCCATCAGTTAAGACATCTGATTCTATGAATCAGACGTCTAAGAAAAGAGAGAGAAGAGAAAGAAGAAGGATGAAAAAAAGAGAAGAAAGACATTTATTTTTGCATTTTCTCTCTCTAGTTTTTATATACATTGGACTGCATTCATATCATTTTTTGAGTAATTTGAAATTGTGATTTAGTTTCTAAAACACAAATTTGCTCCCTAAGTTCGACCTCGAAATATTTTGAATTTCGAGTAAATAAAATTGTAAATTGTTTATACGATGATTTCAAACTATACTGCAACGAATATCTTTTTAAATCACTATCTTGTCGCGCAAACAAATCCAAACTAAGTAGGAGATCAACTCAGTCTAAAAAGAAGATTAGAACTTACTCAAATATGTCCTAACAAACTCGTATCAACCTAAGGAATTCAAATCAACCCTTAAAACCTAATTCTGAAGCCTAAAACCTCAAGAACTTCCTCAGGTTGACCATTCAATCTTAGATGTTGACTTTGAGTTCTAAAGAGATCCATACTTAATCAATAGTCCAAATCGACTTTATTCTTCATCAACAACTCATCCAATATGAAAAGATCTCAGATTAACCTAGTAAAGCTTGTTCTCTAACTCTTCTGCCGAAGCCTAAAAGTAATGTTATTCATCAGAAGATCCTAGAGATCTAATAAGTCAACTAAGACTTGATCAAGACTCACTAGGTCTCAAGAATGCTTTTAAATTTATTGCAAAACTATAAAGCACAGTAGAAAATTATTCTCAACTCCACCGGAGCTAGAGAAGATGATGACTAATAGGTTGATGTAGACATTAAAACAACAAATAAAAGATTGGAGAATTATCAGAATAATAGTTAGGAGTGATCTGGAGCTTTGCAGAATGTTCCAAGTGCTGTAGCTCTAGTTTGAGTTCTCTAGAGCTCATCGAATCTCAGGGGAAGGTTGGAAATAGAGATTAGAGATCAAATCTCCACAAAACTTATCAAGATTTGACTTAAAAGTTTCCTGAGGTCACAAGGAACATTAGGAACACAACAATTAACTAAATTGATCATCGGAATCAAGATTTAACAAAGAATACTCTAGGAATCAAACCTGAGTTCACATGAACTTTGAGATAACGATCTCACTCAATTGAGTGAAGGGGATTAGAAAGAAGTTTGCGATGGTGTATGTGGAAAGAATTAGTTGGATAACTCCTCTTGAGTCGCCATTGACAGTGAGCTCAAGAGGTTGATGTAAATTGGGTGTATGATGTGTAGTGGTTAATATATCTAATTAGGGACTTGAATGAGGCCCTATTATTGTGAATATGTGGTGGAGGGTCCCAATTGGATGTGAAGAGTATTTTGAGGTTCTGCCATAGACAACGAAGCTCTCAGATGGAGGTGCTGGTGGATTAGGCGAATGTAACGACCTGATTCTCGGATCCCTACGAGACACGAGAATCGGACTAACTCGACTAATCCCAAGACCCAGTCGTCCAACGAGAAAGTAACCAAAAGAGCAGTAAAATAAACCACATTCACCATGTATATAACTAGCAGTAACAAAATACAGCAGTAAAGGAAAGAAACACAACAGTATACACCACCACAACAGTAGAGAAATAAACATGTACATAACATGAAGCTTACAATAAAAAGAGTACAGGGAGTAACAGAAAACTACTCACTACAGCGGAAAGAAAAGTACAGAAGGTACTACAGGTAACTCTACTGGGCTCTATTAGGCCCAGCGCCCTCCGCAGCCGCTGACTCTGGCTGCTCAACACCTGGTCCTAAAAAGGTAACAAGGGTGACACGTCAGCGAAACTCTGAGTAGAGTGGAAACTAAAAGCTAGAAGAAGCAGTAGAGTGGACAGTAGCAGTTATATTTTTACTTTCTTCCTTTATACTTTTCCATTTATTCACTATTGATTTATTTCTCAGATCCTTCTCTTGATCTTGAATGTTCCTCGTGGTAACGATCTTGATTGCAGTCTTTTCCAAAAAGTAGAAGTGACACGTGGTGCTCTCCTGGCCAGGAGAGTACCCCGTGGTGGTCCTACCCTCAGTCAACCACCCTAAGGTCACTGACAGACGTAACGGTGACTACAGCACGCGCGATAGATGCATGGGTAGCTACCCCGCACTGGCACGCGGTCAGTCTTTTTCGTTAACGGGTGTGCCCAAAGCACAGCACGGAACCAGTATAGGGCAGAGCCCTCTCAGTAACAGGGGTCCAACCCCTCCACAGTAACCAAACAAGGGTCTTGCCCTTCCACAGTCCGCGCACCCTCGCCTGACTACCCTGGTTTGCCCAGTGGGCCTAACAAGTCGGTGTAGGAGGGCTAGCAGAACCCCGGGGCCCGTGGGGTAGTGGTGGGCTACCTTCCTCTATAGTTTTATTATTTCGTCGTAGTATAGTATAGAGAGGTGATTACCAGTTTAATACAATTTGTTACTCGGAAATAAAAGAGTTCCCGAGGTCGAACTCAGGGAGCAAGTTGTATTCTAGAGATACAAGTTTCTTGTACAAAAAAATAAAGAGAGAGAGAGAGAATTTGTTGGCTTCTTTCTTCTTCTCTTCTTTTCTCTTTGCCTATCTTCTTCTGCTTGGCTCTTCTGCTTTATCTGCAGCAGTAGTGATGCTTTTCTTCTTCTTTCAGTTCTTGTTTCTGCTCGTCTCTTTCTTTTTCTTCTCCCTTGCGGTCCTGTTCTTCTTCTTCTTCTTTCTTTCTTCTTTTCCTTTCTTCTTTTCCTTTCTTCAGACCTTCTTCTTCTCGTGCTCTTCTTCTTTCAGTTCTTGTCTTGGCCTCTCTGCATTCTCCTTCTTCTTTCAGCTCTTTCTGCTTGTCTCTCTGTGTTCTCCTCTGCCTCGCCTTCCTTCTCCTTCTTTGCCTTCAGGATGTCGTCTGATTTTCCAATCAGACGACTTAAACCGCCGTTGCTACAGTGCCGCTCGGTGATCCTCCTTCCTTCAGCCTTCGTCTTCTTCCACGGTTCTTCTTCACCTGTGCCTGCACACTTACACAGCTTGATCAGAGAGGGGCAAAACCTATCTCTACCCTCCCCCGCGTCTCTCTCTCACAGAATCCGCTCATAGGATAGCTCTCCCAGAGCTGTCCGGTAGCCGGGTACGGGTCGCGCCCGGGTCCAGGCCCACCGGCGTGCGTGGTGGGCGAGGAGTGCAGGTCAGTCTAAGTCGGGTCGGGCCAGGTCCACGGGGCGTGGTCGCGGACGAGACCGGGTCGAGAGAGCGAGTGAGTGAGAGGGACCTCACCCCGTGCTCAGGAGGCAACGAGCATAAGGCACTTTTTGCCTTTATGCGGGCGCTCTCCTTTGAAAGGTTACGAGGTGGGACTAAATGTCCCACCCCAATTTCGGTGCCTGCGCGGAGGAAGCAGCGGCCGTCGAGGCGAAGCGCGGGGGCTTCGCGCGAGAGCTTCGACTCGACTGCAGCCTGGTACTTCGCGAAGGCGCCTCGCGCTGTCTGGGAGAGTAACCTGGGCGTGGCGCACCTGGGGCAACAGGTGAAGAAGCTGCTTCGCTTCAACAATGGCGGTGACGAGCGCAGGTACCTGCCCACAGAAAAATGGCCTCTCGGCCCAATCAGAGACGCGGAGGACCTTCGCCGTGGCACGGCGAAGGTGGTCGGGGGGTGTGCAGGCGGCGGGGCGGAGCCTAAGGGCTGCCCTAGGTCAGACTGTGGGTCGGGAGATGGGTTTGTTCGGTGGAGTTGCAGAGGGTGATTTGGGGGAAGTGGAGGGGCGGAAATGGATCAGGGTGAGGAGGCGGAGATTATGTGCAGGTCGGCGAGCCGTGTGGGATGCTGGAGTGATGGGAGCGGTTCGCCGGAGGATGGCCGGAGGCGGAGAAGGTGAGGGTGATTGGTCGGAATCGAGGGCGACAGTAGATGTTTAAAGTGAGGAAAAGGAAGAGGGGAGGAAGAGGAGGAGTTCTACCTACTTAGCAGGACGAGGAGGGGCCGGAGCGGGCGACAGTCGTATCGACTGTCGCCGGAGAAGAAGATGCCCGGGGGAAGGGGCGGCGGCGAGCAGAGGGCCGGAGAGGCGCCAGCTGGGTGCGGCGTGGCGTGGGAAGAGCGAGGGAGAGCAACCCTGCAGCTGGTAGTGCGGCAGAGCGACGAGGAGGAAGAGGGGAGGCCGCCGGAGCTGGAGGGCTTCCTGTCGGAGTGGGAAGAGAGGAAGTGGGGGTCTTTCTCCGTCAGGACCGAGTTCGGAAGAACGGTGGAGCGACGGGGGTATTTATAGGGACCGAATCAAAGAGGAAGGCGGAGGGAGACGACGTGTCTCCCTCGCCGGAGGTCGCCGGAGATGGAAACCCATACCGTCCGTGCGTTCGCACGGCCGGTATGGTGGGTTACAGCGACCAGGGGGGTGTCCCTACGACGGTTGACGACGCAGGGCACCCCCGGTTTACTTGCCAGACCCTCCCCCTCACCCTGCGCGGCGCCATGCTCCGCGCAAGGTCGCCGAAGCATGGTGCTGGCAGGTTTTGCAGGGAGGACCTGAACGCAAAGAACGAAGGAGAGTTAGGGGCCAAAATGCAAGGGTTCAAAAGTTGAGGGCCAAAAGGTAAATATATGAGGACCAAAGTGTAAAGTTGGTCAAGAAGGTTTCTTCTTAGGCTCAAGTTTTTATACATGACTAATTAGGACCTAAGGAATCTGATGGTGAATTTTATTTCTAGATTAAACCTTGTTTGACTGGTCAATTTACGTAAAAACCCAAATTAAGTTATTAATTGGGTATGGTTCTCAATGTAGGTCAAGATGGGTTCCTAAGGTCAAATTGAAGGTTCTAAACCCTAGAGATTATTTTTCTATGAATTTTAGAGGGTTTATTCCATTTTTGCTTTGCCTTGAACCTCGTGAATTGAAGTGGGTTTGTTTTAGGGTTACAGATTATCATTTAGTTCCTTGGAATTGCTGTAGCCCTTGCCAGATCATCTTATCCCACTTTTATTCTTATTAGGTTGCTTTGACCTATGTTTGGACCCTGAATTACCCTGTATGCAGATTATACTGGTAAAATTGCATTTTTACCCCTTATGACTTGTTTTCTCCTTAAACTCAGAATTCTCTGAGTTAAGCCTTTCCTTTAGTTATATAGGAGCTTTTATCCTTTGTATTAGGTCAAAATGAGTTAGTTATGGCTCATGATGAGGTTCTCATCAGGTAGCTAGTGCTCTCCCTACACTAGTAGCTCTCCTCGGTATTGTGTACACGAGGGCCAAAAGTCGGTACAAAGTGGCCAGTCCTAACCCCGGGTCCCTGGGGCGGCTAGCTCCGCTCTGCACTAAACAGGGGGACAGTCGCTCTCCTTGGTACTCCGTACTCAAGGGCCAGCTCACTTCCCCAATTCTATTCCATTCACTTTCCAGGAGTTCTACTCCTAATTCCCCGTAGGGTTCAAGCTCTTTTAACTTAGCCAATTCAGGTTTCACCGTTCCAGCTTTATGTCCATACAATTCATGTTCTCAACCGTAATTATCCATTCATAACAGGCAGTTGTTAACCAATTTATAGGCAGTTATCATTTCCTTTCCACTTTTCCAAGACTGCAATGTTTATATACTCAACTAGTTTTCTAGTCCTAGGATTCATGCCATTACCCTAGGATCTATCATTCAATCTAGTTTTCCAGTCCTAGGATTCATGCAATTCCCTAGGATCTATCATTCAATCTAATTTCTCAGTCCTAGGGTTCATGCAATGTCCTAGACCCTATTAAATATTTCGTAATTGTACAAATTTTGTTAATTAATTTAAAGGGCCACTCTACCCGCAAAATCGGGAGTACTGAGGGCGTAGTCAGCAATCCCGCGCGCCTCCGCAACCTCCAGAGCCGCAACGGAACAGGGTCCTAACACAAGGATCAACACAAGGAGTTTCTCAGAACAATATACAATTATATTAAATAGGTAGATGAAATAAATCCGAAAAGAACGAAACTTGAAACGCAGAAAACGGACTCCGAACGGACCCTAAACGGGACAAAAATGACGAGTCTGTCCAAAATTAGACGTCTGGAACTTCTTCCAGACGTCTTAAAACGTCGATCAAGCAATACCTCGGTCTGCGCAGTCCCTCAGATGTTCAGACGTCCGATTGTCACCCCGGACATCTGGAGGTCCTTCCCATCGTCTGGTACTATGGCCAGACGTCTGATCCGCGTGGGATGGCGAGCCCTCGCGCCCTCCCGAACAACACCTGCACACACACGCAACCACTCTCATCATGAAGAGGCGCAGAGAACGCGGCGGACGAATGCATGGCCGTACACGCGTAAATAGAAGAAGGTAGGAAAATATAGTACCTGTCAGACGTCTGGACCTTCCTCCAGACGTCTTACCCGTCATCTGGACGTAAGCCCAGACGTCTGATTCTGGGAAATTTTCCCAGAATCAGGACCCGGTTCATCCTCCGCCCGCGACGCACGGCCGCGCCACGTCCGCCTGCTGCCCGAGCTGTAGTAGCTCCTCCACGACACCCCACGCCCGCTGCTCCCCCGCCGGCCGGCTCTAGCTGCCCCGGCAAGCTCGCACCTCTGCGGTCGAGCTTTCTTCTTCCTCTCGCAACACTCCTCCTTCCCACACGCCCGCTGCAGCCACTGCTGCGCACTCGCTCGCTCGCAGGGAGAAGGAGAAGATGAAGGCGGTGGAGTGAGGGTGAGGGAGAGGGGAAGTGTTTTATAAGGCAGCAGCGGGGAGAAAGAGAGAGGGAAAAGCGGCGCCTGCAGGGAGAGAAAGTGAAGACGAAGGCGGCGGGTTCAGTCTGCGCGTGCAGGCGTGCAGACGCGAACCCGTACGCCGAAAAAATTTATTACTAGACGTCTGGGAAGGGTTCCAGATGTCTGGCCAGACATCTGGGCCACTTCCCAGACGTCTTAAACTACGTCTGATGCCCACGTTCGTAACAATATAACAAACTCAAAGGAAGTTTCGTCCCCAAAACTTGCACTAACTAGGGTGTGGGAAAGAACAAAATATATATATAACAAACTCAAAGAGGACCGAAGCCGGTTCGAAAAGATGTACCCGCGAAAAGCTCCTGGTACCGCTCCCGCATTGCCGCCTCAGGCTCCCAGGTAGCCTCCTCGTACCGCTGGCTCCTCCACAAAACCTTCACCAGGGGTACTTGCTTTCGTCTCAGACTGCGGACAGCTCTGTTAAGAATCAGCACTGGCTGCTCAGGGTAGGTCAGGTCGTCGCTCACCTCAACGCTGTCGTGACTCAGGACATGACTGGGATCGGCGACATACTTCCTGAGGTTGGACACGTGGAACACATCGTGCACACCAGAAAGCTGAGGAGGGAGGGCAAGCTGTAAGCAACAGGTCCAACCCGCTCCAGGACCTCAAAGGGCCCCACAAACCTCGACACGAGCTTCCCTCTCACCCCAAACCACTGTAGGCCCTTCATGGGCGAAACACGAAAGAAGACGTGGTCCCCAACCTCGAACTGCACCTCTCTGAGTTTCCGATACGTGTAGCTCTTCTGCCTACTCCTGACAGTGCGGAGTCGCCTGTGAATCTGCTCAACTACCTCCTGACTCTGTCGGATCAGCCTGGGGCCAACCTCCCACTTGGTCCCCACCTCAACCCAACTCAAGGGTGCCATACATCTCCGTCAGTATAGAGCCTCGTAGGGAGCCATGCCGATGCTCGAGTGATAACTGTTATTATATGCAAACTCCACCAAGGGCAAGTGCTCCTCCCAAGAGCCCCTCCAGTCTAGTACACAGGCACGCAAAAGGTCCTCAAGTGTCTGTATCGTGCGCTCAGACTGTCCGTCCATCTGGGGGTGGTAAGCTATACTGAACCTCAACCGTGTCCCCAGGGCCTGCTGAAACTCAGCCCAAAACTGGGACGTAAAGCGGGTATCCCGGTCGGATATGATCTCCTGCGAAACTCCGTGTAGACGTACCACGTCGCGGATATACCTCTCTGCCAACTGTGCTGGTCCCAAGGTGACTCGGATCGGCAAGAAACGCGCCGTCTTCGTCAATCTATCAATGATTACCCAGACTGCGTCGTGTCCTCGCTGGGTAACAGGCAAGCCCACCACCAAGTCCATGGTGATGCTCTCCCACTTCCACTCTGGCACTGGAAGTGGCTGTAGCGGCCCTGCAGGCCTCTGATGCTCGGCTTTCACCTGCTGGCACACTAAACACTGCTGCACGGATTCACCCACATCCCTCTTCATCCCCCTCCACCAAAACTCGTGTCTTAAGTCATGGTACATCTTCATGTTTCCGGGATGTATGGTGAATCTGGAATCGTGTGCCTCGGTCAGGAGCTCTCTCCACAGCTCCTCGTTTCTGGGAATGCACAGACGTCCCCTCAGGCGCAGCACCTGGTTTGTGAAAGAGAAGTCCCTCGGGTTTCCTGACAGTACTCTGTTGAGCAAAGACTGCAAGTATGGGTCTGCCATCTGTCCTGTGATGATGCGATCTATCAGCTCTGGCCTCGTCTGTCGTGTCACAGTCACTGCCCCACAGTGCCCCCGTAACTCTAGGGGTCGCCAACTGCCCATCTCCTCCAAAAGGTTCCAACTCTGCACCTGTAAACTGGCCAAGTGTGCGGGCACCTTCCGGTTCAAGGTGTCAGCCACCACATTGGCCTTTCCCAGGTGGTAGGAAATGCTGCAGTCATAGTCCTTCAGGAGCTCCAACCAACGTCTCTGTCTCATGTTGAGCTCCTTCTGATCAAAAAGGTATCTGAGGCTCTTGTGATCTGTGAAAATCTCGAAGGTCTCACCGTACAAGTAGTGCCTTCAGGTCTTCAGCGCGAAGACAACAACTGCCAGCTCCAGGTCATGGGTAGGGTAGCTATGCTCATGGGGCTTTAGTTGCCACGAAGCGTAAGCGACAACGTGACCCCTCTGCATGAGCACACCCCCTAACCCCTGTAAGGAGGCGGTGTACACAACGAACCCGCCACTACTGTCAGGGATGGTGAGCACGGGAGCCGAAGTTAGTCTCTCCTTCAGCTCCTGAAAACACGCCTCACAGGCGTCTATCCAAGTGAAGGGCACGTCCCTCCGGGTCAACTATGTCATAGGACGTGCAATCTATGAAAAGCCCCTGATAAACCGTCTGTCGTAGCCTGCCAGTCCCAAGAAACTACAGATCTCAGTAACCGTACGCGGTCTCTCCCACTTGAGCACTGCCTCGACCTTGGCTGGGTCCACCGCAAAGCCATCTCCAGAGATCACATGACCTAAGAAGGTCACCTCCCTCAACCAGAACTCGCACTTGCTGTATTTGGCATACAGCCTACATTGTCTCAGTGTGTCCAGAATCATCCGCAAGTGCTGTCCGTGCTACGTCTGATCTCGAGAATAGATGAGCACATCATCAATGAATACCACCACAAACTGATCCAGGTACGGCCTAAACACCTGGTTCATCAGGTCCATGAAGGCAGTGGGGGCATTGGTCAGCCCAAACGGCATGACCAGAAACTCGTAGTGTCCGTACCGAGTGCGGAAAGCTGTCTTGGAGACGTCTGCCTCCCTAATCCTCAACTAGTGGTATCCAGACCTCAAGTCGATCTTGGAGAATACCGTGGAACCTCGCAGTTGGTCAAACAAGTAGTCGATCCTCGGCAGCGGATATCTGTTCTTGATGGTGACCCTATTCAGCTGTTGGTAGTCCACACAAAGGCGTAGGGTACCATCCTTCTTCTTTACAAACAATACCGGGGCTCCCCATGGAGACGCACTGGGCCTCACAAAGCCCTTCTCCAAAAGATCCTGCAGCTGAGACTTGAGCTCTCGCAGCTCAAGCGGTGCCATCCTGTACAGTGTGGTGGAGATGGGGCCGGTCCCTGGTACTAGTGAGATCTCAAACTCGATCTCACGCTCGGGCGGTAGTCCTGGCAACTCGTCTGGGAACACGTTGGGGTACTCTCTGACCACTGGAATACTCTGGAAGTCTATCACAGGGCTGGGCTCTGCCACCACACAAGCTAGGAAGCCCTCACACCCCTGGCTCAAAAGTCTCGCCGCACGAAGTGCAGAAATGCACCTGAAGCCTCCGTCCATTGGCTGACCGTGGAACTCGAAAGAAGGCAACTCCGATATGGAGAAGACAATCTTCCTCTCAAAACAGTCCACCAAAGCGTGGTAAGCGGACAGCCAGTCCATCCCCAGAATAATTCCAAAGTCCTCCATTTGTATCATAATCACGTCAGCGGGAAGGCTATGACCCCCAATACTGACCTCGCAACCCGTGTATACCTCCTCAGCTACAAACAGCTGACCACTTGGACCTCTGATCACAAACGGATCCTCTAACAGCATATAATCCTGCCCCAAACTAACTGCGAAACTGGCTGCGACAAATGAGTGCGTAGCGCCGGAATCGAAAAGCGTGTAAATGAGTCTGCTGGAAACTGAAACCATACCTGCCACCACTGATCCCGAAGCTCTGGCATCCCTGTGTGTCAGGGCGTTGATACGCCCCTCAGCCCTAGGTGCGGACGAAGCAGCCACACTCTGCGTCGGACGGGTAGCTACTGGCCGGTACCCTCCTCGTGACTACTGTCCTCCTCCTCGCGCCTGGAACCCGCGGCCTCCTGCTCGCCCTCCAGTGTTCGGCGCGGGAAGTGTCTGCTGACCTCCTGCCCTAGACGGGCAGTCCCTCCTGATGTGGCCCGGCTGGCCACACTGGTAACAGAGGGAAATCCGACTCCCGCCCTCAGCAGGTCCCTACTGTCGGCTGGGTGGGGGTCCGGTGCTAGCAACTGGCCCCTGTCGAGGGCCCCCAAAGGCCACTGATGGCCCTACAAAATGTGACGGCTCTCCAGCGGATGCCACGTGTCTCCTCTCTCGCCGGCCCTGTGAAAAGTTTGGCTGGTAGGGCCTCTTCTGCCCGCTGTCAGTTGCGCGGACGGGTTGGTCTCCTCATAGGTCATAGCTGCCTCCACCACCCTCGAGAACGTAGGCAGCTTCAGGGGTTTGACATACCCCCGAATCGCAGGCCGGAGCCCCTCGGTGAACCTCCAAAGGCGCTCCTCCTCAGTGGCTACTACTATCGCTGTGAAGCCGGACAGCTCCAGAAAACGCGCTCACGGTCATCGTCTCCTGGAGAAGAGTGTGGAACTCCCGCCTCCTCCGGTCCTGCCACGTCTGGGGAAAGTACTGCTCGTAGAAGAGGGTGACGAACCGGTCCCAGGTCTGCTCGTCCCTCTCCTGTCCCCTGATCGCCCTCCACCACCTGTGTGCTACACTTTCCAGCTGGTACGTGGCAAAGGCCAGGCGGCACTCCACCGGGGGGCGAAGGGTGTCGAAAACCTTCTCGATCTGCTCAAGCCAATCCTCCGCCTTAGTCGGGTCCTCATCCCCCTTGAAGGAGGGGGGCTTCAGCTTCTGGAACTGCCCGAAAAGCTCGAAGTGGCGCTACAGTGGAGATGCTGGTGAACCTCCAGGTAAAGGTGCCTCGTGCATAGAAGTGTCGGAGGAAGGTGGGGGCGGTGGCAGCCCATCCCCTCCCCCGCGTCCAGTGCCGCGTCCGTCACGTGGTCTACAGAGAACTCCCCCTCCGCAGCCCCAGGGGGAGGCGCTCGGGGCGGTGGGTGGATCTCCTCTCGCACTATATCGCGTATCAGCTGGGCGAGGTCCTGGGCCTGAATGGCCGGGAGCAGTGGCTGGTCCGCTGAGACGTCGGCCGCAACACGCCCACCTCACCGACCTCATCCTCGACTGTGCCTGCGGCCTGCCTCGCTAGTCCCGCGACGAGGCATTGATGATCGTGGCGTTAACTAGGTTTTGTTATAGCGTTGTAGTACAGCTAGTTATTGCCATCATTACAGATATTTTTTACTCGGAAATAAAAGAGTTCCCGAGGACGAACTCAGGGAGCAAGTCGTATTCTAGAAGTACAGTGTCTCTTCTTATGACAAAAATAAAGAGAGAGAGAGAGAGAGAGAATTTGTTGGCTTCTCCTTCTTCTTTCTCGTATGTCTTCTTTTCTCTTCTCTTTTTTTTCTTCTTCTTTCTTCTTCTCGCAGTCCTTCTTTCTTGGCCTTCTTCTTCTTCTTTTTCCTTCTCTTCTCTTGCGGTCTGCTTCCTCTTCTTATGCTCTTTCTTTTCTCGGCCAAGTGCGTTCTTCTTTCTCTTCATCTTCTGCTTCTCTTCTTTGTCTTCTTCCTTCTGTTCTTCTTCTTTCTGTCCGTCTCTTTCTTTTTCTTCTTCCTTGCGGTCCTGTTTCTTCTTTTCTTCTTCTTCCTTGCCTTCAAGACGTCGTCTGATTTTGCAATCAGACGACTTAAACTGATGCTGCTACAGTGTACCTCTTAGCTTCCTTCTTCTTCTGCTTTGTGTTCTCTTCTTCTTCTTCTTCTTCACCTGTGCCTGCACACTTCAAGGTTTTCGTCAGAGGGAAAAACCTACTCTAGGCGCCCCCCCCCCCCCCCCCCCCCCCCGCGTCTCTCTCTCTCTCAGAATTCGCTCTTAGGAAAGCTCTCCCAGAGCAACCGGGTAATCGGGTACGTGGGTCGCGCCCGGGTCCAGGCCCACCGGCATGCGGTAGTGGGCGAGGAGTGCAGGTCGGGCTTAGTCGGGTCGGGCCAGGTCCGTGGGGCGTGAGCGCGGACGAGGTCGGGTAATCGGGCGGGTGAAGGGGACCTCACCCCGTGATCTGAGGCAAACAGCTTAAGGCACTTTTTGCCTTTAAGCGCTTGCTTGCCTCGGTGAGTTTCCGAGGTGGGACTAAATGTCCCACCTCAATTGGACGCCCGCGCGGAGGAGGCAGTGCCCAATCGAGGCTCCACGCGATGGCTTTGCCCCAGCTGCAGCCTGGGACTCTTCGCGAAGATACCCCGCGCAACCTGGGAGCCTGACCTGGGCGTGGCGCGCCTGGAGGAGCAGGTTGAGGAAGCTGCTTCACTCGGCAATGGCGGCGGCGAGCGGAGTACCTGCTCACAGGGAAATGGCCTCTCGGCCTAATTAGATACGCGGAGGACCTTCGCCGTAGCACGGCGAAGGTGATCGGGGGGTCTGCAGGTGGCGGGGCGGAGCCTAAGGGCCACCCTAGGTCAAACTGCAGGTGGCGAGATGGGTTTGTTCGGTGGAGTTGCAGAGGGCGATTCGGGGGAAGTGGAAGGGCGGAGGATGATCAGGGTGAGGAGGCGAAGGTTCTGCGGGGGTCGGCGAGTCATGTGGAGTGGCGAAATGATGGGAGCGACTCGCCGGAGGTTGGCCGGAGATGGAGAAGGTGACGATGGTCGGGTCGGTCGAGGGTGTAATTGACTGTAAAATAGGGAGGAAAAGAAAGAGGGGATAGAGAAGACTAATTCTAACCTATCTAAAGTGATGAAAGGGACGAAGAGGCTGCCGGCTCGTACCTACCGGAGCTGGAGAAGAAATGCCCAGTGGGGGAGAACGGCGGCGACGACGGGGCAGAGGCAGCGCGTGCCGGTATTGCGCGACGCGGAGGAGAATCAGGAAGAAGTCTCTGCTGCTGGTATTGCGGCAGAGCGAAGAGGAGGAGGAGGAGGAAGAACCGCCGGAGCTGGAGGGCTTCTGTCGGATTGGGAAGAGAGGAAAGTTGTGGGGGTTTCTCCGTCAGATCCAAGCTGGGAAGAACGGCGGAGCAACGGGGGTATTTAAAGGGGCAGAACCAGAGAGGAGGGCGGAGGGAGACGACGTGTCTCCCTCACCGGAGGAAGGAGACCCATACCGTCCGTGCATTCGCACGGCCGGTATGGGTGGTTGCAGCGCTCATGGGGGTGCTCCTGCGACGGTTGACGACGCAGGGCACCCCCGTTTGACCTGGCAGGCTCCCTCCCTTACCCTGCGCGGCGCCATGCTCCGCGCAAGGTCGCCGGAGCATGGTGCTGCTCAGGTTTTGCAGGAGGGACCTAAACGTAAAGAATGAAGGAGAGTTAGGGGCCAAAATGTGAGGGTTCAAAAGTTGAGGGTCAAAAAGTAAATATATGAGGACCAAAGTGTAAAGTTGGTCAAGAAGGTTTCTTCTTAGGCTCAAGTTTTTATACATGACTAATTAGGACCTAAGGATCCTGATGGTGAATTTTATTTCTAGGTTAAACCTTGTTTGACTAGTCAATTTACGCAAAAACCCAAATTAAGTTGTCAATTGGGCATGGTTCTCAATGTAGGTCAAAATGGATTCCTAAGGCCAAATTGAAGGTTCTAAACCCTAGAGATTATTTTTCTATGAATTTTAGAGGGTTTAGTTGATTTTTTCTCTGCCTCGAACCTCATGTATTTAAGTGGGTTTGTTTTTAGGGTTATAGGATGTCATTTAATTCTTCGGAATTGCTGTAGCCCTTGTTGAGTCATCTCATCCCACTTTTCTTCTTATTAGGTTGTTTTGACCTATGTTTGGACCCTGAGCTACCCTATTTTCAGATTGGATTGGTGAAATTGCATTTTTACCCCTTAGTTTCTATTTTCTTTGCAAACTCAAAATTTCTCTGAGCCAAGTCTTTCTAGGGTTATGTAGGAGCTTTTTCTTGCAAATTAGGGTTAAATGGTGCTGGTTTAGGGTTTGTGACGAGGTTCTCATCACACCCCCATGCCTATCTTTTGCTAGTCCCTTAGCAAAAACCTAAGGTTTTAACCTTTGGTCTAGACCATGATATTCTTAACAACTTTAGATAAGTGCCTTTTCATTTGAACCTAGATTAGGTTAGAATGCTGACCATAGGCTTAAAAGGTACTTCTAGTACCAACTAAGATCCAGATCTGTCTAGCTTAGCCTCAGTCTTTGGCAGAGGTTTTTAAGACCCACAAGAACTAACCTAAGGTTTATTGGACTTTGTGGTTAAAGCACCCCGTGCTTGAAATAATTTTTTGCCTTGGTTCAGTTCGCAGTGCGTTTTGCAAGAGAGAGAGAAGTAGAAAGTATTTTTGTTTGGAGAGTTTTTCTCTCTCTTTTTTCCTTTTAGTTCTAGCCTAGGATTGGCTTTTCAACACGGTCTGTATCGGATTCATTGCTCCCATCATCAATCCTCAAGGGTTCCTGGCGATCGATGCTTCGAGATAGCACCGCCCATGGCAACCCCCAGAACCCTGGCTATTGAGATTTCGAGATAATCCCATCCATGGTGTTCCGTGGCCGAATTCAGACCCTGGCAGTTGACATTTCGTGATAATGCCATCCATGGAATCTGAACCAGTAGGGTGCTTACATGCCCCCAGCAGGATATGTGAATACCCTAAGAGACAAGCACCGAGGAGATGATATTTTGTTACGCATCTTTGAGGGGATTTCCCGCCTCTCCGTGCTGGGAACTCGTCCAAATCAACTTGTGTTGATCGGCCGCTCCTATTCTAGGTGTATTTTTCAGAGTTTTTGCGACGCTTCTGCGTGATTTTGATTTTTACGCTTACTGAACCAGGCTGTGTGTGAGGTTAGGGTGCTTAGGTTACTGAGTCCCGTAAACCAAAAATTAGTTAATGAGACCAAATACTCCCTAAGCCTTAGACCTAATACTTCAGCTTTTCATTTTCCTCAACCTCTTGAGGAGTGTCCAGATCTTAATGGGTACTAAGAGTCTATTCAAGAATGCCTAAGGTTTGCGTTCTTACTAATCTCATTATGCACTTTTCAGTTATTTTCTTAAATGAGGTCTAGAACTTAGGTTAATTCCTTAGTTCCTTACTAATGACTATCACTTGTTTCTCATATTTTGTGCTCCTTTTTTCCTTTTGTTTCTTTTCTCCTTCTCCTTCACAAAATTTCCTTTCTCCTCTTATTCTCTTATTCTTTTTCGAAAATTTTTTTAATTTTTATGGTGTTTTTGGCATATGTGAATTTTTTTGTTTGAAACCTTTTCTTACACATTTTGCACTTTCATACCCCCACATGCCTAAGATTTGCAATGTCCTCATTGTAACTTAGGGGGTTTTTATTCAACTTAGTTCATACATTAGGACATATGTTTTGATGAGTTAATGGGTCGGGGTGACTGTTGCGGACGATTTTTAATCTCAGATGCAAGCACCTGAGGTGGAGTCGGCTGTCCTAAAGTGTGAATTTCAAGTGCACAAAGGTTTTAGAAAAGGTTTCAGGTTTTTAAAGAGAATGACGGGCTGCCTCCCGTTGAGCGCTAAATTTGATGCCTTCAGCCAAGCGGGAAATGCGATGGAGAGGGGATGGTGAAATTAGCAGAGTTTTGTAATACAAGCACCTTGATTAAGAGCCTGGTTGGTCCAACCAGGTGCTTGTTCAGATCAACAGGCTGATGATGCAGCCCAAACCCAATCAATCTGGTGGGTTGATGGATGTGGATAAAAAGGTGTGGAACCCACCATATATTATGAAGCTCAGATGGATGTGGAAGTGAAAACGCAGGGTCTAGCTGAGTCGAATCAGCCTGGTCAGAGTAGGGACCCGTAGAATAATCAATGAATGACGTGGAAACCCTACAAGGGTGATCAGAGAATGATGGAGCATGATATGTAGTCTGATTAGTGTTCCAAACCCGATGTGGAAATGCAATCGGCTCGGTGAGAGGTGAATCTGAATAGAAATTGAGTCCGGTTGCGGGTCGGGGTTGGGAAGAGGTTTTGATCCATTCTGTGTGTGCGGACAAGGTGGCCATTGTGTACGAGGGCTCTTCTAGAAACGGATGATAGGTGGTTTCCTGTAGAGAGTCCTCTGGGTAACTATCAAATGCCGGAAGAGTGTCTGTAGGATGAAAGAAATCTGATTCGAGAAAAAATTTGGATTCTGGGTTGCAAGCACTCTTGGCATTTTCTGTTTTTGGTTCCTGAGGATCGAAAAGGAATGATTCTATGTTATCAGTGATCTCGGGAACCAGGACCTCAGAGTCGGAGTCAGAGAATGAGTCATGTGGACTGAGGTCGTAAATAGGCTTGGTGTGTTCAAGAAGGAGAGTCTCTCCGCAATTATAGTCAGATCTGAAATTGTCGGAGAGTTGTCGAAAATGAGATTCATGATCATGAATTCCACCACAGCAAAAATCATCAGATGTGGAATCAGCAACCTGACTGGGGTCTAGCCTCTATGTCAATTCTGGGCTCGAAAAGGTATTCTGTCTAGGCTCAAGCTCCAAGCTGGTAGGATAGACCCAATTAAAACCCTGCTTATCCAACTCTTCAGTTTCTGTATCATAATTGGCATGTTTTCTGAAAAATCGATCAGATTTCCTGAGGATGTTGGAGAGGGACATTCATCAAATAGAGGCGCAGAATCATATTCTGCAAAATTTTGATCTTTCTCATAAGGGGCCTCATAATCTTCCCAATAAGTTTCAGATCTAGGTTCTAGGCTTAGGATGTGGGTAGAATTATTAGAACCTAAGTCCGAATAACCTTCGAGGGCCACCTTATCAAAATAAGGGGCGGAATTTATACCCTCAAAAGGTTCAGTTCTGATCTCATTATTGCAGGAGTTTTGGAATTCTAGGCTTGGCAATTCATGGTCTAAGTTTGGCTCATCATTGTGTTCTCCTGCAATATCCCAACCTAATTCAACATTGTATTCTATCTGGGTTGGGATTCCACAACCACTTTGTGCCTCAGTCCCGAGATCTGGGAAACTGGATTGTTCCTTACTATTGTTCCAAGATGGTTCATCCTCTATTTCTGGTATATACGGGTATTTCTGGTTGATAATTTGTTCTAGTGATTTCATCATTTCTACCCGTTTTATAAGGGCATCTTGGTGTTGTTCCCAAAGTACAGGATTTGTCAAGCATTGAAGGTATTCAGATTGGTGTAATTTTTCTATCTCAATGTATCCTGTCATGAGCTTATCTCGGGTTGATCCTTTTGTAACTTCTGTCAATAGAATTTGGGCACAGTTTATGATGAAAGCTGTGGTTGTTGGGACATCAACCTGAATGTTTTCTATTGGTGTTGAGGGTTTACATTTGATTTCATAGAATTCAAGGGCATCCTCAATCATCTTATCTTTCATGGATCTCAGATATTCAGGTTTTTTGAATGGTAGTCTTGCTAGGTAATTAGGTTGCATCTTTGAATCAGGTGGTGGAATCAAGATATAGAATCGAAGTTTGAATCAAGATGGAAGAAGGGGATTTTGTTCAAATTCAGAGGAAAGAGGGGCTATGTGAATGATTTCTGCAAAAACAAGGGAGCCGAGGCTTAGCCTCGGGGGAGAGTGAATTTCTATAGGAGGTTTCAAGGACCTCCTGCAAAATACTGAAGGACTGGATGAGATAAGCAGGTGCTGGACCCAATCGAGGCACCCAAAATGTTGGGTGACTATAGAGGTTCGGGGCAGATGGACCCCTTGATCAGAAAGATCGTCCACCTGAGAATTACCTGGGCAGCCAGAGAGGGTGAGTCCCGCGAAGACCCCTACACGGTAGAGCGTCCCCATGGGTTATAGGGTTTCCCCCACCCGACCTCTCTTGTCACTGCGGTTCCAGGTAGACCAGAATGGGGATCTTGACCTCTTAAGTCTACCAATTTTAGTTTAAGATCGGGGTGCTTAAGGTTTCACTTGAACTTTTAGGTATTTTTGAGTGAGAAAGTGACCTAATTTTAAGGTTGGTTGACCCAAGGGGTCAACTTTACCTCTTGTTCTTTTGAGAGCTTTTGGGTCCTTTCTTTTTGGGTTCAAGTGTTTAGAGAGCCAATTGTTTAAGGTTTCTCTGAATAAGTATGTTCAATCAATGGTTTAGGCACACTTCTTTTGGATTTTCTCCATTCTTGATTTAAGTAGTGTCTCTAAAACCCTAATGTTGAATCTTATGTTGGCTCTACTTGGTCCATTTAACTCCTTGTTTGGGTAATTAGGGCTCAGTCAAGGATGTGTTAGCCCTTAATTACCCTTTTAAAATTATGTGCAGGAATAGTGGTTCTGAGAACATGCAGCTATTACTATGAAAGACAGGTTACTCCTAGTTTTTCTTTGTTTTTCTCCTAGTTTTTCCTCTTTGAATTTTTAGGGTTTTAATAGGAGGTTACCTGTCCTTGGAGCGGCTGCGTCTATCTTTCTTCCTTTACCTGCACATCAGAGAGAGAAAAAGATTAGCAATTGTTAAAAAGAAATTCAAAGCTTCTAGAATAGCCGTTGCTCCCCGGCAACGGCGCCAAGGTGATGATCGTGGCGTTAATTAGGTTTTGTTATAGCGTTGTAGTACAGCTAGTTATTGCCATCATTACAGATATTTTTTACTCGAAAATAAAAGAGTTCCCGAGGTCGAACTCAGGGAGCAAGTCGTATTCTAGAAGTACAGTGTTTCTTCTTATGACAAAAATAAAGAGAGAGAGAGAGAGAGAATTTGTTGGCTTCTCCTTCTTCTTTCTCGTCTGTCTTCTTTTCTCTTCTCTTTTTTTTCTTCTTCTTTCTTCTTCTCGCAGTCCTTCTTTCTTGGCCTTCTTCTTCTTCTTTTTCCTTCTCTTCTCTTGCGGTCTGCTTCCTCTTCTTATGCTCTTTCTTTTCTCGGCCAAGTGCGTTCTTCTTTCTCTTCGTCTTCTGCTTCTCTTCTTTGTCTTCTTCCTTCTGTTCTTCTTCTTTCTGTCCGTCTCTTTCTTTTTCTTCTTCCTTGCGGTCCTGTTTCTTCTTTTCTTCTTCTTCCTTGCCTTCAAGACGTCGTCTGATTTTGCAATCAGACGACTTAAACTGATGCTGCTACAGTGTACCTCTTAGCTTCCTTCTTCTTCTGCTTTGTGTTCTCTTCTTCTTCTTCTTCTTCACCTGTGCCTGCACACTTCAAGGTTTTCTTCAGAGGGAAAAACCTACTCTACCCTCCCCCCCGCGTCTCTCTCTCTCTCAGAATTCGCTCTTAGGAAAGCTCTCCCAGAGCAACAGGGTAATCGGGTACGCAGGTCGCGCCCGGGTCCAGGCCCACCGGCGTACGGTAGTGGGCGAGGAGTGCAGGTCGGGCTTAGTCGGGTCGGGCCAGGTCCGCGGGGCGTGAGCGCGAACGAGGCCGGGTAATCGGGCGGGTGAAGGGGACCTCACCCCGTGATCTGAGGCAAACAGCTTAAGGCACTTTTTTCCTTTAAGCGCTTGCTTGCCTCGGTGAGTTTCCGAGGTGGGACTAAATGTCCCACCTCAATTGGACGCCCGCGCGGAGGAGGCAGTGCCCAATCGAGGCTCCACGCGATGGCTTTGCCCCAGCTGCAGCCTGGGACTCTTCGCGAAGATACCCCGCGCAACCTGGGAGCCTGACCTGGGCGTGGCGCGCCTGGAGGAGCAGGTTGAGGAAGCTGCTTCACTCGGCAATGGCGGCGGCGAGCGGAGTACCTGCTCACAGGGAAACGGCCTCTCGGCCTAATCAGATACGCGGAGGACCTTCGCCGTAGCACGGCGAAGGTGATCGGGGGGTCTGTAGGTGGCGAGATGGGTTTGTTCGGTGGAGTTGCAGAGGGCGATTCGGGGGAAGTGGAAGGGCGGAGGATGATCAGGGTGAGGAGGCGAAGGTTCTGCGGGGGTCGGCGAGTTGTGTGGAGTGGCGGAATGATGGGAGCGACTCGCCGGAGGTTGGCCGGAGGTGAAGGTGACGGTGGTCGGGTCGGTCGAGGGTGTAATTGACTGTAAAATAGGGAGGAAAAGAAAGAGGGGATAGAGAAGACTAATTCTAACCTATCTAAAGTGATGAAAGGGACGAGAGGCTGCCGGCTCGTACCTACCGGAGCTGGAGAAGAAATGCCCAGTGGGGGAGAACGGCGGCGACGACGGGGCAGAGGCAGCGCGCGCCGGTATTGCGCGACCCGGAGGAGAATCAGGAAGAAGTCTCTGCTGCTGGTATTGCGGTAGAGCGAAGAGGAGGAGGAGGAGGAAGAACCGCCGGAGCTGGAGGGCTTCTGCCGGAGTGGGAAGAGAGGAAAGTTGTGGGGGTTTCTCCGTCAGATCCAAGCTGGGAAGAACGGCGAAGCGACGGGGGTATTTAAAGGGGCAGAACCAGAGAGGAGGGCGGAGGGAGACAACGTGTCTCCCTCGCCGGAGGAAGGAGACCCATACCGTCCGTGCGTTCGCACAGCTGGTATGGGTGGTTGCAGCGCTCATGGGGGTGCTCCTGCGACGGTTGACGACGCAGGGCACCCCCGTTTGACCTGGCAGGCTCCCTCCCTTACCCTACGCGGCGCCATGCTCCGCGCAAGGTCGCCGGAGCATGGTGCTTCTCAGGTTTTGCAGGAGGGACCTAAACGTAAAGAATGAAGGAGAGTTAGGGGCCAAAATGTGAGGGTTCAAAAGTTGAGGGCCAAAAAGTAAATATATGAGGACCAAAGTGTAAAGTTAGTCAAGAAGGTTTCTTCTTAGGCTCAAGTTTTTATACATAACTAATTAGGACCTAAGGATCCTGATGGTGAATTTTATTTCTAGGTTAAACCTTGTTTGACCGGTCAATTTACGTAAAAATCCAAATTAAGTTGTCAATGTAGGTCAAAATGGGTTCCTAAGGCCAAATTGAAGGTTCTAAACCCTAGAGATTATTTTTATATGAATTTTAGAGGGTTTAGTTGATTTTTTCTCTGCCTCAAACCTCGTGTATTTAAGTGGGTTTGTTTTTAGGGTTACAGGATGTCATTTAATTCTTCGGAATTGCTGTAGCCCTTGTTGAGTCATCTCATCCCACTTTTCTTCTTATTAGGTTGTTTTGACCTATGTTTGGACCCTGAGCTACCCTGTTTTCAGATTGGATTGGTGAAATTGCATTTTTACCTCTTAGTTTCTGTTTTCTTTGCAAACTCAGAATTTCTCTAAGCCAAGTCTTTCTAGGGTTATGTAGGAGCTTTTTCTTGCAAATTAGGGTTAAATGGTGCTGGTTTAGGGTTTGTGACGAGGTTCTCATCAGGCATCTCCTACAAGGAGACGCGAAACAGAACGGAAATACGTCAATATGGAGCGATATCCAATGAAGAAATCTAAGAGCTCATGTCAAAAGAACATTGTGGTGGCCACTCTAGTTACAGACACATGAATTTGGTTATTTTCCAATCAGTTGGTTCACATCTCGGGACGACCTTGCTCTGATACCATCTTGTAACGACCCGATTCCCGGATCCCTACGAGACACGAGAATCGGACCGACTCGACTAATCCTAAGACCCAGTTATCAAACGAGAAAGTAACCAAGAGCAGTAAAATAAACCACATTCACCATGTATATAACTAGCAGTAACAAAATATAGCAGTAAAGGAAAGAAACACAACAGTATACACCACCACAACAGTAGAAAAATAAACATGTACATAACATGAAGCTTACAATAAAAAGAGTACAAGGAGTAACAGAAAACTACTCACTACAACAGAAAGAAAAGTACAGAAGGTACTACAGGTAACTCTATTGGGCTCTACTAGGCCCAGCGCCCTTCGCAGCCGCTGACTCTGGCGGCTCAACACCTGGTCCTGAGAAGGTAACAAGGGTGACACGTCAGCGAAACGCTAAGTAGAGTGGCAACTAAAAGCTAGAAGAAGCAGTAGAGTGGACAGTAGCTGTTATATTTTTACTTTCTTCCTTTATACTTTTCCATTTATTCACTATTGATTTATTTCTTAGATCCTTCTCTTGATCTTGAATGTTCCTCGTGGGAACGATCTTGATTGCAGTCTTTTCCAAAAAGTAGAAGTGACACGTGGTGCTCTCCTAGCCGGGAGAGTCCCCCGTGGTGGTCCTACCCTCAGTCAACCGCCCCAAGGTCGCTGACAGACGTAACGGTGACTATGGCACACGCGATAGACGCATGGGTAGCTAACCCGCACTGGCACGCGGTCAGTCGTTTCCGTTAACGGGTGCGCCCAAAGCACAGCACGGAACCAGTATAGGGTAGAGCCCTCTCAGTAACAGGGGTCCAGCCCCTCCACAGTAACCAAACAGGGGTCTTGCCCTTCCACAGTCCGCACACCCTCTCCTGACTACCCTGGTTTGCCTAGTGGGCCTAACAAGTCGGTGTAGGAGGGCTAGCAGAACCCCGGGGCCCGTGGGGTAGCTAGTGCTCTCCCTACACTAGTAGCTCTCCTCGGTACTGTGTACACGAGGGCCAAAAGTCGGTACAAAGTGGCCAGTCCTAACCCCGGGTCCCTGGGGCGGCTAGCTCCGCTTTGCACTAAACAGGGGGACAGTCGCTTTCCTTGGTACTCCGTACTCAAGGGCCAGCTCACTTCCCCAATTCTATTCCATTCACTTTCCAGGAGTTCTACTCCTAATTCCCCATAGGGTTCAAGCTCTTTTAACTCAGCCAATTCAGGTTTCACCGTTCCAGCTTTATGTCCATACAATTCATGTTCTCAACCGTAATTATCCATTCATAACAGGCAGCTGTTAACCAATTTACAGGTAGTTATCATTTCCTTTCCACTTTTCCAAGACTGCAATGTTTATATACTCAACTAGTTTTCTAGTCCTAGGATTCATGCCATTACCTTAGGATCTATCATTCAATCTAGTTTTCCAGTCCTAGGATTCATGCAATTCCCTAGGATCTATAATTCAATCTAATTTCTCAGTCCTAGGGTTCATGCAATGCCCTAGACCTTTTAATTGTTTCGTAATTGTACAAATTTTGTTAATTAATTTAAAGGGCCACTCTACCCGCAAAATCGGGAGTACTGAGGGCATAGTCAGCAATCCCGCGCGCCTCCCCAACCCCCAGAGCCGCAACAGAACGGGGTCCTAACACAAGGATCAACACAAGGAGTTTCTCAGAACAGTATACAATTACTGTAAACAGGTAGATGAAATAAATCCGAAAAGAACGAAACTTGAAACGTGGAAAACGGACCCTAAACGGACTAAAAACGACGAGTCTGTCCAAAATCAGACGTCTGGAACTTCTTCCAGACGTCTTAAAACGTTGATCAGGCAATACCTCAGTCTGCGCAGTCCCTCAGATGTCCAGAAGCCCGCTGGATCGTCTGTACTTGGTTTCCAGACGTCCGATTGTCACCCCGGACGTCTGGAGGTCCTTCTCGTCGTCTGGTACTATGGCCAGACGTCTGATCCACGTGGGATGGCGAGCCCTCGCGCCCTCCCGAACAACACCTGCGCACACACGCAACCGCTCTCATCACAAAGAGGCGCAGAGAACGCGGCGGACGGCTGCATGGCCGTACATGCGTAAATAGAAGAAGGTAGGAAAATATAGTACCTGTCAGACGTCTGGACCTTCCTCCAGACGTCTTACGCGTCGTCTGGACCTTCCTCCAGACGTCTTACGCGTCGTCTGGACATAAGTTCAGACGTCTGATTCTGGGAAATTTTCCCAGAATCAGGACCCGGTTCGTCCTCAGCTCGCGACGCACGGTCGCGTCGCGCCGCGTCCGCCTGCTACCTGAGCTGTAGCAGCTCCTCCGAGACACCCCACGCCCGCTGCTCCCCCGCCGGCCGGCTCTAGCTGCCCCGGCAAGCTCATACCTCCGCGGTCGAGATTTCTTCTTCCTCTCGCAACACTCCTTTCCACACGCCCGCTGCAGCTGCTGCTGCGCACTCGCTCGCTCGCAAGGAGAAGGAGAATATGAAGACGGTGGAGTGAGGGTGAGGGAGTGGGGAAGTGTTTTATAAGGCAGCCGTGGGGAGAGAGAGAGAGGGAAAAGCGGCACCTGCAGGGAGAGAAAGCGAAGACGAAGGCTGCGGGTTCAGTCTGCGCGCGCAGGCGCGCAGACGAGAACCTGTACGCCGAAAAAATTTATTACCAGACATCTGGGAAGGGTTCCAGACGTCTGGCCAGACGTCTAGGCCACTTTCCAGACGTCTTAAACTACGTTTGATGCCCACGTTCGTAACAACGAATTAGGTGATAAATCAGGAAATAGAAGGTGAGATGAAGTCGTGGTGAGGTAAGGAAGATGATTAAATGATAAAGAAGGTGAGTGGAAGTCCAACAAGACAAAATTGGCTCATTGGAGTTAGAGAAGGAGGTGAGAAGTGTGGGCTAATTACGACCTACTCCTAAGCATTAAAGATCTAAATCTAATCTAGAAGCTAAACTAGAGTTCTATAGTTACTTGCCTCACAAAGGAGATGAGGGAACTCACTTGTGGTAGGGAGAGAACAAGAAGGAATTCGAGATTAGTCGAAGGCAACTCTGGCAAGAGAGGAAAGTGTTGAGACGGAGGAGATGGTGCTCTTGAGCCCTATCATGACGTCTGAAGAGGAAGAGGAGGTGAGAAAGGCAAGCTCCGCCACTAGAGAAGCTCCAAGGGAGAGGTGAGAGGTTGCCAAAGGGGATCAAATAGCTTATCGTCGACTACGGTTTGGGGAAGAGGGAAGGGAGCCTACCTTTGTAATCGGAGGGTAGGGGGGCTATTTATAGGTGTAGGTGGAGGTCTAGGGGGATGTATTTGGTCTAGAGGTTGTCTAGGTTCAAGGTAACCGTCGCCGTTGTCTCCGATGACGGTGATGTTATCTACCTAGGGAAAATTGGATTAAAGGTCCATTCGAACCATTGGATTTGAAGAGGAAGGTGAGAGAGACTCGAACGATAATAGCGATGGTGATGTGACATTGATTGGGTGGTGATCTAAAGGTTTGGTCACTGACCGTCGTCGACCGTCCAAGAAGAAGGAGGGTTGAAGAAGGGGTTATGCCCAGGGACCCAATTGAAAATAATGAACGACCTATGTGTTATGAAAAGAACTTAATTGTCATAAAATTAGGAACTAAAATGTAAACTATAAGTTTAATGTCTTATTTTAATTAATTTATTTTTAAAATTTTTCTATATTATCATAAATAATGTAAATAACAATTTTAGGCCATGAGATTACATTTTTTCCCACTTTAGCTATATTTATTTAAGTGATTAACTTAATTAAGTTAATTAACAACTATAGATATAAGTTATAAATATAAGGCTTTGTATGTAGCTATTTGGTTTTATTTGAATCCTATTTACTAATTAAAATTAAGATAACACTAATTATAATTTATCTATTTTAACTTATTTGTAAGGTCCTTGCTATTTTATCTTAACTATATAATTAATCCTGTATTTATGTTATTCACTATTAATTAACTAGGGAAGCTAGCTAATTAAGGTAAATTAGGAGCCATGATGAGTATCTCATCAATGACTTCCTTAATCTTCTTTTCTCCACTCCTTCTTTGGACATTTACATAAGGTTTATAGGTAGGAATGTTAATGTAGCAAGGGTGGTTAAATGGCAGTGTAGGGGGTTATATTTATAAAGTTAGGAGGGGAGAGGTTGTCATGGACTATGATAGTGATAGGGTTAAGTGGCGTGGGGGTGGGTGTAGGGCTAGGATGGCTTTTGGAGTGGTGGTTAAATGATGAAGGGCTAGGGTTTAGTGGCGCCAAGTGGAAGGGTGTAGGGATGCTGGGTTAGTGAAAGTTGGCACCAATTTGATGTGGTTAGGTTAAGTGAGTTTTGGCAGAATTTGTTGGGTGGTGGATATAGGTTTAGGAGGGTAGGTGTAGGGGTAGGATGAGGCTATGTGCTGGAGCTAATTTGAAGGGGTGGCAAGGGCTCTTTTGGTGCCAACATAAGTGTTGTTATGTTTGTGGTTAAGGGGTGAAGAGGTGCCCATTTTGGTGCCACCTTGAAGGGATGTCAAGGTGGTGGTGGTTATAGTGTTTTGGTGCCAAAAGAAATGAAGGAAGATGGAGCTTAAAGGAGGTGGTGGTCGGCCATGGAGTGAGGTCGAGCTTAGCTAAGCTAGCTTAGCTGGTAGAGAAGTAGTAGAGGAGCTATGGTTAAGCTGAGAAGAAGGAGTCTTGAGTTGCTCTGCTTCTGCATGAAGCTGATTGTTGCTGAAGAAGGTCTTCTAGGAGCTCAGCTACTCAGCTTAGCTAGCTAGTTCTTTGCTAGCTACTAAGTTGAGTAGGTTGAGCTAAGTTGAGCTGATCTCAACTATTTTGGAGCTGAGGGGAGTTGGTTCTGATCTTCATGAAGACTCCCTAGCTAATTAAGCTAGTTAGCTTAAGTCCAGTAGACAAGCTCAACTAAGTTGAGCTAGGGTGAATCTTCATGAGCTGGTGTTGAGATGCCCTAAGTTGGTTGTGGACTTCTTGGCTAACTTAGCTTAGCTAGTTGAGAATTGGTAGCTGTAGTTTCGCCCTACCAGGAGGGATGACGTAATAATTGCGGAAATAAATAATAAACAATATCAAAAAATGCAATCACACAAAAGGCACAAAGATTTTTAGGTGGAAACCCAAATCCGGTGAAAACCACCACCTAACCCTCTCGAGTTAGGATTTTCCGATTAACCAAGTTGATCAAATCCACTAAACCGAATCACTTTAAAACGAGGGTGATTCAACCTCAATTACAACCACGCTACTTAAACGAGGGTAGCGTACCTCAACCCCTTCTCTCCACGAGAAGGATTTTGTCCCACGAAGGAGACAGGAATTCGCAAAGCGAATACCCAACCAAATAACAAAGATAAAACAAGTAATCCTATAGATCCAACAAAGTAATATTTAACCTAAGCTTCTATAGGAAATAGGATGCTTCCCTTTGAAAGGAGTGCGTCGACGACGCGGATGCGTGTGCCACGCGACGGCACAACGTCGCTCTCATGAACAACGGCGGGAGAGCGGGTGCGCAAAGCTTGATGCTCTCTAGAGAATGGAACTAGAGCTTGGAGAGCAAGGGCTTCTCTTGGACACAAAAGAGTGGAACTAAGTTGCTTAGGTGTGTCTTGTGTTTCTAGGTGTGTTTATCTTTCTTGGTGTTTATTTGTGTTGCAAAGGCTCCCCTCTATTTATAGAAGCCTTAGGAAGGCTTTGGAAGGCTTGGAAAAGCTTCCATAGCCGTTGGGTACAAAGCCCAAGTGAATCAGCCCGAAATCAGGAACAATCATTGCACTGACAGGCTAATCAGACGTCTAATTATGGCATCAGACGTCTGGAAGTTCACTTTAAGACGTCTGATTTTGGGCGGGTCTCTTCCTGACTTGAATCAGATCTAAACAGGGTTTTTGTGCAAGTCCATCAGACGACATATAGGACGTCTGACACTATGTCTGGACGTCTGGAAACCTACTTTTTCGTGGGAATGGATTTCCAAACGTTGCAACGGCTAGAAAATCTCTGAGAAGAGATTTTGGGTCAGCCGAGGCAAAACGGTCAATTATCAGACGTCTGGAAAGTCCTATGTACGTCTGATAAGGCTCTAACGGTCACATTCTTGACTGTTCGCTAAGCCAGCCAACGGTCCACTAATTGGACGTCTGGCAAAGTCATCAGACGTCTCCTAAGACATCTGGTCTAAGGTCTGGACGTCTGATTTCATCAGACAGAACTAACTATGTCCAGCCTAATAATTATCAGACGTCTGAATCAACAGTCAGACGTCTTAAAACACTTTATCAGACGTCTGATTTGGGAATTAGACGTCTGGAAGCTCTGTTTGAACCCTATATTGGTTTTCTAAGTATTTTACAGAAAACCTAAGTATCCTACGGTTGTGCAGGTGTTCCTAGGACTATTGTTAGGGTACTTTGAGGCTCTTTAACATAATATTCTAAGGAAATAGAAAGAGCAAGCAAAATAAAGATAAAAGTACATGAAATGATTAAACAAAATTCTATCCTATTCTTCTTGTCCTTCCATCTTCAATTTAACGCTCCTTGCGAATCTCCTCTGTTCTCCATCAAGCTCCTCCAATCCGTCCTGGATGCGAGCTCGAATTCCATCTAAATATGTCTACATTTGCAATTGACCTGAAATCTAAGACTCAAAGTGCAAATGTTAAATAACACGTGTTTTGTTATCATCAAAATAAATGATCGTGGTGCTCTAACACCAACAGTAGCTAAGCTAAGTTGACTAGAGCTACCATGAGCTAAGTAGAGCTGTGTTGAGCTGCAATGAGCTGAATCCAACTACATTGAATTGGGTTGAGCTGGAATCCAGCTGAGGTAAGCTAGAATAAGCTGAGATTGAATTGGAATGAGCTCCTTCTTCATCTTCTGCCTTCTACATAGCCAGGGTTTAGGTAATTTCCATTATGTGATCATCCCTAACAATGATAGGAAGCATATAAAAGTAAATGCTAAAGGAAAATAATGCAATGCATGCCTAAATTATATGAATGCCTAAATGCACTACAAAAAAATAGGCTTTAGTGGTAAAGTAAATAGTGGCATATAATGTATTTGTCACTAATTCCTTTGATTTAGCGGTAAATTTTTTGTATATGTTACTATAGCATTTTTGTAAATGACAATTAGTTTTTGTGGTAAATACATATGCCGCCATATGTATGATTTAGAAGCAAATAAAATTATGCTATTACTTTTATTTTTGTCAAATAATGATTAACATTAGTGGCAAAATATATTTGCATCTACATATATAATGTATATATTACACCAATCATTCAAAAGTAACTTAGTGACAATAAAAATATATACCACTAAAAATCTTTTGATGATTAGCAATTAATATTTATGATAAATATATATACCACTATATATGCATAGCATATTTTCATTATTATTTTCAAATATAATTTAAAACTAAGAAACTATTATCCATCATTCCAACTTAACTAAAATTATCTCAAATAATATAAATTTGAGATATCTTTGGGAAATCATCTCAAAAAATTCTCTCATTGTCCCTACACTCGATCAGGCCTCCCTTTCCCCGGAAAAAAGTCTCCCACGCGGCCCTTTCCCTTTCACTTTCCCTTCACGTAAAAAATCCCATTAGTTAGGGGAACCGTCTCTTCCCTTTCCCTATCATCGTCTTCCCCCTGCTCCACCTCTTAGCCCCTCATCATCTTCGTTTATATTTGCCCGCTTGTATTAGCGTGCGATAGGACAAGACAACCCAACTACCACCATTGAACGAAACCCATAGCCGATGGCGTGAGGACAAGGGAGCCGAAGAGGAGAGAGGAGAAGGGATAGGGCAAAGCAGCAGCTAGTAGCAGCAACAGGAACCACGTACGCGACTAGCTCTCCTTCTCCTCTCCTCTCCCCTTTGCCTTCCCCCTTCCTTCCCTCTTCCTCCCTCCCCTTGTCCTCCTTCCTGTCGGTGCCGCTGATCTCCCTATTAGCTGAGTGAAGAGCCTTCCTCTCCCTCTCCTACCTCGAAGAGGAGAGCAATAGCCCCTTGTCTTTTGTGAGCCCTTCGCTTAAGGGTTTCGTGGGATTGATCAGGCTTCTCGACCCTTTCCACTTTTGTTTTACTGTTTTTGTGTGTTTATCCTCGATTGGGTTTTGCGGATTTGATCGGGTTCCTTGTCCATTTTCTTTTGCTCTGGTTTGGATCTTTTGTTTGTTCCCGGTGCTTCTTTTTGCTGTGGTTTCTTGCTTTTGATGGTTCTTGTCTCCTTGTTGCTCTCTTGCATGTAGTTCTTCGTGGTTTGGGTTTTCTCGTTCACTTCTTCAGTATTGGGGTTGCTGTCGACTAGTTTCCCTCTACAGTCAAGATGATCCCCCTCTCAGCCCCTTTGGGTCCCGTTGTCCAGCCTCCTCCTCCTAGCCTAGATGGGAACCCCCGACAGGCTAAAGTTTCCTTTGCTTCAGTAGACAACTCAACATAATTAGTCAGCCAGATTAGCTCCTAATCCAACAGCTTGCAAGAAAATAAAGAATAAGGAGAGAGCATTATTGCTAAAAAGTACCTCAAGTAGGACTCAAAGTTGTGATCTAACATAGAGCACCAGATACTTTTAATGTAGTGTTTCATATGTAATGTCCTAACAGGAACATCTAGATAATCAAATGCATGAAATGCCAAATCTCCTTGAACTTGGAGAGGGTGTAAATAGGACAAAGAAATGTACAAGGGTAGAAGTTCGTTTGTTCATTGGTTGAAGAAAAAAATAATATATGTCCAAGTTGTTATGCATTTACTACAATAAAGAAATACATGCAGTAACTAGCAAGCCTAACAGCAGAAATTGTAATTGTTTTAAAGTGACCCTGAGTAATTTGGTTTAAAGTGGTGATAGGATGGTTCCTTGTGGGTAAGCCTTACTTACAAATAGTGGCCTTGAGTAATTGTTAATTTTAAGTGTTGTAAGTTCATTCTAAATAATTTTAGTTTCAATTTTCGCAATGATGACCTTGCCATAAAAATATGGGGTAACAACATCATATCAAGTAATGCAGATGCCAGTGCCCTTAGGTCCTGGTGAGTGCCTTTGTCTTCTTTCAGTGTGCCTATTCATATACACAGTATTTTTTTTTTTGGACAGTAAAAGGATGACTACGTGAGGTTGGCAATCATCCACTTTATTAATGGATCAAACATTGACTACAATATTAAAATGCCAGAGCTTCCCCCAACCTATTGTACAAGATCCCACCCAAATGATAATCTTGGCATAAGACCTTGCAAATATAAAGCCACCTCTCTCTCTCTCTCTCTCTCTCTCATATATATATATTCTATCCATCTTCCCAACGATCAAGGAAAATTATGTCTGCCATTTAAATGGAAGAATAGAAATAGGATAAAATACTTTGCTTGATGAGGTAGAAGTGGATAGAGTAAGATGTAATCTTTCGGTTTGTTTTTTTGCTGAGAACTATTATAAATTCAGTATGATTAGTTCTTACTTGAATTGCTTTTTGGAATCCCTGCAACTGCCATTGCTTGATTTTCTGGTTGGACTTTTTGTTCAATTGATTGACCTCTTTGGATTTTTGAGCTCGAAGTGCCCAAAGTGTGGATATCCAATTTGGATATGCACACAAAAGACATGCCTTATATTTCTATTTTAGCATTCAATTACTAGAAGATTTAAAATCTAGTTTGAAGGGGGTATGGAATTCATTGTGAATGGTATCAATATTCCATAAAATCCTTTTGAAATAATTTTGCATAGTGCATTGTCACTTTTGAAGTGCATTTCGATTATGAGAGAGAAAAAATTGGACCTTCCAAAGGAATTTGTAAGACGTGTCAACAAGAAATGGCTTAAAATCAACGTGGGCTATAAGTACCCTAGGGAATATGCTCTCTTAGGTCCAAAATGGACACCTTTCTTGGATCACAGAGATACTCCTTTCATTGATGAGTCATTTTATGGTTCAGGAATTATGGCCTACCAAGTTGAGCTTGAGATGCTCGAAGTAATTGTCGATCCTTCTCATGGAAATGCACTTGTTGCAAACCATCTCAAGCACCATTCTAATATCACTGCTGTAGCTAGAATCTATTCCTTCCTAAGAGAGAATAGATGGGAGGCAGAGAAGAGGCAAAAGCATGAAAGTTTGGTCAGCAAATTGGAGACATAACTCATATGACTTGATCGTTCAACTTGTTTTCCCTCTTATTAAGCTGGTTCTAAAAACGTAATGATCATTATAGTTTCAATTTAAAAAAGCGACGAAGACTTTGCACAAATAATGTAAATGGAATTTGAACAAACCTACTTAATTAGGCAACAATTGAAGAGCAATTTTATGTGACTTGTGAAAGGAAGCAAAGGGTTTATATTATAGCTGAATAAACCAACTTTTTGAAGGAATGCTCTCAAATTTTATCATGTCATAAATTGATCGAATTCATGCAATGATTTAACACACTTGTGTTCGATTTAACTCATTATTTTGAATACTGATTCAACGCATTCAGGTTGGTGGTGTTACTTGAGGTGATGATGCAAGTTTTAAAAGGAAGCTTCTTGGATGATTTTTTGTACAATGTGAGTGCCATTGACATGGGTGTTTTGTTCTATTAAATTGAAATTTTAGTTTGAAAATTTATGCTTTCTACAATCCTTACAGGTTGGATAGGTTTGTGAAGTTTCTGGATAGTCATTTAGAATTTATGATGCCTTTTTCATGAACATTTTAGAATTTCAGAAGTAGAACTTGTAGCTGAAATGAATTTTTGAAGTAATTTATAAAGTCTGCTTGTTGCATTAATTGTTTATAGGAGCTTGGAGCTATAATGAATTTCTTATGCCTGATTGACTATTTTGCATTAATTGTTTATAGGAATGAAAGTCTACTTATTGCTGACGATAGTCAGATGATTGAAGTTGCAAAGGATGGCAAGGCAAACAAGGGTCCAGTGGTTTCTAAGATCCTTTGTATTAGTCTATTCCCATAGTGAAAGTATTCAAGTTTTGATTTTTTTTTTAATGCGGTGATAATCCAGATTACAATCATTTATCGAAGGAGAGAGAGACATGATGAATAAGCAAATAGCAATGCTGCAAGACAAGGTGCATCTTTAGAATTTTGTAGTTTGTTTATGATTTCTAGTACTCACTACTAACTCCATCTATATGAATATAGTTATTAGAAGCATTGGATTGCAATTGATGAATGAAAAGGTCACAAACATGGTTCGGGTTTGTATCTACTCATTTAAGTAGACCACTCTTTTTTTGTACGTCTTTTCTTTTTCTTTTTTTTACAAGGGAAGTGGAGGTAATGGGTAAACTCGATATAGAGTCTAGTGAAGTTGTACTAAGCAGAGAGCAGTTCGTGCGTTTGGTGGAAGAATTTCTACTGCAAGTTAGTCTGTTGGTTTGGCCTACTTTGGGTATAATTTTCGGTGCTTGTACCAGTTACCTGCTCAAGTTCACATCAGTTAGAATTTAGTTAGAATGCTAATATGATTATAGCTAAGGTAGATATGTATTTTTAAGATGAGTAGGAAGAGTCTAATCCTAGAGGAGTTCTTGGTCCTTTATGAATGTTGATGTAAGGTGTCACATTTAACCACATAAATCATTTTTCATTTTTAGAAAATTTTCCTTTTATGCAATAGTTTCTTACTATTTTATACAAGACTACTCATAATTGGGGGTTACTAGGTGATTCTTTATATTTTTCTTGTTTTACTGACAAATTTTTCCTCATACTCTAATAGTTGCAAAGGTATTATACCTGTTTTATTGTCGATCCAATCTTTTTAACCCCATCTCTCCCAATGTTCCTCGTTATCATATCTGTGGCCCCATTTCAACGATTCCCATTCTCCTACACATCCCTCCATTTGTGCCCGCTCCTTGCTGCCATAAATTGATTTATGCTCTGAAAACTCTATGGTATATGGTTTCAATTTGATGGAATCAATGTGGCTAAGTTGCATATTGATTGGTTTCGCTTCTATAAATATGATGAGATGAGAGTTCTTAAATCCAACTGTTTATTGGGATAATATCCACAAATAGTATGGAGGAACTAATCTAATATTTGCATGATATTAAAGTTGTTGGCTGTAGCACTTGTACAAATTAAAGTTTTATGAAATCATTTTCTTTATTATTTTTATGCTAGATTAATTAGGTAGCAAGATTTACTATCTAATTAAGTAGAAGTTGCACAAAAAATGGATTTTAGCTTCCCTTTAAGGAGTTGACTTTGTCGTCAAATTCTCGGTTTAAATAGAAATTAATTGAATGGAATTATGGAGGGTCTAGATGGAGAAGGTAACTGCAAATGCCTGAAGAATGACTTGGTGTGATTATTTTACCAATTTTTAGAACTTAATCTCTGGTATTTGAAAATTATTCCAGTGGCATTGGTTCCTGATCACACTTTTGATTTGTTGTCGCCTGCTAGATACTAAATTAGTTTATGATTTTATGTAGTCTTATAATATGTGGTACATGATTGAGAACATTTGAAACATCTTTCAAGAAGATGCTAACTCTTACGGTAGTGGCTGCAACTGTAACTTTTCCACAGGTTTCCTACCGGAAATAATCAGCACTGCCACTTGTAGACTTTTATATGTTGGTAATAATGTGTTTGATGATTGAGCTTTGTTGACAAATGCAAGCAATGATTGTAACTATGATGGTGTGATCTTTATTTTCTTGGGTGAGTTGTCATTGCATTGCAGGCTTATCATCTTTAGCTGTTTATTTCTTAACTTGGAGCTTTCACAGTACAAGATGCACTTTCACATTAAAGTCTCTCTTTGAAAGTTTTAAAATTCTTTAAGTAAAAGTGAAAAGATTAAAACAAAGCCCAAAACTTGGTTAAATGTATAAATTTTGAAGATTGCTATCGAACTAAGTATTTCATTTCTAACTTATTTTATGGATCCTTGTCCTTTGCATGGATTTGTTATATATTTACATATACCATCTACATTCCATTTTCTTTTTCAGTGAATAACCTTGCTTGAGAGGCTGATTTTGATTTAATTATCCTGCAGCTATGGTATACTTCCATATATCATCTACATTTCCTTTTATTCCTAATTTCTGAGTTTTTTGCTATTTCAAGAACTAATCTAAAGTATGATATATCTGTATTATTTTCTAGGTTCTGCAAAGCATAATTAAAATCTCTTAGGCATATATGGGGAACTTAATATATTTTTCATTGGTAAAATCGCAGATTAGGTGCAACACCCTTAATAGGGTTGATGATTGATGCTGGGGAGGCAGTTGCATAGCTTCAACTAGAAAATAGAGTTGTAGTTGACAGTGTACAAAGGATCTCTTATGACTACTCTTGAAATGGCAGGTTGATACCAGGTTAAATTACTGATTTAATATTTTAATTATTGTTCAGTCTTTGAGAAAAGAAATCTTAATTGAAATCTTCTTTTCAATCAAAATAACAATCCAAAGAAATGTGCAAGATTTTGGTGGAATCCTATCAAGTTTGGAGTATGGTGAATCAATCTAATGTTTTCTTGTGCTGACCAGATCATTGCTGAGTTGCTATAGTTCCTCTTACTGCTATTGAACTTAGTATGTTATGCTTCAGAGCTACTGGTGGGTTTTTCAGTCAGAGTTGTTGCATAGAGTAGGTGTTATGACCCGATTCCTGAATCTCTACAGGATTCGAGATCGGCTCAACTCGACTAATCTCAAGATCCAGTCGTACAACAAGAAATAATCGAAAAGTAGGAAAATAAATCATATTCACTATGTAATGTAATTAACAGTAAAAACGTACAAGTAGTAAAGAAAATAAAAGCTGATAGTCAATACGTACCACTACAACATAAAAGTAGAATAAAAGTACAGTAATAGAAACAGTAAACAAAAGTCTGAAACTTACTAGTAGAAAAGAAAGTACAACCACGGTACGAAAGCTACTGCTGGGCTCGACTGGATCTAGTACCCTCTACAGTTGTTAACTTGGACTGCTTAACTCCTGGACCTGTAAAGGCTTATGAGAAGATGGAGTTAGTGAACGCTGAGTAGAGTGGTAACCAGACTATCTAAAGTAGTAAAAGCTAGTAGGTAAATTTATCTTTTCTAGTTATTTATTTTCCAAGTAATTTCTTTTCAACCCATTGGTTTACTTTCAGATTTCTTTCTTGATTTCGTATGTTCCCTGTGAAACGATCTTGATCGCAGTCTCTTTCAAAGAGTAGAAGGTACACGTGGTGCTTTCCTGGTTGAGAGTTCTCCGTGGTAGTCCTACACCTAGTCAACCACTCCAAGGTTACAAATAGACGTAGCGGTAACTACGGTACCACGATAAGCGCACGGGTAACTACCCCGCACTAGTACACGGTCAGTCGTTTCCACTAGTAGGTACGTCCAAAGTACAGCACGGAATAGTATAGGGCATAGTCCTCTCAAAACAGGGGTTTCGTCCCTCAGAACAAAATAGGGGTTTCGCCCCTCCACAGTTCACGCACACTTGTTTGACTAACCCGATTTGCCCAGTGGGCTTAATAAGTTGGTGTAGGGTGGCTAGTTAAACCTCAGGTCCTGTGGGGTGGCTAATTCCCTCCATACACTAGTAACTCACTTCGGTACCGTGTATGCGAGGGTCAACAGAAGTCGGCGTAGAGTAGTCAATCCTAACCTCGGATCCCAACTTAAGGGCGGTTAGCTCTGCTCTACACTAAAAATGGGACAGTCGCTCTCTTTGGTACCACGTACTCAGGGGTCAGCACACTTTCTGTCCATATTCCAAGTTTTTCCATCTAACCACAGGAGCTTTACTCCTAACCCCCCATAGGGTTCATGCTCATGTTCACGTTCACCATATTATTCAAATTCAAGTTTCATCATTCATGATTCGGTTCTCGTTTATACACGTATAGCTCATATTTCCACAATTTAACATATACAATAAGTGATATCACAGGTAACTGTTTAATTATCTCAGGCAGCTCATATTTTACCAGGCAACTCGTATTCATTAACATGTAGTTAACAATTTAGCTCATTCATTCATAAATGCAGTTTCAATCACGTAAGAAAGTGGTTCAACCATTTCTCGTCTTAGGGTTTATGCAACATCCTAGGTTTCCAGTTATCTAATTTTCATAGATGCATTCATATTTTATAAATAAAATAGGGAGAAACCACTCTATTAGACAATTCAGGAGTACTGGGGGTTCGAATTGCAGACCCACGTGCCTCTGCAAGCCTTAGACACGCAACAGGTCAAAGTCATATACCAAGGAACACACTACAATAGAAGATTCAAAACAGTGTATAAATGTTTCTAATATGTAGAGGAATTAACAAGGAAATCACATATACTTCGTTTGTGTAAAATAGATCCCGATCGGACCTTAAACGGTCAAAAAAACGTGTCTGTGGATCCAAATCAGACGTCTGGAAACAAGTCAAGACGTCTTAGAAGTCATCAGAGATTCACCTTATGTTCCTGCGGTGATCTCAGACATCCAGGACTCCTCCGCGACCGTCTGGACTCAGTTCCAGACGTCTGACTAGTCCTCCGGTCGTCTGGTCAGTTGTCTAGACGTCCGAAAAGCGTGGGAAGCGTGCCGCGCATCTTCCTAAAGCTATTTCTGTGCACGATAGAGCAGCGTACCACTTTTAGCTAGGTAAATCACACCTGCGATGCAGCTTGCATGGCCGTAACCGCGAGGAATATGTACCTTCGCGATATACCCAGTTTCAGACGTCCAGTGTCGTCGCCAGATGTTCAGCTCGTTGTCCGGAAGGTACTCTGGACATCTGATACTAGAAAAACTTCAGTACCAGCGGCGCTCCCACTTCTCTCGCTGTGCTCTGCCGCGGCTCTTCCCGCTCCGCTGCAGCTCCGACCGTTGTAGAAGGTCGGGGATGACGTCCCGATGCTCTCCTGCACGCGTCACGGTGGCCGTGCAAACCTCCGGCGAGCTTCCACGAAGCTCGCAACCTCAACCCTTTCCTCACGCTCGTTCCTCCTCGCTCTCACTCCCTCTCTCTCGCGTGCCTCAACTCACAGTAGTGGAGTGGGGAGTATGGTGGTGGTGGTGGAGTGGAGAGGAGAGGAAGGGATGCCTCTTATATAGGTTGCAGGGTTAGGGTTTCGACAGGGAAAAAGAAGGGAGAGAGGTCTACCCGCTGGTTGCGCGTAGAACCAACAGCGCGTACAGATTTTTCAATTTCCAGACGTCCGAGAAGGGGTCTAGACATCTGGCAAGACGTTTGGTAGACAATGCAGACGTCTTGAAAGGCTCAAATCAAAATGGGTCTTTACATCATAACAAACTTAAAGGAAATTTCGTCCCCGAAACTTGAGCTAGTTAGGGTGCGGAAAAGGAATATAAAATGCATAACAAACTTAAAGAGGATTGAAGTCGATCCGAAAAGATGTACCGTCAAAAAACTTCAGGTACCGCTCTCGCATCACTGCCTCAGGCTCCCAGGTAGCCTCATCGTACCGCTGGCTTCTCAACAAAACCTTCACCAGAGGTACCTGCTTCCGTTTCAGATTACGGACGGCTCTGCCTAGTATCTGCACTGGTCTCTCGGGGTAGGTCAGGTCGTCACCCACCTCGACACTTTCTTGGCTCAGAACGTGACTGGGATCGGCGACGTACCTCCTGAGGTTGAACACGTGAAACACGTGTACACCAGAAAGCTGGGGAGGAAGGGCAAGCTGGTAAACAACAGGTCCTACTCGCTGCAAGACCCCAAAGGGCCCCACAAACCTCGGCACAAGCTTTCCCTTCACCCCAAAATGCTGCAAGCCCTTCATGGGCGAAACGCAAAGAAAGATGTGATCCCCAACCTCGAGCTGCACCTCTCTACGTTTTCGGTCAGCATAATTCTTTTGCCTGCTCCTGATAGTGCAGAGTTATTTGTGGATCTGCTCTATCGCCTCTTGACTCTACCGGATCAGTCTGGGGTCAACCTCCCACTTGGTCCCCACCTTAACCCAACTCAAGGGCGCAGTACATATCCGTCCGTATAGAGTCTCGTAAGGTGTCATGCCGATGCTCGAGTGATAACTATTATTATATGCAAACTCTGCCAGGGGTAAGTGCTCCTCTCGAGAGCCTTTCTAGTCTAGTACACAGGTGCGTAAAAGGTCCTCAAGTGTCTGTATAGTGTGTGCTCTGACTATACATTCGTCTGGGGGTGGTACGCGGTACTAAACCTCAACCGTATCCCCAATGCTTGTTGAAACTCAGCAAAAAATTGGGAAGTAAAACGGGTATCCCGGTCGGATACAATCTCACGCGGAACTTCGTGTAGGTGTACCACATCACGAATGTACCTCTCTGCCAACTGTGCTGGTCCCAAAGTAACTCGGATTGGCAGGAAACGTGCTGTCTGTTAACCTGTCAACTATCACCCTAACTGCGTCGTGTCCTCGTTGGGTAACGGGTAGACCCACTACCAAGTCTATGGTGATGCTCTCCCACTTCCACTCTCGCACAGGAAGTGGCTGCAACGGCCCTGCAGGCCTCTGGTGCTCAACCTTTACCTGTTATCACACCAAATACTGCTGCACAAACTCACCCACATCCCGCTTCGTCCCTTTTCACCAAAAGTCGCACCTCAGATCATATACATCTTTATGTTCCCGGGATGTATGGTGAACTTGGACTCGTGTGCCTTCGTCAGGAGCTCTCTCAACAACTCCTTATCCCTGAGAATGCATAAATGTCCCCTCACGCAGTACCTCGTCTGTAAAAGAGTAGTCTCCTGAGTCCCCTGACAGCACTCTGTCTCGCAAAGATTGCAGGTACAGATCTGTCATCTATCCTGCGATGATGCGGTCTATCAGCTCTGGTCTCATCTGTCGTGTCACCGTCACTGTCCCACAATACCTCTGTGACTCTCGAGGTTGCCAACTACCAAACTCCTCCATAAGTCTCCAACTCTGTGCCTGTAAACTGGCCAAGTGGGTGGGCGCCTTCCGGCTCAAGGCGTCAGCCACCAGGTTGGCTTTCCCCGGATGGTAAGAGATGCTGCAGTCGTAGTCTTTTAGGAGTTTTAACCAACGTCTATGTCTCATGTTAAGTTCCTTCTGATCAAACAAGTACCTGATGCTCTTATGATTCGTGAAAATCTCAAAGGTCTCGCTGTAAAGGTAGTGCCTCTATGTCTTCAGCGCGAAGACAACAGCTGCCAACTCTAAGTCATGGGTAGGGTAGTTATGCTCATGGGGCTTCAGTTATCGCGAAGCGTAAACGACAACGTGACTCCGCTGCATTTGCACACCCCTTAACCCCTGCAACGAAGTGTGTGTATACCACAAAACCGCCAATGCTATCTGGGATGGTAAGCACAGGAGTTGAAGTTAGTCTCTCCTTCAACTCCTGAAAACACTCCTCACAAGTATCTGTCCAAGCAAAGGGCACGTCCTTTCGGGTCAACTGAGTCATATGACGTGCAATATATGAGAATCCTCTGATAAGCCGTCGGTAGTAACCTGTCAGTCCTAAGAAGCTGCATATCTCTATCACTGTATGTGGCCTCTCCCACTTGAATACTGCCTCAACCTTGGCTACATCTACAGCCAACCCATCTCCTGAGATCATGTGGCCTAAGAAAGTCACCTGTCTCAACCAAAATTCGCACTTGTTGTACTTGGCATATAACCTGCGTCGTCTCAAAGTGTCCAGAATCATCCGTAGGTGTTATCCGTGCTGTGTCTGATCCCGCGAGTAAACGAGCATGTCATCGATAAATACCACCACAAACTGTTCCAGATACGGTCTGAAAACCTGGTTCATCAAATCCATAAAGCAACGGGGGTGTTGGTTAGCCCAAACGGCATGACCAAAAACTCGTAGTGTCCGTACCGGGTGCGGAAAGCTGTGTTGGAGATGTCGGTCTCCCCGATCCTCAATTGGTGGTAACTTGATCTCAGATCTATCTTGGAGAATACCGTAGCACCTCGCAATTGATCAAAAAGATCATCAATCCTCAGCAACGGATACTTGTTTTTTATGGTGACCCTATTCAGCTGTCTATAGTCAACACAAAGTCGTAAGGTACCATCCTTCTTCTTCACAAACATAGGGACTCCCTACAGGGACGCACTGGGTCTCATAAAGTCCTCCAACAGGTCCTGTAGCTGTGACTTGAGCTCTCGTAGTTGAAGTGATGTCATCTGATACGGTGCAGTAGAAATGAGGTTGGTCCCCGGCACCAGTGAGATCTCAAACTCGATCTCACGCTCGGGCGGTAATCCTAGCAGCTCTTTTGGAAACACGTCGGGGTACTCACTAATCACCGGAATGCTCTGAAAGTCCGCCACGGGGTTGGGCTTTACTACTACACAGGCTAGAAAGCCCTCACACCCCTCAAAAGTCTCGCTGCCCGAAGCGCAGATATGCACATGAAATCTTCGTCCACCGGCTGTCCGTGAAACTCAAAGGAAGGCATCTTTGGTATGGAGAAGATCTTCCGCCCGAAACAGTCCACCAATGCATGGTAAGCAGACAGCCAATCTATCCCCAGAATCACGTCAAAATCCTCTATCGGTATAACAATTAGGTCAGTGGGGAGGTGTCCCCCAATACTGACCTCACAGTCCGTGTAGACCTCATCAGCTACAAACTGCTGGCCACCTAGACCTCTGATAACAAACGGATCCTCTAACAACACGCAGTTCTTTCCCAAACTGACAGTAAAACTCGCAGTGACAAGAGTAGTGCCAGAATAAAAAAGCACATAAACTAATCTGCCGGAAACGGTAGCCATACCTGCTACCACTGAATTGGATGTCTTGGCGTCTCGGTGTGTCAGGGCGTTGATACGTCCCTCAACTCTCGGTGCAGAAGCAGTTACACTCTGAGTCGGGCGAGTAGTCGCTGGTTGGTACCCTCGTGATTGCTGCTCTCCCCTACATGACTGGGGACGACCACCAGCTTGGCCTCCAGCGGTCGTTGCGGGGAGCATTTACTGTGCTCCAATCCTAGATGGGTAGTTCCTCCTAATGTGGCCTTGTTGGTCACACTGGTAGCAGAGGGGGACTCGACTCCCTCCCTCGGTAGGTCCTTGTTGACGGCTGGGCGAGGGTCCTGTACTGATAGTGGCCCCTATCAGGGGCCCCTAAAGGCCAATGACGGCCTCGCAAAATAAGATGGCTCTCCCGTGGGTGTTGCGTGCCTCCTCTCTCGTCGGTTATGAGAGTACTCTGGCTGGTAGGGCCTCTTTTGCCTGCTGTCGGTGTCCCGCGCGGCTGGGTTGGTCTCCTCGTACGTCATGGCTACCTTCACCACCCTCGAGAAGGTGGGCAGCTTCAGGGGTTTGACATACCCTCGAATAGCATGCTGGAACCCCTCAGTGAACCTCCACAGGCGCTTCTCTGTAGCTACGGCTATCATAGCAAAACGTGACAGCTCCAGAAAATGCGTGAGATACGTGCTAACAGTCATCGTCCCGTGGCGGAGAGTGTGGAACTCCTGCCTCGTCTGGTCCTGCCAAGTCTGCGGGAAGTACTGCTCGCAGAAGAGGGTCACGAACTGGTTCTACGTCAACTCTCCCATGTCCTGGCCTTTTGCTATCCTCCACTACCTGTGTGCCGCACTTTCTAGCTGGTACGTGGCAAAAGCCACATAGTACTCTGTAGGGGGCGAAGTGTGTCAAACACCTTCTCTATCTGCTCCAGCCAGTCTTCTACCTTAGACGGGTCCTCAACCCCCTTGAAGGAGGGGGACTTCAGCTTCCGGAACTGTTCGAAAAACTCGTGATGTATCTACAGTGCAGGAACGGGCATGCCTCCAGGCAAGGAGGGCTCGTGCTCAGAAGTGTTAAAGTGCGGTGGTGGCGGTGGAGGACCAACCCCTTCCCCTCCTGTTCGTCCAGCGCTGCGGCGGTCTCTCAGTCCCACAGATGACTCCCCCTCCACGTCCTTAGGGGGAGGTGCCCGTGGAGGCTGGTGGAGCTCCTCTCATACTATGTCTCTGATCAGCTGAGCAAGGTCCTGGGCTTGAACGCCCGGGAGAAGTGACGGGTCAATTGGCACCTCGAGAACTCTTCGACGAGGCATCTACTACAAGGAGACGCGGAAGACAAAATAAAAGAAGTCAACTATAACGGACATCTGCGAAAGGGACTCAGAATAGATGTCAAGCGGTACGTTGTGGTGGTTACCTTAGTTACATGTACGTGAATTGGTTATTCTCAAGCTAGTTGGTTCGTTTATCGGGACGATCTTGTTCTGATACTATCTTGTTACGATCCGATTCCTGAATCCATACAGGACTCGATACTAACTCGCCTCGACTAATCCCAAGACCTAGTCGTCCAACATGAAATAATCGAAAAGTAGGAAAATAAACCACATTCACTATGCAATGTAATTAACAGTAAAAGCGTACAAGCAGTAAAGGAAGTAAAAGCTACTAGTTAGTACATACCACAACAGGAAAGTAAAACAAAAGTACAGTAACATGAACAGTAAACAAAAGTCTGAAACTCACTAGTAGAAAAGAAAGTACAACCACAGTACGAAAATTACTGCTGGGCTCGACTGAACCCAGTACCCTCTGCAGCTGATAACTCGGGTTGCTCAACCTCTGGTCCTGTAAAGGGTTATGAGAAGATGGAGTCAGCGAACGCTGAGTAGAGTGGTAACCAGGCTATTTAAAGCAGTGAAAGCTAGCAGGTAAATTTATCTTTTCTAGTTATTTATTTTCCAAGTAATTTCTTTCCACCCCATTGGTTTATTTTCAGATTTTTTTCTTGATCTCGCATGTTTCTCGTGAGAACGATCTTAATTGCAGTCTCTTTCAAAGAGTAGAAGGTACACGTGGTTCTCTCATGGTCGGGAGAGTCCCCCGTGTTAATCCTACACCCAGTCAACCACCTTGAGGTCACAGACAGACGTAGCGGTAACTACGGCATGCACAATAAATGTATGGGTAGCTACCCCGTACTGGCATGCGGTTAGTCGTTTCCACTAGCGGGTACGTTCAAAGTACAGCACAGAATAGTATAGGGCCTAGTCCTCTCAGAAACAAGGGTCTCGCCCCTCAGAACTAAACAGGGTTCTCGCCTCTGCACAGTTCGCGCACCCTCGTTTGACTACCCTGGTTTTCCTAGAGGATCTAACAAATCGGTGTAGGGTGGCTAGCTGAACTCCGGGCTCCGTGGGGTGGCTAACGTCCTCCCTACACTAGTAGCTCACCTCGGTACCGTGTATGCGAGGGCCAACAGAAGTTAGTGTAGAGTGGCCAATCCTAACCCTGAGTCCCAACCCAAGGGAGGCTAGCTCCACTCTACACTAAAAAGGGGACAGTCGCTCTCCTTGGTACCACATATTCAAAGGCTAGCACACTTTCCGTCCATATTCCAAGCTTTTCCATCTAACCACAGGAGCCCTACTCTTAACTCCCCATAGGGTTCATGCTCATGTTCACGTTCACCATATTATTCCAATTTAAGTTTCATCATTCACGATTTGGTTCTCGTTTATACACATGTCGCTCATATTTTCACAATTTAACATATGCAATAAGTGATATCACAGGTAACTGTTTAATTATCTCAGTCAGCTCATATTTTACCAGGCAACTCGTATTCATTAACATGTAGTTAACAATTTAGCTCATTCATTCATAAATGCAGTTTTAATCACGCAAGCAAGCGGTTCAACCATTTCTCGTCTTAGGGTTCATGCAACATCCTAGGTTTCCAGTTATCTAATTTTCATAGATGTATTCATATTTTATAAATAAAATAGGGGGAAACCACTCTATCAGACAATTCAGGAGTACTGGGGGCTCGAATTGCAGGCCCACGTGCCTCTGCAAGCCCTAGACATGCAACAGGTCGAAGTCATATACCAAGGAACACACAACGGAAGATTCAGAACAGTGTATAAAAGTTTCTAATATGTAGAGGAATTAATAAGGAAACCACATATACTTCGTTTGTGTAAAATAGATTCCGATCGGACCCTAAATGGTCAAAAAAATGTGTCTGCGAATCCAAATCAGACGTCTGGAAACAAGTCAAGATGTCTTAGAAGTCATCAGAGACTCACCTCATGTTCTTGCGGTGATCTCAGACGTCTAGGACTCCTCTGCGATCATCTGGATTCAGTTCTAGACGTCCGATTAGTCTTTCGGTCATCTAGGAACGTCTCCGGTCGTCTGGTCAGCTGTCCAGACGTCCAAAAAGCGTGGGAGAGCGTGTCGCGCGCCTTCCCAAAGTTGCTCTTGCGAACAGCAGAGCAGCGTGCCATTTTTAGCCAAGCAAATCACACCTGCGGTGCGGCCTGCATGGTCGTAACCGCGAGGAAGACGTACCTTTGCGATATACTTGCTTTCATACGTCCGATGTCATCGCCAAACGTCCAGCCCATTGTCCGGAAGGTACTCCCGACGTCTGATACTGGAAAAACTCCAGTACCAGACCGCGCTCCTGCTTCTCTTGCCGTGCTCCGTTGCAGCTCCGACCGCTGCAGAAGGTTGAGGACGACGCCCCGATGCTCTCCTCCTGCATGCGCTGCGGTGGCCGTGCAAACGTCCGGTGAGCTTTCACAAAGCTCGCAACTTCGGCCTTCCTCCTCACACCCGCTCCTCGCTCTCGCTCCCTCTCTCTCGCGCGCCTCAACTCACGGCATTGGAGTGGGGAATCTGGTGGTGGTGGAGTGGAGAGGAGGAGGTGCCTCTTATATAGGCTGCGGGGTTAGGGTTTCAACGGGGAAAAAGGAGAAGGGAGAGAGAGGTCTGCATGCTGGTTGCACGTAGAACCAACAGCGTGTACAGATGTTTTAATTTCCAGACGTCCGGGAAGGGGTCCAGATGTCTGGTAAGACGTCTTAAAAGGCTCAAATCAGAATGGGCCTTTACAGTAGGGATTTTAGATAAGTATGGGAAAGTAATTATTAACCATCTACATCCAAATTACTTCTAACTGATTAATTATTTTGCACTATGCTTAATGCAAACTATCTTCATATGCTTGTATAAGCACTTTTTCTTTTTACGAGATATAAGCACATATTTGTAGGCTTGCAATTTATTCTTTGGAATTATTAGTTGAATGCTATGGGAGCATATGCATGTTAGAATAGTCGCATTTGGTTACCATCAAATTCTGGCATGTGCCCAGAAAATACATAGATTCTTAAGTGCACAACTGGTAGCCATATGGTATTCTGTCACTCCTGTTTCTTGGCGACTCAACGAATTAAAACTCTTTAGTAATACATTTTTTTCCTATCTGCGTAATTTTATCCCATTGGCCATATGGCCAACTTCTAGTTGTGAGATCGCATGGCTTGTGAGCGAAGGAATCATGGCTATTAGATGTCTTGTGAAGTTGTGATTTCTAGTTGCTGAACATGTTAGGAGAAAAGGAAAAATTGTGATTGTGGCTGAAGTCGCAACCAAAAAGTTGGCTAATTTACAAAATGTGCCATGATAAGAGCATGTTTGGACTAAAAAGGAGCACATAAAATGTTTAAACATTTGTGAGCCTTGGACATGTAACTAAATAAAAAGTCTCAGGCATTTGACATTTGGGACAATTTTTAAGGAACTTCTCATTCCTACATTAATAAAAATCTTTACAGTAGATTCTCAACCATGAGCATATTCGAGGATGGAGGTTGGATGTATTCTTATAATTTTGACCAGTCTTCAAACTGATCCTTGGCCCATAATTACAAATATTTTCCAAGATCTATATAGGTGTTTGTGTCTACACCACTATTTAAGGTAATGGTGATACCATCATTATCATTGAAGCATGATTACTTTCTATCAAAGATAAGTTTAAATGATTATACGAAATGTTATATTTCTCAGATGTGTACCTCATGTCACAAATTTAGTAATTGGAACTTTTTTAAAGTGAGACACTTGAAGCCAAAGCGGTACAACTGTATCTGCGTACTTCTTACTTTATAATAATATTTGAATACTTCCATGAATATCCTAAAAAAAAAAAGAAAAATGCTTCAATGAAAAAAATTAAATTGAACTATACTAATAACTATTTGGGTATAAGATTTTCTCACTCCACACAGTCATTACGAAGAATTCAATAAGTTCAGCATTGATAACTTAGATACCAGTTATGTATGAACTAGCGATTTCCCTTTTTATTCAACTCTCAAAAAATGAAGTACAAAAGTTCCCTCTTAAGGGTAATACAAGTGAAAAAGAAAGGAAAAATACAGAAGAAATGAAAAATATAATTAGTTAAGCGAAAACTCAAATCTCCAAGAATATCTCAAGATTTAAGATCAAATCAATCTTTACCATACAACTTCCCATATCTAAATCTCCAGCATAATGTAAAGCATCAAACTAATCCTGCAAAAATTTGTAATCTTCAATTCAAAGTTCAATAGCAGCAGCTCCTCCATAGTATCAGTACCCAACACTAATAGGAGTTTAAACCTTCAAAAGAGAGTCTTGTGGGGGAGGTTTTGGAGGGAAGAGTGACGCGGGCGATGGTGGAGGAGGCCTTGGGCAGGGATGTGGAGAGGAGAGGGATTAGGGTTTTGGAGGTGGCGGCGAGCTTATTTGTGGTCAGTGGCCTACTGGTAGAGAGGCGAACGGAGTTGCTCTTCTCGGTGTGCAGCTCTGGGAGAGGGAGGTGGCGGTGGAGACTCCCTTCGCCGCATGATGGGGCCTCCCTGGAGCGACTACCCGAGCGCCCGGTGTTGGAGGTGGCCATTACGGGGATTTCGTGGTGGCTGCACTCGATTGAGGTGGTGAAGGTGATCGTGTCGCCGTTCGCTCAGGTCAGGAGCTGTAGGTCGCTTGGGCTTGTAGAGGGTCTGGTGGTGGCGTACGTCGAGGTGAAGACTGGAGCAAAACTGATGAGCAAGATTGTGTTGAGGCTTGGAGGCTCGTCCTGTGTGGTGGAGTGTGTGCCTTGTGGAGGGTGGTGACATGCATCTACGGTGGCTAGAGTTGCGAATTCGGTGTAGGCGGAGACGAAGTGGCGAACGACGATGGTGTGGAGAAGACGATCGACCGATGATGTGGACTCGGTCTCTAAGAGATTTGCGCGAATCTCGCGGGAGGTGCTTAAAGATCATGCTGTTGCGGATGTCTCAGTAGTGGAAGAGGCAGGTGGCGCATCTTTAGGAGTACGGTGCCCCGAGGATGGAGGTGAAGGGTCTTTAAACCCTAGCGTGTGTGGAGCACGTGCTGTGGAACTTGGTGGGGTGGCTACTGTGGACCCGGACCCGAATCCATGCTCGGGAGCACGTGCTATGGAATGTGGCAAGGAGGTTAGTGTGGACCCGGACCTAGATCCGCACTCAGGATCCGGTTCGCATTACTTGGAGCGCTCGAGCCCTGGGGCTCTTTTCGAGAATAGAAGTCCCTTCGTAGGCTTGGCGCTGCCATTGAGTGTTGCGGAGGAGAGAGAATCGACTGTTAGGAAGGAGGATGGTTGGTCCCCTACGATGCGTGGCGAGGATGGGGAGGAGGCCACTACGTTGCGTTGCGAGGATGGGGGGACTCCTCACCTGCCGGAGGAATCTCCTTCGGTGACGATGATGGGGGAAGGTGCTGCCTCAGTTGTGACCGGCGAGGAGGTTCATCGACGAGGAAGGCCCCTGGACCGGCAGGTGACATCCCCACAGCAGCAGCGATCGACTGGGGCCTCGTCGCTGGGGGGTGACCGGGCCGAGATTTCCTTGGCAGGATGGACACCGCGCTTGGTGCATTCGGGGCATGGTGGCGGTCTCCGCTATCGAAGGAGGTGGTCTTTCCGTGAGAATCAGGGACGGTGGATGGTCAGGGGAAGCTTCCATAGACCCTACAGTTGAAAGCGGTGCTTGATGGTAATGATGAAGAGGTGTGTAAGATGGCAAAAGTCAGCGATTTCAGACAGGCCACAAAGGAGACCACCATCTTGTGTAGATGAATGGAGTGATCACCTGGAATGTGCGGGGTCTTAATGACTCATCGAGGAGGGTGATTTTGGGGAGGTACATTAGGAGCTGGAGAGCAGACATTGTGCTATTGCAGGAGACAAAGATGTTTGATTGCGAGGGTCGGGTTTGGAAGGAGATTGGAGGTTCTTGGATGGAGGGGTTCTGTTCTCTTGTCGTAAATGGTAGGTTAGGAGGGTAGATCTTTGGATGGAGGGAGGATGTCTTTTCTTTGAAGGATTTCCATTGTGAAGAGCATATCATCTCGGTGAAATTAGTCAAGAAGATGGGCATCGTTGGAATGACGGTTACAGGGGCATATGGTCCTTCGGATGCCCAGGCGAGGAAGGTCATGTGGGAGGAGCTCACGGTTGTGGTGGCGGAGTGCAATGGGACCCCGTGGTTATTTGGAGGTAACTTCAATGTCACCTTGAAGGTGGAGGGTAGACTAGGTGGACGGGGGAGGCTAAACCCTTGGTCAGAGCTGTTTGTGGACTTTGTTGCGACTCATGGTCTCGTGGATTGGTCTCCTGCATCTTGTGCATACACTTGGAGGAATAACAATGGCCAGATGTCCAAGATTAACAGGTTTCTCTCCAACGTGGAGTTGGTTGAGACTTTCCTTGTGGCGAATGTTTGTGTTGGAGAGGCCTTTCTCGGATCATACACCCCTGATGTGGCGATCAAATGAGACGGCACATTTTGATACGTATTTCAAATTTGACAGGTCTTGGCTGTTGGAGGGTTTTAAGAGTATGGTGGAGAAGTGGAGCTCGATGGAGGTGGAGGGTTCGACGGCTTTTTGTTTGGTGAAGAAGCTCTCGTTACTGTGCGACCACTTGAAGGTTGTCAAGAGGGAGATCAAGATGTCCAGTAGGGGCAGGAGGGATGAGGCTTTGGTAGAGATTAGTAGGATTGACAGGAAGGAGGACCAAGCCCCTATCTTCTCACAGGATAGGGAGGTTAGGGCGAGGATGTCAAGGGTGGTTCAGGAGGAGGACAGGAGGATAGAGATAGAATAGAAGGTGAAATCGAGATAGAGGTGGTTTAAAGAAGGCGACTCCAATACTAGTTCTTCAACCAAATGGCTTTTGTTAGGAGAAGGAATTGGATAGAAAAGTTAGTGATTGGTGGGGAGTCTTTCTTGGGTAGGGAGGATGTTACGACCCGGTTCCTGGATCTCTATATGACCTGAGACCGGCTCGCTTCGACTAATTCCAAGACCTAGTCATTTAATAAGAAATAACTAAAAGGAGGAAAATAAACAACATTCACGTATGCAATATAACTAAGCAGAAGAAAAGTATGAAGCAGTAAAGAAAGTAGAACAACTGTCTCAGTGCATGCCACCATAATAGAAAGCGGAAAGGAAACAGAAGTAGCAGAAATAGTAAACTAAGTGTCCATTACTCACTACAACAGTAGGGTAAACAAAAGTGCTGAAAGAACGACTACTGCTGGGCTCGGTTGGGCCCAGCACACTCTGCAGCTGGAAACTCGGGCTGCTCAACTCCTGGTCTTGAACAGTGTTACGAAAAGACAGAGTCAGCGAACGCTGAGTAGAGTGGTGTATATATTATTTAAGTACAAGTACAGTAAAAATAATAGATTTAATTCTCATTTCTATTCATCTCATTTATGTATTTCTGTTTCATCTATTTCTCAAAGTATCTAGGTATTTCTTGTTCTTACATGTTCTTCGTGGGAACGATCTTGATTGCACTCTTTTCCGTAGAGTAAAAGGTACACGTGGTGCTCTCTTGGCCGGGAGAGTCCCTTGTGGTAGTCCTACATCCAATCAACCACCCCGAGGTCACTGTTGAGACGTAGCGGTGACTACGACACGTGTGATTAGCGCACGGGTAGCTATCCCGCACTGACACGCGGTTAGTCTTTTTCGCTAGCGGGTACACCCAAAGTACAACATGGAACAGTACAGGGCCTTGCCCTTTCAGAACAGGGGTTTTACCCCTCAGAACTAAACAGGGGTCTCGCCCCTCCACAGTTCGTGCACCCTCGTTTGACTATCCCTGTTTGCCAAAAGGGCTTAATAAAGTCGGTGTAGGGTGGATAGCTAAACCTCGAGTCTCGTGAGGTGGCTAGGTCCCTCCCTACACTAGTTGCTCGCCTCGGTACCATGTACGCGAGGGTCAACAGGATTCGGTGTAGAGTGACCAATCCTAACATCGGGTCTCAACCCAAGGGAGGCTAGCTTCGCTCTACACTAAAAGGAGACAGGTGCTCTTCTTGGTACCACGTACATAAGGGCTAGCACACTTCTCGTCTACATTCCAGATTCTGTTTATCCATAGGAGTTCTACTCCTAATTCCCCGTAGGGTTCATACTCATGTTTACCTCATTTATCCAGATCCAGATCTCATGTTTCATAATTCGTTCCTCATCCATATACAGACAGCTCGTGTTTTCATAATTCAATTCTAAAAAACATACAACTGGTGGTTTCACAGGTAATTTCTCAATTATATACATGCAACTTGTATTTTAGCATGCATTTCATAATTATATTAAAGGCATTTGCTAGTAATCTATCTTAACCATGCATTCAAGTAAACAGTACAGCTCAAACAGGCTTATTCATTTTCTACCCTACGGTTCATTCCATATCCTAGAGTTCAATTCGACTATTCTAACCAAATACATTCTTATTTAAATATTAACTGAGTTAAACCACTCTATCGGATATCACGAGAGGAATGGGGGCTTGTGCCGCAGATCTCGTCGTCTCCGCAGGCCTCGAACACATCACTGGCTGGTAACTAGCGACTAATATACATTAGACGAGCTCAAAACAGTGGATACTTAACACGAATACGTCGAGGAACTCGAGTGGAAAATAATGGTACTTTGTTTGTGGAAATCCGATTCCATTTGGACCTTAAAAAGGCAAAAAATGAGGTTTCTGATCAAAATCAGACATTTGGGATTAATCCCAGACATCATAAAAGACGTCAAAAACTTACCTTGTGTTTCCTGCGACTGATCAGATGTCCAGACTCCCTCTACGACCGTTTGGGGACAGTTCCAGATGTCGGATAAGGTCTCCGGTCGTCTGGAAGCACCTCCGGACATCTGGTGATGTGCTCAGACGTCCAAAAGTGCATGGGAAAGCATACCGCGTGACTTCCCAAAGCCTGCCCTGTGTACGAAAGTGCAGGCACAGTTTTAGTCCAACAATTCCTGCGCTGAGATCTTCTGCATGGCGGAAATCAGCGTAGGAACGTACGTACCTTGCACGATATGTGCTCTCAGACGTTCGACCTTAGCTCTGGACGTCCAGGTGCTTCGCTAGTCATTTGGACTTTACTCCAGACATCTGATACTAGAAAACTTCCAGTACCAGAACCTCATCGCAACTCGCTCCGCTCGTACTTCCACCCACGGCGACAGCTCCAGCCACTGCAGGAGCTTGAGCAGCTCCTCACCGACGTCCTTTTCTCTCCTACGAGCTCCACGAGCTCCTGCGGTTGCCTTCCTCTCCCCCCCCGCTCTCACTCCCTCGCACTCTCTCGCTCCTCCCCACTCTCCTTTCGCCGGTGGATCTCCTTCCTTGCCACGTTGTAGTAGAGGCGGAGGGGAACGTGGCTGACAGGAGAAGGTTGAGGTGGCGGTGGCTGAGTGATGTGAGGAGAGGAGAGAAGGGAGGGGGTTTATATAGGAGTGGGGTTAGGGTTTGGGGGTGAAGGAGAGAGAGAGAAGGAGCAGCCTCTGCGCACTGCCCGCGCGCAGAGCACAAAGCGCAGTACGGAAAACTTACTTTTTGACGTCCGGGAACGTGTCTAGACATTTGGTCAGACGTCTGACTAAAACACCAGACGTCTTAAATGGCGACAAATATAATAGGTCATTAATGAGGAGGTGGGGCATGTGGCAGCGGATTATTTTAGAGAGTTTACTGGGAGGAGATCCAGGGGAGGATGGAGGTGGAGGGGGGAGGATGTGTAGCGTATCATGGAGTCTCAAGCAAAGGGTCTTACGACTAGTTTCTTAGAGGACAAGGTGAGACAGGCTGTTTGGGGGCTGAATGTGGAGGGATCCCTGGCCTGGACGATTCCCTATTTTCTTTTTCAGGGAATTCTGTCCCTTGGTAGGGGTGGAGGTGATGCAGATGATGGAGGAGTTTGCGGCTGGAAACAGAGGTTTTGGTAGGCTGAATAGATGCTATATGTTTTTGCTGGCTAAGAAGGAAGGAGTAGAGGCGATTTAGGATTTTAGACTGATTGCTCTATCTAATACGGTATACCTTATTATAGCTAAGGTCCTGGCTAACAGACTAAGGGGCCTTTTGGGAGAGATGATCTCTCTTATTCAGACAGCTTTTGTTCTTAGGAAAGGAATTTTGGATGGTTTTGTGATTGCACTGGAAGCTTTGGTCACGTGGAGGAGGGAGAAGAAGTAGGCCTTTTTGTGGAAGGTGGATTTTATCAAGGTGTATGACTTGATTTAATAGGACTTCTTATGGGCTTCCTTGCTGAGGAGGGGTTTTTCTGCGATCTGGATTGATTGGATGAAGAGGTGTGTGATGACATCTTTTTCAGTTCTTATCAACGAAAACTCGGTGGGAGATCGAGTCCAACTTAGAAGAGGGGTCAGACAGGGTTACCCTCTTGCGCTTATGCTTTTTGTCCTTGTAGTAGATGCTCTTGCACGGGTGACGCATAGGGTGTGTGGTAGGGGCCTGTTTAGGGGCTTTGGGTTTGGTGGTGGTAGGAAGGTGGCGGTCCTGCAGTATGCTGATGATACGCTCTTCATGGTCGAGGGAACGAGGTTGGTGGCGAGGAGGATGCGGATCTTCCTGGAGCTCTTTGGTGAGGTATCTGGATTACAGATCAACTATCAGAAGTTCACTTTTGTCTCTTTCAATTTATTCGCCACGGAGACGGAGAGGGTGGGTTCTGCTTTGGAGATAGAGGTGGGCTCCTTACCGTTAGTGTACTTGGGCCTTCCTTTGTCCGATCGTCGCCATAGAGTACAGGATTGGATCCTACTGCTAGAAAGGATGGAGGGTAGATTGACGGGGTAGTCTTCCAGGCTCTTGTTTAGAGGTGGGTGGCTGACCTTGGTGAAGGCGGTTCTGGCTTCATGCCATTGTACTCTCTTAAGATCTTTAGGTTGCCGCATCAGATTAAGAATGTATCGGGGTTGATGAGGGACTTCTTTTGGTCTACTATAGGGTCACCAAGAAGGGGGGCGAGATTGGTGGCCTGGAGGAGGTGTGCAGGCCTATGCAGGAGGGGTGCCTTGAGGTTAGAGATGTGGACAAAATGAACATCAGTCTTCTCACGAAGTGGATCACGAGGTTGGTGGGGTAGTAGGGCCTTCTTGGTGATGTTATGCGGCGTTGCTATGGTGACTTTCTGTCATTGGGACTGTTTTTCTCTCCTCCTCTTGGAGTGTCACACTTCCTTAGGGGCTTGGCGGCGGTGGTAGTGGAAGTACGGGCCTTTTTTGACCTGATACTTGGTGTGGGGGACTCGTTTCGCTTCTAGCAAGATGACTGGCAAGGGGCTGGATCTACCTTAGGGGAGAGGTTCCCTCGCCTCTTGGGAAGTGTGGTGGACCCATCGTTCAAGGTTGGGGATTGCTGGGATGGGTCATGGTGCCCCATTTTCCGGGGGGGTCTCTCCGATCAGAGATGTGAGGACCTCCAACGACTGTTGCACGAGCTGGTCGATTAGGCGCTAGACGAAGGGCGTAATGGCTTTTTCTTGGAGGAAGGAGATTTCTCGGTGGCAAAGGTATACCGCAGGTTGCGGAGTGGAGCAGCTAGTCTGGACATTGATTTATTATGGGACTGCAGACTGGTATGGATGGCGAAATGCCTATTGAAGGTGAAGATTTTTGCTTGGTTGGTGTGAAGAGGAAGGGTCATGACAAAATAATGGAGAGCGAGATGGGCCCACACAGATGACCTGGTGTGTCCCCTTTGTGGGGGGGCTAATGAGGATATACAACACCTTCTCCAGTGCCCGTTTGTAGTGTAGGTTTGGCAGGAGATGGGGATCGATTGGATCTGCCGCAGGGATGTGGTTACCTTTTGATCCTCTTTTCGCAGGGGAAATGCTGATGGTGGAGTATTCACCTTTCGCTCCAAATATGATTGGGCAAAGGTCCTGGCTGTCTTGTGGGGGGTTTGGCTGGGGAGGAATGGGGTGTTGTTTAGGGGAGAGAAACCCTATGTGGAGAACTTTGTTTCCTCCATCTCCTCCCAGATGGGCTTTTGGAGATCTATTTTGTAGCTTCTGATGTAATTCTATTTTGAGATTGAATGAATGTGGGTGGTTATCTCTTGGATAATCACCCTTTTACCTTCAAAAAAAAAAAATCAGTAACACCATCCTTGAAGCAAAGAGCAGCAACTCTGAACACTTAAGAAACTTGTGACAATAGGTATTTCAACCTAGTTTCATCATCAAAAACTTTTGAATGCACCTACAATAACTCCAAGAAACCATATCTGATAGCAACAAACCACCAACAAAAGTATTCTTCAAAAATCATCGGTGGTAAATGTCAAATTGCACGGGTGATATTAAAAATCATAAGGGATTAATGTCATGCACTAATGATATTCCTCCTTCAAGAAACATTGATGATAATTGATTGCATTGGTAAAGAAAACTCTATAGCAAATCAAATGTTGCTAATCTCCAAATCTCAAACACCTCCATACATGTATCCTGCAGAAACGACAAATGAGCCTCTAAAAAACAAAATACTTACAGCCAACATAACCATCATCCACTCCAATAGCATGAGCAACGATATGATGTGACCTTTTGATGGATTCCCAAGACTAACTAAACCTCAACCTAATATGAGAAACCTTAAGTTTCTGGTCTTCATGATAGCATTAAACACTCAAACTGCAACCCAATTTGTCCTTCAGCCTTCACATAACCATTAGCATTTTATATAACTTCGTATCAGTAGGTACAACCATAGCTAATCAAAATGCACCCTTCCAAGCTTCAGCCTAATCTGACCTCAAACAATCATCTACCCCATTTAGAACAAGAAGTTTTACCTTGAATATACCATATTGAGAGAATAACATTTAAGTGTTGCTGTTGCTAAAACTGTTACTATTGCTGTTGAAGTGTTGCTGCTGCTAAAGTTGTTACTATTGTTGAAGTGTTGCTGTTGAACCCAAGTAATTCAGGATGCCCAAATTGCATACAGCTATAATCTTTTTGCTGTTAACTAGTTCAGTGTTAATTTCCTATATGATTAACTGAGACTCCTATTTTCCAGGTTCCTTCTTGTGATGAATACAATGAGGCACTTGATAAGAAAGCTTCCATCTTAATTCTCAAGGTGAGTTCGTATATATTGAGTGGATTTGCCAATTGAAAGTTTAGGTGTGTTGCAACTCATTAGATATGTGGGCCCATGATGGTGTTGGTTGTATGTTGCCTGATAGAGCAAGCAACCTATATGTCATTCAGCAGCTCTAAAATAGCACTCTTGCAAATGATTGCGTGGGAAGGGCTCCATTTTCCATGGTTGCTTTGTCCACCGACAATTTTCTAGTGTTGCATCATTTGTCCCTATTACAAGTTTGGATGTCAAATCCCTCATGTCATTACTTTGCATAGATTGTTATTTTTTTATTCAAATACATGATGTGGCCATGCCATTTATTGATCCCTTTACCATGTAACTTACAAACATTGTGCTTGCTAAAATTCAAGTGAACTAGAGATATATAGGAATATGTTTCTCGAAAGCTGAAAGCTAGATTGCCGAAGAAAAAAATTATTCATTGAATCAGTATTTTCTTTCCATGGTTCTATAAAGATGCTTTTTACATATGTAATTAAAGGAATGAAGAAAAGTTCATCTCTGTCTGTAAACTGGTTTAAATCAAAAGTTTAGTTTGCTACACCATCAGTTGGTAAATAGCAAAACGATGAAGGACCACTTATCTGTGCTCATAAGAAGGTACATAAATTATGGGAAATTCTCAGATAAGATTTATTTTGGGTAGAAGCATTATGGTCTTTTTGGCTAAACTTTTTCACCTGTTGTACTTTTTTCTTGTGTTGAAGTGTTGCTGCTGTTGAAGTGTTGAATTTTGCTACTTGATGCTGTAAGAGACTTCCTAATCTGTTATGATGGTTTTGGAGCTATAAATGAATAGGTTTTTTAACATTCTATGATGATAAAATAATCTTGGCTAAAGAAAAATTTAAAGGAGACGATGAATGATTGAATGAGTTCAAAAGTTGTTACTGTTACTGCTATCAATCTAATTAATGTTGCTACTGCTGTTAATCTAATTGTTGTTGCAGTTGGCACAAAGATGGAGTATCTAATTTGATTAACATATGCAGGTTTTGATTCTTACTGACAATCTAATTGTTGCTGCTATTGTCAATCTGGTTGTGGCTTTTCCTAGTTGCAAATCAATTTGATCACCTAAGATCTATTTATTTTCACGAAGCAATGAGTAGATGTGCTCCTTGAAAGATCTACTAATTGAATGTAATAGCTCATTTATTTCCCAGGTCCTTTGGAAAAAAAAAATCTTCTAATCAGGTGCACTGTAATTAATTTGGTTGAGTCAAGCATACTTTGCAATAACTGATTTTGAACTAATTATGGGCTTTTTTCTCATTTGTAGCTAGATGTTGCAATAACCGTGGTGGATCGGAGTTGCTAAAAATTTCAGTAGATATTCATTGCTATTAGGAGTTGAGCTGATGTTGTTGGATTGAACAATGGATGCTGGAGCTATTGCTGTTAATATTTTGAAGAAGGTTGAAGTTGTAGATTTTAGTTGAGTTGAATGTTGATGAAGTCCATGTTTTAGTCAAATTTGCTAGAATTGATCTTTAATGTATTTTAATTTTTCTATATTTTTCCTTTCTTTCTTCTTGTATTATTCTTAAGAGGGGAAAATGTACTTTCCTTATATGGGAAGTCAATGAAAAGGAATTTTATTGTACATTACTATTTGAGGATCACTAAATTTGTGAGTATTTGGGTTCCTATGTTATGAGTTTGATAAAAAAATTTATTTCTTAATAAAGAATAAAATTAAGTTGTGTATATAGGCATCATTAAAGTGAATTAGTAGTGATAATTAAATGGCAAAAAAAGTGCCTTTAAAGTATATAATTAGTGACAATTAGTGGCATAAGAAAGTACCGTTAAAGTAAATCAATAGTGACGATTTAGAGATAAATAATTATTGTTAAATAAAATCAATAGAGGTAATTAAATGGTAAAAAAAAGTATCATTAAAGTAAATAAATAGTGGTAATTTAGTGATAAAAAAAATAAATAAATGATGGATATAGCGACATTAATAGCATCAGTTAAATTGCTAATAATATAAATTAATAGTGGCAAATAAATTGTCATTGTAGAAGATCATTAGTGAAATAATTTGCAGCAATTAAAGTGCCACTAATATCATTGATTTAACGACGATTGTACAATTGCCGTTAACCTTTTAGTGATGTCAATGAAGGCAGTAATTAAACGGTAATTATTTTAAGTGTCGCTAATTACATATACCGGCAAATAGAAAGCTTATGGTGGAAAATATTAAATGTTGTTAAAGGCTATTTTTTTTTGTAGTGATGCAACCCAATACCATAATGCAATTTGGAGAACCTAGGAACTAGATGTGATTTTCAGGTTAAGAATGATGATAAATTGGTTTTGAAATTTATAAAACCTATATAGTAGGGTATTTAGGATTGTTCAAGGAGGTAATTTTAGTCAATAAATAGATTCTCTCTTGCTTTCTCAAATCTTCAATATTTTGTATTTTGGCTTTGTAATTTTTTTTAGGGTTTTGGAATAATCATGGCATTGAGATAAGACTCAACTAAAAGATCTATGCCTGAGTAACAAGAAATATCGACTCTTCTAAATTCACTCTAGGCAAGTACACCTAAGGTAATTAGAAGAGAATAGTGTAGTGCACTAAGATAAATAAAGGAAAGCAATCACTATATTAGCACAAGAAGAAATCACAGAAAGGCTATTTTCTTAACAGGAAAAATTCATCTTACAAATGATTGTAGAGGAATGCTTCTACAATCAGACTACTACAAATTAAAGACAAATAATGAAAAATTCTCTCATCAAATCTGAAGACAAAGATTCCTTGCTCCAAGCTTAGAAACTCCTAGACTTAAAAAGGCCTCCTTGAGATCTTCCTCCTTGATGATGATGCTCTCCTCCTCCTCAACGTGGGCGTTCACCACCCTTTAGTCTCCTCTTGCCTGGCCATCCTTAAAAGTGAAGTGCTCCTTAGCGTGCTCCAAGAAAGAAGGAAGAAGGCACCAAGGAGACAAGGGTTTGCCTCCGTAGTCTTTTTCTCTTCACTCCTCCCTTTACATGACTGGAGAATGTAAGTGTAGGAAATTAATGTTGCCAAGGGTGAAGGCATTGGTGGTAGGATGGGGGTATATATAGGATGGCAAAAAGGGGGTAGGTGGCATGAATGATGGAGGGCTAGGATGGGTTCTAGGTGGGTAGTTAAGGGATCTATGGCTAGGATTAGGTGGCGCCACTTTAAGGGATGTGGTGGTAGTGGTTATGGGTTGGTAGCACCTTTGGGTGGCTATCCATGGTGGAATAGGTGCTTAGGGTTGGCACCAAAAGTTAGGTTCAAGAAGGGAGGGCTTTTGGAGGGAAAATTGGTGGGTGGAGACTGGGTTTGATGGTAGATGTAGGGTAGTGATTGAGGAAAATATTGGCGCCAAAAGGAGGGTTTCTAGAAGGGTGATTTGGCGCCATTTATAGGTGGCTTTTGGTGGATGTTATGGGGAGAAGGGGTGCCTAGGTTTGGCGCCAGAAGGAGGGGTGTGAATGGTGGTTAAGTTGGCACCACAAGGAGTAGGAGTAGGTGGTATTTTTGGTGGAGCTAAGGACTAGGTGGTCGGCCATGAGGTGGAGCTTAGCTAGTAAAGTAGTTGGGGAGGAGCTGAGTTTGTTTCAAGGAGGGAGATTTGAGCTGCATGATTTTTTTGGAGCTAATAGTAGTTGAAGTAGAGGTGCCTGAGAACTCAATAGCTAGCTTAGCTAGCAGCTGAGCTAGGTTAATCTAAGCTGTCTTCTTCTGGTTTGGAGCTGAGGTGAGCTGGAGCTTGTCTTCCCAAAGATTTCCTAGCTAACTTAGGTTAGGTATCTAAGCTCAACTAAGTTGAGCTAAGTTAAGTCTTCAAAAGCTGGAATTGAGGACTCTTCAATTGACCAAGTTTAGGTAGTTGATGAGTAGTAGCTAAGCTTGATCAAGTAGAGCTGCCATGAGTTATGGAGAGCTGGAATTAGCTAGATCTAGCTGCATTGAGCTGAGTTGAGCTGGAATCCAGCTGAGGTGAGCTGGATTGAGTTGAGATCCAACTGGAATTAGTTCAATCTTCATCTTTTGCCTTTCAAATTGCCAGGATTTAAGTGATTTTCACTATGTGATCATTCCTGACACTGAAAAGGTGTAAAACTACAAAGTTAATGCATTGCATACCTATACTACAAAATGCCTAAATGCAGTCCCAAACCAGATTGCAATGTGAAAAATTGATTGCGTAGCAATCATAGGACTTAATTGACTTGAATTGAGTTAGATCTTAGCTTAACTTAGGAGTAATTTATGCATTAATTACATACTTTTCATCTTTGCTACTTTGCATAGATATTGATGAAATAACACCATAATGCTGTACTGTTTAGTGTAATATTTGGTTTGCAAGTAATAAGAAGCTTAGGAGATAATCTAAAGCTGGATAGAGGCTGGAAGCTGCAGCAAAGCTGGAGCGAAACCCGGAATAAAGATGCAAATAAGATGAAGACAGAGAGTATGGGAGAGGTATACTATACTACCTATAGGGATTTAATGTTAGAATTAAAGTATGAAGAACATAAGATAATCCCTGCACTTATCCCTAGCCTTAGAATAGCCCTATCCACCTTCTCATACCTTAGCCACCCTTCCAATAGGTCAATTTAACCTAGAACACCCTAAAACCATCTTTCCAGCCCACCTCTATACGTCCAGACAATGTGCTGGACGTCCAATCTTTGCAGAAACCCAAGACAGAACCCTGACACCCATATTGATCCAGTATTGGATGTCCAACCTATCCATCAGACTTCCAATTCTGAAGTATAAGTCATCTGATCAACTGATTAGACGTCTAGAGGTCTTCTCCAGTTCCTGATTTGGAATTTGAAGCTAATCTTGCTTCTTTAGGTCCAACTAACCTACCATACACCCTAGGAAACCAAATTAGAGGTACCTTAAGCCTAGTATGCCATCACTAGCCCTTCCTAAGAACCTAATTAGGTTCTTACTAAGTCCAATTGACTCAGGAGAAGTCAATTGCACTCTACCTGTCTAATTGGACTCATGGAGTTCAATTGAGCCCTAATCTCAACCCATTCAAGTCTAATTAGATTAAGTCTGAGTCCAATTGACTCACACCTAACCTAATTGGGAATTCTCTCTCCCAATTACATACACATTAATCCAATTAAATTTGTGATAAGTTTAATTAGATCTTTACCTTAGTAATAGGTTGTATGAACCTATTTTTAGGAACTTACCTAGACCCAATTACCTAGAACTATAGGACTCAACCTAGACCACCTAGCCGCCACCGAAGTGGTCCACTCAACCACTTAAGTGACACGCACACACACCCACACTTAGAGTTGGTGTCCACACAAGTGGTACCACCTAAGGAAGACCTAAACTTAGTCTCCACTTAGTCCATTCTTAGATCCACAAATTATGGATCTAAAAAGACCCACTCCTTTCCAAAATTAGCCGTCACCTAAGCCCTTCTAGAGGCTTCTCTCCAACGCCACTTGGGAGACCTCCAAGCCTATAAAAGAACCATCATAGTGGCCACCCATGCCCTTTCATCTTGGACGCCACCATCTCCACTTCCACCTTCATCCACGAGCACCATCATCACCACCTTCCTCCATGTCCAAGAGTACTCTCCACCACCTTCTCAAGAGGCTGACCACACCACCTTGGTTGTCCTCCTTCCCTCCTACCACCTTAAGCCACACACAGCCACCAGAGACCACCTTTGGTGCCCATTTTTCCTGTAGAATTAATGTTCTTCATGTTTAATTTCTTGCATTACTTCCTGCTAGTAGTATAGTATTACCATCTCTTAGAGTGCATGCATACTCTCCATGAGATCCATTGTGCATCTCTTTTCTGTTAGCGTAGATCTCATCATTTTCAAATTCCTTGTACAAGCATTCCGCTAGAATCCATTGCAAATGACTTGATTTGATGAAATAAAATTGCCTATTATAGCTATTTGGATCTTAGTCTCTCTTTATGAAAATAAAAATGTCAGTTTCGAAAAACATAAACGATTTCTTGCTAGATAGGGATTTGATTGGTAGTATGAGAATGATAGAAGTAGTGCACACTGAAATGTATACTCACTTTTGTTATTTTCCTAACTCATGCACACATACTTCGCATAAACAACATGATCGACAAGTCCTATTTGCTCTATTAAAACTGGAGTGCGATTCAAAACGAGTAGAGAAAAGAAATTAGAATCAAACTTGCAAAAAATCACGCCTCCTTGAGATCGACCAGGACTCACCTAGTCTCATTTGAATTATTGTTGAAAATGGATTTTGCGTCTATACTATGACCTCAATCAAATCAAACTCGCAATTTATGATTTCAACAAATGGTGCCGTTGCCGAGGAGTCAACGCTACTTTTGATTTTTGATTGCCAATATTATTTTTGACATATTTGCCTCTACTTGTTTTTGGTATGCAATACACAAAAGCGGATTCTACGCACACATCAGGTACAATTGAAGATTTTAGGTACACACCAATCCCTTAGATTTAGGATTTGATTTGACTCTTAGGTTAGGTATTTGTTTTTGAAAAAAAACACAAAAAAATATGAAAAAAGAATTTCCCCAAAAAAAAGAAAAACAATATGAAAAAATAAAAAATTTTGTAGAATTAAAAAAAGGATTTTTGGTAAAAGGTTTCTTTTCTTTCAAAATCACTTTGAAAAGCCTGATTATCACTTTCTGAAATTCGGTCAGAGGTTTTCAATGAATTTAAAATTCATTTATTGAGTTTTTGACTATCCAAAAATCTTGAAATTTAGGATGATCATAGATTTTTAAATTATCTTTCCAATGTCATTGTTTGTTTGAGAAAATTCGCATTATGGAATTTTTAAAAATTCATAAAGTGCAAGGGCGTCAAACAGATTGAAATTTAAATTTTTATGACTTTCAAAAATTGATTTCGAATAACACACATATTTGATTGACATAAAATCAATGGATTTTGAAAGCTAATCAAGTAAGTTTTAATTATCATTATTTTCTCAAATTTTTGGATCTAGTTTGAGATAGTTTCAAGGAGAAAAACCAACAAGGGGTCTACTTGCCTTATCCGACCTCCTGTTAATTAAAAATTCATATTTATTCACTCAAAATAGTAAAAATTTCATAAAATACTCTCAGGAAAGCTCATTTGAAAAGGAATCTTTCTGTCAAATTTCATCTTATTTGTATTCCATTATCATCATAGAGAGTATTTTTTATGTGAACATTTGGTTTGCTGCTTGAATTACTTAGTCATTGCATAAAACTCTAGGTCCAATATTTAGGGTTTTATTTTTGTAGAGACCACATTGACTAGTTTGGACTCAATCAAGTACATTAAATAGTCGGTGAGTTGAGTCAATTGGTTGACCACTCACCCAACACCATGTCAACTTGAAGAAAAGGTTAAAATTCTTAAAGAAAATACTAATTAACCTACATTTGTTATTTAACTATTGGGTCATCGGAATATCTTTAGCCAAACCTAGTGCCAAAGTCTGCCAGTAGTACCAAACGGTCGCGTCTAAGGGGTATCAAGGACTCGGAGGCGTAAGTCAAAGGAAGAACCTTCCTCTTAGCCCCTCGTAACAGACTAGCTAGGTTAGCTTAAGAAATTAGGATTATTTTCAATCAATTTCATAATGAATTGTTCTTCAGGAATTAAAATGTTAACAAAAAATTTGGTCACCTGATTTTAAGAACCAATTTGATTAGCAAGGCCTTAGCCTTATTTGGCTTGGCTACACCAACCCTTGTCATTGGTGTATGCAAGAGAGGTCTCTTAGACCTACATTGGTTGGACCTTGGGAACTAAACCCAAGGTGGTTAAGGCGACTTTTCGCATTGCTTAGTTCTTCTTCTCAACCTTCTTTTTCTTGATTAGCTGAAATGGCTAATCCTTTCTACCACCCTCAAGGGTCGTCTTCCTCTTCTCCTAACCTTAATATGATTCCCACTCCTACATGATAGGAGACCCCTCTTCATTACCCGGGGTATGATTTCCATACCTATAATTCTCATCCTTGGGATACACTTAGACCGACTTCACCTCCCTGGGGTCCTACACAAATCATCATTAAGGAGCCACCAACAGACTTGCAACCACTTCTCAGATTATAGCAAATGATAGAAAAGTTCAAGGATCTCTGCACAACTGATCAAGAGCAACCTTCTCAGATTGCAGCAATTTATCTACACGAAGTCCAGACCACCATTGATCAGGAGTAGAGACAGACTCTGATCACAACCCAAGAATCTCTTTTGTTAGCCCTTCAAGAACTGGAATCCTTGACTAGGCTAACCAAACAAAATCGCACACTTAAAGATATACTGCCTTTGCAGTATCAAGTGGAGAATAGTCTTGAGGATTTTGGAGAATCTGAAGCGGTTATGCCTAAAATTGCTATAGAGGATTCTTTGGGGCAGATACCTAAAGTGGATTATGTTGATGTCTCGAAAAGTGATTCTGAGATAAAAGATGCTTCTAATGGGGTCACGGGACATGATTTTGGCATATCAGGAAGGGAATCATCTGAGAGCTTCATCCTAGAAAGTGATGAGGAAAGGGTTGGTACCCCCAACATTGATTTTTAATCTTGGGAGACACCTGATGGAATTAAGGAAGAAGATCCACTTGTGGATCTAGATCTTGATGGCTACCCTAAAATGCAAGCCTTTCCTTTAAGGAACCAATCAGTTATCAGCTGGAATATGATTTCTTTGTATTAGAGGATTCCCAAGGTGAGGATTCACAGGATGATTGAGATTTGGATGTCTCAAGTAATATGGGGGAATTTGAGCAAAGAAAGGATGGATATAATGAAAATCATGGACAAACAGAAGAAATCCCTCAGGGAGATAGAGAGATTAATGACTTGGGTATCTCTAGTCAAGCACACCTAGGCAGTTTAGAGATGATTTTGGCTAAGGATTCTGATAATCACATGTGGCTGGATGAATCTGGATTTTACATGACTGATCATTCTGAGACACTTCTTATAGGAAGTGAATCTATTTTCACTCCTATATTATTTGATTCGCACCTTTCTCTTCCCACTTACTAGGGTGATGAGGAGAACCTTAAGTCTGCATTCTCTACTCTTGATTTTGATCTCCAATTATTGGGGGAGACTCCTAATGATTCACCTAAGGGATTGGATATTGCATCTGAATCAGGGAATTGTGAGGAACCTGATAAAAATGATGAGGAGAAAGGGATTGAAGTGCTAAGCCGAGTAAATTGGGGATGAACTTATAATCCTAGTCAATGTAATCGATGGTTCGACTCGGAGACTAAGGCAAATTCTGATGAGGATGAAATTATTTCTGATGATGAAGCTATCTCTGACGAGGATTTTAGTGACTTCCAAACAGAAATCCCAATCTCACATTTATCCTCATATACATTATAATGACCCTTATGATCTAGACTCTGAAGCTGACTTGCATTTCAATCATAATATCAATCCACCCCCTCAGCAACTTCTCATTGGACTTTGGAACTTGATTAATTGGCAGGGTTTGCATCACGAACCTCATACTCATTATCCTCTGAGATTCGTCCCTATTCCACACTCTACCATAGAAAAACTTTTTGGAGTAGGGATCCACCATCAGCTGTTTCCATTTGTGGACCACTGATTCTTGGAGCATATGAACACATCTTCCTACTGATCTTGACACTCTTTTCAGCAATCATTGATCCATCTGATTGAGTTTTGCCCAGCTGAAGGAGTTAAACTCAGCATTTATAAAAAGCATTTGCTATCCTTTTATACATAGCATATTTTATGTTGGCATATTTCCCTGCATATTATGTTTTCTGTCATGATGTTGGCTTATGTTGAACGAAAAATTAAGGAGCTATTCCAGCTGATTTCTATCCTTATCCCCCATCTTGCATTTATTTTCCTTATATTCATGCATGAGGATTGATCAGGACATTTTCGCTTGAAAGATGATATGTCAGAAAAATATGTCGTCGTAGTGTAAATCGTACAGTGGAAAAATTTCGAACAATATTTATTAGTAAAAACTAACCACGAAGTTAGGATGTCGTATCCACAAGGAGGAACAATTACAATAAATTAGTAAATAATTTTTATTTATGCTCATCAAATCATGAAGTTTGTTGTCCATGCTAAAAACAAAAAAGCAGTGAAAGAGAGTGAATAAAAGGTGCACGAGAGATAGCAAGAAGGAAAGGGAGCACCATGCAATATCACCAAATATATTAACCCATTAAATCCTACCAAAATCAATCTCAATGGCATGCAATGTAAAAAGAAATGAACCCAAAATAGGGGATGATCTCCTACCGCACATGCACATGAGGTTGCATCGGTCGACGAGAAGCTCGGTGAAGGTTGGTTGGAGTGAGGGCTACGCGTGCGCGGTCACGGCGTGGTTGATGGCGGTCGGAGGCAGTCGCTTGGAGAAGAGGTCGTTGGCTATGAAGAAGGCCGGTCGGCGGTGAGTCTGTGAGTGTTGAGAGGGATATCGAGGTGCACGTTCTTTGTCTTTGCGAACGAAGGGGGTGCAGTGCGTGGATAGAGAGGGAGCGTGGTGGTGATGGCTGGTTTGCTGTCGTGGTCAACGGTGTGCATTTGAGATGAGGAAACAGGGAGAAGGGTCTCTAGAGGAGTACATGTGTGCATGATGGGTTTCTTTCTTCGAGTAGAGAGGGAGATGAAGAGCGGTAGGGGGAGTTGAGCAGCTCTTCGTGCATGAAGGTTGGAGATGATTGTCTAATCGGAGGAGGACCGGCGGTTGTTGGGTCTTCTGGAGGAAGAAGAAGGTGAATAGGAGAGGGGAAGCGATGATGCGCTGCTGTTGAAGACGAAGAAGACGATGGTGTGGGAAGATGAGGTTGAGGATGAGTTCCTTGCTACGGTTTCATGAAGAAGAGGGGCGAAGAGGGCGGCGAACACGGTGGCTGGAACAAGTGCTTGTGTTCTCTGTTGGCAATGGACGCGGTCAAGGAATTCGTCAAGGTCATGGTTGTGAGGATGATGAAGCGCGGTCATGAACGTGGCTTGCAGTGCTGGCGTAGGAGCTGTCACCTCCGACCACTATGGTGGCACGTGGTGTCGTTATGTTGTGGTCGAGGTGTCGCAAAGGCACGCAATAGTGGGATGGTTGCGGTCGAGGAAGTGGTGGTCCTGGGCATACGGTCTTGCGGGTTGAGGAAGTTGAAGATGGAGGCTCGCGATGGTAGTGCAGGTCCTGTACAAAGAGAGAATAAGAGAGAAAATATCAGGGAGAGAGATTGAGGGGGAAAAATAAGGAAAGTAATTATTTGATTATTATCAAAAATATGAGTCATTATTTCATTTTTAATTAACTTGCTAAAAATCATAGGAGTGAAAATAGAGTAAGCCTTAGGAGAGAATCTGGGATGATTTTTTTGTCCTTTTTATTGGAAAAATCAAATGTTACGATGGATTTCAATTGAGATGGGATATGATGTCATTTAAAATTGTACTTTCAAAAATAATCCTGCATCAACAGTACGTAATATAATCAAATAACGTGAATGAAATGTAGGGAATATTAACTCCAGAGCTTAATTAATTCGATAATGTAGTGCATGCTTTTAATAGAATTCTTATCCCAATAATAATATACTTAGGTTTAATTCTAATCCACTAAAGTAGACCTATCAAATACTCCCATGCCTAAATTTTGCTAGTCTCGAGCAAAATCATATGGAGAAGAACCCGATCTCTAGGCTGGAATTTGTTGTTAGGATGCCTTATAATGCCTTGCCTGTAGAGACTAGATCGAAATACAACCTCTAGGCCTAAAGGTACTCAAGAATTAGCCAAGATACGAACCTGAGTAGCCTCAGCCTTGGGTCCACAACAAAGGTTTCTAAGGCCCCAAAATCTACCTAGAGGTTTATTGATCTCAGTGGCTAAAGTAGCCATGCAACAAGGTCCGGTTCAACTTGCCAGTGTATTTTTGAGAAGATAGAGAGATATTCTTGAAATTCTTCTTTTTCTTAATCTTTGTGATTCCCCTAAGTCTAACATCGGGTTGATCCTCAACACGGTTTGTATTAGATTCCTCGTCCCCATCATCAATCCTCGAAGGGTCCTTACTAATTGACACTTCGTGATAGTGCCTCCCATGGCAACTTCCAAAATCCTGGCAATCGACACTTCGTGATAGTGCTACCCATGGCATTCTGTAGCTAAATCCAAACCTGAAAATCAGCATTTTGTGATAATGCTGCCCATAGCATGTGAACCAGCACAAGGCACTTACATGCCCCCGGTAGGATATTTAAATATCCTAGGAGACAAGCGCCGATGAGACGATATGTTATAATGCGTCCTCAAGGGGAGTATTTACTCTTCCTCTCCACAGAGGGAACTACTCTAATTAACTTATGTTTCAAGCCGCTCCTAAGTCAGGTCTTCAAGAAATCGTTTTCTTTTTCAGAGTAGAACATTTTTGACATTAATCTCCGTTAAGCTCACTGAACCTGACTAGTGTGTGATTTTTAGGTGCCAAAGTTACCAAGTCCCACAAATCAAAGAGCAAACAACAAGGTTGAATAGTCCCTAAGCTTTAGATTTAATACATTAGTTTCGTAACTCCTTCAACCTCTTGGGGAATAGTCAAGATCTTAACAAATACTTGAGTATTTAAGCCTAAACAAACCCAGGAGGCCTAAAGTCGGTATCCCTCACTTATCTCCTTCTCTTTAGCACTTCAGGACTTAATTAATCATTCATTCTAGCCCAGAACTTAGGTAAACTCCTCCATAATCAAGTGTTGGAACCTGCAAAATTTTTGCACCTTTTCCTCTCTGTGTCTCTCTCTTCTTTTCCTTAATATACTCGTAATTCAGCTCAAACAGATTTCATCCCCCTTTTCTCTCAATTTTTTTTATGCAATATGAATGCCTTAACTACAGCATGCAAAATATGTATAAATGCTATGTACAACCTTAGGTTATACCCCCCTTGCCTAAATCTGACAATATCCTCATTGGAAAGCAAAAGCAAGGTAAGATATTATCTGAGGTAAAGTTGGGATGTCTCCTTACAGGAGATTCCTACAAATTAGGCTCTAGAAATGAAGTAGAGGAAGACCCAAAAAAGATTTGTAATAGAGCGGGTCTAATGAATAGGTGGCTCAAGATGTTGGTAAGCTGGTGGCCTAGATACGTGTGAAAATAGGGTACTCCTGAGCCACCTGTGGAGGTCTCATATGATACTCATGAGTAGTGACTTTCGGGAGTGCAGGGAAAGGAGACAATGGCTCCTTAAGCAGATGTGTGTGGGAAAGAGTGGGTTCTAAGAAGAACACCCTAAGGATGATGGACTAACATGGACAAGAGTTGATCCATACCTGCAACTCCACTAGAAGGTGTATCAGTCTGATTGTTTCCCCCGAAGAAACAAAAATGAGTAGGGATTTGAGGAAGATGGTCTCTAGGGAGCATAAGTCTTGAGCTTGTAGAATGGTTACCAAAGCCAAAGATGGTTTGATATGCTCCAAATCTGATCTAAACAACCTATCATGAGATGTCATGTTATCCCTAGTCCCCTTTGTATACAAATCAGGCTTAACCTGCATAGCACTAATGCTCCAGGATATGTAGTCATCGACTTACTTTTGGGAAGAAGTGCATCCAGGGTTGACTCCGGAGCATACACATTGGATAGCAAGGTACAAACACCTAACTTGTGGAATCCTTTACCATACGTGATTATAATCCCAAGATCATGTTGTTCACTTAAAGTCTCTCCAGGTGGTTTAAATGATTCTTGATTAATGGTCATAGGTGCTTCCTTAAGGTGTAAGTCCCCAAGTAATGTATATCGACTTTGAATGTCATCCCAATTTCTCAATCCTAGTGATATAAAAATTTCCTTTACTCCTATGTCTACTTGAGGTGAGGTTTCCTCACTAACATCAGGTTATCTTAGGTATTTTTATCTGGGAGATAGTTGTGTTACATTCATAACAGTTGATGAGCGTAAAATTCGTGAGAAAAATTAGGGTTTTGGAGAACTCGTCATTGTAGTCGCAAAATATCACTATCAAATAAAATTTTACCGAAGCTCAAGGTGAGCCCCAGGTTGAACGCGGGGAGGCGAACGTTTACTTTATAGAAATCCAAGCTTTGATTTATTTGTTTTTGGAGTTTTTATGTTTTGTATTTTTTTTTCATATTTTTATAAGATATAATATCAAGTCAAAATACTTCTATGTAATCAACTCTACTCTAGTAGAGAGAGAGAGAGAGAATCTAACTAGAATTTACTATAGATAATCAAGGAAGAAATAAAAAATACACTAGAAAAGTGATAAAAGATAGAGAGGTGAGAAGATCTCCCTTGGTAGCTTATTGGAGGATGACTTGATTTGACAGTGCCTGGATGAAGGTGGTGAGGTTGGATGACGAAGCATGGAATTGAAGGATGGAGGACGAAGTAGGACAGCGTTACAATGAGTTGAATGTGGTGAGAGGATGGCCATGAGATGCTCCACAAATGGAGGTGAGAAGTGAGAAAATATATTTACTTTTCTGCTTTAAGGAGCATCCTAGGCTTGGGATCAACTCCTTAGAGCTTTTGGAGGAGGTGAAGAAAAAAAAGGAAGAGATGATGGAATGTGTAGGAGGGGTAGGTCTTTTATAGGTGTAGAAATGGGGGTAAAACAGGTATTTCAAGCCTTTTAGAATTAGGATGCGGCCTTTAGTGACGGATGCGCACGTCATTGTAGACAACGTTTTTGAAGGCTTGTGTCAAACATGGACCGCTCATCGCTGATTCAACGCATCTCGTGCAGCCACGTCATCGACACTTGGTCTTTAAGCATTGAGGCGTGGATTGATCCTAGCCATCCGATTCTTCATCAGACGACTTAAAGTGCATGATCGCCACTTCATATTCATCTGTTGAGGCACTCATTTTAGATTGCCACAGCCGTTGGATTGAAGTTCAACGATTGTGATCGCTTGCCCTTTGCGCTGCTGATGGAGCGTGTCAGATCATGCATTTGGATGTGTGTGAGATCGCGAGTGTACATCTGGCACTTAAGATTGTGCCATGTCCCCACCTCAGCTGCCGCTCGATGAAGATCGTGTAGCTGAATTTTGTCGTGCCTCCTATTCAGTAGATTAAAGCCACTCTGCGTGATTCGAGTGCACGCCTCGTGCTTTGGATTTGGTGCTTGCCCAACGTGCTACAAGTGCGAGTGTGTCGTGTTTGTGAATTAAAGGTCTCATGTTCTCAACCATTAGATTAAGATCCAACGGGCGAGATCTCGTGACTTGTTGCCTTTTTAGATCCAGAAGCGACGGAGGTGGCCTCTCAGCCATTGGATGTTGATCTAAGGGCTTAGAGTTGAGGGCACAGATGAAGAAAAGGTCTCGCAGAGGTCTTGGATGATCGAGATGGCGCCACGTGGTGCTATTCGAACCGTCCATCTTTAGATGCTTGTAGGTAGCACCACAAACGTTGGATTAGATCGATTTTCGTACCGTTAGGCTATGATCGTCGATTCAGATTCATTAGTGTCGTCAGATTCTTCATCTGAGGTTTAGATTTTTATCACCTTGTCCCTTGACCTTTGATCTTCCTCGGACTGTATCTGATGTTACGGAGATCCGATTGGGGTGATCTCAGAGGCGTTGGACTCCAATTATTGCCTTCATCAGATTCGTATGGTTGGATCTTCAATCCGAGGCTTCGAAATGATGTCAACCTTTTCCCTGGCTACAATAGGAGGTGAATTATTATAAAATTTGTACAAATTAATCTAAATGCAAGATGATGCATGTTCTGCAATATTTATAATACATGATGTTTCTATGACCCTAGGAACATGCATAAATAAATGATTGCGCAACAATCATAGGTCTTAATTGACCTAAATTAGGCTAGGACTTAGCATAAGTTAGGGTTATTCACATATGCATACGCATTATCTGCATCTTTACTGCTTTCCTTTAGCTATGCATAAAATAATGTTATAATGTGCTGATTAAGTGCATTATGTCAATTGCAGACAATAAGCTGATCAGGAGCTGGATCTGAAGTTGGATCAGGAATAACAGGAGTTGTAGCAGAGCTGGAGCAGAAGGCCTAGTTTAGATGTAGGAATAATAATGTATGGGGGTTAAAAGTTTGCTATTCTATTAAGTAGGAATAAAGCAGTAAAATGTGAAGAGCTTAGGTCCATCCTAGCCCTAGGATAGCCTAGAGACTTCCCCAAGCCTTAGCCACCCTTAGATTAGGTCACAACACCCTAGGAAGTCCTAAAACCCTAGTTTCAACCCTTCTATGGACGTCCAGATAAGTTTTAAGACGTTCAGGACCCTTAGCCAACTCCCGCACACTTCAAACCCACTTCTGCAGTGTTATTGAACGTCCAGACACTTTGTCAGACATCTAATTTTTGCAGAATACCCAAAATAGAACTCGAAATCCTTCCTGACTCTGATTGGACGTCCAGACAACAAGTCTGGACTTCTGATTTTTGAGTATAAGACGTCTGATTCTATTATTAGACGTCTGATATTGCTCTCCAATTCCTGTTTTGAGATTTAAGCCTTGATCTTGGATCTCTAGGTCCCTAAATCCAATTCCAACCCCATAGGAACCTAAATTAAGATGTCTTAACCCTAGTACACCACCTCTAGACCTCCCTAAGGACCTAATTAGGTCCTCACTAAACCTAATTGACTTGGATCTTAGTCAATTCCATCAGCCTATTCAATTGGACTCATTGAGTCCAATTGAGCCCTGATCTCAGCACACACTGTCCAATTGGACTCAGTGAGAGTCCAATTGACCTAGACCTGACTTAATTGAGTTGTTTTACTCTCAATTAAGTTTCCACACACCCAATTAAACTTGTATTAAGTTTAATTGCACTTTACCTTAGTGAATTAGGGTTTATAACTCTAATTTGAGACCTACCTTGACCTAAACCCACTAGAACTCAACCTAATCAACCTAGCCACATAAGTTTCGACCCACACACACCCACACACACCCACAAACACCATCCACACGAAAATATCTAGCCTAGAGTTCTCTAGAACTCTCTACCATGTGTGGTTGCCTTGGTTGCCAAAAATAGCAACCAAGAGCCATTCAATTTTTAGATCCACATTTGGTGGATTTAAAAACCACCATCCACCCTCTCTCTCTCACTCTCCCATGAGCTCCCACCATAGGCCTCTCTAGAGAATTCCATAATTTTCTAGAGAGCTTCCCTTAGGTCTATAAAAAGATCCCTTGGGTGGCCATTTGCACCCATTCACTTCCTTGGCATCCATTCCACTTAGAATAGCCACTTCCATCTCCACTCCACCTCCACGAGTTGAGCACCACCATGGGGGCCACCATTTTCACGCTAGGAAGCTGGATCAGCTCCCCAACCTCTCTCCAAGGGCCGGCCTAAGTTCCATTGGCCGCCCCTCCTTCTCTCAACCATTCAAAGGCCATCGAGGACCACCCCTGAATGCCCTTCCATTCTGCTAGATTTAGATTATGCTCTTCGTATATTTACTGCGTTTATTTACTGCTTAGTAGTGTAGTCTTACTTCTCCCCCAATGATGCATGCGAAATCTCCCCATCGATTCTTGTATGCGATCATTTTCTGGTAGCTAGATTTAATTTTCAAGCATTTATGTACAAGCCTTCCTCTAGATTCCTTGTGCAACAACTCCCAAATGAATGAATGAAAACACATTTATATATATATATCTCTATCTGTTTGAAATCACCATGAGCTTAATGATTGATATTATCTTTTGCATGATTAATGTTGCCTGTTTCTAACTCTTAATATTCTTGCAACTAAGCATGTCGTACGTAAATACGTAAGAATCACGAACCGGCATGCGATTCTAAACAAAGTAGAGCGGCAAAAAGATCGATTTCAAAAGTAAAAGCAACGCCTCCCAGAGACGAACAACCGGGATTCAAGTCTTGTCATCTTTAGAAATCAATTTTTGACGAATGTTTTTGCACGACTATACTACGATTTCCGACGACGTTCAAATGCACGAAAATGGCTTTCTGTCAAATGGCGCTGTTGCCGGGAATGCAATGTCATTTTTGTTGATTTTGATCTCTTAATCTATCATTGACAAATCTGCCTCTACTTTGTTTTTGATGTGCAGGATAACACGGAACGAAAACGGGATCTGCGCACATACCGAGCGCGGTGAAGAAAAATCAGGTGCACATCATTTATCTTAGATTAGGTTTCTCTTTTTGAACCCTAGGATTAGATTTACTTGCTGCAATTTCTTTTCGAAAATTCTTTCTGAAAAAAAAAGATTTTTCTCATTTTCATGAAAAAGAAAAAAAATCAAAAAGAAAAATTTTGAAAAAAAAATCTAGATTAGGTTTCCTTTCGAATCTAGGTTACTTTAAAAAAAAAGAAAAAAATATTTTCTATGAATCTTTTGAAAAATATTTTTTGAAAAAAACAAACGTGCAAAAGTTTTGAAAAAAAAATCCTTTTTGGTGAAAAGCCTAGATTTGAATTCAAACCTCTTTAAAAGTCTTTTCCATCATCTTCTGATTTTCCGCCAGATTTCAAATCTAACTTCAAAATTCGATTGCCGAAAAATTCGTTAGCAAAAAATTTTGAAATTTGGGCTAAACCTTCATTTTCAAACCATCTTTCAATTTCCATCGTTACTTTAAAAGATTCCAAGTATAAAATTTTTAAAAATTCGCGAAGTGCACGGGGTCAAATTGACCCAGATTCAAAATTTTTCAAATTTCAAAAAGCAATTCCGAGCAATTTGCAAATCTGTTTTGACTAAAAATGGTGGGGTTTGAAAGCTGATCTCATTGGTTTTATTTTCCATATTTTTTCCAAATTTTTGAAGATCATTTGATATTGTTTCAAAGTAAAAAATCGACCAGGGGTCAAAATTCCAAATCTAACCCCCTGATATTCAAAATTCCCTGAAAATTCGGTTGAAACATTAAAAATTCCAAAAAAATATTGTCTGAAAAACTGATTGAAAAAGGAATCTACTCGCAAAATTTCAAATTAATTTGATTTCAATTATTAGTAGAAAATCAACATTAATTTTGTGGTTTGTTGAAACAGAGAAAAACCTTAGAAGTGCATGCAACCTAGGTCAAACCCTTAGGGTTACAACTAGGGACCATACATTGGGCTAACTTAGACTTAATCAAGTCTTGTTAGCTGGTGAACTTGGTCACCTTGTGGGACACTCACCACAAACCCCACTGAAGAAAATGGGTTAAAATTAACTTTAAAATACGAAATCAACCCGAGTTCGTTGTCGTACTACTGGGTGAGTTTAATCTCTCTTGCCAAACCTAGTGACTAAGTCTGCGGGGTAGTGTCAAACGACCGTGGCTTGGGGGTCAACGGAACCGGAGGCGTAAGCCAAAGGAAGAACCTTTCCCTTAGTCCCCTCGTAACCAGACTGGCTGGGTTAGCTTGAGAGGCGGGATTCACTTTCAGTCGGTTGTACGACGAACTTATCTTCAGGAATTCAAATCCCTAATGAAAATCTGGTCACCTGATCTATATGGACCATTTGATTGACAGGGCCTTAGCCTTGTCCTACGTGGCTACACCAACCCAGGGGTTGGGCGGTGTATGCATGGAAGGAGGTCACTTTGACCTCACTTGGTTGGACCTTGGGAGCCGCTCCCAAGGAGGCGAGTCACTTCTATCTGCTGAGCCGCGATGGCTAACATTGGATCTGGACCTAATCAGGATCCAGAAGAGCTGGACCCATGAGCTTATCTGAGAGCTTGGGTCACTGAATCAGCTCAACCTTGAGATCAGAACCCAAGGTGGCGAAGATGACTTTTCGCTTCGGCTGATCCTTGTCCTTGGGTTACCGAAATGGTTAACCCATATCCTAACCCTGGATATTATGACCCGTCCCAGTCGATCCCTCAAAGGATCACATCTTATAACCTAGGATATAGATTTCATACTCCTGCTTCTCACCCATGGAACATGGGTAGACCTGATTCACCCCCTGGAACCCCTGAAGAGCTACTGGTGCATATGCGGCCACATTATAGAATACAGAGAGCTATAGCGAGCGCTAAGGAAAAGGCCGCATCCTATCTACGCGAAATCCAGGCTATCATTGAGCCGAACCAAAGACAAAGCCGGATTCCGCATCAACAAGCTGTGATGGAGCTCCTTCAGGAAACAACAGAGATAACAAGGTGAATGGGACAAAATCAGGAAACTCAAGAACTATTGCTTTTGAGATATCAAGTGGAAAATAGCATTGAAGACCTCGAAGAATCTGAAACTATGCCGGAAGAACACACTGAAGATTCTCGGGAGCAGATGCCCGAAGATCACTCAGGGGAAAAAGAATCTAGCGTGGATATGAGACAGGAGCAGGAAGTATGCCGACTGGGTTCATCTGAGAACTCCATTCAGAAAATTGAGGAAAGGACTGATATCTCCAGGACTGAGCCACAATCAGATTATCCTGAATCCTGGGAGACACCTTTTGGGTTGGATAACCCAATCGAGATAAGATAAGCGGATCCAATTGAGGATATGGATCCTAAGGCAGACATTACATGCGACACTACTGATCAATCTAGACCACTTCCCATTGTAGGTGAACCTGTGCTAGAGCCAACATCTTCTGATCTGCACTCTTCTTCTTTGACCTACATCCCTAATTCGGATATTAGAGATTCTGAGAGGATACTTTCTATCCCTGATCCAAACATCCGAAAACCAGAAGTAGTTATGGATGCTTTGACTGAAGAAATAAATATGCTACCTGAGGCAGGAATTATTGAGGAACCCAATGCATATGAGGGTAAAGCTTTGAGCAGAAGGAGCTGGGGACGCACCTATCATCCTAGTAGATGGCTCGACTTTGAGCCTGAGGAGACAGCCTCTGATGAATCAGAGATGGGTACTGATGAGGACGAAGTAATTTCTGATGAGGATTTCAGTGACCTCCCCACAGATTTTCTACTTTCACGAATACCCCCGTATGACCCAGAGCCTGGAGAGGGAATGATCTTTGATGTCAATTATCATTGAGGATCCCTATGACTCAGATTCTGGTTCTGAGGTACATTTTGATTTACTCCCTCAGCAACTTCCTGCTGAATTGTGGGATATGATAAATCAGCTGAATCAACATCATGATCCCCCCTCTGATTATCCTCTATTTTCCACCACCACTCACTTTCTTATAGCTAGACTTTTTGGAGTAGGGGTGCACAATCAGCTGGTTCGTATCTCCGGATCACTGATTCTGGGAGCATACGAGCATATCTTTCTCTTAATCTTAGCCGGCTCCTATGCTAGAAATGACACATCTCATTGAGCTTTCGTCCAGCTGGAGGCGTTAAACTCAACACATATAGATACCATCTACCCTATATTCCACCATCATTTATATATAACCATTTTTATACATAGCATATTTTTCCTTTAGCATATTTCCTTTGCATAGTACATGCTAACAGGTTGGCCGGTGCTGAATGTATAATTTCAGAAGTAATTCCAGGTGATTTCTACCCATTCTCTCCTTGCAGCATTTATTTTCTTTTACATTCATGCATGAGGACATGCAAGAACTTAGGCATGGGGGGGTAGATACAGAAAAACTGAAAAAATTTTATGCCAACACTTAGGAAAATTTCGGAGCTGCATGTAAAACGTACTTTAGGACCTTAAATAAAAGAACAACCGACTCCACCTCCAGTGCTCGCATTGGAGCTAGAAATCGTTAGCAACAACAATTCCGACTGACTCGCTCACCTTTTGTTCTAAATTTAGGGTCAAGCTAATTGTAACCCGATACGGGAAATTCACGAAGTAAAAATTATATGAGGTTACATGTTTATAGCACATATAGATATTGCATTCATGAATAAGATTATTTTATTAAGAGAATGCATTAGGGATTTTATCCTTCAGTTGATTCCTGTAATCTGGAATCCAGTACAACTTTTCACACACACGTAGAATTTACAATGGATTCACGGTGAAGGCTGATAAACGTCTTCAGTCTGTCAAGAAGAAGCAGTGTTTCTTTCCTTGAACCCCTGGATAGTGTTTTGGGAGTTAGGCAGATTTTCCTCCAAAAATCCACCAAATAGTGTGAGAGAGTAGAGTATACTGGTGCTCTAAGATTAGCGCGAGGAATCTGGAATCCTAGATAATTAGGTGATGATACTCTGAGATTAGACATAGTTTTCACTTTCGGTTCCTATGTATACATTTTTGTGTGAATTTGTGAGAGCCACCGAATAAGGAAAATACACGGAGAGCGAGTTTTCATAAAACTAGGGCTAAGATGGATGGTTACGACCATTCTTTAAGGAATCCTCAGCTGAAGGAGGGTATTGATGTTAAGGTCAGAAATACATCATCCTATCTGTCTCTCCCAGTGCCGTGAGTAGGCACTTCCACCAAATAAGCCACCCAATGTCTCTTGAGTACCACCAATCCCTAATAATGCCTCCTCAATAAAGTTCATGGATGTATGCCAGTTGTGTTATGCTGAAAAAAAATAAAAAATAAAAAAAAATGAGAAAGAAAAAGAAAAAGAATGATGAAAAGAAAGAAAAACTGAAAAAAAAAGAAAAAGAAGAAAAAGCAAAGAAAAGAATGAATATTTAGTGTTTATTTCATTGAGGCAATACCACCAAATAAAATTGAGCTCCACCAAATATGGCCTTAACCTATTTTTCTTGTGTTTCTGACTGCCTGAATAATGGCTGAGGAATTCCAACTTAGTATTAAGGTTATGAGAACTCAATTAAAGTGTTAATGCCTAGTGAGATCACCAAATACAGAACATACGTGTGAATTTGGTGAGGTTGTGAGCTCTAAGAAAAAGAAACAAAAAGAGTAAGAGAGAATGAATACAAAGGAATCAAAAGGGAGCATAGTTTTTCTCGTCTTTCTCTGAGTTGAGTTACTTAGTAATCCGGGAATTTGGATTCTGTAGTACTAGTCTCTATGTAGCACTAAGTGAGAATGAGCCACCAAATATATAATCCTTTCCCTTAGAGATTCTCTACCTAAGCCTAAAGCCGAGGTGGAATTCATAAAATATCTTGAATACCTCGAGGGAAGAAGTTCACCTATCCCGCTAGAATTTTTATTAGAGGTCAAGTACAAGCTTTAGAGGTGTATTAGTTTTCACTCGAATCCGTTGCAAAAGCTATATAGCTACACCTTCACGATTGTCTGGATTTCTAGAGCATAGGATGAAAAAAAAAGGAAAAAAATCTCTATGCAAACACTTGATAAAATAATCAGTCCCTTAGGGACCCTTGCTGTAAATAATTTATCTTGCATTTGCTAGGGACTAGCAAGATTTAGGCATGGGGGTATGATTGCGCAGCAATCATAGGTCTTAATTGACCTAAATTAGGCTAAGATTTAGCATAAGTTAGGGTTATTCATGCATGCATATGCATTATCTGCATCTTTACTGCTTTCCTTTAGCTATGTATAAAATAATGTTATAATGTGCTGATTAAGTGCATTATGTCAATTGCAGGCAATAAGCTAATCAGGAGCTGGATTAGGAATGACAGGAGTTGTAGCAGAGCTGGAGCAGAAGGTCTAGTTTAGATGTAGGAATAATAATGTAAGGGGGTTAAAAGTTTGCTATTCTATTAAGTAGGAATAAAGCAGTAAAATGTGAAGAGCTTAGGTCCATCCTAGCCCTAGGATAGCCAAGAGACTTCCCCATGCCTTAGCCACCCTTAGATTAGGTCACAACACCCTAGGAAGCCCTAAAACCCTAGTTCCAACCCTTCTCTGGATGTCCAGATAAGTTTTAAGACGTCCAAGACCCTTAGCCAACTCCCGCACACTTCAAACCCACTTCTGCAGCGTTATTGGATTTCTGCAGAATACCCAAAACAGAACCCGAAATCCTTCCTGACTCTGATTGGACGTCCAGACAACAAGTCTGGACTTCTGATTTTTGAGTATAAGACATCTGATTCTATTGTTAGACGTCTGATACTGCTTTCCAGTTCCTGTTTTGAGATTTAAGCCTTGATCTTGGATCTCTAGGTCCCTAAACCCAATTCCAACCCCATAGGAACCTAAATTAAGGTTCCCTAACCCTAGTACGCCACCTCTAGACCTCCCTAAGGACCTAATTACGTCCTCACTAAACCTAATTTACTTGGATCTTAGTCAATTCCATCAACCTATTCAATTGGACTCATTTAGTCCAATTGAGCCCTGATCTCAGCACACACTATCCAATTGGACTCAGTGAGAGTCCAATTGACCTAGACCTGACTTAATTGAGTTGTTTTACTCTCAATTAAGTTTCCACACACCCAATTAAACTTGTATTAAGTTTAATTTCACTTTACCTTAGTGAATTAGGGTTTATAAACCCTAATTCACTAAGGTAAAGTGCAATTAAACTTAATACAAGTTTAATTGGGTGTGTGGAAATTTGAGACCTACCTTGCCCTAAACCCACTAGAACCCAACCTAATCAACCTAGCCACCTAAGTTTCGACCCACACACACCCACACACACCATCCACACGAAAATATCTAGCCTAGAGTTCTCTAGAACTCTCTACCATGTGTGGTTGCCTTGGTTGCCAAAAATAGCAACCAAGAGCCATTCAATTTTTAGATCCACATTTGGTGGATCTAAAAACCACCATCCACCCTCTCTCTCTCACTCTCCCATGAGCTCCCACCATAGGCCTCTCTAGAGAATTCCATAATTCTCTAGAGAGCTTCCCTTAGGTCTATAAAAAGACCCCTTGGGTGGCCATTTGCACCCATTCACTTCCTTGGCATCCATTCCACTTAGAATAGCCACTTCAATCTCCACTCCACCTCCATGAGTTGAGCACCACCATGGAGGCCACCATCTTCACGCCAGGAAGCTGGATCAGCTCCCCAACCTCTCTCCAAGGGCCGACCTAAGTTCCATTGGCCGCCCCTCCTCTCAACCATTCAAAGGCCATCGGGGACCACCCCTGAATGCCCTTCCATTCTGCTAGATTTAGATTATGCTCTTCATATATTTACTGCGTTTATTTACTGCTTAGCAGTGTAGTCTTACATCTCCCCCAATGATGCATGCGAAATCCTCCCATCGATCCTTGTATGCGATCATTTTCTGGTAGCTAGATTTAATTTTCAAGCATTTATGTACAAGCCTTCCTCTAGATTCCTTGTGCAACGACTTCCAAATGAATGAATGAAAACACATTTATATATATATATCTCTATCTGTTTGAAATCACCATGAGCTTAATGATTGCTATTATCTTTTGCGTGATTAATGTTGCCTGTTTCTAACTCTTAATATTCTTGCAACTAAGCATGTTGTATGTAAATACATAATAATCACGAACCGGCATGCGATTCTAAACAAAGTAGAGCGGCAAAAAGATTGATTTCAAAAGTAAAAGCAACGCCTCCCAGAGACGAACGACCATGACTCAAGTCTCGTTATCTTTAGAAATCAATTTTTGACGAACGTTTTTGCGCGACTATACTACGATTTTCGATGACTTTCAAATGTGCGAAAACGGCTTTCTGTCAATAGACATTTTAGGAGAATTAGATGTGTGCAGATCACACCCCAATGTCTATCTTTTGCTACTCCCTATCAAAACTACATGTCATTTATAAAAGAATTAGGGTCAAATTACTTAGGCAATAGTTATTTCTCAATATTAAGAAATTTCTACTAAAAGCCTAAACTACAGAGACTCAACATCGTCCGAGTGTCTACCAAAATGTATACCGCCGCAAACCCTCTTCTTATTCAAAAGCAAATATATATACATTTTTTTGAGTAGGTGTCTTTCCTAATCTAATTACCTAAAGGCAGCAGAAAGAGAATGGTCGCGTAGCTGGACTCTGGAAAACCGGCCAATGAAGCGTCAAACCCACAACTTGCCAGCCATACCATCCTAGAAGGTTCATTAGCTTCTCAATTTTCGTTAAAATCGCTGAAAAGTGAGTCAGTGCAAATAGTGTATAGATGCTTTAAACTTAAAGTCCCCTTAAATCAGAGGGCAGGTTAATAAATCATGTACTTATCACCCTAACTTTTTTAACCAATTAGAAATGAATTTACGAATGGTGAGGACTCGAGAAACAAGTCCACATTTTAGTGGATACCTAGGCTGATTAAGCTCGAAGAATTAAAGAGTTTAAATATTCAGGTCCTATCGTATCATTCCCTAAAGTTGAAAAACTCTTAATGCCTAAGTTCTCTTTTCTTAATTCTCTTTTTTTTTAATTTTGAATTTTTTTATATATATAAAGAGAAAATAAATAAAAAGAATCTACTGAGCTGGTAAAATAATTTAGAAATGAGTATCCACCCCCCCATGTCTATTGATGTGCATACATCTAAATAGCCAATGTCTATTTATGCAAATTGTTAATATTATAGTTGAATCATACATTATAAATATTACATAACATGCATTATCTTGCATTTAGGTTAGGTTGTCTAAATTTTAGCTTAATTTTCCCTTTTGTGGTTAGGTAACATGGCAACTTTTAATCGAGACCTCGGATCGAAGATCCAACTGTATGGATCTGATCAGGGCGACGATTGGAGTTCAATGACTCCAAGATCGCCCTGATCAGACTTCCGTAGCATCAGATATAATTCGAGGAAGGTAAGATATCAAGGGCCAAGATGGTGTAAATCCACACTTCAGATGACAAATTCGATCACACGGATGGATTCAGATTGACGATCGTAGCCCAACGGCACGAAAATCGATCCAATCCGACATTCGTGGCACCATTTGCAACTCATAGAAGATGGACAGCCATGATAGTACCACGTGGCGCCATCATAGCCACCTAATGAGAGCCTCATCATGAGCCATAACTAGCTCATTTTGACCCAATAAAGAAGATAAAAGCTCCTACATAACCTAGAAGAAGGCTTAACTGAAGGAACAAGTGCTCTGAGAAGAAAACATGAAATAAAGGTTAAAACTGCAATTTTACCATTGCAGTACATAAATGGGATTTCTCAGAAGCAAAACATAGGTCAAATCGTCCAAATAAGATAAAAAGTGGGTTGAGTTAATCAGAAATGGGTTTATGTGCAATCTAAGAACTAAATGACACTTGGTAACCCTAAAACAGACCCGCTTAAATTAACAAGGTTCCGGTCAGAATCAAGTAAACCCTCTAAAAATCATATAAAAACATCCTCTAGGGTTTAGAACACTTAATTTGGCCTTTGGAACCTAGTTTGACCTAGATTAGGGTCATAGATCTTCAATTAACCTAATTTAGGTTTTTACGCAAAATGTCCAGTCAAACGAGGTCAAAACTAAAATCCAACTTCACAATTGGATTTCTTAGGTCCAAATTAGGTTTGTAACAAAATTTGGACCTAAGGAGAGGTCATCTTGACCTACTTTGCAATTTAGTACACCCAAATCACAAATTGGTCCCTATCTTTTGAATACCTTTGCAGAGAGCCCCCTAGGTTCTTCGCCTCCTTTGCAAACCGGTCCTGCCGCCATTGCTAGGGCAGAATCGAGCTCCGGCGAAGTTTCGAGAGAGATTGCTCTCTAATCCCTCAGAGATTCCCTCCCAGAAATGGAAGGAGGATTCTCTGAGGAATTCCCTTCCTTATAAAGCCAATTACAATCGCTGGTGTGAACCCAATCTCTCGTGCGAACGCACGAGAGATTCGGGTATCCACCTTCCTTCCAACTTCGGCGAGCCGGCATACCTAGTTGCGCGGTCTCCACGCGCTGGTAGGTGCGGCCAGCACCTATAAAAGACACCCCAGACCCTGCCGCAGAAGGTAAGCTTGATTTTGACGGAGATCCCTTCCAAATTCCTCCCTCTCCCATCTCCGGCCAAACGACCCACAAGCTCCGGCGACCTCCTCCCCTCCTCGTCGCTCTGCTGCCATACCAGCAGCAGAGTCCTCTCCGCCGCTTCCCCCCGTGTCGCGCTGTACCCCGCGCGCGTGCTTCTGACCTCGTCTTCGTCGCCGCTTCCTCCCTCAGGGTCTTTCTTCCCCGACGACAGCGGTTACGAGCCGTCCTCTCCGCTGCCTTCCTTCCTTCCAGACAGCCACAGATACGTTCTCCATCCTCTCCTCTATCTTTTCCCCCAACTATTTTACTTGATTACCCCTCGACAGTACCTAATCGCCTCCATCTTCCTCGCCTCCAACCCCACTCCGGCGAGCCGCCCACACCACTCCGCCACTCCACACGGCTCGCCAACCACCTCGAGAGCTCCGCCTCACCACCAGGAACCCATTCCACCCCATTACTGCCACTCCAGACCTCCACAAGCACCCCCCGACCAACCCACCATCTCCGGCCACAGGTTGACCTAGGCACGCACGCCTAGGCCGACCGGCAACCTGCAGCGTCACCCACCGCCTTCGCCGTGCTGCGGCGAAGGTTTCCAGCTATTCTGATTGGGCCAATAGGCCGTTCTGTTGGATGTCAGGTGTAAGCCCCAGCCGCCATTAACAGCCGAAGCAGCAGGGAGCTTGGAGCAGCAGCAGGCGTCAGGCTTCCCAGGCGGCAGGTGCAGCAGATTCTCGCAAGTGTCGCGAAGCAACCAAGGCCAGCCAGTAGCGCCAGTAGAGTCAATATCTTGGGAAATTGCATACGAGAGTCTGCGGGCGCGCGTGAAATCAGGGCGGAACCTTTAGTCCCACATCGTGGGATTGCAGCACTCAGGTACGCTATAAATTGTATTTGTGCTTTAAGCCGGTTGCCTCCGTAAGCACAGGGGTGAGGTCCCTCACTGCCCTCACACGCCTCATCCGCGGCTTGACCTCGCGGATCTGGCTGGTCCGACCTGACCTAGACCTACGCACTCCTCGTGCATCACCACTTGCCGGTGCGCCTGGTCCCCGGGTGCGAACCCGACCCGACTACCCGTGTGGCTCTGGGAGAGCGTCCGTGAGTGCATTTGCTTGAGAGAGAGAGACGCCTGGGTAGAGGGACGGGATAGGTTTTTTCTACTCTGTGGTGTGTGCAGGAAGGAAGAACTGACCCAGGCAGCGAACACTTAGTGGCTGCAGAACAGGAAGAGAAGAAAGAAGTGGCTGCGTAGTAGTGAAAGGAGAGTTCTTCGCAGAGAAGAAGAAGAAGGAAGACAAGGCAGAAGAGAGAGAAGGACAAGGGAAGACTGCAAAGAGATCAGAAGAAAAAGAAGAAGAAGAAAGAAGAAAGGCAAGGCAGGAGAAGAAGGAAAGATACCAGAAGCAAAGAAGGGAGAAGAGCCACGAAGAAGAAGAGAGAAAAGAGAGATCACATTTAAGACGTCTGATACACAAATCAGACGTCCAATTCTACCTTTTTTTTTTCCAAATCCTTTTTTAAAATTCTCTCTTTGAATGAGTTATATTTGCATTTCAACAGTTGTATTCTTTGGTTTTACAAAGTACTGAGATTGCTCCCCGTGTTCGACCTCGGATACTTCAGTCTTCGAGTAATAAAATTCTTTATATTTGTTTAGACATTTTGTCGGTTATACTGTAACGTGACATCCTTTAAATCCGCACAAAACGTCGACAACACCACCCAAACCAGCCGTAGCACTGCTTCTCAATCTCTGAAGGCACGGGCGAGGCAAGATCTGGGCCATTGGATCAAGGGGCACGCGTGCTTAAAACATAAGCGCGACAAAGAGGCAGCTGTCGCGCAGCGGTCGAGCGCTCTTTCGCAAGCGCGAGGCACGGGTTCGATCCCCGCTGCGCCTCAAATTAGGCCGTTGGATGGTGAGTGGATGGCGCGGATGTGGGCGATGTGGCATGCCCAGATGCGAGGAATGCGAATGCGCCATCAGATGCATTTTTGTGAAGGCAGGTGAGTGGGCATCCTGAGCCATTGGTCTTCGATCCAACGACGATGGAGGCCGCGTTGCCTCTTAGCAGGCATTGAGCGAGATTGGGCACGACGCGTTTAAGCCATCTGATCTTGCGATCGGATGGCTGAGAATGCACGTACGTGTGCGTGGGTTGAGGCGTGGGGAGAAAAGGAGGCACGGCGTGTGTGGCAGCTACGCCCACGATCTGGTCTTTAGTGACGGTTTTATCTGTCACTAAAGGCCCTGATTTAATGTTTTTAAAGTAAAATGACCTATTTGCCCATTCAAACCTCACCTATAAATAGCCCTACAGCCACCACATTTTCTTCATCCCTTCCTCTCTTCTCTCACCCCCTCTAAAGCTCTAAGAGCTTGTCTCAAACTCGAGATGCTCCATTAGAGTTAAAATTAGAATTTTTCCACCTTCTCCCCCCTTCGTTGAGCATCTCGCGGTTGTCCTCACTTTACTCAGGAAGTGGATCCCGCGAGGACGACGATGTTTTGTCTCACTCCCAATTCTTCTCGCTTTGTTATCCTTATTCCTGCTTTGTCCTCCATCTTCCTGGCATCGCTTCGTCTGGCTTGTCCTCCAAGTAGCCGTCGAGGAGGATAACTTCTCTCTATCTTCTCTTTTACTGCTTTCTAGTATAGATTTCCCACTTTCTAGTGTAGATTTCTTGCTTTCTAGTATTGCGAATAGTTTTAATTGTAATGAACATCAGCTTATGGTAATGAAATCCATGTTTATTCTATCTCTATCTTCTCTTTATTTGTAATATTCTCTTTCTGTCTTCTTTTCTTTATTCTTTAAATAGATAATTAGTTTAGATTCAATTCGACTAGCTAATCTGCTTCATGACAATTAAATAAACATGGTTTTGAATCAAACGTTCGCCTCCCTGTATTCGACTTAGAATTTCTTTACTAATTCTGGTTAAATTTTATCTGTTGATGGATTGCTTCGCAAATCAAACTACAATGGGTTTTTCAAATCCAACTCCATTTATGTAGTTTTCCGCTATCAACATTTTGGCGCCGTTGTTGGGGAGGTGACGGTCTTTGATTTTTCACGTTTTCCTACCTTACTTATCTTTTACCTCACTTCTCTCCTTTCTTATTGTGATTGCCGGTACTCTCACGAGGCGGGCAAAAGCGGTAGACTGGAGTAAAGTGTAGTTGGAGGGTTTGTAAGTTTACCCCCTCCTCCCTACCCACTAGATTTCATTCCTTAATAATATAAACCCTAATTAACCTAGGAGTTCTCTTAAACCTTAAGGTTAGTTTTGATTGTTTGGTTGTCACCTCCACCTACCTCACCCTCCACATATAAAAGAAAAATTAAAAAAAGATCTCACAGAGGTACACAACATCTTCTGATTTTCAAACTCAACTAGTAAACCGATCTTTGGAACTGATACATACACCCAAACACATAATTGAGAAGAAATCAGATTAGGTAATCATTTGTGTGCCTAACTAAGTGGTGCATTAGGCCAATTGTTTGAGTTGATTGGGCCGCACCACTTCAATTAAAATCAACTCATTAAGTAGCTGCCACATAGGTTCAACTTTTAGGGATTTACCAGGCACTTCACATTCTTTTAAGTTTCAAAGGAAAACATCTTTACCTGTGCTTTTAAAACCTGGTGTGCCAACTGAACTTGATTGAATATGCCTAAAGTTGAATCCTAAAAGCTACTAAGAACGATTTGAACTCTAAAATTCACCGCATCCAAAAATAATCTTGCTTAAAAATCACTGGTTGTGCACGCACACACATATCAATCAATCATTAAGGGCACAACCCAGATAAAGTGCTCATCACATTCCAAAGCACATTTAAACATAACCCTAATTAAAACAGAGTAGACGTTGGCCTTAAGGATTGGACTCGCTCTTCGGAGCTCAAACTGAGATTATTTTCGATTAGTCTGTTGCTACCATTCAATTTGATGTCTAGCTAAGGGATCAGAATCAAACGATTGCTATTGGGGGGTACATTAGGAACCTGAGGCGCAAGCCAAAGGAAGAACCTTCTCTCCAGCCCCTCCCTCTAACTTGTTGGATTGACTGGAAAGAAGTAGATTAAATCATTTATTAATCTCAAGACGGGTTCTGAGAGTCTGTAGGTCTTTAGGCTAGCCCACTTAAGGATACGTTTGTTTGTTTGTATTGTAGGACACCTTTCTTCTTCCCAGTCTGTCATGGATGAAAGTTCCCTACTAGGAGGGGTGACGTAATAATATGCGAAAATAAAATATAAAGCAATCTCACAAAGATAAGCAATCACAAAATGTACACAGGAATTTTTAGGTGGAAACCCAAACCGGGTGAAAACCACCACCTAACCCTCTCGAGTTAGGATTTTCCGATCAACCAAGTTGATCAAAATCCACTAAACGAATCACTTTAAACGAGGGTGATTCAACCTCAGTACAACCACGCTACAAGTACGAGGGTAGCGTTCCTCAACCCCTTCTCTCCACGAGAAGGATTTTGTCCCACGAAGGAGACGGGAATTCGCAAAGCGAATACCCAACCAAAATACAAAGATAAAATAAAACAACAGTCCTATAGAGCCAACAAAATTAAACCTAGCTTCTATAGGAAATAGGAAACTCCCCTTTGCAAGGAGTGCGTCGACGATGACGCGGTGCGTGTGCCACGCGATGGCGCTACGTCGCTCTCGTTAATAACGCCGGGAGAGCGGGTGCGCAACGGTTGAATGCTCTCAAGAAAATGGAGCTTGAGCTTGGAGAGCAAGAGAGTCTTTTCTTTGGACACAAAAGGTTTGAAAGTGTATTGCAAGGTGTGTGTCTTAGTGTGTATATCTTTCTCTAGGTGTGTTTTTGTGTTACAAAGGTTCCCCTCTATTTATAGAGGCCTTAGGAAGGCTTTGGAAGGCTTGGAAAAGCTTCCATAGCCGTTGGGTGCAAAGCCCAAGAGAATCAGGCCGAAATCAGGACAATGATTGCATTTGACAGGGTTATCAGACGTCTAACTCTGGCATCAGACGTCTGGAAGGCCACTTTAAGACGTCTGATTTCAAGGTCAGACGTCTGATTCTATGCGGGTTTCTCCCTGACTTGAATCAGATCTAAACAGGGTTTTTGCGCAAGTCCATCAGACGACATACAGGACGTCTGGTACTATGTATGGACGTCTGGAAACCTACTTTTACTGTAGGAATTGATTTCCAAACGTTGCAACGGCTAGAAAATCTCTGAGAAGAGATTTTGGGTCAGCCGAGGCAAAACGGTCAATTATCAGACGTCTGGGAAGACCTATGGACGTCTGATAAGGCTCTAACGGTCATATACTGCCGTGCTTGCTAAGTTAGCCAACGGTCCACTATCTGGACGTCTGGCAAGTCCATCAGACGTCCTCTAAGACGTCTGGACTAAGGTCTGGACGTCTGATTTCAGCAGACAGAAAACTAAGTCCAGCCTAAAAGGTTATCAGACGTCTGAAACAACAGTCAGACGTCTCAAAATACTTTATCAGACGTCTGATTTTGGGATTAGACGTCTGGAAATGCTGTTTGAGCCCTATATTGGTTTTCTAAGTATTCTACAGAAAACCTAAGTATCCTAGGGTTGTGCAGGTGTTCCTAGGACTATTTTTAGGGTACTTTGAGGGTCTTTAACATAATGTTCTAAGGAATCAAAAAGAGCAAGAAAATAAATACAAGAGATACATGAAAGGATAAAAAAGAATCTATCCTATTCTTCTTGTCTTCCATCTCCAATCTTTCGCTCCACGCGAACCTCCTGTGTTTTCCGTCAAGCTCCTCCAATCCGTCCTGGATGCGAGCTTGAACTCCGTCTAAACACGTCCACATTTGCAATTGACCTGAAATCTAGGACTCAAATTGCAAATGTTAAATAACACGTGTTTTGTTATCATCAAAACAAATGATCGTGGTGCTCTAGCACCAACAATGGATCCTTCCACATCCTATTCAAACTTCCACTCCTACTCCCTTACCACTAATTCCCAAAATGATTATTATTCCAACCAGACTTATTCTCATCCATCTTCTAGTTGGGATAATTTTGATTGGGGATACAGTTCCGAACCTCTGTGTTCGGGTTTTAACCCTGAACACCATGATCTTGATTCTTATTCTTCTCCAAGCTACACTGATTATAGATCATCGCTCTCATTTGAACAACTTAATATGATCTACAATCAAGAAGGATGCATTGATCCTTACCCCTCCCTAGAATACACTGCCTTTAGGTCATCATCACCTTATGAACAATCTGAAATGACCTATTATCAGGGAGGGTATCAAGATCATCAATTCGTTGATTCCCCTGCACTGAACCCAAACCCACCCAACCCTGAACCAAACCATTTGGTTCTGGTTAACCAGGTCCAAGAGAAGGTGTTGTCTAACTTGAGGAATACTATACAATCTTTAGAAGCTCAACCAACACCTTGTACTAAAGAATTGGAGTCCCTGATTGAAATGATTTATGATCTTAACAAGTATCTATTGGATTGGCTCCAGGATGTTAAGGATAAGGGCCCGGGTGAGTTTTTACTTGGGAAATTATCGAAATTGAGGATTAGATTTGCGGTTGCTTTAGTTCAATCTTGGGATGATTCCTAGGATGAACCCCCTTTAGGAAAGCCAAGGTCAGAACCCGCTCAAGTACCTATTGGGGGGACACGTGTTACGAGATCGGGATTAACTAGGTTGTTCTAGAGAAATCAAATAAGGATGATTTGATTTTTTCACTGGAGATCCCTGAGTCGAAGTACGAGGAAACGTATGTCTCCATGGATCAGAAAGTAATTGATTTTGAGACACACATTAATGCGGATTTTGATTTCTTTGATACTGAAGGTGAAGAATCATTATGCATTGTCTCACATGAGTTTACAGAACACGGTTTTAGTGAGACATCTGGGCCTGAGGAATTTGATAAATCATTTGATGGCCCTAAAAATGAGGAATTTGATCGTGGCTCGCATGGCAGATTCAGATCCTATTTTGAAGGATTCAATTCATAGCCCCGATCCTCAATCACACCCCATAGAGTTTACTGACGATTTTGATTTTGAAATCACTAAACCCAAGTCCATTCTAATTCAGTCACATCTTTTAGACTTGGAAAATTCAGACGGGGTGATTAATATGCGGGAGGTCCCGGAATTTGAAATTCTGATTGTAGAGTATAGAAAGTAGGAAATGATGATATGGGAAGTTGATTCCGGAGGAAGCAGAAAACCAAGTCTAAGGGTTCCAGTTTGTCTAAAACTCCCAACCTTCTACTAAGACCCTTATGGCATATTTGCAGAGGATATTCAACCCAAGCATACATTCATTGATTATCTTTTTGAGCTTGATTTCTCTGTAACCGACTTTTTGGTCTTGGGTTGCATCCTTACAAATCGCAGACCCGACCCTGCTTACATACTGATTTCAGGTTTTAGATAATTTTTATCTAGAACCTTAGATATACTTGACCATGGGGTATTTATCTGCATCACAATCTGGTCCACATTTATGGACATCTACTAGCAGGTCTTGAGGTGAATCTTTTTATTATGATTCTGACCTGCACCTGTGAATTCTTTGTTTCTTCTTTATTTGTATAGTATGCCTAGTTGAAGGCACTAACTTCAGCACATATATAGGTTCTTTTCATTTTAGAGGCGACCTATTATTCATGCAATTTAGGTGCTTTCTACTCTATTCCACTTTGTTTCATGTCTTTTAATATAATGAGGACACTGTATTAGATAGGTATGGGGGGGTGGATATCCATTTCTCAATCATCTTGTTAGCTCCATTGATTCTTTTTATTTTCTCTTTATTTTTGAAAAAAAAATTAAATTAGGAAAGAATACTTGAGCATTAAGACTTTTTAATCTTAAGAAATATTACAGTAGGATCTGAACACTAAGACCTTTCAAGTCTTTGGGCTTAATCAGCTTGGGTATTCACTAAAATGTTGATTTGTTTATTGAGTCCTCGCCATTTTGAATTCTATTTCAATTTGATTAAATAAGTTAGGGTGATAAGTACATGACTTATCAACTCGCCCTCTGATTTGAGGGAACTTTAAGTCTAAGCATCTATACACTATTCGCACTGACTCATTCGGCGGTTTTAGCGGAAATTACGTAGCTAATGAATCTTCTAGGATGATATGGCTAGTAAGTTATCATGGGTAACAACCCATAGGTAGGTTGGCCAGAGTCTAGGGAAGCCACCAACTTAAAAAAAGAAAAAGAAAGTCTAAAAAGAAAAAGGAAAAGAAAAAGAAAAATAAAAGGAGAAAAAGAAAAAGAAAACAAAAGAAATAAGCCACACTTCATCGCACGAGTATGGCTGGTAAGTTATCATGGGTAACAGCCCATTGGTAGGTTGTCCATAACCCAGCTCAAGAAATGCACGTAAAAATTCCTAAAACACTTAAGAAGAAGCGGTGAAGTAGAATAAGTCGGGGAGATATACATTGGATTCACCCTTGTGTAGACCCCATAAAAAATAAAAGTAGTTAGAAAACTACCGGTCGTATAGATATACCTTTAGGCAAAATTCTTTTTAAGGTCACCTAGGGGCATAGAAACCCGAAGTTCGTTTTGATTGCCGATCAACGAGTCTATACATTCACAAAAAGATGCTTAGAACTTAGGGTTCTCATCAAGTCTTGGGTGGGTTGAGTGGCCGTGGAAAGCCGTTCTGAAACCTTAAACTCAAAAAAATCCAAAAAAATAGAAAAGAAGAAAAAGAGAAAAAGTGATCCTTCTTTGAATAAGGCGAAGGCTTGAGGTAGTCTGCATTTTGGTAGATACCCAGGCACTGTTGTGTCTTTGAAGTTTAGGTTCTAAGTAAAAATTTCTTAATGTTGAAAATGACTTTTGCCCGAGTAATCCACTCCTAATTCTTTTATAAATAGCATATAGTTTTTGCTAAGGACTAGCATGGGGGTGTGATGTGCATACATCTAAATAACAAAAAATGTCTATTTATGCATGTTCTTAATATTATAGTTGAATCATACGTTATAAATATTTCATAACATGCATCATTTTGCATTTAGGTTAGGTTGTGTAAATTTTAGGTTAATTTTTCCTTTTTGTGGTCAGGTAACAGGGCGACTTTTAATCAGGGCCTCGGAATGAAGATCCAATTCTACAGATCTGATCAGGGCGACGATTGGAGTTCAACGATTCTAAGATTGCCCTAATCGGACTTCCATAGCATCAGATATAATTCGAGGAAGGTAAGAGATCAAGGTCCAAGCTGGTGTAAATCCGCACTTCAGATGACAAATTTGACCGCACGGATGGATTCAGATCGATGATCGCAGCCCATCGACGTGAAAATCGATCCAATCAGACATCCGTGGCACCATCTGCAACTCATAGAAGAAGGCGACCATGATGGCACCATGTGGCGCCATCACAACTGCCCAAACTGATCGTAGCACCGCTTCTTAACCTCTGAAGGCGTGAGTGAGGCAAGATCTAGGTCGGATCTTGATCCAACGATCACGGGCTCGCGTGATTAAAACATAAGTGCGACAAAGAGGCGGCTGCGACGCAGCAGTTGAGTGCTCTTTCGCGAGTGTGAGGCACGGGTTCGATCCCCGCTGCCCCTCAAATCAGGCGCGGGCGCGGGAGCGGCAAAATCAGGTCGTTGGATGGCGAGTGGACGGCGAGGATGTGGGTGACGTGCCACGCCCAAATGCAAGGAATGCGAACGCACCATCAGATGCGTTTTTGTGAAGGCAGGCGAGCGCGCATCCTGAGCCGTTGACCTTCGATCCAATGACGATGAAGGAGGCCGCATCGCCTCTTAGTAGGCGTTGAGCGAGATTGGGCGCGGCATGTTTAAGCCATCTGATCTCGTGATCGGACGGCTAAGAATGCGTGTACGTGCACGTGCGTTGAGGCATGGGGAGAGGAGGAGGTGCGGCATGCACGATAGCTACACCCACGATCTGGGCTTTAGTGATGGTCTTATCCGTCACTAAAGGCCCTGATTTAATATTTTTAAAGTAAAATGACCTATTTGCCCATTCAAACTTCACCTATAAATAGCCCTATGACCACCACATTTTCTTCATCCCTTCCTCTCTTCTCTTACCCCCTCCAAAGCTCTAAGAGCTTATCCCAAACTTCGGATGCTCCATTAGGGTTAAAATTAGAATTTTTCCACCTTCTCCCCCCTTCGTAGAGCATCCCGTGGTTGTCCTCTCACTCTACTCGGGAAGTGGATCCCGCAAGGACGACGATGTCCTGTCTCGCCCTCGGTTCTTCTCGCTTCATTATCCTTATTCTTGCTTCATCCTCCATCTTCCAAGCGTCATCCTATCCGGCTCATCCTCCAAGCAGCTGTTGAGGAGGATAACTTCTCTCTATCTTCTGTTTTACTGCTTTCTAGTATAGAATTCCTGCTTTCTAGTGTAGCGAGTAGTTGTAATTGTAATGAACATCAACTTATGGTAATGAAATTCGTGTTTATTCTATCTCTGCTTTCTCTTTATTTGTAATATTCTCGCTCTGTCTTCTATTATTTATTCTTTAGGTAGATAGTTAGTTTAGACTTAATTTGACTAGCTAATCTGCTTCGTGATAATTAAACAAACGTGGTTTTGAATCGAATGTCTGCCTCCCTGTGTTCGACTTGGAATTTCTTTACGAATTTTGGTTAAATTTTATTTGTTGATGGATTGCTTCGCAAATTGAACTACAACGACGAGTTTTTCAAATCCAACTCTGTTTGCATAATTTTCCACTATCAACACCTATCTAATATAATGTCCTCATTGTTTTAAAAAGACATGAAATAAAGTGGAGCATAGAATAAAGCACCTGAATTCCCTCATTAACTGGTTAGCTTCGAAAAGAATATAAACAAGTGCTAAGTTTAGTACCTTCAGCTGGGCAGAATATGCATACAAAGAAGAAATTAATAATTCAAAAATGCAAGTCAAGATCAAAATAATAAGATTAATCTCAGGACCTGCCAGCAGGTGTCCACAAATGTGGACCAGATTACAGTGCAGACCCATGCCTTAGGGTCGAGTAGTTCTAAGGTTCTAGATAACAATTACCCAAAATCGGAGATCATTGTACAAGCAGGGCCGGGCCTGCGACTTAGTGGTATGCAGTCCAAGTATAAAATGTCGAACAATAGGTAAGTCTAAATCAATGGGCTTGTTTGTCCATGTAGAATTTGGCTCAAAAATATAATCTATAATTCTATACTTGGGTCGCACATCATTAGAGTTAAAAATATTATAAGGGCTCTAGTAAAAGGTTGTTAGTTTCAGACACAAAGGAACCCTTAGATCAAAATGTTTATTTCTTCCAGAATTAACATCCCAAATTGTCATGTCCTAATTCCTATCCTCCAAAATCAATGTTTGCGGGACCTTTAAAGTGTCTTCAACCCCGTATAAAATATTTAAGTCCAAAATTTGTGGTTGAATCAGAATAGACTTAGGTTTGGGGATCTAAATAATAGAATCATCATTATGCTCAACGGGGTGTGTGTGAGGACTGGGGTTATTACTTGAATCATCCATTAATGTAGGTTCTGAATTCTCCATGTCAACCCCAATAGGATCACAATCTTCAATTATTGGGCTATCAAATGCTTCAACATACTCCTCGGGTCCGTTTGCCTCACTAAAATTATTTTCTTCAAACTTGAATGAGACTTCACATAAAGATTCTTCACGTTCATAATCAAAGAGTAAATGGATCCGCATTTATATGTCTCAAAATCTTCTCTCATTTGCTAGTATATGGAGACATTTTTCTTCGTACCCTAATGCTAGGATCTTGGGTGAAAGAATCAATGTATCCTCAATTTGTTGCTCTAAACCAATTTGGTTATCCTAGGTCTCGTAAAATGTAGCCCCCCCTACAGGTGCCTAAGCAGGTTCTAAAATTGGCTCTCCTAAAGGGGATTCATCCTGGGAATTATCCCAAGATTGGACTAAAGCAATTACAAATCTCATCCTCAATTTTGATAATTTCTCAAGTAAAAACTCACCCGGGTCCTTATCTTTAACATCTTGGAGTCAATCCAATAAATACTTGTTAAGATCATCAATCATTTGAATCAGAGGCTCTAATTCCTCAGTGCAGGGTGTTGGCTGAGCTTCTAAAGATTGTATGGTATTCTTTAAGTTCGCCAACACCCTATCTTAGATCTGGTTTACCTGAACTAAATGGCTTGATTAAGGCTCAAGGAATTGAGGTTCTTGAGGGTCTCCCTGATAATAGGTCATTTCGGGTTGTTCAAAAAGGGGTGGTGACCTATATGTAGTGTAATCCAGGGGAGGGTAAGAGTTGTAATCATCATATCCTTCATGATTGTAGATCAGGTTAGGTTAATCATATGGAGGTGGAGATCTATAATCATTATAGCTCTGAGAAGGATAATAATCACAGTTTTGGTGTCTAGGGTTAGACCCTGAACACGGAGGTCCGGAATCATATCCCTAATTTGAGTTATCCCAACTAGTCGATGGATGGCTATAGGTTGAGTCGGGATAATAATCATCTTGAGGATAAGTAGTGGTAGGAGGGTAAGAGTGGAAATGAGAGTAGGATGTAGAAGGATCCATAGCAAAGCAAGAGGGAAAAGAGCAAAGAAAGGTGCCCTGCAGTATAAATAATCAAACCTATCCTTAGGTGGGGTAGCCTAAAGATCTACAGACTCTCAAAACCCGTCTTAAGATTAAAAATGATTTAGTTAGCTCCTATCCGATCAATCCAACCAGTTGAGGGAGGGATTGGGGAGAAGGTTCTTCCCTTAGCTTTCGCCTTAGGTTCCTTTGATACCCCCCAACCGCAGTCGTTTGACACTACTCTCCTAGCTCGACATCAGATGGACCGGTAGAAGTAGATTAATCGAAAATAATCTCGATCTAGGACCTGAAGAGTGAGTCAAATCCTTAAGGCCAACGTCTACTTAATTTTAATTACGCTTAAGTTTGAATGTGCTCAAGAATGTGATGGGCTCTTCATCTGGGTCGTGCCCTTAAAGATTGATTTTTAGTGTGTATGTATGCAACCAAGGTTTGCAAGCAATGTTATTTGATGATGTGTCTTTTAGGGTTCAACCTTGTTTAGCAGCTTTTAGGGTTCAACTTTAGGTGTATTCAATCAAGTTCAAGAAGCACACAGTTTTGAAAGCACAAGTGAAGGTGTATTCTTTTAAAACTTAAAAAAAAATGTGGAGTGCCTAGTTAGTTCCTAAAAATTGAATCCTAAGGGGTAGCCACTTGATGAATCAATTTTATACGTAGTGGTGCAGCCCAAGTAGGTCAAATAAATGGCTAGTAGCACCACTTGATTAAGGCACGCAAAATGGTTAGCCTAATTAAATTTCTAATCACTTATTTGTATAAGTCATGTAGGTGTACCGGGTCCATAGGTCGGATTCCTGGTTAAGTGATTGAATCAGATTAAAGTGAGGTGCCTTGGGTGTGTGTAGGTGTATAAGGTGTGTAAATTTTTAAGCAAATCCCACAAACAGATCAGATTTTTTTTTTATGTGGGGGTGAGGTGGAATGAGGTGGCAAATAGACAACCAGGACTAACCTTAGGGTTTATGCAAGCTCCTAGGTTAATTAGGGTTTGCGTTATTAGGTGGTGGAATGAAATCTAGGGGGTGGGGTATACTTACAAACCCTTCTATTGCACTTTGCTCCAATCAACCATTTTTGCCCTCCTCGAAAGTACCTATAATCACAATAAGAATGAAGACAAGTGAGGTAAAAGATAAGTAATGTGGAGAACACGGGAAATCAAAGAGCATTGCCTCTCGACAACAGTGCCAAAATGATGAGCATAAAATTCATGAGAAAAATTAGGGTTTTGGAGAACCCATCGTCGTAGTCGCAAAATATCGCTACCAAATAAAATTTTACCGAATCTCGAGGTGAGCCCTGGGTCGAACATGAGGAGGCAAACATTTGGTTTATAGAAATCCAGGCTTTGATTTATTTGTTTTTGGTGTTTTATAATTTTTTTGGTATTTTTATAAGACAGAATATCAAGTCAAAGTACTTCTATCTAATCTACTCTACTCTACCAGAGAGAGAGATAGAGAGAACATCAATATATATCTAACTAGAGTTTGCTATAGATAATCAAGGAAGAAATCAAAACTATACTACAAAAGTGATAAAAGATAGAGAGAGGTGAGAAGATCCCTTCGACGGCTGCTTGGAAGATGACTCGCTTTGACGATGCCTGAATAAAGGTGGTGAGAGGTGAATGACGAAGAACGGAACCAGAGAATGGAGGATGGTGCAAGACGACGTTACGGTGAGGAACTGCTTCCCGAATGTGGTGAGAGGACGGCCATGGGATGCTGCATGAAGGGGGATTAGAAGCGGGAAAATATTTTTACTTTTCTACTCTAAGGAGCATCACGGGCTTGGGACCAGCTCCTTCAAGCTTTTGGAGGAGGTGAGGAAAGAAGAGGAAGAGGTGATGAAATGTGTAAGAGGGGTAGGCCTTTTATAGGTGTAGACACTGCAAGAAAATTACCCTATGCCAACTGTATATCTACACTGACATCAAATATATGTCGGGCCTATTATACGTTACTAATAATGCATGCTACACCGACGAGCACCTTCAAGTAAAAAAAAAGAATGATGGAGGGAAAATATGTCTTTAGATTCTTGCATTGCTAACCCTACTACTCATCTCTTTCCTCCCTGACCTCTTTTTGCACCACTTCTCTCTGACCTCAAACATGCCGACTTCGACGTCGGTCGCGCCCGTCCAACTTCGCCCCTAATGCCCTAATCTCCTGCTCATTTTCGAATCTTCTTTGAGAGAGCATCGGCAATCCCTTCCCTCTCCATGTCTCTCTCTATATATCTGCTCACATTTGGTGGAGGGGGAGCGGAGGAGTGGTGAGTCAAGATTTGGAGAAGCTTCTAGGGTTCGTGGATCACGAGGTGATGCGGACCCCCTGAAGGCGACATAGGGGAGCGAGGATCCATAGGCCTCCTGAGGTCGTCGTTGCATCTCAAACTCCCAGTGCATGCTTCTTCTAACTTGCTTTCCCTTACTTCTTGGCAAAGTTCTCGCAATCATGCTCATGTGTTCGAACTTGCATTTGGAGTGCTGATGTGGTGCTAGTGGCTGTGTCAAGTTGGATTAGTTTGGGTTTGCTGAACAATGGGCTTTCAGCTGTCCATGCTCCCCATGCATATGGATTTGCCATAATCTTACCCACGGTTATTGTCAAAATAGACACATTTCCATTGATAAAGAAGCAGGTGAGGTGATATAGGTAATATCTTCTTTGTAGCTGACATTCTCAATTTTAAATGAGGCATATATTATTTTTTTTGCTGGGAGATATTGTGATTATCTGGTAGTGAACTTGCCAGAATAGCTGTTTCAATCTAGCACTTCATAATTATTTTGGTTGCTTTTGTTTAATGTCTTTGTTGCTTTTGGTATTACCCTAAAAGTAAGCCATCACAAACTATTGGTGTATGACAGGTTGAGTCATCATTGGCAATGTAGAATCTTAGCCAAAGATCAAGGCAATTCAACAACGATATGCAGGAAATCAAGTTAAATTTGTCTATTCTACTTGGCAATTCAAGATAATAATATCTTTCATTAGCAATTGATGCTCTTAGAAGTGATATATTTGCACTCTGGATCTATTTTGTTGGTGACACTTCTACAAATACCTTGTCTCCAACTTGAAATTGAAGTTCTTGTCTTCTCAAATCATTGTACTTTCTGTCAATTTTGTGCTATCTTAGTTCATCTTTTTTTTGCTCAATAAAGCCAGTCTGAAGAACCTTAAAACCAAGACTTCTTGCTTTATGATGTTTCCAATATTTCAATGCAAGAACGGATCCAACTTGAGACATCTCGCTTATAGGCAAGTCGGGGTTAATCCATTGGCTGGTGATTTATCATTTGAAAACTTGTTGCCATTGCCACTTTATGCAATTTTAGTTAAATAGATGTTGTTCACATGATAAACTCTTGTTTATCCCCATCATCACAATATAGGCTAAAAAGTTGACACTCCCTTTCTTGTTGATTCCTTGGCAGGATGCTTTCCCACTTTGGCCACTATATTATATCAAGCTCTTTCAAATGTAGCAAATGAAGTAAGTTGAATTGTTGCAAGTGTAGATTTCCTCCTTATTTGTACATCATTTTGGTGCATGTTGTATTGTGAGAAAGAGGGAAGAATCCAAAATTGACTCATTGCAACATTTGTAAATATGTGTATGAAGATGCATCATTCTTGATTTAAGCAATCGATGGCTGTTTTTGCCTTATGTAGGGGTTGCTCGACAGAGTGGTGTTGGGATATCATGGCTTATAACTTTTGTGGTAAAGTAGAGCTATTATTTTCTGTTAGTTATGCAAAGAATTCCACACTCTCATTAATAGTTTCTTTCATGATAACTTTGCTCCTTGTTATGTGGTTAAATTCTTATTTTCAACATTTTTTGCACGATGGTCATCCAACATTGGGCTAGTTTGATACAGCTGCATGTCTTGTTTTACCTGTACTTCTTGTTATTTCTCAATATGTCTCCATGGAGATTATGAAGCCCCCACAAGTAAGGTCCCTTCCTATGATTCCTAAAATTTTGCTTTATATGACTACTAAGAGTTAAGGAAACATTTGGAAATCATGGATTCATTGTTGGTAAACTGATGACCGAGCTTCCAAAAATACACTTCTTATTTTCAAGTTCCTTCCTCTGATGATTGGATACTTCACCCAATCAGTACCATCGGGATATCTATTTATTGGTTGATAAATCTTGCAATTTTCTTTTCCTATTTATTTTGTGGATGATTTCACTTTTACCAGAGTTATATGTTAAGTAAGAGTTATAGCTTATATGAGAATATCATTCATGCAAAACTTTTTTTTACACATTTCTTATGGTATTCATTTGTTCAATGTTTTTTTTATTCTTCAAAAATTTGTAAAAATAATTGTAGAAACCAAGCCTAATTATCAATTTTTAAAATGGCTTAAATGAGACATGGCAAAGCTTGCTATTAGATGTGCAATTTCCACTTCAAATCTAAATTATCTAATTAAGCTTTCTAGAAAGGTTTGTCCACCATGATTTTGCCTTGGCATTGCTTGCTCAGTGTTCTTGTCAGACTTGTCATACTAGCTTTGTATTTTGATACCGAACATGTGTCACTACTTAGGAAGGTATGCATGGTGGAGGCACCCGCTGATTTTTGGAGGCAAATTCTTGAGACTAAAAATTGAATGATTGGCAAGTGAACCCAATGGTTAGCTGAGTGGCAATAACAGACTCCAAATATTAAATAATCGAGGCATTGGCATATAGTTGTTGTCGATTTTGTTTGCATTGCTTCCTATCTTTTCATCCTCTCCTCCCAACTTTTGAGTTGAATAAGTCAGAAGTATGATTCTTGTCATAGAAACTAACAATGAGAAGAAATGATTTCAAGTTTATAATGTAGTCTTCCTAGTTAGACCTACATTTGCTAGCATGAAAAGGGATTTGGCATTAACCATCTCTCTAGCCATCACAAGAATCACACAAATTGCTACTTTTTGCCTTCAAGAAAATGACTGAGAAAACATCATTGGAGTGGAAAGGGAACCTCCCTTGCTGGAAACATGCAGAGTATATTAGAAGAGAAGCATGTGAGAGAGATGGTGGTCAGAGCTTGAGAAGGTGAGGTATGGATGGTGGTGAAAATGTGGTGATGTTGAACTCATGGTGATATTGGGGCATTTCTATGTGATAATCAAGAACCTCAAGGACTCATCATGTGGGGCCAGTAGGAAAAAAGGTAAGTAGGATTGTAAATGGTAACTGTTGAGAGAGATGATGTTGTAGTTGGGTAATGTTTAGTCTCACATAATGGAGTGGGAAAATGGACAAGTGTGTGATGGCCTATAAAAGGGCCCCTGTATCACCATTTATCTTTGAGAAGAATATTCAAAGATTACACCCATAGGAGCACTTCTCTCGTGATTCTCTCCTCTCTTCGTGGGAGTGATTTTCACGTAAACCTAAGTATTTTTTATTGTGATGCTTTACATTATATTTATTTTATTCCACTTTTATATATATATTAACAGCAAACAGATATTTATGTGGGGTATCAATGGAATGCTACAATAGCTAAGAGTAATTATCAGTACCCTGCAGGAGATTTTCAGTGAAGAGTTAGACAGTAAGAAACTATATGCCATTGTAACACAGTGATCTCTATCAAATCTATATGAAAAACTGAGGTAGATTCTATGTTATTTGTGAAAAAAGAGCAAGGAAATAGAAGGAAGATGGATCTCATTCTCCCATGATGGTGGGGTGTTTATGCTTTTCTGGGATATAAATAAATTCTCTTATTATTCTTCCAAAGTTCGTTCTCACTCTTCTCCTTTCCAATCTAAAGAGGTGGAATTTGGAGTAAATTGGACTACCCTCTCTTTGCCTGCAATGGACAATCCTCTTGCTCTGACTCCGTGAATCCTTTTCATTTTTTCTTTTTCTTTGAATCGACACCATAAATCCATTTCCCCTTACTTTGTGGGTTGTGGAGATAATGAATAAGGTTTTGAAATATGCCGAACATGCCGATGAAGATAGAGGTGTTGCCATCACAGACAACGATCTTGTTATTGCTTTTGTGCTTTTAGCAATTTCTAGGAAAACTGCTTAATAGTTGATTTTCTGCTCATCTCTAGAAAAATTTGCCTGTTTGCTTCATCATAATATAAGGATTCATCACTCTTTTAGGTTCACAAACAATGTACTAAGTACAACACAACAAGTATGGCTTCAGAAACTAGGAGGAGCACAGCCTGTTGTCAGCAAAGATGGAGGTGGAATCATCAATGCTGGGCAAGCCAAACGACCGTCTTCTCAGCTTGTTCGAACTGGTGAAAGGTAGCGATTCTCCTCTAACCTTATCTAACTTTTCCTTGCAACCAATCCACTTTCTCACTTATTTGGTAATATAATTATTAGGTTTAGGCAATTAAAGGAAGCGGAAGGAACAAAAAGTGCAGACATCGGGATTTGGTTCAGATGAGGACTCTGACGAGGAATCTGAGGATAAGGTATAATTTATGGTGATCAATGGAATTGTTTTCTATTTGTAGTGGATTTAGGTATCTTAATATTATGGAAGTTTTTCAATCTTCCCTAAAGTTTCATTTCAAATCCATTTTCTAGTTCATTCTTGAGTCTACCAATCTCATCCTTATTGTCTTGGAGATGATCATATTATGATATGAAATCTACATATAGTGTTCTCCATGCAATCTTTTGTCAAGGAACACATTTTTACTTCCAAGTGATGAATTTGCTGGAAATATTAAACTACATAGATTGAGACACTCACAGAATTCATCTTTATTATTATTGCAATCACCTCAAGGTAACCTATCACATACTTCTAGGTGAACCAATTTTCAACCATTCTTGTCTTGAATCTGTCAGTAGATCTGTACATAATAATTTACATAAGTTAAACCCCTAACAAGCACATCACAAACTTCTCAATCATTACAAACTTCCGAGAATTGAAGAATTTCCTCTTTATCTTCATGAGCAGCCCAAACATTATCCTTTACTAAAATTGCTGTTTTATTGAACAAGCAGTGATAGGACAGCAACTTCAGGCACTTTTTTGCATCTTGTAATTCTTCCCTTTAGCACATCTTCCAATAGTTCACGTTTTTACTTTGTTTTCCTTTGTAGCAAACAATATGGTTATTCTTCAGGGACTTGGTGAAAGCAATGATGCTTACGATTATAATAGGACCTCCAATAGTTGCTACAATCATTTATATAGTTCAGATGCTTGCTAGCCTATCTCTGGAGCTATTTGAGAGGTTGTTTCTAATACATTTTCATTTTTAGGTTGTTTAGCTAATTCATAAACATTTAAGTTTTTCCTCTATACAGAAAAGGCTTGTATCTTTTCAAAAGGGTGGCCCTTATTTGGCAACTTATTTGTGGGGTTTTATGTTTGTGATATTCGTTCTAATGATAACACTATATCCGATCATAACAGCTCCACTATTCAATAAATTCACTCCTGTAAGTTATATGCTATCCTATAACTGAGAAATTAATGCTTATGTCATTCTAGATTTTTGTAAGCTTACTTATATGATGATTGTTTAAAATTTGCTTGCCATGCACATCAAAGTTTAATTATTTTGTTCATGATTAATAGCTTCCTGATGGATAACTAAGATAGAAGATTGAGGAGTTGGCTTCCTCTCTTAAATCTCCTTTGAAAAAACTTTTCGTTGTTGATGGATCGACAAGATGAAGTCACAACAATGTGAGTCCTAAATTGAGCACATAAATATGTCTATGATATGCTGTGTTTGCTATTTACATAGGGGACCAACTCACTAGCATGATTTTAAATTCATAGTTTGTGAAGTTAGTTATGCAATTGATTATGATGCTTTTTTTCTTGAAAGGAGTTGTTGATGTTGATCATGTCTATTCAAATTTCATGATTGAAATTTGACATAAAACTTGTGTGACTAGCATCAAATTTTGTTTGAGTTGCCTAAAAAAGGTGCTGGGAACCCTCAATGATACGAAACTGGGAGTAGAATATCATGAGTATGGCTTCAAGCCTTCAATTGCTAGGTAGGGGGGTCATTATGAAGTTAAGTAGATCATGACATGGTTGGACTGATTGGGCCATCTCAAGAATTATGATTGAAATACAAAACTTGTGTGCCTAGCATCAAATTTTATTTAAGTTGCCTAAAAGAGGTGTTGGGAACCCTTAATGATATGAAACTCAAATTAGAAGATCATGATCATGGCTTCAATAGCTAAGCAGGGGGGCCACTCTGAAGTTACGATCATGACATGGCAGGACCGATTGGGCCATCTCAAGAATTCTATTTCCCTGTTAACTTCATGTTCAAAACGTTAGGATTAGAAACAACATGTTGAGATAATGCTTACTCTTCCAAGAATTGTAAATATAGTTTAATGAATTTGTTATGACATGTAATGATACTTTGATAAAAGTCTTTCTAATGGAAAGAAAATTTAACATCTATACATGATTTCCTATTATTGTTGTAATATTCATGGTGAAATTCATGGTAGGAGACTGGTTGTAGAGAAAATGTCTTTCCAATGTTAGATTTAAAGACCAAGCTACCAAAATCTCCCTTAAAGGCCTTCATGAAGAATGCACTAAGCTCCTTTTTTGTAAAAATAGAATGTAAAAAAAGCATTTATATTCTTGCATTTATTTATCATTTGTGGTAATAAACTTCCTTTATCTATTTGCAGGCATACATGTATGGCTTTTTCAAGAACAAATGCATTGTTACCTGTGAATTTTTATTTTAGGATTTTATATAAATGCCATGAAAATGTTTCTATATTGCATAATTACTAGTGAATTTATACCAATGCTACTGCAAAGTTGACTACATCTACACAAATGCCACTCAGATTAAGCTTCGAACAAGATGAACCATTATTTTGAACAGAAGACGTTAGAACTAATCTTCTCTCCATTCTTGATTAATGGGATAGCCTTCTTTCCTCCCCTTTTCCACATCCTTTCTTTCTTTGCCCCCTCCATGAGCATTCTCTCTGACTTGGCACCCCACAACTGACCCACGTTGGTGATCATTTGGCAGCCTGACAGGAGGCACTCCACCATCTTTCCCTTGCCAGTAAAAATAAAATGGATTGCTATTATGAAGTTTGATATGCTGGAAATCAAATATATTACTGTAGATAAGTTAAAATGGATTCCCTTGTCGATAAAAAAAAGAGTTGATTACTGTTATGAAGTTTGATCTGTTGGAAATCACAGTCAAACCCCCTATTTATTAAGTTGATTGCTATAGATAAGTTTGATTGCTATTATTTTTGAGTTGCTCACAGTCCAAATAATAAGACTCAAAGTTAACCAACCAAAACCCCTATTTTGGGACCTAAATCCATCATATTATAGTTGTTGAGGTTATTTTAGTTCTTTTATTAGATCCAAAAACCCACAACTAGGTATTCAGTTCCTTGATCTCGAGGCACAACTAAAGGAAATAGGCTCTTACTCTTCAACTTGTTTGCAACCTACTGCATCTCTAGAAATTAGCTTGAAATTCTGCGGCTCAACTCCCCATTAAGGCAGCAATAGATGCTGCTCAAAAATTTTGCCAACTAGAACCTCCAATATCATTATCAATGCATTGCTCAGGAAAATTTGGAATATGACCAAAATTTTGAGTAATTTGCAATATCAGGAAAGCTGACCAAAATCAAGAAAGTTGAGTAGTCTGCAATATCATTTATACATTGCTAAAAAATTTCTCAGGAAAATCCAAAATTCCAAAATCCAAGATAGAATCAAAATGTTCTTTTGGAAACTCATTATCAATGCATTGCTTGTTGATGAACATATCATTAGGTATATGCAAACTGTAATATGACCAAGATGGAGTTCCTGTGAACCCTCAAAAACTGTTTCAATCATTCAAATTGAATTCATGTCCTTTAGATTCAATTATTCCTTTATTGGTTACTTTTATAGGTTTGTTATGACTAGAGCAAAGGTGTTGAAGACCATAATCCTGATATAGAAAACTCTTACATTTACTTGCATACTCCTCAAGTTAGTTCATACAGTTCCAGATTATCTTTATTCCATTTCTTCATTCATTCATTATAATCATGCAAAGCAACCATATTTAGATTTCTTGTTATTACCTGACAATCCAATTAACTTTCATGCCAGGTTTGCATGCTTGTTTACATGATTAATTAAATATATGATGCTAAAATGATGTTTGCTCTTTTCTCACCATACAGGAGTCTGAAGTCAAAGGGAAGCCCCATTTAATGGTACTATTCCTAATGGCCATATTAGTACCTTATGCTGATCACCTCATTTTTTAGCCAATTTGGTATAATGTTGACAGTAAATGTTTAGGCTTTTGTTTATCGTAGTTCAGAATTTTGCAAGAGTCGAATACTCTTTTCCCATATAATTTCCTTCAATATTGAAGCTTTATATCATTATTATTTTGAAATTATTAGAAATGACTTCAAGATTATTTATTTTCTGACCACTCTTAGTTTGTGTTAATTAGATTCTTGAAATATGAATAGCACCAGTGGTTTGGTGATAGAATTGTACCCTTTCATGGTATAGACCTAGGTTCGATTACCAGCTGGTGCATCCTTTTTTTTGGTCCTAAGTTAAAGCATCCATTTTTAATCTTTGTGTTTGATAAATTTCTTTATTGCAAACACAAAAATGGGAGGTTTGATTCCATGGTGCACATGCTAGTTCATGTTAATTTCTTTATGAAACATGAATAGTTTGTGTTAATCACTTTTTTAAGATAGAGAAACCTAAAGGCAGATGAAAGAGATGTCTATGAGTTTTTCTTAAGGGCTCGAAAGGTTAGCTTATTTAGGTTAACTATTTCATTACATTGGTTTTAAGTTTATAGTCATGCTCCTTATTTAGTTATTAGTTGACTCAATCTATTAAATAAAAATTATTTTGGTTACTTGATTAATTGGTATGCATTGAAATGCTCCCCAATTCCTCCATTTGCCCAAAGCATTCTAGGTCATCAAAAAAACAAATACCATGTTAACATGATCTTGAAATAACGAATCCATCATTGGATATATATCTGCATTCATAGATTATCTCATTTCTATTTGTTGATCATTTATTTGTTCTCTTAGCCATGGCCACATAGAGTTTTGATCAACAATCATCTCCCTTTCATATAAGTTGCCCATGTAGCAAAAAAGTCTAGAGAAGGCTTGGAAGTAGTGGTGGCCACCTTAACAGTGTTGATAAGTTGGCAGGGCAACATCATTAAAATTAATACACAGACCAGAAAAATGCCAAGTCAACAAAAGTTATGCTCTATATGTTGTTTTCTCAACAACAGATGCACTTGAATTGCGAAAGTCATTCCTTGCAGACCTAAAACCAGAAAGAACTATGGTGTAAGTCACAACAATGGTAGAGTTGCTTGAGTTTCTCGGGAAAAAAGTTATTATTATTTTTAATTATATGTGACATCTTGGTCTTGGTTGATTTGATACTCCAACATTTTCTTCGGCTAGTATTTTTTGAATCAAACAAGTTAGTGCTAATGATATGATAATTTGCAAAGTTCAAAATTACTTTTTATGTATTTTTGAGTGTGAGATCTTTTGTGCTGTTATGGTTCTTTTTCTATTCTTAAGCATCGAACCATCTCATAAGTAGCAAAATCATTTGTGATGAACTTGTTTTGTTGCTTAAAAAGGTTGATGAGCTTTTTTTTATTGTCCTTTTTCCATTCCTATTTATCGAAACGAGATTAATGAGACTAATAACACTTAATGAGGCCCACTAGGGTATTGTTGAATGATAGTGGCTCTTGACTTTGGAAGAAGAGATGCAGGTTCAAGTCCCCACCCATACGTTTCCTGGAGGATTGGTGTGTGGGGGATGGTCAAGTCTTCCCCAATTTACCCAAATGGGATTCTAGGTCATCGACCAAAAACACTCAATGAGATTAATGCGTTATGGTTCATGTTTCCTATAAGTGTTGAGTGTGTGAAACAACATGGAAATATAATTTTATAGTTTTCTCATTAATAACACTTTAGAAGCACATGCTTTTTCTTAATTTTAGTTTTTCTTAACCAAAATCAAGCCTCACACCTCAATTGTATTGAGGCTTTAGCCCTTAGTTGATAACATAAATGATCTCATAATGCCTCATGTTTTTCGAGACCTTATTGACTACTATTGGAAGATATCTGATGATATTTTGCATACAATGATCAGCCTAGAAATTTAGAGAAACCACTGGTCCTTAAAGATGCTCTATTTGATCTTCCAGCAGTATGCTTTTGGCTCTTGTGCAATTTCCACCAATTTTGTTATTACATCTTTTTTAAGCTCCGTTTTTCATAAAAGTAAACTATGTTAGGTCACATCTCATGAAACTCGTGATTAGATGTCATATGGACGACCACCTTAATTTCAGAAATATGTGAGATCTTTTAAAAATGGTAGGCTAGTTTACTAATAAGGATTTTGTTGCTACCATTTTTTTGCTTGTGATTTATTGCAGATGTGACCATATGGTAAAACTTGTTGCTAAAATTAATATCTATAGTCTAATATAAAAAATACATGTTATTAGTAGGCTAATCTGTCAAAATGGGGGGCATCATGAACAGAAGTGTTCTTAACTTTCATATGTTTGATTGGAAAGGGAATCTGATAAAAGGTCACTAGCAATGTTTGTGTGTTTGCGTATTTGAAAGAATAAAAGGTAGCTACTGGTGGGAAGAGCGTGGAGACTTTCCTTAAAGTAGTGGTGTTATGCATTGCATTCTCAAAATAGCCCTGGCATCTTGGAATATGGACATGTTCTGTTAGTTCTCCTAAGGCCTCTGGATGGTGGTGCCTCTTTGAAAATAGAAATAGACTATCCTCTCTGGTGTGGTGATTGTCTTGTTGTCATCTTATGTTGCCACATTATGATACTGGTAGCTGGTGGATTAGTACCTAAACTAAGTGGAAACTTGTAAGGTAGGTTAAACAATTAAAGTGCCTGGAGCTGCATTCCCAGTTTTATTGACAACTTAAAATGAGCCTTCTTGGTTGAAAACCAAGCCTCGTTCAAACCTTGTGACAAGATGTGCATGTTCCTCTCAGAAAAATTCTTTGCCCTAGTTTGTTGTTCAAGATGGTGGATTAGGATGAAAACCCCAAAGAAAAATTATATGAATGGTATCAGCATCCAAGAAACATGATATACATAGATATAAATTATATGAGATGTATATCATAACATCTCATAGTCATTATGCACATGCCAATGATATAAATTTGGTTTATGAATATAAATCTAAATGGTCTATGATTTTGGTCTATGTATATACCAATGCTTTTTTATTACTTGACTTCTATTTTATTTGGTAATTATCTTTTTCTTTATCCTTTTTCTGAGTACTTTTAATAATGATAATTTTGATTTTTTGTTAGGAAATGCGAGGATTAGTGACATTCATGAAAGCTAGGGATTTGAGGATTGCTTCAAGTGAAAAATTATTTTTTCATATTTTATTGTATATGTCATTTTAGATAATAGTTTGTGTTTGAAAACATTTTGTATAGATAGTACTCATGAAACATGCACTTCAAGTTAAAGGAAATATTTGTTGATGATTAAAATCCTTTTTCTTTGTTATTAATGCATGATGCTTCTAAAATATGTCTTATTTGAATTGAATGATTTGTAACTTTAATTGTTTGCTTGCATGCTTAGTTGATCTCATAAGATGAGGAAGTTCCATTTATGTATGATATATAATAAAAAATTGAATATTAAATTCAGGGACATCTCAATGATGATGCACTAGGGATATATTTTTTTTATATTCATCAAAGACTTACATTGACGGTAGCATTAACAGATATAAGCGTTAATGTATGTATTATGAAGGGGGATAATTTGTTTATTGATAGTGACAGCTTTACCAACGATTTTTTGGTTGACAAAGACTTTTTGCATTACATTTGCAAAGGCTTTTGTTAGCACTATAGGTCTATACCGATAGTCATAAGCGTCATTGTTGGCATGTTCAAAGGCTCTAGGTAAAACGACTGTCGCTGTAGCTTCAGGTACAACACTGACGATTTTAACCGTCAGTATGCCCTACAACGTTGCCTCGTAAGAGAATAGCTCAAATGATTGTCGAAATAGCTCTTTGGATCTACAGTGATGGTAATTTTGACCTATATTGACGGTTATTGACCGTTAGTGTAGGTGTAGATTGTTGTAAGAAATGGGGGTAAAAGAGGTATTTGAAGCCTTTTAGAATTAATATGTGGCCTTTAGTGACGGATGCGCACGTCACTGTTGACAAGCGTTGTTGAAGGTGTGCGTGAAACGTGGACCGCTCATTGTTGATCCAACGCATCTCGTGCGGCCATGTCACCAGAGCTTGGTCTTTGAGCATTGAGGCATGGATTGATCCAAGCCATCCGATTCTTCATTAGATGGCTTAAAGTACACGATCGCTGCTTCATATTCATCCGTTGAGGTGTGCATTTTAGATTGCCACAGCCATTGGATTGAAGTCCAACGATTATGATTGCTTGCCCTTTACGCTACTGATGGAAAGTGTCAAATCATGCTTTTGGATGCACGTAAGATCGTGCGTGTACATCTGTCGCTCAAGATTACGCCACGTCCCTGCCTCAGTTACCACTCGTTGAAGATCGTGCAGCTGAATTTCGTTGCGCCTTCTCTTCAGTGGAACAAAGTCGCTCCATGTGATTCGAATGCATGGCTTGCGCTTTTGATAGGGCACAAGCTCAATGCACTACGAGCACGAGTGTGTCGCGTTTGTGAATTAAGGGTCTCGTGTTCTCAATCGTTGGATTAAGATCCAACAGCCAAGATTACGTGACCTGTTGCCTTTGAAGATCCTGAAGCACGGTGGAGGCAACCTCTCAGCTGTTGGATCTTGATCCAATGGCTGAGAGTTGAGAGCATGGATAAAGAAAAGGTCTTGTGGGGATCTTGGGCAATCTAGATGTCACCACATGGCGTGATCTGGACCACCCATCTTTAAATGCTTGTAGTTAGTGCCACGAACATTGGATTGGATCGATTGTCACATCGTTGGGCGGCGATCGTCGATCTGAATCTATCTGTGCAGTCGGATTCTTCATTTAAGGTTCATATTTCCACTACCTTACCCCTTGACCTCTGATCTTCCTCAATCTGCATTTGATGCTATGGAGGTCCAATCAGGGCGATCTTGGAGGCATTGGACTCCAAACATTGCCCTGATTAGATTCGTACGGTTGGATTTTCAATCTGAGGCCTAGAAATGATGTCTCCTTGTCCCCTGGCCACAATAAGAGGCAAATTACTATATAATTTGTACAAATTAATCTAAATGCATGATGATGCATGTAATGCAATATTTGTAATGCATGATGCTCTTATGACCCTAGGAACATGCATAAATAAATATTTTAGGCCAATTAGATGTATGCACATCAACAGTCCCTAGATGTAATAGGATTTTGGTCATTGATACTTGAACCCCAATCATCTATAAGAGGAGAATTAGTAATCTTCTGAGTCAAATACATATGGGGATCCCATCCCCCCAGGAGTTGGAGTTCTAAGTGAATCAGGCATGTAATCGATGATATTCTCACCATCCTCAATCATATTAGTTACTTTAAATGGGTCCAATGTTTGGGGAGAATGATCTTCAAAATCAACCTTGGGTAGGAATCCAGATTCAATTAAATCAGTCACATCCTCAGAAGGTAAGTCATCAAATAATACATACTCCCCCTTATAGTCACTTCAAACTCTAAGTCCAAACTCCTCCATTGTTTAATCAATCTCTTCGAAAATCAATTCTTCATGTCCCTTAGTCCAGAAATCGTCTAGGTCTTCTCTTTCGGTGTCAATTTCCTTAGGGTCACCTGTGTTGGGTACATGTAAATCCTCAGATTTTTCAATGATGGGTGTTGGTTCCCTAAGTAGAGGATCGGGACTGGGCTCACTAAGGGTAGAATGGGGTTCCACCACATAATTGATTGAGGAAGTGGTGTGAACAGGATGACCTTGACTTGGGTCATTAGGGGTGAGAAGTATGCTAGCATCAGGGTCAAGGTCCTCTAGTGGTACCATCTTCCCTTCCTCTAACTCCAATAAAGATCGGGTGGATAATCACCGAGAGTGTCTTCCTCTAGTGGGCATATCTCATGGGGGAAATCTAAGTAATAGCCACTTGTTAAATGGCAAATCATTGTTGTCCAGAGAATTATGTCGTAGTATAGCGATGAAAATTGAATCGACATTTAAATTTACAAGTGCTCAAAAAACATAAGTTCCAAGGTTGTTCGCAAGGAGCAAGTGATTGCATTTCAATCACTAATCAAGTGATATGAAGATAAGAACAATAATATATCAAAACTCAACATATATATTTAAATGATTTGCAAATTGTGTATCAAGAGTTAGTGAACAAAATAATGTAGAGAGAGAAAAAAGAATGGTTGTTGAAACCACTAATTTATCACTCAAGTTCAACTTAAATTAGATGTGTTAGCCCTTCTTCTCTTCTTTATTTCTCAATACTTAGTTAGATTCAGAGCCTCAATTTTCCAAGTCTTCAGACACCTCAACAAAGCCACAGATGGCTTAGCCTCTCAGCTCAAGGCTCCTTAAATTTGCCTAAGTCTTTAGGCAAATATCCATAGTGCAAAACCCCCCCTTTCTCTCTCAAAATAAATCCCTCTCTCTCAAACCCGGTTTAGACCTGGTTCAAAGCTAATTTAGTTCAGCGCGTAGTGGGGGGATGGATCAGCTCGCATGGGCGTGGGCGAACCAGGTTGAGTACATATGGTCGTGTAGGAGGGACCCGACCCCTCATGTCTTGGACAGTTGGGTAGCGAGGGTAATTCGTTAAGTATCAAAATTTTGTGTAGCTGCTGCCGAGGTGGGACTATCTTGCTAAGCACCTTCTTCATGTAGCCACGTGAGGTGATAGGCTTTATCATGGATGCTGCTGTGTGGTTTCGCTCGATTGAAGGCCCAAATAAGTTGGAGTGATTCCACGCTCGGAGAAACCAGTGGCATGCATCGAAGTGACTGGATGATGGCGAACGTTGTCGAAGAAGATGACGGCGATGGCAAAGACCCTGAAACAAGAAAATGGGCCTTAAGCCCCAATTAACAAGCTCATGAGCATTGCTGGAGCACGAAGAGTGTGGTGGAGGTGGTTTTGAGGCATTTCGTGGTCTATGGAGTTCGAGCGAAGGCAGAGATGTAGGTAGGATGTAGGTTTGGTTGGTGGAGGTGAAATGGTTAAAGTGCCCAATAACCTTAGGACCTTTGTTCCAGAGAGGGAGAGGAAGGTCGTGGTGGTGGTGGTTTGATGTTTGGATGTGTATAGCGACTGAACAAAGCTTGTCGGAACTTTGTCGGACCCAAAGAAGACGAGGGGGGAGAGAGGCAAGTGAGCAGTTAAAACTAGTTTCTATGGTCCTAAGTCTAGTCTAGGAGCTAAGGGGAAGGGAGAGACCTACTCTATTGGACGAAAGGGGTAGGTATCCTCGATGGCATGACTTTCTGGAGCCGAGGGAGATGAACTCTCCGATGGGGGAGATGACAATGACGACGGGGATTGGAAGCTCTAGGTAATGTGCACTGGATGCGGAGGAAGGTGAGGAGGAAGGTGGACCACCCAATTTGACGGTTGGGTGACCAAAAGAAGCTAAGCAAGGAGATCCTCAGAGCACAGGTCGAAAATGGCTGGAGAAGGAAAAGAAGAGGAATTTTGGCTTGGAACTTGGCTAGGGAACTCTTGAGAAGATGCTAGGACTTAAATAAAAGTGGTTGAGACCTCTAATTACATGAAATCATTGCAAATTCCTTATGATTTCTGCAATGAAAACCAACTGATTTTGCATCCTCACTGGACGTGTTTTGGCCCACATTGGACCTTGAGATATGGTGCATTTAGAAGGATATCTCTTGGGGATCAAACCCTCCAATTTTGGAGGGATTTGATTGGGAAATGGGCAGGAAATCAATGCGTAAAGATCGTGGGTTTTCGGTTCTCTTCACGTGGACACCTTCCTGATTTGGACATGATGAGGAAGAAGGTTGGTGGACCTATTTGAAAGAAAAGTGAAAAGATAGGGGTGTATGTGAAAGGAAACATGAGAGTTTGGGGCTTTAAGTGATAAATAGAGCTTTCTAGGGCTAAAAATGCAAACTAGGTTAAGAAGAGCTCCGATTGGGCTCAAATTTTGGGCTTAACCTAATTTGGACCCAAGGAATATAATGGTGAATTTGGATTTGGGCTTTGACCACATTTGACTGCATAAGTTGTACAAAAGTCCAAATCAGGGTAAATTCCTGTTTGAAGCTCTATTCTTGGTCAAAATGGGTTTAGATATTCAAAGTGAAGGCACCAAACCTCTTAGAATATTTTTCAATAATTTTTAGGAGGTTTAGATTGAATTTATCTCTACTATAACCATTTCAATTTGAGTGAGGCTGATAATTAGGCTTTTTAGTGATATTTTAATCCTCGAAATGCATAAAACTCTGATTCAGTTATTCTGAGCCTACTTCTTAGTCTCTTATGTTTATTTAATCTTGAATTAACCCCTATCAATCTCTTGGTCAATCTACATTTGTGATTGAATGTTAAAACAAGAGAATTAACTCCATTTTCTTGTCTTCTCAAATCAATACAACACAGAATTACGATCCCCAGATGATCATTTAGGAGTGTTCGATCTGAGATGTGAAGAAGATTAATTTTGTCATTTTAGTGTGAATCACGATGAAACAAATAATATTTATTAAATTTTAGTGAGTACCGAGTCATTTGTAGGAGGCAAACATGATTTCTATGCAAAAGCTTTTCAGAAAGTCATTCTTAAATATTTATATATGTATAGACAAGCATCAGATGTCAGAATTTCATTATTATATGCAAATAGTATTTCAACTATGAAAAGAAATAACTATGCTTGAGAGAGAGAGAGCAGAAGCAGATGGAGGGTGACGCTGCTTGTGGGATTCTTGTGTGAAGTGCAACAATGCTTTAGATCCAGAGCATCGGGAGGAAGTCTAGAGAGGAGTTGTAGAGAGAAAGAGATTGGAGATGTATCTGGTGGGAGTTGCCTCCCAACTGGGGGACCTTGGGGCTCTTTTTATAGCTTTATTGAGGAGTAAAGTAGGCATTTTAGCCCCTAAAACCGTGTAACAACCTTGGTTTGATCGGATCTGTCGATCGGGAGATCAACGGATCTGATCGCTCCTCAAAATCACCTTCCATGCACCTTTAATGCTCAGATTCAACCTGTAGCTGACACATGGCGTACTCCCACTCGTCTAATCGTGATTTGTGTCACTCCTTCATGCTCTTCGCATTCAAACCGTGCGCACTCGCTTTGTAATCGTGCGCTAATGTTCTCAACCATTTGATCTTGTGATTGGATGACCTAAATCGCATGCGCTATTGCCTTCGTGAATGCGTTTGCAACGACGCGTTTTGTTGGAGCGTGCATCCGTGCATCTGCAAACTTCCTCATCCAGCATCCATCCGCATGCCATGCGGTCGCATCTACGCCACTGGATTGCCATCTGATGGTCTAATTGAATTCATGCGACTCTGCTCGTCTGATTTTGCGCTCCGTGCGAGTCAATCCCTCACCTCGTGCTTGCGTGTGATGGTGCAAACCGCTAAGTTGTACCATAGTTTTTGTTGCGTTTAGGACTTTAGGCAAGTCTGCTTTCAGTCGTTGGATGGAGATCCGACGGCTGAGATATCCTCTTTGTTGATGGAGTGGGGAGGCTAGGGCGACGTAGATTCTTTGAGGCCGTTGGACGACGATCCAACGGTCCTTGTTTCTTCCTTCAAAGGTTGGGGGCGCGACCAGGAGTTGCTAGGTTCATGTCACGTGGTACTATCCTGGCCGTTCATCTTCTCATCTTTGTAGTTGGTGTTACAGAGCTCCGATTGAGTTGATTGTTGTGTTGTTGGACTGCGATCGTTGATCTGGATCATCCGTGTGGTCGGATTTTACTTTTGAGGCTTAGATCTCTATGATCTTGCTCCTTGGCCTATATTCTTCTATGGGCTGCATGTGATGCTATGGTTGTTTGATTAAGACGATTCCGGATGAGTTGGACTTCCATCGTTATCCCGATCAGATCTGTATGGTTTGATCTATCATTTGTGACCTCGAATCATTTGCAATCAATTTCAACTCTCTTTTAGAGCATAAAAGGGTAATATTATCTATAAGGCTATCAAACTAACTACTATGCAAATTATGATACTTATGCATGCATTATTCCTAAGTTATGCTAGAATCTAACTTAATTCAGGTAGATTAGGTCTTATGATTGCTTTGCAATCACACCCCCATGCCTAAATCTTGCTAGTCCCTAGCAAATGCAAGACTAAATGCAAAGTTGTCCTACATGATTGATTTCTATCAAGTGTTCAATTAGTGATTTATTTCTTTTGTTTTCATCCAAAACTTTAGAAATCCAGACAGTCGTGAAAGTGTATTATTGTAGCCCATGCAACGGATTCAAGTGAAAAGCCAATCCACATCTAAAGCTTGTAATTGATCCTTAGTAAGATTCTATGATAGGCAAACTTCTTCCCTCGGGGTTATAAAGTAATTTGTAAATTCAGCGCTGACTTCTGGCTTAGGTAGAAGATATTTTGAGTTAAGTGGATTTGTATTTGGTGGCTCACACTCATATGATGCTATACATAGACTAGTACTACAGAACCTAGATTTCCAGACTATTAAATAAATCAACTCAAAGAGAGGCGAAAAACTGTGCTCACTTTAGTTCCTTTGCACCTATTCTCTCTTTTCTTTTTCTTTTTCTTTTTTTGAGCTCACAATCTCACTAGATTTGTCAGTATATTGGGTGGCTTCTCATGGCATTAATACTTTGATTAAGTTCTGATAATCCTATGACTAAGTCAGAATTCCTCAGCCAGTATTCGGGTGACCAGAAATGTAGAAAAGTAGGTTAAGGTTGTATTTCGTGGACTGTAAAGGAAATAGGTGTTGTTGCCTCGATATGCTTGTCATGAAGTAAACACAACGCAATTAACACACATTCTTTTTTTTAATTTCATTTTTCATTTTTCTTTCTTTCTTTCTTTCTTTTTTGCTTTTTTTTCATATAATTGTATCTACCAGCTCAATGAAATACAACACTCATGCACATTTTTATCTACGAGGCATTATTCAGGATTGAGCGTGTTCAAGAGGATATTGGGTGGCTTATTTGGTGGAAGTGCCTACTCTCGGCACTGGGAAAGGAATGGATGGGACAGCATATTTCTGACCTTGACATTAATACTCTCTTTCTGTCGAGGATTCTGTAAAGGACAGTCGCAACCATCCACCTTAGTCCTAGTTTTATTAGAACCCATTCTTTGCATATTTACCTTATTTGGTGGATCTCCAAGAATTCGCACAAAGAATTTGTACGTAGGAATTGAGAGCGAAAACTATGCCTAACTCCGAGTATCATTATCCAACTACCCAGAAACTATGATTACTTGCACTAGCCTTAGAGCACCAGTAGACTCTCTACTCTCACCTCACACTTGTTTGGTGGATCTACTAGAAGATTGTTTTCCTAAATCCTTAATTACTATCCAAGGGCTCTGGAGAAGAAGCATTGATTCTTCTCGACAAACTAAAGATGTCTATCAGCCTTCATAGAGGATCCATTGCAAATTCTACGTGTAAGTGTGAAATTGTACTTGATTCTAAATTCAGGAATTAACTTAAGAATAAATCCCTAATAACACCTTCTTGATAAAAATTCCTTATGCATGAATGTAATTTTTTTTTTTTTTACACATAAAACATGCAATGTCCTCCCCCCTATGCTATTTATTACAATGTCCTCATTGAAATGCATGCAGGAAAATAAAAAAGTAACAAGTAAGAGGAGGGGATTTCACATGACTAAGCTTGTTAATCCAAGTCAGCTTGGATAGAGAGAATGCAAAACTACCTGTAAAGAATATTGGGTTGCCTCCTAGCCAATGCAAAGTTTAATGTCATTTGCTGGACTTAGTACAACTTTAAAATGATTCCAGAAGGTTGATGTGACTATTAGGAATGGGATCATAGTTCGGAGTGGTGTAAGGCTTCAACCTTTGACCATTTACCTTTGTCTCATGGCCAGTCTTGGGATCTAGGATGAGAACAGCTCCATGAGAGTAGACTTTTCTTACAACAAAAGGACCCGCCCATTTTGATCTTAATTTTCCCGGAAAGAGCTTCAAGCAAGCATCAAATAACCAAACCTTTTGATTAGGGACAAAGCTTTTTCGAGAGATATACTTATCATGTAAAGCTTTTGTCCTATTCTTATAAATTCTCGCACTATCATAAGCGTCATTCCGGATTTCATCCACTTTAGTCAATTGGAGTTTTCTTTGTCGTCCAGATTGATCAAGATTTAGGTTAAAAGTTCTGATTGGCCAGTAAGCTTTATGTTCAAGTTAACAGGCAGATGGCAAGATTTTCCGTAGACCAAATGGAATGGAGACATCCCAATCGAAGTTTTATATGCAGTTTGGTAGGCCCAGAGAGCGTCATCCAATTTAGTAGACCAATCCTTCCGATCCGGGCGGACTATCTTTTGAAGGATTTTCTTAATTTCTCGATTGGTAATTTCAGCTTTTCCATTGGTCTGTAGATGGTATGGAGTAGAGATTCTGTGAGTGACTCCATACTTGGTCAATAAGGTCCTGAATTGATTGTGGGTGAAATGAGACCCACCATCACTAATCAGAGCTTTGGGTACACCGAACCGGCTAAAGATGTTTTTCTTTACAAAGTCCGTGACCACTTTATGTTCATTGGTTTGGGTCGAGATGGCCTCAATCCATTTGGATACATAGTTGATTGCAACTAGAATGTATAGGTACCCAAATGAATTGGTAAAAGGTCCCATAAAATCAATGCCCCAAACATCAAAGATCTTGACTTGAAGGATTGGATTTAGGGGCATCATATCCTTCTTGGTCATGTTTCCTAGAGTTTGGCAATTAATACATGACCTACAGAAGTTCTACGAGTTGCAGAATAAAGACGGCCAATACCGTCCTTTTACCTGAGAAGTGACCTCCACAAGCAAAAGTATGGCAAAATTTTAGTACACTTGTGATCTCCTCATCTGGAACACAATGGTGGATAACCTAATCCGCGGATATTTTGAATAGCTTCGAATCTTCCCAAAAGTAGTATTTGTCATCGGAAATCAACTTATCCCGCTTATTCTTAGGCCATTCCATGGGTAATCTTCCGATTGTCAAATAATTAACGATGTCTACAAACCAAGGTAGTTTGAAAATAGTCAAGAGAGTCTCATCAGGGAATGAATAAGAGAATTGAAAAGTAGTAGATAATACAAGGATTCTGGAGAGATGATCTGCTACTACATTTTGGGCACCAGATTTGTCTTTGATTTCTAAATCAAATTCTTGTAGTAGAAGGATCCATCTGATTAATCTAGGTTTTGTATCCTTCTTAGACATCAGGTGCCTTAATGTAGTGTGATCTGTGAAAATTGTGACATGAGATCCAAGTAGGTATGGTCTAAACTTCTCTAGAGCAAAAACTACTGCTAGCAACTCTTTTTCTGTAGTGGTGTAATTCCTTTGAGCCTCATCAAGAGTTTTACTAGCGTAGTAAATCACAGAAGGTTTCTTGTCAATCTTTTGTCCCAAGACCGTGCCAATAGCAAAATCAGAAGCGTCGGTCATGATTTCGAACGGATGATCCCAATTAACAGGTTGTAGGATGGGTGATTGTTTAATGGCCTCCTTCAGTAGATTGAAAGCCCTTAAACAGCTTGAGTCAAAATCAAAGTTTTGATCTTTCACTAGTAGATTACTTAAGGGCCTTGCCACCTTAGAAAAATCCTTAATGAATCGACGGTAAAATCCCACATGTTTAAGGAATGATCTTACTTGTTTGACCATCGAAGGTGGTGAGAGTTTAATGATAGTGTCCACCTTAGCTTTATCTACGTCAATTCCTCTTTCAGACACAACATGGCTAAGGACTATGCCCTCCCTAACCATGAAGTGGCTTTTTTCTCAAGACAGAACAAGATTCACCTCTATGCATTTTTGTAAAGTCTTCTCTAGATTGATCAGACAAAAATCAAAAGAATCCCCAAACACAGAAAAATCATCCATAAAGACTTCCATGAAATCACCTACCATGTTTGAAAAGATTGTAAGCATGCACCATTGAAAACTCGTTGGTGCATTGCATAATCCAAAAGGTATCCTACGGAAGGCAAATGTTCCATAGGGACATGTGAAGGTGGTTTTCTCTTGATCATCGGGGTGGATAACTACTTGATTGTAGCCGGAATAGCCATCCAAGAAATAGAAGAATTTTTGGTCGGCTAGTCTTTCCAGGTTTTGATCAGTGAAGGGAAGTGGAAAGTGGTCTTTCTTAGTTGTATTATTCAGCTTCCTGTAGTCGATACAGACTCTCCAAGAGGAAGTTGTACGGGTTGGAATCAATTCCCCATTGCATTAATAATCATGGTCAGCCCGACTTTCTCAGGGACCACTTGTACAGGACTAATCCATGGGCTGTTAGAGATTAGGTAGATTATTCCCACATCTAACCACTTAATTATTTTTTTTTCACTACCTTTTGCATGTTAGGATTCAATCATCTCTGCATTTCTCGGGAGGGTCTAGATTCGTCCTCAGTATAGATTCTATGGGTGTAGTAAGTAGGACTGATTCCCTTCAGATCATCCAATGTCCAACCAATTGCTCTACTCTATCTTCCCAAAACTTGGATTAATTGATTTTCCTGAGTTTGGGTTAGATAAGAGCTAATGATCACTGGGTAAGTTTGATCAGATCCTAAGAAAACATATTTTAGATAATCAGGGAGAGGTTTTAGCTCAAGTTTGGGTCCTTGGAATGAAGGGTCCAAAGGTGGATCACAGTTAACCTTAAGAGGTCTTGGAATCAAGTCAGTGATTGGGTGACTGACCTCTTGATTGGTTTGGGGGTCAAGGACTGTAGGGTCGGAGTAGGATACTCCTAACTCCATACAATATTCAAAAGTATGATCGTCAGAATCTTCTATCATTCCACAATCCTCAAATTGTTTAATGGCCTTAAAGATGTTAATCTTCATCTTCTTGTCCCTGAATTTGATTTCCATACTGCCAGATTCACAGTCAATATTAGCCTTAGCAGTAGCTAAAAATGGTCTTCCCAAATTATTAGGGTGTTCTTCAAATTCACCGATGCCTCCATGTCAAGGTCCAAGAAATCCACAGGAAAATAAAAATCATGAACCTTGATGATTATATCCTCAATAATCCCTCGTGGTGTGCTCACAGATTGATCAGCCAGCTATAATGTGACCTCAGTAGGTTTTAGCTCTCCAAAGTTAAATTTTTCATATAATATTGTGGGGATCAAATTTATGGAAGCGCCTAAATCTAATAGAGCCCTACCAAAAGTAGTATCTCCAATAACACGATATCAGAGGGGCTCTTGAATTTTTTTATTTTTGGGGTAGGTTTCTAAGGATAACTACACTAGCTTGTTTAGATAACACTACCCTTTTAGATGATTTGGCCTAGTGTTTAGGTGTGCACATTTCCTTCAAAAATTTCGTACAGGCTGGGATATTCTCAATTTCCTCAAGGAGTGGTATGTTCACCTGGACTTGTTTAAAAATATCAAGCCACTTCTCATATGGATTGGTTTTCTTTTTCCTAAGTTTGTTCAAGGCTTCAGGAAAAGGTGCTTGAGATAAATCATGAGTGTTCGGGTCCTGATCCTTGTCTTCTTGATCTCCTAAGTCAGATTCGAGCCCCTCAAGATCTTGTTTATATTTAGATTTGGAGGGGTAAGGATCTTGGATTTATCTCCCACTTCTCAAGGTTACAGCACCAGCAAAGGCATTATGGTTAGAAGGTTGAGGTGGGTTCTGCAAACTAGGCAGAGCCTGGTTAGGGTTAACAAAGCCAGGTGGGTGCTAGGGAGAAGGTTGAACTATATGTGCCTGTGTGTTGTGCTAGTTAACCCTATTGAAGTTCCTTAGGTTGGGGATGGGTTAAGATGGCAGCATCCTGTGTTGTCTAGCATCAACTAGCTGGTCTAGTCGTCCTGTCAATTCTGTCCTCAATTGATTCATTTCTTCCTTATGCCTCATATTCATTTCTCGCATTTCTTTGAGGACCAGACTCTAATCAGAGGGATGGTTTTCCTAAGTAAGTTGTGGCTGATATGTGTGTGGTTGTGTGTACCTACTAGGTTTCTTGTAGGTGTTTAGCTTAGTCAAGTTAGGACCTTGGGCGGGTTTCTGACTTGATCAAGCAAAGTTAGGATGGTTGCGCCATCTAGGGTTGTAAGTGTTTGAATAGGGATCATTTCTAGTGTAACCCTGGAGTGCATTCACATCCTTAGGATAACTAGGCATCGGGATGCCTAATTTAGAATTTGAGGGCATCAAGGTCCCTCCTTGGTACCCAGAAAGAGATGGGTCCAAGTAGAGTTGGCTCATAGGTGGAGCCATGGTCAGGTCATTAAGATTGTGCACCATTTCTTGACTTAGAGGGTTGGGGAGTTGGGTGTGGGTTAACATAAGAACTTCTTGGGTAGGCAGAGGATTTATTCTAGAATGTGTACCTAACGAATTCCCACCCTTCAGAAGGTTGTCTAGTTTCTTATCTAAGCTTTCTACATTCTTTCCAACGAGTTCCACCTTGTCCAATCATTGTGCAATTAGTTCTAAATCAACCGAGTTTGAATTATCTTTAACTTCATAAATTTCGCTCCTTGGTTGATTTTCTCTGTTAAAGGTGGACATTGAGGCATTATTGAGGAAATTTTCGCTCATATTCTCAAATAATTGAAAGCTCCCTTAGCATCTCTTCTTAGGAAATTGCCCCCATATGTCGCATCAACAAAATTCTTCAAATTGTCACTTAACCTATAATAAAAAATATGGGCCAAGTGCCACTTCGGAATCCCATGATGAGGGCATTTCCTAGCCAAATCATTAAATCTCACTTAAGCCTCATGTAGTTGTTCCATAGGATTCTGCTTAAAGGTTGCAATGGCACATCTAAGGGCATTGGTTTTTCCTATGGGAAAGAATTTTTTTAGGAATGTGCTTATCAAATCTTCCCAAGTTAGGATTGGTCTACCAATAGCCCTCAACCAATGAGTAGCTTTATCTTTTGAGAATGGGAACATTTTCATCATTAAGGTATCTTCATTTAGGTTCCTAGGGCCAAAGTTTCTTCCTATGTGTAAAAGTTCTTCAAGGTGGTGGAAGGGGTCATCAGAATCGTGGCCATGGAAGTGGAGAATCAGATTGATGATCTGTGGTTTGTGTTCAAAATCTTCCCCATCTTGAGGCACCCTGATAAAAGGTTTAGGTTGGGCATTAGGGGGACTATAATAGTCATGGAGAGGTCGATCTGCTCTTCTATTTTGGAGTCGAGTAATGGCTTGCACTATGACCTCCATTTGTCTGTCATGATGCTGGCCCTGCTTAGTGATCTACCTTTGTAAGAGAGTCATTGGATCTAAATTTTGTTCTTCCTCTTCGATCTCATCTTCCTCGTGGTGACTAGCCATTGAAGAGGGTTCAAATTCAGATTCTGGACAATTAGGTCTTCTCCTAAGATTTCTTTCTAAAGGTGGTAGCAAATCAAGATGTAGAGATCTTCTACCTTGCATGCACCAAAAGAATGTCCGTAGATGAGAGGGAGAAGACAGATGAGAGAATACCGCACCTTTTCAATGCAAGCAATCAATCTATTCCTTAAAGTGTAAACCCTAAATAGACCTAATCCTAGCTCACCAAAACACGATTGGGTTAGATCAATCCTTGAATTACTTGGTTGGCTAGAAGGATGGGACCCCCTAGGTCACCCCCCATGGCAGGACACCACTAAGGGTTAACACAATTACCACACCGACCTTTCTTATCAGTAGTTGGTCCAAGTAAACAAGGCCTTGACCTTATCCTAATCTAATTTGAAGTCCCCAAGAAGATTAGTCCTGCCTAGGGCATGTCTACTCACTTTTAGGCTTAGGCTTGATGTGCTTTTGGAATATGATGGGCGCTAGGGGGTGTTGCCCTTAAAATTGATTTTCAGATGTGTGAAGTTCATAGGCAATTTTTTATGATGAAGTGAATTTTATGGTTCAAATGCTTATATTAGTGAGTTTTAGGATTCACTTGAGTTAATATCTTCAATTAAGGGTTTTGATGAGGCATATAAGAGTTTTGCAAATCCCATTGTTTTATAGATTTCCTTTAAGAATGGAAATGCAAGTGTGCTATACCCTAATGTGAAACCCTAAGCGCAGGTAGTGCTAGATGGTCCTTTTAAGTTAAAAAATTAGAAAAGTGGTTCGACTCAAGCAATGCAATCAAGTTTTCCTATCTCACCGCTAACTAGGAACTCAAAAAATATTTTTTCAGGAATTTTAATGCACACTTTCTATTTTTTTCAGATTTAAAGTGTACTGGGGTTTCTGTAGTCTGTTTTGATCACCAATTGGTGATTGAATAGTGACGTCCTGTTGTGCGTGTGTGTTAAGGAGTGTCGTTATAGTCGCACTTGCAACGTCGATTTTAAAATAAGTAAACGGAGGTGAGTTCAAGTGTTGGTCTCAGGGTGGCGTGGAAATCGGATTTTTGATATCACTTGTTGTCACGGAAAGTGCGGAGTTTTGCTTGCGAAAGATGCGATTTTAAAAAGCGAGAGAGAGATAGCGAGGGAGAGAGAGTTTAGGGTTAGAAAGTTCTTTGTTTGATCATGCAATTTGAACGGAAATTAAAATGACAACTGAACGGAAAATAACTTCATTAATCATGCACTTGTAGTTCATAGCTTACAACATTAAATACATGCTTCACCAAAAGTAATAGAAAGCTTTAAAAGAGAGAGAGAGAGTGTGGAGGGCGACGAGGCAGCCACGGCGGTGGAGGCTCCGTCGGCGGCTCGTCGTCTCCGACGATTACAAGAGGTCCTAAAGCTAGCTAAGAGAGGGGTGGAGTAGTTGCAAGGGGAGTGGATGCCTTGAATGGTGGTTGGAGGGGGTTTAAGTAGAGTTAAGGGCTTCCTAAAAGAAGAAGGGGCTTTAGCGACGTCCAGAGCGTCGCTAAAACCGCTTCCAAAAGCGTTGGTGAAGCCCTCCCACCGCTGGTCAGCCACCCGCCTCGTTCCTTCTCCTCGCGTGATCCGTGGCTGTTGAACGAGAGCAGTCCGATCGAAGATCAGACGGCTGAGAATCCTCCTCGGCTGCGCTGGGATCGCGCCTCGGGTGCGCATGTGCGCGCGCGCGTGGACACTCGTGAGCTGCGGTTGCGCCGCGTGGTAGGATCTTGGCCGCCCGCTACTGATCGGGCGGCCCAATTTCTCCGCGCCCGTCGCTCGTCTTCAATTCCCACTCCGCGCGGCTCGAACCTGCATCGCGTGGGTGCGGGCGTGCGTGTTCACCGTTGCGCCACGCTCGCGCTTTGTCGAGGCGATAGCGGGCGGGCATGAGAATCTTGGCTGGCTGAAGGCGCGGCGAGCACGGGGGTGGGGTTGACGTGGCGCAATTTGGGCCGTTGATCTCCAGATCAACGGTCAGAACTTCTTGGGCCCATTGTAGGAGCTTTGGATGTCGGATTTGGCCGATCTTGAGTCCGTTGGACTCCGTTCGTCATTCTGAATCCATCCGTGTGGTCCGATTGCTCATCTGAGACCTGCTTTGACAAATGCTTACACAAATGGCCATTAATGCAGTTTATAAGCAATCTTTTTACATGATGCTTGCAATGCTCCTATTCTACTTATGTTGTGCCTTTTATTCTAAAGATGGGCCATATTCAACATAATTATCACCCCCTTGTGTAGTGTTATCAAATAGTACGTGAAATCAAACATGCAAGAAATATTTTTTCCAGATTTTTCCCAAATTATTTATTTTTACTGAAATTTAGTACCACAAATTTCAAGTCAATCGGAGTTGTATAAAAATTCCTATAATATTTTGAACTTCAAAAAATTAGGAACAATAACCGATTTGATAATAGTTCAGTGCACAAATTTTTAAAATTTTTCTATAAGCCATATTTCTACAAAATTTGGATATGTTGTTTCTGACTTTAAAGCTCATATTCAGTAAAACATTTAGAATTTTTGGACATGTGTATTTTTGGGAATTTAGAAGCATATCCAAGTTGAGGTGCCTTGGTGTATGCTTTTTGCTGATGACATTGTGTTGGTAGATGAGACAAGAGATGGAGTGAATAGAAAACTTGAGCTTTGGAGAGAAGCCCTGGAAGATAAAGGATTACGCATAAGTAGGACGAAGACTGAGTATATGGAATGCAAGTTTAGTAGTAGAGGGAACAATGAAGGGATTGATGTAAAAATTGGAGAAGAGTGCATTCCAATGAAAGATATTTTTAAGTACTTGGGATCCATTTTCCAACATGATGGTGGAATTGATGGAGATGTTACACATAGAATTAATGCAGGGTGGTTGAAATGGAGGGGTGCTTCTGGTGTTCTCTGTGATAAGAGGGTTCCTTTAAAAGTCAAAGGAAAATACTATTGAGCTGTGGTAAGACCAGCTATGTTGTACGGTTCTGAATGTTGGGCTATAAACTATAGGCATGTACAGAAGATGTCTGTGGCAGAGATGAAGATGTTAAGATGGATGTGTGGTCATACAAGGAAGGATCGTATTTCAAATGAGTTTATTAGAAACAGGGTTAGGGTGGCACCGATAGAGGATAAAATGAGAGAGGCCCATCTAAGATGGTTTGGACATTTACAAAGAAGGCCACTAGATGCTCCAGTTAGGAGATGTGAGAAGTTGGAGGCTGAACCTGCTAAGAGGGGGCGAGGAAGACCAAACAAGTGTTGGAAGGAAACTATTAAGTATGACCTCAATTACTTTAATTTAAGTCCTAAAATGGCTGAAAATCGATCTGTGTGGAGGCAAAGAATCCATATAGCCGACCCCACTTAGTGTGGGAAAAGGCTTGGTTGTTGTTGTTGTATTTTTGGGAATTAAATTTTTAATATGAGAGTTTGCTTCAGCCTAAAAATCACTAACAAGAGAGAAATTTTTTTTTTTTCAAAAAGCAAGCAAATGCTAACTAATCGTAAGGTTCAAGCAAAACACCTAATTTTCTTGGTTTTTTTATTGAAAGGAAATCTAACCTAATCTAAGCTACGAGTACTTGAGATTCGAACTTGTTTTTTTTCCATTGTTGTGCATGTCTTCCTGCAATTTTGTGATTCCTACACAACAAAAAATAGCAAGTTAGAATATCAAATAAGCACTTTACAAGAAAAGCTTTTAAAAATTTCCGTTGCCTCCCCAGCAAGGGTGCCAACTTATTCGACCGTGAGACTCGTAAAAGATTAATTCTGTCATTGTAGTGCAAATCACGATGAAGCAAAAATTATTTATAAAGTTTCGGTGAGTACTGAGTCATTCGCAGGGAGTCAAACACGATTTCTATGCGAAAGCTTTTCAGAAAGTCATTCTTAAATATTTATATATGTATAGACAAGTATCAGATATTAGAATTTCATTATTATTTGCAAATAGTCTTTCAACTATGAATAGAAATAATTATGCTAAAGAGAGAGAGAGCAAAAGTAGATGGAGGGTGACATTGCTTATGGGATTCTTGTGTGAAGTGCAGCAGCACTTCAGATCCAGAGTGTTGGGAGGAAGTCCGGAGAGGAGTTGCAGAGAAAGAGAGACTGGAGATGTATCTGTTGGGAGTTGCCTCCCAACTGGGGAGCCTTGGGCTCTTTTTATAGCTTTATTAAGGGGCAAAGTAGGCATTTTAACACCCAAAATCATGCAACAACCTTGGTTTGATCGGATCCGTCGATCGGGAGATCAACGGATTAGATCGTGCCTCAAAATAACCTTCCACGTGCCTTTAATGCTCGGATTCAACCTACAGCTAACACATGGTGCGCTTCCGCTTGTCTGATTGCAATCTGCACCGCTCCCTCACGTTCTTCTCATTCAAGCTATGCACGCTCGCTTTATAATCGCACGCTAACGCTCTCAGAGATCAGACGACCTAAATCGCATGCGCTATTACCTTCGTGAATGCACATTCTGTTGGAGTGTGCATTGGCACATTAACGAATCGCCTCATCCAGCATCCATCTACGCGCCACGTGGTCGCATCTACGTTGCTGGATGGCCATCTGACGGTCTAATTGAATCCGCGTGACTCTGCTTGTCTAATTTCTTGCTCCATGTGAGCCGATCCCGCGCCTCACGCTTGCGTGTGAGGGCATAAACCATTGAGCTGTGCCACCTTTTGTGTTGCATTTAGGATTTTAGGCAAGTCCCCCCTCAGCCGTTGGATGGAGATCCAATGGCTAAGATCTCCTTTTAGTCGATGGAGAGGGGAGGCTAAGGCAATGTGGCTTCTTTGAGGCCATTGGACGATGATCCAACGATCCTTGTTTCTTCCTTTAGAGATTGGGGGTGCGGCCAGGGGTTTCTGGTTTGGTGCCACATGGCACGATCCTAGCCGTTCATCTTCCCATCTTTGTACTTGGTGCTACAGAGCTCCGATCGAGTTGATCTTTGTGTCGTTGGACTACGATCGTTGATCTGGATACATCCATGTGGTCAGATTTTACATTTGAGGCTTGGATCTCTATCATCTTGCTCCTTGGCCTCTATTCTTCTACGGGCTGCACGTGATGCTATGGTTGTCTGATCAAGATGATTTCGGAAGTGTTGGCTCCCGTCGTCATCCTGATCAGATCTGTAGGTCTGATCTGTCATCTGTGGCCTCGAATCATATACAATCAATTCCATCTCTCTTTTAGAGCATAAAATGGCAATATTATCTATAAGGCTATTAAACTAACTAATATGGAAATTATGCTGCTTATGCAAGTATTGTTTCTAAGTTATGCTAGAATCTAACCTAATTTAGGCAGATTAGGTCGTATGATTGCTGTGCAATCAAGGAGCATTTATGTTGATGTGGGCTGAGTAGGAGGTTTATAAAGAGTCATTTCGTTGTAGCAAAATCTCCTAAATAGCTCTCTCAACATATACAATTTATTACTCTAAATCTAGAAATGAAGTCCGAGGTCGAACACAGGGGCAAATATGAAATTCACGCGCTAATCTTTAATTACATATAAATGAGCATAGACAATTAAGCACAACAATGATATTCAATGAATAATATCTACTCAATTTAATATTCAATGACAAACATGAGTATTCCAAGAATTTGATATGACAGAAAGAATTCTAAGATTAAATAATGGTGATTTAGATCACCAATTATTAGCCTAAGCATATATATATCAATTACCCAAATATATCAAATAAATCAAAAGTGGCTTGAACAACTCAAGCTTTAACTCCACGCAGGCAAATGTCAAGCTAAATCAGCCTCATTAGATGTTGGGTCTTTCCACCAAATGACTTAAACATCACCTTGCTGCAGTTCTTTCTTCTCTTCTTTAGGCTTTCTTCTTCTTTTTCCTTTCGTCTTCTGCCTCAGCTTTTCTTCTCTTCTAAGGCATAAGGGACCTTTAGCAATTAAGTGTTAGCTACTTCACAGAGGAGCAAAACCCTCCCTCCCCCGCTCTCTTGGGCGATACGATAGAAACACAAATCCAATTTATGGGTGTCCGAGTGCTCTTCTCCCACTGATGTGGGACTATCCCCACTGTCTTCTTTGCGTGAGCAGCAGCTGTGAGGATGCCTCCAATTGAGGCAGCAAGAGTGGTTGTAGGTTCCAATTGAGGACCTGGGAAGGGTCCTAAGGATTAGTCGCAGCACTTGGGACCAAGACCTGGAGCAGATATGGTGGAGAACTCGATGTGTGGTTGGAGAACTCAAGGGCGGCGGCAAAGCGACGACGAGACCTGAAATTCTAAAGAACAGCCTCCTGGCCATGTTAAACCACTTCAGGAGCTTCGCTAGGTGTCGGCAAATGTGGTGGTGGTGGCCTTGTGGAGTATGGTGGCGTGTGGAGGGCAGTCGGTGTCGGAGATGAAGGTGAAAGGATGGGTTGTTCGGTGGGTCACGTGAGTGGGTGGAATGGCGAATAGAGATGGGGGTTTGGTTCGTGGTGGTGTGGTGGAGATTGTGAGGGTGTTGGCAAGGTGTGTGGTGCGGTGGAGCGATCGAGAGACTTCGCCAGAGGTGTGGCCAGAGATGGAGAAGATGATGGTGAATGGCAATGTCGAGGGTTGAAACAAGGGTTGAAGGAGCTAAAACTAATCTAAGTAGGTAAAGGAAGATATTACACTAGCTATTGGACGAAAGGGGAGAGAAAGATCCTTGCTGGTGGTACACCAGACTTGGAGGAGATGAAGTCTTCGGTGGGTGAAGCGACGATGACGAGGGGAGGTAGGCAACGCTCACTGGTATTGCGACGTGCCGAAGAAGTTAAGGATGAAGGAGCCGTCGCCTATTGTACGTCGCGGACAGCGAAGAAGGTGATCGAAGAGGGTCTCCAGAATTGGTGAAGATGGAGGTCAGGGAGAAGGGAAGGGGAATCTGGCCTCCAAACCAAGCTAAGGAGAACGAAATTGTGTCCTGGTTCTTTTTATAGGCCTTAGAGATGAGTTCCAAGCTTGGAAATAAGCTTCTGAACTCCAGGTGATTCGCACTCAAAAGGTACCCGAATCTTTCATGTGTTCGCATGAGAGATTGGGAAAGAGTTAAGTATCAAGGCCGGGTCTAATTGGAAGAGAATTCCTTAAGAAATCTCTGGTTCAATTTTGGGATTGATTGATTGAGAATTGAGCTAGAAAATCTCGCTCAAAGCTCAACGGTGAGTTGCAGCTTACTCCTAATGGTGGCAGGGACCTCTTTGTGAAGTAGACAACAAAGTTAGGGGGTTTTTGTAAGGGATTTTGAAAGTTGAGGGGCTATTTGAGAGAAAAAGGGTCAGACTGGACCAAAATACAACTACGTCAAGGTGATTTCTGATTGGGTCCAAATTTTGGTACAAACCTAATTTGGACCCAAGAAATCTGATGAAGTCTGATTTTGGTTTTGACTAAGTTTGATTAGGTAATTTATGTAGAAACCTAAATTAGGATGCCTCCCTATCTGAGACTCTGCTTTAGGTTAAAATGGGTTCCAATGGTCAAATCAAAGATACCAAACCTTAGAGAATATTTTTCTATGAATTTTTAGAAGGTTTAGGTGAATTTTATTTTGACCAGAACCTCTATCAATTAAGCAGGTCTAAAATTAGGGTTTCGGATGTCCATTAATTCTTGAAATATGTAAAAACATGTTTCTGTCTACACAGACCCTCTTATATAACCATTTGACATTTAATTAACCCCTAGAAAACCCCATGATTGTTTTGCATTTATGATATAATGTTAAAAATGCAGATTTACCCCTAATTTAATGCATTTCTCTCAACATGAATATGCACTAAATTATGACTCTTTGACGGTTATGCAGGAGCATTTGTCTATTGATTCTGACTAATTAAAGCTAGTTATGGCTGATGATGATGTTATCATCATACCCCCATGCCTAACTTTTGCTAGTCCTTTAGCAAAATCTTTTAAAAAGAATTAGAGTTCTAGACAATGCATTGATGTTCAGAGTCCTGATTTTGTTTCATTTTCTAGAAATTAGGTCAGAGTACTAATAGTAGGCCTAGAGGTACTTAAGTACCAATCAAGATTCTGAATTTTTATGTGTTTGTACTTTAACACCCCCCATGCCTAAGTTTTGCAATGTCCCCATTATAAATCATAGAGTATGAAATCAGCTTGGTTCATGGGTTAGAACAGGTTTAAAGGGTGGGTGAATGGGTCGGGATGACTATTGCGGACGATTTCAAGCTTTGATACGAATACCAAAGATAGAGTTATTTGTTCTAATTCTGAACTCTAAGTGCAGTAGGAGTGTAGCTCAAAAGGATGATAAGAAGGGTCTCGAGTTTTTTGGAATGACGGGTTGCTTCCCATTAAATGCTAAATTCAAAGCCTTCAGCCGAGCAGAAGGTGGTCAAAAAGAAGGGGTGGTCAAATCAGAGGAGTTTTGTAGAACAAGCACCTTGATCAAAAGCCTGGTTGGTCCAACTAGGTGCTTGTTCAGATCTACAGGCTGATGATGTAGCCCAAACCCAATCAATCTAGTGGGTTGATGGTTGTGAATTAATAGATGTGGAGCCCACCAGATACTTTGAGGCTCAACTGGATGTGGAAATGAGAATCTAGGGTTTGGTTGAGTCGATTCAACCTGGTCAGAGTGGGGATCCTCAAAAGAAAATGGATCTGTGGAGGATGTAGGAACCCTACAAGAATGATCAAAAAGGGATGGGACGTGATTATCGATCTGATTAGTGTCCGAAATCCTATTGAAAGATGGAGGAGAATCATATGCAACTGGATCAGAGAGAGGTGAATCAGAGTAGAAGTTGATTTCGGTGATGGGTCGGGGTTGGGAATGAGTTTTGGAAGGCTCTGTATGTATTATAGAAGAGGTGGCTTCAATGAGAACTATGTGTGTTGAGGGTTCCTCTAGAAAAGATTCAAAGGTAGGTTCATCTAGAGAGTCTTCATGAAGCACATCAAAATCAAAGGTAAATGCTTGGAGAGTGCTTATAGGATCATGGAAATCTTAGTAAATAAAAGATTCGAATTCTGGATTGCAGACACTTTTGGCACTTGTTTCTGATTCCTGAAGATCAAAGAGGAATGATTCCATCTTAATGGAACTTGATTTTGAATCAATGATCTCGGGATCATGGACCTCAAAGTTGAAGAATGGGTCATGGATGCTAAGGTCGTAAATTGGTTCGTAGTTATCAGGAAACAAAGGCTCTCCGAAATTAGAGTATGATTCGAAATCATCGGAGAATTTGCGAAGATCGTGTTCTGAACCTAATTCCAGATCAGGAGTTCCACCATAGAATGAATCAAGATGTGTAGAATCAACAACCTGACTTGGATCTAACCTACTTTTAGATTCTGAGCTCAAAGAGGTGTCCTTATTAGGCATGGGCTCAGGTTCTTGGTTCCTAAGATAGACCCAATAAATTCCCAACTCATCCAACTCCTTGATTTCTATATCATAGATTAGCGTGACCTCTGAAAAATCAATCTGTATTTCTGAGGAGGTTGGAGAGGTGTAATAATCAAATATAGGCCCAGAATCATAATTCAAATTCAAAATCTGACTCTCATTACATTGGGCCTCATGATTGTACTAAATAGGCTTGAATCCAGATTCTAGGTTAAGGGTAAGGATTGGATCACTAAAATCTAGGCTGGGCTCTATTGGGATGTTAGAATCATTCTCGAGAATCACCTTATCAGAATAAGGAGAGGAATTTATATTCTCGAGAGGTTCTGACTCAATCTCGTCATTATAGGTGCCAGGGAAATCTAGTCTTGATGGATCAGCTTCAAGATTTTCTAAGGCTGGTTCAGAATTGGGAACACTTGCAATGGGATCCTCCCAACCCTCATCAAGATCAGGTATGTTAATTGTTATGAAGTTTGAATCTGAATCCATTTGGGTTGGGGGTTCACAACAATTCTGAGTGTCTAACCCAGGCTCTGGAGAAGCTTTAGAATCACTCCAAGATGTCTCATAAATGGCTTCTTCTAAAAGATTTAGAATATCTACACGTTGCTCAATGATATCTTAGTGTATCTCCCAGAGTGATGGATTTGCAAAGCAATGTAAACCTTCCATTTTATGTAATTCACAAACTTCATTAAATTCTGGTATGAGGGTCTCCTGGGTTGAACCATTTCTTAGTTAAGTAAGCAGTAGACTAACATGGTTCAAAATGAATTTTGTTGTTTCTGGGACATTAACCTGAATCATGCTGGCTGGATAATCTTCAAAATATTTAAGGGCATCCTCAATCACTTTATCTTTTATTTGAGGTTCAGGTTCCCTAATTGGTTTTCCTAAATTACCAGGTTGCATTTTCAAATTAGGTGGTGGATCAGGATGTTGAATCAAACTCAGGTTCAGATTGAAGTAATCAGATCAGATTAGAAAATCCCTGTAGAAGATCTAATGAGGCCACTTAGGTTAAAAATCTAATGACCTCCCTGTGTATGTGCTCCATAGAAGGAATGAGGACTGGATATGAATTAGACCCAATCAAGGAACCCAAAGGTTTTTGGATGACTAAGGCTTGTTTCGAGGTGGATGATACATCTGAATCAAAAATCTGCACACCTAAGAATTACTTGGGCAGCTAGGAAGGGAGAGCCCCGCAAAGACCCCTACACGGTTGATTGCACAGCAATCATGCAACCTAAATCACCTGAATTAAGCTAGATTCTAGCATAACTTAGGAATAATGCATTCATAGGCATCGTAATTTGCACAATAGCTACTTTATTAGTAATATAGATATTATCATCATTTTATATACTAATGAGAGATGATTTTAACCGCAGATGATTTGAAGCCGCGGATGATAGATTAGACTAGACAGATCTGATCAGAACGACGATGGGAGTCTAACTCTTTCGAAATCATCTCGATCAGACAACTAGAGCATCATGAGCAGTCCATAAAAGAATGGACATCATGGAGTCAAATGACAAAGATTTGAGCCTTAGATGAAGAATCCAACCGCACGGATGGATCTAGATCAACGATCGGAGTCCAATGGCGCAAAAATCAACCCGATCGAAGGTCTACATCACCAGATACAAGGAAAAGAAGATGGATGGCCACGATGGTGTCACATGACACCATTACAGCCACCCCCTCATCGCCACCCCATCTAAGAAGGCTACCCTCGCGCGTTGTGGGCTGTTGGATCATCATCAAATAGCCACGAGCGTGCCACGTTGCCTATCCAACCGTGCCTCATCAAAGGAAAGATCTCAACCGTTGGATCTTTATCCAACGACCAAGAATAAGTTGCCTTAAAATGAAAAAGCAACACAAACGTGGCCTTAGCGCAATAATGAATGCACTCAACTGCAAGTGCGAGATGTGCATTCGAGCAATGATGCGCGAGAAATTAGTAAGGCGACGTTGAGCTGGCTTGATTAACCATTGGATGGTGATCGGAGCGCGGCGATGTAGCCACGTGGTGAGTCAAGATCGCTTTGCGGCCGAACGCACGATCCAACGTGCATTTAATGCGCGATCGCATGCATTTCTATGCAACAGAAGAGGTGAGGTGCACGTGTTAAGCTGTCCGATCGAGACGTTGAGGCACATTTCGAAGGAGAGTGGTGAGCAGGAAAACACTATGCACGGGTGAGAAGAGATCCGTGGCCATCCGATCCTGATCCAATGCACGAGCGCGTGCCATGTGTCAGCCAAAGATTGAATCCGCACGATGGAGGCGAGATTGTTTTGGGGCCTAATTAGGTTTGTTGATCTCCCGCTTGACGGATCCAATTAATCCTAAGGTTGTTGCACAGTTTTATGGGTTAAAATACCCTCTTTGCCCTCCATCAAAGCTATAAAAGAAGGCCCAGGGCCCCCCAGTTGGAAGACAACTCCTGCTATGAACTCTAGATATCTCTTCCACCTTCTTCTCTGTGATTCTCCGTCCCTCTACAACTCCTCTCTGACCTTCATCCCGGCGCTCTCGATTTGAGGTGTTGCCGCAACTCGCACAAGCATACTACAAGTGGTGTCGTCTCTCTGCCTCCTATCTCTCTCTATCTATCTGTCTTTTATCTATCTATTTGTTTCTACTAGCATTTTCTATTGTGAAAAACTCTATCTAATTGCAAAAAAAAATTTGATTCTCTAGATATCTGCTTTATACATATATACGCATATATATCTAGTTAGAATTAGTTTTATTGAAAAGCTTCTGCAAAAATCAAGATTGCTTCCCTGTGAACGACCTAGTACTCACCGGAATTTATAAATTTATTTGTCGATGCATTTCGCGCTATACTACAAATAAATCAACTTTGAAAATGTGATTCACGCATCAGACAAGTTGGCACCGTTGTTGGGGAGGCAACAGAAATTTTTGAAGCTTTTTTGGTGCGAATTTGAGATTTCTAACTTGCTATTTTCGTTGATTTCGTGTGTGTAGGAAAGCAAGGAAATCAAAATGAAACACGACAATGGGATTTGCGGGTTTAAACCTCAGGTAAGTACCCATAGTTTAGATTAGTTAGATTTAGATTTGCTTAAACCCTAGGATTAATTAGAATTTGTTTGCTTATTGAAAAAAAGAATTCTCATGATTTTCAGGTTGAAATAAAGTTTTATCTTAAAAATTCAATTCTCAAAGTTCCATATGTCCAAAAATTATCACATTTTTATTGGACGTGGGTTTCAAAGTTAAAACAACATATCCAAATTTTGCGCAAATCAGAGTTATAGAAAAATTTGAAAAATTCTTGTACTGATATGTTATCAATTTAGTTACTGTTCCTGACTCTTTGGTGTTCAAAATATCATAGGAATTTTTATACAACTCTGATTAACATGAAATTTATGGCACTGAGGTTTTGAAATAATAAAAAATTTAGGAAAAATATGAAAAAAATATTTCTTGCATGTTTGATAGCACGAATTATCCAAGCACAGATTGGGGGTCAAAACAGATTGTGAAACCTCGAGTACACTTTAAATCATAAAAAATAGAAAACATGCATTAGAAATTCTTGAAAAATATTTTCTGAGTTTCTAGTTAGTGGTGTAATTGCTTGGGTCACACCACTTTCTTGAATTTGAACTTAAAAGAATCATTTAGATATATCTGTGCTTAGGGTTTCACATTAAGGATAGAGTGTACTTGCATTTCCATACTTAAAGGAAATATATCAAACAATTAGGATTTGCAAAACTCTTGTGTGTCTTTGATGATAACGTCATCATCAGCCATATCTAGCTTTAATTAATCATAATCAAGGAATAATGCTTCTACATAATTACCAGAGAGCCCTAATTCATTGCATAATTAATCTGAGAAAATAACAGTAAAATAGGGGCAAAACTGTAGTTTTAATAGCATATCTCAATTGCAGTACAACCATGAGATTCCTAAGGGGTTAATTAAAGGTCAAATGGTCTTAAAAATCTAACAAGTAGGTTAATGTAGAACGAAACGGGTTTTCATGCGTTACGAAAATTAAATGACATCTGAAATCCTAAAAGCAGACCCACTTAATTAACTGAGGTTCTAGTCAGGATAAAATTCACCTAAGGCCTCTAAAATTCATAGAAAAATATATTCTCTAGGGTTTGGTACCTTTAATTTGACCATCAAAACCCGTCTTGACCTAAAATAGAGACTCAGATAGACTTTTGCCCTAATTTGTGTAGTTATGCAATTTCTCCCGGAAAACATGGCCAAAACCTAAATCTAACTTCACAATTGGATTCCTTGGGTCCAAATTAGGTTTATACCAAAATTTGGACCCAATCTGTGATCATGTTGACCTAGTTTGCAATTTGATAGTCTTTTCTCTCACACACATAACCCTAACTTTTGAATTTCCTACAAATAGCCCCCCAGCTTTGTCATCTTCACAAATAGGTCCCCACCGCACCAAACTCCTAATCCTAAAGATTCAGCGACCTTCAAATGGGAAGATCTCCTTGATTGCTCGCTCAATCCCTTCTAAAATTGGAAGGGAGATTCCTTTAGGAATCCTCTTTCCAATGCACCCATCCTTGAACCCTACAACCTTCCCAATCTCTCATGCGAATGTATGAGAGATTCGGGTATCTTTCGAGTTTCCTACTCCGATGGGCTTCCCAAGCTCTAACCGCTCCCTGAGGCTTATATAAGGATTTCCAAGGCCCGGTCGAACTTTGGAGCTAGTTTTGAGGCCAAAAATCTCTTCCTAACCCTACCTCCGACCTCCTCGACCTAGCTCCAGTGAGCTCCTCCCTTCATCATCCTATGGCCTCCCAATGGTCAAATTGGGAGTGCTACATTGTTCCCCTCTTTCGTCTGCTCCTTGATGACCAACTTAGGGGCTCCTAGATCCCCCTTTTCCTCGCCGTCTCTCCCTTTGGAGGTTCGTCTTCCCAACGTCCGGCCATCACACCGGCGTGGGAATCTCTCCCCCTTTCATCCCTAAACTAGGTTCTTTAGCTTCCTCTACTTCCCTACTTTTTTTTCCCTGTCTCTATCTCTCAATTCAACCACCAAACATACGCGACCACCTCCGTCTTCTCCGTCTCTGGCAATCCCTCCGGTGAGGCGCTTCCATCACTACACACATCCACGCACCTCGCCACCACGCTCTACAGTTCCACCTCAACTCCACGAACAAAAACCCTCTCATTATCTCTCCATTCACACTCTCATGACCACCCCTAAACACACCCATCATCTATCCACCATTATCGACTTCGCATGCCCTCTACACGCACGCACACACATAATTGGTGATCCAAATCACCATTATTTTGTCTAAGATTACTTTTTACTCTTCATATACTCATGTTCTACATTGCAAATTAGATTTTGAGTAATATATTGTGCTCATTTACATTAATTGTTGAGATTAGCATGCGAATTCCTATTTGCTCCCAGTGAATGACCTCAGACTTTTATTCGAGTTATAAATCTTATTTGTTTTCAAGCATTTTTGACCTATACTACGACGTAGCTTTTACAACATCGATTTCGCTCGTTAACATTTTGGTGCTGTTGCCGAGGAGCAACGCATAATTTAGCACTATTCTCTGCTTTATCTGATCATATTTGAGCACTGACTTGCCCTGTTTGCTTTAATGTGATTTTGCGAGATACTTCACGAGGAGATCTTAAGCATAAATCAACTACTCCAGTGTAGGTAACTTCTCTTTTCTTCTGTAATCAACCTCCTAATCTTGGGAAGAAAAAAAAATGAAACAATCAATTAGGAATCACCTACCTTATTTTTCATAGTAATCATCATTTAAAAGGCAAGTTTCCTGATTTGCAAAATTTTTTTTTTCAAATCTCATTGAAGTTGAAGCGATTCTGTTTAGAGATCCCATCCTTGATTTCCTGCACCTATTAGGGAATACACTTAAATTCTAAATCACTTTAGGCTAACACATTTCTTGCTTGAAGCCCAAGGTGAACATGTCAAGATAAATTGGACTTGGAAAAAGAGCCAATTAGGGTTTCTGCATTAGAGTTTTGAAGTGTTAGTACACATTTTTGCCTGAATTAAAGGAAAGTTACCCACCCGCATTTGTGTGCTACCCAAGCCCTTTGTTGAAAGGACCTAATAAAAAAAAACCTTAAAATCAGGCTCTAATCTCACTTGAACACTAAAACCCTTGGATCTAATAACTTGAGAGTTAAATCAGGGTGATTTCTAGGTCTTGACCTAGATTTTATTCTGCCATCTTTACGGCAAGTCAGGTGGGTCTACAATGTAGGCCAACCAACCTCCAAATTAGGTCACATGTCAAATTAACTTCTAATCAAGTGAAATCAAAGGCACAAATTAGGACATGAAACTGGTAGACTTAAGAGGTCAAGTTATCCTTTCTAGTCTACCTGGACCCTCAGTGACAAGGAAGATCGGGTGGGGGAAACCCTGTAACCCGTGGGGGTACTCTACTGTGTAGGGGTCTTCGCGGGACTCTCCCTTCCTGACTGCCCAGGTAATTCTCAGGTGGACGACTTTCTGATCCAAGGGTATCATCCGCCCCAAACCTCTACAGTTATCCAAAAATCTTTGGGTGCCTTGATTGGGTCAATTTCACATCCAGTCCCTCATCCCTTCTATTTAGAGCACATACACAGATCATCTTAGAGATTTCTTTTAGATCTAATCAACTCCAATCTGAACCTAAGTTTTGATTCTACATCTTGATCCCACCATTTGATTAAAAAATGTAGCCTGGCTATATAGGAAGACTATTTAGAAAACCTGAGTCCCAGATGAGCATGAAAGAAAAGATACTTCAAATGCCTATAGAAACCATGAAGAATATTGTAAAAGGGCCATTCAGGAAAAATTGCGAAATCAATGAGCCACATTTTGAACCTTATGAAGATGATATGGATACAACTAAAACACGGTTCAACCCGGGATGATCTCTTAGCAGAACACATGGAATTGGTGAAATTACACAATAATGATTGTTTGCAATATTGGTCAAATCCTTTAGTTCCGGAAGAACTCCAGAATTTTTTGAAACAATGGGGAGAATTGCTGAATGGGTTATATAGACCATCGATCAAAAATGCCCGTTATAAGTTAAGATGACATATTTGAGTAATTCCAGTAATCTATGTAATTTCCCAAATCCCAGGTGTGATGATCAAGGTTGTTATGGACCCCCAACCCAAATGGAATCTAATTCAAATTATGAACAAATTGATACACCTGATCGTAAGATGGGTTAGGAGGATCCGATTGCAGGTGATCACGATTTTGAGCCAGCCCTAGAGATACAAAACCCTGGTTCGCCAAGCTTAGATTTCCCAGAAACCTGTAATAATGAGATTAAGTCAGAACCTCTCGAGGGTGTAAATTCCATCCCTTATGCTGATAAGGTGACTCTCAAGAGCAATTCTAACATCCCTGTAAAGCCCAAGCTAGATTCTAGTGATCCAACCCACACCCTTAACCTAGAATCTGGATCTGAACCTTATTGGGATGATTATGATGCCCTATGCGATACGAATCTGATTTTGAATCTGGATTATGATTCAGGGTCCGTATTTGATGAGTACACCTCTTTAGACTCCTCAGAGATACAGAATGATTTTTTGAAAGTCATGCTGATCTACGATACAGAAATCGAGGAGCTATAAGAGTTGGGATTTGATTGGGTCTTCCCTACAAGCCAAGAACCTGAGCCCATACCTAATAGGGACACCTTTTTGAGTTTGGATTATGAGAATAGGCTAGACCCAAATCAGGTTGCTGCTTCTCCACATCTTGATTGATTCTGTGGTGGAACCTTAGATCTAGATTTAAGTTCAGATGATTCTCATAAGTTCTCCGACAATTTCGAATCTTACTCTAATTTCGGAGAATTGTTGTTTCCTAATGACTCCAAACTAGTTTACGACCTCAGCAAACACGACCCGTCTTTTGATTCTGACACTGAGGTCAATGATTTGAAAGAAAACACCCCTTCTCCAGCACATACAGAACCTTCCCAAACCCATTTTCAACCTCGACCTGCAACTAGACTCAATTTTTACTCTGACTCTCCTCTCAATGAGTCGGTTGCACATGATTCTCCTCCACATTTTTATTGGGTTTCGGACTTTGATCAGACTACTAATCATGACCCATCCTTCTCTGATCACTTTCGTAGGGTTCCTACATCCTTCACTGATTCCTTTTCATTTGAAGATCCCTACTCTAATCAAGTTGATTTGACTCAGCCAAACCCTAGCTATACACTTCCACATCCTTTTGAGCTCCACAACATCTGGTGGGTACTGCATTTCTTGATCCACATTCATCAACTCGCCAGATTGATTGGGTTTGGGCTGCATCATCAGCTTGCTAACCTGAACAAGCACCTGGTTGGACCTACCAGGCTATTGATCAAGGTACTTGTTCTACAAAACTCGTCTGATTTGACCACTCCTCCATACCATTTTCTGCTTGGTTGAAGGCATTAATTTAGCACTTAACGGGAGGTAACCTATCCATCCAAAATATTGAGATCCTTCTGATTATCCTTTTTGTACTTCACATTTATTGCACTTTGAGTTTAATTTTTAGAATAGTCGATTCCACCTTTGGTACTCATATCAGAGCTTGAAATCATCTGCAACAGTCATTCCCGACTCATTCACTCACCTATTTATCCAATTCTAATCCCTGAACCTTAACTGTTCATACCCTCTGTTTATAATGGGACATTGCAAAACTTAGGCATGGGAGGGTGTTAAAGTGCAAACACACAAAAAATCATAGTTTTGAAAGGTTCTCACAAAAAATACATATCACAAAAAAATAAAAAAAATAAAAAATTGAAAAAGAACAAAAAAAAGGGAGAAGTGACGAAACCGTTTTCACACGTTTTGAAAGTCGTCGGAAATCGTAGTATAGTCGTGCAAAAACATTCGTCAAAAAATGATTTCTAAAGATAGCGAGACTTTGATTCCCGGTCGTTCGTCTCTCGGAGGCGTTTGTTTAGTTCTGAAATCGATCTTTATCACTCTACTTTATTTAGAATTACACGTCGATTTATGATTATTACGTATTGAAGTACGACATGCTTAGTTGCAAGTATATCAGGAATTAAAAGCAAGCAACATTAATCACACAAAAGATATTGCAATGAGCTCATGGTGATTCTCAACACATAGACATATATATATAGAAAATATATTTTTCATTCATTCATTCAGAAGATGTTTGCAACATGGATGTAGAGGAAAGCTTATACATAAAAGCTTAAAAGAAAAGCACAAACCTAGCTAACAGAAAATGATTGCATACAAGAATCTACGGGGGGATTTTGCATGCATCATTGGGGGAGAATAAGGACTACACTACTAAGCAGTAAATGAAAGCAGTAAATATACGAAGAGCTAGGTTACTAATCTAGCAGAAGGAAGGGCATTCAGAGGTGGTCTCCGATAGCCTTTGAGTGGCTGTGGGAAGAAGGAGGGGCGGCCAATGGAGCTTAAGCCGACCCTTGGAGAGAGTTGGGAAGATGATCCAGCATCCTGGCGTGGAGATGGTGACCTTCATGGTGGTGCTCAACTCGTGGAGGTGGAGTGGAGATGGAAGTGGCTAGCCTAAGTGGAATGAATGCCAAGGAAATGGATGGGTGCAAATGGGAATCTCTCTAGAGAATTATGGAATTCTCTAGAGAGGCCTATGGTGGGAGCTCGTGGGAGAGTGAGAGAGAGAGGATGGATGGTGGTTTTTAGATCCACCAAATGTGGATCTAAAAATTGAATGGCTCTTGGTTGCTAATTTTGGTAACCAAGGCAACCACGCATGGTAGAGAGTTCTAGAGAACTCTAGGCTAGGTATTTTCGTGTGGGTGGTGTGTCTGGGTGTGTATGGGTCGAAACTTAGGTGGCTAGGTTGATTAGGTTAGGTTCTAGTGGGTTTAGGTCAAGGTATGTCTCAAATTAGGGTTATAAACCCTAATTCACTAAGGTAAAGTGAAATTAAACTCAATACAAGTTTAATTGGGTGTGTGGAAACTTAATTGAGAGTAAAAAAACTTAATTAATTTAGGTCTAGGTCAATTGGACTCTCACTGAGTCCAATTGGACAGTGTGTGTTGAGATCAGGGCTCAATTAGACTCAATGAGTCCAATTGAATAGGCTGATGGAATTGACTAAGATCCAAGTCAATTAGGTTTAGTGATGACCTAATTAGGTCCTTAGGGAGGTCTAGAGATGATGTACTAGGGTTAGGGCACCTTAATTTAGGTTCCTATGGGTTGGAATTGGGTTTAGGGACCTAGAGATCCAAGATCAAGGCTTAAATTTCAAAATAGGAACTGGAGAGCAGTATCAGACGTCTAATAATAGTGTCAGACGTCTTATACTAAAAAAATCAGAAGTCTAGACTTGTTGTCTGGACGTCCAATCATAGTCAGAAGGGATTTTGGGTTCTATTTTGGGTATCTGTAGAAATTGGACATCTGACAAAGTGTCTGGACGTCCAATAACACTGCAGAAGTGGGTTTGAGGTGTGCAGGAGATGGCTAAGGGTCCTGGACGTCCTATAACTTATTTGGATGTCCTGATATGGGTTGGAACTAGGGTTTTAGGGCTTCCTGGGGTGTTGTGACCTAATCTAATGGTGGCTAAGGTTTGGGGGAGGTCTCTAGCCTATCCTAGTGCTAAGATGGACCTAAGCTCTTCACATTTTACTGCTTTATTCCCACTTAATAGAATAGCAAACTTAACTCCCTTACGTCATTATTCCTACATCTAATCTAAGTCTTCTACTCCAGCTCTGCTGCAACACTCGTTATTCCTGATCCAGCTTCAGATCCTGCTCCAGATCCTACTCCAGATCTAGCTCCTGATCAGGTTATTGCCTGCAATCGACATGCACTTAATCAGCGCATTATAACATTATTTTATGCATAGCTAAAGAAAAGAAGTAAAGATGCAGATAATGCGTATGCATGCATGAATAACCCTAACTTATGCTAAGTCCTAGCTTAATTTAGGCCAATGAAGACCTATGATTGCTGCGCAATCATTCCCCCATGCCTAAATCTTACTAGTCCCTAGCAAATGCAAGACTAAATTATTTACAGCAATGGTCCTTAAGGGACTGATTATTTTGTCAAGTGTATGCGTATAGATTTTTCTCCTTTTTGTTTTCATCCTATGCTCTAGAAATCCAGACAATCGTGAAAGTGCAGCTATGTAGCTTTTGCAACGGATTCGAGTGAAAAACTGATTCACCTCTAAAGCCTGTATTTGACCCCTAGTAAAAATTCTAGCGGGATAGGCGGCCTTCTTCCCTCAGGGTATTCAAGATATTCTATGAATTCCACCCCGGCTTTAGGCTTAGGTAGAGAATCTTTGAGGGCTAAGATTATATATTTGGTGGCTCACTCTCACTTGGTGCTACATAGAGACTAGTACTACAGAATCTAGATTCCTGGATTACTAAGTAACTCAACTCAGAGAAAGACGAGAAAAACTATGCTCCCTTTTGATTCCTTTGGATCTATTCTCTCTTACTCCTTTTCTTTTCTTTCTTTTTCTTAGAGCTTGCAACCTCACCAGATTCACATATATGATCTGTATTTGGTGGTCTCACTTAGCATTAACACTTTAATTGAGTTCTCATAACCCTAGCACTAAGTCAGAATTCCTCAGCCATTATTCAGGCGGTCAGAAACATAGAAAAATAGGTTAAGGCCATATTTGGTGGATCTCAATTTTATTTTATAGTATTGCCTCGATGAAATAAACACTAAATATTCATTCTTTTCTTTGATTTTTCTTCTTATTCTTTTTTTTTTTTTAGTTTTTCTTTCTTTTCATCATTTTTTTTTTCAACATAACACAACTAGCATACATCCATGAACTTTATTAGGGAGGCATTATTAGGGATTGGTGGTACTCAAGAGACATTGGGTGGCTTATTTAGTGGAAGTGCCTACTCATGGCACCGGGAAAGACGGATAGGATGGTGTATTTCTGACCTTGACATCAATACTCTCCTTCAGCTGAGGATTCCGTAGAGAATGGTCGTAACCATCCACCTTAGCCCTAGTTTTATGAAAACTCGCTCTCCTTGTATTTGCCTTATTCGGTGGCTCTCACAATTTCGCTCAAAAATGTATACGGGGGAACCGAGAGCGAAAACTATGTCTAATCTCAGAGTATCATCACCTAATTATCTAGGATTCTAGATTCCTCACGCTAATCTTAGAGCACCAGTACACTCTACTCTCATCTCACACTATTTGGTGGATTTTTGGAGGAAAATCTGCCTGACTCCCAAAACACTATCCAGGGTTTCAGGAAAAGAAGCACTGCTTCTTCTCGACAGACTGAAGACATTTATCAGCCTTCACCATGAATCCATTGCAAATTCTACATGTGTGTGAAAAGTTGTACTGGATTCCAGATTACAGGAATCAACTAGAGGATAAAATCCCTAATGCATTCTCTTAATAAAATAATCTTATTCATGAATGCAATATGTATATATGCTATAAACATGTAACCTCATATAATTTGTGCTTCGTGAATTTCCCGTATCGGGTTACAATCAGCTTGACCCTAAATTTAGAACAAAAGGTGAGCTGGTGAGTCAGAAATGGCTGTTGCGAACGATTTCTAGCTCCAATGTGAGCATTGGAGCTAGAAATCGTTCGCAACAGCCATTTCTGACTCACCAGCTCACCTGAGGTGGAGTCGGTTGTTCTTTTATTTAGGGTCCTAAAGTACGTTTTACATGCAGCTCCGAGGTTTTCCTAAGTGTTGGCATAAAATTTTTTTTCAGTTTTTCTGTATCTACCCCCCCTATGCCTAAGTTCTTGCATGTCCTCATGCATGAATATAAAAGAAAATAAATACTGTAGGGAGAGAATGGGTAGAAATCACCTGTAATTGCTCCTGAAATTATATTCAGCACCGGCCAACCTGTTAACATGCAATATATGCAAAGGAAATATGCTAAAAGAAAAATATGCTATGTATAAAAATGGTTATATATAAATGATGGTGGAATGTGGAGTGAATGGTATCTATACGTGCTGAGTTTAACGCCTCCTGCTGTGCGAGCACTAAATCACACGTCCTCACTAAGATGAACAGTCTCGTCAGGTAGAGGAGGTTCCTGGGCCAAAAATGACTTGAGGCACTGGCCATTTACCGTGAATATATGCCCAGATTTTAGGTCCTTGATCTGGCCTGCCCCATTAGGTTATGGCTGCATCACAACATACGGGCCAGTCCATTTGGACTTGAACTTCCCTACGAACAATTTCAGCTGTGAATCAAATAACCAGACTCGTTGGTTGGGCGTGAATACTTTCCTCCGAATGTGGCGATCATGAAAGGCCTTGGTCATGTCCTTGTATATTAATGCATTCTCATAGGCCTCTCGTCGGATCTCTTCTAATTCGCTGAGATGGAGTTTCCATTCTTGACCCCCTGCATCGAGGTCACAGTTGCATTTTCGCACTGCCCAAAAGGCGTGGTGTTCCGACTTTATAGGAAGGTGACAGGCCTTGCCATATACCATGCGGTATGGTGACATTCCGAGTGGGGCCTTGTATGTGATCCGATATGCCCAGAGTGCATCGATTAATTTGTCGGACCAGCCCTTCCTGTCTGGTCTAACCATCTTCTGGGGAATTAGCTTGATCTGACGGTTAGACACTTCAGTCTGCCCATTGATCTGCAGGTGATACGGGGTGGCTATGCGGTGATGTACCCTGTATTTCTTTAATAACGACCTGAAATGGGCAAGGATGAAGTGGCTTCCCCCGTTGCTAATCAGAGCACGGGGTATTCCGAATCTCACGAAAATATTCCATCGTACGAAAGAAATGACGGTCTTGTGGTCAGCCTGTCTTGTCGAGATAGCCTCGACCCACTTCGAGACATAGTCAATGGCTAGCAATATGTACTTGAAGCCATGCGAGTTCAGAAAAGGGCCGATAAAATCGATGCCCCAGACGTCGAACACTTTTACGACCATGATGGGTTGGAATGGCATCATGTCTCTCCTGGTCATAGAACCGACCGATTGACATTGTTTGCAGTGTTGGACGTATTCGTGTGTATCTCTGAAGATGGTTGGCTAGAAAAATCCTGACTGCAAAATTTTTGTAGTGGTTTTCCATCCCGAGAAATGGCCACCACACGCATCATTGTGGTAGAATGATAACACACTCGGGATCTCAGAGTCTGGGATGCATCTTCGGATAATCTAGTTCGCTCCAATGCGGAAGAGCAGTGGGTCATCCCAGAGGTAGTATTTGGCCTCTGCAGGGAATTTGAGTTTTTGGTCCTTGGATAGGTTCGTGGGAATTTTGCCTGCGGCAAGGTAGTTCGCGAAATATGCATACCAAGGGAACTCAACAGAATGAACAGCCAAAAGAGATTCATTCAAAAATTATTCGTGGATAGGCAGGGAATAAGGAATGTGATCTGGGTCTAATCTGGATAGGTGATCTGCCACAACATTCTGTTTTTTGGCTTTGTCGCGGATTTCGATATCAAATTCCTGTAATAGAAGGATCCATCTAATGAGCCGTGGTTTGGCATCCTTCTTTGCCAACAAATGCCGGAGGGTGGAGTGGTCAGTGAAGATGATGATCTTGGACCCTAATAAATATGATTTGAATTTCTCCAACCTGAATACTACTGCTAGCAGTTCCTTTTTGGTGACAGTGTAATTACGCTAAGCCTCATTCAGCATCTTGCTAGCATAGTATATGACAAAGGGTTGTTTCTCCCGACACTAGCCTAAAACAGCATCGATGGCAAAATCAGAAGCGTCGCACATCATTTCGAAATCAAGCGACCAGTCGGGTGGTTGGAGAATCAGGGAGTCAGAAATAGAGCTTCGTAAAGTCTCGAAGGCGCTGAGACACGAGGTATCAAATTCAAATGGGACATTGGTAACCAGGAGATTCATCAAAGGCCACACAATTTTTGAGAAATCGCATATAAATCTCCGATAGAAGCCGATGTGACCCAAGAATGATCTAATTTGCTTGACCGAGCTAGGTGGTGGTAAGTGGGAGATAATCTCTGATTTAGCCTGGTCGACCTCGAGTCCATTTTAGAGATTCTGTGCCCTAGTACTTTGCCATCCCTCACCATGAAATGGCTTTTCTCCTAGGATAGTACTAGGTTTACCTCAATACACCGATTCAGGATCTTGGTGTGGTTATCAAGACAAGACGCAAAATCATCTCCGAAAACAAAGAAGTCATCCATGAATACCTCCACATAGTCCCCAATCATGTTAGAGAAGACAGCCATCATACAACGCTGAAATGTCGCTGGTGCGTTGCATAGGCCAAAGGGCATCCGCTTGAAGGCGAATGTTCCAAAGGGGCATGTGAATGTGGTCTTGTCTTGATCTTCCAGGCTAATTGCTACCTGATTATACCTGGAGTTTCCATCCAGAAAGTAGAAGAAACTGCGTTCGGCTAACCGTTCCAAGATCTAGTCAATGAATGGCAAAGGAAAGTGATCCTTCTGGGTAGCCGTGTTCAGTTTCTTGTAGTCAATGCAGACCCGCCAAGATGTCGCAGTGCGGGTCGGGATGGATTCACCCTTATCATTCTTCACGACGGTGAGTCCTGCTTTCTTGGGCACTATCTGAATTGGACTCACTCACTGGCTGTCTGAGATTGGATATATAATGCCTGCATCCAGCCATTTGATGATCTCCTTCTTAACAACCTCTAGCATATTCGAGTTTAGCCATCTTTGAGGTTGTCTCGAAGGTTTCACCCCCTCATTCGTGTAAATGTGATGAGTGCAATACAAGGGGCGAATACTGCGGAGATCAACAATACTCCACTCGATAACAGCCCTACAGTCTCGAAGCGTAGAAATCAGTTGATGCTCCTATTATTGGGTTAAGTGGGCATTGATAATGACTAGATATGTCTCACTTTCGCCCAAGAACACGTACTTGAGTGAGTCAGGTAAGGGCTTCAATTCAATCACGGGTGGGTCAGAATAAGATATGAGAGTGGGAGGAGCAGAATCGAGGGTGGGAATCCGCTGATCCATGTGCACGTGAATTCCCGCTGAGTCGCTCCCTATAAAATTGGTTGTGACTGAGTTAACGGGAAACCCGTTAGCTGTAGTCACATCTTTCTGCAATAACAGGGGCGATTTAGTAATATATGGATCAGGATAGCTGGATTCAGGGGTGCTGTGGTCTGAAGCACACCCTAAATAGTCAGATCCTCGGGGAGATATGTGCAATGCAGTGGTTTCAGTCCCGTGTGGATCGAGGTCCGAGAACCCTGATAGTGTAGACGAATGAGACATTGGGTCATCACAAAGGAGCCCAATTTACCACAGTATTCCGAATCTTCATCTTCACCATCCTCCTCTATTCGATCACAGTCGAAGTTCTTTGCTGCCCTGAATATGTCTAGTCGAAGTCGCTCATTGCCTAGGGCAATCTCCATACACCTGGATGTATAATCGATGTTCGCTCAGGATGTCGCTAGAAATGGGCGACCCAAAATAATTAGTGCATCTCGGAGATTAAGAGGAACTTCCATATCGAGAACGAAAAATCTGCGGGAAAGTAGAACCCACGGACTTTCATGATCACGTTCTCAACACCCCCCTCGGTGTTTTGACTGATCTGTCTACCAGCTGAATCGTGACCGAGGTAGGCTTCAACTCCCCAAATCGAAATCAATCAACTACGGCAGTGGGAGCTAGGTTGATGGACGAACCCAGATCTAGAAGGGCCCGATCAAATGGAGAATCCTGTAGAAAGCAATCTATGAGTGGGGTACCAAGGTCTTTCTTCTTCGGCGGTAAGTTAGTTAGAATCACAGCACTAGCCTCTTTCAACAGTACCGCTTGTCGTCCAATTCTCAGCTGTCTCTTCGGGGTACAATAGTCCTTGAAGAACCTAGCGAGAGCGGGAATGCGATCGATAGCCTTGAGGAGAGGGACCTGAATATGTACTTCCTTAAACATTGATTTCAGGTCCTCAAAATTCCATGTGTCCTTTTTCCGTCCTGCATTTCGCGTCAGAGCCTCAGGAAAAGGGACGGGAATTTCAGGGTTAAGTGGCTTCTTACCCTTACCTACCGTAGGTGGCTCCTGGGATGAAGACGGAGTCGAACTCGCCTGTGGCGAAGGGTGGGAAAAATCAGGTCCCGCCTGCCTAGGTGGTGGGTCGAATGTCTTCCTTCCGCTTCGCAAAGAGATAGCGTGTGCATCGGCTTGCTGTCCATGAGATGGAGGGGGAGCGGAAGGGGCATAATACGTAGGATTCTGCAAAGGCGACTGGCCTTGCACGTAACCAGGTGGTGCAGGAGGCACCTATAGTTTGGTGTGTGCCTGTCCCTGCGGTGCCTGAAACCTAGGCAGGGCACCCTGGTATTGCACATATCGAGGATTCGGGATGGGTTGGGAAGGCAAGGCTCACTGAGTCCTATGCTCCTGCAATAGCTGGTTCTGCATGTTCTGTATGGTCTGAATCTGATCAGCCATCGCCTTCATAATTTGCAAGCTATCTTGTGTAGACTTCCTTATCAATTCTTGTAGCTCCTCTTTCAGTGCCTCCAAATAGTTAGCCTGCTTTGGAGGGTGGTTGCCAGCTTGGTGCAGTGGCTGGTATAACGAGTGGGGTTGCTGCTGTTGAGACGGGAATGGCTGCTGCCTAGGATACGTGTTTTGTGCATTCCCATATTGCCTGGTTTGGTAGTGTGGATCTTGATGTGGTCTTTGTGAATTACTAGACCAGGAGAAGTTAGGATGTTGGCGCCAACTAGGGTTATACGTCTCTGAATACGGGTTATTATGCCTGTATCCTTAAATAGCACTGACGTCCTCGTAGGCCGAAGATGTCTGAGATGTATATCCGTCAAGGGGATACGCATTATAATCTGCGGGTGGTGCGTAACCCTGGTCGTAAGGTGCTAGATCTGGATTATTTACGGGATCCTGATATGCAGGATCTCGTAAATACGAAGAAGATGCATCCCAAGTGAGTAGATTAACTCGAGCAGGTAGGGCTCAGGGTGCATAGGAGGGTCGTGAGGTAGCAGAGCTCAAGTCAGATTGACCCTGACTAATCTGGTCAATCTTCTTCTTGATTAAGTTTATTCTATCCAACTGCTTGACGATGATATCCATGTCGGCTCGAATAGACTCAGTGTGAGCCTCATGGACACCAACCCGCTACTGACCAGGCCGTTGGAACTGGTTCATAGATGCAGCATTCATTGAGTTCTCCACTAATGATTCGAACAACTCAAATGCGCTATTCTCGTCTTTTGCGAGAAAATTCCCGTTGCTAGATGCATCGGCCAGATACCGATGTGTGTCATCCAGCCCATGGTAAAAAATCTAAGCTAAGTGCCATCTGGGTATACCATGATGCAGGCATTTTCGAATAAGGTCATGAAATCTGTCCCATGCTTCATGTAATTTCTCCCCAGCTCCCTAGGAGAAAGTTGTGATTGCGCACTGCATTGCGTTTGTTCGACCGATAGGGAAGAACTTTTGCAGGTATTCACGTCATAATTCTGGCCAGGTTCCAATTGGCTTCCCAATAGTCTTGAACCAGTATGAAGCTTTGTCCCTTAGAGAGAATGGGAAAAGCTTCATCAGAACAATCTTGAGATCAATATTCCTGGGTCGAATCATTTCAGTGAGTCGACTCAGGTCCTCAAGGTGCTGGAACGGATCTTCGCTTGAGTTCCCGTAGAAATGAGTGCTGATCAACCCAATTACATTGGACTTGAGCTCAAACGCGTCTTCTCCTGCGGGAATTCTAACAAGAGGTGAGACGATTTGTGCGGCTGGGTCATAGAAATCCCACAGTTCTCCTCGCGGCGGGTGCTGCATCCTGTCAAGTGCCGTCAGAATGCGATCCATGCTCTACTGATGCCGCTCCTCAGATTCAGTGACCTGGGCTTCCAGATGAGCATCGGGTCCAGATTCTCTATGTCCTAACTCGGTCTAGGTCCAGGTCCAGGGTTTGCCATGGTGGCTCTTGTAGTAGAAGAAGTGGGGGGAGAAGATGGTCTGGGCGAGGTGACTCGCCTCCTTGGGAGTGGCTCCCAAGGTCCAACCAAGTGAGATCGAAGTGACCTCCTTCCTCGCATACACCACCCAACCCCTGGGTTGGTGTAGCCAAGCAAGACAAGACTAAGGCCCTGTCAATCAAATGGTCCTTATGGATCAGGTGACCAGATTTTTCGTTAAAAATTTGAATTCCTGAAGATAAGTTCGTCGTTCAACCGACTGAAAGTGATTCCTGCCTTTCAAGCTAGCCCAGCCGGTCTGGTTACGGGAGGACTAAGGGGAAGGTTCTTCCTTTGGCTTATGCCTCTGATTCCGTTGACTCCCAAGCCATGGTCGTTTGACACTACCCCATAGACTTAGTCACCAGGTTTGGCAAGAGAGATTAAAAACACCCAGTAGTATGACAACGAACTCGGGTTGATTTCGTGTTTCAAAATTAAGTTTTAACCCATTTTCTTCAGTGGGGTTTGTGGCGAGTGGCCCACAAGGTGGCCAAGCTCACCAGTTAACTAGACTTGATTAAGTCTAGGTTAGCACAAAGTGTGGTTTCTAGTTATAACCCTAAGGATTCAACCTAAGTTGCATGCACTTCTAGGATTTTTCTTTTTTTGTTTCAGCAGACCACAAGAGTAATGTTTGTTCTCTGATGATAATTGGAATCCAATTAATTTGAAATTTTGCGAGTAGATTCCTTTTTCAATTATCTTTCTAGAGAATATTTTTTTGAAATTTTTACTATTTCAACCGAATCTTTAGAGAATTTTGAATATCAGGGGGTCAGATCTAAAATTTTGACCCCTGGTTAGTTTTTCACTTTGAAACAGTATCAAATGACTTCAAAAATTTCGGGAAAATGTGAGAAATAAAGCCAATGAGATCAGATTTCAAACCCCACCATTTTTAGTCAAAATCGATTCGCAGATTGCTCGGAATCGCTTTTTGAAATTTGAAAAATTTTGAATCTGGGTCAGTTTGACCCCGTGCACTTCACAAATTTTTAAAAATTGTATACTTAAAATTTTTTCAAAATAATGGTGATGTTTGAAAGATGGTTTGAAAAAGAAAGTTTAGCCTAAATTTAAGAATTTTTTACTTACTAAATTTTCGGCAATCGAATTTTTAAATCAAGCTTGAAATCTGGCCGAAAATCAGAAGATGGTGAAAAAGCTTTTTAAAGAGGTTTGAATTTGAAATTTGACCTTTCCACCAAAAATGGTTTTTTTTTTTACCTTTTGCACATTTTTTTTCGCAAAGAATTTTTCAAACAAATTCAATGAAAATATCTTTTTTTTTTTTACTTTTTTTTTCAAACTACCCTAAGATTCAAAGGGAAACCTAAGCTAGATTTTTTTTTCAAAGATTTGGATTTTTTTTTTTCACGGCAATGAGTAAATTTTTTTTTTTAAAGGGAATTGCAGAGAGTAAAAGCTAATCTAAAAATAAGATGATGTGCACTTGGATTTGTTTTCCACGTTTGTATGCACAAATCTTGTTCTTTTCCCATTTTTCCTGCACATCAGAAAAAACAAAGTAGAGGCAAATGTGTCAGTGATGTTTTAAAAGATCGAAATCAAAGAAAATGACGTTGCCTCCCCGGTAACGGTGCCATTTGACAGAACCGTTTTCACGCATTTTGAAAGTCGTCGGAAATCGTAGTATAGTCACGCAAAAACGTTCGTCAAAAAATGATTTCTAAAGATAACGAGACTTTGATTCCCGGTCGTTCGTCTCTGGGAGGCATTTGTTTAGTTCTGAAATCGATATTTATCGCTCTACTTTATTTAGAATTACACGTCGATTTATGATTATTACGTATTGAAGTACGACATGCTTAGTTGCAAGTATATCAGGAATTAAAAGCAGGCAACATTAATCACACAAAAGATATTGCAATGAGCTCATGGTGATTCTCAACACATAGACATATATATATAGAAAACATATTTTTCATTCATTCATTCAGAAGATGTTTGCAACATGGATGTAGAGGAAAGCTCATACATAAAAGCTTTAAAAAAAAGCACAAACCTAGCTAACAGAAAATGATTGCAATCAGGAATCTATGGGGGAATTTTGCATGTATCATTGGGGGAGAATAAGGATTACACTACTAAATAGTAAATGAAAGTAGTAAATATATGAAGAGCTAGGTTACTAATCTAGTAAAAGGAAGGGCATTCGGAGGTGGTCTCCGATGGCCTTTGAGTGGCCGAGGGAAGAAGGAGGGGCGGCCAATGGAGCTTAAGCCGACCCTTAGAGAGAGGTTGGGAAGATGATCTAGCATCTGGGCATGGAGATGTTGACCTTCATGGTGGTGCTCAACTTGTGGAGATGGAGTGGAGATGGAAGTGGCTAGCCTAAGTGGAATGAATGCCAAGGAAATGGATGGGTGCAAATGGCCACCCCTTAGGTCTTTTTATAGACCTAAGGGAAGCTCTCTAGAGAATTATGGAATTCTCTAGAGAGGCCTATGGTGGGAGCTCGTGGGAGAGTGAGAGAGAGAGGATGGATGGTGGTTTTTAGATCCACCAAATGTGGATCTAAAAATTGAATGGCTCTTGGTTGCTAATTTTGGCAACCAAGGCAACCACACATGGTAGAGAGTTCTGGAGAACTCTAGGCTAGGTATTTTTATGTGGATGGTGTGTGTGGGTGTGTATGGGTCAAAACTTAGGTGGCTAGGTTGATTAGGTTAGGTTCTAGTGGGTTTAGGTCAAGGTATGTCTCAAATTAGGGTTATAAACCCTAATTCACTAAGGTAAAGTGAAATTAAAGTTAATACAAGTTTAATTGGGTGTGTGGAAACTTAATTGAGAGTAAAAAAACTCAATTAATTTAGGTCTAGGTCAATTGGACTCTCACTGAGTCCAATTGGACAGTGTGTGCTAAGATCAGGGCTCAATTGGACTCAATGAGTCCAATTGAATAGGCTGATGGAATTTACTAAGATCCAAGTCAATTAGGTTTAGTGATGACCTAATTAGGTCCTTAGGAAGGTCTAGAGGTGATGTACTAGGGTTAGGGCACCTTAATTTAGGTTTTTATGGGGTTGGAATTGGGTTTAGGGACCTAGAGATCCAAGATCGTGGCTTAAATCTCAAAACAGGAACTGGAGAGTAGTATCGGACATCTAATAATAGTGTCAAACGTCTTATACTCAAAAATTAGAAGTCCAGACTTATTGTCTGGACATCCAATCAGAGTCAGGAGGGATTTTGGATTCTGTTTTAAGTATTCTGCAGAAATTGGACGTCTGACAAGGTGTCTGGACGTCCAACAACACTGCAGAAGTGGGTTTGAGGTGTGCAGGAGATGGCTAAGGGTCCTGGATATCCTATAACTTATCTAGACATCCAGATAAGGGTTGGAACTAGGGTTTTAGGGCTTCCTAGGGTGTTGTGACCTAATCTAAGGGTGGGTAAGGCTTGGGGGAGGTCTCTAAGCTATCTTAGGGCTAAGATGGACCTAAGCTCTTCACATTTACTACTTTATTCCTACTTAATAGAATAGCAAACCTTAACACCCTTACATCATTATTACTACATCAAATCTAAGTCTTCTACTCCAGCTTTGCTGCAACACCCGTTATTTCTGATCCGGCTTCAGATCTTGCTCCAGATCCTGCTCCAGATATAGCTCCTGATCAGCTTATTGCCTGCAATCGACATAATGCACTTAATCAACACATTATAACATTATTTTATGCATAGCTAAAGTAAAGCAGTAAAGATGCAGATAATGCATATGCATGCATGAATAACCCTAACTTATGCTAAGTCCTAGCATAATCTAAGTCAATTAAAAGAAAGAGCTAGTCATTAATAAAGGAGCAACAATTTGAAAGAAAAAGTTAGTCATTAATAAAATATTATGGGATTTATTTATGTTCTAGACCAAATTAAAAGAAAGAAATAAAAGACAAAAGTGCTAAGAGACAAAAGAGATTAATATGAGTGCTGATCTTAGGCCTCTTGGGCTTATTTTAGGCTTAAAAGTTCAAGTATTTGTTAAGATCTGAATAGTCCTCAAGAGGTTGAGGAAAATGCGAAGCTTAAGTATTAGGTCTAAGGCTTAGGGATTATTCGGCCTTATTAACTGGCCTTTGGTTTGTGGGACTCGGGAACCTAAGCATCCTAATCCACACACAATCTGGTTTAGTGTGCTTAATTATCAAAATCACGCAAAAGCATTAATTATGTTATGAAAAGCTACCTAGATTAGGAGCAGTTAATCAACACAAGTTGATTTGGATGAGTTCTCGACGTGGAAAGGTGGGAAATTCCCCTCGAAGATGCGTAATAACAAACCGTCTCCTTGGTGCCTGTCTCCTAGGATATATAAATATCCTACCAGGGGCATGTAAACACCTTGTGCTGGTTCAAGTGCCATGGGCGGGATTATCTAAAAATGTCGATTGCCAGGGCCTGAATTTAGTTATAGAATGCCATGGGCGGAACTATCACGAAGTGTCGAAAGCCATGGTTCTGGGGGTTGCCATAGGCGGTGCTATCTCAAAGCATCGAAAGCCAGGGACTTTCCGAGGATTGATGGTGGGAGCTAGGAATCCGATACAGATCGTGTTGTAAAGCCATTCCGAAGCTAGAAATAAAGAAGAAAAAGAGAAAGAAAGCTCTCCAAAAAAAAAATGCAAAAAAATTCTTCCATCTCTCTCTTACAAAAATGCACTGCAAACTGAATCTGGGCTAAACATGTTTTAAGCACGGGTGCTTTAACTGTGGAGTTCAACGAACTTTAGGTTAGTTCCTGCTGGCCTTAGAAACCTTCGCAGCGGACTGAGGCTAAAGCTGGTCAGGTTTGGATCTTGGTTGGCACTTGAGTACCTCTAGGCCTACTATTGGCATTCTGACCTAATCTACAAAAGAAAGCACACATCAGAGATCTGAACATATGGTCTAGAATTTGAGTTAATTCCATGAGATTTTGCTAAGGGACTAACAAAAGTTAGGCATGAGGGTACGATGATAACGTCATCATTAGCCATATCTAGCTTTAATTAATCATAATCAAGGAATAAATGCTCCTAAATAACAATAAAATAGGGGTAAAACTACAGTTTTAACAACATATCTCAACGTGATTTCTAAGGGGTTAATTAAAGGTCAAATGGTCTTAAAAGTCTAACAAGTAGGTTCATGCAGAACGAAATTGGTTTTCATGCGTTACGGGAATTAAATGACATCTGAAATCCTAAAAACAGACTCACTTAATTAACTGAGGTTCTGGTCAGGATAAAATTCACCTAAAACCTCTAAAATTCAAAGAAAATTATTCTCTAGGATTTGGTACCTTCAATTTGACCACCAGAACCCATCTTGACCTAAAATAGAGACTCAGTCAGACTTTTGCCTAATTTGGGTAATTATGCAATTTCTCTAAGAAAACGTGGTCAAAACCTAAATATAACTTCACCATTGGATTCCTTGGATCCAAATTAGGTTTGTACCAAAATTTGGACCCAATCTGAGATCATGTTGACCTAGTTTGTAATTTGGTAGTCTTTTCTCTCACACACATGCCCCTAACATTTGAATTTCTTATAAATAGGCCCCCAACTTTGTCGTCTTCTTCACAAATAGGTCCCTGCTGCACCAAACTTCTAATCCTAATGCTTCGGCGACCTTAAAATGGGAAGATCTCCTTGATTTCTTGCTCAATCCCTTCCAAAATTGGAAGGGAGGTTCCTTGAGGAATCCTCTTTCCAATGCACCTGTCCTTGAACCCTACAACATTCCCAATCTCTCATGCGAACACATGAGAGATTCGGATATCTTTCGAGTTTCCTACTCCAGCGAGCTTCCGAAGCTCTAACCACTCCCTGGGGCTTATATAAGGATCCCCAGGGCTTGACCGAACTTTGGAGCTAGTTTTAAGGCCAAAAATCTCTTCCTAACCCTACCTCCAGCCTCCTCCGACCTAGCTCCGGCAAGCTCCTCCCTCCGTCATCTTACAGCCTCCCATCAGCCAAATTGGGAGTGCTACGTTCCTCCCCTCCATCCGCTCCTTGATGACCAACTTAGGGGCTCTTAGATCCCCCTTTTCTTCGCCGTCTCTCCCTTCGGAGGTTCGCCTTCCCCACATCCGGCCATCACACCGGCGTGGGAATCTCTCCCCCTTTCGTCCCTAAACTAGGTTCTTTAGCTTCCTCTACTTCCCTACTTCTTTTTCCCTCTATCTCTCAATTCGACCACCAAACACACGCAACCACCTCCGTCTTCTCCATCTCCGGCAATCCCTCCGACTAGGTGCTTCCATCACTACACACATCCACATGCCTCACCACCATGCTCTACACCTCTGCCTTGACTCCACGAACAAAAAGCCCTCTTGCTATCTCTCCATTCATGCTCTCATGACCGCCCCTGAACACACCCATCATCTATCCTCCGTTATCGACTTTGCATGCCCTCTACATGCACACACACAGCATGATACCATCACCACCACATTCCATGAATCACGACGATGCTCCAGAACCTTCTAATGTGGGCTCTTAACTTGTGTTCATCTATTTTAGGTGTCACCGGACAGTAGTCGCCGCTACCACCATCTCCGCCGCTGTTCTTAGTTCTTCAGCTACGATTCTTCCCAAATTTGAGCTCCATGCTACACGGACAAGTGCTAGGAACCTTTCCAGCACCTTGATTGAAGATTTCAGCTGCCACGACCACGTCAATTGGAAGAAGCTTCTTCTATAGCTTCACACAAAAACACCTAGAGCATTAGTCCCACATCGTGGGTTGCTGAAGCTTGCAAGAGACATAAGAGGCAAAAGAGGCAGAAGAGGCACACAGAGAAGAAGAAGAAGAATAGCAGAAGAAGAAGAATAAAAAGAGCACTGATGATGAAGATGTTCCCATTCTCCTTGAAGGATAGAGCTGCACATTGGTTGAGAACAGTTGGTAGACCAATCCTAACTTGGGAAGACCTAAGAAGCACATTCCTGAAGAAATTCTTCCCCGTAGGAAAAGCTAATGCCCTTAGATGTGCCATAACAACCTTTAAGCAAAACCCTGGGGAACAACTACATGAGGCTTGGGAGAGGTTCAATGATTTAACTAGGAAATGCCCCCATCATGGGATTCTGAAGTGGCACTTGGCCCATATTTTCTATTATGGGTTGAGTGATAATCTGAAGAATTTTGTTGATGCAGCATGTAGGGGCAATTTCCTAAGCAGAGACGTAGAGGGAGCCTTCCAATTGTTCGAGAGTATGAGTGAAAATTCCCTCAACAATGCCTTAATGTCTACCTTTAATAGAGCTAATCAACAAAGGAGTGGAGTTTATGAAGTTAACAATAATTCACACTCGGTTGATTTAGAATTAATTGCACAACGATTAGACAAGGTGGAACTCATGGGAAAGAACGTAGAGAATTCGAATAAGAACCTGGATAATCTTCTAAAGGGTGGGAATTCCTTAGGCACACAATCTAGATTAAATCCTATGCCTACCCAAGGAGTGCCTATGGTAACCCACAACCAATTCTCCAACCCTCTAGGTCAGGAATCAATGCACAACATCAATGACCTAACAATGGCTCCATTTATGAGCCAACTGTAGTTGGACCCATCCCTTTTTGAATGCCCTTGAATTCTAAACTAGGCAGCCTGATGACTAGTTATCCTGAGGATGTGAATGCGCTCCAGGGTTACACTAGAAATGAGCCTTATTCAAACACTTACAACCCTGGATGGTGCAACCATCCTAATTCTGCTTGGTCAAGTCAGAAACCTACCGAGGGTCCTAACTTGACTAAGCCAAACTCTTATGGGAAACCTAGTAGGTACACACAACCACACACATATCAACCACAAGCTACATAAGAAAACCAGCCCTCTGATTTGAGTCTGGTCCTCAAAGAAATGAGAGAAATGAATCTGAGGCATAACGAAGAAATGAATCATTTGAGGACAGAATTGACGGGACGACTAGACCAGCTACTAGATGCTAGACAACATGGGATGCTACTATCTCAACCCGTCCCAAACCCAAGAAATTTCAATAGGGTTAACCAGCACAACACAAGGGAGAAATAGGCACATATAGTTCAACCTGCTCCCCAGCACCCACCTAGTTTTGCTAATCCTAATCAGGCTCCATGTATTTTGTAGAACCCACCTCAACCTTTTAACCCTAATGCTTTTGCTGGTACGGTAACCTTGAGAAGTGGGAGACAGATCTAAGATCCTTAACCCTCTAAATCTAAATCTAAACAAGATCTCGAGGAGCCTGGATCTGACCTATGAGATCAAGAAGACAAGGATCAGGACCCAAATACTCATGATTTCTCTCAAGCTCCCTTTCCTGAAGCCTTGAACAAACCTAGGAAAAAGAAACCAATCCATCTAAGGAGTGGCTTGATATTTTTAAACAAGTCTAGGTGAACATACCACTCCTTGAGGCAATTGAGAATATCCCAGCTTGTGCAAAATTTTTAAAGGAAATGTGCACACATAAATGCCAGGCTAAATTAGTAAAAAGGGTAGTGTTATCTGAACAAACTAGTGCAGTTATTCTTAGAAACCTACCCCAAAAACAGAAAGATCCAGGAGCCCCTCTGATCTCATGTGTTATTGGAGATACTACTTTTGATAGGGCTCTGTTAGATTTAGGTGCCTCCATAAATTTAATTCCCACTATGTTATACGAAAAATTTAACTTTGGAGAGCTAAAACGTATTGAGGTTACATTACAACTGACTGATCGATCTATGACCACACCACGAGGGATTGTTGATGATATAATTGTCAAGGTCTGTGATTTTTATTTTCCCGTGGATTTCCTGGTCCTTGACATGGAGGTACCGGAGAACTTGAAGAACACCCCGATAATTCTAGGAAGACCATTTTTAGATACTGCCAAGGCAAATATTGACTGTGAATCTGGAAATATGGAAATCAAATTCGGGGATAAGAAGAAAAAAATTAACATCTTTAAGGCCATCAAACAATTTGAGGATTGTGGAATGATAGAAGATTCTGAGGACCATACTGTTGAATATTGTATGGAATTAGGAATAACCCAATATGATCCTATAGGCCTTGACGCCCAAACCAATCAAGAGGTTAGCCCACCAATCACTGACTTGATTCCAAGACCGCTTGAGGGTAACTGTGATCCACCACTGGACCCTTTATCCCAAGGACCCAAACATGAACTTAAACCTCTTCCAGATCTTCTAACATATGTTTTCTTGGGATCTGATCAGACTTACCCATTAATCATTAGCTCTCACCTAATCCAAACTCAAGAAAAGCAATTGATTCAAGTGTTGGGAAGAAGCAGTAGAGCAATTGGTTGGACATCAGATGATCTGAAGGGGATCATCCCCACTTATTGCGCCCACAGAATCTATACTGAGGACGAATCGAGTCCCTCCCGAGAAATGCAGAGATAGTTGAATCATAACATCCAGGAGGGAGTGAAAAAAGAATTAATTAAGTGGTTAGATGCGGGAATAATCTACCCAATCTCTGACAGCCTGTGGATCAGTCTTGTACAAGTGGTTCCTAAGAAAGCCGGGCTGACTGTGACTACTAATGAGAATGGGGAATTGATTCCAACCCGCATAGCTTCCTCTTGGAGAGTCTGTATCGACTACAGAAGCTGAATAGTGCAACCTGTTGGTGCTAGAGCACTGCGATCGTTTATTTTGATGATAACAAAACACATGTCATTTAACATTTGCACTTGAAGTCCTTGATTTCAGGTTAATTGCAAATGGAGACATGGTTAAACGGAGTTCGAGCTTGCATCCATGGTGGATTGGAGGAGCTTGACGGAGAACATAGGAGCTTCGCGAGGAGCGATAGCTTGAAGAAGGAAGGAGATGAAGAATAGGATAGATTTCCTTTCCTTGTACTACTATGTATTTTTTTTCTTTTGTTGCTCTTTGTTTTGTCTCTTAGATTCATGTTAAAGAGCATCAAAGTACCCTAACAGTAGTCCTAGGAACACTTGCACAATCCTAGGATACTTAGGTTTTCTGTAGAGAACTTAGAAAACCAAAATAGGGTTTAGACAGCCTTATCAGATGTCTGATAATGACTTCTAAGACGTCTGACTATTGACTCAAACGTCCGATAATGTTTAAGCTGGACTTAGTTCTGTCTGATGAAATTAGATGTCTAGACCGTAGTCCAGACGTCTTAGAAGACGTCTGATGCCTTTGCCAGACGTCCAATTAGTGGACCGTTGGCTGCCTTAGTAAACATTGAGAATATGACCGTTAGCCTCATATTAGACGTCCGTAGAGGACCCCAGACGTCTGATACATGATCGTTTTGCCTCGACTGACCTAAAATCTCTTCTCAGAGATTTTCTAGCCGTTGCACTCCCTTGGGAATCCATTTCCGTAGAAAAGTAGGTTTCCAAACGTCCAGACTTAGTGCCAGACGTCCTGTATGTCGTCTGATGACAATTCACTCTGTTTCGATCTGATTCAAGTCAGGAAGGAAACCCGCTTAAAACCAGACGTCTAACTTTGTTCCCAGATGTCTTAAACGAGTTTTCCAGATGTCTGATGCCAGGACCAGACATTTGATAACCCTGTCAGAGTTATGATTGATCCTGATTCTGACTTGATTCTCTTGGAGGTTGCACCCAACGGCTATGGAAGCCTTCCAAAGCCTTCCAAAGCCTTCTTAGAGCCTCTATAAATAGAGGAGGACCCCTTGCACACAAATACACACCAAGCAACATACTTTCCACTCTTTTGTGTGAAAAAGAAGAAGAAGATCAAATAGAAGAAAGCTCTTTCTCTCCAAGCCTTGTTCTACACCCAGAGAGCTTGATTCCTATTGCGCACCCACTCTCCCACTGTAGTTCACGAGAGCGCTGTTGTGCCTTTGCATAGTTCACGCATCCGCGATGTCAACGTACTGCCACCAAAGGGAAGCATCCTAACTCCTATAGAAGCTTAGTTTAAGAATTACTTTGTTGGCTCTATAGGACTATTCTTGTATTTTACTTTGCTTATGTTGGGTATTCGCTTTGCGAATTCCCATCTCCTTCGTGAGACAAAATCCTTCTCGTGAAGAAAAGGGGTTTGAGGTATGCTACCCTCGTATAAAGTAGCGTGGTTGTAATTGAGGATGTACTACCCTCGTTTATGTAGTACGTTAGTGGATTTGATCAACTTAGTTGATCGGAAAATCCTAACTCGAGAGGGTTAGGTGGTGGTTTTCACCCGGGTTGGGTTTCCACCTAAAAATAATTGTGCCATTTGTGTGATTGTCTATTTTTGTGAGATTGTTATATTTTAATTCCGTATTTTTACGTCACACTAATCTCGCCCCCCCCCCAAGTAGGGAATTACAATTGGTAGCAGAGTAGGCTCTTGTGAGATCGGAGTAACACCCGGCAAGAAGATCATGGAGGGGAGCAGTTCCACAATTCGGATCTCCAAGGGGCAGTCCACGACCCATCCGCCGTTCTTCGACGGGAGCAACTACCCCTACTGGAAGCTGCAGATGAAAACTTGGCTTCAAGCCAATGACTTCACGATTTGGGCCAGGTGCGAGATGCCATTTGACATCCCAGAGAAACCTGCGGGAGGCTACTCGCAACAACAAATTCATGAACTCTCTTTGAATGAGAAGACCATGAACACCCTCTATTGCGCACTCAGCCTGGAGGAGTTTAACAGAATCTCACAGTGTACCACCGCATACGAGATCTGGCACACACTTGAGGTAACTCATGAGGGTATCTCTACGGTAAAGACTTCTAAAATAAATTTACTTTCTCAAAAATTTGAATCTTTTTGTATAAAGTCTAATGAATCTTTAAGTGAGATGAACACTAGGTTCACTCTCATAGTAAATAGTTTAAAAGCTCTAGGTAAGACCATCAAGGGGGAGCTTCAAGGAAAGCTACTTCGTTCTCTTGGACCGAAATGGGAGCAAAAGGTCACCGCGATTGAGGAGGCAAATGAGGTGGAGGAGCTAAACATGGAAGATCTCCTAGGCAATCTAATGGCCTATGAGACAAAGTTGAAGTAGAAGAAGAAGGATACACTGGAGCCAAAACCGAAGAAGACTCTCACTTTCAAAGCTACATCGGATAGTGAGGTAAGTTTCGGTGACGAAGACTTTAAAATTTTACTTAAGAAATTTTCCAAGTTTTGTAGAGAGTCAAAGAAAGAAAAGGAGAAGGAAAGCCCGAAATGTTGCTACCACTGCAATAAGAAAGGGCATCTACGACTAGAGTGCTCTCTTCTCAAAAAGGAGAAGAAGAAGGAAAAGGATAAGAAGTCTAAGAAGAAAGCGTTCCAAGCAACTTGGGATGACTCGAGCTCGGAGGAAGATGAGGAAGAGAAGTCTGAGAAGAATGAAACCGCTTGCTTTGGTTTCATGGCCTTAGGAGAGAGCGATAGCGAAAGTGATTCCGATAATGAGGTACATTCCGATTTACAAGATGCTTTTGATAAGCTATTTGAACTTAGTAAATCACTTATGGTAGAAAATAAATGTATTAAAAAGAGTCTTAGTTTTCTTAAAAGTGAAAATGAAAGATTAGAAATAAAACTCAAGGATCTAGAAGCTAGTCCTAAGGAAAATAACTTGTTATTAGAAAATAAAGACTTAATCAATGAAAATACTAAATTGATTGAGGAAAATGCTAGTCTAAAATTAGAAATTTCTGATTTAAAGACTAAGATAAATATTATAGGAAAAGAAATTGCATGTCTGAGGGAAAATTTTAACAAATTAATCAACAAAGTAGAAAATTTGCATAGCCCTAAGGTTGAAAAAGGATCTCCGTGAAGGAGACCCGCTAACAAATCCGGATCCAAGCTCACTTGGATACCAAAGAAAGATTTGGAATCTTATTTTGTAGGTTTCAAGGGTGACTATAATACAAGAGATTGGACCTACAAGCTAAAGGCTAGTTAACTTGAGTTGGGAGAACCAAGGAGTAGACCAAGGAGGAGAACGAGAAGACCGACGAGACGACGAACAACCAAACAACTCGTCGCACGTCGACCGCCAGAGAGGAGACCGACGCCAATGCTCAGGCCTCCAAGCTACGGATGGGAGCCCTATCCGATGTGGCATCCACCACCTCCATTTGGGACATTTTATTGGCCATGGTAGGTGAGGTAAAACCCTTTTACCCTATCTTTTTATCATTAGCATTTAGATAGGGGGAGTTAAAACTATGAGTTATTTGCCAATCATTAAGGGGGAGATCTTGTTAAATTAGTTATATTTCCTTTAGTAAGGGGGAGAAAAATAATAGCTATCTTATTTTTACAAAAAGGAAGAGGACATTACTCTTGTTAAAAGAAATTCAACCCATTTATAGAAGATCATGATTTAAGGGGGAGTTATAGGAAATTTAAAATCAATTAAACCTTTTTGATAATGTCAAAAAGGGGGAGGATTTTTTGCATTATTATTAATGATTTTGTCATCATCAAAAAGGGGGAGATTGTTGGTGCTAGAGCACCGTGATCGTTTATTTTGATGACAACAAAACATGTGTCATTTAACATTTGCACTTGAAGTCTTAGATTTCAGGTTAATTGCAAATGGAGACGTGGTTAAACGGAGTTCGAGCTCGCATCCATGGCGGATTGGAAGAGCTTGACGAAGAACATAGGAGCTTCGCAAGGAGTGACAACTTGAAGAAGGAGATGAAGAATATGATAGATTTTCTTTCCTTGTACTACTATGTATTTTTTTTCTTTTGTTGCTCTTTGTTTTGTCTCTTAGATTCATGTTAAAGAGCCTTAAAGTACCCTAACAGTAGTCCTAGGAACACTTGCACAATCCTAGGATACTTAGGTTTTCTGTAGAGAATTTAGAAAACCAAAATAGGCTTCAGACAGCCTTATCAGACGTCTAATCTGAAAATCAGACATCTGATAATGCCTTTTAAAACGTCTGACTGTCGACTCAGACGTCCAATAATGTTTATGCTAGACTTAGTTAGTTTTGTCTGATGAAATCTGACGTCCAGACCTTAGTCCAGACATCTTAGAAGACGTCTGATGCCTTTGCCAGATGTCCAATTAGTGGACCGTTGGTTGCCTTAGTAAACACTGAGAACATGACTGTTAGCCTCGTATCAGACGTCCGTAGAGGACCCTAGACGTCTAATACATGACCGTTTTACCTCGGCTAACCCAAAATCTCTTCTCAGATATTTTCTAGCCGTTGCACTCCCTTGGAAATCCATTTTCATAGAAAAGTAGGTTTAAAGACATCCAGACTTAGTGCCAGACGTCCTGTATGTCATATGATGACAATTCACTGGAACCCTGTTTCGATCTGATTCTAGTTAGGAAGGAAACCCGCTTAAAATCAAACGTCTGACTTTGTTCCCAGACGTCTTAAATGAGTTTTCCAGATGTCTGATGCCAGGACCAGATGTCTGATAACCCTGTTAAAGTCATGATTGATCCTTATTCTGACTTGATTCTCTTGGAGGTTGCACCCAACGGCTATGGAAGCCTTCCAAGGCCTTCCAAAGCCTTCCTAGAGCCTCTATAAATGGAGGAGGACCCCTTTCACACAAATACACACCAAGCAACATACTTTCCACTCTTTTATGTGAAAAAGAAGAAGAAGATCAAATAGAAGAAAGCCCTTGCTCTCCAAGCCTTGTTTTACACCTAGAGAGCTTGATTCCTATTGCTCACCCACTCTCCCGCTGTAGTTCACGAGAGCGCCATTGTGCCTTTGCATAGTTCACGCATCCGCGATGTCAACGAACTGCCACCAAAGGGAAGCATCCTTACTCCTATAGAAGCTTAGTTTAAGAATTACTTTGTTGGCTCTATAGGACTATTCTTGTATTTTACTTTGCTTGTGTTAGGTATTCGCGTTGCGAATTCCCGTCTCCTTCGTGAGACAAAATCCTTCTCGTGAAGAGAAGGCGTTTGAGGTACGCTACCCTCATATAAAGTAGCATGGTTGTAATTAAGGTTGTGCTACCCTCGTTTAAGTAGTATGTTAGTGGATTTGATCAGCTTGGTTGATCGAAAAATCCTAACTCGAGAGGGTTAGGTGGTGGTTTTCACCCAGGTTGGGTTTCCACCAAAAAATAATTGTGCCATTTGTGTGATTGTCTATTTTTGTGAGATTGTTATATTTTAATTCTGCATTTTACGTCACGCTGATCTCACCCCCTTCAAGTAGGGAATTACACAACCAAGAAAGACCACTTTCCACTTCCCTTCATTAATCAAATCCTGGAAAGACTAGCTGGCCAACAATTCTTCTGTTTCTTGGATGGCTATTCCGGCTAAAATCAAGTAGTTATCCACCCTAGGGATCAAGAGAAAACTACCTTCACATATCCCTACGGAACATTTGCCTTCCGTAGAATGCCTTTCGGATTATGCAATGCACTGGCAACCTTTCAAAGGTGCATGCTTGCAATCTTTTCAGACATGGTGGGTGATTTCATGGAAATCTTCATGGACAATTTTTCTGTGTTCGGGGACTCTTTTGAATCATGTCTGATCAATCTTAAAATGACTTTACAAAAATGCATTGAGGTGAATCTTGTTCTATCTTGGGAAAAGAGTCACTTCATGGTCAAGGAGGGCATAGTCCTTAGCCATGTTGTGTTTGAAAAAGGAATCAAAGTGGATAAAGCCAAGGTGGACACTATAATCAAACTCCCACCACCTTCGACAGTTAAGCAAGTAAGATCGTTTCTTGGACATGTGGGACTTTACCGTCAATTTATTAAGGACTTTTCTAAGGTGGCGAGGCTCTTAAGCAACTTGCTAGTAAAAGATCAATCCTTTGATTTTGATTCAAATTGCTTAAAGGCTTTTAAGCAGGGGCTATTACACAATCACCCATCTTACAACCTCCTAATTGGGATCATCCTTTCGAAATCATGACCGATGCCTCTGATTATGCCATCGGGGAGTCTTAGGACAAAAGGTAGACAAGAAACCATCTATGATTTACTACGCTAGTAAAGCTCTAGATGAGGCTCAAAGAAACTACACCACTACAGAAAAAGAGTTGCTAGCCGTAGTGTTTGCTCTGGAGAAGTTTAGACCTTACCTACTAGGATCTCATATCACAATCTTCACAGATCACATTGCATTAAGGCAATTGATGTCTAAAATGGATGCAAAACCCAGATTAATCAGATGGATCCTTCTGCTATAAGAATTTGATTTAGTAATCAAAGACAAATCTGTTGCCCAAAATGTAGTACCTGATCATCTCTCTAGAATCCTTGTAGACTCTACAACTCCTCAACTCTATGATTCTTTCCTTGATGAGACTCTCTTGACTTTTTGTAAACTACCTTGGTTTGCGGATATTGTCAACTATTTGGCCATCGGAAAACTACCCATGGATTGGACTAAGCATAAGCAGGATAAGTTGATTTCCAATACCAAATACTACTTTTGGGAAGACCTAGAGCTATTCTTAGTTTATGCAGATCAGGTTATTCGCCGCTGTATTCCAGACGAGGAGATCACAAGTGTACTAGAATTCTGCCACACTTTTGCTTGTGGAGGTCACCTCTCAGGAAAAAAGATGGCAACCAAGGTACTGCAAAATGGATTGTATTGGCCGTCTTTATTTTGTGACTCGTACAACTTCTGTGAGTCATGTATCAATTGCTAAACTTTAGGGAACATGACCAGGAAGGACATGATGCCCCTAAATCCAGTCCTTGAAGTCAAAATCTTTGATGTTTGGGGCATTGATTTTATGGGACCTTTTACCAATTCATTTGGATACCTGTACATTCTAGTGGTAGTTGATTATGTATCCAAATGGATTGAGGCCATCCTGATGACGAGTCGACTTTCCGCTTTGCGTTGTAGTATTTAAGTGGTGGAAAAATCGACTAATCGACGATAAAAATAACCAGTCATAGAAGAGCAGGTCATGTCCACAGGGAGGCAATTATGTAATAAACTCTCGATTATTTGATATTCTTTCTGTCAAGTGCTAAATCCCTATTCAAATCCGACATAAAATATGATGGAAAGAAGATTAACAATAACTCAAAAAGATAAGGGTATATGTGCAGTTTTCCCTCACTGAAATCTTCAATAAATATATGATGATTTTATGTAATTTTCAATTGACATATACTGGAGAAAATTGGTGCACAGGTTAAGCCCAAAACCAATCTTGAAATAGGTGAATATCAATAACATGCAATTATCAGAAAGCATGAGTGTGCATGTGCAATTTTGCCACAATAAAATAATAATAAATCAAAATTAATTTCTGGTGGAAATGGCATTAGATTTAATAACTAATTGAAGTCAAAACAGAGCATTTGCTCTCTCTCCTCCTCATGAGAGAGAGAGAGCACCGGCGGGGCTGATAACCGTAAGGGAGGTTGGCGAAGACGAGGCCAATCCGATGGAGGTTGCAGCATCGATGGAGATGGCCGGAGGTGGCCGCCGGTCGACGGAGGAGAAGAACGTCGGAGGAGGCTGTCTGCTGTGAAGGCACTGCTTGAGAGGGGCGTGCGGAGGTGTGCGCCTGCGGGTGCGGCCTGGCAGAGGCGGATGGGCGGACGCCTGTAGGCGCTTGCAGGGGCGCGGGTGCTGGAGTGGCATCAGCGCTGGAGTAGGGCGTACGCTTGCGGGGAGGCGCTGGAAGGGAGGATGCTCCTGCAGGCACGGCCTGGCAGAGGCGGAAGCATTGCTTGCAGGTACTTGAAGGTGGGTGCAGGCGCGCGCTGCAGGGAGGCGTTGTGCGGGTGCGGCCTGGCTGCAGTGGTCGGTGCGCACGCAAGGTGGAGCGGGCGCCTGCAGAGGTTGGGCGCAGGTGCAGGCGCTATGCTAGTGCGGTGACTGGAGAGGCGTCCCCTGCGAGAGCGAGTGGCGCGGTGCTAACACCTGCAGGAGGGCTGAAGCAGGCAGAGATTATGGTGCGAGCGCCTGCAGCATGGGAGGGGAGTGCTGGTGGTACGGGTCTACAGAGGTGGGGGGGCGCGCTACAAGGTGGCGCTGGAAGGGAGGATGCACCTACGGGTGTGGCCTGGAAGGGGCAGACGCAGCGCCTGCGGGTGCTTGAAGGCGGGTGCAGGTGCTTGGGGTTGCGCCTGAAAAGGCCTGCGGGTGAAGGCAAACTCCTGCAGTGGTAGCGTGCTGCTTGGTGCGGCCGCAGGTGGGCGGTGTGCTTGGATTGGAGAAGCGGCTGGAGATGGGTGCGTGCCTGAGGGCGTGCAAGGTGGAGAAGGAGCGGGCATAGGCACAGTGCATGCGGTGGAGCAATTCCTCGCAGGGGGGGAAGATGCAGATGCCCCTCTCCTTTCTCCGCCTCCTCTTTTTAACTCCTCTCTCTTGCGCGTGCGTGAGTTAAGGGATTTTCAAATCCCTTAGCTATTTCTAGCCTCGTTTGTTGAGGGAGGGAGGCGGGAGATCAGATAAATATTGGGAGAAGTTGCGGCTAGCCGGAGATCAGATAAATGTTGGGGAAATTTATTCCCCCTTTCCTCTTTCCAAATATTATTCCTGCAATCATAAAAATGCAAATTATTACATATTAAGTTATAGAATACTACAAAATAGATGTAAACTTAATTCATGATAAATGCAAACATTCTATAACTTAATGTAGTTATTAACAAACCTAAATGGTACGATTAAAGTTACTTAGGCATAATATTAGTCCATTAAAATGGACTCATCACCTGACCCGAACCAATGATCATAAAGTGGTCATGGATTTTGTAAAGAAGAACATCTTTAGTCAGTTCGGTGTGCCCAAAGCTCTGATTAGTCATGGCGGGTCCCATTTCACTCACAACCAATTTAGGACCTTACTAGCTAAGTATGGAGTCACTCACAGAATCTCTACTCCATACCATCCGCAGACCAACGGATTAGCTGAAATCTCCAATTGAGAAATTAAAAAGATCCTTCAAAAGACGGTTTGCCCGGAACAGAAGGATTGGTCTACCAAATTGGATGATGCTCTCTGGGCCTACCGGACTACGTATAAAACTCTGATTGGAATGTCTCCATTCCATTTGGTCTACGGAAAATCTTGCCATCTGCCCGTTTAGCTTGAACATAAAGCTTATTGGGCAATCAGAACATTTAACTTGGATCTCGATCGATTTGGACGACAAAGAAAACTCCAATTGACTGAATTTTATGAAATCTGGAATGATGCTTATGAGAGCACGAGAATTTATAAGAATAGGACAAAAGCTTTAAATGATAAGTACATCTCCAAAAAAAGCTTTGTCCCTAATCAAAAGGTTTGGTTACTTGATGTACGCTTGAAGCTCTTTCCAGGAAAATTAAGATCAAAGTGGACAAGTCCCTTCATTGTAAGAAAAGTCTACCCTCATGGAGCTGTGCTTATCTTGGATCCCAAGACTGACCATGAGACAAAGGTGAATGGTCAGAGATTGAAGCCTTATATCACGTAGAACTGTGATCCCATTCCCGATGGCCACATCAACCTTCTGGAATCTTCTTAAAGCTAAACTGAGTCCGGTAAATGACATTAAATCTAACGTTGGCTGGGAGGCAACCCAGTACTCTGTACAGGTAGCTCTGCATCTTCTGCATCCATACTGACTTGGATTAAAAGCATAGTCTGGTGATATCCCCTCCTCTTGCTTATTATATTTTAATTTTCGTGCATACATTTCAGTGAGGACATTGTAATGAATAGGCAAGAGGGGGTGGACATTGCATGTCTTATCTTTATGTCAAAAAAATGCATTTAGGCATAAAGAATTTTTATTAAGGTTTTATTAGGGATTTATTCTTAAGTTGATTCCTGAGTTTAGAATCCAGTACAATTTCACACTTACATGTAGAATTTGCAATGGATCCTCAGTGATGATTGATAAATATCTTTTGTTTGTCAAGAAGAAGCAATGCTTCTTCTCCTAAACCCTTGGACAATAATTAGGGAGTCAGGCAAACTATCTTCTAACAGATCCCCCAAATAAGTGTGAGGTGAGAGTAGAAAGTCTATTGGTGCTCTAAGGCTAGTATGAGGAATCTTAAACTCTAGATAATGAGATAATGATACTCGGAGTTAGGCATAGTTTTCACTCTCGGTTTCTGCGTACAAGTTCTTAGTGTGAATCTCTTGAGAGCCACCAAATAAGGCAAATACACAGAGAATGGGTTCTGATAAAACTAAGACTAAGGTGGATGGTCACGATCATCCTTTACGGAATCTTCGGTTGAAGGAGGGTATTAATGTCAAAGTCAGAAATACACCGTCCTATCAATTCCCTTCCTGATGCTGAGAATAGGCACTTCCACCAAATAAGCCACCCGATATCCTCTTGAACACCCCTAATCTCGAATAACGCCTTGTAAATAAAAGTTCGTATGCTGAGTTGCATTAGTAGAAATTTGGATGCGAAAAAAAAGAGAAAAAGAAAAAAAAAAAGAAAAAAAAAATATATACATAGAAAAAAATTTACAAAAAAGAAAAGAGTAGAAAATGAGTTTATGAGTTAGAGTTTATTTCAAGTGTAATGAGGAAACAACACCTACTGATGTAAACACATTTATGCTACTTAAGATGTCTATTTATGCATGTTCTTAAGCACAGGATTGCATTACATGCTATAAATATTGCATAACATGCATCATCTTGCATTTAGAGTAGTTTGAATAAAATGGAGGTTAATTGTCTCCTTTTATGTGCTTGGACAGGACAAACTTTTTATCAGGGCCTCGGATCGAAGATCCAACCATACAAATGTGATCAGGGCGACGATTAGAGTTCAACGACTCCAAGATCGCCCTAATCAAGCATCTATAGCATTAGATAGTGATCGTGGAACCCTAGAAGATCAAGGGCTAAGATGGTGTAAATCCGCACTTCAAAAGACAAATCCAACCACACGGATGGATTCAGATCGACGATCGCAGCCTAACGACGTAAAAATCTAGTCAATCCGACATCCGTGGCACCATCTACATCTTCTAGAAGATGGACAGCCAAGATGGCGCCACGTGGCGCCATCTCAGCCATCCAACTAGCCCCCAGCACCACCGCACCTTCACTTCTTCAATCAGAGCGCCACTTCTCCACCGTTGGATCAAGATCCAACGGTTGTGGATGCGGCGCCTTGAAAACATCCGCGCGACCATTTGGATGATGCAGCACAGCGGTCCAGCGCCTTATCACGAGGCGCTGGCGCGAGATTGAGCCCCCGCGAGCCTCAAATCAGGCGCGGGTGAGCGGGCGCGTGGAGCATCAGAGCACGATCCAACGGCCACGCCTGCCCGATAGCGCCCACGCGCTATTACACGTGCGATGGTAAAGCGGCATCGCACGCGGGTGGGCACGCGTTGAGCAGGGAAGGTGCAACCTAAGCTGTCCGATCTCGCGATCGGACGGCTGAGATTCAGCGGACGTGCGCAGCAGTTGCGCGCGCAGGAAAACAAGCGGGCACGCGTGCGCTGCCCACTATGCCCACGTTCAGACCTTTAGCGACGGTTTTATCCGTCACTAAAGGTCCTGAATTAATGTTTTTGAAGATGTAATGACCAATTTACCCCCACTCCTTGCAACTATAAAAGGAGACCCCCTCCACACGAAATTCTCATCCCTTCCTTCTCTTCTCTATCTCTCCAAAGCTCAAGAGAAGCTTGTCCCACACCCGGGATGCTCCTTGCGAGATAAAGTCCAAATTTTCGTCCCCGTTCGGAAGTGGATCCCGCGACAACGACGACGTGCTGCCTCTTTCCCATTCTTCTATTTCGTCCTCCTTCATCCTACTCCGTCCTCCTTCGTCCAGGCGTCATCCCATCCGGCTCATCCTCCAAGCGATCGTCGAGTAGGATAACTTCTCTCTCCCATTCTTCTTTATAGCTTTCTAGTGTAGAATTTTCCTGCTTTCTAGTGTAGCTGATTTCCCGCTTTCTAGTGTAATCCTTATTTGGTTTTATTATATAAATATTTTAAAATATTGAATGCATGTTTTCTCTCTCTCTCTCTCTCTCTCTCTTCCTTTTAGTCTGATTGTTGTAATAGCTTCATTGTAATTACATCGCCTCGCTTTTCAAGAAAAATTCTAGAAAAAATATAATTGCGAATATAGATCGACGTAGCCTCCTTGTGTTCAACCCGGAATTTCAATTTCAGTATAAATTTTATTTGTTGAACATGAATTTTTCGCTTTCAAGCTACAACGACAAGGTTTTAAAACGAAACACGTTAGTGTATAAATTCGTACGTCCAACATTTCGGCGCCGTTGCCGGGGAGGCAACGATTTTCGATCTTCTTTTCGCATTTCTTGCACTTTATTATTTTCTAACTTGCTTTCTCTTGTGTCTATTGTTTTGCAGAGACCTCCATCAAGGAATCATCAAGCGGTAGACTGGAGTAAAGTGCAGTTGAAGACAACTGTAAGTTCTCCCTATTCTTCCCCCCTCCATAGATTTCATTCGCCACATTAAATCCAAATTCCAATTAACATAGGTGTTTGTATAAATCCTAGGAATAGTTTGGTTGTTTAGATTCTCACTCACATTCATTCCATCCTCATTTATATAAAAAAATAATAAAAAGATAATCTTGTGGGGCAAATTTTCAACAAATACACAACGTACACCCACATTCAAGGCACTTAATCAAATTGATTTGTTTCTATTCAAACGGGTTCTAATCTGTGGAACCGATATACACAAAGCAACACATAAAAGAGTAGAAATCATTCTAAGTTAACTATCTTTGAGTGCCTAACTTAGTGGTGCATTTGTGGCCAATTACTTGAGTTGTTTGGGCCGCACCACTCTACTTAAAATCAACTCATCAAGTAGCTCCTCCTTAGGGTTTTCAATCTAGGTCTATTCTAGGCACTCCACTTTCTTTTGGTTTTAAAGGAAAACAATCTTCACTTATGTTTGACAACTTGGTTTGCTTAGAAACTTGATTACAATCCACCTAATTTGAAACCCTAAAAGCTACTTAAGTAAGATTAGAACATTAAAATTCACACATCACAAATAATCTTGCTTGAAATCCCTGGTTGTGCACGCACTTACATAAATCTCAATCAATTATTAAGGGCACAACCCATTTTAAGGGCCCATCACATTCCATAAGCACCACAATCCCAGGCCTTAATAAAATTGAGTAGACGTTGGCCTTAAGGTCTGATTCGCTCTTCAGGGCCTAGTCTGAGATTATTTTTAATTAACCTACTTGTACTGATTAATTTGATGTCTAGCTAGGGGAGTAGTGTCAAACGACCGCGGCTGGGGGGTACACTAGGAACCAGAGGCGAAAGCTGAAGGAAGAACCTTCTCCTCAGTCCCTCCTTCTAATTGGTTGGATTAAACAGACACAAGTAGAGTAAATCATTTACAGTCTTAAGGTAGGTTTTGGGAGTCAGTAGATTCTTAAGCTACCCCACTTAAGGACAACCTTGTTTTGTTGTGCTGCAGGGTCCCTATCCCCAGTCCTTCCGACCTTCTCCTAGTTTATGCTAGGTAGATGGTCATTGAATCCTCGATTGGAAGGACCATTAGAACATTCTAAGAGGCGAAAGTTGGATTTTGGTCAAATTGATCTCATGGCTGACCAACAGCCTCCTCTACTTGGAAATCCACAAGAAGAATTTCGAAGGCAGCTGGAACAAATGCAGAGAATGCAGGAATGGTTCCAGAGAATGCAGGGCACTCAGCCCTTGAAGGATTTTTATGATCCTTCAAATTACGGGGAACGTCCCAGCGTCTAGATTCCAGCCGGTGACGTAGAAATCAAGCCCCAGGTGTTAAGCCTGATTAAACATTATCATGGGCTTGACTTCGAAGATCCGTTTCAGCACTTGGAGGACTTGACCACTTTAGTCCAGATCACCAAGGCACGAAACGTAAACGAGGAGTGAATGATCATGAGGCTCTTCCCCAACTCTCTTAGGGATAAGGCCATGCATTGGTATAGGACAATAGGAAGACCAATTACAACTTGGAATGAGTTGAAATCAGCCTTTCTGAAGAAATTCTTCCCAGTCGGACGTACCAATGCTTTGAGACGGGCAATCACTACCTTTACCCAGCGGCCGGGGGAGCAGTTTCATGTGGCATGGGAGCGATTCCAGGACTTATTACGGAGGTGTCCACACCATGAGGTGCCGAAATGGCAACTCGTGCAGATCTTCTATCATGGGTTGACTGAGCAACTCAGAAATCATGTGGATGCTTCTTGCGGAGGCAATTTCCTCAATAAAGATGCAGATAGTGCACATGATTTATTTGAGGAAATGAGTGAGAATTCAATCAATCATGCCTCCATGGATACATTTAATCGGTCCCAGAAGCCCAGATTAAATGTCAATGAAGTCCATGACTCTCATTCATTTGTAACAAACTTGATAAAGTGGACTTGGTTGCTAAAAGAATGGAAGAGTGGAGGGCTGGCAATTCCATGAACAACTCTCGATCCACTCAATCCCAAAATTCGAGATTCCATTCCTCACGAGCTCCTTCTGGATGGGAGTTCGTGAATCAACTCGATGCGGCTCAACCTATGAGTCAGCATTTTTTGGAACCCCATGGGTTCCAAATTGGGGCCTTTGATCCTAGTTTTTCTGATCCTTCCCTTTCTCTCCATCCTCACCTTATGAGGATGTCTGTGCTGTACAAGAGAATGTTAGATCCAACCCCTACTCTAATGCCTATAATCCAGGTTGGAGAAACCACCCTAACTTCTCTTGGAAAAATCCAGGGCAACAGACCCAATTCTGACCCAGCAACTATGCTCCGCAACGACCAATGGGTCAGGGTCAAGTATATACTCAGTTGCCTCCGAATCAGGTCAATCAGCCAGCTTGGAATGCCCGTCAACCCACAGGGCATGCTGATTTGAACCGTCAAATGGTAGAGATGCAAGGATCCATGCTCCAGCTCATGCAGCAAATGAAAACCTCGTTGGACAACTTGTAGTCCGGGCTCATTGCTAACTCTCGTCAACCTGAATCTCTACCATCCCAACCCGTACCCAAGCCACGAAATATTATGAATTCGAGCAACCAAGCCCATGGGTATGAAAATCAGAGGGACCTACACGCACATGCTCAGGTGGTTGAGCAGGGTTCCTTGTCCTCTTCTTCTTCTACAAATCAATAACTCATGGTTAATCAAGCCCCTCCAATCTTTCCTAACCCTCCCCAAGACCCAAATTCTTATGCATCTAGAAATTCTGTCACTTTGAGGAGTGGTAAGAAGACTCAGGATCCACAACCACACTATTATGATCTTTTGAATCCTGAAGAACCTGAGAAGAGAGAGGAGAATCCTGAAGGAGAAATCAAGGCTCAAGAACCTGATTCCAAAAATCTAACTCATGTTCCTTTTCCTGAAGCCTTAACCAAATCAAAGAAGAAGAAGTCTGTTGACAACAATGAGGAGCTTCTGAATCTATTTAAGAATGTTGATATTAATATTCCGCTCCTTGATGCTATCAAGCACATACTGGCTTATGCAAGATTTTTAAAGGAATTATGTACACAAAAGCATAAGTCGAGAGAATCTGTTCCGAGGAAGGTGGTACTTTCTGAGCAGGCTAGTTCTGTTATCCTGCACTACCTCCCTCAGAAAAAGAGAGATCCTGGTGCTCCATTGATTTCTTGCGTCATCGGAGATTACACATTTGATAGAGCACTTTTGGATTTGGGTGCATCCATCAACCTAATTCCGCCTTCTCTTTATGAGAAGTTTGGGTTAGGTGAACTTCGGCCAACTTCAGTAACGCTACAGTTAGCGGACCACTCGGTCATAAACCCGCGAGGCGTTATTGAAGATGTTATAGTTAAGGTCAAGGATTTCTATTTTCCTGTAGATTTCTTTGTCCTTGACATGGATGTACCTGATAATCTGAGGAACACGCCCATCATTCTGGGGCGTCCGTTCCTGGCTACCGCAAAGGCCAACATTAATTGTGAAAGCGATAGCATGGAAATCGCCTTTGAGGACCAACGAATGAAATTGGATATTTTTAAGGCGATCAACAAATTTGAGGATTGTGGATTTATTGAGGAACTAGATGAGGATAATGATAACATTGAAACTTGTTTGATTGTTTCTTCAATCGAAAGTTCCTCTTTGGATGATGAATTTGACCCGCAACCCTCTATGGTTGACTTGACATCTTCGGAAGAGGTTATTGATTTTGTTCACTCACAACCTCTTCCTCTTATTGAATCTTCAGCATCTGCCCTATCATCAATCATCAACCCGCCCCAACTTGAATTGAAACCATTGCCTAAGAATTTGAAATATCAATTTTTAGGACCTCAAAAGACGCTCTCTATGATTATCAGTGCTAAATTGACAAAGGAGCAAGAGAATAAATTGATCAAGGTCCTGAAGGAACATAAGGAGGCAATTGGTTGGACCATTCATGACCTCAAGGGGATCGAGCCATCTTCTATAATCATAGAATATTTTTGGAAGATGGATCCCGCCCTTCTCGCCAGATGCAGAAGAGATTGAATCCAAATTTGCGAGAAGTGGTCAAAAAGGAAATCATCAAGTGGCTCGATGTAGGAATTATTTATCCAATCTTTGATAGTCCCTGGGTAAGTCCCGTACAGATTGTTCCGAAGAAAGTCAGGATTACCGTTGTGACTAACAAGAGAGGAGAATCTGTCACAACTCATTCAGCTTCCTCTTGGAGGGTTTGTATTGATTATAGGAAGCTGAACGCGGCCACTAAAAAGGATCATTTTCCCCTGCCCTTCATTGATCAAATCTTGGAAAAATTAGCCGGGCAGAAGTACTTCTGTTTTCTTGATGGCTACTCGGGATACAACCAAGTTCCTATCTATCCCGAGGATCAGGAAAAAACTACTTTCACCTGTCCCTACGGAACCTTTGCTTTTCGTAGGATGCCTTTCGGGTTATGCAATGCACCTGCGACTTTTCAAAGGTGTATGCTAGCCATATTTTCTGACATGGTGAGAGAGTTTATGGAAGTATTCATGGATGATTTCTCTATTTTCGGAGAATCATTTGACTCTTGTTTGGCTAATCTGGAAATGATTCTTAAGCGATGTATCAAAACAAGATTGGTCCTTAACTGGGAAAAGAGTCATTTCATGACCCAAGAAGGCATCGTTTTGGGTCATGTAATCTCTTAATGGGGAATTGAAGTGGATAAAGCTAAGGTTGATGCTATCGCTAAACTTCCTCCTCCCACATCTGTTAAACAAATCCAATCATTTCTTGGCCATGTGGGATTTTATTGAAGATTCATCAAGGATTTCTCGAAGGTTGCTTGTCCCTTGAGCAATCTTCTTGCCAAAGAAACGCTGTTTGTTTTTGACGAATCATGCCGAAAGGCATTTGATTTCCTGAAAATGGCAGTCACATGTGCTCCAGTTTTGCAACCACCAATTTGGACAGCCCCTTTTGAGATCATGACCAACGCTTCTGATTACGCGGTCGGGGCTGTCCTGGGTCAGAAAATTGATAGAAAGACCTCTGTCATCTACTACGCTAGTAAAACTCTGGATGAAGCCCAGAGGAATTACACTATTACTGAAAAGGAATTACTAGCTGTAGTGTTTGCTTTGGAAAAATTCAGGGCTTATCTCTTAGGGTCTCATGTTATCATCTATACCGACCACTCGGCTTTGAGACATCTCTTGGCCAAAAAGAATGCTAAACCCCAGCTTATTCGTTGGATTCTTCTGCTTCAAGAATTTGATCTTGAAATCAAGGATAAAATCGGGGTACAAAATGTGGTAGCGGACATTCCGATTGCTGACACTTTTCCGGACGAAACTATTCTTACAGTTTTAGGTGTCCACACCCCATGGTTTGCTGACATTGTTAACTATTTGGCTGTTGGTCAAATCTCCCAGGATTGGACCAAGCAACAACGGGATAGACTCAAATCTGAGGCTAAATACTACTTCTGGGAGGACCCTGAGCTGTACCGCATCGACTCTGATCAGATTATTCACTGATGTATACCAGAGAATGAATTCAACAGTATACTCGAGTTCTGCCATGCATCTGGGTGTGGTGGACATTTCTCCGGGAAAAAGACGGCTGCAAAAATATTGCAATCTGGCTTCTATTGGCCGTCTTTATTCAAGGATGCCCAGGATTTCTCATGGTCATGTTCTCAATGTCAGGCACTCGGGAGCATAACTAAGAGAGACATGCTGCCCCTAAACCCTATTCTTCCCATCGAAATTTTCGATGTTTGGGGCATCGATTTCATAGGACCCTTTATCCCTTCATTTGGACATCAGTACATTCTTGTTGCTATTGATTATGTGTCCAAATGGATTGAGGTGATTCCCACCCGAACCAATGACCACAAGGTGATCATTGATTTTGTCAAGAAAAATATCTTCAGTAGGTTCGGGATTCCGAGGGCTATCATCAGTGATGGTGGCACTCATTTTACTAATACCCAATTTCAGAATTTATTGGCCAAATACGGGGTTAATCACCGAATTTTCACACCTTACCATCCCCAGATGAATGGACAAGCCGAGATCTCCAATCAAGAGATCAAGAACATTTTGCAGAAAACGGTTAGGCTTGATCGCAAGGATTAGACTCAAAAGCTTGAGGACGCTCTTTGGGCCTACCATACGGCATATAAAATGCCCATCGGCATGTCTCCATTCCATTTGGTGTATGGAAAGGCATGCCATCTACCCGTAGAGATTGAAACAGGGCATTCTGGGCAATCAAACAATGCAGTTTAGATCTGAATTTAGCTGGGAAGACTAGGAAACTCCAACTATCTAAGTTGGAGGAGCTTAGAAATGATGCTTATGAGAATGCCAAGATCTACAAGGCTCGGACCAAAGCTCTACATGCTCAACTGATTTCCCGCGAGAGCTTTGAGCCAAACCAGAAGGTCTGGTTATTTGATTCTAAACTTAAGCTCTTTCCTGGCAAACTTAGATCTAAATGGAATGGCCCATTCATAATTGACCAGATTTTTCCAAATGGAGCCATTTAGATTTCTGATCCAAAGACGGGTAACACATTTAAAGTCAATGGTCAACGTCTGAAGCCTGTTATTGACCATATTCTTCCAGAACCCGTCTCAGACTCAGTTGCTCTAGCCATTTTGTGACTTCTTTGGCTGGACTTCGCCTAGCTGACGGCATTAAACTCAGCAGTTGTACATATGAAACAAGGCTGATATGAGCTTCATATTCAGGTGACATCTTTCATATTCTACCCTTTCTTTCATTTCTCTTTTTCAATGAGGACATTGCATCAGCTAGGCATGGGGGGGTGGATTAATTTTTGAATCATTTGATCAGCTTTGTGAAATTCATGTAACTTATTTTTCTCTTCTTATTTATACATAAAAAAAATCAAAATTAGGAAGTATTAGTTGGACATTAGGACTTTTCAATCTTAGGAAATTTTACATTAGGATCTGAACACAAAGACCCTTCAGGTCCTTGGACTTAATTAGCCTGTGTATCCACTAAAATGTGGATTTGTCTTTTGAGTCCTCGCCATTTTAATTCTATCATAATTGGAATAAATAAGTTTGGGTGATAAGTACACGACTTATCAACCCACCCTCTTATTTGAGGGAATTTTTGAGTTTTAAGCATCTACACACTTTCTTTGCACTGACTCGTTGTTCGGCGATTCTAACGGAAATTGGGTAGCTAATGAACCTTCTAGGGTGATATGGCTGGCAAGTTATCGTGGGTAACAGCCCTTAGGTAGGTTGTCCAGAGCCCAGTCACTGGACCTTTCTCTGTTTGCTATCTTTAGGTAAATCTTAGACCAGGGAAGCCACCTACTTAAAAAAAAAAAAATAAAAAAGAAACGGAGAAAAGAAAAAAAGGAAATAAACCACACTTCCCACACGAGTATGGCTGACAAGTTGTCGGTGGTAACAGCTCATCGATCGGTTGTCCAGAACCCAACTCAATAAATGCACTGAAAATTCCCAAAACACTAAGGAAGAAGCGAAGAAGTAGAATAAACCGGGGAAATATACACTGGATTCACCCTTGTGTTGACCCCGTAAAAAAATAAAAGTAGGGAGAAAGCTACCGGTTGTAAAGATACATCTTTAGGCAAAATTCTTTTTGAGGTCACCTAGAGGCGTAAAAATCCAAAGTCCATTTTAATTGCTGGTCAACGAGTCTATCACATTCACAATAAGATGGTTAGAACTTAGAGTTCTCATCAAATCTTGGGTGAGTTGAATGGCCATAGAAAGCCACTCTTAAACCCTAAAACTTGAAAATCAAAAAAATTAGAAAAGAGGAAAAAGAGAAAAAGAAATTTTTCTTTGAATAAGATGTGGGCTTGAGGCGGTCAGCATTTTGGCACATACTCGGGCACTGTTGTGTCTTTGAAAGTTCAGTTCCTAAGTAAACATTTTCTTAATGATTGAAAATAACTCATGCCCAAATAATCCAACCTAATTCTTTTATAAATAGCAAATAGTTTTTGTTAGGGACTAGCAAAAGATAGGCATGGGGGTATGATGCAAACACATTTACACTACTTAAGATGTCTATTTATGCATGTTCTTAAGCATAGGATTGCATTACATGCTATAAATATTGCACAACATGCATCATCTTGCATTTAGAGTAGTTTGAATAAAATGGAGGTTAATTGTCTCCTTTTATGTGCTTGGATAGGGAAAACTTTTTATCGGGGCCTCGGATCGAAGATCCAACCGTACAGATGTGATCACGGTGACGATTGGAGTTCAACGACTCCAAGATCGCCCTAATCAAGCATCTGTAGCATCAGATAGTGTAGATCAAGGACTAAGATGGTGTAAATCTGCACTTCAAATGGCAAATCCGACCACATGGATGGATTCAGATCGACGATTGCAGTCTAACGACGTAAAAATCGAGTCAATCCGACACCCGTGGCACCATTTACATCATCCAGAAGATGGACGGCCAAGATGGCACCATGTGGCGCCATCTCAGCCGTCCAACCAGCCCCCAGCACCGCCGCACCTTCTCTTCTTCAATCAGAGTGCCGCTTCTCCGCCGTTGGATCAAGATCCAACGGCTGTGGATGCGGCACCTTGAAAACGTCCACGTGACCATTTGGACGATGCAGCACAGCGGTCCAGCGCCTTATCACGAGGTGCTGGCGCGGGATCGAGCCCCTGTGAGCTCAAATCAGGCGCGGGCGAGCAGGCGCGTGGATCGTCAGATCGTGATCCAACAGCCACGCGCGCCCGATAGTGCCCACGCGCTATTGCACGCGCGACGGTAACGCGGCATCGCACGTGGGTGGGCGTACGTTGAGAGGGGAAGGCGCAACCTAAGCCGTTCGATCTCGTGATCGGACGGCTGAGATTCAGCGGACGTGCGTAGGCGTTGCGCGTGCAGGCAAGCGAACGGGCGTGCACGCGCTGCCCACTATGCCCACGTTCAGACCTTCAGCGACGGTTTTATCTGTCACTAAAGGTCCTGAATTAATGTTTTTAAAGATGTAATAACCAATTTGCCTCCACTCCTTACAACTATAAAAGGAGACCCCCTCCACATGAAATTCTCATCCCTTCTCTTCTCTACCTTTCCAATGCTCAAGAGAAGCTTGTCCCACACCCAGGATGCTCCTCGCGAGATAAAGTCCAAATTTTTGTCCCCATTCGGAAGTGGATCTTGCGACGACGATGACATGCTGCCCCGTTCCCGTTCTTCTGCTTCGTCCTCCTTCGTCCTGCTCCGTCCTCCTTCATCCAGGCATCATCCCGTCCGGCTCATCCTCCAAGTGATCATCGAGGAGGATAACTTCTCTCTCCCATTCTTCTTTACAGCTTTCTAGTGTAGAATTTTCCTGCTTTCTAGTGTAGCTGATTTCCTGCTTTCTCGTGTAATCCTTATTTTGTTTTATTATATAAATATTTTAAAATATTGAATGCATGTTTTCTCTCTCTCTCTCTCTCTTCCTTTTAGTCTGATTGTTGTAATAGCTTCATTGTAATTACATCGCATCGCTTTTCAAGAAAAAATCTAAAAAAAATATAATTGCGAATATAGATCGATGTAGCCTCCCTGTGTTCAACCCAGAATTTCAATTTCGATATAAATTTTATTTGTTGAACATGAATTTTTTGCTTTCAAGCTACAATGACAAGGTTTTAAAACCAAACACGTTAGCGTAGCAATTCATACGTCCAACACCTACCACCCTCATGATCCACCAAATATAACCTTGACCTACTTTTCTGTATTTCTGGTCGCTTGAATACTGGTTGAGGAATTTAGACTTAGTCTTAGAGTTATCAGAATCTAATCAAAGTGTTAATGCCAGGAGAGAGCATCAAATATATTGATAAATCTGGTGAGATTATGAGCTCAAAAAGAAAGAAAAGATAAGATAAGAAAAAGAAAGAGAGAGAGAATGAGTATAAATGAACTAAAGAAAGCACAGTTTCTCCGCCTCTCTTTGAGTTGAATTATTTAATAATCTAGAAACCTAGGTTCTAAAGTACTAGTCTATATGTAGCACCAGATGAATGTTAGCCACCAAATACAAATCTACTTGACTCAGAAATTTTTTAGCTATGCCAAAAGCTGGGGTTGAATTTATAGATTATTTTATAACCCTAAGTGAAGAAGTTTACCTATCCCAATAGATTTTTACTAAGGGTCAAGAATGAGCATTAGATGTGAATTGACTTGTCACTTGGATCCATTGCATAGACTGCAACAAAACACATTCATGATTATCTGGATTACTGAAGCTTCGGATGAAAACAAAAGACATAAACCTCTAGTCAAACTCTTGATAAAAATTACTCATGTAGGGCCACTTTGCATTTAGTCAAGCATTTGCTAGGGACTATCAAGATTTAGGCATGGGGGTGTGATTGCATAGTAATCATGCAACCTAAATCACCTGAATTAAGCTAGATTCTAGCATAACTTAGGAATAATGCCTTCATAGGCATCGTAATTTGCACAATAACTAGTTTATTAGTCATATAGATAATATCGTCATTTTATGTACTAATGAGAGATGATTTTAATCACAGATGATTCGAAGCTACGAATGTCAGATCAAACTGGACAGATCTGATTAGAACGACAACGGGAGTCCAACGCTTTCGAAATCGTCTCGATCAATCAACCATAGCATCATGAGCAATCCATAAAAGAATGGAGATCATGGAGCCAAAGGACAAATATCCGAGCCTTAGATGAAGAATCCAACCGCTCGGATGAATCTGGATCAACGATTGCAGTCCAACGGCGTAAAAATCATCCCGATCAGAGGTCTACATCACCAGATACAAGGAAAAGAAGATGGATGGCCACGATGGTGCCACATGGCACCATCACAGCTGCCCCCTCATTGCCACCCCATCTGAGAAGGCTACCCACGTGCACTGTGGGCTGTTGGATCTTCATCAACCACCACGAGTGTGCCACGTTGCCCATCCAACCGCACCTCAACAAAAGAAAGAAGATCTCGACTGTTGGATCTTCATCCAATGGCCAAGAATAAGTTGCCTTAAAATGGAAAAGCAACACCAACGTGGCCTTAGCTCAGTGGTGAACGCGCTCAACCACAAGTGCGAGACGCACGTTCGAGTGGTGATGCACGAGAAATTAGAAAGGCGGTGTTAAGTGGGCTTGATTAACCGTTGGATGGTGATCAGAGAGTAGTGATGCAGCCACGTGGCGAGTTGAGATCGCTCCGCAGCCGAACGCGCGTTTAACGTGTGATTGCACGCATTTCTACACAACCGAAGAAGCGAGGCAAGCACGTTAAGCCGTCCGATCTCTCGATCGGACGGTTGACGTTGAGGTGCATTTCGAAGGTGAGCGGCTAGTGGGAAAACACTATTGCACGCGAGGAGAGATCAGCGGCCATCCGATCCTGATGCAACACACGAGAGCGTGCCATGTCAACCAGAGATTGAATCCATGCAATGAGGTGAGTTTGAAGGTGTTTTGAGGCCTAATCAGGTCTGTTGATCTCCTAATTGATGGATCTGATTAATCCTAAGGTTGTTGCACAATTTTAAGGGTTAAAATACCTTCTTTGCCCTCCATCAAAGATATAAAAGAAGGCCTAGGGCCCCCCAGTTGGAAGATAACTCCTGCTATGAGCTCCAGACATCTCTTCCACCTTCTTCTCTGCGATTCTCCGTCCCTCTGCAACTCTGCTCCGACCTTCATCCCGGTGCTCTGGATCTCAGATACTACCGCTTCTCACACAAGCATCCTACAAGTGGCATCGTCTCTCTGCCTCCTTCTCTCTCTCTTTGTCTATCTGTCTTCTATCTATCTATTTGTTTCTATTAGTATTTTCTATTGTGAAAAACTCTATCTAATTGAAAAAAACTTTTGATTCTCTGGATATCTTCTTTATACATATATACATATATATATATAGTTAGAATTAGTTTTATTGAAAAGCTTCTGCAAAAATCGAGATTGCCTCCCTGCGAACGACTCGATACTCACCAGAATTTAATAAATTTATTTGTCGACGCGTTTCGCACTATACTATAACTAAATCAACTTTTAAAACGCGATTCACATGTCAGACAATGGTATAGCATCCCCACGAGTTATAGGGTTTTCCACACCCGACCTTCCTTGCCACTACGGTTCCAAGTAGACTGAAATGTGCAAATTGAGACCTTAAGTCTACTAATTTGTGCCTTGGATTTCACTTGATTTAGAAATTGATTTGATTTGTGACCTAATTTGAAGGTTGATTGGCCCACAAAGTAGACCAACTTCACCTAACCTATCCTAAAAGATGAAGAATGAAATCTAGGTCAAGACCTAGAAATCACCTTGAATTGACTCTCAAGTGTTATTAGGTCCACAATTTTTAAGATTCAAGTGAAATTTAGAGCCTGATTTTAGGGTTTAAGTGATTAGATCTTTCCAAGCATAGATTTGGGTAGCACACAAATGCGGGAGGGTCAATTTTTTAATTCAGACAAGTGTGAACTAGCACTTAAAACCCTAATGTTAAAACCCTAATTTGGTCTATTTCAAGTCCAGTTAAATCTCAAGATGTATACCTTGGACTCAAACAAGAAGGTGAGTCATCCAAGATGATCGGAAATTAAGCATAAATCTCTAGTAGGTACAGGAAATCAGGATAGGGATCTCTAAACAGAATCACCTTGACTTCAGTCAGATATGAATTTTTCATTTGCAAATTAGGAACTTGCCTTTTAAGTGATGATTACTATGAAAATAAGGTAGGTGGTTTCTAATTTATTTGTTTCCTTTTTATCTTCCCAAGATTAAGAGATTGATTAGGGAAGAAAAGAGATTACCTGCCCCAGGAGTGGCTGATTTACATGGAAGATTGCCTCGTGATGTACCTCACAAAATCACAAGAAAATAAATAGGGCAAGTTAGTGCTCAAATAAAATCAAGTAAAGCAAGAATAGCGGTGAAATGCACATTGCTCCCCGGCAACGGTGCCAAAATGTTGATGCAGGCTGAGTAGGAGGTTTATAAAGAGTCATTTCGTTGTAGCAAAATCTCCTAAATAGCTCTCTCAACATATACAATTTATTACTCGAAATCTAGAAATGAAGTCCGAGGTTGAACACAGGGAGCAAATATGAAATTCACACGCTAATCTTTAATTGCATATAAATGAGCATGGAAAATTAAGCACAATAATGATATTCAATGAATAATATCTACTCAATTTGATATTCAATGACAAACATGAGTTTTTTTTTTTTTGAAACATTGAGGAAAGCTATCGTGAAACGATAGCAATCCGGAGGGCAATATATTTCATATCAAACAAGACATTACAAAACAGATCCCCAACTGTGTGTGAGGGATCAGCATTCATTTACAATTTTCTCACATCTAACCGGTCTCTCCTAGAAAAACTTTTCGTTTCGCGCCCTCCACACACACCACAGAGTGGCAGCCATACCCCTATACGGCCGTCCAAGAGTAACGAACCTCTGCCAAAGGGAATCTCAAGTGGGAAGAGGTTCTAGGAAAATCGTCCTCCAAATCTTGTCTGTGACTAGGCAAGAGGAAAAAATATGCGATGTATTGTCAGTATGTAAACCACAGAGATGACAAGCATTCAAAGTAGTCCCCATTCTTCTGTGTCTAAGATCACTAGTGATCAGGCCTTCCCGTCTGCAAAGCCACAAGATAATTTAAACCTTCAAGGGGATTTTCAATAGCCATATTTTCCTGTCAATTGGGTCACTCTCCATCTCAGTGTTTGACCTGATGATCTTCTCATAGGCCTGCTACACTGAAAATACTCCGTTCCAACCATAAGTATCAGCCACATTCAACCTAGGACGCACCTACTGTAGTGCAGCCATTAGGTTTTGCCTATCCTCCCATAAACGAGTGCCAGATTTGCATTGTTCTTGTCCTTTTAGCCTCCAGCACTCTGCAGCAGACCACAGACTACTGACTTTAGCCTCCTTATCTGCAGCAGCAGCATAAGCCCTCGGATATGCATCTTTCAGAATCCCCAAACCTGACCAATGCTCATTCCACAGACTGAAATCACTGCCATCTCCATGTCTAGGATGCAGTAGATGCCAATTGTTGCTGATTGCAAGGGTAACTGATCGCCAAAAAGGGGAAGGTTTCACTGGTTGTAGCCTGTTCAGAGCACTATTAGATCCACCATAGCTGTCTTTGATTAAGTCTGCCACCAAATCCTCCTTGCAATCCAGAATCTTGATGGCCCATTTAATCAGCAATGCTTCATTGAACTCCTTAAGCGCCTTAATCCCCATACCACCTATCTCCTTTGGCCTGCAAATCTTATTCCATCTGATGGGCTGCATAAAACCACCCTCATGGCCAGCTCCTTTCCAAAAAAATCTTTTCCTTGTAACATCCAAACGTTTCCAAATAGACTTCGGGGCCTTAAAAATGCTAAAGTAAAAGACCGGGATGGATGCTATGACCGAGTTAAGGAGGATTAATCTCCCACCCTTTGACAAGAATTTACTACTCCAGCCTTTCAACTTGCCAGAGACCTTATCAAACAAGATATTCCAATCATTTTTCTTCAGCTTTGTAGCTCTCAAAGGCATTCCTAGGTACCTTATTGGTAGTTTAGCTCGAGGTGATCCCAATGTATTCTCCAACTCCTGCTCCTGCTCATTCATGCCAAAACATATCAAAGTATACTTTTCCTTGTTCAATTTCAGGCCTGAAATGTCCCCAAAGATCTTTACCAACAGCCCCAGAGCATGTGCAGCAGGCTTGGTCCCTTCCACAAAGAAGACCATGTCATCTGCATATTGCAAAATGGGGGCCAAGGTTCTCCTGTTGGATAGTGAATACCCTCTAAGTATCCCCACCTCTGCCAATCTGCATGCATACCTTGCAAGCCCATCCACTGCAAGGTTAAAGATCATGGGGGCTAGAGGGCATCCTTGTCTAACCCCATGCTGAGGTTGAATCCAAACACCGCATGGCTTCCCATTGATCAGTGGAGAAAAGGAGGCAGTTGTGATACAACGTTTCATCCATTGGATTCACACAGGAGGAAATCCTCTCCTTTTAAATACCTCCCAGAGATACGACTAAGAAATTGAATCATATGCCTTTTGAAAATCAACTTTCCACATGAATGCCTTGCACTTCCTTCTGTGCCATCCACTCACCATTTCCTAAGCCAAAATGAAGGATTCTTGGAGTGATCTATTGGGTAGAAAGGCCAATTGCACTGGATGGATTAGGCTCTGCAGAACAGTTCTCAACCGGTTAGCTAATATCTTGCTTACTACAAGGTAGATGGAATTTGATAGTGAGATCGACCTAAAGTCTGAAAACTTCTCTGCTCCCAATGACTTAGGCAGTAAGAATAGATATGATTTGTTGATCTTTTCAAAACCAGCATTTCCCTTCTCAAATTCTCTAATGACTTCCATCACTTCCTTGCCCACCACATTCCACATCTCTCTATAAAAGAAAACTTGTATCCCATCAGGGCCTGGGGAACCTTCCATATTAAGCTCTTTAATTGCCTGCAAGGTCTCATGTTCAGTGATGGTTGCTGTTAGCTGAGAAGCCTGTTCACTTGTCACACCAGGCGCATCATTTCCTGCCATTCTCCATTCCCCCCTCTTAATTGCCCGAGAGGCATCCCTATAATATTTGAAAGCTTCTGACCTTATCTCCTGACTGGATGAGATCCTGTGTCCATCTCTGAGAATAGAAGAGATAAAATTTGCATGCCTCCGAGAGCTAGTCGCAAGATGGAAGAATTTCGTGTTGGCATCTCCCTCCTTAAGCCATAATTGTCTTGATCTCTCCCTCCAATCAATCTCCTATTTAAGATCTTCATCCAATATCACACCTTGCCACATCTTCCTATCTGCAAGTTCTTCCTCTGATAAAGGACCTACTGCTTCCTTAGAGTCTAGCTCCTAAATGTTACTCAAAGCCTCTATCCTCCTTTGCTGCCTTACCGTGTTCACAGTAGTGCCATACTCTTTTAAGACTATGTGCAAAGCAGACAACTTGGATGCCAATCTGACAGTAGCAGAGCCCTCCACCTTTTTAGCTTGCCACCAAGAACTGACCATCTGATAGAACCCTGGTTCATTCAACCATGATCTTCTAAGCTTGAAGTATGAGCCGACTTGGATTTCTTCCCCACTATCCCAAACCAAAGGGGTGTGATCAGAGAAGGGTCGATCCAAGCCACTAACAGTCGACAACTGAAATCTTTCAAGGATGTTCACATTCCCAAAAAATCTGTCTATTTTGGATACCAGCCCATTACCATTACGCCAAGTAAATTCAACCCCAGAAGACGGATACTCACTCAGTTCAAGGGATTGAACCACCATCTAGAAGCCAATAGCTGAGTTGTTTGCATCACCAATGGGCTTGTCTACCCCTGTTAGCATACAGTTGACGTCACCTCCTGTCAACCATGCTTCCCCCTGCACCAGTTCAGCCGCAGTAGCCCATTCCTCCCACACCTCCTGCCTAGCAGAAGCAGCACAGGGGCCATATACCCCAGTAACCCAGATACATTCATGCCCCTGGTGAATTTGGAATTTGCAAGTCAACATGTGCCTGGCCTTATGAACTTCAAAACATTGTGCCCATACCTTTCTCCACCAAATAGCAATGCCCCCCAATCTACCCTGTGCATCAACCTTCACACATTCATTCATCCCCGTAGCCAACAAGTCATACCATAGTTTATCAGAGTTATTCTCAATGTGCGTCTCTTGAATGATTGCACATTCAATCCCCCACTCTCTCAAATATCTCATCAGAGAAGCCCTCCGGCTTTTGTCGCGCAACCCACGCACATTCCAAGTGAGGATTCTCATCTATCCTCACGAGATCCCTCCCCCCTGAGGTTCTGGCACTTGCACACCTGCATAACCTCTGCAATCCTGTCTTCATCCAGCAATAGGTCAGCCTTTGATTTCCTCTGTCTGAGGCTATACGATGATCTGCCCTTAATAGATTTAGCGCAAGAACCACCATCAAATTTAAGACCCTCCATCTCTTGTAGATCTTGTTTATCCTTCAGGGAATCAAGCTGAGTCTCTTGAACCCCCTGCCCCTTAGCATCCTCACCGTCTGGCAGCTCATTCCCTGCCACCACAGACGTTGGCCTTGATGCTTCCACCCAAACTGATTCCTCCTTCTCTTCAGCCATTGCCTCCCCCCTTTCTCCCAAATGATGGTCCTTGCATTTTTTGAAAGAGGGGGACTTTTTAGATGGAGCCCTACACACCTCCTGCGTAGCCGCCTCTTCAACAGCTTCAAATTCAGACGACTTATCTTGCTTCACTACAGTGTCACCCACCGTGAACCTCAGCCGCAGCAGCCATGAACTCCCACCACACCTCAGAATCAATCTATCGGGGATTGAGCCAACTTTAAACACATCGGCCATCACATTTAGCGAGCACCCATCGCCCTCTAGCAATCCTACAATCACATCTTCTGTCATTGAGGCAAACCCTGATATCATGGATGCCACGACCTCCTTCGACCTCAGATGCAAAGGTAACCCCTTGATCTCAAGTTTTCCCGATCTGGAACCCACTCTCTGGGGTGGCCTCTCTGGCAGGGCTCCATCAAAGGGAGACACCAACCTCCAGATCACCATTAGGCCACCATTGCAAGACGTTTAAAATCGCAGCCTCTCAACATCCATCATCCCCAACCCAAACAGGACAAATCGTGTAGGTGACAAAAAGGCAGACTGCCAGGAATTGGTTGAAGGGGAAAGAGAGCTTACCAGATTGCGCATGTTCTTTGGCATTAGTCTCCCAGTCATAACCTCTCCAATCAGCGCTCCATTCAATACCAACTCTGCCGCTTTGATGTTCTCTGTCATAGGTACCTCCACATCAACTGTATGCCCACCAAAGCTACGCAAAGAAGGGGAGTCATCTGCAAAGCCCTAGAATTCAAAATTCCAGAGCGCAGGAAAAGATGGTCTTTCATCTGCCCCCCAAGACCTCTGCACGAATCCCTCTTGTGACCAAATACCCCACATTCCAAACACACAACGGGAGATCGGCAAGTAGCCGCCATATGTCCCCATCACCGGCACCGGAAACACACGATCTTGCCGTTCTCCCTTTCACCCCTTCTATCAGTCCACCTCGCCTCCATCACCCTTTTACCATGCATATCAGAGTCTCTCCTCTCCTTCCGCCTCCATGCCCTCGACCTCCAAGTTGTCCATCCTTCTTCTTCCCTGATTCTACCGGTCACCGCCCTGACGCCGCCTGTTGTCGCCCCGAACCCGCCTAACATCGCCCCAAGCCCCACCAAGTATCTTAAAATGGTGGGAATGACAAACATGAGTATTCCAAGAGTTTGATATGATAGAAAGAATTCTAAGATAAAATAATGGTGCTTTAGATCATCAACTATTAGCCTAAGCATATATATATCAATTACTCAAATATATCAAATAAATGAATAGTGGCTTGAACCACTTAAGCTTTAATTCCACGCAGGCAAATGTCAAGCTAAATCAGCCTCATCAGACATCGCGTCTTTCCACCATATGACTTAAACGTCACTTTGCTATAGTGCTTTCTTCTCTTCTTCAGGTTTTCTTCTTTTTCCTTTCTTTTTCTGCCTCAGCTTTCCTTCTCTTCTTCCCTTCAAGTCTTCTCCTTCTTTTTCTTTCTCTTCTCAGGCACAAGGGACCTTCAGCGACTAAGTGTTAGCTGCTTGATCGTGCTACTCAACACAGTTAATTAAGTTAATTAAGCTTAATTATGTGTTGAAGAAAGTAACTTAGGTTAACTCGAATTTGTGTCAGTTAAGTAGTATAGGGTCAAGTTAACCTAACATTTTAGATTTTATTACTTTTAACTTGTTGAGTTCAGGTCATTCGCTGGGAGGTATATATTATTCAGAATTCACTAATCAATTCAAACAACTCATAGGAGGTATAATTACGTTAATTTTAACAACATGAATTTTGTCTAATGATTTAAATTTAAGAAATATGCAAAATTCCATAAGAAAATATATTTACACAAATGATCTTCTTTAATAGCAAGGAAACATGTTAATTTTTTATTTATTTCGAAGAAATTAAGACAATAGAGAGTTTTTCTAATTAAAATATGCCTTATTACATCATTAAAAGCAAAAAGAAATTTAAAATAATGCAAGAAAGTAAATCATTTATTCTCTTTTCTTCAGCCTCCCTCTCTCTTTCTTCTTCTTTTACCTTTCTTTCTTTCTTTCTCTCTTTCTTTTACTTATCTTTTATCTTCTCTTTATCTTTTCTCTTACTTTTCTCTTATTTTCTCGAGCTCTTCTCTTCTTCCTTTTCCTTTCTTCTCTTTTCTGCCTTTCCTCTCTCTAGTGCTTGTTCAGCCTTCTCTTTGCCTTCTGCGATTTCTTCTATCTTCCTTCTCTTCCTTTGCTCTTTCTTCTTGTTCTTTCCTTAGCATTTTTCCTTACCTTCCAAGCCTTAGCATTTCCTTCAGCACTTAGCCTTAACCTTTCCTTCTCTGTCTCTTAACCTTTCTTCCTTAGCCTTCTGAACTGGACCGGGTTTTTCTCTCTTCAACCAAAAATTAGTTATTTATTGGAGGCTTAAACTTTTCGGGGATATGCAGCACCCTTCTCAGGGTGGGACCAAACCCTACTAGGTCCAAGCCTGGTTCATTAATTTTGATTTATTTTCAGGTTCAAAGTTTCAAGCCAAACCGGCTCACAGCTTCCCAGACCTCGCACATGCCCCCCCAGGGCACACATTTGCACGCCACAGGTGCACACTTGCAGGCACATACGCGCCCACACACTCACACACATGCTCAATTGGTAACCGTGCGCCGAGCACTGACGACTGAAGAGCGTATGCAACCAATTGGTTTTATACACAAGTGCCTGCTCATAACTAGCCGATGTGGGACTATCTTAACCCCTCCCAAAGCAAGCTTCAAGTGATGATTTCTCCTAGCTCAGAGCTCCAATTCAAGAGAATAAAAGCTTTTGGAAAGCACTTGAGTTTCTCTACTGGATTGTGATATCAATTTAATGTGAAGGGGAAGTTTTGCTCTTCGATTTGAAGGGCGAATCTACAGGTTTTCTACAGTTATTTTGGCCTGGACAGTGGTTTTCTTTATTGTAAGTCCTCGGACTAGACTTTCTCTCTTAGTTAATGTTCTAAATAGGTTATATAGGGAATTCCACAGCTAATAGTGTGGATATAAAGCTCTCAGAAGCTTCAGGTAGTGCACACAAGCTCAAAGGTTCTCTGAAAGCTTCAGGAAGTTGAAATCAGACTTGAAAAAGACCTAACAGACATCTAAAGACATGATTAATCGATCACAACAAATTCTAGAGGTTGTTATCAACTCATCTAGGCAGAATTTACAATCAAAACTCATCCAAAATCTACTGCCAACAGTTTGGGTTCAAAAACAACCCAAACTAGCAATAATTGAAATCCAATCGAATTAACCATCTGAGCTCACTCAAATCACTTTAAAATCATTCATAGATATCTCATAATCAACTTAAACTCATCAATTAGTTAGATTGAATCCAGAATCAGAGAATCAAACTCAGGTTTGACTGGAAAGCTTCAAATTTTGTTTTTCTAATTTGAACCTTTCCTCAAGAAATTAAAGCCTCAAACAACATCCTTTCAACCTCAGAAACCTTCTCAGACCCTTCAATAGGTGTTTAAATTTAAGATTTTAGGGTTTCAGGCTCGTCGCCTGAAAGTCTGAAGTGGTTTGTTCGTCAGAACAACCTAGAGGTTGTTACACTAATGTAAACACAGAAATGACTTCAGTGCACTGCACTGAAGCTTCTAGACCTATTAAATGCGACTTAATACTTTCTGTCAGACTTCTCCAACTTCGACGGAGTTGGAGAAGATGAAAGTCTAACTACAACTCCAGTCATTCAAATCTCAAATAAAGACTCTCAAATTAATCAGTAATCCACATTTCATCAATCTGGAGCTTTTCATCAAGTTCTATAGGCTGAAGACTAATTTTGACTCACTGGAGTTCGCCAGAGCTTCGGTGAGTCTAGAACAAGTGAATTTTGTGCACAGAATGAGCAATTGTGCCATTAGTGACCTGAAAAGGTTCTTGAGGTCACAAGGAACCTCAGGATCAAGTTAATTTCTTCAATTGATCATTAAAAGAAAGATTTAACAGTGAATTCATTTCTTAAAGAATCTGAGTTGGTTAATGCTCAGGACCTATTTTGCCACTCAATTGAGTGGTCAAAACAAGTCAACAAGTGATTGCAATCATAAATATATAGTTAATTAAAGATTTCAACTACTCTTGAGCCGCCATTGACAGCAAGCTCAGGATCTTAATTAGATTTAGGCGTTTACATTATATGTGGTATTTAATCAAATTATAGCGGTGATTAGGAGCCTTTAGTGATGAAAGATGATGGAGGACCCAATGAAGGTGAAGATTCGGTCAACTATTGCTGCCATGGACAGTAGAAGTAGTCGGTGGAGGTGGAAATGGTTTAGGCAAATTAGTGATCAGATTAGTAATTAAATTTGATAGAAGTGATCGTGGAAGATAGAGAAAGATGAACAGTGATTCAAAAAGATGAAATTAATGCTCTGACAAGCTCAAGGAGTTCGCCGGGGTCGAGGAAGATGAAATTTAAATCTAACATTACGGCTAACTAACCTACCTAACTAACTAACTAAACTATCCTACTCCTACTCGTAGTCCTAGTCTACTGTTACCTGATGAAGGGGTTAGATGTTACGAACGCGCGGCTTCAGACGTTTTTAAGATGTCTGGAACCCCTTCCAGACGTCTGGGATTTGATTATTTTTGGCACGCGTGTTTCGTCTGCGCGCCTGAGCGCGCAGACCTGCGGGCGTCTCTCTCTCTCTTTTTCCCTCTCCCTCCTGCACCCTCTGTCCCGCTCTCTCTCTCCTCCTCGCGCGGCCTTAAAAGGCCACGCCCTCTCCCTCACTCCCGTCATCTTCGTTCCCTTCCTCTTCTCCTTCCCGCCAGTGCGCGAAAGCGAGCGCGAGTGGGCGGCAGTAGCGACAGCCGCGGTGAGCGTGGGAGGAGGTGCTGCACGTGGATAGAGTCACTCGGCCATGAGGGCGAGCTCGCCGGGGCTACTAGGGTCGGCCGGCGAGGGGCGCAGCGGGCGCGGAGCGATGTGGGAGGACTGCTGCAGCTCGACCAGCAGGCGGACGGGACGCGGCGCGGCCGAGCATCGCGAGCGGAGGGTGAGTGGCGCCCTGGTTCTGGAAACTTTTCCAGAATCAGACGTCTGGGAGTTTAGCCAGACGACGTGGACGACATCTGGAGGACTGTCCAGACGTCTGAAAGGTGAGTTATTCCGTCTTTCTTCCTCTTCTTCGACTGACCGTACTAAGAGAGAGAGGAAATGGGTACGCGCAGGTTCTGAGATTCGTATCCAATGCGAATCAGACGTCTGGCTGCAGTGCCAGACGACGGGAACGACTTCCAGACATCCGGGGTGACCATCGGACGTCTGGGAACTAGGCCAGACGCCCCCACAGGCTTCTGGATGTCTGAGAGACCACGCAGAGCAAGGTAACCCCTGATCCACTTTTTAAGACATCTGGAATAAGTTCCAGACGTCTGATTTTGCACTGTTTCATCATTTTCGACCCGTTTAGGGCCTGTTCGGAGTCCGTTTTCCACGTTTCGAGTTGCGTGCTTTTCGGAATTACATCCTCTACCCGTCTACAGTAGCTATATACTATTTTGAGAAACTCCTTGTGTTTGATCCTTGTGATAGGACCCCGTTCCGTTGCAGTCTCGAGGGTTGCGGAGGCATGTGGGATTCCCGACCACGCCCCTAGTTCGCCTGTTGTAACCGGTAGAGTAGCTTTTACGTTTATTGGTATAATCTGCTAAATTATGGAACCATAAATAGCACCTAGGACATTGCATGAATCCTAGGAATGAGAAACTAGAATGAATGGTAGATCCTAGGGTGTTGCATGAATCCTAGGGTTCGAAAACTAGATTGTATGATAAATCCTAGGGTATGGCATGAATCCTAGGATGGGAAGAACTAGTGGAATGTATGAATACTGCAGTCTTGGAAAATGTGGAAAGGGATTAATAGCTGCCTATGAATTGAATTAACAGATGCCTGCTATGAATAAATAAACGTGATTGAGAACATGGATTGTATGAACGTGAAACTGGAAAGGTGAAACCTGATTGTGTTGAGTTAAAAGAGCTGGAACCTTATGGGGAACTAGGAGTAGAACTCCTGGAAGGTGAATGGAATTGGGGAAGTGAGTTGGCCCTTGCGTACGGAGTACCAAGGAGAGCGACTGTCCCCCTGTTTAGTGCAGAGCGGAGCCAGCCGCCCCAGGGACCCGGGGTTAGGACTGGCCACTTTGTACCGACTTGCTGGCCCTCACATACGTAGTACCGAGGAGAGCTACTAGTGTAGGGTGGGCACTGGCTACCCCACGGGCCCCGGGGTTCTGCTAGCCTCCTACACCGACTTGTTAGGCCCACTGGGCAAACCAGGGTAGTCAGGCGAGGGTGCGCGGACTGTGGAGTGGCAAGGCCCCTGTCTGGTTACTGTGGAGGGGTTGGACCCCTGTTACTGAGAGGGCTCTGCCCTGTACTGGTTCCGTGATGTGCTTTGGGCGCACCCGTTAACAGAAACGACTGACCGCGTGCCAGTGCGGGTTAGCTACCTGTGCGCTTATCGCACGTGCCGTAGTCACCGTTAGCCTGTCCGTGACCTTGGGGTGGTTGACTGAGAGTAGGATCACCACGGGGGCTCTCCCGGCCAGGAGAGCACCACGTGCTACTTCTACTATTCGGAAAAGACTGCAATCAAGATTGTTCCCACGAGGAACATTCGAGATCAAGTGAAGGATCTGAGAAATAGATAAATTGTGGGAAAATAGAAAGACGTAATTAAAGAAAGTAACAGAACATAACAGCTACTGTACACTCTACTGTTTCTTTTGTTTTAGTTGCCACTCTACTCAGCGTTTTGCTGACGTGTTACACTCGTTACCTTTCAGGACCAGGTGTTGAGCAGCCAGGGTCAGCTGCTGCAGAAGACGCTGAGCCGAGTAGGGTCCAGTAGAGTTACCACTGTTCTCTTATACCTCTTTTTGGTTCCACTGTAGTGAGTAGTTCTTGTTACCGCTGTACTTTTCTTTACCTGCAGTTCCATATTATGTTATGAATGTTGTTCTACTGTTGTGGTGGTATATACTGTAGTGGTTTCTTTCCTTAGTACTGTATTTTCTTACTGTTAGCTATATTCATGCCGAATGTGGTTTATTTTACTGCTCTTTTGGTTACTTCCTCGTTGGACGACTAGGTCTTAGGATTAGTCGAGTCGGTCCGGTTCTCTTGTCTCGTAGGGACTCGGGAATCGGGTCGTTACAAGATGGTATCAGAGCAAGGTCGTCCCGAGAAGTGAATCAACTGACTGGAAAATAGCCAATTCACATGTCTATAACTAGAGTAGCCACCACAACATATCTTTTGACATGAGTTCTTAGACGTTTCCGTTAGGTATCGTTCCGTTGTGACGTGTTCCATTTTGTTTCGCGTCTCCTTGCAGGAGATGCCTCGTCGTGGGACCAGTGAGGGCGGGAGTCGGGTTCCCCTCTGTTACCAGTGTGGCCAGTCGGGCCACATCAGGAGGGACTACCCGTCTAGGGTAGGAGGTCAGCAGATACTTCCCGCGCAGAGCACTGGAGGGCGCGCAGGAGGCCGCGGTTCCCAGGCGCGAGGAGGAGGACAGCAGTCGCGAGGAGGGTACCGGCCAGCACCTAACCGTCTGACGCAGAGTGTGGCTGCTTCGTCCGCACCTAGAGTTGAGGGGCGTATCAACGCCCTGACTCACAAGGACGCCAAAGCTTCGGGATCGGTGGTAGCAGGTATGGTTTCAGTTTCCGACAGACTCGTTTACACGCTTTTCGATTCCGACGCTACGCACTCATTTGTCGCAGCCAGTTTTGCAGTTAGCTTGGACCAAGATTATACACTGTTAGAGAATCCGTTCATAATCAGAGGTCCGAGTGGTCAGCTGTTTATAGCTGAGGAGGTGTACACGGATTGCGAGGTCAGCATCGGGGGACATAGCCTGCCAGCTGACCTGATTATGATACAGATGGAGGACTTTGGAGTGATTCTAGGGATGGATTGGCTGTCCGCTTACCACGCCTTGGTGGACCGTTTTGAGAGGAAGATCGTCTTCTCCATTCCGGAGTTGCCTTCTTTCGAATTTCACGGACAGCCAGTGGATGGAGGCTTCAGGTGCATTTCGGCACTTCGGGCAGCGAGACTTTTGAGCCAGGGGTGTGAGGGCTTCCTAGCTTGTGTGGTGGCAGAGCCCAGCCCTGTGGCAGACTTCCAGGGTATCCCGGTGGTCAGAGAGTACCCTAACGTGTTTCCAGACGAGTTACCAGGACTACCGCCCGAGCGTGAGATTGAGTTTGAGATCTCACTAGTACCAGGGACCAGCCCCATCTCCACTGTGCCATACAGGATGGCACCGCTTGAGCTACGAGAGCTCAAGTCTCAGTTGTAGGACCTTTTGGAGAAAGGTTTCGTGAGGCCCAGTGCGTCTCCCTAGGGAGCCCCGGTACTATTTGTGAAGAAGGATGGTACCCTACGCCTTTGTGTGGACTACCGACAGCTGAATAGGGTCACCATCAAGAACAGATATCCGCTGCCAAGGATCGACGACTTGTTTGACCAGTTGCGGGGTGCCACGGTGTTCTCCAAGATCGACTTGAGGTCGGGATACCACCAGTTGAGGATCAGGGAGACCGACGTCTCCAAGACAGCTTTCCGCACCCGGTACGGACACTACGAGTTTTTGGTCATGCCGTTTGGGCTGACCAATGCCCCCGCTGCTTTCATGGACCTGATGAACCGGGTGTTTAGACCGTACTTGGACCAGTTCGTGGTGGTTTTCATAGATGATGTACTCGTCTATTCTAGAGATCAGACGCAGCACGGACAACACTTGCGGATGGTTCTGGACACTCTGAGACGACGTAGGCTGTACGCCAAATACAGCAAGTGCGAGTTCTGGTTGAGGGAGGTGACCTTCTTAAGTCATGTGATCTCTGGAGACGGCTTGGCGGTGGACCCAGCCAAGGTCGAGGCAGTACTCAGGTGGGAGAGACCGCGTTCAGTCACTGAGATTCGCAATTTCCTGGGACTAGCAGGCTACTACAGACATTTCATCAGAGGTTTTTCACAGATTGCACGTCCTATGACACAGTTTACCCGGAAGGACGTGCCCTTCGCTTGGACAGACGCCTGTGAGGCATGTTTTCTGGAGTTGAAGGAGAGGTTGACCTCGGCTCCCGTGCTCACCATCCCTGACAGTAGTGGTGGGCTAGTTGTGTACATGGACGCCTCCTTGCAGGGGTTAGGAGGTGTGCTCATGCAGAGGGGTCACGTTGTCGCTTACGCTTCGTGGCAACTGAAGCCCCATGAGCATACCTACCCTACCCACGACCTAGAGTTGCCAGCGGTTGTCTTCGTGCTGAAGACCTGGAGGCACTACTTGTACGGTGAGACCTTCGAGATTTTCACAGATCACAAGAGCCTCAGATACCTTTTTGATCAGAAGGAGCTCAACATGAGACAGAGATGTTGGTTGGAGCTCCTGAAGGACTACGACTGCAGCATCTCCTACCACCCGGGAAAGGCCAATGTGGTGGCTGACGCCTTGAGCTGTAAGGCACCCGCGCACTTGGCCAGTTTACAGTTACAGAGTTGGAGCCTTTTGGAGGAGGTGGGCAGTTGGCGACCCCTGGAGTTACGGGGGCACTGTGGGGCAGTGACGGTGACACGACATACCAGGCCAGAGCTGATAGACCGCATCATCACAAGACAGATGGCCGATCCGTACTTGCTGTCCTTGCACGACAGAGTACTGTCAGGAGACCCAGGGGACTTCTCTTTCACAGACCAGGTGCTGTGCCTGAGGGGACGGTTGTGCGTTCCCAGAGACGAGGAGCTGTTGAGAGAGCTCCTGACTGAGGCACACGGTTCCAGGTTCACCATACATCCCGGAAACACGAAGATGTACCACGACTTGAGACGCGAGTTTTGTGGAGGGGGATGAAGCGGGATGTGGGTGAATTCGTGCAGCAGTGCTTAGTGTGCCAGCAGGTGAAAGCCAAGCATCAGAGGCCTGCAGGGCCACTACAGCCGCTTCCAGTGCCAGAGTGGAAGTGGGAGAGCATCACCATGGACTTGGTGGTGGGCTTACCTGTTACCCAGCGAGGGCACGACGCTGTTTGGGTAATCGTGGATAGACTGACGAAGACGGCACGATTCCTGCCGATCCGAGTCACTTTGGGACCAGCACAGTTGGCAGAGAGGTATATCCGCGACGTGGTGCGACTACACGGAGTTCCGTGGGAGATCATATCTGACCGGGATACCCGCTTTACGTCCCAATTTTGGGCTGAGTTTCAGCAGGCCCTGGGGACGCGGTTGAGGTTTAGTACAGCTTACCACCCCCAGACGGACGGACAGTCTGAGCGCACGATACAGACACTTGAGGACCTTTTATGTGCCTATGTACTAGACTAGAGGGGCTCTTGGGAGGAGCACCTGCCCCTAGCGGAGTTTGCATACAACAACAGTTATCACTCGAGTATCGGCATGGCTCCCTACGAGGCTCTGTACGGACGGAGGTGTACGGCACCCTTGAGTTGGGTTGAGGTGGGGACCAAGTGTGAGGTTGGCCCTAGGTTGATCCGGCAGAGTCAAGAGGTAGTCGAGCAGATCCACAGGCGACTCTGCACTGTCAGGAGCAGACAGAAGAGTTACGCAGATCGGAGACGCAGAGAGGTGCAGTTCAAGGTTAGGGATCACGTCTTTCTTCGTGTTTCGCCCATGAAAGGCCTACAGCGGTTTGGGGTGAGAGGGAAGCTCGCGCCGAGGTTTGTGGGGCCCTTTGAGGTCCTGGAGCGGGTTAGACCCGTTGCTTACAGGCTTGCCCTCCCCCCAAAGCTTTCTGGTGTGCATGACGTGTTTCACGTGTCCAACCTCAGGAAGTACGTAGCCGATCCCAGTCATGTACTGAGTCACGAAAGCGTCGAGGTGGGCGACGACCTGACCTACCCCGAGTGGCCAGTGCAGATTCTAGACCGAGCCGTCCGCAGTTTGAGACGAAAGCAAGTACCCCTTGTAAAGGTTTTGTGGAGGAGCCAGCGGTACGAGGACGCTACCTGGGAGCCTGAGGCGGCAATGCGGGAGCGGTACCCGGAACTCTTCGCGGGTACGACTTTTCGGACCGGCTTCGGTCCTCTTTGAGTTTGTTATGGTTATTTTGACGTCTTTCTCGCACCCTAGTTAGCGCAAGTTTCGGGGACGAAACTTCCTTTGAGTTTCTTATATTGTTACGAACGCGCGGCTTCAGATGTTTTTAAGACGTCTGGGAGGTGTCCCAGACGTCTTACCAGACGTCTGGAACCCCTTCCAGACGTCTGGGATTCAGTTATTTTTGGCACACGTGTTTCGCCTGCGTGCCTGAGCGCACAGACCTGCAGGCGTCTCTCTCTCTTTTTCCCTCTCCCTCCTGTGCCCTCTGTCCCGCTCTCTCTCTCCTCCTCGCGCGGCCTTAAAAGGCCACGCCCTCTCCCTCACTCCCGTCATCTCCGTTCCCTTCCTCTTCTCCTTCCAGCCAGTGCGCGAGAGCGAGTGCGAGTGGGCGGCGGCAGCGACAGCTGTGGTGAGCGTGGGAGGAGGTGCTGCGTGTGGACAGAGGCGCTCGGCCGTGAGGGCAAGCTCGCTGGGGCTACTAGGGCCAGCCAGCGGGGGGCGCAGCGGGCGTGGAGCGACGCGGGAGGACTGCTGCAGCTCGAGCAGCAGGCGGACGGGACGCGGTGCGGCCGAGCGTCGCAAGCGGAGGGCGAGTGGTGCCCTGGTTTCGGAAACTTTTCCAGAATTAGACGTCTGGGAGTCTAGCCAGACGAGGTGGACGACGTCTGGAGGACTGTCCAAACGTCTGAAAGGTGAGTTATTCCACCTTTCTTCCTCTTCTTTGACTGACCGTACTAAGAGAGAGAGGAAATGGGTACGCGCGGGTTCTGAGATTCGCATCCAACGCGAATCAGACGTCTGGCTGCAGTGCCAGACGACGGGAATGACTTCCAGACGTCCGGGGTGACCATCGGACGTCTAGGAACTAGGCCAGATGCCCCCACAGGCTTCTGGACGTCTGAGAGACCACGCAGAGCAAGGTAACCCCTGATCCACTTTTTAAGACGTCTGATTTTTCACTGTTTCGTCGTTTTCGACCCGTTTAGGGCCCGTTCGGAGTTCGTTTTCCATGTTTCGAGTTGCGTGCTTTTCGAAATTACATCCTCTACCCGTCTACAGTAGCTATATACTATTTTGAGAAACTCCTTGTGTTTGATCCTTGTGATAGGACCCCATTCCGTTGCAGTCTCGGGGGTTGCGGAGGCACGCGGGATTCCCGACCACGCCCCCAGTTCACCTGTTGTAACCGGTAGAGTGGCTTTCAAGTTTATTGGTATAATCTGTTAAATTATGGAACCATAAATAGCACCTAGGACATTGCATGAATCCTAGGAATGAGAAACTAGAATGAATGGTAGATCCTAGGGTGTTGCATGAATCCTAGGGCTGGAAAACTAGATTGTATGATAGATCCTAGGGTATGGCATGAATCCTAGGATGGGAAGAACTAGTGGAATGTATGAATACTGCAGTCTTGGAAAATGTGGAAAGGGATTAATAGCTGCCTGTGAATTGAATTAACAGCTGCCTGCTATGAATAAATAAACGTGATTGAGAACATGGATTGTGTGAACGTGAAACTGGAAAGGTGAAACCTGATTGTGTTGAGTTAAAAGAGCTGGAGCCCTACGGGGAATTAGGAGTAGAACTCCTGGAAGGTGAATGGAATTGGGGAAGTGAGCTGGCCCTTGAGTACGGAGTACCAAGGAGAGCGACTGTCCCCCTATTTAGTGCAGAGCGGAGCCAGCCGCCCCAGGGACCCGGGGTTAGGACTGGCCACTTTGTACCGACTTGTTTGCCCTCGCGTACGTAGTACCAAGGAGAGCTACTAGTGTAGGGTGGGCACTGGCTACCCCATGGGCCCCGGGGTTCTGCTAGCCTCCTACACCGACTTGTTAGGCCCACTGGGCAAACCAGGGTAGTCAGGCGAGGGTGCGCGGACTGTGGAGGGGCAAGGCCCCTGTTTGGTTACTGTGGAGGGGTTGGACCCCTGTTACTGAGAGGGCTCTGCCCTGTACTGGTTCCGTGCTGTGCTTTGGGCGCACCCGTTAACGGAAACGACTGACTGCGTGCCAGTGCGGGTTAGCTACCTGTGCGCTTATCGCACGTGCCGTAGTCACCGTTACGCCTGTCCGTGACCTTGGGGTGGTTGACTGAGAGTAGGATCACCACGGGGGACTCTCCCGGCCAGGAGAGCACCACGTGCTTCTTCTACTGTTCGGAAAAGACTGCAATCAAGATCGTTCCCACGAGGAACATTCGAGATCAAGTGAAGGATCTAAGAAATAGATAAATTGTGGGAAAATAGAAAGACGTAATTAAAGAAAGTAACAGAACATAACAGCTACTGTACACTCTACTGTTTCTTTTGTTTTAGTTGCCACTCTACTCAGCGTTTTGCTGACGTGTTACACTTGTTACCTTTCAGGACCAGGTGTTGAGCAGCCAGGGTCAGTGGCTACAGAGGACGCTGGGCTGAGTAGGGTCCAGTAGAGTTACCACTGTTCTCTTGTACCTCTTTTTGGTTCCACTGTAGTGAGTAGTTCTTGTTACCGCTGTACTTTTCTTTACCTGCAGTTGCATATTATGTTATGAATGTTGTTCTACTGTTGTGGTGGTATATATTGTAGTGGTTTCTTTCCTTACTGCTGTATTTTCTTACTGTTAGCTATATTCATGCTGAATGTGGTTTATTTTACTGCTCTTTTGGTTACTTCCTCGTTGGATGACTAGGTCTTGGGATTAGTCGAGTCGGTCCGGTTCTCTTGTCTCGTAGGGACTCGAGAATCGGGTCGTTACATTAGAGGATCTCCGTCGACGGCTCATGACGGAGGAGGAAATCAGAGGGTTGTCAAAAGATCTTCGGTGGCGGTTGTGAGGTGAACCAGAGGAGAGCTCCTTAGTCAACACTTGTGTCAAGAGACACAGCTGGCTTCGGCGAAGTTCCAGAGCTGATAAAAATGGATGGGGGAAGTCGGATGAGGTGGTGGAAGATTACCGGAGTTGCGGAGTGAATAGCCTATCAAAGTCGGCTACAGTGAAGAAGAGGAAAGAGAGCCAACTTGGTGGAAATCAGGGGGGTCAAGGGGTATTTATAGTCGACGGCGATTGAGACGGAGGTGGAATCTAGATGTATTTGCAGCTAGGAAGAGGATAACCACCTGCGTCTTCTCCGACGCCGGTGAGGTTATCTCCAACCCTAAATTAGGATAAAGGCATCATCCAGACCGGTGGATAAAAATGGGATGGTGAGCACAAGCTCCAGGAACTTGGAGAAGAGATGATGTCGGATTGGCGGTGATCAAACGGTGGCTGCACCTTCAGTCGTCAGCCGTTCAATCGGTTGAAGACGAGAAGAAGTCCAGGGACCTATTTGGGATAAAAATTAAGGACCTAAATGGAAAGTAAGGACCCGATTGGAATAAAATGTAGGGACCAAAATATAAACTCAGGTTTTCAAGGTTTATTTTAATTTAGATCTTTTTCAACTTTTTATATATGATTATAAATAAGACAATTATTATATTTAGGCCTTGAATTTACATTTTTTACCTTTTTAGATTAATTTATTTAATTAAATGATGTTACTTAAGTTATTACGTACTTAGGTATATATTATGCTTAAGTTAGTTAACATATTAATTAGATGAATGATTGATAATATTTCGAGTCCAATTATTAATTAGATTATTAATAATATCAATTGGATGATAGTATAGCATTTTTAACTTATTTTAAGGTCCTTTACTATTTATCCTTTATTTAATAATTAACCCATATATTCACATAATCCTAGCTAATTAACTAGGATGACTAGTTAATTAGGGGTAATTAGAGACCATGATGAGCTTCTCATCATACCCCCAAGCCAAAGTTTTGCTAGTCCCTAGCAAAATTAACTAAGAATATGATGATTTAAAGCACTTGGGTTTAAATTAATATAAATAAGAACCCTGTAGAAGAAAGCTTAGGTCAGAGAATTTTTTTAGATTTAATATAAATAATTAATATACAAAGTTTTTTGTGAAAATTTTCTTACTTAGACTTATACTCAAAACATTTTCAAAACACACTTAAAAGTAGTGTTGTTAACAAGAATTTTATCAAAAATTAGAATTCTAAAAAATCTCTTATCCTTTGTAACCATTCTTAATCCTTAAAATTTAGAATACAAAGTGTTTTAAGAAAACAAAACCTAAGAATTGGAAATTAAATTTTAACTCAAAAAGTTAATAGAGTTAAGTTAATCCTTTGTTAATGATATCTGACTTTTATCAATCTAAGTTTAAGCAAATTTACCAAATACTCATCATTAATCAAATTTAAAGTAGTAAAACTCTAATATACTAGCCTACAGCACTAAGAACAACTTCTAGACCTAGGATTTTGTCAATTCTTCTCCTTTAGGTCTTAACTGCAAATCCTCAAAACCTGATTTCTTAGGCTTCATTACCCAATACCAAGGTTCAGTAGCTATGATTTTAAAACATCTGTGCTTTGTGAAGAAAGTTGTCCTAAAGGCATCCAAAGTTGCAAAAATTTAGATCTTAAGACATTAATTTCCAATCCATATTATTCCAATTCAAGCCTTTGGCTTGGCCTTACTCAAGTTTGGTTGCTTTCTCCTCACCAGGTTTCTATCCCGAGGTCAACACTTTTTTGTGTATATCTCCCCGGTGGACCACTGGGTCTCTTATTCCTAATTTTTTTATCTCCATATTTTTTTCAACTTTTTCTATAGGTTAGAACACCCATATGTAGCGAGGTGTTCTTTTATTTAATGGAAGGAAGGGTAGCATCTATTTGTACTGAGATGCTTTATTTTTATGTTAAAACTGCATAAGTACCCATTTGTAACAAGGCACTTAACTGCAGGGTGTTTTATTATTTTTCTTCTTCTTTTTTTCTTTTTCTCCCCCTTCTCATTTTTCTTACTAACTTTATTCTCCAAATCCTTTCTCTAGGTGAGTGGCACATCCTTCACCCTTTCAAGAACCGTCCCGCAGAAATCCTTGGACTAAAGAGGATTTAGAATCGATCTCTTAACCTTTGTGTTTTCGCAGTCTCAGATGCCAACAAGATAATTCTATGTGTGTGAATTTAGATGTTTAGGTTACTTAGCTCTCAAACCAGAGCTTGGACAACAAAGCCCTTCACTCTCAGGTTCTTTAATTTTTTAGTTTCCTCCTATAGGATCTGTCAAGATAAAAATTACCAAGTCTAACTATATGTCCTTAGCCTGAAAGACTTATAAACTAAAATTCTACTGACTTTCTATTTAATTAACTCTGAATATCTGACCTTTTACTTAACTTTATGATAAAATCAAATTTTCAAAAAGCAAAAGGATTACTTAATCTAATTGATTAAAAAGTTACAATTTAATCCCAAAACTTGAGTTTAAAACTTAATACACCTTAGTTTCTTAATTAAAGGGTAAGAATAGAAAAACAAAGCTTAAAGATTTAAAGATTCTAATTCAAATAAAATCATGTTTAAAAAAAAAAATTTTTGAAAATATAAGTGTGTTTTTACAAAATGTTATAAGTAAAAGTCTAAATAAGAATTTAATGCTCTTAAATATGTATTTTATATATTTTTAGTTTCTGACCTAAAAGAAAAATTAAGCTCTTAATATTATATATAAATATATTTTTTCTTCTTTTCTTCTTTATTCTAGATAAATATACCCCTTTTATTATTTTTTTAAATTTTCAATTTTCAAATTTTTGTATTTATATATTTTGATTTTTATGTTTATAAAATTTTCCAATTTTTATGAATTTTTCAAAATTTTTCAAATTTTTATGATATTTTTTATTTTAAAATTTTTATAATTTTTGGTATTTCTATTTTTTTTAAATTTCGTGGATATTTAATTTTTATGTATTTTTTTTATTTACACATACACTTAAAGTGAAAATTTCACTTCACACCCCCCCAAGCCAAGATTTTACAATGTCCTCATTGTAAGAAGGGTGAAAAGATATTACACTTCATTTAGTATAGGGTGATGAAAGGAGTCGAATAAAGGAGATCACAGATCTTTGTGTGGACAATTTCAAGTATAACCAAAGGTCAGAGTGGTCAGTCGGACTAAATGAAGGTAATTAGTGTAATATGAAGTGAAAAATCAGAGAAAGTGTATAAGAAACAAAAAGTATAGAAAGCAGGAAATAGCTATGTACAAGATGGATGGATGGTGGCAAACCCTAATGGAGCATGTAACATTCTCCAACAAGATCCAAAGGATGTGATTCCAAGAAAGGTTTTAAATGTTGACCATTAACTTTGAAGGGTTGATCCTTGTTGGGTTTAGTGATTTCGACAGCTCCATTGTCGAACACTCTAACAACAATAAATGGCCCTTGCCACTTATACCTAAGTTTCCCAGGGAAGAGTTTCAAATGGGCATCAAAAAGCAACACCTTCTGACTAGGTGTAAAGGATTTGCGAGAAATATATCTATCGTGGAAGGCTTTAAGTTTTTCCTTATTCAGCTTTGAACTCTCATAGGAATCATGACACAATTCCTCAAGTTCGATAAGCTACAACCTACGATGTTCACTAGCCTTCATGAGGTCTAAATTACAAGCTTTAATTGCCCAAAAGACCTTGTGTTCAATTTCTACGGGAAGATGACAGGGTTTCCCATAAACAAGCCTGTATGGTGACATGCCTATTGGTGTTTTGTGGGCAGTCCTATAAGCCCACAAAGCCTCATCTAAACGGGAAGACCAATCCTTCCTATCGAGTCGGATTGTCATTTGAAGGATCTTTTTTATCTCCCAATTAGAGACCTTAGTTTGCCCATTAGTCTGGGGATGATAAGGTGTAGAAATACGATGTGTAACCCCATATTTTCTAAGTAAAGTTTTAAACTGGGCATTAATAAAATGGGAACCGTGGTCAGAAATAATGGCACGAGGTACCCCAAAACGAGCGATAATATGACTCTATATAAAAGGAATGACAACTCGATGATCATTTGTGCGTGTGGGTATGGCTTCAATCCAACGGGAAACGTAATCAACAGCAAGTCAAATGTAGTGGAAGTCAAAAGAGGATGGAAAGAGACCCATAAAGTCTATGCCTCAAATATCAAAAATTTCACAGACCATAATCGGGTTTAGAGGCATCATGTCCTTTCGTGACATGCCACCAAGAGTTTGGCAGCGACTACATGCCTTACAATAAGTCTGTGAATCAGCAAATAACGTGGGCCAATAAAACCCGCATTATAGAATTTTCGCAGCGGTCTTTCGACCAGAAAAATGACCACCACAGGCCTGGTCGTGACAAAAAGATAGGATAGAATCAATCTCAGAAGAAGTGACACAACGCCTAATGATTTGATCATTATAGAGTCGAAAATGATACGGATCTTCCCAGAAATAGTATTTGGCCTCTGCTTTGAGTCGTGATTTGCGATTCCTGTCCCAGTCTAGTGGGAATTGATGTGTAACCAAATAATTAACAATGTCTGCATACCAAGGAAGATTTGAGGATATAGTCAAAAGATGTTCATCAAAAAAGTGTTCAGTAATTGGTGGAGATGATTCAATTGTATCAGAAGGAAGGCAGGAAAGATGGTCGGCAACAACATTCTGTCGACTCGCCTTGTCACAAATTTCTAGGTCAAATTCTTGCAAAAGCAAGATCCATCTGATCAACCTAGGTTTCATGTCCTTCTAGGATAGAAGGTGTCAGATAGCTGAGTGATCAAAGTACACAATGATTTGAGATCCGAATATATAAGATGTGAACTTTTCTAATCCAAATACTATTGCTAGTATTTCCTTCTATGTAACTGTGTAATTCCTTTGTGTCTCATTCAAAGTTTTATTAGCATAGTAAATTACTACCAGATTTTTCTCAATTTTCTATTCCAAAACAGCTCCTATTGCATAATCTGATGCATCACACATGATTTCAAATGGTAAATCCCAATTAGGTGGTTGCAAAATTGGAGCCTGTGTAACTCTATCTCTCAATGTTTCAAATGCTGAGATACACTCCTCACTCATCTCAAAAGTAGCATCCTTTGTGAGGAGGTTTGTGAGTGGTCGGACAATTTTTGAAAAATCAAGTATAAATCTCCTATAAAATCCCACATGCCCGAGAAATGATCTAATGCCTTTGATCGAGTCAGGAATTGGAAGATTTGCAATTTGATTGATCTTAGCTCGATCTACTTGGATACCTCGCTCAAACACGAGGTGGCCAAGTACGATGCCCTCTGGAATCATAAATGGCTCTTCTCCCAACTAAGGACAAGGTTTACTTCAATACATCTCTTAAGAACCTTCGACAAATTATCCAGGAAAATATCAAATGTTTCCCTGAAGACTGAAAAATCATCCATAAAAACCTCCATGTATTCACCCACTATTTCGGTAAAAATGGCTAACATGCAATGTTGAAAAGTCGCGGGTGCATTGCAAAGCCCAAATGGCATTCTTCATAAAGCAAAAGTTCCGAAGGGGTAGGTGAAAGTCATTTTCTCTTGATCTTCGGGATAAATTACTACTTGATTATATCTAGAGTAACCATCTAGAAAGCAGAAGAAGCTATTACCAGCTAATCTCTCAAGGATTTGATCAATGAATGGCAAAGGAAAATGGTCCTTCTTTGTAACATTATTCACCTTACGATAATAATACAAACCCGCAACGAATTTGCAATTCGTGTGGGAATCGTTTCTCCAAATTTAGTCTTGATTACGAAGAGTCCTGCCTTTTTAGGTACCACTTGAATTGGACTAACCCAAGGGCTATGAAATATGGGATAGATAATGTCAGCATCTAGCCATTTGATTATTTCTTTCTTAACGACCTCCTTTAAATTCAAATTTAGACGTCTTTGAGCTTCTCTTGAAGGTCATGTCCCATCTTCAATGTATATGTGATGAGTACAAAAATTAGGGATAATCCTGGTGAGATCATGTAGAGTCTACCCAATTGCCTTGTGATCTCGAAGAACTTTGATCAATTTGGATTCTTGTGATTCAGAAAGATGAGAGTTGATAATTACATGATATGTTTGATCAGATTCGAGATAGACATATTTAAGATTATCAGGCAATGGTTTCAATTCTGGTACAGGAGTAGAATCAACAGCAGGATTTGGGGTGGTATTTTCGATTGTGAGAAGTGAGTTATATGGTTCAGATTCAGATTCAGGATTGAGTAAAGAATCTAGCAAAAGGATTTCATTGCTTTGAGGGTATGGGATATCAAAAGGTGTGCTCTCTAGTTCTAAGAAACTAATATCATCCTCAAAAGTTGCAATAGATTTTATTTCCTCAACCATTCACAATCCAATCCACTAGAAGCTCTAAATATATCTAACTTAATTGTCTTCTCCCCAAATTTCAATTCAATCTTTCCAGATTCACAATCAATGCTGGCCTTTGTAGTAGCCAAAAAGGGTCTCCCTAAGATGATTGGGTTGTCTTTAATGTGTTCAGGTACTTCCATATCAAGGACAATAAAATCTACTGGGAAGTAAAAATCCTAAACTCTTACAATTACATCCTCCAACATTCCTTTAGGTGACTTAATAGATCTATCGGTTAATTGTAAAGTCACATTGGTAGACTTAAGGTTTTCTATTTTGAAATGTTTTACCAAAGATAAAGGAATGAGATTAATAGATGCTCCTAAATCTAGGAGGACTCTATCAAAACACTGACTCCCAATTATACAGGAAATAAATGGAGATCCTAGGTCTTTCTTTTTCAAAGGAAGCATACTTGAAATTATAGAGCTCACATGCTCTGAAAGTACCACAGTACTTCCTTTCTTCGACTAATGCTTAGGAGTACACAATTCCTTAAGAAATCTTGTGTAAGTCGAAATGTGTTTGATAGCATTTTGGAGTGGGATATTAATGTGTACCTGTTCAAAAATCTTAATTAAATCTTCATCTAATGTAACAGGTTGTTTTTGTTTCCTAATCTTCTTTAAAGCTTCAGGGAATGGGGCGTGGATTTCTTGTTCTATTGAGGTATTTCCCAGATCTCGCGAATTAGCAAGAATTGCGGGATCGGGTTCTACACCCTTTCAGGTACAGAAACAGGGGTCGTTCTAGATGTACTAGGGTCTTGGGATAAGTTCCTTGGATAAACTGGATCCCTAGTGGAAGTTCCATGGCGGGTTGTAATAGAGTTAATACCCACATGAGAAGAGGAGGCTGATGAAGAAGAAGATGCTTGTTGATTTTGGAAAGATGAATTATTGATTAAAGGTTGATTTGAAAGTGATTGCTGTTGATTAAGATACTCAAAATCATGATTATAAGTGGGTGGATTTAGATTTTGATTTTGATTTGGATTCAGGGGTAATTGATTAAGGAGATGGACATGTCCCTGATTCGGATTTTGCACTCCCGGGTGTTGTCTCTGCTGGATATTCCTAGGGTTTGGAATTGGCTGGGATGGAAGGGCCCCTAGCTGATGAGATTCAGCTAACTACGTGATTTGGCCCCTAAGGTCAGCCAACTCTGCTGAACATTACTGTTGGACTTCAGCAAGAGCCTCAGCATTTTGTCGCTGGCTCTCAGTCACAGCTCTCAAAATCTGGTCTAGCTGTGAATCTCTATTTGTCCCTACGGGGTTTTGCAAACCCGCGTAAAATGGCCTCGCATTATGTTGCTGAAATGACAATGTAGGCGGGTTTTGCCTGGTCTGAATTGGATATGATGGTCTTTGTGAATGGTTAGAATAAGAGAAATTGGGGTGATTACGCCATCCAGGATTATAGGAATTTGAATATGGGTTTGATCTTGGTGTGTATCCCTGAATGGCATTAAAATCTAAAGGATAAGGCATGTTTTCCACAAAAGGAAAGGGTGGGGAAAAGGGTGGGTAAGATTGTGGGACAAAGGTCCCTCTTTGGGTTGGTGTAGGAGTAGATAGAAAACCCAAGGAAGATGGATCTCTAGAATCCAAATTATTCACAAATTCCCTCCCAGTGGGAATATGCAAAATAGGTGAATACGTGGGATTTTGAGTAGCAAGTAGAGGCGTAAGAGTTTTCATCATATTTTGGACCTCGTCGAGATGCTTTGCTACGATATCCACTTTGTCCAGTTTCTCTACAATAATTTCCAAATCCTTTGAACTGGACGGATTACCGATCTCGTGAATGTCCTTGTGCAGATTTTGATGAGTCGTATTTGTGCCTCGCATGAATTGCGACATAGATGCGTTGTTGATCTAGTTTTCTACCATCCCTTCAAATAATTCTAAAGCGGATTCTGTGTCGCAATTTAGAAAATTCCCTCCACAAGAGGCATCGACTAGATTGCGAGTGCCCTCTTGCAAACCATAGTAGAAGATATGCATTAGTTGCCAACGAGGAATGTCATGATGTGGGCATTTCCTTTGTAATTCATGAAAGCGTTCCCACATCTCATGATTTGGTTCTCCTTGATTTTGATTAAAAATAGTGATTGCTCGCCTTAAAGCATTTGTTCGACCAATAGGAAAGAATTTCTTCAAAAATGCACATTCGAGTTCAGCCTAAGTTGAGATTGGTCTTGCTATAGTTCTATACCAATAAGCTGCTTTATCTTTAAGGCTAAAAGAGAACATTTTCATAAGTAGGATTTCCCTATTTTGATTTCAAGGTCCAAGAGTTTGAGATAGATTCTTAAGATCTTCAATATGTTGAAATGGATCCTCGGATGCAAATCCGTGAAAATGAAGGATTAGACCTATAATATTTGGCTTTAATTCAGGATCATTCTCCCCAATAGGAATCCTAACAAGGCTCTGAGTAGAGGCCTTGGACAATGGATCGATAAATCAGGAAGGTCAAAACTTGCCTTAGGTTGAGGTGGAGGATGGGTTTGAAGATTCTGTAAATTGTTTAAGGCTGCTGTTAGAAGATTAATTTGTCTATTTTGCTCAAGCATCCTAAGGTTTTGGTTCAGGAGCACCTCATGCACATCAAAAGGTGGCATCTCCCCCTGACTAGAAGAAGGGATCTTGGGATTCTTATTTTGCATTTGTTCCATAGAAATAGATGGATCAGACGGGAAAATAAGTGGTTGCTTATCTGCAACCGACCTAGGATCACTTGTCAAAGAAGTTACAAGAGGCAGATGCAAGGATCGCCTCCCGTCCATAAAATGAAAAGAATGTGCAAAGGCACACTCACACCACAGAAAACAGTGGCGCAAAAACCCACAAAATAGTGCGAAAAATGCAGGTTTTGCTCTTCTTTCAAAGGAAAGAAGAGATTCCTAGGATACGCAAAAATACTTTGGACGCAAACAAGTATAGTAACAGTATCAAAATACGTGCGTCTTAAACCCGTGTCTACGCAAGTGCATATCCTTAAGGCTCAAAGGTCTAAGGTCTAGGTTCGAGACCACTCACTACTGGCTCCCCGGGGCTCTAGTAGTGAGACAGACTTGTTGATCTTCGACCAAAGCCCTAAGAGGTGCAAAGAGGAGAGCTAGAAAATTCAGCCACGTGTAACTCTAGTGATCGCGTTGTGTGCACGATAGCATGCAACAGACAATTGCGATAAATCCCGCAAGCATTCTACAAACAGATTAAGTCACAATTTTTATTTTCCTCTTTTTTTTTACTTAATATTTTCAAAAATATGATAGAAAGAATTAAAGTGACCTCTTTTTAAGTATTTTCAAAAAAATATATGTGGTCTTGTTATTATTTCCAAGACAGGGATTGATTGCACAATAAAAATACACCAACAATTGTGCTGTCTTGTGCTATTTCCTAGCATTACCAGTGCATATTAGGTATCCATAGTCGCATTTGTGAAAATACACGCATGCATGCATTTAATTGAGAGGGGAGGAGAGTGAATAAATTAGCCTTGTAATTTATGTTTTCCTCAAGTGCTGCCTCGCAAATTCACCATCTTTATTTTTATTTTTATTTTTATTTGACTTTCTTCTCCGCGGCTGCATGGCATGGTTGGCCTTCCTCGTGCCATTCTCTGCAGCAAGCTCTCCCTGCCAGCCATGCAGAGCCATGCACAGCCAGGGCATGGCTGTGCATGCCTCTTTGCTCTTTAAAAAGAGCTCAGCCTTCTTCCTTGCGGCTGAGCCTAGTCCACACACCAAAACCCTACACAGCAGCTTCCTCCAGGCTGTCTCCTCCCCTCTCCCCTCCATACGCAGCCTCTCCTCTTTCTGAGGAGCTACTCTGCGGGCAGGAGCCGCTCACAGTGGTGCACAACCACCACTGTGAGTCCCACCACCGCCCAGCTCATCAAAGAGCCGGTGGGCGTGGTGGTTCTCTCTCTGTTTCGACGTTTAGCCACTTCCGCCATTGCCGCAAGCTTCAAGGTCTAAAGCTCCGCGACAGGAGCAGCAAGGCGACAGCAGCAGCGCAGCCCTCCAGCGCGCGCCTGCTGGCCGCCCTCGCCTCCAGCACGTGCCTGCAGGCCACCCTCACCTCCTGCTTCTTCGCGCCCGCACCTACCTCTAAGCAAGCCAGCAGTCGGCGCAACTTCTCCACGCACGCGCCAACCGCTCCACTCCGTCCGCACTAACGGAACTGCCGGCACCCGGTCGCGCGAGCCGAGAGGCACTGTAGCACTGTTCACGCTAGTCAGCGGAACACTGTGGCTACAGTGCGGTGACCGGTAAGTTTCTCACTTATCCGGTCACCCGGCTTACTGTTACCAGCCCCAACCCGCACCCGCATCTCTCCCCGTGCCCGCTCCAGCACCTGCACTCGCATCTGCCAGTGCCCACACTCGCCCGCGTCTTCGCCCACTTCAGCGCATAGCGCCTTCACCCGCACCCGCCTCTTCGCGTAGCGCCCACTCCCTCCAGCGCGTGCCTCTTCGTGCGCCTACGCGCCTGCACGTGTGCTTGGCATCAGACGTTGGCCACTGCGTGCGGACGACTTAAACGTCGCGGCTTCTTCCTTAGCAGACAATCCCTCTCTCTCTCTCTCATAGCACTCTCTCACTCTCTCTGCAGACACATACACACATACACACTCTCGTACACACACCCACTCACTTACACACTATACATACATATATATATTTATATACACATATATATATATATACTTATATATATACATATAGTAGTACTTATATACCTAAGTATTAGTATACATATATATATATATATATTTACATATATACATATATTTATATACATATAAATATATATATATTATTACCTATATAACTAAGTATAAGTATATATACATACATATATATATATACATATATATACACATATACAAATATACATACATATATACATATATATTTATAACTATATATACATATATATATATATCTATACATATATCTATCTATACATATATTTACATATCTATATATATATACATATACATATATATATATATACACATATAACTACATATATACCTATATATTTATAACCATATATATTTACATATATGCATATACATATATATATTTTTTCATATCACCTACCATATGTTGTATCGCAGGAATATCCGCACCAGTTGCTGATATTCCCTGATACACGTGTATAGAAAGCATTTTCGCACACATCTTCCACCCATCCATCCTACATTCCATGCAGCACCTCGTCCTGTTGGTTGCGTCTTCCTAGACGACGACCGACTCGACACCGTGCTACATGCCATCTCCACCCCTACCCCTCTATACATATATAATATATACATATATATATATACTATATTTACTTTATTTCTGTTTCTCTTTCTCCTGCCATTAAAAAGATAAAAAAAATATACAAAAGAGAAAAAATAATCCTTGACTTGCAGGTACTCCATCTTGCGAATAGCAAGACCAGTTTTGGAACCCTAATTTGGCTCAAAGCCAAGAACCTGATTTTGAGGGTGTACCTCAAGGACAAAAATTATCAGAAAAAATATTAAATAGAAAAAAAAGATACCAAAAACATAATAAATGAACAGAAGAGATTCGTTATAAGAAAGGCGTAGAAACTTCCTCACTTCTAATCCCACTTCCCTGAGTTCGACCCTAGGCCTAAAAGTGACCAAGAAAAAATCAAGTAGGCTAGGTAAAAATATTTTGTAAAGAGATGGTTAGGCTCGATTTAGGTTAACAACTATACGCATTTTAACGATAAAATCACCATATTAACACAACCTATCCGGGCCCGAACACACTTCTTTTCATGGCATCATTGCCGGGGAAGTGCGTATTCAAGTAAATTTCTACTCCATTCCTTTAATTTTTCTCTTCTCACACCCTTCTCTTCATGGATGTTTTTGTTTATTGCTTTGTAGGTGAACCTGTTGCAAGGAGAAGACAGGCAGACGAAGTCAGAAATGTGGGTAGATCCAAGGCGGGAATGAGAGCGTGAAGACGCCGACACCACACTGGAGCTTCTCACACATTGCTGAACAAGTAGGTCTTTCTTTCTTAACAACTTAGGTTAACTTGTCACCTTAATAAAAATAATTAAAAAAAAAAACTAAAAACTTCTTGGGATCTCTTGGGGCAAGTGGATTAAAAATCACTTGTTTGCTTGTTTGTCATCACCCCCACCGCCCCGGAATTCCCGCCAATACTTCTCATAGCGAAGATCCAAGAATCTTGATTCTTGAATCTTTCGTCGTGTGAAGTATTCTTTGAGGCAAAAAATAAATAGATTGATTTCCATCCCTCTTTGCCTCATTTATCTGCAATTCGGGATCACCTTTTTAGTGGGGAGACTTGGAATTGAGTTGATTCCAACCCCACCACGACCTTTCACGTGCCTAAGATTCGATCCCGAATACTTCAACCCCAACAATTTGATTTCCTTTATCTTATGGTTGAGCCTTGTGTGTGGAAATCATTCTGGTGTTTGGGAGCACTTGAATTGAAATGCTTTGGCTCCCTTTCACACTAATCTAAAATTGATTTTTGCATCCACACATAGAAATCTCCATCTAGGGAAGCCCATTGCATTTTAGCATGCATTAACCAACTGATATTGAAGAAGGGTTTGTTGGGTTTAGAAGAAAACTTGTACTCTCTCAAAACCCGGAGATTGGTTGAATTGGTATTTCAGCGAAATCCTAAAATCCATACTACTTAAGGCTGAATTCTAAAAACCATTCACCAATTAAAACTTCAATTCGAGGAGATTTCCCCATTGCATGCTTAGTTTACACACTTTGTAAAATCAAACACTTGGGCATTACCCGTAAATAATGCCCTGCACATTCCAGAAGCACTTGATCCTAATCCTCTAACTAAAATTGGTAGCAACTTGACCCTTATTAAGGATTGGAGGTCTAACTACCTGCGTGTAGCGCCTACGTGCTGGTGAGGGTTCCCGCGTGCTATCGGGTATCTAAGATTGGGGCAAACGGCCTTTCAATCTAGCTCGGTGGTTCTGCGGTGCTCGCATTCGATTCCGTAGTTTGTGATAGTAGGTAACTTAGATCTTTAGGTCTAAGGGCACACTGTAGAGGTTAGGAATTTGATTGTATTGATTTGTCATCAAGTGTACCTTTGCGGCGTCATTTCTCTCATCTCTTTTCCTTTCGTATCCCCCCAATTCTTCCTACGGTAGTGCACGTTTGGCAGGAGGTCACAAAACCCTGAACTGTGTGAATTGCCTAATAATTTTAGAAAAGAAGCCGAATCGTCCTCCTCCTCCACAAACATGGCTGCACGCCCACCCTCGAATCCCGAGGGAGGAAATCGCCCTCAGAACCCACCAGGTGGTGGAGCCTTAGATCCCATAACCCGCCTCCAAGCCCAAATGGAAATGTATCATGAACAAATTGAAGCCATAAGGGAAACATTGGAGGAAATGCAGAACCCTCCCGATGGGAGGAGCTTAGGTCTCTTAGCTCCTATCAGAATCCCGCTGCTACAGAGACCATAAGACAAATTTGGGTCCCCATGGGCGGGGACGACTTTGAACTGAAACCTAACATAATTGGCCTGATAAATTTTCACTCCCATAGTCTTGCAAGTGAAGATCCTTTTCTCCACTTGGAAGACCTAACACAATTGGCTGAAACTGTTAAATCGAGAAATATCGGGTTACCTATAGTCCTCATGAAAATGTTCCCATTTTCATTGCAGGATAAAGCGTCGCAGTGGTTACGCACCCTTGGGAGAACCATCCACTCTTGGGAAGAGATGCGAACAACGTTTCTCAAGACGTTCTTCCCAATCGGGCGAACCAATGCGCTTCGCCGTGCTATCACTTCATTTACGCAACAAAACGGCGAACAGTTTCATGAGGCATGGGAGAGATATAATGACCTCCTCAGGAAGTGTCCGCACCACGGTCTGCCTAAGTGGCATATAGCCCAGATTTTCTACTATGGGCTAAATGAGACTTTGAAGCAGATTGCAGACTCTTCCTGTGGAGGGAATTTCATGAATAAAGACGAGAATGGAGCATTTGAATTATTTGAAAATATGAGTGAAAACTCGATGAACAATGCTTCCATTGCCGCCTTTAATCGTACCAGCCTGCCCCGTAATGTCCACGAGTTGACACGAAACCCTCCCATTCATCCACTGATCTCAGCCTTATCGCACAAAAATTGGATGAAGTCTCCGTCATGCACAAGAAGCTGGATGAGCTTCTGGCCAACCCCACCCATTCTATGGAAAACACCCCCGCCTCATCACTTCGTCACAATCCCAATTCTTCCAACACCAGGCTTATCCCAAGAAACCCTGTAAGACCTCCTTACCAAGTGTCGCACCGAGTGACTCGGTAAGTCATGTGGATCTAGCTTCTACGAGACAGTATTTCGACACGGAGGACCAAGCCTTCGTGTGCTCGGACGCGTATTTACATGCAAACATGTCTTCTGGCATAGAAGACGCTTGTGCCCTAGGGAACAACCCATTCTCCACCACTTATAACCCAGGGTGGCGAAATCATTCGAACATCGCATGGTCCAACAACCCACAGCGCCAAAACCCCGCTGGTGGACCAATGCGACCGTCCGCACCCATCATCCCAAGGGCCCAGTCTAATCCTATGGCGAATCTGCCATCAGGTCCTTGCGTACCGCAAATAGAACACGCATCAAGTCCTCTTGATAAATTGATGCGAATGATGATGAAAATGTCAAAGCGCCATGAAGAGAACATGACCTCTCTTCAGCACCAATTAGCATAGAAGAATGCTGAGATCAGTCAACTACGCATGGCAACTCAATCTCAGGGCACTCTCCCAGCCCAACCTGTTCCCAACCCACGAAATTTCGTACCCTGTGGTCCTCAACCACAATACGACCTTCTCAGGGGCAGGTTCATCAGATTCTGTAGGCTCCGAGCATTCCACTGGGATTTCAGGCTAATCCCACTGCAACACCTCACTCTTATGTCCCTATTGTGAACCATCCTCCGCCTTATGATCCCACTGGACCTGCATCGTCCAATGCGATCACTACGAGAAGCGGTAAGCAGACCGTCGATTCGCCTCGACCTGATCCTGGCCCATCTTCTTCATCGCCCTCTCATTCGGGATGCGCACCACATTTACGAGAGGACGATACACCCAAATTGGTGCCAGAATCAATCCCATTCCCTGAGGCTCTACTGAGGGAGCCAAAAGGCAAAAAGAAAGATACGCAGGCCTTTGATAACCTGCGTAATTTGTTCAAGGATGTTGAAATCAAGGTACTCCTGCTCGAGGCTATCGACCACATACCTACTGTCGCTTGATTTTTCAAAGACTACACAACACCCAGGCGAAAGTCAAAGAAAACTAAGAATCCGGTGGTTCTCTCGCCTCATGTGAGTTGTGCTTTACTGTCAAATCTACCACCGAAGCAAAAAGATCCGGGCACACCGCTTATTTCCTGTAGCATCCAAGCCTGCAATTTTAACCGTGCCCTGCTTGATCCAGGATCTTCCATCAATCTTATACCAACCATCATGCTCGAAAAATTTTCTTTGGGAAATCTGAAACCCACCCCTGTCACGTTACAGTTGGCAGATCGTTCTGTCAAAATCCCAAAGGGTGTGGTGGAAGACATGGTGGTTAGGGTCAACAGTCTCTGTTTTCCTGTTGACTTTCTTGTTCTAGATATGGAAGTTCCTAGCTCACTTTCTGATTGTCCGATCATCCTTGGTCGACCTTTCTTGGCCACAGCCCGCGCCCATATCGACTGTGAGTCGGGCTGTATTGAGATTGCCATTGGATCTGAAAAGCTCAAGCTTAACATCTTCAAGGCAGCCAAGAACTTTGATTATATTGCATCGAGGATGACACGTCTGATGAGGACATGGCGGTCAGCGCGTGTATCGGACTAATTGGGACCTATTCTGATTGCTGCGGATTACCTGTAAACATTGACGATTGCCTGACCAACGCATACTATGACGTTCCCCCATCCCTCCCTTGTCCCATACCTTCTCCTGGCCAGACTTCTGACGAGGTTTTCTCCGCTTCCCATACCTCATCGTCTGAGTCATATCCTAGCTACTCACCGCCGGTCCACACTCTTGAAGACCAGATTACCCTTTCTTTCCTGCCAAATCAGGTGGATTTGCAACTTCACACTGGGACCTTGAGCCCATATACTACTCACTGGGGCTATTCCTTTTTGGATCCATATATCCAAGAAGCCCCTCTTCTTGGCCAATCTGATGGCCAACTTCTTCCTCCTGATTTGTTTTCTAATCCGCCTGGGACACTCTCGTCCCAAGAAATGCCAGACCTTTCACCATCCACTCCCGAGCTGAAAGAGTTGCCTAGTATAGTTAAGTATGTTTTCCTAGGACCAAATGAAACGCTCCCCGTAATCATCAGTTCAAAATTGACCAGGGAGCAAGAGTGCAAACTAACGAAGGTCCTTATGGAACACAAGGCAGCCATTAGATGGTCTTTATCAGACTTATCTAGCATTAGCCCCTCCTACTACACTCACCGTATATATGCGGAGGAGGAGGCTCGACCTTCCCGCGAGATGCAGCGACGTCTCAACCCTAACATGCGGGAGGTCGTCAAGAAGGAAATTATTAAATGGCTGGATGCGGGTATAATCTACCCGATCAGCGATAGCCCCTGGGTGAGTCCGATTCACGTTGTGCCCAAGAAGGCAGGACTCACCATCCATGTCAATGACAGGGGCGAATCCATCCCTACATCTTGGAGAGTGTGTGTAGATTATAGGAAACTCAATGCTGCAACTAAGAAAGATCACTTTCCGCTACCTTTCATTGACCAAATCCTAGAGCGGTTAGCGGGAAATAAATTTTTCTATTTCCTGGATGGATTCTCAGGATATAACCAGGTGGCAATTGACCCCCGGGACCAAGAGAAAACCACTTTTACCAGCCCCTTCTATACCTTTGCATTTAGAAGAATGCCGTTTGGACTTTGCAACACGCTAGCAACTTTCCAGAGATGTATGCTGGAGATATTCCATGACATGGTGGGTGAGTTTCTCGAGGTCTTCATGGATGACTTCTCAGTCTTTGGACCATCTTTCGATGACTATCTTGCCAACCTGGCCCATATCCTTAGGAGATGTATTGATGTAAACCTCATGCTTTCTTGGGAAAAAAGTCATTTTATGGTGCACGAGGGAATTGTTCTCGGCCATATCATCTCTGATAAGGGTATCAAGGTTGACAGAGCTAAGCTTGATGTAATTGCTGATTTACCTGTGCCTGGCTCTGTCAAACAAATCTGCTCCTTCCTGGGACACGTCGATTTCTATAGGAGATTCATCAAAGATTTCTCGACCTTTAACTCATCTCCTATCGATCGACGTACCCTTTGATATGGGCCCCGACTGCATACGAGCATTCACGCAGCTGCGTAATGTTGTCACCAAGGCCCCTGTTCTCCAGCCACCTGATTGGTCCCTCGACTTTGAACTCATGTGTGACGCTTCCGACCTTGCAGTCGGAGCCATCCTGGGACAAAGACGCGATAGACACCCCTTCATGGTGTACTACGCCAGTAAGACGTTGGACGAGGCCTAGCGTAATTATACTACCACTAAAAAAGAACTACTGGCGGTCGTCTTTGGGCTGGAGAAATTCCGCTCTTACCTTCTGGGCTCACATGTTATTATTTTCACTGATCACGCGGCCATTCGCCATCTCATGCACAAGAAGGATGCCAAGCCTAGACTGATTCGTTGGATCCTTCTGCTCCAAGAATTTGACATTGAGATCCGCGATAAAGCTGGAGCCTAGAATGTTGTGGCTGATCATCTTTCGAGACTGGACCCTGACCATATTGGACTTACTCTGCCGATTAATGAGATTTTTCCTGATGAGCACCTTTTGGCAATTAATGTGGCAAGTGGACCTTGGTATGCCGACATTGCCATTTACCTTGCTTCTGGATCCCTTCCACGTGGCTGGCCTAAAAACCAGCGCGAGCGTCTCATGGCAGAAGCAAAGTATTATTTATGGGATAATCCACTTCTTTTTCACATAGGTGCTGATCAAATCATCCGTCGCTATATTCCTAACAGCGAATTCCCCAGTGTGCTATCCTTCTGCCACGATCAGGCCTGCGGAGGCCATTTCTCTGGGAGGAAAACTGCAGCCAAGGTGTTGCAGTGAGGTTTCTTTTGGCCCTCCCTTCACCAGGATGCACACAATTATGCCAAGCATTGCACTAGGTGCCAGTCATTAGGGTCAATGTCATGTCGTGACAAGATGCCCTTACAACCCATCTTAGCTGCAGAAATCTTCGACATTTAGGGAATTGATTTCATGGGTCCCTTTCCTCCTTCCAACGGCTTCGAATTTATCCTCGTAGCTGTTGATTATGTTTCGAAATGGATCGAGGCTATTCCCACTCACCGTGCTGACCATTTATATCCACTCGATTTGTCAAAGACCACATCTTTGCGTGCTTTGAGATCCCTCGAGTCATTATCTTGGATGGAGGAAGCCACTTTACCCATGCTTCTTTTCGGGCACTTCTGAGGAACTACGGAGTCCACCATCGTATCGCATCCCCGTATCATCCTCAGACGAACAGCTAGGCAGAGGTGTCGAACCGGCAATCAAGCAAATTCTTTAGAAAACGGTTCTGCCTGACCGTAAGGATTGGTCTGACAAGCTGATTGACGCACTTTGGGTGTATCGGATCGCCTTCGAGGCTCCCCTTGGTATGTCTCCTTATAGAATCATTTACGGGAAGCCTTGTCATTTGCCCATGGAGTTGGAGCACCACGCTTATTGGGCTGTTCGCCAATGTAACCTCGACCCAGACCTATGTGGTCGAGAAAGGAAACTCCAACTCCAGGAGCTGGAAGAGCTCCATCGTGAAGCCTACGATTCTGCCTTAACTTTCAAGCAACACACTAAGGCTTTTCACGATAGCCATATTCGGCGGAAGGAATTTGAGCCATCTCAGCAAGTTTGGCTCTACAATGCCCAGCTCAAATTCTTTCCTAGGAAATTGAAGTCCAAATGGAGTGGTCCTTTCCTGGTCTCGAGACCATTTCCCAACGGGGCCATTGAAATTGAAGATCCCAAATCTAGGCATAAATTTATGGTCAATGGGCAACGTTTGAAACCCTATCTCACTCATGAACCTACCCCCGTTGGAGAATCTGTTGCCCTGCTGGAGGGTAACTAATGTTGTGCCTCATTTTGAGTCCAGCTGGGGATGTTAAATTCAGTGCTCGTTGGGAGGCACCCCAACAACACTCACCATCCACCATCACTTTTCACGCCACTGCCACAATCACTTCACTTTTCACTTCACCACCCACCCTACCACCCTGCTGTATACCCTGCACCTCAGCTCTTGTTACCCGATCTTTCGTTCTTCCTCTACCCTTCCCTGCATGCATATGACGACATAGCATCGTTTGGCATGGGGGGGTGGATAGGCATCCATAGGATCTGGGTATTTTATGGTATCATACAGTTTCTATCTATCTATATATATTAAAAAAAAATTATGTTTAGTAATGATCAGAAGGTTGAAACAAAAATACAATAAGTGTTTATGGATATTCAACCATTGTTTTGAAGACTTTCCAGGCCACAGAAGCTTGATTTGCTTAGGCTCAGCTTAATTCACTTGAGCATTGACAAGATAGATCAAAATCTCTCCTAACAAGGACGTATTCTTGTACCTGAGACACCAGTACAGGATCCGTTGGTTTGCTTCTACTCGAGAGCCTAAGTAATCTTGGTTCACACTACACATATCAAGAAAGACCAGGTGAACATAAGATCCAACCCTAGTGTTCATTAAGGAAGGTGGAGTCCTTACCTGTGCACGTAGGTAGGCTTTTTATCCCAAGTTTTAGTCTTGTGTTTAGGAAAGACTTTCCACCAAAAAGAGAAGTGTGCTCCTCTAAATAATGTTGTAAGAGATATACTGACATGTGTTTCAAAAAAAAAGAAAAGAGATGCAAATGAGTCAGTATATCTCACAAATGTCTGTAAAATCTTCCTACAAAAAAGTTCTTTAGGGCAAATACCCTGTTTTCTTTGAGCCACAAATGTCAGAAAATGGGAGTTGAGTTTTCCGTTATCTTTTTAAGGGTTAATCCAAAAACATGAGCTGAAACTGGGACCAACCTGTACTTAAAAATTCGTGAAACCCTGGGCTTGAGTCTTAATGTTCATCTGGTCAGTCTTGATCCTTCACTAAGCACAAGCCATAATCTCTTGAGCTCTCGAGTACGGCAAAAACCACCTGGGTCTTGGAAATCGTACTTAAGGTTTAAATATCAAGAGTCCTGGTTAGTCGAGAGATGATCTATGTCATGTGAGACTTAAAGTACTGGTAGTCTTCTCTGCAATTGGTTCTCACAATATCCAAAAATAAACACACCTATGTCGCCTCAGGAGAAAATCTTCAGCTTAAGATCATTTCTAAATACAATACAAAAAAATGTTTTGCTAGGGACTAGCAAAAGATAAGCATGGGGGTATGATTGCACAACAAAAATACACCAACAATTGTGCCGTCTTGTGCTATTTCCTAGCATTAATGGTGCATATTAGGTATCCATAGTCACATTTGTGAAAATACATGCATGCATGCATTTAATTGAGAGGGGAGGAGAGTGAATAAATTGGCCTTGTAATTTACATTTTCCTCAAGTGCTGCCTCGCAAATTCACCATCTTTATTTTTATTTTTATTTTTATTTGACTTTCTTCTCCGCGGCTGCATGGCATGGCTAGCCTTCCTCGCACCATTCTCTGCAACAAGCTCTCCCTGCCAACCATGCACAACCAGGGCATGGCTGTGCATGACTCTTTGCTCTTTAAAAAGAGCTCAGCCTTCTTCCTTGCGGCTGAGCCTAGTCCACACACCAAAACCCTACACAGCAGCTTCCTCCAGGCTGTCTCCTCCCCTCTCCCCTCCATACGCAGCCTCTCCTCTTTCTGAGGAGCTACTCTGCGGGCAGGAGCCGCTCACAGTGGTGCACAACCACCACTGTGAGTCCCACCACCGCCCAGCTCATCAAAGAGCCGGTGGGCGTGGTGGTTCTCTCTCTGTTTCGACGTTTAGCCACTTCCTCCATTGCCACAAGTTTCAAGGTCTGAAGCTCCACGGCAGCAGCAAGGCGGTAGCAACAGCGCAGCCCTCTAGCGCACGCCTGCAGGCCACCCTCGCCTCCTGCTTCTTTGTGCCCGCACCAGCCTCTCCGCAAGCCAGCAGTCGGTGCAACTTCTCCGCGTGCACGCCAGCCGCTCCACACCACCCGCACTCATGGAACCGCTGGCACCCGGTCGCGCGAGCTGAGCGGCACTGTAGCCACTGTTCACGCTAGTCAGCGGAACATTGTGGCTACAGTGCGATGACCGGTAAGTTTCTTACTTATCCGGTCACCCAGCGCGCCGCTATCGGCCCCAGCCCGTGTCTTCGTCTCTCCCCGTGCCCGCTCCAGCACCTGCGCCCATGTCTGCCAGCGCCGCTACCGGCCTTAGCAAGCGCCCGCTTCTCTCCCCGCGCCCGCTCCAGCGCCTGCTCCCATGTCTACCAGCGTCCGCACCTACCCATGTCTTCGCCCGCTTCAGCGCATAGCGCCTTTGCCCGCACCTGCATCTTCGTGCAGCGCGGTGCGCTGTGGCCTCTCTTCCCCGCGCCCACTCCCTCCAGCGCACGCCTCTTCGTGCGCCTACATGCCTGCGCGTGCAGTTGGCATCAGACGTCGGCCACTGCGTGCGGACGACTTAAACGCCGCGGCTTCTTCCTCAGCAGACGATCCCTCTCTCTCTCTCTCTCTCTCACAGCACTCTCTCACTCTCTCTGCAGACACATACACACACACACACACACACTCTCGTACACACACCCACTCACTTATACACTAATATATACTTATATATACATACATACATATATATATACTTATATATATACATATAGTAGTACCTATATACCTAAGTATTAGTATACATACATACATACATACATACATACATATATATATATATATTTACATATATACATATATATATATATATATACATCTCTATCTACATATATCTATACACATATATTACTATATATATATATACATATATATATATACATCTATATAGTTATATATACATATATATATATATATATATATATATATCTACATATATACCTATATATTTATAACCATATATATATATATATATATACATATAGATATATATATTTACATATATACATATACATATATATATATTTTCATATCACCTACCATACGTTGTATTACGGGAATATCCGCATCAGTTGCTGATATTCCCCGATACACGCATATAGAAAGTGTTTTCGCACACATCTTCCACCCATTCATCCTACATTCCACGCAGCACCTCGTCCTATTGGTTGCATCTTCCTAGACGATGACCGACTCGACACCGTGCTACACGCCATCTCCACCTCCACCTCTACCCCTCCATACATATATAATATATACATATATATATACTATATTTACTTTATTTCTGTTTCTCTTTCTCCTGCCATTAAAAAGATAAAAAAAATATAGAAAAGAGAAAAGATAATCCTTGACTTGTAGGTACTCCGTCTTGCGAATAGCAAGACCAATTTGGGAACACTAATTTGGCTCAAAGCCAAGAACCTGATTTTGAGGGTGTACCTCAAGGACAAAAATTATCAGAAAAAAATATTAAATAGAAAAAAAAAACCAAAAACATAATAAACGAACGGAAGAGATTCGTTATAGGAAAGGCGTAGAAACCTCTTCACTTCTAATCACACTTCCCTGAGTTTGACCCTAGGCCTAAAAGTGACCAAGATAAAATCAAGTAGGCTAGGTAAAAAAATTTTGTAAAGAGATGGTTAGGCTCGATTTAGGTTAACCACTATACACATTTTAACGATAAAATCACCATATTAACACAACCTATCCGGGCCCGAACACACTCCTTTTCAGGGATCTACGTGGTTTTTTCTCACGTGTTTTCTCGCTGATGCAAGAAAAATAGTAGAAATTTCCTGAGTTAGATCGAAAAAATACTAGCAGATAAAATGCACTCCTAAGAGTGTATGCCTATATCATGTTGCTGCTAGTCAGAAAAGATGTATTTTTGTATTTTTTAAATTTTTATCTAACTAAATGCAACAATTCAAACTAACTAAAGACTAAGAAAAGAAATACTTACAATGATATTAATAATGGAAAAACAAAACTGCAAAAACTCGCCTTCTTCCTGAGATTACCTGCAAAGGTAAACCTGAAAAGATGACAGAAAACAAAACAGAAACAAAACTAATTAAAACAAAACACTAAAAATAATAAAATTGTGAATATAATTACAACTACCTCCTATGGCACCAAAATGATTATTACGAAATTAAACCAGGGAATGTTTTGGTGAATGAAAATAAAGCAAAACGTTACCTCCCCAGCAATGACGCCATTAAAATGATCATGCAACTCCTCAACATAGTTAATTAAGTTAATTGATCTTAATTATGTGTAGAAGAAAGTAACTTAGGTTAACTCGAATTTGTGTCGGTTAAGTAGTATAGGGTCAAGTTAACCTAAAATTTTAGATTTTATTACTTTTAACTGGTTGAGTCCAGGTCATTCGCTGGGAGGTATATATTATTCAGAATTCACCAATCAATTCAAACAGCTCATAGGAGGTATAATTAAGTTAATTTTAACAACATGAATTTTCCCTAATGATTTAATTTAAGAAATATGCAAAATTCTATAAGAAAACATATTTACACAAATGATCTTCTTTAATAGCAAGTAAACATGTTAATTTTTTATTTATTTCAAAGAAATTAAGACAATAGAGAGTTTTTCTAATTAAAATATGCCTTATTACATCATTAAAAGCAAAAAGAAATTTAAAATAATGCAAGAAATTAAATCATTTATTCTCTTTTCTTCAGCCTCTCTCTCTCTTTCTTCTTCTTTTACCTTTCTTTCTTTCTTTCTCTCTTTCTTTTACTTATCTTTTATCTTCTCTTTATCTTTTCTCTTACTTTTCTCTTATTTTCTCGAGCTCTTCTCTTCTTCCTTTTCCTTTCTTCTCTTTTCTGCCTTTCCTCTCTCTAGTGCCTATTCAGCCTTCTCTTTGCCTTCTGCGATTTCTTCTATCTTCCTTCTCTTCCTTTGCTCTTTCTTCTTGTTCTTTCCTTAGCATTTTTCCTTACCTTCCAAGCCTTAGCATTTCCTTCAGCACTTAGCCTTAACCTTTCCTTCTCTATCTCTTAACCTTTCTTCCTTAGCCTTCTGAACTGGACTGGGTTTTTCTCTCTTCAACCAAAAATTAGTTATTTATTGGCGGCTTAAACTTTTCAGGGATATGCAGCACCCTTCTCAAGGTGGGACCAGACCCTACTAGGTCCAAGCCTAGTTCATTAATTTTGATTTATTTTCCGATTCAGAGTTTCGAGCCAAACCGACTCACAGCTTCCCAGGCCTCGCACACGCCCCCCTAAGTCACACTTCTGCACGCCACAGGCGCACACTTGCAGGCACATATGCACCCACACACTCACACACATGCTCAATTGGTAACCGTGCGCCGAGCACTGACTACTGAAGAGCGTATGTAACCAATTGGTTTTATACACAAGTGCCTGCTCATAACTAGCCAATGTGGGACAATCTTAACCCCTCCCAGAGCAATCTTCAAGTGATGATTTCTCCTAGCTCAGAGCTCCATTTCAAGCGAATAAAAGCTTGTTGGAAAGCTCTTGAGTTGCTCTACAAGATTGTGATATCAATTTAATGTGAAGGGGAAGTTTTGCTCTTCAATTTGAAGGGTGAATCTACAGGTCTTCAATGGTTATTTTGGCCTGGATAGTGGTTTTCTTTATTCTAAGTCCTCAGACTGGACTTTCTCTCTCAGTTAATGTTCTAAATAGGTTATACAGGGAATTCCGTAGCTAATAGTGTGGATATCAAGCTCTCAGGAGCTTCAGGTAGTGCACAGAATCTCAAAGCTTCTTTGAAAGCTTCAGGAAGTTGAAATCAGACTTGAAAAAGACCTAACAAACATCTAAAGACATGATTAATTGATCAAAACAAATTCTAGAGGTTGTTATCAACTCATCTGGGCAGAATTTACAATCAAAACTCATCCAAAATCTACTGCCAACAGTTTGGGTTCAAAAACAACCCAAACTAGCAATAATTGAAATCCAATCGAATTAACCATCTGCGCTCACTCAAATCACTTCAAAATCATTCATAGATATCTCCTAATCAACTTAAACTCATCAATTAGTCAGATTGAATCCAGAATCAGAGAATCAAACTCAGGTTTGACTGGAAAGCTTCAAATTTTGACTTTCTATTTTGAACCTTTTCTCAAGGAATTAAAGCCTCAAACAACATCCTTTCAACCTCAGAAACCTTCTCAGACCCTTCAATAGGTGTTTAAACTTAAGATTTTAGGGTTTCAGGCTCGTCGCCTAAAAGTCCAAAGTGGTTTGTTCGTCAGAACAACCCAGAGGTTGTTACACTAATGTAAACACAGAAATGACTTCAGTGCACTGCACTGAAGCTTCTAGACCTATTAAATGTGACTTAAGACTTTTTGTCAGACTTCTCCAACTCCGTCGAAGTTGGAGAAGATGAATGTCTAACTACAACTCCAGTCATTCAAATCTCAAATAAACACTCTCAAATTAATCAGTAATCCACATTTCATCAATCTGGAGCTTTTCATCAAGTTCTACAAGCTGAAGACTAATTTCGGCTCGTCGGAGTTCACCGAAGCTCCGGTGAGTCCAGAAAAAGTGAATTTTGTGCACAGAATGAGCAATTGTGCCATTAGTGGCCTGAAAAGGTTCATGAGGTCACAAGGAACCTCAAGATCAAGTTAATTTCTTCAATTGATCATTGAAAGAAAGATTTAATAGTAAATTCATTTCTTAAAGAATCTAAGTTGGTTAATGCTCAAGACCTATTTTACCACTCAATTGAGTGGTCAAAACAAGTCAAAAAGTGATTGCGATCATAAATATATAGTTAATTAAAGATTTCAACCACTCCTGAGCCGCCATTGACAACGAGCTTAGGATCTTAATTAGATTTAGGCGTTTACATTATATGTGGTATTTTTTTTTAATTAATTTATATGTGGTATTTAATCTAATTATAGCGATGATTAGGATCCTTTAGTGATGAAAAGATGATGGAGGACCCAATGAAGGTGAAGATTAGGTCAACTACTACTGCCATGGACAGCAGAAGTAGTCGGTGGAGGTGGAAATGATTTAGGCGAATTAGTGATCAGATTAGTAATTAAATGTGATAGAAGTGATTGTGGATGATAGAGGAAGATGAACAGTGATTTAAAAAGATGAAATTAATGCTCTGACAAGCTCAAGGAGCTCGTCAGAGTCGAGGAAGATGAAATTTAAATCTAACATTATGGTTAACTAACCTACCTAACTAACTAAACTATCCTACTCCTACTCGTAGTCCTAGTCTACTGTTACCTGGACGAAGAGGTTAGAGGATCTACGTCGATGGCTCATGATGGAGGAGGAAATCAGAGGGTTTTCAAAAGATCTCCGGCGGCGGTTGTTAGGTGAAGCAAAGGAAAGCTCCTTAGTCAGTGCTTGTGTCAAGAGACATGGCTGACTTCGGCAAAGTTCCATAGCTGATAAAAATGGATGGAGGAAGTCAGATGAGGTGGTGGAAGATTGCTGGAGTTGCGGAGTGAATATCCTATCAAAGTCGACTATAGTGAGGAAGAGAGAAGGGAGCCAACTTGGTGGAAATCAGGGGGGTCAAGGGGTATTTATAGTCGATGGCGACTGAGAAGGAGGTGGAATCTGGACGTAGTTGTGACTAGGAAGAGGATAACAATCTACATCTTCTCCGACGCCGGTGAGGTTATCTCCAACCCTAAATTAGGATAAAGGCGTCATCTAGATCGGTGGATGAAAATGGGATGGTGAGCACAAGCTTCAAGAGTTGGACAAGAAGAAATGATGTTGGATTGGCGGTGATCAAACGGTGGCTGCACCTTCAGTCGTCAGCCGTTCAATCGGTTGAAGACGAGAAGAAGAAGTCTAGGGACCTATTCATGATAAAACTTAAGGACCTAAATGGAAAGTAAGGACCCGATTGGAATAAAATGTAGGGACCAAAATATAAACTCCGGTTTTCAAGGTTTATTTTAATTTAGATCTTTTTCAACTTTTTATATATGATTATAAATAAGACAATTATTATATTTAGACATTGAATTTACATTTTTTACCTTTTTAGATTAATTTATTTAATTAAATGATGTTACTTAAGTTATTACATACTTAGGTATATATTATGCTTAAATTAGTTAACATATTAATTAGATGAATGATTGATAATATTTCGAGTCCAATTATTAATTAGATTATTAATAATATTAATTGGATGATAATATAGCATTTTTAACTTATTTTAAGGTCCCTTACTATTTATCCCTTATTTAATAATTAACCCATATATTCACATAATCCTAGCTAATTAACTAGGAAGACTAGTTAATTAGGGGTAATTAGACACCATGATAAGCTTCTCATCACTGCTTTAGAGAGGAGCAAAAGCCTCCCTCCCCAACTCTCTTTCTCTCTATATTTCCTCTCCTCTTCCTCAGATAACCGAGCAACCAATCAGGTAATCGAGGATCCGGATTAAGCAGTATCGGGTCCAGGCCTGTGTGCGTGGTGTCGTAGGTGAGGAGTGAGGGCTTAGGTGATGGGTCCACTTGAGTGGACTAATTTAGTGCTTAAGTATTGAATTATTTGGAGCATAATTTAATCTAAGGCATGCTGATAATGACAAAATGTGAAAGCTTTGAATGTATCATTTCATGCACTAATTACTTGAATATTTATGTGAAAGAACTGAGTATTCACTTTAAAGGCAAGGACTTCACATCAAATATAGATTGGAGATGTTACATTGTGGGACTTTTATGTTATCTTGGTAAAATTTGGCAAAAGAATCATTTTTTTGCATCTCTTAATCCCATCCTTATTTGCCTTAAAATCTCTTTGATTCTTTATGTCTCCCTCCTCTCCTTCATCGTCTTCTCCATCAGCCAACAGAGAAGAGCCCAACACCCGCCGGCTTCCTCCACTTACAGCCGCCACCTCTAGCCACGAAACTCTGCACCGCTGACTCCATCGAGCTCACCTCACCTTCTCGAGCACAGCCACGCCCTTAGAACTGCCAACGACAGTCCACATGCATGCATGCCCAACCCACCGCCGGTGAGCATCTTCCTGTCGTTCGGTCGCCGTCGTCCGCCGTTTGTCGTGCAACCACCGCCATTGGATTCCTCTCCGCATCCTAGACCTCCTCCGAGCATGGCAAGCCCGATTGTCCTCTCCTCCTCCACATGCGTGCGCCGGAAGCTAATCCTCTGCTTTTTGACTCCATTAAAAATTACATTGATTGCCATTGCCAAAGAATGGGATTTTGATATTGGTTATTTTATTATGGTAAATTTGTGGGAAGCCCTTCTATTCTTGGTTATTTGTGACAATATTGAAGGATTGGAATTACTAGTTAATGTATTTTATTTTCTTTCCTCTCATGATGCATGGATATCAATGGAAATTTATTTTTCTTGAACATGATTATTGGTGATCTTATTGGTTCTATGTCTCCCTGTGGATATGACCTGAAGTGTGGTATTATTTCAGTATTTTAGTAACTTTGATCGAGGTTTTTTTCTACCACATTACATATTGCAACGACATATTTTTCTGACATCATTTGCAAAGCGAAAAACCTCACGATCAAATGGCGTCGTTGTCGGGGAGACAACAAACGCAATAGATTCACTTGATTTTTATTTCTGATTATTCTGAGTTGCGCATTTATCTGATCATTCATTATCTTTCTGTGCGAGGAATCTGACGAGGAGAGGTGTGGTAGAGTGATGACATCGACCTTGAGCGACGTTCACACGTGGAGAAGACGTAGGAGACCTGGATCTCGCTCTCATAGGGGATTCTCCTTCGTCGCAGTTTTATTTCTGTCTTCTCTCCCTTGTAGCAATTGGGGCATATTTTTGAGGGTCTGTCCCTACATTCTTTAGAGGCTAGGGCTATATTTTTTTCTGTGTGTGAAAGTTAAATTTCTGCTTGCTTGCCTATAAAATAAACAAAAGAAAATATTGAGCTGCCTGCTTAGGAGTTACATACCCGTAGGTGCACATATTTAGGGGTGATTGAGCAGCATACTAGATCTTTTCTCTGCATTGCATACATCATTGCACAAAGATTGCTGGAGATAGGTATACCTTTCTAACTTTGTATCCAGCTCCTGTTCATGCATTTGCATTTGGATTAAAATTCAGGACCACCAAATTGATTGAATTTACTAATTCAGTGGTCGCCTAATTGCAATTGGGACTGCTAATCAGATTTGACCTTAAAACCAAATCACACTTGATCTGATTCAAAGGGACCTGTCTGCGTTTTTAAAATAAAAATGATTTGCAGTGTGATGCACACATTTGGCACTAAGCATGCACATTAGGCACCGCACTAAGGCTCGATCCCTTAAGGCTATAGGCACCAATCTCTTTATCGGTGCAGACCATCCTATCGTGCTTTGTGGTGGTGGTACTATCTTTTGACCAAGTGGTTTGATACTTCATGAAGGGGGACACCCCTTAAAGAACAAAAGGTACTTAAGAGGCACCGCGCACGCATCGCCTCAAAGGAAGGGTTCGCCCTACTTGCATCCCTTTGTTTGTCCTTGGAGTAACTTCTCACTTGATCACCTGGGAGTATCATCTAAGCAAAGTATAAGTCCTAGGGCACTCGAAGGTTGAATTAGGTCGCGTAATTGCAGTGAATAACTTGTTTGGCCATCTATATCAACCAATTCTACCTCAACAACAAAGAAGGTCAAGATCTTAAGTCATCACCCCTCTTATACCACTTACATGGGAACGGAGGGATAATGCCTTGACCTTTTGACCTATCTTTGGAGTAGAGGTTTCACTTACTCAATCAATAAGAACTTGAATTGTGATTGCTATTGTATGCTTGGTAGATGCTCTCTTGAGGGCAGTCTAGTGTTTGATCCTGAACCCCAGACAATTCTTAGGAGAGCCCACCAAGGAGAGAAAAGAGAAGACATGGCTGATCAAGGAGCAAATCAACAAAGAACCCTAAGGGACTATTTTATTCCAACCAACCAACCTGCTCAAGCACTGAGATGACCGGCAGGGGATAATCCATATGAAATCAAGAGCAGTACCATATCTTTGTTGCCCTCCTTTTATGGTACTACTAGGGAGGACCCCTACCAGCATTTAGAGGAATTCACCAAGGTCTGCTCTATGGTGAAACTTAAGAACTTTACTGATGAAGCTTTGATGAGAACCCTCTTCCCCTTCTCCCTTAAGGACAAGGCAAAACATTGGTATCACACCTTGGATGCAAGGGTGAATGATTGGAACACCCTTAAGGGAGAATTCTTGAAAAAATACTCCCCTATGAGCAAAACCAACCACTTCAGGAGGGAAACCATGGGTTTTACTCAATTAGAGGGGGAACACTTCCATGAGACTTGGGAGCGATTCAATGATCTGATTCGACTATGCCCCCACCATCAAGTGCCTAAATGGCAGTTGGTAGAAAGGTTTTATACTGGACTATTTGATAGGCATAGGCAAACCGTGGATGCTGCTTGTGCTGGAAACTTTCTCACCAAAATGGAGGATGAGGCTTGGATATTATTTGAGTCACTGAGCGACAATTCTATCCACTTGACGTCAGCTTATCAAGATAGGAAACCATCCATCCTCCAAAGGAAAGCTGAAGCTAGTGAAGCTAGGGCAGCTCAGAATTTGGCTTTTCAGATACAATTGTTGAACCAGAACCTTTCAAGACTCATGACTAACCCACACACTGTCCCACAAATTGCTTCCCAAGTCCAGACTCCTTCTGAACGCTCCATTTTCCAAAGCACTCTTCACGCCACTGTTGAGTGCCATTTGGCTAATCAATTTCCCAATTTAGTACTGGCAAACCTGAATGCTGCCCAAGGGTTTCGTCCACCACCCAGGAACAATCCTTTTGGAAACACCTACAATCTTGGATGGAGAAACCATCCTAATTTCTCTTGGAAGCAAGGTGATGCTTCAAATTCGGGGAATGTAAGAACCCAACCCACCCAACCCTTTCAGGCACAACAATTCCAGTCTCCTCAGCCTAACAATTCTGAGATGGACGATCTGAAAGCGATGATGAAGGCCATGCAAGAAACTCAAAGTATGATCATTCAATCTCAGAATAAGGCTATCCAAGAAATGCAATCTCAAATTGGCCATCTTGTTGAGGCTGTTAGACAACGCGACCCTGGGAAATTGCCCAGCTCATCCGAGGAGAACCCAAGGGGTAAAGGGCCCTTCATAAGGGAGCACGCTAAGGCTGTGACCGTTTTGAGGAGTAGTAGGCAACTCTCCAAACCTGAACTCGCTCCTACGGTCACCCCTCCTACCACTCCAACCAGCACCTACACATCCACCGGGGAAGAACTACTCAGCCCTTCCTCACTTGAAATCACCCATTCAGAGGAGGTTGTTTCCGTTCCACCCTTATCTCGCCATGACAACCGTTGCAGCACCTATTGATGGCTCATCTGGAGCCAAGGATAGGATGGATGAAATAATGGAGACATTCAAGCAAGTTCACATTAACTTGCCTCTCTCGGATGCTATCAAGCAAATACCATCCTATGCTAAATTTCTAAAGGACCTGTGCACCCAGAAGAGGAAATCTAGGAAACAGGTCCTGGCTAAGGTCGTTTTGCCCAACCTAGTTAGCTCGGTCCTACAGCAAGGTACACCCCCCAAGATGAAGGACCCAGGAGCCCTGTATATTTCTGTGGTCATTGGAGACCAACGCATCGATGAGGCTCTCCTCGATCTGGGCGCGTGGGTTAATATATTGCCAAGCTCTGTCTATGAGCTATTAGGAGGAGGTGATTTGAAGCCTAGTCCTATAATCCTCCATGTAGCTGATAGATCGCTGAAGACACCATGTGGGCTCTTAGAAGATGTCCTGGTGATAGTAGAGGACTTCTTCTTTCCCGTCGACTTTCTGATATTAGACACTGACCCTTCCAACATGCCCACCAAACCCTCAATCATCCTGGGGCGTCCCTTTTTGGCTACAACCAATGCATCGATCAATTGCAAATCAAGGGCACTCAAGATGGGCTTTGGGAACCGAAAGATTCGGCTCAATGTGTTTGATGCCTATAAACAACCAGGATTAGAAGATTGTTCCCAAATCGAGGTGATCGATGAGATTATCGAGGAGACGACACCAGCTCTTTTGTGTGATGATCCTCTCCAAATGGTCATTTCCAAGGACCACACTCCAAATTTTGAAGAAGGAGGGGAAGATATGCCTGAATTAGAAGAGCTGTTGGGTGTCAAAGCTGAGTCCCTCTCCCCACCATGGACAATCAAGATAGATCCACTACCGGAGATGGGGACATCGAACATAATTCCCTCGATTCAAAAAGCTCTCGAATTGGAGCTTAAACCACTTCCTGAGACCCTCAAATATGTCTTCCTCGGGCCCAATGATACGCTCCCTGTCATCATCTCTACTGCTCTATCTGAGATGCAGGAGGGAGCACTAATTGAATGCCTAAAATGGCACAAGGAAGCCATTGCTTGGACTATAGATAATATCAAAGGGGTTGACTCAACTCTCTGCATGCATCACATTTACACAGATGACTCTGTGAAACCTTTCAGAGATATGCAAAGGCGATTAAATCCCAACATGCGGGAAGTGGTGAAAAAGGAATTTTAAAATGGTTGGATGCGGGGATAATCTACCCCATTTTTGATAGTAAATGGGTCAATCCTATTCACGTGGTGCCCAAAAAGGTGGGATTCACGGTGGAGACTAATGAGAAAGGGGAGCACGTCACCACCAGACCCACAACAGGTTGGAGGGTATAAATCGATTACCGCTGCTTAAACACCGCTACCTAGAAAGATCACTTCCCTTTACCATTTATTGATTAAATACTGGAAAAATTGGCAGGGAATAAATACTTCTGCTTTCTTGATGGCTATTCTAGGTACAATCAGATTGCCGTCTTTCTAGACGACCAGGAGCGCACAACTTTTACAAGTCCTTATGGCACATTTGCCTTCTGTCGAATGCCATTTGGATTATGTAATGCTCCAGGAACATTTCAGCGGTGTATGATGTCCATCTTTTCGAACATGATTGACGAGTTCGTTGAGGTTTTCATGGATGATTTTTCCATATACAGCTTGTCGTTTGACCACTGTCTCTCACATTTAGAAAAAGTTTTCACCCACTGTGAGGAGACAGGATTGGTGCTTAGCTGGGAGAAAAGCCATTTTATGGTGCAACAAGGCATTATTCTTGGGCATGTAGTGTCCGAGAGAGGTTTAGAAGTGGACAAGGCCAAGGTTGAGTCCATTTCTATGTTTCCATCGCTCACCAATGTCAAGCAGATTCGTTCATTCTTAGGCCATGCTGGCTTTTATAGGCGCTTCATTAAAGACTTTAGCATGATTTCTAGGCCACTTTGCGACCTACTGGAGAAGGATACTCCCTTCATTTTTTATGCAAAGTGTGCCAAAGCCTTCCAATTTTTGAAGGAGGCCCTCATAACTGCACCGATCCTACAAGCACCTGATTGGACCCTCCCATTTGAGTTAATATGTGATGCCTCTGATTTTGCTGTGGGTGTGGTCCTTGGTCAACGGGTTGATAAAAAGCCTCATGTGCTATACTATGCAAGTAAGACTCTTACAGATCCACAGCAAAACTACACTGTGACAGAAAAAGAACTTGCGGTAGTATCTACTTTGGAGAAGTTTAGGTCTTATCTTTTAGGATCCAAGATTGTGGTTTACATTGATCACTTAGCCTTAAAACATTTGCTCACAAAGAGGACACCAAACCTAGGCTGATTCATTGGATTCTATTATTACAAGAGTTCGACCTTGATATCCGTGACAAGAAAGGGGTAGAAAATGTTATTGCAGATCATTTGTCTAGGATCCCAGTTGAGGATTCAACCCCGTCAGGAGACATTCGTGACATCTTTCCTGATGAAATGGTAATGGCGGTACAACCTTCAACACCATGGTATGCTAATGTTTGCAACTACTTTGTCACTGGTGAAACCCCCAGTATGGGGAATAAGCATAAATGATGAGAACCTCATCATGAACCCTAACTAGCACAATCTAACCTAGATATACAAGAAAAAGCTCCTACATTACTCAAAGAAAGGCTTAACTCAGAGAATTCTAAGTTCAAAAAGAAAATAAGTCATAAGGGGTAAAAATGTAATTTCACCAACATAATTTGCAAACAAGGTAATTAAGGATCCAAACACAGGTCAAACTAACCTAATAAGAAGGAAAGTGGGATGATCTGACCTAACAAGGGCTACAGCAACTCCAATTCACGAGGTTACTAAGTCCGTAAATGACATTCTGTAACCCTAAAACAAACCCACTTCAATTCACGAGGTTCGAGGTAGGGTAAAAATCAACTAAACCCTTTAAAATTCATAGAAAAATAATCTCTAGGGTTTAGAACCTTCAATTTGGCCTTAGGAACCCATTTTGACCTACATTGAGAACCATGCCCAATTAATGATTTAATTTAAGTTTTTACATAAATTGGCTGGTCAAACATGGTCTGACGTAGAAACAAAATTCACCATTAAAATCCTTAGGTTCAACATAGTCATGCATAAAAACTTGAGCCTAAGAAGAGACCTCCTTGACCGACTTTGCAATTTGGTCCTCATCATTTAATTTTTGACCCTCAACTTTCGAAACCCTTACATTTTGGCCCCCAATTTCCTCGTCGTTCTTTTCATTTTGGTCCCTCCTGCAAGTCTCTGCACAGCACCATGCTCCGGTGACTTTGCGCCGAGCATGGCTTCGCGCAGGGTGAGGGGGACATCCTGCAAAGTGAACGCGAAGTTCCCTGCGACGTCTGCTGTCGCAGGGACTCAGCCATGCTGCCTGATGACCCCCACACCTTCCGTGCGAACACGCGGAAGGTATGGGTCTCGTCTCCAACCATACTCCGGAGAGGGACGCACATCGCCAGCCTGCATCCACCTCTCTGCCACCGCCTTTATAAGAACCAGCATCGCCAGCCGGTTCTCGCAGTCTGGTCTTGGCGGAGAAACCCTCAACCCTTCCTCTCTCCCCACTCCGACAGGAAACCCACTAGCTCCGGCGGCCCCTCCTCTTCCTTCTCGTCGCTCTGCTGCAATACCAGTAGCAGAGTCGGCTTCGCCTAATCTTCCCGCGTCGCGCCGTACCAAGCGCGCGCCTCCCTGCCCACTTCCTCGCCGCCGCTCTCTCCCTCTGGGTGCTTCTTCTCCGGCGACAGTCGGTACGACTGCCCGCCGCTCCGGCCCCCTTCGTCCCTGTAGGTAGGTTGCAGTTACTCCCCTTCTTCCCCTCTTTCTTTTCCCCAATCTATTTTGCTTGATTGCCCCATGACCACGCCTGATCACCCTCACCTTCCCCGCCTCCAGCCACTCTCCGGCGAGTCGCCCCCATCATCTCACAACCCCATACGACTCGCCAACTGTCCCAAAAGCTCCGCCTCATCATACTAAACACCCTCCGCCCCTCCATTGCCACTCTACACCTCCACAACTCACCCCCGATCAAACCCACTTTTTTGGCCACAGGATGACCTAGGCACACATGCCTAGGCCATCCCGCAGCCTGCTGCACCTCGCACCACCTTCGTCGTGCCACGGCGAAGGTTCCCCTGTGGTCTGATTAGGCCGAGAGGCCCTTTTTGTGCTGGACAGATCTGCTGCCCCGGCCGCCATTGGCGACGACTCAAGGAGCTTCCAAGCGAGCTCCAGGCTTCATAGCGTCAGGTCTCCAGCTGATGCGAATTGGGGAGACTCGGGTGAAGGCAGGCAGCTGGCACGCGAAGGGAAACAAGGATGCAGCTGCTGAAGTGAGGTCGCGGTCTTCCTGTGGGCGCGTGCGAGAAGAAGCAGAAGTTTAGTCCCACATCGTAAGTTCTCGAAGCACCGCACCCATTTAAATTGATTTTGTGTTTTTATCTTATCGCCTCCGATACACCTGGGGTGAGGTCCCACTCCCCATCACACGCCCCATCCGCGGTTTCACCATGCGGACCCGGCAGATCCGACCCGACACTACCCACGCACACCTCGCGCACCAAATCACGCCGGTGCGCCTGGTCCTGGTACGCAACCCGACCCATTAACCCGTGGCTCTGGGAGAGCTTCCTGTGGGCGGTTTGTAGAGAGAGAGAGATACGTGCGGGTTGAGGGAGGGGATAGGTTTTGCTTCCCCCTTGTGTGCAGGATAGGAGCGCTGAAGGAGAAGGGCTCAGCACTTAGCCGCAGGAAGGAGAAGAGAAGAAGTAGAAGAAGAAGAAGGCTCACCAAAGAAGAAGAAGCAGCGAAGGAAGGAAAAGAGGAGAATCACTGTAGCAGACCGCAGTTTAAGTCGTCTGACGGTTGTATCAGACGACAGATGAACCTTCAGAGGAGATAAAGCAAAAAAGAAGAAGAACTGAAGAAGAAAAGAAATAGAAGACAAGAAGAAGAAAAGAGGAATTGAAGGCAAACAGAGCCAAGGAAGAAGAAGACCCGTAGAGAGAGAGATACTGCAGCTGAAGAAAAGAGGAAGAAGAAAAGAAGAAGACAGGAAGAGCAGCAGAAGAAAGAAGAGGGAAGAAGACAAGCACAAAGAGAAGAAGAGAAGAAGAAGCCAAAAACAGAAATCTATCTCTCTCTCTCTCTCTCTTATTTTTGTAATAAAGAAACTTTGTACTTCTAGAATTCCAGTAGCTCCCTGAGTTCGACCTCGGAAAACTATTTCCGAGTAAATTTCTATGGTAATGACAACCGTAGCTGTCTTATTTTATACTATAACGACATTACTGTAAGAAGCATAAAAATGCACAAAAGCAACACCACGGTTGACAACATCACCTTTATTTTGGCGCCGTTGCCGGGGAGCAACGGCTATTCTAGAAGCTTTGAACTCTTTATTTAAGAGTTACTAATCTTTTCCCTCTTGTGTGCAGGTAAAGGAAAAGAATTAGAAGAGCAGCTGCACAACAAACACTCCAAGGAACAGGTAATCTTCATTAGCCCTCTCTTAAAATCCCCTAAAATCTGAAAAGGAACAAAAAGAAGAATCAATTTAGGGCTACCTGTGTTATACTTAGTAATTCATCAAAGTTGCCTAATTTTTCATTTCAACACATTTTTAACTGTTCATCCAACTAAGGTAACTAGGGCTAAAACTCTCTTGATTGAGCCTTAGATACTAAATTTTGAGGCAACTAAAATGGACCAACTAGAGCCAACTCAAGGATTGAAGAGCTAGGGTTTTTAGAGACACACCTTCTCTTAACAAAGAAAAAATATTCCCAAAAAGAGGTGTGCCTAAACCTTGTTTGAAAATATCTATAAGGAACCCTAAGCAAATCAGGCTCTTAAATCCATTTGAACCTTAAAAGAAAGGACCCAAAAGCTTTCAAAGGAACAAGAGGTGAAGTTGACCCCTTGGGTCAACCAACCTTAAAATTATGTCACTTTTTCACTCAAAATACCTAAGAGTTCAAGTGGAACCTTAAGCACCTTGATCTTAAAGTAAAAGAAGTAGACTTAAGAAGTCAAGGTCCCTATTCTGGTCTACCTGGAACCGCAGTGACAAGAGAGGTCGAGTGGGGGAAACCCTGTAACCCGTAGGGACGCTCTACCATGTAGGGGTCTTCGCGGGACTCACCCTCTCTAGCTGCCCAGGTAATTCTCAGGTGGACGATCTTTTTGATCAAGGGGTCCATCTGCCCCGCACCTCTATAGTCACCCAACAATTTTTGGGTGTCTCGATTGGGTCCAGCACCTTCTAATCTCATCATCACATCCTTCAGTGCATGTACAGTCGGAGGTCCTTAAGACCACCCTTAAGACCTCCTTTAGAAATTCACTCCCGTTAAGGCCAAGCCTCGACACCCGTGTTTGTGCAGCAACCCCACCACATTATTCTCTCATCAGATTCAGAACCAAGCTCTTCTTCTTCCCCCATCATGGCTCAGCCAGTTGAGGAAGAAAATAATCTGGAGCACCAGCTCCAGCAACTCAATGACCTCTTCCAAAACTTTGTGCACCCACCACAGCTGCCTATGATGCGGGACCATTATAATCCTTCTGCGGTGGCTATTGAGCCTCGAGTCAGAATCTCGACTGGAGGACCTGATTCCGAATTAAAGCCCAATATGATTCATGCTATACCTAAATTCCATGGGCTTAATTCTGAAGATCCCTTCCAGCACATCAAACAGCTGAAGCATCTGGCCCAAACTTTTGGGTCAGATGCACAAAATCGGGACGTTCTCCTCATGAAGATGTTCTCCTTCTCTCTTATGGACAAGGCCGCTCATTGGTATCAAACTCAGACCCGACCGATCAACACTTGGGAAGAACTTCAGTCCGAATTTTTGAAGAAGTTCTTTCCCGTTGGTCGGACCAATGCCTTGCGCCATCAGATTACTCACTTCACTCAGCAAACAGGGGAACCTCTCCATGAGGCATGGGATCGCTTTCAGGATCTCATGAGAAAGTGCCCCCATCACGGATTTCCTAAATGGGAACAAGTCCAATCTTTTTACCAGGGACTCCGTGAAGACATCCGTCTTCTCGTCAATGCAACCTGCAGAGGGAATATCATGGGTCAACATGAGGACACCGTGTGGGAGATTCTCGAAAACATGTGCGAGAACTCCATCAACAATGACTCCATGGGATTATTCGACAGGACGAATACCCGCACATCGACGAACCTTAGGGGAGCACATGAGACGCAGGGCCTGTCCGCATTAGTTGACCTAGAACTAATGGCCAGTTGATTGGACAAGGTCTCAACCATTGAAAAGAAGGTGGATGAGCTGACTCAGCACTTGCAGCGAGCCACCTCTGCTCATAGCTCCTTTGCACAGCCTCCTTCCACACGGGAGACTGTGCAAAACATTCTCCACCGATCTTCTCCTGGGATGGATTCATATCCATCCCCATCTGATTCTCGGATCAGAGGGTCATCCAATCCTTTCTATACCAACCCGGGGAATTCCATTCCCCCTTTCTCTGATTCTCTGGAGGTTCCTCAAACCTGCGAGGACCTCAACGCCATCCAGAACGACCCATTCTCCAACACTTACAACCCTGGATGGTGAAACCATCCCAACTTTCAGTGGGCGGGAAATGCCCAAACCCAAAGACCACCCTTTCAACCCCGCCCACAACTCCCTCGTCCTTACCAGCCGCCTCAGCCTCGGCCCAACCCTACTTATCCATCAGGGCCAAATCAGGATCAAATGTCCCTTATCCTTCAGACTCTGGCTGACATTCAAAGAACGAATGCGGCTATCCAAAAACAACATAAGGACGAACTTACAGAGGTCCGAAATCAACTGGCCCAGTTGGCAAATTCTCGCCAGCCAGGCACACTTCCTTCCCAACCTCTTCCTAACCCGAATAACGTGCCAACACAGCGGCGTGTTATAAACCCAAACCCGGGCCAAGCCCACATGATTTATCAGGCCCCCTCTGTTCCTTCACCCGACGGGATGGAGGCTTCCACTTCTTTTGTAGGCTATCAGCAACAACCCATCTTACCCAATCCCAACCAAAACCAGGCAGGACTTAATTCCGTAACAACCCGTAGTGGTAAGGAAACCCAAGATCCACCATACCTAAACCACTCCAAGCTTGGTAGAGATCCCAAGCCTAGGACAGTAATCCAGGACGTTCCTATCCCCGTCCCAGATCAAAGACCTGGACCTATCCTAGAAGAACCAACCAAGGTTCCATTTCCCGAGGCCTTGACTAAGGGAAAGAAGACTACCAAGCCCGTGGCACCTGAGGAGCACCTGGTCAAGCTCTTTGAGTAGGTCCACATAAACATCCCCTTGATGGATGCAATCCGCCACGTACCGGCTTACGCACGATTCTTAAAGAATGTGTATACACCCCAGCGTAAGCCGCAAACCAAGAGTGGGAGTCCAATTGTACTGTCAGAGCAAGCTAGCTCTGTAATCCTAAGCAGACTCCCACCCAAGGCTAAAGATCCTGGTACTCCCCTGATTTCCTACAAGATAGGTGATACCCAATTTGATAGAGCATTGCTAGACTTGGGTGCTTCCATAAATCTGATACTCACATCCTTACTTAACCATCTAGAAGAAGCTGAGCTAAAACCAACTGAGGTGACATTACAATTAGCAGATTTATGTTATTGTAAGAGTGTGGGATTTCTACTTTCCTGTAGACTTTATAGTCTTAGACATGGACGCACCTGAAAACCCTAGGGATACACCGATCATTCTAGGGAGACCTTTCTTGGCTACTGCTAGAGCCAACATCAGCTGTGAGGAGGGCCAAATAGAGCTCAAATTTGGAAATCAAACCCTGAAAATTGATATATTTAAGGCCCAACAAGGAATCAATTGCGGTGTCATCGAACAAATTTGTAACATTAGGGCTTTGGTTGATGAAACACACTTTGAAAATAACCTGATTATACCTCATCAACCGCAGAAAGATCTTGACCCGTAAACAGAGGAGTCAAATCCAGATTTAGGCAAACCAATAGCTCCTACCCTTGAACCTTACATCTATTCTGAACCACCCGCAGCTGCTGATAACCCCATCCTTGAATAAAGCCCCTTCCTGATCACTTGAAATACATCTTTCTGGGTTCTAATCAGACCCATCCTGTGATTATTAATTCCAAGCTCAATCCCGAACAGGAATCCCGTCTGATTGCTATCCTCTAGTAACATCACAGATCCATCGGGTGGACTCTCGATGATTTGACTGGAATAAGTCCCTCTTATTGCACGCATCATATTTATTCTGAAGAGGGCGCACGACCTTCTCATGAAATGCAGAGACGCTTGAACCCAAATCTGCAGGAGGTCGTGAAAAAGGAGATCATCAAGTGGTTAGATGCAGGGATCATCTAACCGATCTCCGATAGTCGTTGGGTGAGCCCAATTCAGGTTGTGCCTAAAAAGGCAAGGCTCACCACCATAACAACTGAAATCGGAGAAGTCATTCCTACCCGATTAGCCAACTCATGGAGAGTCTGTATAGATTACCGACGACTCAATTCCTCCACGAAGAAGGATCATTTCCCACTACCTTTCATTGATCAGATCCTCGAGAAACTAGCAGGAAATAGGTTCTTCTGCTTTCTTGACGGGTACTTCGGTTACAACCAGGTGGCAATCCATCCTGAGGACCAAGAGAAGACCACGTTCACCTGCCCCTTCGGAACGTACGCATTCCGAAGGATGCCTTTCGGTCTCTGCAATGCACCCGCGACTTTTCAGCGGTGCATGCTTGCCATATTCTCAGATATGGTAGGTGACTATCTGGAAGTCTTCATGGATGACTTTTCAGTTTTTGGAGCATCATTAGACGATTGCCTCCAACACTTGGTCCAAATACTCAGGCGGTGCATCGATGTGAATTTGGTTCTTTCCTGGGAAAAGAGCCATTTCATGGTGCCTGAGGGAATTGTCCTGGGACATTTAATCTCAGAGAAAGGCATCCAAGTGGATCGAGCTAAGGTTGATCTAATCTCTCGCCTTCCTATGCCTAGCTTGATCAGGGACATCCGTTCTTTTCTGGGGCACGTCGGTTTTTACAGTCGTTTCATTCCTGATTTCTCAAAAATCGCACGCCCCTTGACTACTCTTCTCTCTAATGAAGTACCCTTTGAAATCTCCAAGAAATGCACAATAGCCTTTGAAAACCTTCGTGACCGAGTCACCCAGGCACCTATCCTACAATCCCCTGACTGGTCTCAACCCTTTGAGATCATGTGCGATGCGTCTGATTTCGCTGTAGGAGCGGTCCTGGGGCAGAAAGCTGACAGGAAACCCGTGGTCATCTACTACGCTAGCAAGACACTTGACGAGGCTCAGCGTAACTACACGGTTCCAGAGAAAGAGCTGCTAGCCGTAGTATTTGCCCTTCAAAAATCCGATCTTATCTCCTGGGTTCCCACGTCATCATTTACTCAAATCACATGGCTGTGAGGCATCTCCTTGCCAAGAAGGATGCAAAGCCCCGACTAATCCAATGGATCTTACTGTTGCAAGAATTCGATCTCGAGATTCGCGACAAGGCGGGAAGACAGAATGTGGTAGCTGACCATTTGTCCCGCCTTCCTTCTGAGATTATCAACCCTTCCGGACCCATCACGGAACATTTTCCTGATGAGCACCTGCTGACTATTGGTACTAGACTTCCATGGTTTGCTGATATAGTAAACTACTTGGCATCACATCAGATCCCGTTTGATTGGCCGAAGGCCAAGAAAGACAAATTGTGCTCTGATGCCAAGTATTACATCTGGGAAGATCCGTACCTCTTCTGCGTTGGTGCTGACCAAATCATCCGGAGATGTGTTCCAGAAGAGGAAGTCAATAATATTCTCTCTTTCTGCCATGACCATGCATGCGGTGGCCATTTCTCTGGGCATAAAATCGCATCAAAAGTCCTCCAGTGCGGCTTTTACTGGCCCACACTGTTCAAAGACGCATACAGTCACTACAAGGCATGCAGTCGTTGCCAAACTTTGGGCAACATGAGCCATCGCGACATGATGCCTTTGCAGCTGATTCTCGTATGCAAAATTTTTGATGTTTGGGGGATTGATTTTATGGGACCCTTTCCTGTTTCGGATGGTTTCGAATACATTCTGCTAGCTATGGACTACATGTCCAAATGGATCGAAGCCATACCGACCCGAACCTGTGATCACAAAATTGTTCTCAAATTCATTCATCCAAACATTTTCTCAAGGTTCGGGATTCCACGAGCAATCATCTCTGATGGGGGGACCCATTTCATAAACGCTCAGTTCAGGTCACTGATGACCAAATACGGGGTGTCTCACCAAATCTCTACTCCTTATCACCCCCAGACTAATGGTCTAGCTGAGCTATCAAATCGAGAGATCAAGAAAATCCTGCAGGTCACTGTTCGGCCTGACAGGAAGGACTGGTCGTCCCTACTTCCGGAAGCCTTGTGGGCCTATAGGACTACCCACAAAACAGAATTAGGCATGTCTCCCTTTAGACTGGTGTATGGGAAGGCGTGTCACCTTCCCATTGAACTGGAGCACAAAGCCTATTGGGCAGTACGGAACTGTAATATAGATCTTTCGAAGGCTAGAACCCACAGAAAGCTTCAAATCAGCGAGATCGATGAATTACGCCTGGACGCGTATGAGAACTCGCGAATCTACAAGGAGTAGGTTAAAGCTTTCCATGACAAGCATATCTCGAGAAAGATCTTTCATCCTGGTTAGAAGGTCCTACTCTTTGATGCCCGACTCAAACTTTTCCCTGGGAAGTTGCGATCCAAGTGGGTCGGACCATACTTGGTCCGACAGGTTTTTGGAAATGGAGCCATCGAAATCAGTCCGCTCAGCCACGATCCGAACCTTTTATCGTGAACGGTCAGAGACTCAAGCTGTTCATTGATGTAACTTTTACTGATTTGGCTGAATCATCTTATATCCTCCATTCCCCTTGAGCTTATTGCGCCCAGCCGATGGCGTAAAACTCAGCGCTTAACGGGAGGCAGCCCATCATTTTCTTTGAAAACCTAAAACCTTTTTGACACCTTTGTGCACTTAAGGTTCACCCTTTAAGATAGCCGACTCCACCTCAGATGCTTGCATCTGGGATTAGAAATCGTCCGCCACAATCACCCCGACCCATTCACTCATCAAAACTTCTGTCCTAAGGAATGAACTAAGCTGAATAAAAATCCCCTAAGTCACAATGAGGACATTACAAACCTTAGACATGGGGGGGTATAAAAGTGAAAAACTTGTAAGAAAAGGTTTTAAACAAAAAAAATTCACATGTGCCAAAAGCACCACAAAAATTAAAATTTTTTTTTGAAAAAGGAATAATAGAATAAGAGGAGAAAGGAAATTTTGTGGGAGAAGGAAAAGAAACAAAAGGAAAAAAGGAGCACAAAATGAAAAAAAAAAAAGGTGTTAGTCATTAGTAAGCAACTAAGGAATTAACCTAAGTTCTAGACCTCATTTAAGAAAAGAAATGAAAAGTGCATGGTGAGATCAGTAAGAATGCAAACCTTAGGCATTCTTGGATAGACTCTTAGTACCCATTAAGATCTAGACATTCCTCAAGAGGTTGAGGAAAATGAAAAGCTTAAGTATTAAGTCCAAGGCTTAGGGAGTATTTGGCCTCATTAACTAACTTTTGGTTTACGGGACTTAGTAACCTAAGCACCCTAACCTCATACACTGCCTGGTTCAGTAAGCGTAAAAATCAAAATCACGCAGAAGTGTCACAAAATTTTGAAAAAAACACCTAGAGTAGGAGCGGCCGATCAACACAAGTTGATTTGGACGAGTTCCCAGCGCGGAGAGGTGGGAAACCCCCCTCGAAGATGCGTAACAAAATATCATCTCCTCGATACTTGTCTCTTAGGATATTTACATATCCTACTGGGGGCATGTAAGCACTCTGCTGGTTCAGATTCCATGGATGGCATTATCGCGAAGTGTCAATTGCCAGGGTCTGGATTCGGCCACGGAACACCATGGATGGGATTATCTCGAAATCTCAATAGCCAGGGTTCTGGGGGTTGCCATGGGCGGTGCTATCTCGAAGCATCGATTGCCAGGAACCCTTGAGGATTGATGATGGGAACAAGGAATCTGATACAGACCGTGTTGAAAAGCCAATCCTAAGCTAGAATTAAAAAGAAAAAGAGAGAGAAAGCTCTCCAAACAGAAAAATCTTCTATCTCTCTTTCTTACAAAACGCACTGCGAACTGAGCCAGGGCTAAAATCATCTCAAGCACGGGTGCTTTAACCACAAAGTCCAATAGACCTTAGGTTAGTTCTTGCGGGCCTTAAAAACCTTTGCTAAGGACTGAGGCTGAGGCTAGACAGATCTGGATCTTGGTTGATACTAAATTACCTTTTAGGCCTATGGTCAGCATTCTAACCTAATCTAGGTTTAAATGAAAAAAGCACTTATTTGAAACCATTAAGAACTTCATGATCTAGAGCAAAGGTTGAAACCTTAAGTTTTTGCTAAGGGACAAGCAAAAGCTAGGCATGGGGGTATGATGAGAACCTCATTATGAACCCTAACTAGCACAATCTAACCTAGATATCAAGAAAAAGCTCCTACATTACTCAAAGAAAGGCTTAACTCAGAGAATTCTAAGTTCAAAAAGAAAACAAGTCATAAGGGGTAAAAATGTAATTTCACCAACACAATTTGCAAACATGGTAATTAAGGGTCCAAACACAGCTCAAACTAACCTAATAAGAAGGAAAGTGGGATGATCTGACTTAACAAGGGCTGCAGCAACTCCAAGGAATTAAATGACATTCTTTAACCCTAAAATAAACCCACTTAAATTCATGAGGTTCGAGGTGGGGTAAAAATCAACTAAACCCTCTAAAATTCATAGAAAAATAATCTCTAGGGTTTAGAACCTTCAATTTGGACTTAGAAAACCATTTTGACCTACATTGAGAACCATGTCCAATTAATGATTTAATTTGGATTTTTACGTAAATTGGCTGGTCAAACATGGTCTGACATAGAAACAAAATTCACCATTAAAATCCTTAGGTTCAACATAGTCATGCATAAAAACTTGAGCTTAAGAAAAGACCTCCTTGACCGACTTTGCAATTTGGTCCTCATCATTTACTTTTTGACCCTTAACTTTCGAAACCCTTGCATTTTGGCCCCAATTTCCTCGTCGTTCTTTGCATTTTGGTCCCTCCTGCAAGTCTCTGCGCAGCACCATGCTCCGGCGACTTTGCGCGGAGCATGGTGCCGTGCAGGGTGAGGGGGACATCCTGCAAAGTGAATGCGGAGTTCCCTACGATGTCTGCTGTCGCAGGGACTCAACCATGCTGCCTGACGACCCCCACACCTTTTGTGCGAACACGCGGAAGGTATGGGTCTCGTCTCTGACCATACTCCGGCGAGGGGCGCATGTCGCCAGCCTGCATCCGCCTCTCTGCCACCGCCTCTATAAGAACCAGCATCGCCAGCCGGTTCTCGCAGTCTGGTCTTGGCGGAGAAACCCTCAACCCTTCCTCTCTCCCCACTCCGACAGGAAACCCACCAGCTCCGGCGGCCCCTCCTCCTCCTTCTCGTCACTCTACTGCAATACCAGCAGCAGAGCCAACTTCGCCTAATCTTCCCGCGTCACGCCGTACCAAGCGCGCGCCTCCTTGCCCGCTTCCTCGTCGCCGCTCTCTCCCTCTGGGTGCTTCTTCTCCGGCGACAGTCAGTACGACTGCTGCTGCTCTGGCCCCCTTCGTCCCTGTAGGTAGGTTACAGTTACTCCCCTTCTTCCCCTCTTTCTTTTCCCCAATCTATTTTGCTTGATTGCCCCATGACCACGCCCGATCACCCTCACCTTCCCCGCCTCCGGCCACTCTCCGGCGAGTCGCCCCCATCATCCCACAACCCCATACGACTCGCCAACTATCCCAAAAGCTCCGCCTCATCATACTAAACACCCTCCGCCCCTCCACTGCCACTCTACACCTCCACAATTCACTCCCGATCAAACCCACTTTTTTGGCCACAGGATGACCTAGGCACGCACGCTTAGGCCGTCCCGCGGCCTGCTGCACCTCGCACCACCTTCGCCGTGCCACGGCGAAGGTTCCCCTATGGTATAATTAGGCCGAGAGGCCCTTTTTGTGTTGGACAGATCTGCTGCCCCGACCGCCATTGGCGACGACATAAGGAGCTTCCAAGCAAGCTCCAGGCTTCAGAGCGTCAGGTCTCCAGCTGATGCAAATTGGGGAGACTCGAGTGAAGGCAGGCAGCTAGCACGCGAAGGGAAACAAGGATGCAGCTGCTGAAGTGAGGTCGCGGTCTTCCTGCGGGTGCGCGCGAGAAGAAGCAGAAGTTGAGTCCCACATCGTAAGTTCTCGAAGCATCGCACCCATTTAAATTGATTTTGTGTTTTTACCTTATCGCCTCCGATACACCTGGGGTGAAGTCCCGCGCCCCATCACACGCCCCGTCCGCAGTTTCACCACGCGGACCCGGCAGATCCGACCCGACACTACCCACACACACCTCGCGCATTAAATCACGCCGGTGCGCCTGGTCCCGGTACGCAACCCGACCCGTCAACCCACGGCTCTGGGAGAGCTTCCTGTGAGTGGTTTGTAGAGAGAGAGAGATACGTGCGGGTAGAGGGAGGGGATAGGTTTTGCTTCCCCCTTGTGTGCAGGATAGGAGCGCTGAAGGAGAAGGGCTCAGCACTTAGCCGCAGGAAGGAGAAGAGAAGAAGCAGAAGAAGAAGGCTCGCCAAAGAAGAAGCAGTGAAGGAAGGAAAAGAGGAGAATCACTGTAGCAGACCGCAGTTTAAGTCGTCTGACGGCTGTATCAGACGACGGATGAACCTTCAGAGGAGATAAAGCAGAAAAGAAGAAGAACTGAAGAAGACAAGACATAGAAGACAAGCAGAAGAAAAGAGGAATTGAAGGCAAATAGAGCCAAGGAAGAAGAAGACCCGTAGAGAGAGAGATACTGCAGCTGAAGAAAAGAGGAAGAAGAAAAGAAGAAGACAGGGAGAGCAGCAGAAAAAAGAAGAGGAAAGAAGACAAGCACAAAGAGAAGAGAAGAAGAAGCCAAAAATAGAAATCTATCTCTCTCTCTCTCTCTCTTATTTTTGTAATAAAGAAACTTTGTACTTCTAGAATTCCAGTAGCTCCCTGAGTTCGACCTCGGGAAACTATTTCCGAGTAAATTTCCATGGTAATGACAACCGTAGCTGTCTTATTTTATACTATAACGATATTACTGTAATAAGCATAAAAACGCACAAAAGCAGCACCAAGGTTGGCAACATCACCATTAATAAGCGAGACAGATTTCTCGCTAGCATCAAGTATTATCACTGGGAGGACCTGGAGATCTTTAGAATAGGTCGTGATCAAGTGTTACGGAGATGTGTCCCGGAAGAGGAGCAACAAAGTATCTTGAATTTTTGCCACACACTGCACTGCGGAGGACACTTTAGTGTTAAGAAGACTGCGTATAAGGTTCTCCAGTCTAGTTTCTAGTGGCCTTCACTTTTCAAAGACACACACGCCTTTGTGGGGGCTTGTCTTCGTTGTCAACAAACTGGAACTATTGGCAAGACAGATGAGTTGCCCCAACAACCAATTCTTCTGGTCGAGATATTCGACGTTTGGGGCATAGATTTCATGGGTCCTTTCCCATCATCACATGGCTTTGAATATATCCTTGTGGTAGTTGATTATGTGTCAAAGTGGATAGAAGCTATTCCGACAAGGACCAATGATCACTCCGTGGTCCTGCCTTTCGTTAAGGCCAATATCATTTCCCGATTTTGCTGCCCTAGGACAATCATTAGTGATGGGGGACCTCATTTCAGGAATGCACACTTCTCCCGTCTCCTCAAAAGTCTTGGTGTCACCCACAAGGTGGCCACCCCATATCACCCGCAGACGAGCGGATAGGTTGAAGTGTCAAATAGGGAGATCAAACGAATTCTGGAAAAAACTGCAAGACCTGACAGGAAAGATTGGTCGAAGAAACTAGATGACGCTCTATGGGCTTACAGAACGGCCTATAAGACCCCCTTGGGTATGTCTCCCTTCCGTATAGTGTATGGCAAAGCTTGCCATTTTCCTGTTGAGATTGAGCATAGAGCTTATTGGGCTATTAAGAATGTCAACATGGATCTAGAACACGCAGGCAAGGCACGCTTATCAGAATTGACCGAGCTTGAAGAATTGAGGAATGAGGCTTATGACACTACTCAAGCTTATAAGGAGCGCACTAAGGTCTTTCATGATAAACACATCCTCTACAAAACCTTTGAGCCCCACCAACAGGTCTAGCTTTTCAATTCCAGACTCAAGCTTTTCCCTGGGAAACTGAAGTCTCATTGGGGTGGGTCGTACACTGTCACGCAGGTGTTCCCGCATGGTGCAGTTGAAATTCAGAATCCCTCATCTGGTGAGACATTCAAGGTAAATGGCTAGTGCTTGCAACCTTATGTTACACTTCTGATGGCCAGGTTTTAGACACCTATAGATTGGAGGAGCCTTAGCTCCAACTGCTTGCCACCTCAGGTTGTGTCTTTCCTTATTTTGGCTTTCCAATGCGGACATTGTCAGATCTAGGCATGGGGGGTATAACCTGAGGTTGTTTATAGCATTTATACATATTCTGCATGCATAATTAGGACTTTAGTTTTGTTTTTAAAAAAAAAAAAGAATAGAGAGAGAAGAAGAAGAGAGATGGAAAGGAAAGAGCCTAAAGAAAAAGATAGGCAAGGAAAAATCATGTTAGTCCCAGCATGTGATTATGAAAGAGTCACCTAAGTTTCGGGTTGGATCGGATGATGAATTAAGTCCTAAAGTACTAAAGAAAAGGAGATGAGTGAGGGATACCGACTTTAGGCCTTCTGGGTCTATTTTAGGGCTTAAATACTCACATATTTGTTAAGATATGGACTATTCCTCAAGAGGTTGAGGGAGTTGCGAGGCTGATGTATTACGTCTAAGGCTTAAGGAGTATTCGGCCTCATTGCTTGCCCTTTAGTTTGCGGAACTTGGTAACCTAAGCACCCAAAAATCACACACTGGTCTGGTTCAGTGCGCATAACAAAGAATAATACCAAAAAGTGTCTGTTCTGAAAATGTTTTCCTGAAATGTTGACTTAGGAGCGGTTTAAAGACACAAGTTGATTGGATGAGTTCCCGGCGTAAAGAGGAGGAATGTAAAATAAGCCCCTCGAAGATGCGTTATAACATATCGTCTCCTCGGTGCTTGTCTCTTAGGATATCTAAATATCCTACTGGGGGCACAGAAGCATCTTGTGCTGGTTCAGATGTCGTGGGCAGCATTATCCCGAAATGTCGATTGCCAGGGTCTGAATTTAGCTACAGAATGTCATGGGCGGCACTATCCCGAAGTGTCGAAAGCCAGGGTTTTGGGGGTTGCCATGGGCGGTGCTATCTCGAAGCATCGATTGCCAGGGACCCTGCGAGGATTGATGGTGGGGACAGGGAATCTGATACAGATCGTGTTTAGGGCCAATCCAATGTTAAGTCTAGGGGAATTTAAAAAGAAAGAGAGAAAACTCTCAAAATAATATTTCTCCCTCTCTCTCTTACTAAAAATGCATTGGCAAAACTGAACCTAACCTTTCTGCACATATGCACGGGTGTTTTAACCGCTGGGGTCAACGAACCTCTGGGCAGTTTTTGTGGGCCTTAGAAACCTTCGCAGCGGACTCAAGACTGAGGCTAGTCAGGTTCGTATCTTGGCTGGTACTTGAGTACCTTTAGGCCTATACTTGGTACTTCAATCTAATTTCTAGAGTATGGTACGATAAGGCATCCTATCGATAAGATCTGACCTGGAGACTTGGTCTGTTTCATATGATTTTGCTCGGGACTAGCAAAACTTAGGCATGGGGATATTTGATGGGTCCACTTGAGTGGACTAATTTAGTGCTTAAGTATTGAATTATTTGGAGCATAATTTAATCCAAGGCATGCTGATAATGACAAAATGTGAAAGCTTTGAATGTATCATTTCATGCATTAATTACTTGAATACTTATGTGAAAGAACTGAGTATTCACTTTAAAGGCAAGGACTTCACATCAAATATAGATTCGAGATGTTACATTGTGGGACTTTTATGTTATCTTGGTAAAATTTGGCAAAAGAATCATTTTTTGGCATCTCTTAATCCCTTCCTTATTTGCCTTAAAATCTCTTTGATTCTTTATGTCTCCCTCCTCTCCTTCATCGTCTTCTCCATCAGCCAACAGAGAAGAACCCAACACCCGCCGGCTTCCTCCACTTGCAGCCACACCTTCTCGAGCACAGCCACGCCCTTAGAACTGCCAACAACAGTCCACGTGCGTGCCCAACCCACCATCGGTGAGCATCTTCCTGTCGTTCAGTCGCCACCGTCCACCGTTTGTCGTGCAACCACCGCCATCGGATTCCTCTCCGCATCCTCGACCTCCTCCGAGCACGGCAAGCTCGACCGTCCTCTCCTCCTCCACGTGCATGCGCCCGGTAGCTAATCCTCTGTTTTTGACTCCATTAAAAATTACATTGATTGCCATTGCCAAAGAATGGGATTTTGATATTGGTTATTTTATTATGGTAAATTTGTGGGAAGCCCTTCTGTTCTTGGTTATTTGTGACAATATTGAAGGATTGGAATTACTAGTTAATGTATTTTGTTTTCTTTCCTCTCATGATGTATGGATATCAATGGCAATTTATTTTTCTTGAACATGATTATTGGTGATCTTATTGGTTCTATGTCTCCCTGTGGATATGACCTGAAGTTTAGTATTACTTTAGTATTTTAATAACTTTGATCGAGGTTTTTTTCTACCACATTACATATTACGACGACATATTTTTCTGACATCATTTGCAAAGCGAAAAACCTCATGATCATTAGGCAAGTAGCGGTGAGCGAGTAAGGGGACCCGACCCTTGTGTACTTGGGCGATAGGATAGAAACACAAATCCAATTTATGAGCATGTGGGTGCTCTTCTCCCACTGATGTTGGACTATCCCCACTGCCTTCTTTGTGTGAGTAGCAGCTGTGAGGATGCCTCCAATTGAGGCAGCAGGAGTGGTCGCAGGTTCCAATTGAGGACCTAGGAAGGGTGCTAAGGATCAGCTGCAGTGCCTAGGACTAAGACCTGAAGTAGATATGGCTGGAGAACTTGATGCGTGGTCAGAGAACTCAAGGGCGGCAGTCGAGCGACAACAAGACCTGAAATTCCAAAGAACGGCCTCTCGGCCATGTTAAACCACTTCAGGAGATTTGCTAGGTGTTGGCGAATGTGGTGGTGGTGGTCTTGTGGAGGATTGCAGCATGTGGAGGGCGGTCGGTGTTGGAGATGAAGGTGAAAGGATGGGTTGTTCGGTGGGTCACGTGAGTGGGTGGAATGGCAAATAATGATGGGGGTTTGGTTCATGGAGGTGTGGTGGAGGTTGTAAGGGTGTTGGTGAGGTGTGTGGTGTGGTGGAGCGACGAGGAGACCTCGCCGGAGGTGTGGCTGAAGATGGAGAAGATGATGGTGAATGGCGGTGTCGAGGGTCGAAACAAGGGTTGAAGGAGATAAACCTAATTTAAGAAGGTAAAGGATGATATTACATTAGCTATTGGATGAAAGGGGAGAGAAAGATCCTTGCCGGTGGTACGTCAGACTTGGAGGAGATGAAGCCTCCGATGGGCGAAGCAGCGATGACGAGGGAAGGTAGGCGGCGCTCGCTAGTATTGCGACGCACAGAAGAAGTTGACTATGAAGGAACCGCCACCTATTGTGCGTGGCGGATGGCGAAGAAGGTGATCGAAGAGGGTCGCCGAAGTTGGTGGAGATGGAGGTCAGGGAGAAGGGAAGAAGGGGAATCCGGCCTCCAAACCAAGCTAAGGAGCACAAAATTGTGTCCTGGGTCCTTTTATAAGCCTTAGAGATGAGTTCCAAGCTTGAAAACAAGCTTGCGAACTCCGGGGACTTCGTGCTCAAAAGGTACCCGAATCTTTCATGCATTCGCATGAGAGATTGGGAAAGAGTTAAGAATCAAGGCTAGGTCCAATTTGAAGAGAATTCTGCAAGGAATCTTCAATTCAATTTTGGGATTGATTGATTGAGAATTGAGTGAGCAAATCTCACTTAAATATCAACGCTGAGCTGCAGCTTACTCCTAATGGCGATAGGGACCTCTTTGTGAAGTAGAAAACAAAGTTAGGGGGACTTTATAAGGATTTTCGAAGGTTGAGGAGCTATTTGAAAGAAAAAGACTCAAACTAGACCAAAATGCAAACTAAGTCAAGATGATCGTTGATTGGGTCAAAATTTCGGTACAAACCTAATTTGGACCCAAGGAATCTGATGGTGAAGTCAGATTTTGGTTTTGACCAAGTTTTTCTAGGTAATTTATGCAGAAACCCAAATTAAGGCAACTTTCTATCTGAGACTATTTTAGGTCAAAATAGGTTCTAATGGTCATATCAAGGATACCAAATTTTATAGAATATTTTTTTATGAATTTTAGAAGGTTTAAGTGAATTTTATCCTAACCAAAACCTTTGTCAATTAAGCGGGTCTGAAATTAGGATTTTTTATGTGCATTAATTCTTGAAATGCACGAAAGCCTATTTCTATCTACATAGACCCTCTTATATGACCATTTGACCTTTAATTAACCCCTGGAAAATCCCGTTATTGTTCTACATTTATGATATTATGTTAAAACTGTAGATTTACCCATGATTAATGCATTTCTTTCAGCATGAATATGCACTGAATTACGACTCTCCGGCGGTTATGTAGGAGCATTTGTCTATTGATTCTGACTAACTAATTATGGCTAATGATGACATTATCATCAATTTAACACTTAGAACTGACTAATTTAAGTTAGTTATGATGAATGATTATGTTACCATCATACCCCTAAGCCTAGCTTTTGCTAGTCCCTAGCAAAATCCTATGGAAAGAACTAGATCCGTAGACTACATTGTAACCGTCAGGATGCCTTACTGAGCCGCATCTCTAAAAATTAGATCAAAATATCAATAATAGTCATAGAGGTATTCAAGTACCAGTGAAGACCCAGACCTAACCAGCCTCAGCCTTGGGTTCGCCATAAAGGTTTTTAAGGCTCGCAAAAGCTGCCTAGAGGTTCGTTGACCCCAGCGATTAAAACACCCGTGCGTATAGGTAGCAAGTCTCATTTCAGTTTGCTAGTGCATTTTTTATAAGAGAGATAGAGAGGGATATTTATTTTGAGAGTTTTCTCTCTTTTCATTTTATATTCCCCTAAATCCAACCTCGAACTTGACCAGCCTCAGCTCTAAACACGGTCTGTATCGGATTCCTTGTCCCCATCATCAATCCTTGAAGGGTCCCTGGCTTTCAATGCTTTGAGATAGCACCTCCAATGACAACCCCAGAACCTTGGCTTTTGACATTTCGGGGTAATCCCACCATGGCACCTAAACCAGCATAAGGTGCTTACGTGCCCCCAGTAGGTATGTGGATATCCTAGGAGACAAACACTGAGGATACGATATTTTATAGCTCATCCTAAAGGGGAGTTTTTTCAATTCCTCCTCTCCGCGTCGGGAACTCGTCCAATCAACTTATGTCTTCAAGCCACTCCTAAGCTAGACCTTCTGGAAAACATTTTCAAAGCAGAACACTTTTTGGCATTAATCTTCGTTAAGCACACTTAACTAGACCGGTGTGTGATTTTTGGGTGCCCAGGTTTCCAAGTCCTGGAAACTAAAGGTTAAGCAACAGGGTTGAATAATCCCTAAGCCTTAGATTTAATACATTAGCCTCGTACTTTGCTCAACCTCTTCAGGAATATAGTCTAGATTTTAACAAATAGGTGAGTGTTTAAGCCCCAGAATAGGCCCAAGAGGCCTAAAGTTGGTACTCATTACTTATCTGTTTGTCTCTAGCACTTCAGGACTTAATCCTTGTTTTGATTTGGTTTAGAACTTAAGTAGGATCCAAAATCAATTTCTAAGATAATCAATTTTTCCGGATTTTGCTAATTTGTCATGTTTTGTATTTCCTCCTCTTTTTCCTCCTCAAGAAAGGCTTTTCATTCAGCTCACAAAATTTTTCCTCATCTTTTTTTTTAACATATATATATTTGTGAGAACCCATCAGAGAATTGAATTTCTCATTTGTTTTGCACTCTAATATCTCCCATGCCTAAGTTTTGAAATGTCCTCATTGTAAACTAGGTGGGTTCGAATTCAGCTTAGTTCATAGTTTAGAATAGGTCAAAGGGTGGGTGAATGGGTCGGAATGACTGTTGCAAATGATTTCAATCTTTGATACAAGTATCGAAGGTGGAGTCAGCTGTTCTAAAGCTTGAACCCTAAAGTGCAATAGGAATGCAGCTCAAAAAGAATCAGAAGGGTCTGGGGTTTTTAAAATGACGGGTTGCCTCCCATTAAGTGCTAAATTCAATGCCTTCAGCCAAGCAGAAGGTGATCAAAGAGAAGGGTGGTCAGATTGGAAGACTTTTGTAAGACAAGCACCTTGATGGTTAGCCTGGTTGGTCCAACCAGGTGCTTGTTCAGATCAATTGGCTGATGATGCAGACCAAACCCAATCAGTCTGGAGGGTGGAGGAATGTGAATCAATAGGTGTGGAGCCCACCAGACGCTTTGTAGCTCCAATAGATGTGCAAATGCGAATCAAGTGTTTGGTTGTATTGGCTCAGCCAAATATGTGTAGGGGTCCTCAAAAGATGATTGATCTGTGTAGAACATGGGAACCCTACTTATGGGATCAGATGGGGACAATAGATAACTGTCGATCTGATCAGTGTCCCCTTTACCATCAAATCGTGGTGGTGAATCATATGCAACCCGATCAGAAAGAGGTGAGTCAGAATAGAAATTGATTTCGATGGTAGGTTGGGGTTGGGATTGATTTTTGAAAGGCTCTGTCTTGAGAGAGGAGGTAGGGCTACTTTGAGTTCCAAATCATTGGCCCCAGAATCAAAATCAAAGAGTGGATCATGGATATTGTGGTCGTAAATGGACTCATAATCATCTCAAAACAACGATTCTCCTAAATCAGAGTATGATTCAAAATCATCGAAGAATTTACTAAAATCATCTTCTAAACCTAACTTAAGATTGAGATTTCCACCATTGAATAAATCAAGATGCATGGAGTTATCAACCTGACTTTGGTCTAGCCTAGTTTCAAATTCCAAGCTCACTGGGATATCCTTATTAGGCATAGGCTCAGGTGTAGGGCATCTAGAGTAGATCCAATCAATTCCCAACTCTTCTAATTCCTCTAATTCTATATCGTAAATTGATTTGACTTTCGAAATGACTTGCAAATTGTATATCAAGAGTTAGTGGATAAAATAATGTAGAGAGAGAAAAAATAATGGTTGTTGAAACCACCAATTTATCACAGAAGTTCAACTCAAATTAGATGTATCAACCCTTCTTCTCTTCTTTATTTCTTAATACTTAGTCACATTCAGAGCCTCAATTTTCCAAGCCTTCAAACACCTCAACAATGACACATATGGCTTAGCCTCTATACTCAAAGATCCTCAAATTTACCTAAGTCTTTAGGTAAATATCCACATTGCAAAACCCCCCTTCTCTCTCAGAATAAATCCCTCTCTCTGAAACCTAGTTCAGACCTGGTTCAAAGCCAATTTAGTTCAGCGCATAGTAGGGGGTCGGTTTGGTTCGCATGGGTGTGGGTGAACCGAGTTGAGTGCGTATGGTCATGTAGGAGGGACCCGACCCCTCGTGTCTTGAGCAGCTATGAGCAGGCGTAATTCGTTAAGTATCAAAATTTTGCTTAGCTGCTATCGAGGTGGGACTATCCTGCAGAGATCCTTCTTCGTGTAGCCACGTGAGGTGCTGGGCTTGATCGTGGATGCTGCTGTGTGGTTTCACTCGATTGAAGGCCCAGATAAGTTGATGTTGTGATTCCACGCTCAAAGAGACTGGTAGCATGTATCGAAGTGACCAGACGACGGTGGACGTCGTCGGAGAAGACGACGGCGATGGTGAAGACCTAAAACAAGAAAACATGCCTTAAGCCCCAATTAACAAGCTCATGAGCATCTCTAGAGCACGGTGAGTGTGGTGGCAGTGGTTTTGAGGTGTTTCATGGTCTGTGTAGTTTGGACGAAGGCAGAGATGTAGGTAGGATGTGGGTTTGGTTGGTGGAGGGAAGACTAATTAATGTGCCCAATAACCTTGTGGCTTTTGTTCCACAGAGGGGAGGAAGGTAGTGGTGGTGGTGGTTTGATGTTTGGATGTGTATAGAGATCAGATGAAGCTCGTCGGAGCTTCGCCAAACGCGAAGAAGATGAGGGGGGAGAGAGGTAAGCGAGCAGTTAAAACTAGTTTCTAAGGTCTTATGTCTTGTCTAAGAGCTAAGGGGAAGGGAGAGACTTGCTCTATTAGATGAAAGGGGTAGGGATCCTCAGTGGCGTGACTTACTGGAGTCGAGGGAGATGAACTCTCCGATGGGGGAGACGACGATGATGACGGGGATTGGAAGCTACAGCTAATGTGCACTGGATGCAGAGGAAGGTGAGGAGGAAGGTGGACCACCCAATTTGACGGTTGGATGGTTGGAAGAAGCTGAGCAAGGAGATCACCGAAGCACAGGTCGAAGACAACATGAGAAGGGAAAGAAGAGGAATTTTGGCCTAGAACCTGGCTAGGGAACTCATGGGAAGATGCTAGGACTTAAATAGAAAAGGTTGAGACCTCTAGTTGCAAGAAATCATTGCGAATTCCTCGTTGTTTCTGCAAGGAAAACCCACTGATTTTGCATCCTCGAAGATGTGGTTCGACCTACATTGGACCTCAAGATATGGTGCGTTTGGAAGGGGATCTCTTGGGGATCAAACCCTCCAAGTTTAAAGGAATTTGATTAGGAAATGTGCGCGAAATCAATGTGCAAAGATCGTGGGTTTTGGGTTCTCTTCGTGTAGGTACCTTCATGGTTTGGGCCTGACGAGGAAGAAGGTCGGTGGACCTATTTGCAAGAAAAGTGAAAAGCTAGGGGTGTATGTGAAAGGAAACATGAGTTAAGTGATAAATAGAGTTCTATGGGGCTAAAAATGTAAACTAGGTCAAGATGAACTTAAATTTTGGGGTTAACCTAAGTTAGATCCAAGTAATATGATGGTTAACTTTGATTTTGACCACGTTTGACTAGGTAAATTGCATAGAAGCCCAAATTAGGCAAATTCCCATCTGAATCTCTATTCTTGGACAAAATGGGTTAGGATGGTCAAAGTGAAAGTACCAAATCTCTTAGAATATTTTTCAATGATTTTTAGGAGGTTTAGACTAAATTTATCTCTACCAGAACCCTTTAAATTTGAGTAAGGCTAATAATTAGGGTTTTATTAATATTTTAATCCTCGAAATGCGTGAAACCTTGATTTAGTTATTCTTAGTCCACTTCTTGGTCTATTATGCTCATTTAACCTTGAATTAACCCTTAATCAACCACTTGATCAATTTGCATTTGTGATTGAATGTTAAAATAATAAAATTAAGCCTATTTTCTTGTCTTCTCAAATAAGAGCAACACGGAATTACGATCCTCAGGTAATCATTTAGGTGCATTTAACACTTAGATCTGACTAATTTAAGTTAGTTATGATGAATGATGGTGTTACCATCATACCCATATGCCTAACTTTTGCTAATCCCTAGAAAAATCCAATGGAAAGAACTAAATCCTTAGATCAGATTTTAACCTTCAGGATGCCTTACCGAGCCGCATCTCTAAAAATTAGATCAAAATACCAACAATAGGCCTAAAGATACTCAAGTACCAACCAAGACCTAGACCTGACCATCCTTAGCCTTGGGTCTGTCGCAAGGGTTTCTAAGGCCCGCAAAAGCTACCTAGAGGTTCGTTGACCCCAGCGGTTAAAGCACCCGTGTGTATACGTAGCAAGTCTAGGTTCAGTTTGTTAGTGCATTTTTTATAAGAGAGATAAAGAGGGATATTTATTTTGAGAGTTTTCTCTCTTTTCTTTTATATTCCCCTAAATCCAACCTCAGATTGGCTCCAGACACGGTATATATCAGATTCCATGTCCCCACCATCAATCCTCACAGGTGATCATCGACTATCTGTTTACGATAAAAATGGTATTTTAGGTGTCGTTATTGTAGTATATTTATCACAATGCAAATAGATGCTGTATCAATTTATTTAATTATAATTTTTACTAGTTAGTTTCTAGTTCTTTCACTAGGAGGTAGTTATTGATATACATCTCTCTATGTCCAAAAATGTTCTTTTATTAAAAAAATATTAATTTTATTTACAAAATGAATCAATGAATCAATTAATGATTGAATTGATTAATTACATATAAAAGATCAATTATTTCTACCTACAATGCCTTAAACAAATGTACAACAAACAATCATTAAAAACCTATTAAAACTACACTAAATTAATTATATGCAGCTACTCTCAATAATACCTACATATAAGTACAAAAATAGCTACTAATATCTACTATACTATGTTATATTAACATACTGATATCTTTAGTAACATATATTCTATATATAGTAACACATATATGCGTCACTTTAGCCTTAGTAACATATATACATAGCATAAGTCATTCTATACTGACATATAAGCATATCTACAGTGACAGATGTATTTGTCACTAAAGCCCTTATGTTATTTATAAACATAAAAGAGGCTCAAATAGTACTACTGTACTTATAACCTACCTTTATACATATATGTACATACTATATATATAATTGTATACATTTATGTACATATATATATTTACATTATTTATATACATATACTTATACTATATTATTTATATACATATATATCAATGTACATACTCATAACACAACACTTAGTCGTTGCGCCATTCTTTTCTTCTCTTTTCTCTCTTCTTTGCTTTACGACACGTAGTCATTTTAGGGCCTTCTCTACTCTCACAAACACTGTTCATCAGACCAAAATTAGTTTTAATGGGTGGGATGGCTCATTTTCGAGGGATACACAGCACCTCAAAAGGTGGGACCAGACCTCTACTAATGGACTAGCCCTAGTTCAATTAAGGTGCATTCTTTTCCAATTTAGGCCCAATAATAGGCCTAGAAAGCCTACACATGCACCTACATGTGCTCACACACATGCCCACGTAAACCCGCAGGTGCATGCAAGCACGCGCTCTAAGAATGACCTGTATGCTCATTATGTGCCAAACGCTAACGACCGAGGGGGTCGTAGCGGAAAAGCGACTTACACCACAGCAGCATGAATGTATCCCATGATGTGGGACATTAAAGAGATGCTTAATTGAGGCTCGCTGCGTAAGTGTCTGTATGGATTTCAAGGTTTTGGCCCTTGATTTGAGTGCTATAATTATCTTAAATTATAAATAAATTATATAATTACAAAGCCCTTATATAGGGCTATATAATGGTACAACTAATTTAGGGAAATAAGTTATTTAAATATATATATATAAATTAATTAAAATTAGGGTTTTATACAGTTTGAATTAAAGTACAAATTAGTAACTTAATTACAAAATTGACATTATACAGAGTTAATTTACATATTAAAGTATTTATTATACAATTTTTATTTATTTTGGAGACATTATTTTAAATTATTTACATTTAAATACATGTTTTAGATAGTTATGTACATAAATAATTTATAAATACTATAGTATTATATAAATACAGTATCAATAGGTTAAAAATGCTAAATGTAATATTATACAAGTATACATTATAAATTACTTCAGTATTAACTTAAATTACTAATTTATTTTATTTTAAGTTAATAATTTACTTGATTAACTTAATAGCTTAATTATCTACTGTAATTACTTAATTAAATTAATTTACAGGTACTATATAGTATATATTACTTAGTTAAATACATATGTATAGTAGTAGATATAATTATATACATATACATAGGTTTTTATAATTACTTGAGTTACTATACATTTAAGTTTACATAAATTAATATATAATTATACAATAAAGTTATATGTACAATAAATCATTCTAAATATTTAATTTAATATATAGAATACATATATACGTTAATTATAGACATTATTTACATATTATACAATATGTACATTTATCTTAATTTTAGGTTATATTTATAAGTATATACATACGATATAAGGTATTTTTGTGTATTTTTAGGTATTTTCTTATTTTTATAGTTTTTATATATATAATAGAGATAGGAATTGAGAGAGAAAGGGTGAGATGAGAGAGAGGAAGTTCTTTTTGTGATTTTTAACTTTGGTTCCTTTATTAAATTTTCAAGTAAACTGAACCGTCAGCTGATATGTTTTACCAAGTCGGGAGTTCAGAATACTTTGAAATTTGGTGAACACTTAGAAAAATTACTAATCCTACTCAAGACATATTTATTTTATTTTTTTGTGATTCTTTTATATATTTTTATTTATGTAAAAGTTAACACATAAGCAGCCTAAAGAGGTATTGAGTAATAGAACCTAAGGCTTCTAAATGTGCTTTAAGGGCTAAACAGAAGATGTAAACATTCAGAACTATCCAACATACATTGTAAAAGGTGTACGACACATTAAACAAAATTTTCACATTTAATTTCATTAATAAATCAACTTGGATAGTTATACAAGTTCAAGTAGCTGACAAATGTTTCAACTAAAATCTACAGGCAATTCTAATTTAACCTCAATCAATTTAAGGTACATGAATGCTTGTTCACATGAGCTCTATCATAATAAAACAGTGCCAGCTCTAATTCTCAAATAGAACCAAATTCCAATTCAAACCCCTCTCTTCCAGGTCTGCTACTGCTGTGAAAACAGCATATACATTTCCAACAGCTAATCTAACTGTTACTGCTGCCATTTCAGATCAGGTGTTACTGTTGCTATTTTTAGCAGCAACACAATTAGGTGCTAGAGGCCTATATCAGGCCAGATTCCAGACATTCAGCATCTGTTGTGTTTGTCTCACCTAGATCTAAGTGCTTTTAAGCTCAAAGAGTTCTCAGAGCTACTTAAATCAGAGTCAAATCCCAAAGAATGTAGCTGCTATGCAGCTTTTAATATATTGAAATGAGAGTTTAAAACCAACTCGACTTCAAAAGTTAGTGTTGAAATCAATGTTGAATGCTTTTTGAAAAACATGTCAAATTCCAGATCTGAAATGTATGAGTTAGATTCATGAAAAACCATCTCCAAATCTTTTCTAAATCATTATGACACTCAAGGAAAATATAAATACAATTGATTGATATCCTAACATGTTCTTCACCTTACACTATAGACAGTGTAAGGTAAAAATTCATATCCGGGTTTCAAATGCATTAAAGCTCAATTCAAAAGTGTTTAAAACATTGCGTAATAGACTTAGGACTCATTCCAAATCAGATTGAAGCTTGAAAAGAAAATACACTCTAATGTAATCCCTTTCTTATGCCATAGACAACATGAAGAAAGAAATCAAATCAGACATTGAAATCCATTAACATTGAATCCCAAACCTTCAAATCCCTCAATAATGGATCAAAACCCTAATTAAGTTCAAATCAAGGCCATATATGTGAAAATCACCAATTCAAATCATTCAGAGCAGGGTCATTTGTGAATTCATGGACTGAATGATATGACCCTTAAATGAAATTGGCATAAATAGCAAATCTAGGAGCTAGAGAACTCTAGATCTGATAATGGCCTGATGGATGGGTGAATGATGAAGTAAATTGTCGAGGAAATCAGAGAATGCGAATTGTGATTGTGGAGTGAGGGGGAAGCTGTATGATCAATGTGAACAAGGTGAAAAATACCTCTCTAATCTAGAATAATTAGAGAGGGTGAGGTTGCTCAATTACTTCTAACCTATGCTAATCCATCACCAAATTCATCATCTAATCTACTCTAACTAAACTACATTACACTAATTACTACTTTAAATTACTCTAGAAAGCAAGGAAATCCTAATCTAAAGGGAAGAACGAGATGCCTAGGCTGTAGCTGGTCACTGCAGCGACGAAGGGTGTTGAGGAGATCTCTAGCGAGGAATGAGGTCCCTGGATCCACAGTGGGTTGCTATGGCGACAAAAGTGAGGAGGAAGAACTGCCCCTGTCACCAACGACTTTGATGAATGAGGACGAATTGGAGATGTGGATGAGGTGATCGGTTCAGGGTGGTAGGGAGTTGATGGTGTGCGCGAGGAGCTCAGGTAGGTTCTTAAGTAGGTGTTTTAGTGGATCAAGTCACCGCGAGGTAGGATTAAGCTTTTAGGGCTTCGACGGTGGGATGGGATTGCGTGAAGCGCAGGAAACTCTAAACCAAATTATAGCATGAGAGGTGATGCTACGTGCAGGTGCATGTGAAGATTAAAGGAGGATCAATCGTAGGATCAAGGCACGTGCAATCAACGGCTGAGGTGCTTTGAGTTCTTCGGGTGGAACAGTGCAAGGGTCACCCACAGGTGTATTGGGATTTTTGTGAAGAAGCCTTTAAGGGCGAAGGGGTAGAAGATTTGTAGACAAGCCCATTAGTGGCGAAGAATGATGGCTGCATGGTCCTTGAGTCTTTCAAATAGGTCCCTGGTAGTTATCAAAGAGGTCCTTGAGACTTTTTAGGTGAATAAAATGTTAATGCACTGAGGACTTATATGTAAAATAAAAAATGCAAGGTCCTAATGATGTCCAAATGCAGCCAAGTTTTTATTGAAGCATAATTGAACATTTAGGAAGTTAATTTAACCTTTTATTTATACTTTTGAACTCAAACATGTGTTCAATTTGCAATTGGATCATCATTTTATATTTTTAAATAAAATATATTATTTTGTGACCTTATTATGTGTTTTTAACACTAATTGGATGTTTTAATTCATTTCTGTTAATTCTCATAGTTAACCCATTTCTTGTCTTAATTATGTAGTATTTAACCTAGTTTCTAGCTTAACTTGGACATTTTAGCTATGATGAACCACACCTCATCAATAAGGTCCCTGGCTTTCAATGCTTTGAGATAGCACTGTGCATGGCAATCCCTACGACCTTGGCTTTTGACACTTTAGAGTAATCCCGCCCATGGCACCTGAACCAGCATAAGGTGCTTACATGACCCTAGTAGGATATGTGGATATCCTAGGAGATAAGCACTGAGGAGATGATATGTTATAATGCATCTTCGAAGGGAGTATTTTTCATTCCTCATCTCTACTCCGGGAACTCGTCTAATCAACTTGTGTCTTCAAGCCGCTCCTAAGCTAGATTTTCAGGAAAATATTTTCAGAACAGAGCACCTTTTGGCATTAATCTTCGTTAAGCATGTTGAACCAGACTAGTGTGTGATTTTTGGGTGCCTAGGTTACCAAATCCTGCAAACCAAAGGGCAAGCAATGGGGTCGAATAGTCCGTAAGCATTAGACTTAATACATCAGCCTCATACTTTCCTCAACCTCTTGAAGAATAGCCTAGATCTTAACAAATACGTGAGTGTTTAAGCCCTAGAATAGGCCCAAGAGGCCTAAGGTCGATACACATTACTTATCTCCTTGTATCTAACAACTCAGGACTTAATCCTTGTTTTTGATTTAGTCTAGATCTTAAATAGGATCCATAATAAATTACTAGGACTATCAATTTTTTCTGATTTTGCTCCATTGTCATTCTTTGTATTTTGTCCTCTTTTTCCTCCTCAAGAAAGGTTTTTCATTTAGCTCACAAAATTTTTCTTCCCCTTTTCTCTTTTTTTTTGAATATATGTATATATTTTTTTGTGAGAAGCCTTTAAAGAATTGAATTTCTCATTTATTTTGCTTTTTAATACCCCCCCATGCCTAAGTTTTGCAATGTCATTGTAAACCAGGTGAGCTCGAATTCAGCTTAGTTCATAGTTTAGAACAAGTTAAAGGGTGGGTGAATGAGTCGGGATGATTGTTGTGAACGATTTTAAGCTTTGATATAAGTATCAAAGGTGGAGTCAACTGTTCTAAAGTTTGAGCCCTAAAGTACAATAGGAATGCAACTAAAAAAGAATCAGAAGGGTCTTGGGTTTTTAAAATGACGGGTTGCCTCCCGTTAATCGCTAAATTCAATGCCTTCAACCAAGGAGAAGGTGGTCAAGGAGAAGGGGTGGTCAGATTGGAAGAATTTTGTAAGACAAGCACCTTGATGATTAGCCTGGTTGGTCCAACTAGGTGCTTGTTCTGATCAATTGGCTGATGATGAAGACCAAACCCAATCAATCTAGAGGGTTGAGGAATGTGAATTACTAGGTGTGGAGCCTACCAGATGCTTTGTGACTCCAACAGATGTGCAAATGCGAATCAAGTGTTTGGCTGTGTTGGCTCAGCCAGATTAGTGTAGGGGTCTTCAAAAGATAATGGCTTTGTAAAGAACGTAGGAACACTACTTATAGGATCAGAGGGGGACAATAGATAACTATCAGTCTAATCATTGCCCCCTTCACTATCGGATCATGGTGGTGAATCATATGCAACTAGATCAAAAAGAGGTGAGTCAGAATAGAAATTGATTTCGGTGGCAGGTTGGGGTTGGGATCAGTTTTTGAAAGGCTCTAACTCGATAGTAAGAGGTAGGACTTACTTCAACTTCCCAATCATTGACCCCAAAATTAGAATCAAAGAATGGATCATGGATACAGAGGTCGTAAATCAACTCATAATCGTCTGGAACCAACGATTCTCCTAAATTAGAGTTTGATTCAAAATCATCGGAGAATGTGCGAAAATCATCTTTTGAACTTGACTCAAGATCGAGATTTCCACCACTGAATAAATCAAGATGCATGGAGTTATCAACCTAACTTTGCTCTAACCTAGTTTCAAATTCCAAGCTCGCTAGGATATCTTTATTAGGCATAGGCTCGGGTGCAGGGCATCTAGGGCAAATCCAATCAATTCCCAACTCTTCCAACTCCTTTGATTCTGTATTGTAAATCGATTTGACTTTCGATAAATCAATTTGTTGTTTCGAGGATTCTGGAGAGGTGTAATCATCAAATATAGGCTTAAGATCATAGTTCAAATCTAAAATCTTGTTCTCATCACATTGAGCCTCATGATCATCCCAACTAGGCTCAGATCTAGATTCTAGGTTAGGTGTAGGAATTGGGTCACTAGAATCTAGACTTGGTTCTATTGGGATTTCGAAACTATTCTCAAGGAATACCTTAACAAGATAAGGTGAGGGACTTACATCCTTGAGAGGTTTCAAATCTAACTTACCATAGGTGTTTTGAGAATCTAGGCATGATGGACTAGCTTCACAGCTTCCTATGGTTGGCTCATAATCGGGAACACCTCTAGTGGGATCTGCCCAACTGATATCTTGATTAGGTATTTCATTCTACACAAAATCAAATTTTGGTTCCATTTTGGTTGGGGATCCATAATCACCTTCATTTTCGTACTCGGGTTCTGGGAAATTGTATTGATCCTCAAGATTGCTCCAAGATGCATCATTAGTTTTCGGGTGGGAATTTGGGTATTTTTTATTAATGGCATCTTGCAACACATTTAGCATATTCCCACATTTTTCAATGACACCCTGGTGTATTTCCCAAAGTGGTTGATTTGTCAAACACATTGTAAACACTCAGTGCTATGCAATCTCTAGAATTCAGTGTATTATGATAAGAGAGTATCCCGGGTTGAACCACATATCATTTGTGTTAACATCATCTTGGCGTGGTCCATAATGAGGTTTGTTATTTCTGGTACATTAACATGAACACTACTAAAGGGTTTTGAGGTTCTGTAATATTCTTCACTATATTTAAGAAGAACCTCGATCATTTTCTCTTTTATGCTCTTACGGGAATCAGGTTTAGTGAATATCTTTCCTATGTTGTCAGGTTGCATCTCCAAATCAGGTGGTAGATCAGGATGATGAATCAAATTCAGGTTCAGATTGATTTGATCAGATCAGATTAGATTTCACCCATAAGATCAACTCTAATGGAGGCCTTTAGGTCAGACCTAGGGACTTCCTCCTGTGTTTGTGCACTAAAGAATAGATGAGGGACTCAATGTGTATTGGACTCCGATGTCAAATATGGATAGAAAATCTTTATCATTACCATTAAATCCTCTATCATAATTCTGTTCAAGATGATTAAATCAATTGTCTGTCTCATTCATGTACACAACACAAAGTTAATGCATTTCTCTACAAAATATCCTTCCACGATTGGCCCTTCTAGCTTTTCCTTATTCAAGACATTATCTTTTAGCTTCTTCAAATATCATTTAATTTGATACATCCATCTGTACTGCACGAGTCAAGCAATTCTTGCTTCATTTGCAAAATGAAGTGTGAAATGAACCATCAAGTCGAAGAATGCACACGGCAAAACCTACTCCATTTTACAAAGTGTGATCACAATTTCTTTATCCCAGTACTCCAGCAATTTGGGATGTAATATCTTTGAATAGATTACTTTAAAATATCCACTCATCTCTATAAAAGAATCGACTAGTGGATCAGGCATCACTCCACATATCGCTAGTGGGAATAAGATTTTCATGTATTCTTTTTCATCTCAAAAAAAAAAAAGATTTTCATGTACCCATGAAAATCATGACTTTTTAACCCAGAAATCTCCTTCTACACTTTATTTACGCAACGTAAAAGTTGCGATGAATACCCATTTGGAACCCGAATGTCTTTAAGGAATGATAAAATCTTTTATCTCTGCTCTCCAGTATGATTGTATATAGCTTATGAAAAGTGAGACCCTCCTTCAACATGCAACTTAAGATGAATACCCAAAATATTCATATCATTCCTTGTTCTAACTATATCTTTTGGGCTATCTATTAGGTTTAATACATCAAGAATGTTGTCCATTACGTTCTTCTTGATGTGCATAACATTTAAATTCTGTCGTACAATCAAATCCTTCCAATATGGAAGCTCCATAAAAAATATGCTTTTCTTTCTAAACCCTAAATGTCACAAGAAAGTCAAGTCATTCTTAAAAAATGACCCAAACATATTTCATTGAGCTGTTGCAATATCTCCATGATTTTGATCACCAACAACCTAACAGAGCTTGTACTAAGTTTATTTTTCAGATTTCTTGACAAATACCAACATGCTTTACCATCAAATCTATCCTTGAATTGTGGCGTTCGCCATCTTTGTTCATTGGGCAAAAACCTGCGGTGCCCTAAGTAATAGAACTTTTTGCATTATGGTAATCTCAGGTGATGAGTATTATCCATACAAATTGGACAGGCAAACTTCCCCTTTGTACTCAATCTTGACAAATTCGCATAAGCTGGAAAGTCATTGATTATCCACAGTAATGTTGCATGCAACTGGAAGAATTGTTTCTTCTGTGCGTCATATGTTTGAACACCACTATTCCACAAGACTTTTAGTTCATCAACCAATGGGTGGAGATAAACATCTATCACATTTCCTGGTTGCTTGGTTCCTAAGATAAGGAGAGTCAACATCATGAATGCGGATCGCATGCATAGCTATGGGGGTAAGTTGTAAGTTACCATAACCATCGACCATATGGAATATGACAGATACATGTTCTTGAATGGGTTGAATCCATCGCTTGCAAGCCCCAGTCTCACATTCCGTGTCTCCTCTGCAAATAATGTGTGATTCTCATTAAATCTATTCCACTCATCAAAATCTGTTGGATGACGGATGCGCCCATCTTTCGATTTATTCTCCTGATGCCACGTCATCATTTTTTTTATTTTACTGGAAATGAATAAGCATTGTAGCCTAGAGATCAGTGGAAAATAACGAAGAACCTTCTCCAATTGTTTCTTCCTGTCAGTGTTTGTTGACTCACCCACCTTATACCTCTCCTCACCACATTCAGGATAGTTAGTCAACCGTGAGTACTCATTTCTGTACAGGACACAGTCATTACGACAAGCATCAATCTTCTTGCATTTCAGTTCGAGCCCACGTATCTGCTTCTTCGCATCATACCATGACTTAGGGTATCCAGTAGGATTATTCAGTAGCTCCCCAATGAATTCAAGAACCTCAGACATTAATTTTGTTGTGGCTCTATTTATCACTTTCATCTGAAACAATTTGAGAAGGAATGACAACTTCAACATTGACGTATTCCAGGAGTAGTAGGATCCTCTGCTGCCTTGACTACATCGTAAAACTCATTACAATTGATAAGTCCACTTTTGTGGACCATTATTTAGCCTAAGTACTATTTAATTATTTGCTCTTAGTTGTTAATTGACTAGGAGATATATGGTAATTCACCTTGGCCTGCATTTAATTTTATGCTCTAATTTTATGTTTAATAACATATGTTATTATAATATAATTTATTTTATGAATACAAGCTAGGTACAAGAGTTCACACGACATTTCTACGTTTATAAGATGTCTAGAGCTAAGGATGGACATCTGGGAATTCCCAGGACAAGTGCCTTGACTTTACATTTTTTTAAGACGTCTAATGATGAAGTCAAACGTTTGATAAAGATTGGCCAATACTTATCCATCGGTTTCAACCACTCACGACGTTCGCAAGTGGTTGGAGAAGTCGGTGGCAGGCAGAACAAACTGGGGGACTTTTAAAAAGAGAGAAGACCTGCTCACGGGCCATGTTTCCCCTTCCCCTTGGCGGGGATCTCCTCCCTCTCGACTACTGTGGAACCTGCATACGCCGTGAAACATGCCTGCACCGTGGACTTCGCATACTCTGCCATGCCCCCAACGCCACCAATCATGTGTGCATTGTGACAGGATGCACACACACACCACTGCCACCACCACAAGACTGGCCGCACGCACCTGCACTCCAGCTTGTGCGCGTGCTCAGCCACATAGCAGCAGCATGCCCTTGGACGTGCACAACTAGCCTCGCATGTGCACTGTACGTACACCACCACAGAAGTCGCACCACCCCCACTCCATCCACTCCCTCTTCATCTTCCTTCTTCTTTTTCCTCTTCTTCTTCAACCCGCCTGTTGCTCCACATGAAGGAACCCAAAGCTGTCACTACCCGCCCTCCACGCAGCCACCACCGTCAACCACCATCTTCACCGCCAATGCCACCAGGGACCTCCACGCAACACGTCAACCCCTTCCATGCCTCCATGTGAGCCACAGCAGTCCATGCTCATGCACACAACGCCCGCCATCGGTGAGATATGCCTCTGCCAGCTGGCCAATTCTGGCCACCTCCTGTCGTGAGACCAACATCAATGCGATGGCCTCGCTCTGGCTGACCTTCCCCCATAGCATCTCCCCCGACGAAGCCCTCCTCTACGCGTGCGAGCAAAGGGGAGAACATCCCCTGTTTTGCTACAAGAAGTGCCCAATTGATATTTACGCATAATGCCATTGTGAAATGCACTGTTCATTTATTTATCCAATTATTATATTCAAACGGATTTACATGAACTTCCCTCATGTTTATTTGAATAGTGAATAGTTCATTTATCTCTTAACTAATCAAGTATGGAATATTGGCTATAGGGAACGGATTCAGTTTTGATTTATATTGATGATATTTGTCAATACTAAGATCATGATTCACATGGTTCCATTGTGGTGATTTGCATGTGCACCCTTACATCATTGATTAATTGCTTAAAATGAGAACTTATGTAGAAAAAGAATTGCACGAATTAGCATGCACACCCATTGAGTTTCCTAAATAAACGAGACACCATTCACTAGTTTAATAGGCTAATTCCTCCCTGTGGAGACGACCTAACTAATTTCGTGGTTAGAGTTTGAATATTAAATGTTTTGAAAAGAGATTTTCTACCACACAATGAACTATAACGACACATCATTTTATGTTAAAGTTTTCAACGAAAATGAAGATCACTCTTTTAAATGGCACCGTTGCCAGGGAGGAAACATGCCTATTAATTTTTTTGGGAAATTTATATTATTTTCATGCTATTTTGAAAGCTTTTCTAAATTATTGACATTGGTTCTCTTTGTATGCACGAATCGAACGACAAACGCGGCGAGCGTGCACGATGGAGACGATATTCTTGGTGGACCTTGACGCCACCTAGAGGGCAGCAACAGGAGCACATGGGCCTTGATCCCACACGCATGGAGAAAGGATTGGCGACCAAAGATATTTATTTGTTTCTTTTAGATTTAGATTAGTTTAGATAGACATTAGAACTTAATTCTATCTTATGGACCCGTGTTGGGCATTTTTGGGAACTTGTTCCCAGTACTTTTATTGCTTATCGCTCTTGTATGCGGGAGCATATTTTTGGGAGCGTGTTCTCATTTTATTTAGATTATAGGTTTATTTGAATTATTTGAACTGCACATTAGTTAGCTAAATTAGATTAGGTTTGTTTGTGTATTAATTATCAGAAAATGAAAAAAAAAAAATTGAACTTCCTGCTAGAAGCTGCATATCAATAGGGTGACCATCTTGGATTGAATGAGCAGCATCTAGTTTATCTTTTTTGCATTGCAAACATCTTGCATTGAAGAGAGCTGGCGTAAGGTACGTCTTTTCTTGTGCATCAGTTATCTGCACACACACATTTCATTTGGACATAATTAAAAAAGATCATTTAAGCTGATTTGAAATATTAATCAAGTGGTCACATTACTTCTTGAAAAGAAAGAAAAAGATACAGGAAGTATTTGAATAACTTGACTGCAATTTTCAAAAGAAAAATCACTTTTCACGGTGTAATGCACACTTCTTTCACTGAGTACACACTATAGGTACTACACTAGAACTTGGACCCTTAAGGCTATAGGCATCGATCTCTTTATCGGTGCAAACCCTCCTATCTCACTTCGTGATGGTAGTATTAACTTTTGCCTGAGTGACTTGATACTCTAAGGAGGGGGACACCCCTTAAAGGAATTCAAGGGTAGTTAAGAGGCACCGCTAGCGCAATGCCTCAAAGGAAGGGTTTGCCCTACTTGCATCCCTAGGTTCTATCCTTGGAGTACCTTTTTACTTGAGCATTAGAGAATATCATCGCAATAAAGTGTACGTCTTTAGGGCACTCAAAGGTCAATTTTTGGTGCATAATTGCTTGACAACTTGATTGATCACCCAAAAAGGACTAAAAGTAACCTCAACCTTCTTAACAGTCATTGACCAGAAATTTCAAGTGCTTCATTTCTCTTATGCCACTTACGTGGTAATGGAGAAACACTGCCTTGACTATATTTGGCCAAGCTGAAGAGTTGGAAGAGACTTAAAGAACTTTAAATCAACAAAAGACCTCTTGCCTTGTGTTTGCTTGGTGTGTACGTGATAGAGCTCTCTAGGAAGTTTCTATTTTTAATCTATCTAGGTCCTAAGAGAGTTAAACCAGTTAATTGAAAGAAATGGACTATCCTTACTCCTATCATTTTAACCAGGATCCCATGCCCCAAGCATATCCATCGTTTGATGGGTACATTGACAATTCATGGGATCATTCATATTCCTATCCTGGGAGTACTGGCCCAATAACTCCTACTTTTGAGCAAAGCCTAGGAGCGGGATTTTCCACCCATGGAATCCCCACTACTATGCAAACACCCAACCCTCCCACCCTTCATGATTTTCCTTATCGAGGTTGGACAAATACCTCTAGGCAACCAGAGCCTGAGATTGACTATCCTTCCCAATATGATAGTAGTAGCCTCTCCTCTTTTATGATAGAAATACAAAAACAACAAAAAGAAATGATGGAGTCTATGGGAGAGATGTTGAGGAATAGTCAACAATTAAACAAAGAAATTAGACAGCTTAGCTACTCTCTTACTAGTGATTCTGATCCCTACCCGTATAACTATGATCATGAAAATAATTCTGAGGAAATCAATGACAGTAGGGATCCCGTTTTGAATAGCTATCACTTAGACTCTTCCCATGAGACACGACCACTAGAGGAGAACAATCCTAGTGATTATCCACCCGAGCTATATTGGAGTCAAAAGAAAGAGAAGATGGTACCTCTTGAGGACCTTGACCCTAATGACAGTATTTTCCTTACCCCTGGTAACTCGGGTAAAGGTCGTATTGTTCATATCACTTCCCCTATTAATTATCTGGTAGAACCCCATTCTATCCTTAGTGAGCCTAATCCTGACCCTCCACTTAGGGAATCAACACCTACCATCCAACATTCTGAGGATTTAAATACACCCAATGAGGGTGACCCTAAGGGAATGGAGGATGAATTGGATCAATTTTGGTCTCAGGGGTACAAAGAGTATATTTTAGAGGAGGATGATAACCTGATGGAGGAATCCGGCCTTAGAATCTAGAGTGAATCACAGGGAGATTATGTGTTATTCGAGGACTTACCCCCTAAGGATATAAATAATCTGGTGAAATCCGGACTCCTCCCTACTTTTGATTTTGAGAGTCATCCTCTGCAAAACCAGGAGTTGATATTCGAGGAGGATGAACACAACAGTGAGAAGCCTATGAGAGACTCTTGGGGGCAATACACATCAATTGAGGATTTATCCCCGAGAAGAATAAAGAATTGAGTGATATAGGCTTACTCCAAAACATTAAGACTGATCCTCCTTTAGAAATAATTGAGGATAATAATCCAACTCCTCTCTTTACTGGTGAATCACATATACACCCCGACAAAAACTTAAGTGAGCCAAAAGAATCTGGGGATGAAATTAATGATAATGATTATGTTGCTTCAACCCTGCCATCAAAGGAATTTAATTTGGAGTCCACCATTGATTCACATATAATGGAAGGTGAAAATATGACTCCGATCATTAATGATAGGTAGGGTGACGTGAATTTTTCTGCAATAATTGTTAGGGAGAATACACAATCTGAATCATTGTTGGAATTGGACTCGACACCGACTAAGCCTTCATTAGATTTAATCATTACCTCCCAACACCACAAACAACCCTTACAATCCCTAACCGATCCTTGGCTCAGGTCTCTACTCACATACATTCTTTCTGGGGAGCATATCAGGACAGTACATCCTCAGGTAGAATGGCAAGTTTGGATTGATGCTTGTACTTTTAGTCTCGCCATTCAAGGGTTTGAAATTATTATGTTTATATCTTTTAAAACCCTTCCTGCTTTGGAGGACTTTTGTTATCCTCTACTTATTCCATTTCGGGAGGTCCCTTTTCATGTTCCTTTTGTTATTCCTAGACCTCCCCAGGTAGCCTACGAGGGTCTCTGTTTTCATGTCTTCTGGCAAGCATTTGGAATCACGCTGCATCATCAGCTTACCAACATCCATGGCTACCTATTTTCTAGGCCCACACTGTTACAAATATTTTTCGGGCCTAGCTCTTTCTGTTTGGAACCAAACTTGCAGGTTCTCTATAAGTCTAGCTGCCGACAGAAAATGCAGCACTAGTTGGGAGGCAACCCAACGTCCAAAATAATGCCTCATCAGGTGATTTCCTTCCTTTCTCCCCCTGTTTTAATTTTATAATGAGGACATTGTAAGATTTAGTCATGGGGGGTGCTTTTTGCCCTTTTAGGCAGTATTCTTGCATTTAGGTTAGGTGCATTAGCATAAATTAAAAAAAAAATTTCTTTTCTTGAGCTGAATTGGTTAGCCCTAGCAAAACATCTTTTACAAGGAGGTTTCATTAAAGATTTTCTTCCTAAATTGTTTCTTAAATTTAGAATCCAGTACAATTACTTCACTTGCACATAGACTGGGTAATGGATCTTTGAAGAAAACTAATAAACATTTTTAGTCTACTGAACCCTTAGACAGTTAATAAGGAGTCAGGCGTACTATCTTCTATTAGATCCACCTATTATTTGTGAGAAGGAAATAGAGAGACTACTGGTGTACTAAGTCAAGTGCAAGGACTCTTATGTTCTGGACAATTAGATGAGGATTCCTTAGAGTTAGGCATAATTTTCGCTCTTTGTTCCTGTGTGCGTATATTGTATGAATTCTCGAGAGTCACCAAATAAGGCAGATACACACAGATTGGGTCTTAATAAAACTATGACTATGGTGGATGGTTACGACCGTCATTCATAGAGTCCTTGGTTGAAGGAGGGTAGTAATGTCAAAGGTCAGAAATACGATTATCCTATCCATTCCTTCCCGATCCGAGAGTAGGCACTTCCACCAAATAAGCCACACAATATCCTCTTGACCATCATCATTCTTAATAATACCTCATAAATAAAAGTATGCGTCGTTTTGTGTTAGTAGTTGAAAAAAAAGAAATAAATAAAAAAAAGAAGAAACATTTATATTTAGTAAAATATAAAAAAAAAAGAGAAAAGAAAAAGAAAAGAGTTCAAGTTTATAGTTTTATCTTTGTACCATTTTTTATTATGTGACAATGTTTCTGAGGAAACAAAAACACCCATCGTGTCCACCAAATATGACCCATACTTTCCTTTCAGTATTTCTGATCGGCCAAATACTGGTTGAGGATTTCTAACTTAGTTGTAGGGTTATTAATACTTTAGTTGAAGTGTGAATGCCATGTGAGGCCACCAAACAGTGAGTACATTTATAAAATATGGTGAGATTTGTGATCTCAGAAAGAAAAGAATGAAAAGAGTGAGTACAAAGGAACATCAAGAGAGCACAGTTGTTTAGCCTATCCCTGAGTTGACTTGTTTGATAGTCTAGAGATCTAGAGTCTGTAATACTAGATTACATGTAGTACCAGGTGAGTGTGTGCCACCAAATACGAATCCATTCAACTCAGTTTCTCCTACCTAAGCCAAAAAGCTGGGGTAAAATTATATATTATTTTCTACTTTATCCTCGAGGGAAGTAGTTGCCTATCCCAATAGAAATATTTACTAAGGGATAAGTACGAACTGCAAATGTAAGTTGATTATTTTCACCTGGATCCATTACCTAGACTACTATCACTTCACATTAGTCTGGATCTCTAAATTTTTGGAGTAAGGAAAGAAGAAATCTTCTAGTTACTTCTATTATTTTTCATTTTTGCTCAGGACTAGCAAAACTTAGGCATGGGGGAATTTGATAAGTCCATTTTTGTGGACCATAATTTAGCCTAAATACTATTTAATTATTTGCTCTTAGTTGTTAATTAAGTAGGAGATATATGGTAATTCACCTTGGCCTGCATTTAATTTTATGCTTTAATTTTATGTTTAATAACATATGTTATGATAATATAATTTATTTTATGAATGCAGGCTAGGTACAAGAGTTCACACGACATTTCTGCATTTATAAGACGTCTGGAGCTAAGGATGGATGTTTGGGAATGTTTATCGCGCTTGATCGGGTTTTAAAAGATAACACGTTGTAATATAGCTGAAAAAGCGTTCAAACAAATAGAGAATTTTATTACTCGAAAATCGGAGTATCCGAGGTCGAACACAGGGAGCAATCTGAGTACTTTTAAAAACTAAAGAATACAACTTTTAAATGAAAAACAATTGATTCAAAGAGAGAGAGTTATAAAAGAATTGCTAAAAGATAACAGGATTGGACGTCTGATTTCTATATCAGACGTCATAAATGAAACTATTCTTCTTCCTATTTTGATTCTGTCTTGGCCTTCTCTGATTTTTGCTTTCTCTTCTCTCTTCTGCCTTCTTCTTCTTCGTAGGCTCTTCTTTTTCTTTTTTGTCTGCAATCCTTCTTTCTTCCTTCTCTTCTCTTCTTCGCTCAGCCACTTCTTCTGCTTCTCTTCTTCTTCCTTGCGGCTAAGTCTCTTTTCTTCAACGCCCGGCCTGCCTGCACGACGGGGAAGCAAAACCTACCCTGTCCTCTACCCGCACGTCTCTCTCTCTCTGTAATTCGCTCAAAGGACGCTCTCCCAGAGCCACGGGTAATCGGGTCAGATTTCGCACCCGGGACCAGGCGCACCGGCGAGTGGGTGATGCGCGAGGTGTGCTCAGATTGGGTCGGGTCGGAGCCCACCAGATCCGGGAGGTGAAACCGCGGACGAGGCGAGCGCTAGGTGAGGGACCTCACCCCTGTGCGTTCGGAGGCGAATAGACAGTAACACAAAAGCAATTTAAATCATACCTGCGCTTCGCATTTCGCCGATGTGGGACTATTAGTCCAGCCCCGCTCTCGCGCGCACCCGCAGAAGATTCTTCTTCGATTGCCAAGGCTGCGGACGTCGCTGCGCTCCTTGCTGGACCCGATGTCTTCGCACTATTCGCCAGAGTCCGCTGCACCTGAAGGTTGGAGGTCCTGAAGCCTGGAGCTGCTCCGAAGCTGCTTCAACCGTCAATGGCGGTAGGGGCTGGAATACTGCCAAACACAAAACAAGCCTCTCGGCTTAATCAGACCAGCTGGGGACCTTCGCCGTGGCACGGCGAAGGTGGTGCACGGTGCTGCAGGTCGTGGGACGGCCTAGGCGTGCGTGCCTAGGTCGTCCTGTGATCGGAAGTGTGGGGGTGTTCGGGGGGCTGTGGTGGAGGCGTAGAGGGATGGTGGATGGGCGGAGGTCATTCCTTGTGGTGAGGCGGAGCTTATGAGACGGTTGGCGAGGCGTGTGGAGGGGCGGAATGATGGGGGCGACTCGCCGGAGATCGGTCGGTGACGTGGAAGATGAGGGTGGTCAGGCAGTGTCGAGGGGCAATTAAATGAAATGTAAGGGGGAAAAGAGAGAGGGGAAAATGGAGAATGTATCTGGAGTGTTCTGGAAGGGAGGGAGGCAGCGGAGTGGACGGCTCGTAGCTGCCGTCGTCGGAGAAGAAGAACCCTGAGGGAGAGAGCGGCGACGAGGATGAGGTCAGGGGAACGCGCGCTTGGTACGGCGCGACGCGGAAGGAAGAGGCGAAGTGGACTCTGCTGCTGGTATGGCAGCAGAGCGACGAGAAGGAGGGGAGGAGGTCGCTGGAGCATGAGGATTCCTTGGCCGGAGATGGAAGAGAGGAAAATTTGGGGGAATCTTCACCAAGACAAGTCTAAAGATCTGCGACCGGGTTTGGGGATCCTTTTATAGGTGCTGGCCGAACTTTCTAGTGTGCGGAGGGATGCGCAATTATCTCCGACGGTTTGCCAGAGAAGGAAAGTGGGTGGATACGCAAATCCCTCGTGCGTTCGCATGAGAGATTGGGATCAAATCAGAGATCGTGATAGGCCTCAGATGGAAGGGAATTCCTCAGAGAATCTCCCTTCCATTTCTGGGAGGGGATCTCTGAGGAATCAGAGAGTATTCCCTCTCTAAACCTCGCTGGAGGTCGATTCTTCCCCAACAATGGTGGCAGGACTTGATTGCAAAGGTGGCGAGGAAATTAGGGGGCTCTCTGTAATGATTTTCAAAAGATAGGGACCAAATTATGATTTGGGTGTACTAAATTGCAAAGTAGGTTAAGATGACCTCCCCTTAGGTTCAAATTTTGGTAAAAACCTAATTTTGACCTAAGGAATCCAATGGTGAAGTTGGATTTTAGGTTTGACCTCGTTTGACTAGACATTTTGCGTAAAAACCCAAATTAGGTCAATTAATGAGCTAGGACCCTATTCTAGGTCAAACTAGGTTCCAAAGGCAAAATTAAGTGTTCTAAACCCTAGAGGATATTTTTAAATGATTTTTATACTGATCGGAACCTTGTTGATTTAAGCAAGTCTGTTTTAGGGTTACCAAATGTCATTTAATTCCTAAATTGCACATGAACCCATTTCTGATTGACTCAACCCACTTTTTATCTTATTTAGACCATTTGACCTATTTTTTGCCTCTGAGAAATGATGTTTATGCACTGCAATGGTAAAATTACTGTTTTAACCTTTAATTCATGTTTACCTCTCAGAGCACTTATTCCTTCATTTAGGCCTTCTTCTAGGTTATGTAGGAGCTTTTATATTCTTTATTGGGTCAAAATGAGCTAGTTATGGCTTATGATGAGGCTCTCATCATACCCCCATGCCTAGCTTTTGCTAGTCTCTTAGCAAAATTTCACGGTTTTAACTTCCGTTCTAGACCTGAGTGTCTGTCAACAATCATGATAAGTGCTTCTCCTTTTCTTTTGTGATTAGGTAGGAATGCCAACAATAGGCCTAGAGGTATTCAAGTACCAACCAAAATCTGGGCCTGACCCGCTTTAGCCTCAGTCCTCCGCAAAGGTTTCTAAGGCCCACAGAAACTAACCTAGGGTTTGTTGGACTCCGCGGTTAAAGCACCCGTGCTTGAGACATTTTTAGCCTAGGTTCAGTTTGCAGTGTATTTTTGTAAGAGCGAGATAGAAGATTTATTTGTTTGGAGAGCTTTTCTCTCTCTTTTCTTTTTATTTCTAGCTTCGGATTAGCTTCTCAGCACGGTCTGTATCGGATTCCTCGTCCCCATCATCAATCCTTAAGGGTCCCTGGCTTTCGAGATTTCGAGATAATCCCGCCCAAGGCAACCCCTAGAACCCTGGCTTTCGAGATTTCGAGATAATCCCGCCCATGGCGTTCCGTGGCCGAATTCAGACCCTGGCGATCGACATTTCGTGATAATGCCGCCCATGGTATCTGAACCAGCAGAGTGCTTACATGCCCCCAGTAGGATATTTAAATATCCTAAGAGACAATCACCGAGGAGACGATATGTTGTTACGCATCTTCGAGGGGAATTTCCCGCCTCTCCACGCCGGGAACTCATCCAAATCAACTTGTGTTGATTGGCTACTCCTAATCTAGGTGACTTTTTCAGAACATTAAACGCTTTGCGTGATTTGAATATTTATGCGCACTGAACCAGACTGTGTGTGAATTTGGGGTGCTTAGGTTACCGAATCCCGCAAACCGGAGGTCAGTTAATGAGGCCGAATACTTCCTAAGCTTTAGACCTAATACTCAAGCTTCGCATTTTCCTCAACCTCTTGAGGATTATCCAGATTTTAACGGATATGTGAATTTTTAAGCTAACAAATCTAGCCCAAGAGGCCTAAGACCAGCGTTCCCGCTAATCTCTTGTTATGTCTCCTTAGCACTTTTTTTCTTTTTCTTGATTTGGTCTAGAACTTCAGTTAACCCCCTAATCTTTTACTAATGACTATTTCTTTTCATTTTCATTTTGTGCTCCTTTTTGTCATTTTACTCTTTTCCTCTTCTCATTTGTATGACCCTGAATTGTTCCTCCCCTCCATCAAGTCTTTTTTTTTTATTGAAACCCTTTCTTGATATGAATTTTCCTGACATTTTGCACTTTCATACCCCCCCATGCCTAAGATTTGCAATGTCCCCATTGTAAATTAGGTGGGTTCGATTTCAGCTTAGTTCATGCATTAGGACAGGTGTGTGGTGAGTGAATGGGTCGAAGTGACTTGTTGTGAACGATTTCTAATCTCGGGTTGGGATACCTGAGGTGAAGTCGGCTGTTATAATGGATGAACCCTAAAGTGCAATATGAATTCCGCATAGAGATGTCAGAAAAGGTTTTGGGTTTTTCAAAGAATGATGGGTTGCCTCCCGTTAAGCGCTGAGTTTTACGCCATCGGCTGGGCGCAATGAGCTTAAGAGGAATGGAGGGTAAAGGATGACTCAGCCAAATCTATATCGGTCATGTCAATGAACGGCTTGAGTCTCTGACCGTTCACGACAAAGGATTCAGAATCGTGGCTGAGTGGGCTGCTTTCAATGGCTCCATTTCCGAGGATTTGTCGGACTAGGTAGGGTCCGACCCACTTAGATCTTAGCTTTCCTGGGAATAATTTGAGTCGAGCATCAAAGAGTAAAACCTTTTGACCAGGATGAAAGACCTTTCTAGAAATGTGTTTGTCGTGAAAAGCTTTAACCCATTCTTTGTAAATTCGCGAGTTCTCATACGCGTCGTGGCGTAATTCATCGATCTCGCTCATTTGAAGTCTTCTGTGGGTTCCAGCCTTAGAAAGATCTAGATTACAAGTCAGTACTGCCCAATAGGCTTTATGCGCCAACTCGACGGGGAGGTGACATGCCTTCCCGTACACTAATCTGAAGGGAGACATTCCTAATTGGGTCTTGTGGGCGATCCTATAGGCCCACAATGCTTCCGGAAGCCAAGAAGACCAATCTTTTCTATCAAGTTGAACAGTAACCTGAAGGATCTTTTTGATCTCTCGGTTAGATAGCTTAGCTAGACCATTAGTTTGGGGGTGGTGAGGAGTAGAGATTCGGTGTGACACCCCGTATTTGGTCATCAATGACCTGAACTGAGCGTTTGTAAAATGGGCCCCCCCCGTCGGAAATTATAGCACGCGGAATCCCGAACCTTGAGAAAATATTTTGATGAAGGAATTTTATAACAACTTTATGATTGTTGGTTCGGGTCGGAATAGCTTCTATCCACTTGGACACATAGTCAACTGCGAGTAAGATGTATTCGAAGCCATCCGAGATCGGGAAGGGTCCCATGAAATCAATCCCCCAAATATCAAAAATTTCTCATACCAAGATCGACTGTAGAGGCATCATGTCTCGATGGCTCATGTTGCCCAGAGTCTAGCAACGGGAACATGCCTTACAGTGATCGTATGCATCCTTGAAAATTGTGGGCCAGTAAAAGCCACACTGGAGGACTTTTGATGCGGTTTTATGTCCTGAGAAATGTCCGCCGCATGCTTGGTCATGGCAGAATGAGAGTATGTCTTTGATTTCCACTTCTGCGACGCACTGTCGAATTATCTGATCAGCACCAATGCGGAATAGATACGGGTCTTCCCATAGGTAATACTTGGCATCGGAACGCAATTTGTCCTTTTTGGCCTTCGGCCAATCGGACGGAATCTGATGTGATGCCAGGTAATTAACTATCAGCGAACCATGGAAGACTTGTACTGATAGTCAGGAGGTGCTCATCAGGAAAATGTTCTGTGATAGGTCTGGAAGGGTCAATTATTTCAGAAGGAAGACGGGACAAGTGATCAGCTACCACATTTTGCTTTCCTGCCTTGTCGCGAATCTCAAGGTCAAATTCTTGCAACAGCAAGATCCATCGGATTAATCGAGGTTTCGCGTCCTTCTTTGCAAGGAGATGCCTCACAGCTGTGTAATCCGAGTATATGATAACACGGGAACCCAGAAGGTATGATCTGAATTTTTCTAGGGCAAATACTATGGCCAGCAGCTCTTTCTCAGTAACTGTATAGTTACGCTGAGCCTCATCCAGTGTTTTGCTGGCGTAGTAAATGACCACAGGTTTCCCATCAATTTTCTGCCCCAAAACCGCTCCTACAGCAAAGTCAGATGCATCGCACATGATCTCAAAGGGTTGAGACCAATCAGGGGACTGTAGGATTGGGGCTTGGGTGACTCGGTCATGTAAGACCTCAAATGCTTTAGTGCGTTCCTTGGAAATTTCGAAAGGCACATCCTTGGAGACAAGATTGGTCAGGGGGCGCGCAATTTTGGAGAAATCAGGGATAAATCGACGGTAGAAACCGACGTGCCCCAAAAAAGATCGGATGTCCTTAATTGAGCTAGGCATAGGGAGCTTGGAAATCAGGTTAACCTTAGCTCGATCCACTTGGATGCCTTTCTCCGAGATTAAATGTCCCAGGACAATTCCCTCAGGCACCATGAAATGGCTCTTTTCCCAGGAAAGAACCAAATTCACCTCGATGCACCACCTGAGTATTTGGACCAAGTGTTGGAGGCAATCATCAAATGATTCTCCAAAAACTGAAAAGTCATCCATGAAGACTTCCAGATAATCACCTACCATATCTGAGAACATGGCAAGCATGCACCGCTGAAAAGTTGTAGGTGCATTGCAGAGACCGAATGGCATCCTTCGAAACGCATATGTCCCGAAGGGGCAAGTGAATGTGGTCTTTTCTTGGTCCTCTAGATGGATTGCCACCTGGTTGTAACCAGAGTACCCGTCAAGAAAGCAGAACCTATTTCCCGCTAGTTTCTAGAGGATCTGATCAATAAATGGTAGTGGGAAATGATCCTTCTTCATGGAGGAATTTAGTCTTCTGTAATCAATGCAGACTCTCCACGAGTTAGCTATCCGGGTAGGAATGACTTCTCCGACTTCAGTCGTGATAATGGTAAGTCCTGCCTTTTTAGGCACCACCTGTATTGGACTTACCCAACGACTGTCGGAGATCGGGTAGATGATCCTTGCATCTAACCACTTTATGATCTCCTTTTTCACGACCTCCTGTAGGTTAGGGTTTAGGCGTCTTTGCATTTCTCTTGAAGGTCGTGCGCCTTTTTCTGTGTAGATTCGATGTGTGCAGTATGAAGGGCTTATACCAGTCAAATCATCGAGAGTCCATCCAATGGCTCTACGATGTTGCTGGAGAACAGAAATCAAACAGAGTTCCTGGTCAGGTGTGAGTCAAGAGTTGATAATCACAGGAAACGTCTGATTTGAATCCAAAAACACGTACTTCAGATGCTCGGGAAGGGGCTTGAGTTCCATGACAGGATTTTCAGCAGCAGCGGGCGGTTCGAGGTTTGTATCAGGAACAAGGGTAGGAGTCATAGGTGTGTCTAGATCATGTTCGCACTCCTCTGTTAGCGGGTTTTAATTCTCTAGTGGTTGATCAGGGATAATCAGGTTGTCCTCTATATGCAATTCATCAACCACGGCTCTGATATCACATATTTCCTCTATAACCCCGCAATTAATCCCTTGTTGGGCCTTAAAAATGTCAATCTTCAGGTTTTGATTCCCAAATTTTAATTCTATCTGGCCCTCTTTGCAGTTTATGTTGGCCCTAGCAGTGGCCAAAAAGGGTCTCCCTAATATGATTGGTGTGTCCCCTGGGTTCTTAGGTGCATCCATGTCCAGTACTATGAAGTCCACCGGGAAATAGAAATCTCGTACCCTAACAATGACATCCTTGATTATTCCTCTAGGTGACTTGATGGATCGATCGGCTAACTGCAATGTCACCTCAGTGGGTTTAAGTTCAGATTCTTCAAGGTGGTCAAGGAGGGATGTAGGTATTAAATTTATGGAGGCACCTAGGTCTAGTAAGGCTCTATCAAATTGGGTTTCACCAATTTTACAAGAAATCAAGGGAGTTCCTGGGTCTTTAGCCTTGGGTGGGAGTTTGCTCAAGATGACAGAGCTGGCTTGCTCTGACAGTACGATTGGATTCCCATCCTTGGTTCGCGGCTTACGTTTAGGGGTACATATGTCTTTCATGAATCTTGCGTAAGCCGGTATGTGGCGAATTGCATCCATCAATGGGATGTTTATCTGGACCTGTTCAAAGAGCTTGACCAGATCCTCCTCGGGGGCCACGGGTTTAGTTATCCTTTTTCCTTTGGTCAAGGCCTCAGGAAATGGGATCCTAGCTGGTTCCTCTAGGATAGGTCCAGGTTCTTAATCTGGGACAGTAGTATCTTGGATGACTATCCTAGGGTCTTGGCTATTATCAGGCTTGAAGTGGTTTGGATAATGTGGGTCTTGGGTTGTTTTACCACTACGTGTTGTTACAGAGTTTAATCCGGCCTGATTTTGGTTTGGGTTAGGTAGGAGGGGTGGCTGCTGCTGAAATCCCGCATAAGATGTCGAAGCTTCCATCCCGTCTGGCGATGGAGCAGCAGGGACCTAATAAATCAAATGTGCTTGGCCTGAATTTGGATTCATAACGCACTTCTGGGTTAGCACGTTATTTGGGTTGGGCAGAGGTTGCAAGGGAAGGGTGCCAGGTTGGCGGGAATTTGTCATCTAGGCCAGTTGGTTGCGAACCTCTGTGATCTCGTCCTTGTGCTATTTTTGCATTGCCGCATTTGTCTTTTGAATGTCAGCCAGTGTTTGAAGGATAAGAGTTAGTTGATCCTGGTTTTGCCCGGATTGGTATGTGGGATTGGGCCGAGGCTAAGGCAGCTGATATGGACGAGGGGCTTGTGGACGGGGTTGATATGGTGGTCTTTGAGAATTTCCCGCCCACTGAAAGTTAGGATGATTTCGCCATCCAGGGTTGTAGGTATTGGAGAATGGGTCATTCTGGATGGCGTTGAGGTCCTCGCAGTTTTGAGGAACCTCAGGAAAGTCAGAATACGAGGGTTCAGAGTTCCCCCAACTTGAGTAGAATGGATCGGAGGTCACTCCGGTCCGAGAGGCAGATGGGGGTGGATATGGGTCCATCCCCTTGGCAGATTGGTGATAGATGTTTTGCACAGTTTCCCTTGCCAGAGGTGGTCGTGGAAAAGAGTTTTGCGCAAAGGTGGCTTGCTGCAAATGCCGAGTTAGCTCGTCCACTTTCTTTTCTATGATAGAAACCTTGTCCAACCGACTGGCCATCAGTTCCAAGTCGACAAAATTGGACAAGTCCTGCATCTCATGTGTCCCTCTTAGATTCTTCGATGCACGGGCATTCGTCCTGTCGAATAAGCCCATGGAGTCATTATTTATGGAGTTCTCGCACATGTTTTCGACAATCTCCCACACCGTGTCCTCATGTTGACCCATGATGTTTCCTCCGCACGTTGCATTGACGAATAAACGAATATCTTCACGGAGTCCCTTGTAAAAAGACTGGACTTGTTCCCACTTAGGAACTCCGTGATGGGGACACTTTCGCATGAGATCTAAGAATCGATCCCATGCTTCGTGAAGAGGTTCTCCTAGTTGTTGAGTGAAATGAGTGATCTGGTGGCGCAAGGCATTCGTCCGGCCAACGGGGAAGAATTTTTTCAAAAATTCGGACTGAAGTTCCTCCCATGTGTTGATCGGATGGGTCTAAGTTTGATACCAATGTGCGGCCTTGTCCAAGAGGGAGAACGAAAACATTTTCATGAGTAGGATATCCTGGTTTTGTAGATCTGACCCGAAGGTCTGGGCCAGATGCTTGAGTTGTTTAATGTGTTGGAATGGATCCTCAGAGTTAAGCCCATGAAACTTCGGTATGGTATGAATCATATTGGGCTTCAGTTCAGAATCAGGTCCTCTAATCGGGATTCGTACTCGAGGTTCGATCCCACCGCAGCGGGATTATAGTGATCTCGCATCATAGGTCGCTGCGATGGTTTTACAAAGTTCTGAAAGAGATCATTAAGGCGTTGAAGTTGGTGTTCAAGGTTATTCTCCTCTTCAATGGGTTGTGCCATGATGGAAGAAGAAGGAGAACCAAGGTCTGAATTAGATGAAAGATTTATGTGGTGGGGTTGCTGCACAAACAAGGGCGTCGAGGCTTGGCCTCGATGAGAGTGAATTTCTAAAGGAGGTCTTAAGGGTGGCCTTAAGGACCTCCTACCGAACATGCACCGAAGGATGTGATGAGATTAGAAGGTGCTGGACCCAATCAAGACACCCAAAAATTGTTGGGTGACTATAGAGGTTCGGGGCGGATGGACCCCTTAGTCAGAAAGGTCGTCCACTTGAGAAATACCTGGGCAGCTAGAGAGGGAGAGTCCCTCAAAGACCCCTACACGGTAGAGCGTCCCCACGAGTTACAAGGTTTCCCCCACCCGACCTCTCTTGTCACTGCGGTTCCAGGTAGACCAGAATGGGGACCTTGACCTCTTAAGTCTATCTTTTTTACTTTAAGATCAAGGTGCTTAATGTTCCACTCGAACTTTTAAGTATTTTGAGTGAAAAAGTGACCTAATTTTAAGGTTGGTTGACCCAAGGGATCAACTTCACCTTTTGTTCCTTTAAGAGCTTTTAGGTCCTTTTCTTTTAAGGTTCAAATGGATTAAAAGCCTGATTTGCTTAGGGTTCTTCTTGTATAGATCTTTTCAAACAAGGTTTAGGCACACCTCTTTTTGGAAAAATTTGTTTCTTTGTTTAAGATAAGATGTGTCTCTAAAAACCCTAGCTTTTTAATTCTTAAATTGGCTCTAGTGGGTCCAATTTAGTTGCCTCAGAGTTTAGTACCTAGGGCTCAATCAAGAAAGTTTTAGCCCTAGTTACCTTAGTTGGATGAGCAGATAAAAATGTGTTGAAATGAAAATCAGGCAACTTGATGAGTTACTAAATATGAAACAGGTAGCCCTAAGTTGATTGTTCTCTTTTTTTTTTTCAGGTTTTTGAGGGAGTTAAGAGAGAGGGCTTATGGAAATTACCTATTCCTTGGAGTGTCTGTTGTGCAGCTGCTCTTCTTTCCTTTTTGCTTTCCCTGTAATAAGCACAACAAAAGAGAGGAGTTAGGTCAAATATTGGATCAAAAAGTTGTAATCAAAAGCTTTAAAAGTGCCCGTTGCTCCCCGGCAACGGCACCAAAATGTTTATCGTGCTTGATCGGGTTTTAAAAGATAACACGTTGTAATATAGCCGAAAAAGCATTCAAACAAATAGAGAATTTTATTACTCGAAAACTGGAGTATCCGAGGTCGAACATAGGGAGCAATCTGAGTATTTTTAAAAACTAAAGAATACAACTTTTAAATGAAAAACAATTTATTCAAAGAGAGAGAGTTATAAAAGGAATTGCTAAAGGATAACAGGATTGGACGTCTGATTTCTATATCAGACGTCTTAAATGAAACTATTCTTCTTCTTGTTTTGATTCTGTCTTGGCCTTCTCTGATTTTTGCTTTCTCTTCTCTCTTCTGCCTTCTTCTTCTTCTTCATAGGCTCTTCTTCTTTTTTGTCTGCAGTCCTTCTTTCTTCCTTCTCTTCTCTTCTTCGCTCAGCCACTTCTTCTGCTTCTTCTCTTCTTCTTCCTTGCGACTAAGTCTCTTTTCTTCAACGCCCAGCCTGCCTGCACAACGGGGAAGCAAAACCTACCATGTCCCTCTACCCGCACGTCTCTCTCTCTCTGTAATTCGCTCAAAGGACGCTCTCCCAGAGCCGCAGGTAATCGGGTTGGATTTTGCACCCGGGACCAGGTGCACCGGCGAGTGGGTGATGCGCGAGGTGTGCTCAGATTGGGTTGGGTCGGAGCCCACCAGATCCGCGAGGTGAAATCGCGGACGAGGCGAGCACTAGGTGAGGGACCTCACCCCTGTGCTTTCGGAGGTGAATAGACAGTAACACAAAAGCAATTTAAATCATACCTGCGCTTCGCATTTCGCCGATGTGGGAATATTAGTCCAGGCCCGCTCTCGCGCGCACCCGTAGAAGATTCTTCTTCGATTGCCAAGGCTGCGGACGTCGCTGCGCTCCTTGCTAGACCCGATGTCTTCGCACTGCTCACCCGAGTCCGCTGCACCTGAAGGCTGGAGGTCCTAAAGCCTGGAGCTGCTCCGAAGCTGCTTCAACCGTCAATGGCGGCAGGGGCTGGAATACTGCCAAACACAAAACAAGCCTCTCGGCTTAATCAGACCAGCTGGGGACCTTCGCCGTGGCACGACGAAGGTGGTGCACGGTGCTGCAGGTCGTGGGATGGCCTAGGCGTGCGTGCCTAGGTCGTCCTGTGATCGGAAGTGTGGGGGTGTTCGGGGGGATGTGGTGGAGGCGTAGAGGGATGTTGGATGGGCGGAGGTCATTCCTTGTGGTGAGGCGGAGCTTATGAGACGGTTGGCGAGGCGTGTGGAGGGGCTGAATGATGGGGGCGACTCGCCGGAGATCGGTCGGTGACGTGGAAGATGAGGGTGGTCAGGCAGTGTCGAGGGGCAATTAAATGAAATGTAAGGGGGAAAAGAGAGAGGGGAAAATGGAGAATGTATCTGGAGTGTTCTGGAAGGGAGGGAGGCAGCGGAGTGGACGGCTCGTAGCTGCCGTCATCGGAGAAGAAGAACCCTGAGGGAGAGAGCGGCGACGAGGACGAGGTCAGGGGAACGCACGCTTGGTACGGCGTGACGCGGGAGGAAGAGGCGAAGTGGACTTCGCTGTTGGTATGGCAGCAGAGCGACGAGAAGGAGGGGAGGAGGTCGTCGGAGCTTGCAAGTTCCTTGGCCGGAGATGGAAGAGAGGAAAATTTGGGGGAATCTTCGCCAAGACAAGTCTGAAGATCAGCAGCCGGGTTTGGGTATCCTTTTATAGGTGCTGGCCGAACTTTCTAGTGTGCGGAGGGCTACGCAATTATCTCCGACGGTTCGCCGGAGAAGGAAAGTGGGTGGATACCCAAATCCCTCGTGCATTCGCACGAGAGATTGGGATCAAATCAGAGATCGTGATAGGCCTCAGATGGAAGGGAATTCCTCAGAGAATCTCCCTTCCATTTCTGGGAGGGGATCTCTGAGGAATCAGAGAGTATTCCCTCTATAAACCTCGCCGGAGGTCGATTCTTCCCAAACAATGGCGGTAGGACTTGATTGCAAAGGTGGCGAGGAAATTAGTGGGCTCTCTGCAATGATTTTCAAAAGATAGGGACCAAATTGTGATTTGGGTGTACTAAATTGCAAAGTAGGTCAAGATGACCTCCCCTTAGGTTCAAATTTTGGTAAAAATCTAATTTTGACCTAAGGAATCCAATGGTGAAGTTGGATTTTAGGTTTGACCTCGTTTGACTAGACATTTTGCGTAAAAATTCAAATTAGGTCAATTAATGAGCTAGGACCCTATTCTAGGTCAAACTAGGTTCCAAAGGCCAAATTAAGTGTTCTAAACCCTAGAGGATATTTTTCAATGATTTTTAGAGGGTTTACTTGATTTTAATCCTGACTGGAACCTTGTTGATTTAAGCAGGTCTGTTTTAAGATTACCAAATGTCATTTAATTCCTAAATTGCACGTGAACCCATTTCTGATTGACTCAACCCACTTTTTATTTTATTTAGACCATTTGACCTATGTTTTGCCTCTGAGAAATCCCGTTTATGTACTGCAATGGTAAAATTGCAGTTTTAACCTTTAATTCATGTTTTCTTCTCAGAGCACTTATTCTTTCATTTAGGCCTTCTTCTAGGTTATGTAGGAGCTTTTATCTTCTTTATTGGGTCAAAATGAGCTAGTTATGGCTCATGATGAGGCTCTCATCAGGGAATTACAGGACAAGTGCCTTGACTTTACATTTTTTTAAGACGTCTAATGATGAAGTCAAACGTTTGATAAAGATTGGCCAATACTTATCCATCGGTTTCAACCACTCGCGACGTTCGCAAGTGGTTGGAGAAGTCGGTGGCAGGCGGAACAAACTGGGGGACTTTTAAAAAGAGAGAAGACCTGCTCACGGGCCATGTTTCCCCTTCCCCTTGGCGGGGATCTCCTCCCTCTCGACTACTGTGGAACCTGCATACGCCGTGAAACATGCCTGCACCGTGGACTTCGCATACTCTGCCGTGCCCCCAACGCCACCAATCATGTGTGCATTGTGACAGGGTGCACACGCACACCACCGCCACCACCACAAGATCGGCTGCATGCACCTACGCTCCAGCCTGCGCGCGTGCTTAGCCACATAGCAAAAGCGTGCCCTTGCACACACACAACCAGCCTCGCACGCGATGCGCGTACACCACCACAGAAGCCGCACCACCCCCACGCCATCCACTACCTCATCATCGTCCTTCTTTTTCCTCTTCTTCTTCAACCCGCCTGCAGCTCCACATGAAGGAACCCGAAGTTGTCACCGCCCCCCTCCACGCAGCCACCACTATCGACCACCATCTTCATCGCCAACGCCACCAGGGACCTCCACGCAACACGCCAACCCCTTCCACACCTCCACGCGAGCCACAACAGTCCACACGCGTGCACGCAACACCAGCTGCCGGCGAGCTTCGCCTCCACTGGTTGACCAATTCTGGCCACCTCCCACCGCGAAATCAACATCAACGTGAAGGCCTCGCTCTGGCTGACCTTCCCTCAGAGCATCTCCTCCGACGAAGCCCTCCTCTATGTGCGCGAGCAAAGGGGAGAACATCCCCTGTCAGGAAGTGCCTAATTAATATTTATGCATAATGCCATTGTGAAATGCATTGTTCATTTATTTATTCAATTATTATATTCATACGGATTTGCATGAACGTCCCTCATGTTTATTTGAATATCAAATGGTGCATTTTTCTCTTAACTAATCAAGTATGGAATATTGGCTATAGGGAACGGATTCAATTTTGATTTTATATTGATGATATTTGTCAATAATAAGATCATGATCCACGTGGTTCCATTGTGGTGATTTTGCATTTTCACCCTTACATTATTGATTAATTGCTTAAAACGAGAACTTATGTAGAAAAAGAATTGCACGAATTAGCATGCACACCCATTAAGTTTCCCAAATAAACGAGACACCATTCACTAGTTTAATAGGCTAATTTCTCCCTATGGAGACGACCTAACTATTTTCATGGTTAGAGTTTGAATATTAAATGTTTTGAAAAGCGATTTTCTACCACGCAACCAACTATAACGACATGTCATTTTATGTTAAAGTTTTCAATGAAAACAAAGATTGCTCTTTCAACAACCTCGTAAGGTCTCATCGTCATCTGCATCCTCAGGGTCTGTTGCTCTCATATCATGTAACGTTTCATCCAATTCATCTCATTGATTATCATCACTTTCTTCAAAAGCTTCAATTCTCTCATTTCTGACTTCACCTCTGATTTGCTCACTACAAAAAAAAAAAGACCTTTAGTGGCAAATTAAATAGTGGCATATAATGCATTTGCCACTAATTTCTTAGATTTAGTGGTAAATTTTTTGTATTTGCCACTATAACATTTTGTCAAGCGACAATTAGTAATAGTGGCAAATATATTTGTCGCTATTGACTTTGATTTAGTGGTAATTATTATTTAAGCCATTATAATATTTTTGTCAAATGACAATTTGCATTAATGACAAATATATTTACCACTATAACCTTTGATTTAGTGGCAATTGCTACTTATGCCACTATAATATTTTTATAAAATGACAATTACTATTAGTGGCAAATATATTTGCCAGTATAGTCTTTGATTTAGTGGCAATTGTTACTTACGCCACGATAGTATCTTTTTTGAATGACAAATTAGTGTAAATGAAATGATGCCACAATTTCATCTTCAACATGTTTTTAATAACATAGGGAAAAGTTAAATTGAAACTTATCCCTTCAAACAAAAAAAACTTTTAATTTCATTTATTTAAGATACATATAGTTAGTATCAGTGGTAAAAATATTTATCAATATTTTTATAATATATATTATTATTTCAATCTTTAAAAAATAACTTAATGATAATAAAAATATATGACACTAAAAATACTTGTATTAGATTGACTATTCTTCTTATTCATATAATATTTTTTTTAAAAAAAAATCAAAGCTTATCTTTAATTAAGCTAAGATAAAGATAAAATCCCCACACCCTCCACCGACGCACTCCTCACCCACAATCCCCAAGCCCTCAGCCAGTGCCCTCCATCGACACCCTCGCCGCCCACGATCTCCGCGCCGTCCATCGACACCCCTGTCGCTCGCGATCCCGACGCCCTCCGCCAGCACCCTCGTCGCCTGTGATCCCCACGCCCCCCACTGATGCCCTCGCCTCCTAAAATCGCCACACCCTCCGCCAGCACCCTCGGCACCTAAAATCCCCACACCCTCCACCGATGCCCACCTCGCCCACGATCCCTAAGCCCTCAGCCAGCGCCCTCCACCAACACCCTCGCCACCCACGATCTCCGCACCCTCCATCGACAGCCCCGTCGCTCGAGATCCCGACACCCTCGGCACCTAAAATCCCCACACCCTCCACCGTCGCCCTCCCCTCCCATGATCCCTAAGCCCTCATCTAGTGCCCTCGCTGCATCGCCACCACTCCCCCGCATGCTGCTCTTCCTCGTTGCATGCTGCCCAGCCTTGTCCTGACACCGACGCCACAAACTCCCGTGCGACTTTCTCCACGCCAATGCCTTTAGGTCGCCATCCACGTCAACACCGTCCACCTGCCATCCACATCATCGATCATCTACATCTCGCCTCCGTGCCATCGACTCTGTATGCTGCGTTGCCCTCCATGCCTTCGACCATCTGCACTAATTCGAAGGTAAATATCAACAAATTAAACCCTTTGATCTTTCACAGAGTTCTGATTTTCTTGATTGGTGGAGGCACTTTACTATATATCCTGGTGATGTTATTTTCTTTTGTTCCCTGATAAGTTACAGAACCATAGGAAAGTGGTGAGTGTGATGATGTATTTAAAAAATGGCAGTCAAACCCCAAGATTAATCTGAGAAGAAAAACCTGTGACAAGTGAAGATGTCACGAAGGATTTGTGAATTCTATATTGACACCTTTCTATTCTTTTCATTGGTGATTTCTCATGTAACTAGGGTCCATGACCATCCCTTGTGCAGAAGGGAGAAATTGATTTATGAAGTGCCTCGGTAGATTTTTTAAGGGATCAAATAGAACAGTAACAAATGGCCAGTGTCCATGAGGTATTGGCGAAGAGAGCATGCTCTGGCGTGGACCAACTAGACCTATGGTAATTCTTCCCTTGTCCTGTCAGTGGCATTAATTTCTTTTTAAACAATGTATATATAACAATTCTTTGCCCATAAAAGTTTTGTGGGCTACTTAATTTCCCTATGATTGTTGCATGAGATTGCTACTATCTGCAAGTTACTATATATATATCAGGATGATCGTTTAAGAGCTGAGAACGAGGATCTGGATAGTGCAATCGTGCTTTCACTTGCAGAAGATGCCAAGAAACCTTTTGTATCTTCACGACACTCTCAACCACGGACGATATATGAGCTAGAGTTCCTTTCAGTATTTTTAATTTCTTGAATTAATAATACACAATTTATTCTTTGATCACCTTTATTCAGAATTATATGAGGGCAGGCATATATGTGTGTGTGTATGTATATATATATAGCTCCTAATTTTGTCTGGCATTATCTTGGAGAAAAAACTTAACAGGACGTAGAGGCCAGACGGATAACGATGAAGAACTTGTGAGGGCGATTCAAGATAGCTTGAATGGTCCTTATAATCTTCCATTTTCTCTGCTGCAATACTTACCTGGAGGATATAGGTTAGCCAATTATTGTTCTTCTCTTCATGTTTCGTGGGTTCTTGATCCCAAGACACTGATCCACTGTAGCCGCCCATTAGAATTTGTGGAGGTTGCAAGTGTGAAATAGGGTATAGGCATTATCTAAGTTGCATGGGAACATTCTGGCATCCCCAGTGCTTTATCTGCCGTGCTTGCGGCTGGCTAATCCGTGCGACCAAGGTGCTTGCCTTTTTGTTTTCATTTATAAGTTGTGTGCCATATGTTTTCACTGCTGATCACACTAACTCATCCTTCCTAGCTAGCTTAATTATATATTGATGAATCTGTAAAGTATTATTATCATTATATATGTTGTTCAATTTTATACCACAAGTCATGTTACCAGGAATTGCATCATCCTAAATGTGATGTCTGCCATGAATTTGTATGTTCTGTATACACACACACATACCTTCCACTACAAGCATTTTATTTTACACAAATTAGGAAGTTGAAATATTAATTATTGAGGCACTCTTTTTTTAACTTAATTTCCTGATACATAAACAGATTCCAACGAATAGGGCTGGATTGATTGAGTACAGAGCCCATCCATTCTGGTGATAGAAATACTGTCCTTCGCATGAATATGATAGGACGCCACTTGCTGTAGTTGTGAGCGGATGGAGGTAATTAGTTAGCCACCTTTACCTTTCATTAATATAATAATTCTTATGCATGTTAATGAGGCTGGGGTTAATTTAATTCCGACCCATCAGAATATACTTGTCCGTCTCTTCCCTGCATGTATGTATATATTGTAGTCAAGGAGAACAAAGTATGTCATTGGGGGATGTAGGAGTCTATGCCTAGAATGCCTTGACTCTGCCATCATGGATACTGGTGATTGTCAACGCCTTTACCACTCCATCAGAGATTACTATGAAGGAATGAACATGAGACTAGGCCGATAGATTCCCATGCTCATGGTGGAAAGGCAAGCCCTCAACAAGGCCATGGAGGGAGAGAAGGATGTAAGTTTTCACTCACATTCATGCACTTGTACATGTTGCATACATACATATTAATCTTTGGTGCCTATCTGAAATCCTTGCTTCTCGTGTGACACAAATTAAGTGAGGCATTGTTAATATGATTTGTGATAGAAGTTTCTTCCTACTCATGTCTATATTTTCTCCCTAATTGCTACAATAATGATGGCCTTAGTATCTGATTTATGACAAAGATTTTGGGAGTGTGTTGCTTGCTCAATTAACAGCACTATTTAATTACAAGCCAGTTTCTAAATGCATGCAACTCGTAACACATTATACTCTTCAAACGAAAACAAAGTGCATGCAGCAACTTTGCAGTAGATCTCTTCTCACTAATCATATGTGCAATTGATATTCTTTCAAAGAAAGTTTTTGTGCTGGTTTAAACTTTAAAAATCATTTTCTTTCAAAAGAAAGAGGTGCATTGATAGCAAGCTTTAGTTAATGGAGGGTATGAAAATTAGGAAGTAGATAACTTGAGCTTTGCAATTACAGAATCTCCAAGATCATTCAAGTGGAATGGAGGTCAGGAATCATTTTCCCCGCTCATGCCCAATAAAAGATTATCCCAGGTACATTTGGGTTCTGGGAATATAATACAATGTATAAAGTTAAATTTGCACTATACTCCATTGATAAAAATATGATTCCAGCACCCTTGCAATCTTAACAAGCTGGTCCTAGTTGTCATGGCTGTAAAAGAAAGGCTCCTTGCGAAATATCATTCCAGCAAACATGCAGCTAAGGCTCCACGTGTCCAAAGAATAATCATAATCCTGCAAGTCCACAAGGAGTTCAGGGCCCTTAAGTACCTAGATGCCACACGGACATTGTACTCCTTGCCAGGATGATAAAATTCAGCCAAACCCCAATCTATCAGATGAGGTTTTCTCATCTCGTGATCTATCATAACATTATGAGTTTTGACATCCCGATAAATGATTCTCTGAGAATGGCAGTAATCTAGGGCCCTGAGGAGCTTATAAATGTAGTATCGGATATCATAGTCTGTCAAGGTTGGATGTAAAACTTTGAAATCTGCACTATTAACGTATTCAATTATAAGGCTAGGAGTTTTTCAGTGTTGATCTTGAACAATGTCCAGTAGCTTAACGATATTTGGTCCTCCACAAAGTTTCTGAAGTATCTTAATCTCCCTTTTTATCTTCTTTTTCTTAACAGGCTTGAGGATCTTTATGATGCAGCGTTCATTGTTTGTTACATTTATTCCTTCAAAGACCTCGCTGTATTTACCCTTACCAACTTTACGCACCACCTCATAATTATCCTGGTCTCCCCATTGGACGGTGAGGGACTTGTAGTCCCAGTACTCCTTGGGGTGGTGGATGTTGACGTTGGCGTACGTACACCTTGGACTTCGACATCCCCACACCTCCGTTCTCGGATCCCTCTCGCCGCTACGGGTGGGGGGAAGGATCGATAAGGGGCGGGTGGAGCTCAACACTTGAGGAAGGGAAGTGCCATGGGAAGGAACAATATTATATTCAATTCAGAGAGTATTGCAAGGTAGATCTTGTTTATTCACATTTATACAACTATGAATACATAAGATTTTTAACTATGAAAATAAAGCTCGTTAGATCATGTGATCTGATATAAGAAAGCTTTGAATGAATGCTATAATGACAATACTTCAATAACTTTAATTTCATTTGATCTCAATGGTTACAAGTGTGGTGGATATGAATATTTTCATGACCCTAATGTATATATTCAAAAGGCTTTTCTAATAGATAACATACAATTGAGGAGTTAATTTAAATGATGAACTAATTAGTTATAATGAGCAACACAACTTAAGTTTTTTAATTGATCTGATATTATTTCTTTATTTCAGAACATTCTGGATGAGCTTTTCATTCTGGTGTAAGGTTTGTTTATGATAATTGGTCATTCAAAATTTAGAAGAAAAATATATTTAAGATAGTTACAATATGTATGTCCTTATTGTGTCCTTTCATCACCGTCATTCTCATCATCCATGTGTTTTTGTGACAGTTTTGTTATTTTTGGTGTTTTTCTTTTAGTTTGCAAGTTTAGAGAAATTTCAAGAGGAGTTCAAGGATATCAACCAAGAGGAGCAGATTGCAAATGCCAAATCACATGGTCATATTCAACCAAACGAAGATTGTAGGCTACAAAAGGGAAATGGGAAGGAGGCTAACAAGAGGGATGAGCTGCTTATGAAAGATATTCAGTAATTGAAAAGTTGGAATTAGATCTATAAAAGATATAATACGTCATGTGCGAACTCGTATTTTTATTTTTTTTTGTATTTTTCTTCTCTTGTATCACTCTTAAGAGGGAAATATGTATTTTAATGATATGAGAAGTCAATAAAAGAGACTTTTGTGCTCAGGCTCCTATGTTTTGTGCTTGTTAAAAAAAATTATTTCTTAGTAATGAATGAAATTAAATGGTATAGGTATCATTAAAGTGAATCAACAATGGAAATTAAATTACAAAAGAAAGTGTCATTAAAGTAAGTAATTAGTGACAATTTAGTGGTATAAGAAAGCTCCATTAAAATAAATCAATAGTGGTAATTTAGAAACACAAATAATTGCTACTAAATAATATCAATAGAGGTAATTAAATGACAAAATAAAGTATCACTAAATTAGATTAATAGTGGTAATTTAGTGAAAAAAAAAGATCATTAAATGAAGTATATAACAACACTAATAACGTCAATTACATTGCTACTAATATAAATCAATAGTGGTGAAATAGTGAAATAAATTGCTATTAAAGGTCATTAGCGATAATATTTGTGGCAATTAAAGTACCACTAATACTATTGATTTAGCGATGATTGTAAAATTGCCGCTAACCTTTTAGTAACGCCAATGAATGTGTCAATTAAGCGACAATTATTTTAAGTGTTGCTAATTACATAGAGTTGCAAATATAATGCCTATAGTGGCAAATATTAAATGTCGCTAAAGATAATTTTTTTTGTAGTGTCACCATGAGCTGTCCAATTTATGTAATGCTGCCACCAACTATTGCATATCACATGCTCGAAATTGTCTCGATCATGAAAAAACTCATTCAAACAGTGTCTACATGGGCATAAAATTAGCTGAAGGAATTCTCCTCTTCTAAATGTCTTTCTATCATCATTAAATGCCTACTCCAGAAATGAAATCACTCTACTCTTGTATTTGTGGTAATTCAAATTCCATAGACTAATCCATGACTTATCCATGATAATTAACCTAAATGTCAATGACAACCACTCATAAGTTCGACTCAAATAAGGAAAAAATGTGTATTTTAAGAAGATTTTCACTTGATAGCCTATCTTTGAAGATTTGATCACAACAATACTTCTTACATGCAACTAGTGTTCGGAGAAATCTCGGTAGCATTTCCCCGCATTTCTCTAATATAGCCCTCGAGACTAACCTTAACTACATCTCCAAAAGCCCCCACTAAAGGGTGCTTCGGGAACGGAGCTAAGATTAATTGGTATATCGGAGAAGAGAGAAAATGCGACCGAAATTTCACCAAACACTAGCTACATGCAAGAAGTAATCTTAAGTTGTGATCAAATCTTCAAGAATCCCCCTTAGTTTATAACTTCTTTGAACTAAGGACGATGACACTTATGGCATGTTACAAAGACAATGCATCGTGCATGTAAGTGAGGTATGTACACACTCTGCATTATCCGTATCAATGGGCTATATTTTGACATAATTATATCCCTCTCATAGCCTGCTACCTAAGGGTTAGAATTTCTATTGTTTATCATGAAGTGCTTCTAAATTTATGCAAGTGTGTGTATCTATAAAGTTGTAATAAAAATTTTATAATTAAATGTAAATATAAAATAATTCAATTATAAATTATAATTTAATTGAAGCATATAGTTTATGGGTAATAAGATAATCATGCTGACTACTCGATTGATGATGTGAAATGGACTTCTCATTTTGTCACATTTACATAGTAATGAGCAATTTTGCCTTAAATTAGAAAACACTTTGGGTTTGAGACCAATAAGATGGCACCAATGCCCTTTCAACAGTCGCACTGCAAAATCTACAGCAAGTAGGAGTTAGCTTACATAAGCAGGAGGAGGTCATTCTTGCAATATAGACCTGCAATGCTCGCAATGGTTGGCATTGCCATCGTATGAATCATTAGGTTATGGCTCGATGTAATGCCATTTTGTATGTGGCTAGCATGATATATCCCAAGCAAGTATTTGTAGCTATGTAAGTCTCAGGGCAGAGCTCCGCCATTGATCTTTTAAGTATTTACATCTAAGTAGGAAGGGTGTTTTTTCTCCAAATAGGTCTCCTCTATTCGCGTGCATGAATGAATTGTCTTTTTATATCTCAAAAAGAGCATTAAATGCTCATTTATGGTGAAATCCTTTGGGAAACTTGCAACAGGGTGAAAGACAAGAGTGGGATGAATGAATCACAATTAACATCTCTCTATGTACAAAAGAAGGTAGTGCTTGTTTAATAAGTGATTGAGGTAACCTATTATAATGACTCAATGGTGGGGTAGCTGGCATTTCTCTAAGGGAAAAATCTAAGCTAAGCTATTCTCCATCTTAAAAATTGAAACTCTCTTATTTACAGGGATCTTAATGGAGGACTTCTAGATGGTTGGAACTTTAAAATTTCCACCTGTTATCATAATAATTTTGGAAACTTATGCTGTCGTCACACTCATCAAAATCAAGGAATAGTTTATTTTCACTCTAGTTAATTCAAATTTCTAGGTCCCCCCCTTAAAGTCAAAAGAAAGACTTTACGAGAGGCGTACAGAACATCAATTCAAACCACATAAACACCACCTTATAGAAGGTCTTAATCTCACCAGATATACTTTAGAGCATTCTTGGCCTCACATGAAGCAACTTGGTTGAAAAGTAGACAATGACTTCATAAATGATAATTATAACTCCAATAATGTGCCCAAACTCTGATTTCAAATTCATACGAATTGAGTGTCTCATCATCAACACCCAACACACACACGCACTAATAATAAATTTAACTACACTAATAATTTAACTAAACACTGAAGCACACATTGTAATTGCATTCATAATTAAATTTCTAACCTAAGTAGTACGTAGGAAAAAAATAAATTAATCTAAACCTAAGTAGTACATTGGGAAGGGAGATGAGGGGGATGGGTCCAGTGGAGGTGGCAACAGGGGGTGGTGGTGTCAGAAGGAAGTGGTGGTGGGGCTGCTGGTGGCAGGGGGTGGCGGGTGGTGGTGGTGGTGGTGGCGGGGGTGGTGGCAGGGGGTGGTGTTGGTGGGGGCCGGCGACGAGGGGGAGGGGAAGGTTGGCGATGAGGGGCAGGGTGTGGTGGTGTGGAGGGAGGAGGTAGGCGAAGGAGGAGTCGAGGGAGGAGGCGGATTGAGGAGCAACCAAGGAAGGAAGAGGGTTACCTAAGGAGGAGGTGCACATTGACAAAGAGGAGGGGCTGGGGTTTCGGAGCTGGTGCTCAGGGGAAGCTCTTGAGGAAGGGTTGCAGTGAGGGTCGTGGAGGAGGAAATGATTTAGAGGAGAAGATGATTTAGGAGGAAGTGGGAGGGAGTCGGGGACGCGCAAGGGATTTTAGTCGACCTTTCTCTATCGTTACGGAGAAACAGTCGCTGATAGCAATTGAAAAATTAGCCTTTTCGAGTGGTGGTTTATGAAAAGATTATCCTCGACCATGTTTTCATGAACAGTCGAGCAAGGACGTAGACCTTTTTCGATTGTCACATAGAAATGGTCGATGACTATCCTTGAAAATTAACTTTTCAAGTCGGTGGCTTATCGTCAATCATTTTTCATGAATGGTCAGGAAAGGACGTAGATCTTTCTCGACTGTTACCTAGAAATGGTCGACAATTGTCCTTGAAAATTAACTTTTCAAGTCGACGGCTTATTGTCAACCGTTTTCTCATTAACGGTCGAAGACACTCTTATTCTCGACCATTATTAATGATTGAGAATGACCTCAACCAAAACCTCTACCAGGTAGGTGGGAAACATAATGATGGGTTTTTTAGCAACCATTTTCCTTGTAACAGTCGAGAATATTTAATATTTGTGACCGTTGTAGAATGGTCGAAAATTCACTGTCGAGAACAGTGCCTTTTCTACTAATGTTGGCATGTGGGCTAGCGTGGCCTCACAAGGACCATTGATCTCTTCATCCGACAGCTATGGTTGCTTCTTAATCTCTCCATCAGCACCCACTTAACCGTAAGAATGTGATCGCTTAGATCCCAGCTAGCCACATAGCTCGCCTCTCAACCATAGATCGCGTGCCAATGGTGCGAATGGGATTGTGGATCATCGTGCATGATCGTGTGGATTGCGCTTCACATGATGCGGTGCGATGACAGTCATTGATTGCAGATCAGATGGCTCTAATAGCACATGTTCACGTGTTGAGGAATCGCGAATCGTGGTTCGATCCTGCGATCCCTATGCTTGAGGAAGAGTGTGTTACCACTGGGCTGCGTGAGGTGGGAAGCAATCTTAGTCGCTCATCACTGATCATGCAGTTGAGGATGAGGCAAGGCGTGGCAAGATGAGAGCCATTAGATGATGATCGTGTGGTTGATAACAGATAAACACCAGTTTATCATCAGTCTTATGCTTAAAAACACATCTAGCTCTTAGGTTTTTCACAGTGCAATCTAGTATGGGACTGCATTTAGGCATTCTGTAGGATAGGTAGGGATTGAATTAGTTTTGTAGTTTTATACCTTCTTTTCATTGTCAGGAATGATCACATAGTGAAAATCAATTAAATCCTGGCAATGTGAAAGGCAGGAGATGAGGATTGTGCTCATTCCAGTTGGATCTCAGCTAAACTCATCTCAATACAGCTGGATCCAACTCATTCTAGCTCCCCATAGCTCATGGTAGCTCTACTTGATCAAGCTTAGCTACTACTTATCAACTACCTAAGCTTGGTCAGTTGAAGAGTCCTCAACCAGCTCAGGTTAGCTCAATTCCAGCTCCTAAAGACTTAACGTAGCTGAACTCAATTGAGCTTAGCTACCATACGTAAGCTAGCTAGGAAATCTTCGGAAAGACCAACTCCAGCTCACCTCAGCTCCATATCAGAAGAAGCCAACATAGATTAACTTAACTCAGCCGCTAGCAAAGAACTAGCTTGCTAAGCTAGCTATTGAATTTTTAGGCACCTCTACTTCAGCTACTATAAGCACTAGAAAGATCATGCAGCTCAAATCTCCCTCCTTGCAGCAAAACCTACCTCCTCCCCTACTACTCTACCAGCTAAGCTAGCTTAGCTAGAATAGCTAAGCTCCACCTCATGGTTGATCACCTAGTCTTTAGCTCCACCAAAAATACTTCCTACTCCTACTCCCTTTGGTGTTAACTTAACCACCATTCACACCCCTCCTTTTGGCGCCAAACCTAGGCACCCCTTCTCATAACATCCACCAAAAGCCACTTGTAATTGGTGCCAAATCACCCTTCTAAAAACCCTCCTATTTGGCACCAATATACCCCTTAATCACTACCCTACATCTACCATCAAACCCAATCTCCACCCTCCAATATGCGCTCCAAAAACCCTCCCTTCTAGAACCTAATTTTTGGCGCCAACCCTAAGCACCTATTCCACCATGGACGGCCACCAAAAGGTGGCCACCAACCCATAACCACCACCACCACACCTGTTGAAGCTACGGGTTACTACGCTATCATATTTGATTTTGAAAACCTGTTGTTGTAGTTTGAAAGCGAAGAACTCATGTTCAACAAATAAAATTTATATCGGAATAGAAATCCCGGGTCGAACTCAGGGTGACAGACGTTCGATTAAAAATACACGTTTATTTTTTTTGTCACAAAACATAATAGCTAGTTGAAAACTATTTAACAAATAATAAATAGAAGAGAGAGAAAGAGAATATTACAAATAAAAGCAAAAGGGATGTAAAATAAACATGGATTTCATTATAAAAAATTATTTATTACACTACTCATTACGACTAGAAAGTGGGAAATGATTACACTAGAAAGCAATAAATCTACTCTAGAAAGCAGTAAAAAGAATAGAGAGAGAGATATCATCCTCAACGATTGCTTGGAGGACGAGCTGAACGGGACGACGCCTAGAAGACAGGGAACGGAGCGGGAAGGAGGATGAAGCAGCACATCGTCGTCGTCGTGGGATCTGCTTATTGAATGTAGAGAGAGGACAACCGCAGGATGCTCCACGAAGGGGGACGAAGGTGGAAAAATTAAGATTTTTACTCTAGAGGAGCATCCCGGGTTTGGGACAAGCTCTTAGAGCTTTGGAGGGGGTGAGAGAAGAGAAGGGATGAGAATTTCGTATGGAGGGGGTCTCCTTTTATAGTTGCAAGGAATGGGGGCATTTTGGTCATTATATTTTGAAAAACATTAATTCAGGACCTTTAGTGACTGATAAATCCGTCACTAAAGGCCCGAACGTGGGCTAAAGATCCGTGCACCCCCACCTCCTCATCTCCAGCTGCCTCAATGCATCTCCACGTTCATCTCATATCATTTGTCTGATCACATGATCGGACGGCCTATATTGCATCTGTGCCGCTTCAAGTTCAGCCGCTACGCACACCTGCGGCCAAGCGTCTCATCCGTCACGTCACGTGGCGCACCCGTTGCCGCATGATCAAAATCCAAGGGTGGAATTTCGCCTGCACCCACGCGCTTTAATTCCTGGTTTGAATGCATAGCGGGTTTCGACCCAGCATCCTCGCGTGCAAGGTCTTATCCATTGCGCTACGTGCGTGGATAGCACAAGAAGAGCATTCATGTGCCATTTAATGCTGACCGTTGGATCTTGATTTGACAGTTGAGATTAGATGTGGAATTCCTCTCATATGAAATGTGGCTTGAGGGAGGCAACCTGATCAACTCTCAATCGTTGGATGAGAAGGTAGGGCAGCGAGTGATTTGGAGGGTCTGGATGGTGCCACGTGGCATCATCTGGACCGTCCATCTTCTATTAGTTGTAGATGGTGCCACGGATGTCGGATTGGATCGATTTTCACGTTGTTAGGCTGCGATCGTCGATCTGAATCCATCATGTGGTCGGATTTGTCATCTTAGGTGTGGATTAACACCATCTTAGCCCTTGATCTTTAAGATTCCTCGATCTCTATCTGATGCTACGGATATCCGATTAGGGTGATCTTGGAGTCGTTGAACTCTAATCATCACCCTGATCAGATCCATATGGTTGGATCTTCGATCTGAGGCCCTGATAAAAAGTCACCCTATCACTGAACATAGAAAGAGACAATTAACCTCCATTTTATTCAAACTAATTTAAATGCAAGATAATGCATGCTATGCAATATTTATAGTATGTAATGCAATTCTATGCTTAAGAACATGCATAAATAGATATTTTATGTAATATAAACATGTTTACATCACACCCCCATGCCTATCTTTTGCTAGTCCCTAGCAAAAAAAACTATATGCTATTTATGAAAGAATTAGGTTGGATTATTTGGGCGTAAGTTATTTTCAATCATTAAGAAAATGTTTACTTAAGATCTAAACTTTCAAAGACACAACAGTGTATGGGTATCTGCCAAAATGTAGACCACCTCAAGCCCTTGCCTTATTCAAAGAAAATTTTCTTTTTTTTTCTCTTTTTCTTCTTTTCTATTTTTTTTTTAAAATTTTTGAGTTTAGGGTTTAAGAGTGGCTTTCTACGGCCATTCAACTCACCCAAGATTTGATAAGAACCCTAAGTTCTAAGAATCTTATTGTGAATGTGATAGACTCGTTGATCGGCAGTTAGAACGTACTTCGGTTTTCTACGCCTCTAGGTGACCTTAAAAGGAGAGTTCCGCCTAAAGGTGTATCTTTGCAACCAGTAACTTTCTCCCTACTTTTATTTTTATGGGATCAACACAAGGGTGAATCCAGTGTATATCTCTCCGATTTATTCTACTTCTCTGCTTCTTCCTAAGCGTTTTGGGAATTTTCAGTGCATTTATTGAGCTGGGTTTTGGATAACCGGTCGATGAGCTGTTACCACCGACAACTTGCCAGCCATACTCGTGCGACAAAGTGTGGCTTATTTCTTTTGTTTTCTTTTTTTTTTCTTTTTCTCTTTTTTTAAGTAGGTGGCTTCCCTGGTCTAAGATTTACTTAAAGGCAGCAAGAAGAGGATGGTCCAGTGACTGGGCTCTGGACAACCATCCTATGGGTTATTACCCACAATAACTTGTTAGCCTTATTACCCTAGAAGGTTCATTAGCTACCCAATTTCCGTTAAACCTCTAATCAACAAGTCAGTGAAAAGAAAGTGTGTAGATGATTTAGATTCAAAGTTCCCTCAAATCAGAGGGTGGGTTGATAAGTCGTGTACTTATCACCTAAACTTATTTAATCAAATTACAATAGAATTAAGATGGCAAGGACTCGAAAAATAAGTCCACATTTTAGTGGATACACGAGCCGATTAAGTCCAAAGACCTGAAGGATCTTTGTGTTTAGATCTTAATGTAATATTTCCTAAGATTGAAAAGCCCTAATGTCCAAGTATTCCTTCCTAATTCCATATTTTTTTAAATTTTATATACTTATAAATAAAAGAAAAATAAAATGAATTTATGGAGTTGGCGAATTAATTCAGAGATGAATATCCACCAGGACTAATTCATTCTTCGGGGCCTAGTCTGAGATTGTCTTTGTTAACCTACTTGTACTGATTAATCTGATGTCTAGCTAGGAGAGTAGTGTCAAACGACCGCGGCTGGAGGGTACACTAGGAACTGGAAGCGAAAGCCGAAGGAAGAACATTCTCCCCAGTCCCTCCTTCTAATTGGTTGGATTGAGCAAACACAAGTAGAGTAAATCATTTACAATATTAATGCGAGTTTTGGGAGTTTGTAGATCCTTAGGCTACCCCACTTAAGGACAGCCTTGTTTTGTTGTGCTGCAGGGTCCCTATCCCCAGTCCTTCCGACCTTCTCCTAGTTTATGTTGGGAAGACAGTCATTGAATCCCCGATTGGAAAGACCACTAGAGTATTCTAGGAGGTGCAAATTGGATTTTGGTCAAATTGATCCCATGGTCGACCAACAGCCCCCTTTGCCTTGGGATCCACAGGAGGAATTCCGAAGGCAATTGGAACAAATACAGAGAATGCAGGAATGGTTCCAGAGAATGCAGGGCGCTCACCCCTTGAAGAATTTTTATGATCCTTCAAATTACGAGGAATGTCCAGCATCCAGATTCCGGTCGGAGACATAGAAATCAAGCCCCAGGTGTTAAGCCTGATCAAACATTATCATGGACTTGGCTCTGAAGACCCGTTTCAGCACTTGGAGGACTTGACCACTTTGGTCCAGACCACCAAGGCAAGAAACGTGAACAAGGAGCAAATGATCATGAGGCTCTTCCCCCACTCTCTTAGGGATAAGGTCACTCATTGGTACAGGACAATAGGAAGATCAATTGCAACTTGGAATGAGTTGAAATTGGCCTTTCTGAAGAAATTCTTCCCAGTCGGACGTACCAATGCCTTGAGATGGGCAATCACTACTTTTACCTAGCGGCCGAGGGAGTAGTTTCATGTGGCCCGGGAGCGATTCTAGGACCTATTGTGGAGGTGTCCACACCATGAGGAGCTGAAATGGCAACTCGTGCAGATCTTCTATCACAGGTTAACTGAGCAACTCCGAAATCATGTGGACGCTTCTTGCGGAGGCAATTTCCTCATCAAAGACGTAGATAGTACACATGATTTGTTTGAGGAAATGAGCGAGAATTCAATTAATCATGCTTCCATGGATACTTTTAACCGGTCCCAGCAGCCCAGATCAAATATCAATGAAGTCCATGACTCTCATTCATTTGATATGGAATTGATTTGTAACAAACTTGACAAGGTGGACTTGGTTGCTAAGAGAATGGAAGAGTGGATGGCTGGAAATTCTATGAACTCTCAATCCACTTAATCCCAAAATTCGGGATTCCATTCTTTGCGAGCTCCTTCTGGATGGGAGTTCGTGAATCAACTCGATGCAGCTCAACCTGTGGGTCCGCATTTTTTGGAGCCTCACGGGTTCCAAACTGGGGCCTTGGATCCCAGTTTTTCTAATCCTTCCCTTTCTTTCTCTCCATCCTCACCCTACGAGGATGTCTGTGCTGTACAGGAGAATGTTAGATCCAACCCCTACTCTAATGCTTATAATCCAGGTTGGAGAAACCACCCTAACTTCTCTTGGAAAAACTCGGGGTAACAGACCCAATTCTGACTCGGCAACTATGCTCTGCAATGACCAATGGGTTAGGGTCATGTGTATACTCAGTTGCCCCCAAATCAGGTCAATCAGCTAGCTTGGAATGCCCATCAACCCGTAGGGCAGGCTGATTTGAACTGGTAAATGGTAGAGATGCAAGGATCCATGCTCCAGCTCATGCAGCAAATGAGAACCTCGCTGGACAACTTGCAGACCGGGCTCATTGCTAACTCTCGTCAACCCGAATCTCTACCATCTCAACCCGTACCCAACCCGCGAAATATTTTGAATCTAGGCAACCAAGTCCATGGGTATGGAAATCAGAGGGACCCACACGCACATGCTCAGGTGGTTGAGCAGGGTCCCTCCTCCTCCTCCTCCTCTTCTTCTTCTACACATCAACAATTCCTGGCTAATCAAGCCCCTCCAATCTTTCCTAACCCTCCCCAAGACCCAAACTCTTATGCATCTGCAAATTCTATCACCTTGAGGAGTGATAAGCAGACTCAGGATCCACAACCACACTATTATGATCTACCAAATCTTGAAGAACCTAAGGAGAGAGAGGAGAATTCTGGAGAAGAAATCAAGGCTCAGGAACCTGATTCCAAAGATCTGACTCATGTTCCTTTTTCTGAAGCCTTGATCAAATCAAAGAAGAAGAAGTCTGTTGATAGCAATGAGGAGCTTCTAAATATCTTTAAAAATGTTGAGATCAATATCCCGCTCCTCGATGCTATCAAGCATATACCAGCTTATGCGAGATTCTTAAAGGATTTATGTACACAAAAGCGTAAGTCAAGAGAATCTGTTCCGAGGAAGGTGGTACTCTCCGAGCAGGCTAGTTCTGTTATCCTGCACCACCTCCCTCAGAAAAAGAGAGATCCAAGTGCTCCGTTAATTTCTTATGTCATCGGAGATTACACGTTTGATAGAGCACTTCTGGATCTGGGTGCATCCATCAACCTAATTCCGACTTCTCTTTATGAGAAGTTTGGATTAGGTGAACTTTGGCTGACTTCAATAACGCTACAATTAGCGGACCATTCAATCAGAAATCCGCGAGGCGTTATTGAAGATGTTATAGTTAAGGTCAAGGATTTCTATTTTCCTGTAGATTTCCTTGTCCTTGACATGGATGTGCTTGAAAATTTGAGGAACACGCCCATCATTCTGGGGCGTCCGTTCCTAGCTACCGCTAATGCCAACATTAATTGTGAAAGCGGTAGCATGGAAATCGCCTTTGGGGATCAACAAATGAAATTGGATATTTTTAAGGATATTAATAAATTTGAGGATTGTGGATTTATTGAGGAACTTGAGGAGGATAATGTAAACATTGAAACTTGTTTGATGATTTCTTCAATTGAAAGTTCATCCTTTGATGATGAATTGGACTCGCAACCCTCTATGGCAGACCTGCCATCTTCTGAAGAAGTTATTGATTTTGTTCATTCACAACCTCTTCCTCTTTTTGAGTCTTCAGCATCTTCCTTACAGTCAATCATCAGCCTGTCCTAGCTTGAATTGAAACCATTGCCTGAGAATTTGAAATATCAATTTTTAGGACCTCAGAAGATGCTCCTTGTGATTATTAGTGCTAAATTAACAAAGGAGCAAGAGATTAAATTGATCAAGGTCCTGAAGGAACACAAGGAGGCAATTGGTTAGATCATTCATGACCTTAGGGGGATTGAGCCATCTTACTGCAATCATAGAATATTCTTGGAAGATGGATCTTGCCCTTCTCGCTAGATGCAGAGGAGATTAAATCCAAATATACGAGAAGTGGTAAAAAAGGAAATCATTAAGTGGCTCGATGCAGGAATTATTTATCTAATCTCTGATAGTCCCTGGGTAAGTCCCGTACAGATTGTTCCTAAGAAAGCCAGGATTATCGTTGTGACTAACGAGAGGAGAATCTATCACAACTTGTTCAGCTTCCTCTTGGAGGGTTTGTATTGATTACAAGAAGCTAAACACAGCCACGAAAAAGGATCATTTTCCCCTACCTTTCATTGATCAAATCTTGGAAAGACTAGCCGGGCAAAAGTACTTCTGTTTTCTTGATGGCTACTCAGGATACAACCAAGTTCCTATCCATCCCGAGGATCAGGAAAAAACTACTTTCACCTGTCCCTACGGAACCTTTGCTTTCCGTAGGATGCCTTTCGATTTATGCAATGCACCTGTGACTTTTTAAAGGTGTATGTTAGACATATTCTCTGACATGGTGGGAGAGTTTATGGAAGTCTTTATGGGCAATTTCTCTATTTTTGCAGAATTTCTTGACTCTTGTTTGTCTAATCTAGAAATGATTCTTAAGCGATGTATCAAAACACGATTGGTCCTTAGTTGGGAAAAGAGTCATTTCATGACCCAAGAAGGCATCGTCTTGGGTCATGTAATCTCTGAACAAGGAATTGAAGTGGATAAAGCTAAGGTTGATGCTATCGTTAAACTTCCCCCTCCCACATCTGTTAAACAAATCCGATCATTTCTTGGTCATGTGGGATTCTACAGAAGATTCATCAAGGATTTCTCGAAGGTTTCTCGTCCCCTGAGCAATCTTCTCGCCAAAGAAACATCGTTTGTTTTCGATGAATCATGTTGTAAGGCATTTGATTTCCTGAAAAAAGTAGTCACTTGTGCTCCAGTGTTGCAACCACCGATTTGGAAAGCCCCTTATGAGATCATGATCGACACTTCTGATTATGCGGTCGGGGCTATCTTGGGTCGAAAAATAGATAGAAAGCCCTTTGTCATCTACTACGCTAGTAAAACTCTGGATGAAGCCTAGAGGAATTACACTGTTGCTGAAAAGGAATTACTAGCCGTAGTGTTTACTTTGGAAAAATTCAGGGCTTATCTCTTAGGGTCTCATGTTATCATCTATATAGACAACTCAGCCTTGAGACATCTCTTGGCCAAAAAGGATGCCAAACCCTGGCTTATTCATTGGATTCTTCTGCTTCAAGAATTTGATCTTGAAATCAAGGATAAAATCGGGGTACAAAATGTGGTGGCGGATCATTTGTCGAGACTCATAAGTGATTCTTCTTGTCCGGACATCCCGATTGTTGACACTTTTCCGGACGAAGCTATCCTTACAGTTTCAGGTGTCCAAACCCTGTGGTTTGCTGACATTGTTAACTATTTGGCCGTTGGTCAAATCCCCCAGGATTGGACCAAGCAACAATGGGATAGACTCAAATCTGAGGCCAAATACTACTTCTGGGAGGACCCTGAACTGTACCGCATCGGCTTTGATCAGATTATTCGTCGATGTATTCTGGAGAATGAATTCAACAGTATACTCGAGTTCTGCCATGCATCTGCATGTGGTGGACATTTCTCCGGGAAAAAGATGGCTGCAAAAATTTTGCAATCTGGCTTCTATTGGTCATCTTTATTTAAGGATGCTCAGGATTTCTCAAGGTCATGTTCTCGATGTCAGGCACTCAGGAGCATAACTAAGAGAGATATGATGCCCCTAAACCCAATTCTTCCTGTCGAAATCTTTGATGTTTGGGGCATCGATTTCATGGGACCCTTTCTCCCTTCATTTGGACATCAGTACATTCTTGTTGCTGTTGATTATGTGTCCAAATGGATTGAGGCGATTTTTACCCGAACCAATGACCACAAGGTGTCATCAATTTTGTCAAGAAAAATATCTTCAGTAGGTTCGAGATTCTGGGGGCCATCATCAATGACGGTGGCACTCATTTTACTAATGCCCAATTTTGGAATTTGTTGGCCAAATACGGGGTTAATCATCGAATTTCCACACCTTACCATCCCTAGACGAATGGACAAGCCGAGATCTCCAATTGGGAGATCAAGAACATTCTGCAGAAAATGGTTAAGCTTGATCGCAAGGACTGGACTCAAAAGCTTGAGGACGCTCTTTGGGCCTACCGTACGGCATATAAAATTCCCTTCGGCATGTCTCCGTTTCGTTTGGTGTATGGAAAGGCGTGCCATCTACCCATAGAGATTGAACATAAGGCATTCTAGGCGATCAAACAATGCAATTTAGATCTGAATTTAGCTAGGAAGACCAGGAAACTCCAACTATTTGAGTTGGAAGAGCTTAGAAATGATGCATACGAGAATGCCAAGATCTATAAGGCTCGGACCAAAGCTCTACATGATCAATTGATTTCCCACAAGAGCTTGAGCTGAACCAGAAGGCTTGGTTATTTGATTCTTGACTTAAGCTATTTCCTGGCAAACTTAGATCTAAATGGAATGGCCCATTCATTATTGACCAGATTTTTCCAAATGCAGCCGTTTAGATCTCTAACCCAAAGACGGGTAACACATTTAAAGTCAACAGTCAATGTCTGAAGCTTGTTATTGACCATACTCTTCAAGAACTCATCTCAGACACGGTTGCTCTAGTCATATTGTGACTTCTTTGGCTGAACTTCGCCTAGCTGACGGCATTAAACTCAATAATTGTACATATGACACAAAGCTGACCTGAGCTTCATATTCAGGTGACATCTTTCATACTCTACCCTTTCTTTCATGTCTCTTTCTCAATGTGGACATTGCATCAGCTAAGCATGGGGGGGGGTGGGGTGGATTCATTTTTGAATCATTTTGTCAGCTTTGTGAAATTATTGTAAATTATATTTCTCTTCTTATTTATACATAAAAAAAAATTTGAATTAGGAATGAATCAAAATGTTGAAGCTACAGGTTACTACGCTATTGTATTTGATTTTGAAAAACCTGTCGTCGTAGTTTGAAAGCGAAGAACTCGTGTTCAACAAATAAAATTTGTACCGGAATAGAAATCCTGGGTCGAACTCAGGGCGGTTACGTCGATCTATATTCGCAATTATATTTTTTTAGAGTTTTTGTTGAAAAACGAAACGACGTAATTACAATGAAGCAATATTAACAATCAGAATAAACGAGAGAGAGAGAAAACATGCACTTAATATTTCAAAATGTTTATACAATAAACCAAAGAAAAAATACACTAAAAAGCGGGAAATCTATTACACTAGAAAGCAGGAAAGTTCTACTCTAGAAAGCTGAAAAGAGGAATGGGAGAGAGAAGTTATCCTCCTCGACGATCGCTTGGAGGACGAGCCGGATGAGACGCTGCCTGGAAGATGGAGGATAGAGTGGGAAGAAGGAGGTCGAGACAGGAGGAAGGAGAACGGGGCAGCACGTTGTCGTCGTCGCGGGATCAGCTTCCGAAATGAGGGCAAAAATTTGAGTTTATTTCTCGAGGAGTACCTCGGGTGTGGGACAAGCTTCTCTTGACTTTGGAGAGGGAGAGAAGAGAAGGGATGAAAATTTCATATGGAGGGGGTCTCCTTTTATAGTTGCAAGGAGTGAGGGCAATTTGGTCCTTACAATTTCAAAATATTAAATAAGGGGCCTTTAGTGACGGAATTAAGCGTCACTAAAGCCTAGGTCGTGGGTGACGTGCACCACGCCTCCCGCCCGCTCACCTCCCGCGCCGCCCAAGTTCATCAAATCTCAGCCATTCGATCGTGAGATCGAACAATTGAGATTTGATAACTGCAGCGCCTTAACTGAGCGTGCCTCCGTGTGCAATCCCTCATCCATGCAATGCAGCCTTTGAGCACGCCACATCTCCGCCCTCGCAGCCGCTCATCCAAGATCTGATGGCCCAATTAGCGCCATCCCATGCGCCTGCGTTCAATTGAGGCTTGCAGGGTTTCGAACCCGCGCCTCTTGTCCATGATAAGGCTTTCACCCACTACGCTACAGTGGGGAAATAGGCGTGCGGATGTTTTGAGGTGCAGCTGTCCATGGCCGTTGGATGGCGATCCAACGGCCAAGATCCAACATGCAGTTGGAGGGTGCGGTGCTCTTCAAGATTAGCTGGTCCGATTTGGGCGACCGAGATGGCACCACGTGGCACCATCTTGGCCGTCCATCTTCTGGATGATGTAGATGGTGCCATGGTTTTCAGATTGAGTTGATTTTTGTGCCGTTAGGCTATGATTGTCGATCCTAATCCATCCATGCGGTTGGATTTGTCATCTGAAGTGTGGATTCACACCATCTTGGCCCTTGATCTTCTAGGTTCCTCGATCTCTATCTGATGCTACAGATGTCCGATTAGGGCTATCTTGGATTCGTTGAACTCTAATCATTGCTCTAATCAGATCTGTATGGTTGGATCTTCGATCCGAGGCCCCGATAAAAAGTTACCCTGTCCCTGAACATAAAAAGAGACAATTAACCTCTATTTTATTCAAACTAATTTAAATGCAAGATGATGCATGCTATGCAATATTTATAGTATGTAATGTAATTTTCTGCTTAAGAACATGCATAAATAGATATTTTATGTAATATAAACATGTTTACATCAACATCCCTTAAGGTGGCGCCACCTAATCTTAGCTATAGATCCCTTAACTACCCACCGAAAACCCATCCTAGCCCTCCATCATTCACACCACCTACCCCCCGTTTTGCCATCCTATATATTCCCCCATCCTAACACCAATACCTTCACCCTTGGCTACATTAATTTCCTACACTTACATTTTACATAGTCATCCAAAGGGTGGAGTGGAGAGAAGAAGATTAAGGAGGCAAACCCTTGCCACCTTCGTGCCTTCTTGTTCTTCCTTCTTCCTTGGAGCATGCTAAGGGGCACTTCACTTTTGGGGATGATTAGGTATGAGGAGAGTCAAGGGTGGTGGACGTCCACCCTGAGGAGGAGAAAGCATCATCATCAAGGACGAGGATCTCAAGAATAGGGCCTTTTTAAGTCCAGGAGCTTCTAGGCTTGGAGCAAGGAAGCTTCGTCTTCAGATTTGACAGAAGAATTTTTCATTATTTGTCTTTCTTGTGTAGTAGTCATCTAATTGTAGAAGCATTCCTCTACAATCATTTGTAAGATGAATTTTTCCTATTAATACAATAGCCTTTCTGTGATTTCTTCTTGTGCTAGTCTAGTGATTGCTTTCCTTTATTTACCTTAGTGCACTACACTCTTCTCTTCTAATTACCTTAGGTACACTTGCCTAGGGTGTGTTTAGAAGAGCTGATACTTTTTGTCACTTAGGTGTAGGTCTTTTAGTTGAGTCTTATCTTAGTGCCCTGATTATTCCAAAACCTTAAAAAAAATTACAAAGCCAAAATACAAAAAGATTGAAGATTTGAGAGAGAGAGAGAGAGAATCTATTTATTGACTAAAATTACCTCCTTAGACGACCCTAGATACCCTACTATCTAAGTGTTGTAAATTTCAAAAGTGATTGCGAAATTGAGTGTTACAACGACCAAAATCCTCTTTTATAAATCAAGCAATTTTTCATATCATTTTTTGGCGTCGTTGCTAGGGAGGCACGGCTTAGTGTTTATTTCTTTCTCTCTTACTTAATTAGGTCTTCACTATATTTGTTTTGGTTTTGATTCAGGTGCGAATCAAGAGTAGGAGAGGGATTTGAAGTCACTTGGAATAGAAGCTTCAAGTAACCTTTTCTTCCTACGGGTTTCCAAGTACCCAAGCCAAAACTCTTTGAACTCTTAGAAAAATCTCCAAAAAAATATTTAAAATATCAAAACATATAAAAAAAAGAAAAATCAAGGTTGGTGGACTTTTAAAATTGGCTTGTTTTCTTATTTTCATCAATTCTCCACCACCTTTTTCTTATTGGTGTTGAATTTTTGAAAATCTAGACTTCTATCTTCATTTTCAAAAATTAAGTTCGGGTAGAAAGGGGCTTTCTAAAATCTTCAAACATTGGCTAAAGAAGCCTCTTTGAGTCAGAAACTTAAGTTACAAATTTTAGAAGATTTGGATGAATAGAAAAAATTTAAAAATTCATGGACTAAATAGGGGTCATACCCTAATTCTTTACTATTTTCTTACTATCCACAAATTTTCTAAATTTTTTTACTTATCAGATTTGGACAAGATTTACATTTATGGAATTCTTGAGAAAATCTCTACAACATATAAATTTTCAAAAATTTTAGGGATTGTTTGAGAGTTTTGTAGAATCAATTGTCTGAATCTATCTTTTCTTATTTTTGACACCAATGTAGAAAAAAATTCCAAAAAAATATCAAACAACTTTCAAAAATCTTAAAAAAATCATTTTTGGAATCCTTGTTTGGTTTCCCTTTAGGTGGTGTTGTTGTCTACCTTGTTTGGACCACCACCTAAAAAGATTTTTAAAGAGATTCATCTTAGGAGTTGCATACATAGGATTTCTATATTAGGGTTTTGATTTTCTCTCTTAGTCACACAATCAATTTAAAGGAATTGATTCCACCAACTCCAAACTTGATTGCCTTATTGTGTGAAGCACTTCCAAACTTGTTTGAGTACATTGAAAGAGAGAATCCTAAATTCTACATCATCTATATCAAACCCTAAAAATCATTCACCATAATCTTTGTCTACATACTCTTTGTTTTGGCTCGGGTGTCACATTCTCTCCCAAATTCGCACATACAAAAAAAAAATAATTGGGCATTACCCCAATCAACACCTTTCATTTCCCATGAAGTTCTATGTTTCTTAGGCCAAATTAAAATTTGTAGTTACTTGACCATTAAGGACTTCATTCAATTCTAGGCTTGATATCTGGATTTTAAGATTTCTCTAATTAATCCTAATTCCTTTAATCAAACCTGGTTAAGAATAAGAGGGAAGTCAAATAACGGGTACAGGTTTATACATGCCCTTGGTGATTTTCCCAGGATATGGTTGGGCCCAAGCCACCTCTTCTAATCTAGCTAGGTTAACTTTGGGAAGTAGGATTAGCTATTGATTTCTTTATTTTCAGGTTCCCAAGTCCTAGGTTTTTCTAAGGAATTAACCTTGAGTTAGGCTTAGAATTTTGGATTACTTGAATTGCACATTTTTTCTATCTTCTATTCCCTTCTTTCCTCCCCATTCTCTTCTTATATGCACGGTCACCGATCCCAAAATCCACACTTGGAGGGACCATTTGATTCCGCTCCTTGAAAAAAAAGACTGTCTTCTTATTTAAATAATTCCAAAAAAATGGAAAATCCACAAAATAGGTCCAATTCCATTTCTGGCTCTTAATCTTCTCTAACCTTATTATTCAAAATCTATCAGCTAACACACATTTTGACATCCCCATTCCTAGCTTTCCCAGCCTGGAGCTACCTGAAAACCCTGAGTTGCCACATAATCAAAATCTCAGTTGATGCAGGCTTGTTTCGTTTATTAAAATTAGGGTTTGGAGGACCTATCGTCGTAGCTTGCAAAATACGTCTATCAAATAAAATATATAACTAAAACTCGAAAAGTGAGTCTCGGGTCGAACACGGGGAGGCAAACGTTTGGTTTTATAAAAATCCACGCTTCGCTTTTATTTGTTTTTGGTCATTTTTATCTTTTCTAATTTGTTTGATATTTTTAGCAAGCAAGAGATCAGGTGGATGAATTCTAGCTAATCTATTTGTAAAAATTTAAGAGAGAGAAGGAGAAAGAGAGAGAGAGAGAAACAATAATTTAATTTTCAAGAATTGTTTGTTACAACTATGAAAGCGGAAAATCTATACTATGAAAGTGAAAGAAAGATAGAAATAGGTGAGAGAAATCCCCCTCGATGGTCCCTTGGAGGATGGCTCGCTTTGACGCCTCCTGGAGGAAGGTGGTGAGGAGTGAGATGAATAGGGATGGAGCCAGAGGACAGAGGATGGGGTAGGTTGGCGTCGTGGCGAGGATCTTCTTCCCAAAGTGTGGTGAGAGGACAGCCATGGGATGCTCCATGAATGGGGAAGAGAGGCGGGAAAATGTTTGGTTCCACTTTAGAGGAGCATCTCAGGCTTGGGACAAGCTCTCTCTAGAGACTTGGAGGTGGTGAGGTGAAGAAAGGAAGAGATGGTTTGGAATGGTGGTGGGTAAGTCCTTTTATAGTGGAGAAGGAAGAACAAATTTGCATTTGGGTCATTACTGACGTCCGTAAACATTGTTACAGATCCCTGCAGCTATCGCTGAAGATCTGCCCTTCAATTCCAATTGCTGGCGTGCGCAGACCATTAGTGACAGCTGCAAGTGTCACTAAAGGCCCACGTCACTGCAGATCCGTGCATATCCTTGCTGGTCACACTCCGCTGGCACACGCATTGCATGCTCCTTATCGCGCGCACATGCTCGCGTGCTGGTGTTGTGCTGTGCGCGCGGGTGCTGCGCTGCCACTGCTTGCGGGCACTACGCTATGTGCTGCTGCTGTATGCATGCGCATGCGCTGGCTACGTTGGGTGATGGTTGAATTGAGGAATTTGGGGGGTTGCGGGGATTCAAACCCACGCCCCTCCTTTGGGAGTGCCTCTCTCTAACCAACGCACCAAGATGTCCAGATCGTCGCGCGGACGTCCTAACGCATGCGATGGAGATGAATCCTCAGCCGTTGGATCTTGCTCCAACAGCTGTGGTGTGAGATCAGTGATGATGAGGAGGCAGTGCTGGGACTGCTGGCCGGTGTTGGGTAGCCTGGATGGCGCCACGTGGCACCATTTGGGCCGTCCATTCTTCTTTCTATTGTAGAGGGTGCCACAATGCCTGGATCTAGTTGATTTCCGTGTTTTCGGACTACGATCGTCACTCCGGATCCATCTGTACGGTTGAATTTTTATCTGAAGCTGGTAAGGATGTTGCATTGCCCTCCTGGCCGTTGATCTTCCTCAGATTTCATATGATGCTACGGGACTCTGATCTAGACGATTTCGGAGGCGTTAGCCTCCGATCGTCATCCTGATTAGATCTGTATGGTCCGATCATCCATCCAAGGCCCTGAACTAAGTCCTCTTCTCTCCTAACCATAAAAGGGATGTAATTAACCTAAATTATATACAACTACTCTAAATGCAGAATGATGCATGCTATGAAATATTTATAATATGAAATGCAAATTTAAGCCTATGAACATACATGAATAGGCATTTTACCCTTAATAATTATGTCTACATCATACCCCCAATGCTATCTTTTGCTAGTCCCTAGCAAAATTAAACTACATGTTATGTATAAAAATAGAATTATGACTCATCCGCTTAGGCTTAAGTTGTTTATTAACAATAGAAAATTTCAACTAAGGTCCTAAACTATGAAAACTTAACAGTACCTGGGTGTCTGCCAGAATGTAGACCACCCAAGTTCTCACCTTATTTGAAAAGGGAAGATACATTTTTTTATTTTTCTTCTTTTCGAATTTTTTTATACTTGTGGAGTTTGAGAGTTCCGGGATAACCTTTTATGGCTACCCTACCTGCTCGAGACTTGAAAAGGACTCTAAGTGCTAAGCATCTTGTGAAAAGAGTGAAAGACTCACTAGGTGGCTGATAAAATGGACTTCAGGTTTCTACGACCCTAGGTGACCTTGCCTAAAGGTTTATCTTTTCGTTTGGTAGCTTTCTCTCTACTTTTATTTATGGGGTCAACACGAGGGCGAACCTAATGTATATCTCCCCGATTTATTCTACTTCCCCGCTTCTTCCCTACGTGTTTTGGAAATTATTGTGTATTTTTGTGAGCTGGGCTCTGGACAACCGGCCAATGGGCTGTTACCCACGGCAACTTGCTAGCCATACTCGTGTGGTGAAGTGTGGTTTTGTTTATTTTTTTCTTTTCTCATTTTTCTATTTTTTCTTTTTCTTTTTTTTTTCCTAAGTAGGTGGCTTCCCTAATCTAAGATTTACCTAAAGGCAGTCGACGAAAATGGTCTTGTGGCTGGGCTCTGGACAATCAGTCGATGAGCTATTACCACTGACAACTTGCCAGCCATACCACCCTAGATAGTTCATTAGCTACCCAATTTTCGAAGAAATCGCCGAAAAGTGAGTTAGTGTAAAAAGTGTGTATATGCTTAGGCTTAAAGTCCCCTCAAATCAGAGGGTAGGTTGATAAGTCGTATATTTATCACCCCAATTTATTTACTAAATTAAAGATGAATTTGAATTGGCGAAGACTCAAGACTAAGTCCACATTCGAGTGGACACCCGAGCTAATTAATCCCGAAGATCTGAAGGGTCTAAATGTTCAGGTCCTATCGTATTGTTTCCTAAAGTTAATAACTTCCAAAAGCCAAAGTTCTCTTCTCCTAATTCTTTTTTTTTTTTTTTGAATTTGCAAATGAAATTCTACAAAGCTAACGAAATAATTTCAGGATTAAGTATCCACCTCCCTATGCCTAAATGATGCAATGTCCTCATTGTACAAACAAAGACATGAAAAGGGTAGAGTAAATAGAATATCACCCAAATAACGTGAAAATTCAGTCAGCTCCATAGAGAACGTGGAATATAAACACGTGATAAATTTAATGCCTTCAGCTAGGCATAACATACATATAAGGAAGAAATTGAGAATTTACAAGTGCAGGTCAAAATCAAAATAAAAATATTGATCCTCAGACCTGCCAACAGAATATGTCCACAGACGTGGACCAGATTATGGTGCGACCCATGCCTTAGGGTCAAGTGGTTCTAAGGTTCTAGATGAAAATCACCCAGAACCTAAGTTTATTGTGTTTGCGGGGCTGGGCCTGTGGTTTTGTGGTGTGCAACCCAAGACCAAAGTGTCGGACAATGGGTAAAGATGGTTCAATAGGTGCAGATGTCCACTTAACGTTTAGCTCAAAAAGATAATTAGTTATTTTGAGCTTGGGTTGCATGTGAAAGATATCATAAGGATCCTGGTAAAAAGTAGGTGGTTTTAGGTCAACAGGAACCCTTAAATCCAAACTCATAGTTCCCTCAGAAGTAGCTTCCCAGATTTTTATTTCCCACTTCCTATCCTCTAAAATCAATGTTTTCGGGACCTCCAAATCGTTGTACACCCCATCTAAAGTACCCAGGTCCAAAAGTCGTGGGTATATCAGGATTGATTTGGGTTTGGTGATATCAAAAACATCATCATTCAATTCTTTAGGATGTGGTTGAGGAATGGGGCTACTGATTGAATCATCAGGATTCAAATCGTCCAAGTTAGCCCCAACATGATCATAATCTTCAATGATCGGGCTATCAAATAGTTCGCCATGCTCCTTGAGCTCGATTGTCTCACTAAAATCCTCTTCCTTAAGTTCAAGTGAGACTTCACCAAAAGATTCATCACCCTCAGAGTCAAAGAATTCACGATCCTCATTTATATATGTCTCAAAATCGATTATAATTTCTTAGTTAAAAGAGACATATTTTTCCTCATTTCCTGGCTTGGGGATCTCGGGTGAATCAATCGATTCATCCTCAAAGGGTTGCTCTAGACCAATCTAGTCATCTCCAATCTCAGAATATGTATCCCCCTCGACAGGTGCCTGAGCGGGTTTAGACATTGGCTCTCCTGAAGGGGGTTCATCTTGAGAATCGTCCCATGATTTGACTAGGGTAACCATAAATTTCATCCTCAACCTTGATAATTTCCCAAGAAGAAACTCACCCAGGTCCCTATCCTTAACACGTTAGAGCAAATCCAATAGAGAACTATTAAGTTCATCAATCATTTTGATCATAGGCTCCAGTGCTTCTGTGCATGGTGTTGGTTGGGCTTTTAAAGATTATATAGTGTTCCTCAAATTAGCCAACACCCTATTCTGGATCTGGTTCACCTAAACTGACTGGTTCGATTCAGGTTTATGTGGGTTTGGGTAAAATCTAGGGGAGTCAAGATATTGAGGTTCTCGGGTCTCTCCCTGATAGTAGGTCATTTTAGGTTGTTTAAAGGATGGTGGCGACCTATATTCAGTGGAATACTGGGGAGGGTAGGTGTTATAATCATTATATCCTTCCTGATTGTAGATCGGGTTAGTTTGGTGATCAAAGGATGAAGATCTATAATCATTGTAGCTCTGAGAAGGATAGTAATCATAGTCTTGTTGTCCAGGGTTAGGCCTTGGATACTAAGGTCCGTATTCATAACCCCAGTCAAAGTCATCGCAGCTAGTGGATGGGTAATTACAAGTCAAGTCGGAATAGTAATCATCTTGGGGATAAGTGATGGTAGAAGGATAGGATTGGAAATGTGTGAAAGATGTGGAAGGGTACATGGTGAAGTAAGGAGGGGAATCAGAAGAGAAAGGAGCCCTGCAATGCAAAAATACAAGCATGTCCTTAGGTTGGGTAGCCTAAAGGTCTACAGACTCTCAGAATCCATTCTAAGATTATGGACAATTTACTCTACTTATGTCCAGGCAATCAAACCAGTTAGAAGGATGGACTGGGGAGAAGGTTCTTCCTTTGGCTTGCACCTCCGGTTCCTAGTGTACCCCCCAATCATGGTCGTTTGATGCTACTCTCCTAGCTAGACATCAGATTGACTAGTATAAGCATGTTAATTGTGAAGAATCTCAATCTGGATCCTGATGAGTGAACCAGTCCTTAGGGCCAACGTCTACTCAATTTTTGTTAGGCTTGGGACAATGGTGCTTCAAAAATATGATGGGCACTTAATGGGCTGTGCCCTTAATGATTTGTTAAAATGTGTGTGCATGCACAACCAGAGTTTTCAAACAAGGTTATTTGATCATGTGTCTTTTAGGGTTCAACCTTGTTTAGTAGCTTTTAGGGTTTAATCTTAGGTATATTCAATCAAGTTTACGAGAATAGTCCAAGTTTTGAAAGCACGGGTGTAGATATATTCCTTTAGAAATCAGAAATAATATGTGGAGTGCCTAGTTCAGCCCTAAGAATCAACCCTAAGTGGCAAGCTACTTGATGGATCGCTTTTATCTTAAGTGGTGCAGCCCAAACAGTTCAATGAATTGGCCTATTGCACCACTTAGTTAAGGCACACAGAAATGTTTGACCTATTCAGATTTCTACTTACTTATTTGTGTGTTGAGTTAAGTGTACCGGGTCCACAGGTTAGATCCCGGTTAAGTGGTAGAAGCGATGTGATTGTGCGCCTTAGGGTGAGAAGTTGTAGGTGTTAAGTGTGTAGCTTTCAAAAAAATCCCACAAGAGAAGAGTTTTTTTTTTGTTTTTTTATATATGCTGGGGTGAGATGAGTGGAGGTGACAAACAAACAACCAAATCTATCCTAGGGTTTATAAAAAGCATCTAAGTTGATTTGGGTCTGAGTTATTAGTGTGGTGAAAAGAACTAGTGGGTGGGGGTGGTAGGGATAAACTTACAAAACCTTCATCTGCATTTTTCTCTGATCTAACCACTTTGGCCCGCATCGGAAGAGTACCTGCAATAACAGTAAGATCAGAGAAAAATTGAGATAAAAGTTAGGTAAGGCGGAAAAATGCGAGAAAAATCAAAGAGCGTTGCCTCCCTGGCAACGGTGCCAAAATGATGCAGGTGCACTTTGTGAATTAAAATCAGGGTTTGGAGGACCCGTGGTCGTAGCTCACAAAACATGTCTATCAAATAAAATTTATAACCAAAACTCGAAAAGTGTGCCCCGGGTAGAACACGGGGAGGCGAACGTTTGGTTTTATAAAAATCTGCACTTCACTTTTATTTATTTTTGGTCATTTTTATCTTTTCAAAATTTTTTGGTATTTTAGCAAGCAAGAAATCAGGTCAATGAATTCTAGCTAATCTACTTGCAAAAATTTAAGAGAGAGAGGGAGAAAGAGAGAGAGAAACAATCATCTATTTATCAAGAATTGTTTGTTACAACTATGAAAGTGGAAAATCTACACTATGAAAGCGAAAGAAAGATAGAAAGAGGTGAGAGAAATCTCCTTCGATGGTTGCTTAGAGGACAACTCACTCTGATGTCGCCTAGAGGAAAGTGGTGAGGAGCAGGATGAACGGGGACGGAGGATGGGGTAGGATGACATCGCGGCGAGGATCTTCTTCCTGAAGGGCAGTGAGAGGACGACCACGGGATGCTCCACGAATGGGGATGAGAGGTGGGAAAATGTTTGGTTCTACTCTAGAGGAGCATCCCGGGCTTGGGACAAGCTCTCTCTACAACCTTGGAGGTGGTGAGGTGAAGAAAGGAAGAGATGGTTTGGAATGGTGGTGGGTAGGTCCTTTTATAGTCGAGGAGGAAGAACAAATTCGCATCTGGGTCATTACTGATATCCATAAACGTCGTTAAAGATCCCTGTAGCTGTCGCTGAAGATCTGCCCTTCAATTCCTCTTGCTGGCGTGCATAGACCATTAGTGACAGCTACAAGCGTCACTGAAGGCCCGCTCCATTGAAGATCCGTACATATCCTCGTTGTCACACTTCGCTGGCGAATGCATTGCGTGCTCCTTGTCCCACACGCACGCTCGTGTGCTGGTGCTGCGCTGTGTGCGCGAGTGCTTTGCTGTGTGCTGCTGCTGCATGCGCGCGCATGCACTGGCTATGTTGGGCGTCGGCTGAATTGAGGAATTGGGGGGTTGCGGGGATTTGAACCCGCTCCCCTCCTTTGTGAGTGCCTATCTCCACCCAACGCGCCATGACATCCAGATTGTTGTGCGAACATCCTAACGCACGTGGTGGAGATGAATCCTCAGTTGTTGGATCTTGATCCAACTACTATGGTGAGAGATCAGCGATGATGAGGAGGCGGTGCTGGGACTGCTGGCCGGTGTTGGGAGACTCGGATGGCACCACGTGGCACCATCTGGGCCGTTCATTCTTCTTTCTATTGCAGAGGGTGCCACAATGCTTGGATCAAGTTGATTTCTGTGTTTCCAGACTGCAATCGTCACTCCAGATCCATCTGTACGGTTGGATTTTTATCTGAAGCCTGTAAGGATTTCGCATTGCCCTCTTGGCCGTTAATCTTCCTTGGACTTCATATGATGCTATGGGACTCCGATCTAGACGATTTCAGAGGCATTAGCCTTCGATCGTTGTCCTGATCAGATCCATATGGTCCGATCGTCCATCCGAAGCCCTAAAATAAATCCTCTTCTCTCCTGACCATAAAAAGGATGTAATTGACCTAAATTATATACAATTACTCTAAATGCAGAATGATGCATGCTATGGAATATTTATAACATAAAATGCAAATCTAAGCCTAGGAACATGCATGAATAGGCATTTTACCCTCAATAATTGTGTCTACATCACCAGTCCTCCACTTAATCCCTTATTATGATGGTTGGGCAATTGGCTCAACTACACACCAATTAGCAATAGTTGGCTAGGACTGTCACTAACCTAGCCAACCATAGGGGGAACTTACAACCATAGGAGCCTATCCTTCCTCTTAAGGATTTTTATGATCCTTCCAATTATCAGGAGCGACTTGGAGTGGTGTTCTCGAGGGAGATTTCAAAATCAAACCCGTTATTCTGAATCTCATTAAGCATTTTCATGGCCTTTTGAGAGAGGATCCTTTTAGCCATCTCAAGGAATTAACCATCCTCACCCAAACTACCCTTTCCTGTAATGTATGGGAAGATTTATGGCTCATGTGACTTTTTCCTCTCTCCCTCAAGGACAAGGTAGCTTATTGGTTTAGGATAGTTGGTAGACCTATCACCACCTGGCCTCAGTTGAAAAATGCTTTCCTAAAGAAATTTTTTCAGATTGGTCGTATAAATACATTAAAATGATCTATTACGACCTTCCAACAAAAATTTGGTGAAACTTTACATGATTCTTGGGAAAGATTCCAAGAATTGTTAAGAAGTTGCCCGCACCATGAGATTCCATTAGGGTAGCTTGTGCAAATCTTCTATTAGGGATTAGAAGATTAACTTAGACGTTTCGTCGATGCCTCATGTGATGGCAACTTTCTAAACACGGATCCTGAGAGTGCTTATGAACCTTTTGAAGAAATGAGTGAAAACTCATATAATCACGCTTCCATGAACACTTTTGCAAGAACTACTAACCTGTAGTTTGGTGTTCATGAGATGCGCACTCAATCCATCCCCGTAACCCAAGATGACATATAAATGATCACCCAAAGACTCAACCAGATGCAGATAAATCAAAAGAAAATTGAGGAAACAATTAGCACATCCAATCATGCTTCACATCTAACCCCACCTAACATCTTTAAAAGAGAAAACTTGCACATGTTTGTTATTGTCCTTGAGAATAATCTTTTCCCTGAGGCATCACAGGTTTAGCTGGGACTTCTAACTAGGTGAATTCTCATTCCAACTTAGCCACCAAAAATATTTCCACTCTCCAGGAGTACCTTAGAAATCCCTCCAACTCCAACAATACAAATTGGGGGAACTACCAGATTCACTCCTGGAACAATCTGGTTCCTCCCTAAAGACAAAACCAGTTTGGGAGCTATGAGCAAAGTTAAACCTTTTACCAACCTGGGCCATCCCAAGAAGACATTAATTCCCAAGTTATGAAAACCCTATAGTGCATGCAGACTCAGATGTCGGAAGTAACCTGTGTTGTTACAAATCTTAAAAATCATATTAGGGTTACTTTGGTTCAAAAACCTGCTGGCAATTTGCCTTCCCAGCCTGTAACCAATCCCAACGACCATAGGAACACTACTAGAGTGGGAATCAAAATCAAAACCATTCTGGACAGCCTCCTATAAACCTAGCACCATAGCACCCCTCGGGTTTCCACCAACACCAGGCCCCCTACCTCCTCCCAGGAACAACCACATTGCAAATGTAGTCACTTTGAGGAGAGGGAAGACTACCCAAGATTCTGGGCCTTCTCATCAAACCCACCCTACTCCTATGCAGGTTGACTCTATCCCTACCCCCACGTAGCAAAAAGTGGAACAACAATCTCAAAGCACAAACCCTATTCCTTTTCCCCTGGCACTTTACTCCACTACTCCCAAGACAAAGAAATCTGAGCCCTCTCACCAAGAACTCATGGACTTATTCAGGCAAGTTGAGATCAATATTCCCCTCCTAGATGCCATTAAGTACATCCCTGCCTATGCCAAATTTTTGAAAGAAATGTGTACTCCAAAAAGTTTGGCTAAGAATCTAGGATGGGTGGTCCTCTTAGAGATAGCCAGCTCCGTTGTACAAAGCATGTTACCTCTGAAGAAAAAGGACCCGACGCACCTCTCATTTCAGTTGTCATAAATGACACTACTTTTGATTGCACCCTTCTTGATTTAGGTGCCTCCATCAATCTCATCCCCACTATTTTATCTGAAGAATTCAAGTTCGGTGAATTAAACCCTTTTGAGGTTACATTACAGTTAGCTGACTGCTCTACCATCAAACCAAAGGGGATTGTAGAGGATGTTATCGTCAAGGTCCAGAACTATCTATTTTTGATTAATTCTCTGGTCCTTGACATTGAGGTGCCTAAAACTCTTAAAAGTGCCCCGAAGGGGATTGTCGAGGATGTTATCGTCAAGGTCTAGAACTATCTATTTTTGATTAATTCTCTGGTCCTTGACATTGAGGTGCCTGAAACTCTTAAAAGTGCCTTGATCATCCTTGGAAGACCTTTCCTGGCCACTTCAAAAGCAAATATAGATTATCATTTTGGCAAAATGAGCATTACTTGTGATGGCAAAACTATTACTTTAGACATTTTCAAACCTTCTAGGAGGTTTAATGATCACGAATTTTTCAGGGACTTAGATGATGAAATGGAAGCACTAGTGGAGGAATCTATGCTAATCCAGTCTTACTCTACTTTGACCACCATTGAAAAAGATTTTATGGATTTAGATTCAGAATTTGATGATATGGTCAAAGACACTTCAAATCAAATAGAGATTGTCTTTGATTGTCCTAACCTTCTTGAGTTATCATCACACCCTCCCACACTGATTTCTACCCTCACCTCACCCTCCCTTGATACCACTGACTATTTTTCCCCTACCCCTCTTTTGGACTTGATTAATAATCCTAGTGAGCTTGGCCCACATTGGCCAGACTCTCCTCCAAATAATTCCATTTATTTTGACCCCAATTAGCCCCTGGCAATAAATTCTTATCTTTTAGGGGATCCTGAAGAAGTGTTACGTTCTCGAGGTCTGCCAATATCAAATTTTCTCCATAATTTCTCCAACACCTTGCTTAACTTCATGCCCAGATAAATGGCGTTAAAGACAACCTTGGGTGGGAGGTAACCCATTATTTTCCTACTTTCCTTTTTCCTTTCTTTTCCCAGGTTTTGATCATCCTGATTCCAACCTTTCTTCACTCAGGTGATATCTTTTCCCTTCCTTATGCATGCAGACATTGCATACCTTTAGCATGGGAGAGTTGTTTTAAATTTTGACTGTCATTTTAGGATTTTCAAAACCCAAAAATACAAAAATTTATTTTCTCTCATGCATTTTTCATAAAAAAAATCAAAAAATCACAAAACACTTTTTGAGAAATTTTTGAAAACATGGGACTAAGGTTGACTTTATTTCAATAATGGTGCAAATGGGATTTAATCTTTAACAAAACTTAAGAACAAATCCAAGGATCTCTTGGTTAGACTTTTCTGGTCTAAAAATCCTAGATTCTATCAGTGTATCTCCTAGAGAATTCCTCCTTGACCCTTGAAGAAACCAATTGGCCCTGATTTTGTCTAGTAGTTTAAATAGTACTTGACATAGTCTTCCATCCATAAATTTGAATTTCTTTTGAAACTCAAGTGTCAAACTTATTCACACACAAAGCCATCAAATCCCAAGCTCAAATACATCTAATAAATAATTTCCCCTGCCTTAGTCTTGGTGAAAGTTCGAAACAGTTGATTGGTGTGAGTTCCCGTCACTGAGAAGGAGAAAAATGTCTCTTTTGAGGATGCGATCAAATATGTCACCACCTCGGTGCTGCTCTATATCTATATCCATATCTATATACAGAGCATTAGAGTGCATTTTGTATCTCAAGTGTCTCAAATGATACTATCTTGAAGTGTTAGAGCAACAGCTTGAGCCCGCTTGGAGCACCCCTTTACATTGCTTTATATTTTGGGGTTGTAAGCTCTTAGGGGGTGTCATGGACAGTGCTATCTCGAAGCATCAGTGCCAGAGCCCCTTCAAGGATTTGGTGATGGGAATGATGATCCCAACACAATCTACATTAGGACTAATATGAGAATAGGCATGGGGGAGCAAACATTTTCACAAAAAAAAAAGTTAGCCATTCACAAAGCACTGACACTTGAATTTTTATCGTCACACAAATTCTGGATTGATTTCTTAAGTCAATGAGGTTTTTATTGTGAAAATAGTTGACGGGATAATTGGAGTCAAATGGGGTAAATTTGTCAAATTCTAGGGAAGATACATTGATTCTGTTTTATGCTAACCCTTGGATCCAAGGATAAATTTTGATGTTTATCTTAAATAAATCCTGTACCTTCCTTACTTCTCAATCAACCAAGGTCCCATAAAAGTGTTTTCCTCAAAAACAAAAGAAGTTAGTTTACCCCAAAATCGTTTAGCAAAATACAAGTTTGCTAAGAGACTTGCAAAAAGATAAGCATGAGGGTGTCATAAACACCAATTTATCATCACTCTTTTGCCTAAAAACACATCTAGCTCTTAGGTTTTTGTTGAAATTGTAAATTATGAGTTTGATTTGATTTAGGTCATAGTATAGACGTGAAATCCATTTTCAACAACAATTTAACAAGACAAGGTGAGTCCTAGTCTATCTCAGGGAGGTGTGATTTTTTTACAAGTTTGATTCTGATTTTTCTTTTCTATACTCATTTAGAATCGCATTTCGGTTTCAATAATGCATAAATAGGACTCGTCGGTCGTGTTGTTTATGCGAAGTACGTGTGCATGAGTTAGGAAAATAACAAACGTAAAAGTATGCATTTCAGTGTGCACTACTTCTACCAATCTCACACTTCCAATCAAATTCCTATCTAGCAAGAAATCATTTATGCTTTTCGAAACTAACATTTTTATTTGCATAAAAAGCGATTAAGATCTAAATAGATATAACATGCAATTTTATTTCATCGAATAAAGTCATTTACAATGGATTCTAGCGGAATTCATGTGCAAGGAATTTGAAAATGATGAGATCTACACTAACAGAAGAGAGATGCATGCATGGATCTCATGGAGAGTATGTATGTACTCTAAGAGACAATAATACTATACTACTAGCAGGAAGTAATGTGAGATATTAAACATGAAGAACATTAATTCTACGGGAAAAATGGGCACTAGAGGTGGTCACTGGTGGCTGTGTGTGGCTTGAGGTGGTAGGAGGAAGGAGGACGGCCAAGGTGGTGTCGTCGACCTCTTGAGAAGGTGGTGGAGAGTGCTCTTGGATGTGAAGGTGGTGATGATGGTTAATGTAAACATGTTTATATCACATAAACCGTCTATTGATGCTTGTTCTTAGGCGTAAAGTTGCATCATACATTATAAATATTGCATAACATGCATCATCAAGCATTTAGATTAGGTTGTATAAATTTTAGGTTAATTTCTCCTTTTTATGGCCAAGTAATAGGGCAATATTTAATCAGGGCTTCGGATTGAAGATCCAACCGTACGGATCTGATCAGGGTGATAAGAGGAGTTCAACGACTCCAAGATCGCCTTGATTGGACTTCCTTAGCATCAGATGCAGTCCGAGAAAAATCAGAGGTCAAGGGGACAAGGTGGTGTAAATCCATACATTAGATGACAAATTTGATTGCACGAATGGGTTCGGATCAACGATCACAGCCCAACGATGTGAAAATCAAACTAATCCGACATCCGTGACACCATCTACAAGGCATAAAAGATGGACAGCCAAGATGGCGCCACGTGATGCCATCTCAACCACCCACACCGGTCCAAGAATGCTCGCACGACGTGGTGCCATCTCAACCACCCACACCAACCCAAGAATGCCCACACGACTCTCTCCTCAATCGCTCGATCAATATCAGCCTTTGGATCTCAAATGCAATGGCTGAAATTCAATCAAGGCCGCGCCTCCTCTTTTGAAGGCCAATGCTCGAGTTCCCTCAGCCGTTGGATCTTCATCCAATGGCTGAGGGCACTTGAACTCAAAACATAAATGTGACCATCCAAGAAGATGGTGCACTGGTCACGCTGCTGTGGGTGATGCAGAGGTCGCACGTTCGAGTTGCATGCAACTCATATCAGAAGTGTGGGCGAAATTTGCCCGTTGGATGCGGAGCGGACAACTGATGGAGTGGCCATGTGGCCTCATGGATGGGCTCGACAAGCATACATGCAATCCAATGCACCGTTGATGCTTGATCTCATGCGCAAGTGCTCGTTGAAGGTGCGGGCGAGATTGAGTTTAAGCTGTTCGATCTCGTGATCGGATGGTTGATATTGCATGGACATGATTATGCATTGAAACAAAAGAAGAGGAGGGGGCGGCGCAGGCGCGCACACTAAGCCCACGTTTGGGGTCTTTAGTGACGCTAAAATCCGTCACTAATGACCTTGAATTAACATTTTAAAGTATAAAATGACCAAATTTCCCTCAATCCATACAACTATAAATGGAGACCCCTACTACTCAAATTTTTGATTCCATCCTCTTTTCTCTCACCCCCTCAAAGGCTCTATGAGCTAGTCCCAAACCCGGGATGCTCCATTAGAGTTACAAAAATAATTTTTCATCTTCTCACCTCCTTCGTGGAGCATCCTGCAGTTGTCTTCTCACAACCGCTTGGGAAGCGAATCCTGCTACAAGGTCGCCTTGCCTCGTTCTCCATCGTCCGTCGTCGTTCTCCTTAGTCCCGCATCTCACCACCTTCGTCCGAGTGCTCCGTCAACGTGGCTCATCCTCCAAGCAATCGTCCAGGAGGATAACTTCTCTCCACCTTCTCTTTACTGCTTTTTAGTTGTAAGATTTCCCACTTTCTACTGTAGTGGTTAGTTGTAATAGAAATGATATTGTGGTTATGAAATTCTTGTTCGTTCTCTCTCTATTTGTCTTTATTTGTATTATTCTCTCTTTCTTCTATTAATTACTCCTTAAGTAGATAGCTATTTTAGATTTAATTCAACCAGTTAATCTGTTTCGTGACAATAAAACAAACGTGATTTTTAATCAAACGTCCGCCTCCTTATGATCGACCTAGAATTCCTTTTGAGTTTCGGTAAAATTATCTGTTGACGGGTTTTTCTCGCAAATCACGCTACAACAACTGGTTTTCAAAACTCACTCTTTTTGCGATTATTCTTTGCATCAACATTTTAGCACTGTTGCCAAGGAAGCGACGCTCTTTGATTTTCATGTTTTCTGACTTACTAATCATTTACCTTACTTCTCTCCTTTCTTATTGTGATTGCAGGTACTCTTACGAGGCGAGCAAAAGTGGTAGATTAGAGTAAAGTGCTGTTGAAGGGTCTGTAAGTAACCCCACCTCCGCACCCATTAGATTTCATTTCACACTTAATAACACAAACCCTAATTAGCCTAGGAGCTTGGATAAACTCTAAGGTTAGTTTTGATTATTTGTTTGACACTTCCACTCGCCTCACCCTCCGCATATAAAAGAAAAAATTTTAAAAAAATCTCACAGAGGTACACAACCTCTTTTGATTCTTCATACTCAACCGGTAACTCGATATTTGGGATCGGTACACTCATCAACACATAATTGAGTAGAAATTAGATTACGTAATCACTTGTGTGCTTAATTCAGTGGTGCATCAAGGCCAGTTATTTGAGTTGTTTGGGTTACACCACTTCATTTAAAAATAACTCAAGTAGCTTCCTCTTAGGGTTTACAATTTAGGTTAATACCAGGCACTCCACTTTATTCTTGATTTTAAAGGAAAACATCTTCACTTGTGTTTGAAAGATCTAGTTTGCCTCTATTTGAACTCACCTAATTCTAAACCCTAAAAGCTACTAAGCAAGATTTAAACCCTAAAATTCACCACATATAAAAATAATCTTGCTTGAAAATCACTAGTTGTGCACGTACACACATATTAATCAATCATTAAGGGCACAACCCAGATAAAGGGCCCATCACATTCCAAAGCACATTCAAACCTAACCCTAATTAAAACAAAGCAGATGTTGGCCTTAAGGATTGGACTCGCTCTTCGGAGCCCAGATCGAGATTATTTTCGATTAGTCTATTTCCATCGTTCAATCTGATGTCTAGCTAGGGGAGCAGAGTCAAACGATCGCTGTTGGGGGTATACTAGGAATCGGAGGTGCGAGCCAAAGGAAGAACCTTCTCCCCAGCCCCTCCCTCTAACTGGTTGGATTGACCGGAAAGAAGTAGATTAAATCCTTTCTTCATCTTAAGACGAGTTCTGGGAATCTGTAGGTCTTTAGGGTAGCCCACTTAAGGACATGTTTAATTGTTTGTATTGCAGGGCACCTTTCTTCCTCCCGTATTGTCATGGATCCTTCCACATCTTATTCGCACTTCCACTCCTACCCTCCTACCACTACTTATTCCCAAAATGATTATTATTCCAACCAGACTTATTCTCATCCATCTTCTAGTTGGGATAATCCTGATTGGGGATACAACTCCTAACCTCTGTGTTTAGGGTTTAACCCTAAATACCATGATTGTGATTTCTATCCTTCTCCGAGCTATAATGATTATAGATTTCCACCCGTTAATGATCAATTTAACTTGATCTATAATCAAGAAGGATATCCTGATTACAACTCTTACCCTTCCTCACATTGCACTGCTTATGGGTCATTACCTCTTTATGAATAGCCTGAAAAGACCTACTATTAGGGAGGGTATCAAGAACCTCAATGCATTGACTCTCCTACACTGAACCCAAACCCATCCAACCCTAAACCAAAACATTTGGTTCAGGTTAACCAGGTCCAAGATAGGGTGTTGGATAACTTAAGGAATACCATTCAATCTTTAGAAGCTCAGCCAACACCCTGCATTGAAGAATTGGAGCCTCTGATTAAAATGATTAACGATCTTAACAAATATTTGTTGGATTGGCTCCAGGATGTTAAGGATAAGGACCCAGGTGAGTTTTTACTTGGGAAGTTATCGAATTTGAGGATGAGATTTGTGATTGCTCTAGTCCAAGCTTGGGAGGATTCTCAGGATGAACCCCTAATAGGAGAGCCGATGTCAAAATCAGCTTAGGCACCTGTAGGGGACACATTTTATGAGACTAGGGTTGATCAGGTTGTTCTAGAGCAATCAAATAAGGATGAATTGATTTCTTCACCTAAGATCCCTGAGCCGAGGTATGAGGAAACATATGTCTCCATGGAACAAAAAGTGATTGATCATTTTGAGACATACATTAATGCGGATTTAGAATTCTTTGATTCTGAAGGTGAAGAATCATTATGCGAAGTCTCACCTGAGTTTACAGCACACGATTTCAGTGAGACGACTGGGCATGAGGAATTCGATCAATCATTTGATGGCCCTAAAATTGAGGAATTTGATCTTGTTGGGGATCACATGGCGGATTCAAATCTTGTTATTGAGGATTCAATTCAAATCTCCATTCCTCAATCACACCCCATTGAGCATATTGGTCATTTTGATTTTGAGATCACTAGACCCAAGTCAATTTTTATTCAGCCATCAATCGTGGACTTGGAAATTTTAAATGGGGTGATTATCATGCAAGAGGTCTTGGAATCTGATGCCCTGATTGCGGGGGATAGAAATTGGGAAATGATGATATAGGAAGCTAATTTCAGAGGAAGCAGAAGATCAAGTCTAAGGGTTTCTATTTGTCTGAAACCACCAACTCTCTACCAAGACCCTCATGACATCTTTGATTCAAAGGATGTCCAACCCAAGCGCGCATTCATTGATTATCCTTTTGAGCTTAATTTCTCTATAATCTAACTTTTTGGTCTTGGGTTGCATCCTTACAAAATGCACGTCCGACCCCGCTTGCATGCTGATCTTAAGTTTTGGATAATTTTTATCTAGAAATTTAGATATACTCGACCATGGGGCATAGGTCTACACCACAATTTGGTCCACATCTGTGGACATCTGCTGGCAGGTCTTGAGGTGAATCCTTTTATCCTGATTCTGACCTGCACCTGTGAATTCTTTATTTCTTCTTCTTTGTATAGTGTGCCTAGCTAAAGGCACTAAATTCAGTATGTCTTCATCTCGGAGCTGACCTGTTATTCACGCAATTCAGGTGCTTTCTACTCTACTCCACTCTGTTTCATGTCTTTTTGATACAATGATGACATTGCATTAAATAGGCATGGGGGTGGATATTCATCTCTGAATTATTTCGTTAGCTTCGTAGATTCTTTTTGTTTTCTTTTTATTTATTAATAAAAAATAAATTATGGAATTAGGAAAGCGAACTTGGGCTTTAGAAATTTTCAATCTTAAAGAATGATACGATATGACCTAAACATTTGGACCTTTCAGATCTTTGGGCTTAATCAACCCAGGTGTCCACTAAAATGTGGATTTGTTTCTCGAGTCCTCGCCAGTCTAAATATATTTCTAATTTAATTAAATAAGTTGTGGTGATAAGTACACGACTTATCAACCCGCCCTCTGATTTGAGGGAACTTTAAGACTAAGCATTTACACACTTTTCGCACTGATTTTGGCAGTTTTAATGGAAATTGGGTAGCTAATGAACCTTCTAAGGTGGTATGGCTGGCAAGTTATCATGGGTAATAGCCCATTGGTCTATTGTCCAGAGCCTAGCTACACGACCATTCTTTTCTTACTGCCTTTGAGTAAATCTTAGATTAGGGAAACCACCTACTTAAAGAAGGAAAAGAAAAAGAAAAAATATCCAAAAAGAAAGGAAAAAAAGAAAAATAGAAATGGAGAAAAGAAAAAAATAAATAAGCCACACTTCACCGCATGAGTATGGCTGACAAGTTATCGTGGGTGACAACCCATTGGTAGGTTATCCAGATCCTAACTCAAGAAATGCACATATAATTCCTAAACACTTAGGAAGAAGTGGAGAAGTAGATTAAGCCGGGGAGATATACACTGGGTTCTCCTTTGTGTTGACCCCATAAAAATAAAAGTAGGGAGAAAGCTACTAGTCGGATAGGTACACCTTTAGGTAGAATTCTTTTTAAGGTCACCTAGGGGTGCAGAAACCCGAAGTTCGTTCTAATTGCCGATCAATGAGTCTATCACATTCATGAAAAGATGCATAGAACTTAGAGTTCTCATCTAGTCTTGGGTGAGTTGAGTGGCTGTAGAAAGCTGCTTCGAAACCCTAAACTCAAAAATACAAAAAAATTAGAAAAAAAGAAAAAGAAAAAGATATTTCTTTGAATAAAGCGAGGGCTTGAGGCGATTTGCATTTTGGTAGGCACCTGGGTGTTGTTGTGTCTCTATAGTTCAGATCTTAGTTGAAATTCTTATGTATTGAAAAATAACTATAGTCCAAGAAATCTGACCTAATTCTTTTATAAATAGTATATAGTTTTGCTAGGGACTAGCAAAAGATAGGCATGGGGGTGTGATGTAAACACGTTTATATCACATAAACCATCTATTGATGCGTGTTCTTAGGCGTAAAGTTGCATCATACATTATAAATATTACATAACATACATTATGATGCATTTAGATTAGGTTGTATAAATTTTAGGTTAATTTCTCCTTTTTATGGTCAAGTAATATGGCAATATTTAATTGGGACCTCGGATTGAAGATCCAACCATACAAATCTAATCAAGGAAACAAGAGGAGTTCAACGACTACAAGATCACCCCAATCGGACTTCCGTAGCATCAGATGCAGTTTGAGAAAAATTAGAGATCAAGGAGCCAAGGTGGTGTAAATTGTACATCAGATGACAATTCTGACCTCATGAATGGGTTCGGATCAATGATCGTAGCCTAACGACGCAAAAATCAAACCAATCCGACACCACGTGGTGCCATCTCGACCACCCACACCGGCCTAAGAATGCCCGGATGACTCTCTCCTCAACCGCTCGATCAATCTCAGCCGTTGGATCTCAAATCTAATGGTCGAGATTCAATCAAGGCCGCGCCTCTTCTGAAGGCCAACGCTCGAGCACCCTTAACTGTTGGATCTTCATCCAACGGCCAAGGGCACTTGAGCTCAAAACATAAATGTGACCATCCGAGAAGATGACGCGGCGGTCACACGGCTATGGGTGATGTGGAGGTCGCATGTTTGAGCTGCGCGCACCTCATATCAGAAGCGCCAGTGGAATTCACCTGCATCTCACCACCTTCGTCCGAGCGCTCTGTCAACGTGGATCATTCTCCAAGCAATCGTTGAGGAGGATAACTTCTCTCCACCTTCTCCTTACTGCTTTCTAGAGTAGATTTACTACTTTCTAGTTGTAAGATTTCCTGCTTTCTACTGTAGTGGTTAGTTGTAATAGACATGATATTGTGGTTATGAAATTCTTGTTCATTCTCTCTCTATTTTGTCATTATTTGTATTATTCTCTCTCTCTCTCTTCTATTAATTACTCCTTAAGTAGATAGCCAGTTTATATTTAATTCGACCAGCTAATCTACTCTGTGACAATAAAACAAATGCGATTTTAATCAGACGTTCGCCTCCTTGTGTTCGACTCGGAATTCCTTTTGAGTTTCGGTAAAATTATCTGTTGATGGATTTTTCTTGCAAATCACACTACAATGGCGGGTTTTCAAAACTCAAACTCTTTTTGCGATGATTCTCCACATCAACAATGGTGCTCATGGATGAAGATGGAAGTGGAGATGGTGGCATCCAAGATGATGGGTCATGGGTGGCCATTATGATGGTTCTTTTATAGGCTTCGAGGTCTCCCAAGTGGCATTGGAGAGAAGCCTCTAGAAGGGCTTAGGTGGTGGCTAATTTGGGGAAGGAGTCGATCTTCTTAGATCCATAATTTGCAGTTCTAAGAATGGACTAAGTTGAGACTAGATTTAGGTCTTCCTTAGGTGGCACCACCTATTTGTGGATGCCAACTCTAAGTGTGGGTGTGTGTGTGTGCCACTTAAGTGGTTGAGTGGAGCACTTAGATGGTGGCTAGGTGGTCTAGGTTGAGTCCTATAGGTCTATGTAATTAGGTCTAGGTAGTTCCTAAAAATAGGTTCATACAACCTATTACCAAGGTAAAGGATCTAATTAAAGTTATCACAAGTTTAATTGGATTAATGTGTATGTAATTGGGAGAGAGAATTCTTGATTAGGTTAGGTGTGAGTCAATTGGACTCAAACTTAGTCCAATTAGACTTGCATGGGTTGAGATCAGGGCTCACTTGGACTCCATGAGTCCAATTTGATAGGTAAAGTGCAATTGGCTTCTCCTAAGTCAATTGGACTTGGGGAGAACCTAATTAGGTTCTTAGGAAGGCCTAGTGATGGTGTACTAGGCTTAGGGTACCTCTAATTAGGTTTCCTAAGGTGTATGATAGGTTAGTGATAAATACACATTTATTTAAGATAAAAAGCCTATTTACGCAAGTTCCTAAGCTTATAGATGCATCCCATATTATAAATATTGTACAGCATGTATCACTCTACATTTAGAATAGATTGTATAAATTATAGGTTAATTCGCTTCTTTTTGTGGTTAAGAGAGGAGATTCATTTATGGGCCTCGGATTTAAGATCCAACCATACGGATCTAATCAGGATGATGTTTGGAGTCTAATGCCTCCGAAATCACCTAGATCAAACTTTCGTAGCATCATATGCAGTTCAAGGAAAATCAAAGGCTAAGGGGCAAGGTGGCGCAAATCCGAACCATAGACGACAAATTTGATCGCACTGATGGATTCAGATTGACGATCGCAGGCCAATGATGCGAAGATCGACCTAATTCGACATTTGTAGTGCTACTTGTGAAAAAATGAAGATGAACGATCCTGATGGTGCCATGTGGCACCATCAGAGCCATCCAAGCTGCCCAAGGGCCACCGCAGCCTCTCCCGTTCCGCACCATCATAACTGGGCCGTTAGATATTCATCCAATGGCCATAGGGGCACCATGTCTTTTAACTAGTTGGGAGATCTTCTTGACACAAAATCTTCCATGACTCATTGGTTTCAAGCCTTGCACTTAAAGGGAAGTTGTGAGTTCGAGCCCTTGTGATCCCTCAATTGCTCCTGGTGGCTCAAGTTTTCACCAGCGCATGGCCAACAGTGGAGCAGCACGCATGCGATTAATGTGCGTGATGCGTGAGGCAACTTGGTACAATGGGAACCAGCCAGTGACAGCACTCACTTGAGGAAGGAGTGATCAGAATGCGTTGCAGCCATCCAGATCAGATCCAAGCCTCCTCGTGGTGCCACATGTTAGCACGAGAAGGCATCGCACATTGAGGGTGCGATCTGAAGGCTATGGAGGTGCGATTGAGCCATACGATCGCGATTGGATGACCCACAATCTATCAAATGATGTGGCACGAGTTGGGGGCTAGAAATACCTATTTTGCCCTTGATTTTCACCTATATAGAGGCCCTCGACCCCCTTATTCTTATTCATCTCTTCCTCTTCTTCCCACACCTCCTCCAAAGCTCTAAGGAGATATTCGCAAGCTCAGGATGCTCCTCTAGAGTAGAAATTAAATAATTTTTCCTACTTCTCACCCCCCTTTGTGGAGCATCCCGTGGCCGTCCTCTCACCACGTTCGGGAAGCATATCCTCACCACGACGTCGTCTTGCCCTGCCCTCCATCCTTCGACTTTGTTCTTCTTCGTCCAACCTCTCACCACCTTCATCTAGGTGCCGTCAAAGCGAGTCGTCCTCCAAACAGCCATTGAAGGGGATTCTTCTCACCTCTCTCTATCTTTTATTTGCTTGCTAGTAAAGTTTTAATTTCTTACTTGTACCAAACTCTGGTTAGATATATATTGATATTTTCTCTCTCTCTCTCTCTTTCTCTTATTTTGCAAGAGATTAGCTAGATATTATCGACCTGATCTCTTGCCTTATAAAATACCAAAAAAATTATAGAAGATAAAAACACCAAAAAACAAATAAAAGCAAACGCATGTTTATGTAACCACACGTTCTCTTCCCTGTGTTCGACCTAGGACTCACTTTGAGTTTTGGTGATAAATATTAGCAGACAATCAGATTTTCTTGTGAACTTGAAACGACTCGGATTTTCCAAATTCTGACTTTTCTTCATGCAATTTTCTGACAAATCATTTTGGCATCATTGTCGGGGAGGTAATACTCTTTGGTTTCTCCACATTTTCCGCCTTACCTAACTTTATCTCACTTTTTTCTCCGATCTTGCTGTGATTGCAGGTACTCTTTTGAGGCAGGTCAGAGCGGTTAGATTCGAGAAAAGTACTGATAAAGGTTCTGTAAGTGTATCCCCACCACCCATACCTAGATTTCATTCCATCATATAAATAACGCAAATGTAAATCAACCTAGGCGCCCTTTTAAACCTAAAGGTTAAATTGTACTATTTGTTTTCCACCTCACTCCACCTCACCCCTGCATATTAAAAAAAAAATCTGATTGTGGGATTTTCTTAAAAAATTACACACCCAATACACCTACACACACCTAAAGCGCATCGCTTTTGTCTGATTTAAACACTTAATGGGGATCCATCCTAAGGACTCGGTACACCTTAATGCACTATACAAATAAGTGATTACACATTATAATAGGTTAAAATTATTTGGGTGCCTTAATCAAGTGGTGCAATAGGCCAATTGATTGAACTGTTTGGGCCGCACCAGTAAATTTAAAATTGATTCATCAAGTAACTTGCCACTTAGGGTTCAATTTTTAGGAACTAACCAGGTACTCCACATTCTTTTTGAGTTTTAAAGGAATATATCATCACCAGTGCTTTCAAAACATGGTGTGCCTCTTAAACTTGATTGAATACACCTAAAGTTAAACCCTAAAAGCTACTAAACAAGGATGAACCCTAAAAGACACATCATCAAAAACTTGTTTGAAAACCCTAGTTGTGCATGCACATACATAATAATCGATTTTTAAGGGCACAACCCATCTAAAGGGCCCGTTACATTTCAAGATCACAATCATCCCATGTCTAATTAAAACTAAGTAGACGTTGACTTTAAGGATTAACTTGCACTTTGGGACACCGACTGAGATTTTTTTTGATTAATTTGCTTCTACCAGTCCATCTGATGACTAGCTAGGGGAGTAGTGTCAAACGACCGCGGTTGAGGTTATTAAAGAAATTAGAGGCGCAAGTGTTGTCAACGATTTTGTGCGGGTTTAAAGTATATCACGTGGTAGTACAACCGACAAAACATTTAAACAAATATAAAGAATTTTATTACTCGCAAATCGGAGTATCCGAGGTCGATCACAGGGAGCAAATGGAATTTACTACTAGTCAAAATGTAATTGAACACTTTAATTTACTCAAAATATCAATTCAACTATGAATGTATGCGATTAAAAGTAGTTAGGACAAAAAGAAATGAAATTGGACGTCTGATCTTGCGATCAGACGTCTTAAAATTATGTTCCCTTTTCTTCTTGATTGTTCTTCTTCCTCTGCAGTCTCTTTGTTTCTTCTTTTTCTGCTGCTGTGTTTGCTTTCTTTTCTTCTCTTTCTTCTTCTCCTACGAAGGCTTCTTTCTTTCTTCTTCTTCTCTGCCTTGTTTCTTCTCTGTCTTGCTCCTTCTTCTTCTCCTGCGAAGGCTTCTTTCTTTCTTCTTTGGTCTCTCTGTTCTTCCTACCTTTCCTTCTTCCTTCTTTCTTTTCCTTCTCGCGACCAAGTCTTTCTTCCTCAACGTTCAGCCTGTGCCTACACAGAGCAAAACCTATCCTTTCTCCCTCTACCCACGCATCTCTCTCTCTCAAGCAATTCACTCAGGGACGCTCTCCCAGAGCCACAGCCATAATCGGGTCGGATCGTACCCGGGACCAGGCGCACCTGCAGGTGGTGTGATGCGCGAGGAGTGCGTAGGGTTTAGGTCGGGTCGGATCCGCCAGATCCGCGTGATCAAGCCGCGGACGAGGCGGGTGTGGGGTCAGTGAGGGACCTCACCCCTGTGCTTACGGAGGCAGTGAGAATAAAGCACAAATTCAATTTATGGTATGCCCGTACCTCGCGATTCCACGATGTGGGACTAAAGGTTCCGCCCTGCCTTTGCGCGCGCTCGCAGACCTGCGTGCAAACGCCACAGCTGCTGGCTCTGCTGGCGCTCCATGCTGGACTCACTCACCTCGCAACACTCGCGCGAGTATGCAGCACCTGTAGCCTGGGAGACCGGGTGCCTGGAGCTTCGTTGGAGCTTCATCAGAGGTCGTCCATGGCGGCAGGAGCTCAAACACTGTCATGCACAAAATGAGCCTCTCGACCCAATCAGATCAACTAGAGACCTTCGCCGTGGCACAGCGAAGACGGTGGACGATGCTGCAGGCCGTAGGTCGGCCTAGGCATGCGTGCCTAGGTCAACCTGTGGCCGGAGATGGTGGGTTGTTCGGGGGGTGATTATGGAGGTCTGGAGTGGCAGTTGTGGGGTGGAGCGAGTTCCTGGTGGTGAGGCGGAGCTCTCGAGGTGGTTGGCGAGCCGTGTGGGGGGCTGGAATGGTGGAAGCGGCTCGTCGGAGGTCGGTCGGTGATGTGGAAGATGAGGGTGGTCAGCGTCGGTCGAGGGGTAATCAGATGAGATAACAGGGGGAAAAGAGAGGGGAGAGGATGGAGAGGAGTTCTAACCTAATTGTAAGGACGAAAGGGGACGGAACGCGGACAACAGTACCTGCTGTCGCCGGAGAAGATGATGCCCAGTGGGGGAGAACGGCGGCGACGACGGGGCTGAGGCAGCGTACGCGGGTACTGCGCGACGCGGAGGGAAGTCAGGAAGCTAACTCTGCCACTGGTTTTGTGGCAGAGCGAAGAGGGAGGGGAGGGGGGCTCGCCGGAGCTTGCTGGGACTTTTGGCCGGGCAGGAGGAGACGAATTGGGGATGGACACTCGGCCAAATCAAGCTTGCCTTCTGCGGCAGGGTCTGGGGTGTCTTTTATAGGTGGTGTCTTTTATAGGTGCTGGCCGCACCTACCAGCGCGTGGAGACCGCGCAATCAATGCTGTCGGCTCGCCGGAGATGGAAGGAAGGTGGATACCCAAATCTCTCGTGCGTTCGCATGAGAGATTGGGTTCACACCGGAGATTGTAATTGGCTTTAGAAGGAAGGGAATTCCTCAGAGAATCCCCCTTCCATTTCTGGGAGAGAATCTCTGAGGAATTAGAGAGCAATCTCTCTCGAAACTTCGCCGGAGCTCGGTTCTGCCCTAGCAATGGCGGCAGGACCGGTTTGCAAAGGAGGCGAAGAACCTAGGGGGCTCTCTGCAAAGGTATTCAAAAGATAGGGACCAATTTATGATTTGGGTGTACTAAATTGCAAAGTAGGTCAAGATGACCTCTCCTTAGGTCCAAATTTTGGTACAAACCTAATTTGGACCTAAGGAATCCAATGCTGAAGTTGGATTTTAGGTTTGACCTCGTTTGACTGGACATTTTGCGTAAAAACCTAAATTAGGTAATTGAAGAGCTAGGACCCTAATCTAGGTCAAACTAGGTTCCAAAGGCCAAATTAAGTGTTCTAAACCCTAGAGGATGTTTTTATATGATTTTAGAGGGTTTACTTGATTTTTATTTTGACCGGAACCTTGTTAATTTAAGCGGGTCTGTTTTAGGGTTACCAAGTGTCATTTAGTTCTTAGATTGCACATAAACCCATTTCTGATTAACTCAACCCACTTTTTATCTTATTTGGACCATTTGACCTATGTTTTGCTTCTAAGAAATCCCATTTATGTACTGCAATGGTAAAATTGTAGTTTTAACCTTTATTTCATGTTTTCTTCTCAGAGCACTTGTTCCTTCAGTTAAGCCTTCTTCTAGGTTATGTAGGAGCTTTTATCTTCTTTATTGGGTCAAAATGAGCTAGTTATGACTCATGATGAGGCTCTCATCATACCCCCATGCCTAGCTTTTGCTAGTCCCTTAGCAAAATTTCAAAGTTTTAACTTCCGTCCTAGACCCTAAATGTCTGTCAACAATGATAAGTGCTTCTCCTTTTCTTTTGTGATTAGGTGGGAATGCCGACAATAGGCCTAGAGGTACTCAAGTACCAACCAAAATCCGGACCTGTTCCGCTTTAGCCTCAGTCTTCCGCAAAGGTTTCTACGACCCACAGAAACTAACCTAGGGTTTGTTGGACTCTGCGGTTAAAGCACCCGTGCTTGAGACATTTTTAGCCTAAGTTCAGTTTGCAGTGCATTTTTTGTAAGAGAGAGATAGAAGATTTATTTGTTTGGAGAGGTTTTCTCTTTCTTTTCTTTTTATTTCTAGCTTCGGATTAGCTTCTCAACACGATCTGTATCGGATTCCTCATCCCCATCATCAATCCTCAAGGGTCCCTGGCTTTCGAGATTTCGAGATAATCCCGCCCATGGCAACCCCCAGAACCCTGGCTTTCGAGATTTTGAGATAATCCCGCCCATGGCGTTCCGTGGCCGAATTCAGCCCCTGGCGATCGACATTTCGTGATAATGCCGCCCATGGTATCTGAACCAACAGAGTGCTTACATGCCCCCAATAGGATATTTAAATATCCTAAGAGACAAGCACCGAGGAGACGATATGTTATTACGCATCTTTGAGGGGAATTTCCCGTCTCTCCACGCTGGGAACTTGTCCAAATCAATTTGTGTTGATTGGCCGCTCCTAATCTAGGTGACTTTTTCAGAACATTAAACGCTTTTCGCGTGATTTGGATGTTTATGCGCACTGAACCAGACTGTGTGTGAATTTGGGTGCTTAGGTTACCGAATCCCGCAAACCGGAGGTCAGTTAACAAGGCCGAATACTTCCTAAGCCTTAGACCTAATACTCAAGCTTCTCATTTTCCTCAACCTCTTGAAGATTATCCAGATTTTAACGGATACGTGAATTTTTAAGCTAAAGGTACTAGCCCAAAAGGCCTAAGACCAGCGTTCCCGCTAATCTCTTGTTATATCTCCGTAGCACTTTTCTTTTCTTTTTCTTGATTCAGTCTAAAACTTCAGTTAACCCCTTAATCTTTTACTAATGACTATTTCTTTTCATTTTCATTTTGTGCTCCTTTTTGTCATTTTTCTTCTTTTTCTCCTCCTTATGCTTAAGTGGCTCACAAAATTTCCTCCCTCCCCCTATTTTTTTGTTCTTTTTCTTAATTTTTTTCAATTTTTTTGCATTTTTGACATATGCAAATTTTTTTGTGTGTGAGACTCCTGATTTTTTTCTTGGTTCTGTATGTATGCACTTTATCACCCCCCATGCCTAAGTTTTGCAATGTCCTCAATGTAAACAGAGGGTGGGAATTAGTGTTGAGGTCAGGGGCTTAGAACAGGATACATCGGGTGGGTGAATGGGTCATAAATGACTGATGCAGATGATTTCAAGCTCTGATATGTGTACCAGAGGTGGGATCATCTGTCTAAGGCTGGACTCAAGGTGCAAGAGACGTGAAGTCCAGATGGATAATCAGATGGGTCTCTGTGTTTGGGATGACAGGTTGCCTCCCGTTAAGCGCTAAATTTAATGCCTTCAGCCGAGCAGAAAATGGGGTGGAGAGGGAGTGGTCAAATCAATGGAGTTTTGGAAAACAAGCACCTTGATTAAGAGCCTGGTTGGTCCAACCAGGTGCTTGTTGAGATCAGTGGGCTGATGATGCAGCCCGAACCCAATAAGTCTGGTGGGTTGATAGATGTAGATCAGCAGATGCGGAACCCACCATATGCAATGACGTTCTGATGGATATTGATGAGAACCTCATCATGAGCCATAACTAGCTCATTTTGACCTAATACAAAGGATAAAAGCTCCTACATATCTCAAGGAAAGGCTTAACTCAGAGAATCCTGAGTTTGAGAAGAAAATAAGTCATAAGGGGTAAAAATGCAATTTTACCAGTATAATCTGCATACAGGGTAATTCAGGGCCCAAACATAGGTCAAAGCAGCTTAATAAGAATAAGAGTGGGATGAAATGATCTAGCAAGGGCTACAGCAATTCCAAGAAACTAAATGATAATCTGTAACCCTAAAATAACCCACTTCAATTCACAAGGTTCGAGGCAAAGTAAAAATAGAATAAACCCTCTAAAATTCATAGAAAAATAATCTCCAGGGTTTAGAACCTTCAATTTGGCCTTCAGAACCCTTTTTGACCTACATTGAGAACCATGCCCAATTAATAACTTAATTTGGGTTTTTGCGCAAATTGACCGGTCAAACAAGGTTTAATATGGAAATGAAATTCACCATCAGATTCCTTAGGTCCTAATTAGTCATGTATAAAAACTTGAGCCTAAGAAGAAACCTCCTTGACCGACTTTACACTTTGGTCCTCATATATTTACTCTTTGGCCCTCAACTTTTGAACCCTCGCATTTTGGCCCCTAACTCTCCTTCGTTCTTTGCAATCAGGTCCCTCCTGCAAAACCTGCCAGCACCATGCTCCGGTGACCTTGCGCGGAGCATGGCGCCGCGCAGGGTGAGGTGGGGGACCTGGCAAGTAAACCGGGGGTGCCCTGCGTCGTCAGCCGTCGCAGGGACACCCCCTGGTCGTTGTTACCCACCATACCGGCCGTGCGAACGCACGGACGGTATGGGTTCTTGTTTCCGACCATCCTCCGACGAGGGAGACACGTCGTCTCCCTCCGCCTTCCTCCCTGTTTGATCCCTATAAATACCCCCCGTTGCTCCACCGACCGGGGCAGCCTGGATCTGACGGAGAAAATCCCCAACTTTCTTCTCTTCTTCCTCCGGCAGACGCTCACCAGCTCCAGCGGTTTCCTCCCCCTCCACCTCTTCGCTCTGCCGCAATACCAGCAGCAGAGACTTCCTCCCCCGCTCTTCCCGCGCCACGCCGTACCCAGCTGGCGCCTCTCCGGCTCTCTGCTCGCCGCCGCCCCTTTCCCTGAGCATCGTCTTCTCCGGCGACAGTCGATACGACTGTCGCCCTGTTCCTCCCCCTTCGTCCCTGCAAGTAAGCTAGAGCTACTCCCCTTCTTCTCCTCTTTCTTTCCCCGCTTTCAATTTATTCAATTAAGCCCTCTACCGACCCTGACCACCTTCACCCCCTTCGCCTCCGACCACCCTCCGGCGAGCCGCTCCCATCACCTCAGCGACCCACACGGCTCGCCGACCCTCACCAAACCTCCGCCTCATCACACTGAGCACCCCCCACCCCTCCACTGCCACTCCACACCTCCGTAACACTCCCCCGAACAAACCCATTCCTCCGGTTGCAGTCCGACCCAGGGCTGCCGCCAGACACCACCTTGCGGCCTGCCGCGCAGCTCCTCACCTTCGCCGTGCCACGGCGAAGGTTCCCCAGTGGTTTGATCAGGCCGAGAGGCCATATTCGTGTCCGACAGGTTTTGAGGTTCGACCGCCATTAACGCACATTGAAGCAGCTTCTCCCGCGCTCCAGGCTTGAGGACTCCAGGTCTCCAGCTGCTGCGGAGTACGGGGAGTCTTGCGAAGGCAGCCAGCCAGCAACCTATGCAAATCAAAGCCGCAGCTGCAGAAGCCAGGCCGCGGTCTCCCAGCAGGCGCACGCGAGGAAAGGTCTGCGTTTAGTCCCACATCGGTAAGCCTCACACCCGTTCCACTGTTTAAATTGATTTTGTGCACTAGCCTTACTGCCTCAGTACACGGGGTGAGGTCCCCTTCACCCGCCCGGTTACCCGGTCTCGTCCGCGCTCACGCCCCGCGGACCTGACCAGAGCCGACCCGACCCGACTTAAGACTGACCCGCACTCCTCGCCCACCACGCACGCCGGTGGGCCTGGACCCGGGCCTGACCCGAACCCGGTTACCCGGTAGCTCTGGGAGAGCTTTCCCAAGAGTGGTTTCAGAGAGAGAGAGAGACGCGGGGGGGGGGGGGGGGGTAGAGTAGGTTTTGCCTCTGACGAAAAACTCTGAAGTGTGCAGGCACAGGCGAAGAAGAAGACCCGCGGAAGAAGGAAGCTGACTGTAGCAACAGGTAGTTAAGTCGTCTGATTTGGAAATCAGACGACGGCCTGAAGGGAAAAGAAGAAAGGAGGGGTGACGTCCCTGGCTGAAAAAGAAAAGAAGAAGCTGACACTTAGCCGCAGGGAGGAGAAACAAGAAGAAACTCTAAAGAAGAGGCTGAGCAAGGCAGAAGAAGAGAATAGGCTACAGAGAAGAATTACAGCAGAGCCAAGGAAGAAGAAACCTTCACAGAAGAGATTGCAGAAAAAGAAGAAGAGAGGCCAAGACAGAAACCAAGGAAGAAGAAGAAGGAGATCTGAAGAAAGAAAGAAAGAAAGAAGAACATCACGAGGAGAAAACAAAGAGAACAACAAATTCTTTCCCTCTCTCTTTCTTTATTTTGTAAAAGAAACATGTATATCTCTAGAATACAACTTGCTCCCTGAGTTCGACCTCGGGAACTCTTTTATTTTCCGAGTAAAAAATTTATATATTTGAAATGTTGGTAATAACCGGCTATACTACAATGTTATAACAAACTAAAACCCGGTTATCCCGAAGCCAAGCGATTTCAGATATGGAAGTGAAAACTCGGGTTCAGGCTGAGTCGAATCAGCCTAGTCAAAGTAGGGTTCCGAAAAATTATCCATGTAAGGTGTGGAGTCCCTACAGAGGTGATCAAAGGATGGAGGCTCCTGATTTATGGTCTGATCAGTACCCGATACCTGGTCTAGATATGGAGTTGAATCATCTGCAAACGGCTCAGTGAGAGGTGAATCGGAATAGAAATTGAGTCCGGTTGCGGGTCGGGGTGGGGAACGGGTTTTGATTGGTTCTGTATATGTGGAGCAGGTGGCTTCAAAGAAGATTGACATGTTATAATCAGGAGGCAGATTTTCTCCGATGTTATGGTCAGATTCGAAATCGTCGGAGAGTTTGCGAAAATCAAAGTTTGAACGAGATTCTAGATCATGAGTTCCACCATAGAATAAATCATATGTTGTATATTCAGCAGCCTGACTGTTATCTAGCCTAAATGTTAATTCTGAGCTTAAAAGGGTATCCTTATCTGGTAGAGGCTCAGATTCTAAGCTAGTAGGGCAGACCCAATTGAAACCCTGGTCGTCCAACTCCTCGGTTTCTATGTCGTAGATTGGCATGACTTCTGCAAAATCGATTCGTTCCTCTGAGGAGGTTGACGAGGGATATTCATCAAACCGAGGCCCAAAATCATATTCTTCATTAAGAGATTGATTTTCTTCATCTGGGGCCTTGAAATCTTCAAAATATGTTTCAGATCTAGGTTCTAGGCTTAGGATGTGGGTTGAATTACTAGAATTTAGGTCTAAATAACCTTCGAGGGCCACCTTATCAGTATAAGGGACGGAATTTACACCCTCGAGAGGTTCAGCTCTACTCTCATACTTGCAGGAGTCTTGGGATTCTAAAATGGGCTCATCATGGTCTTTTTCTACATTTGGAGCTTCCCAACCTTCTTCAATATCAGGTGCATTATATTCTATCTGGGTTGGGAATCCACAACCATTTTGTGCCTCAAACCCGAGGTTAGATTTATCCTCGATGTTGTTCCAAGATAGCTCATCCTCTGTTGGTGGTATGTACAGGTATTTCTGATCAATCACTTGTTTTATTAATCTCATTATCTCTTCCCATTTTTCAAGACTATCTTGGTGTTACTTCCAAAGTCGAGGATTTGTCATACATTGAAGGTATTCACTATTGTGCAATTTTTCTATCTCAATGTATGCAGTAATGAGTAAGTCACGGGTTGATCCTTTGTTGGCTTTTGCTAATAGTACTTGGGCACAAGTTATGACAAAGTTTGTGGTTGTTGGGACATCAACCTGAATGTTTCCTACTGTTGTTGAGGTTTCTTCATTTTCATAAAATCTCATGGCATCCTCAATCATTTTATCTCTCATGGATCTCCGGTATTCAGGTTTCTTGAATGGTAGTCCTAGGTGGTTCGGCTGCAAACTTGGATCAGGTGGTGGAATCAAGATCAGAGTTTGACTCAAGATGTGTTCTGAAGCGATCAGATCTAAATAACGAGTCCCACTGAAAATGAGTGTGTGTGCTCTAAAGAGAAAAGATGCAGGACTGGAGATGTTCTTGACCCAATCAAGACACCCAAAAGATGTTTGGATGACTATGGAGGTTCGGGGCGGATGGACCCCTGGATCCGAAGATCGTCCACCTGAGAATTACCTGGGCAGCCAGAGAGGGAGAGTCCCGCAAAGACCCCTACACGGTAGAGCGTCCCTACGGGTTACAGGGTTTCCCCCACCCGACCTCTCTTGTCACTGAGATTCCAGGTAGACCAGAATGGGGACCTTGACCTCTTAAGTCTATCACTTTTTATTTCAAAGGTGCTTTTAGGGTTCTCACTTGAACTTTAGATGTTTTTGGTATTGTGACCTAATTTAGAGGTTGGTTGACCCAAGGGGTCAACTTCACCTGACCTGTCCTATAGATGGCAGAATGATTCTAAGCTCGGAGCCTAGAGATCGCCCTGATTTGACTCCCAGGTTATTAGGTCAAAAAATTTTAAGATTCAAGTTATTTTAGAGCTCAATTTTAGGGTTTGTCTTATTTAGCTTTCTTCAATCAAGGGCTTGGGTAGCACACTGATGCGGGAGGGTTTATTTCCTTTTACACAGGAATGTGTGACTAGCGCTTCAAGACCCTAATGTGGAAACCCTAATTTGGTTCTATTTCCAATCCTCTTTTTCTTTTTCAAAAGTTCTCTTTGGACTTATAAACAAGAAGTGTGTGGTCCGCCGAGATTAAGCGTTATTTCAATTAGGCACAAGAATTTGTGGGATGAAAAAAAATCACTCCAACTTCAAGAATATTTGCAGAAATTTTTGCAAAATCAGGAAATGTTTTGCCTTAGAGATGGTGATTACTATATAAAGAAGGCAATTGATTCCTAAATTGATTTTCTTCCTTTTGTCTTTCAAAGATTAGGGGATGATTAAGGAAGAAAAGAAATTACCTGCCCTGGAGTGGTTGACTTGCGGGAGAGATTTTCTCATGAAGTACCTGCAAGATCACATCAAAGCAAAGTAGGGCAAGTTAGTGTTCAATATGATAAAAAGAATGTAGAGACTAGTGGTAAATTGCGCATTGCTCCCCGGCAACGGCGCCAAAATGTTGTCAACGATTTTGTGTGGGTTTAAAGTATATCACGTTGTAGTACAACCGACAAAACGTTTAAACAAATATAAAGAATTTTATTACTTGAAAACCGGAGTATCCGAGGTCGATCACAGGGAGCAAATGGAATTTACTACTAGTCAAAATGTAATTGAACACTCTAATTTACTCAAAATATCAATTAAACTATGAATGTATGCGATTAAAAGTAGTTAGGACAAAAAGAAATGAAATTGGACGTCTGATCTTGTGATCAGACGTCTTAAAAGTATGTTCCCTTTTCTTCTTGATTATTCTTCTTCCTCTGCAGTCTCTTTGTTTCTTCTTTTTCTGCTGCTGTGTTTGCTTTCTTTTCTTCTCTTTCTTCTTCTCCTGCGAAGGCTTCTTCTTTCTTCTTCTTCTCTGTCTTGCTCCTTCTTCTTCTCCTGCGAAGGCTTCTTTCTTTCTTCTTTGGTCTCTCTGTTCTTCCTGCCTTTCCTTCTTCCTTCTTTCTTTTCCTTCTCGTGACCAAGTCTTTCTTCCTCAACGTTCAGCCTGTGCCTACACAGAGCAAAACCTATCCTTTCTCCCTCTACCCACGCGTCTCTCTCTCTCTCTCTCAAGCAATTCACTCAGGGACGCTCTCCCAGGGCCACAGCCATAATCGGGTCGGATTGTACCCGGGACCAGGCGCACCTACAGGTGGTGTGATGCGCGAGGAGTGCGTAGGGTTTAGGTCGAGTCGGATCCGCCAGATCCGCATGGTCAAGCCGCGGACGAGGCGGGTGTGGGGTCAGTGAGGGACCTCACCCCTGTGCTTACGGAGGCAGTGAGAATAAAGCACAAATTCAATTTATGGTATGCCCACACCTCGCGATTCCATGATGTGGGACTAAAGGTTTCGCCCTGCCTTTGCGTGCGCCCGCAGACCTGCGTGCAAACGCCACAGCTGCTGGCTCTGCTGGCGCTCCATGCTGGACTCACTCACCTCGCAACACTCGCGTGAGTATGCAGCACCTGTAGCCTGGGAGACCAGGTGCCTGGAGCTTCGTTGGAGCTTCATCAGAGGTCGTCCATGGCAGCAGGAGCTCAAACACTGTCATGCACAAAACGAGCCTCTCGGCCCAATCAGATCAGCTAGAGACCTTCGCCGTGGCACGGCGAAGGCTATGGACGATGCTGCAGGCCGCAGGTCGGCCTAGGCGTGCGTTCCTAGGTCAACCTGTGGCCGGAGATGGTGGGTTGTTCGGGGGGTGATTATGGAGGTCTGGAGTGGCAGTTGTGGGGTGGAGCGAGTTCCTGGTGGTGAGGCGGAGCTCTCGAGGTGGTTGGCGAGCGGTGTGGGGGGCTGAAATGGTGGAAGCGGCTCGCCGGAGGTCGGTCGGTGATGTGGAAGATGAGGGTGGTCAACGTCGGTCGAGGGGTAATCAGATGAGATAACAGGGGGAAAAGAGAGGGGAGAGGATGGAGAGGAGTTCTAACCTAATTGTAAGGACGAAAGGGGACGGAAGGCGGACAACAGTACCTGCTGTTGCCGGAGAAGATGATGCCCAGTGGGGGAGAACGGCGGCGACGACGGGGCTGAGGCGGCGTACGCGGGTACTGCGCGACGCGGAGGGAAGTCAGGAAGCTAACTCTGCCACTAGTTTTGTGGCAGAGCGAAGAGGGAGGGGAGGGGGGCTCGCCGGAGCTTGCTGGGAATTTTGGCCGGGCAGGAGGAGACGAATTGGGGGTGGACACTCGGCCAAATCAAGCTTGCCTTCTGCGGCAGGGTCTGGGGTGTCTTTTATAGGTGCTGGCCGCACCTACCAGCGCGTGGAGACTGCGCAATCAACGCTGTCGGCTCGCCGGAGATGGAAGGAAGGTGGATACCCAAATCTCTCGTGCGTTCGCACGAGAGATTGGGTTCACACCAGCGATTGTAATTGGCTTTAGAAGGAAGGGAATTCCTCAGAGAATCCCCCTTCCATTTCTGGGATAGAATCTCTGAGGAATTAGAGAGCAATCTCTCTCGAAACTTCGCCGGAGCTCGGTTCTGCCCTAGCAATGGCGGCAGGATCGGTTTGCAAAGGAGGCGAAGAACCTAGGGGGCTCTCTGCAAAGGTATTCAAAAGATAGGGACCAATTTGTGATTTGGGTGTACTAAATTGCAAAGTAGGTCAAGATGACCTCTCCTTAGGTCCAAATTTTGGTACAAACCTAATTTGGACCTAAGGAATCCAATGCTGAAGTTGGATTTTAGGTTTGACCTTGTTTGACTGGACATTTTGCGTAAAAACCTAAATTAGGTTAATTGAAGAGCTAGGACCCTAATCTAGGTCAAACTAGGTTCCAAAGGCCAAATTAAGTGTTCTAAACCCTAGAGGATGTTTTTCTATGATTTTTAGAGGGTTTACTTGATTTTTATTCTGATCGGAACCTTGTTAATTTAAGCGGGTCTGTTTTAGGGTTACTAAGTGTCATTTAGTTCTTAGATTGCACATAAACCCATTTCTGATTAACTCAACCCACTTTTTATCTTATTTGGACCATTTGACCTATGTTTTTCTTCTGAGAAATCCCGTTTATGTATTGCAATGGTAAAATTGCAGTTTTAACCTTTATTTCATGTTTTCTTCTCAGAGCACTTGTTCCTTCAGTTAAGCCTTCTTCTAGGTTATGTAGGAGCTTTTATCTTCTTTATTGGGTCAAAATGAGCTAGTTATGGCTCATGATGAGGCTCTCATCAGCAAGCCAAAGTAAGAACCTTATCTCCAATCCCTCCCTCTAACTAGTTGGATTGACCAGATAGAAGTAGACCAAATCATTTCTTTCATCTTAAGATTGGTTCTAAGAGTTTGTAGGTCTTTAGGCTACCCACTTAAGGATAGGTTTGGTTTGATTGTACTGTAGGGCACCTTTCTTTTCTCTATTTTCCCTCCCACAAATCCATGTATCCTTCCACATCTTACACACACTTCCAATCTTACCCTCCTACCACCTCTTATCCCCAATATGATGTTTATTATCCTGACCCGACCTGTACTCAACCATCTACTAGGTGGGACAACTCGGATTGGGGATACAATTTTAGACCTCAATGTCTACGGTCTAACCTTGGACATCTAGACTGTGATTATTATCCTTCTCACGCCTACACCGAGTGTAGATCTTCACCCTTTGATGAACAACCCAACATGATCTATAATGAAGAAGGATATGATGATTACAACACCTACCCTCCCTTGGATTATGCTAAACATAGGTCACCACCCTTCTTTGAGCAACACAAAATGACCTATTATTAGGGAGGGCCCCAAGAACCTCAATTCCTTGACTCCCCTAGTTTGAACCCAAACCCACCCAACCCTGTACCGAACCATTCGATTCAAGTGGACTTGGTCCAAGATAGGGTGTTGGCTAAGTTGAGGAACACTATACAATCTTTAGAAGCTCAGCCAACACCATGCACTAAAGCATTGGAGCCTATGATAAAAATGATTGATGATCTTAATAGTTCTTTATTGGATTGGCTCCAAGATGTTGAGGATAAGGGCCTGAGTGAGTTTTTACTTGGGAAGTTGTCAAGATTGAGGATGAAATTTGTAGTTGCTCTAGTCCAATCTTGGGATGATTCTTAGGATGAACCCCCTTTAGGAGAGACAATGTCAAAACTCGCTCAGGCACCTGTCGGAGGGAACACATTTTATGAGACAGGGGATGACTAGGTTGATCTAGAGCAACCAATTGAGGATGATGTGATTTTCTAACTCGAGATTCCTGAGCCAGGGAGTGAGGAAAAGTATGTCTCCATGGACTAGGGAATGAAAGATGATTTTGAGATATATATAAATGAGGACAAAGAATTCTTTGATTTTAAGGGTGAGGAGTCTTTTAGTGAAGTCTCACTTGAAGTTAAGAAAATGATTTTAGTGAGACAAGTGGGCCAGAGGAATATGATGAATCATTTGATAGTCTGGTAATTGAAGATTTTGATCCTACTGGGGCTGACATGGAGGATTCTGATCTTGAGCTATTGGATGATTCAATCAATAGCTCCATTCCTCAACCACACCCTGTTGAGCATAATGATGATTTTGTTCTTGAGATCACCAAACCCAAGTCAATTTTGATTCAACCACAAATGTTGGACTTGGATACTTTATACAGGGTTAATACTACTTGTGAGGTCCCGGAAACCCTGATTTTGGAGGGTAGAAATCTGGAAATGAAGATCTGGGAAGCCAATTCTAGGGGAGACAGAAGCATTGATATGAGGGTTCCTATTTGCCTAAAACTACCAACCTTTTACCAGGACCCCTTTGATACTTTTGACTTTGAGTATGTGCAACCCAAGTATAGAATAATTGATTATCTTTTGGAGTTAAACTCCAAGTGGACATCCAAACTTGTTGAACTAGATCTACCCATTGTCTGACACTTTAGACTTGGGTTGCACACCACAAAACTACAGGCCCAGCCCCGCGAGCACAACAATCTCCGGTTCTGGGTAATTCTTATTCAGAGCCTTAGAACCACTCAACCTTGGGGCATGGGCCTGCATCAGAATCTGGTCCACATCTGTGGACATCTTTTATTGGTGGGTTTGAGGATCAATCTTTTTATTTTGATCTTGACCTGCACTTCTCAGTTCTTAGTTTCTTCTCTTTGTTTGTATACTATGCCTAGCTGAAGGTAATAAACTTAACACGTGTATATTCCACTTTTTCTAGAAGCTGACTAGATCTATCACGAAATTCAGGTGATATTTTATTTATTCCACCCTTTTCATGTCTTTATTTTTACAATGAGGACGTTACATCAATTAGGCATGCTAGGGTGGATACTTAATCTTGAAATTATTTTGTTAGCTCCATAGAATTTCTTTTATTTTCTTTACTTAAAAAAAAAAATCCAAAAAGACAAAAATTAGAGAATTAGGAGAAGAGAAGTTAGGCATTAGGAGTTATTAACTTTAGGAAATGATACGATAGGACCTGAACACCTAGACTCTTCAGGTCTTTGGGCTTACTTAGCCCAGGTGTCCACAAAAATGTGAACTTGTTTCTCAAGTCCTCACCACATTAATATTACTTTAATTTGGCTAATAAATTGGGGTGATAAGTATGTGACTTATCAACCTACCCTCTGATTTGACAGGACTCTAGGTTTAAAGCATCTGCACACTGCTTGCACTGACTTATTTCTCGGTGATTTTAATGGAAATTAGGTAGCTAATGAATATTCTAGGGTGGTATGGTTGACAAGTTGTCGTGGGTTTGACGTCCCATTGGCCAGTTGTCCAAAGCCCAACTACATGACCAATTCTCTTTAACTACTACCTTTAGGTAAATTTTAGATTAGGGAAACCACCTACTTAAAAAAAAAAGAAAAAAAAGAAAAATATCCAAAAAAAATATAGAAAAAAAAGAAAAAGGAGGGAAAACAAATAAGCCACACTTCACCGCATGAGTATGGCTGGCAAGTTGCCATGGGTTTGACAACCCATTGGTCGATTGTCTAGCGCCTAGATCACAAAGTGCATAAATAATTCCCAAACACTTAGGGAAGAAGCAGGGAAGTAGAATAAACTGGGGATATATACAGTGGGTTCACCCTTGTTTTGACCCCATAAAAAAATAAAGTAGGGAGAAAGTTACCGATCGGAAAGATAAACCTTAAGGCAGAATTTTTAGGTCACCTAAGGTTGTAGAAACCTAAAGTCCATCTTAACTGCCACTTAGTGAGTCTATCACTTTTCCACAAGTAAGATGTTTGGAATTTAGAGTTCTTTTTGAGTCTTGGATAGGATGGGTAAGTGTAGAAAGCTGCGTCAAAACTCTAAACTCAAGAATCTGAAAAAATTATAAAAGATGAAAAAGAGAAAAAAATGGATTTGCTTTTGTACCAAATATGGCGAGGACTTGGGCACTCTGCATTTTGGCAGTCACCGAGGCACTGTTGAGTCTTTGTAATTAGGTCCATTGAATTTTTCTACTGTTAATCAACAAATTTTGCCTACGTAATTAGAACTTAATTCTATTCTATACATAGCATTTAGGTTAATTTTGCTAAGAACTAACAAAAGATAGGCATGGGGGTATGGTAAATACGTATTTATTCAAGATAAAATGCCTATTTATGCATGTTTCAAAGCTTACTGATGCATTCCATATTATAAATATTACATCACATGCATCATTCTGCATTTATAATAGATTGTATAAATTATAGGTTAATTTGCTTATTTTTGTGGTTAGGAGAGGAGAATCATTTCTAGGCCTCGGATTGAAGATCCAACCATATGGATCTAATCAGGACAATGTTCGGAGTCCAACTCATCCTAAATCGCCTTAATCGGACTTCCGTAGTATCACTTGCATTCCAGGGAAGATCAAAGGACAAGGGGCAAGGTGGCATAAATCCAGACCTCGACGGCAAATCTAACCACAAGAATGGGTTCGAATTGACGATCGCAGCCTAACGACGCAAAGACTGACCCAATCCAACATTCGTAGTGCCACTTGCAAAAAAATGAAGATGAATAATCCTGAAGGTGCCACGTGGCACCATCAGAGCCATCCAGGCTACCCAAAGGTCACCGCAGCCTCTCCCCATCTCCACCATCAGATATGAGTTGTTGGATCTTCATCCAATGGCCATAAGGGCGCCACATCTCTTAACTAGTTGGGAGGTCTTCTTGACAAAAAGATTTCCTTGCCTCATTGGTTTCAAGCCTTGTGCCTGAAGGGAGGTTGTGGGTTTGAGCCCCTGCGATCCTCCAATTGCTCCTCCTGGCTCTATTTGCACCCACGTGTAATTAGCATGCACGATGCACGAGGTAGGTGGTAAAGCGGACACCAGCCAGCACCAGTGCGCACGCGAGGAAGGCACAATCAGAATGCATCACGGTCGTCTAGATCAAATCCAAGGCTCCTCGTGGCACCACATGTCAGAACAAGGAGGCATCCCACATTAAGTGCACGATCTGAAGGCTGTGGAGGCGCAATCTGAGTCGTACGATCGGGATCAGATGCCCACGATCTGGCAAATGATGTGGCATGAGTTGGGGGCTAGAAATACCTATTTTGCCCTTGATTTTCACCTATATAAAGGCCCTAGACCTCCTTATTCTTATTCATCTCTCCTTCTTCTTCCCACACCTCCTCTAAAGCTAGAAGGAGCTAGTCCTAAGCCTAAGATGCTCCCCTAGAATAGAAATTAAATAATTTTTCCTGCTTCTCACCTTCTTTTGTGGGGCATCCCATGGCCATCCTCTCAGTATGTTCGGGAAGCAGACCCTCGCCACGACGTCGTCCTGCCCCACCCTTCATCCTTTGGCTTCATTCTTCTTCGCCCAGCCTCTCACCACCTTCATCCAGGTGCCATCAAAGTGAGTCGTCCTCCAAGCAGCCGTCGAGGGGGATTCTTCTCACCTCTCTTTATCTTTTATTCACTTTCTAGTATAGTTTTAATTTCTTACTTGTAGCAAACTCTGGTTAGATATATATTGATATTTTCTCTCTCTCTCTCTCTCTCTTATTTTACAAGTAGATTAGCTAGATATTATCAACCTGATCTTTTGCCTTATAAAATACCAAAAAAACTGTAAAAGATAAAAACACCAAAAAATAACTAAAAGTAAATGCGAATTTATGAAACCAAACATTCGCCTCCCTGTGTTCAACCTAGGACTCACTTTGAGTTTCGATTATAAATATTATCTAATGATCGAAGTTTCTTGCAAATTTGCAACGACTCGAGTTTTCCAAATTTTGATTTTTCTTCCCACGATTTTCTAACTGATCAATTAGCTAGACCTAAAAAAGCAAGATGTAGCTTCAAATTCCAAATCAGGAACTGGAGAAGACCTCCAGGCATCTGATTAGTTGATCAAAAAAACTTATACTTCAGAATTGAAAGTTTGATGGATAGGTTGGACGTCCAATGCTGGATCAGTGTGGGCGTCAGGGTTCTTTCTTTGGTTTCTATTGCGGTTGAAAATCGTCATATTTAGGAAAATATTGCGTCGTAGTATAGCGACATAAATCGATACGACATTTAAATTTATAATGCTTGAAAAATCATCAGTTCCGAGGTTGTTCTCAGGGATCAAGTGTAATAAATCAATCCACTAATAATAGTAATAAGAGGAAATAATGCAAGTGAATCAAATGAGAAAAATGATATCTAATTAAGAGCAAGAATGTATCTCAATAGTTAGGAACAAAAATATAAAAAATTGACTAAAAATGGTAGTTGAAACCACCAATTAAGCCCTATAATTAAGCACAATACCCAATCAATTTCTCAACAGTACTCTTCAACCACTTAACCAAGAATATCCATGTTAGACCAAGTATTAGATCAGAACCAAATGTTTCTACAATACCCAAACTAGATGTCTCCAAGGAACATCAGACGTATTAACCCCCAAACATAGTAGCCCTCAGATTTGCCAAAGCGTTGTCAAGCACCCAGAGGTACTACAGTGCAAAACCCCCCCCGCCCCCCTCAGATTTCCTTGTTTCTCTTTCTCAGATTCAAGTATAGGTTAATCGGGTAATAGTCAGGTAATTGGGTTAGAGCCCAGAATCGCATGGGTGGGATCACGAGTGAGGGCATGTGTGGGTGCGTGAGGAGAGGAGGGACCTTACCCCGTGCATTTGGAGGTGGCCAGATTACAAAGCAAAAAGCTTATGAGCGTAAATTTTGTTTGAAAATCCCCGATGTGGGATTATACTAGTCCCTTCTCTTTCATGTGAAGTAGTGGATTAGAGCTTCGAATCAAAGTTGTTGGAGCAGCATGATGCTTTAATTGAGGTCCTAGATGCCTTTGCGAGATGAAGTTGCAGTTGTAGGATGCAGGGTCGAGATCGGAGGTGCTCAGAGTTCGGCGGATGGAGTTGAGGATGATGATGGTGGCTGTAGTGCTCCGGTGCTACCTAAAACACTCGATACGGCCTTGCAAACCAATTAGAATAGCTAGGAAGTGTCGTCGTACCACGGTGAGTGCATCGGTGGCCATGATGTGGTGTGTGCGTGTGTATGGTGCTATGTTGAGGTTGGAGAGGATGTCAGTGAAGTGTGGTGTTCGGCAGAGGTGTGGAATGGGTGGACGTTAAAATAGGTAGATGGCTTTTGATGGTGGAGGTAAGGTGAAGCTAGTGGAGGTGGTGGCGAGGAGTTTGGTGAAGTGAGGTGGCTGCGTGACCTCGTCGGAGGCGTGGCCAGCGTTGGGGAAGATAGTGTGGTAGATTGGAGGTCGGCGGCTAATCCTAAGATCTAAGAACCTAGGGGTATTCTAGAGAGTGAGAGGGATTGGTTGAGGTGACTTACAAGGAACGAGAGAGAGGGACGCGTTTGGTGTTGACCGACCGGACACGAAGAAGATGAAGGCGATAGCGAGGATGAACGATGACGACGAAGGCAGGGAAGACCTCTACTTTGGATGGTGAGATGCAGAAGAGAGGGAGATGGAGGGTCATCCATTTTGATGGTTGGATGGTTGGAGGAGGGTGGAGACGGTCGCTGAAGCCAAAGGTGCAATTGGTTGCAGGAGGAAGAGGTGTTTTTCCAATCAAATCTTGGCTGAGGAGAACGTTGGGATGTAGGGGAGCTTACATAGAGCTTGATTTGGAGCTCCATTAGGAAATTAGGTGCACAAGGTTCACATTTGGGAGAATGAAATTCCCACAATTTCTTTGGATTCACTGGAGCTTCTTGCTCAAGATTGGAGTCTAAGATCATGTTCATGTGATTCCCCAAAGTGTGAACACCAATCCTACCAAATTTGGTGGGATTTGGTGTTGATTTGTTGTTGTTTTGGGTTTGACCATCGTTCATGTTGTTCATGGAGGTAGGGGTATAACTGTGAAGAAGATGAAGAAGTTAGGGACCTGAATGCAATAAATTCGAAACCTAGGGGTCTAAGTGTGAGTAGAGTTTTTAAGGGCTAAAATGTAAACTAGTCAAGATGAACTCTAAATGGGCCCAAATTTTGGTGCTAACCTAATTTAGACCCAAGGAATCTAATGTTAAACTTGGATTTGAGTTTTGACCACATTTGGTTGGGTAAATTGCATAGAAGCCTAAATCAGGGTAAATTCTTGTTTGAAACTTTATTATAGGTCAAAATGGGTTCAGATGATCAAAGTGAAGGTATCAAACCTCTTAGAATATTTTTCCATGATTTTTAGGAGGTTTAGATTAATTTTATCCATACTAGAACCTTTTCAATTTAAGTAGTGTTGATAATTAGGGTTTTCAACACTATTTTTACCCTCGAGATGTGTGAAACCCTGATTCAGTCAGTGTGAATCAATTTTTAGACTTTATGCTCAATTAACCTTTAATTAACCCTTGAGTAACCACGTGGTTAATCTGTATTTGTAATGTGTTGTTAAAATAGTAGAATTAATCCTATTTTCTTGTTTTCTTCTTAAATCAGATCAGTGCGAAATTGTGACCCTCAGACGATAAAGTAGGAGCATTTACCAATTTAACCTGACTAATTGCACTAGTTAGGGCCCATGATGGCATTACCATCATACCCCCATGCTTACCTATTTCTGGTCCCTAGCAAAATCCTATGGACCAAACCAGATCTCTAAGTCGGATATAACCGTCAGGATCCTTACTAAGCCGCTTCTCTAAAAATCAGATCAAAATACCAATAATAGGCCTAGAGGTACTCAAGTACCAGCTAAGATCCATATCTAACCAACCTCAGCCTTGGGTCTACTGTGAAGGTTTCCAAGGCCCACAAAAACTACCTAGAGGTTCGTTGACCCTAATAGTTAAATCACCCGTGCGTATTTATAGTAAGTCCAGGTTCAATTTGCCAGTGCATTTTTGATAAGAGAGATAGAGAGGGATATTTATTTTGAGAGTTTTCTCTCTTTTATTTTTATATTCCCCTAAATCTGACATTGGATTAGCCCTAAACACGGTCAGTATCGGATTCCTTGTCCCCACCATCAATCCTCGAAGGGTCCCTGGCTTTGGATGCTTTGGGATAACACCATCCATGGCAACCCATAGAACCTTGGCTTTCAACACTTCGGGATAGTGCTGCCCATGGAATTTTGTAGCTAAATTCAGGCCCTAGCAATTGACATTTCGAGATAATCCTACCCATGGTACCTAAACCAGCACATGGTTCTTACATACCCCTGGTAGGATATTTGGATATCCTAGGAGACAAGCACCGAGGAGACGATATGTTATTACGCATCTTCGATGAGAGTATCTGATGGGAATACCATCATGAGCCATAACTAGCTCATTTTGATCCAATTAAGTTAGTAAATGCTCCTACATAACTGCCAAAGAACCATAAGTCACTACATAACCATTTTGAGAGAAATATAAGAAAATAGGGTTAAAACTGTAGTTTTACCATCATATCATAAATGCAGTACAATCATGGGTTTTCCAAGGGGGTAATTAAGGGCCAAATGGTCCAAAAAGTCTGACAAGTGGGTTAGAACAAATAGAAAAGGGTTTGCATGTGTTTTGGAAACCCTAAAAATAGACCTGCTTAATTAATTGAGGTTTTAGTTAGGATAAAATTTACCTAAACACTCTAAAATTCATATAAAAATATTCTTTAGGGTTTGGAACCTTCAATTTGACCATCAGAATCCATCTTGACCCAAAATAAAGTCTCAGATAGACATTTGCCCTAATTTGTATTTTTTGCATAAATTACCTAACTAAACTTAGTCAAAACCAAAATATAACTTCACCATTGGATTCCTTGGGTCCAAATTAGGTTTGTACCAAAATTTGGGCCCAATCTAAGATCATCTTGACCAAGTTGGCATTTTGGTCCAGTCAGACTCTTTATTTTGATCCAGTTAGACTCTTTCTATCTCATTCAAACCTTTAACTTTTTAATTTTCTTACAAATAGCCCCTCAACTTCTTTACCTTCTTCACAAGCAGGTCCCTGCACCATTTTTGGAAGGTGATACCTTCACCGTCGAGTTTCGAGCGAGGATTTCTCGCTCGATTCTCAATCAATCCCTCTTAAAATTAATACGGAGATTCCTTGAGAAGTTTCCTTCCATTTGAGCCATTCCTTGGGCTCTAAGTTCTTTCCAAAAGGCCATGCGAACCTTTCAAAGGTTTGGGTATCATTTGTTGCAACTACCTTCCAAGCTTGAAAGCTTCTTTCCAAGCTTGGAAGGGCTTCCTATGGGTTATAAAAGAGGCCCCAGTGCACGACCGTGCATTTCAGCAATATTTGGCCTAAGAAACCCTCCTCTACTCCATCTTCAACCACCTTCAAACTTAGCTTTGGCGACTCCTCGCTGCTCTTCTCCTCCGGCCATCCAACCATCAAATTGGACGGCTGACTAGCTTCCTCTCATTTTCGCGAACCTCTCTTGCCAACGAGAGTCATGCCTCTACTTCAGTCGATGTCGTCGCCTCGCTGCACCTACCTCCTTCTCCAGCTCTGGTCGACCAACATTGGAGCCCTCTACCTCTCTATCGCATCCCTAAGTTCCTCTATAGCTCTCTCTTTCACTATACTTCTTTTTCCCACTCTCGCAACACCCGCACAACCACTGATTCTCCCTCAACGTCGTCACCTTCTTCTACTCTAGCCACATCTTCAGCATAGTGCCTCCACCACTCCACACCTCCATCTGACTCACCATTGACTCCAAAAGCTTCGTCGTGTCTTAGAGAGCAAAAGCCCTCTGGTTATTGAGGCTATTGGCCTCTCGTTTGTGCCACCGAACACCCCACCTTTGCACGGCTGTCTCCATCATCGTTAGGCCTCCATTCTCACTCTCACCACACCCTGCACCCACCACCACATTCGCCACTCCACGGTGATGATGCTAAGCTGGTTTAATTGGGTTGAAAGGTCGTTCTTTGGATTTCAGGTTCACCACCATTGCTGCCATTGCCACAGCTACTTTAAGAAAGCTTCGACCTCGCTCCAGGGTGCCTTCACTCCAGGCCTTGACTCCAGATCGCACGAAAATGTCATGTGCATATGCCCAGGTCTTCAATTGAGGAAGATATCCTTAGCAGCTGACCCAATTAAGGAGGAGACCGTGCTGCTGCAGACACGCAAAGGGTAGGTGGGACTTTAGTCCCAGCTTAGAAGTTGAGAAGTGCACGGCAGCGCATAAATTGAAAAAGTGTCTGGGGCTTATCGCCTTAGACAATTGGGGGGTGAGGTCCCCCGCTCACCCGCTCACCTGCGCCTCGCTCGTGACCCGTCTCCCGTGGGCCTGGTGCAGACCCGACTTGCCTAACCCGATTCCAATCCTCTATTGTGATCACGCCCGCAGCCCTGGACCTGGGTGCACTCTAGGTTCGAAACCCGATAACTTGCTACTGTTGGAGGCTCTGGGAGAGCGCGACCTTAGGAGAGAAAGAGAGGATCGTGTGTGGGGGTAGGGGGTTTTGCTATAGAGAGTAACGGCTGACACTTAGCCATTTGAAGATCCTTCCCCCTCTGTGTAAAGGAGAACTGAGAAGAAAAGCAGGAAGGCAAGAAGAAGAGAAGACCTAAGCCAGAAGAAGGAAAGGAGAAGGAAGGGGAGCCGGACAGGAAGAGAAAAAGGAGAAGAGTAGAAGAACAGAAGATGAAGAACAAAAGGAAGAAGAGAAGACAAGGTAGGAGAAACAGAGCACAGAAAGAAAGAAAGAAGGAGAAGAGAGACCCTTGAGTCTCTAGGAAGCAGCACTATAGCACCAGGCTATTTAAGTCTTCTGATACATCTGATTACATATATTTGAGGCTTTGATTTAGTTGCTATTTGTGACGAGTAATTGGTGATTTAAATTACCATTTTACTCCATTCTTTTTGTACATTGATACCTAACATTATTATTGTTGAAATCTCTTATATTTTTGATTCAAATTATGATCTTGAGTTTTAAATTGCCATATTGTTCTTGTGTTCGACCTCGGACTTCAAATTCGAGTAATAAATATTATTTGTTTTCAAAGAGATTTTGGCTATACTACAACGTAGTTTTTAAAACCTCGATTTTGCTTGCGAACATTTTGGCGCCGTTGCCGGGAAGCAACGTGCAATTTAGATCTCTTGATTGCGATATCCGAGTAAATACTAACTTGCTCTATCTCTTTTGACTTTGATTTATTTCAGGGGATTCATTGAGGAAGACCAGCTGCACATCAACCACTCCAAGGACAGGTAAACCCCATTCAAATCCTTCTAAAGCCCCTGAATCTGAAAAAGCTAAAAAAGGAAAAATCAATTAGGGCTACTTGCATTCTATTCTTAGAGAAACCATCAAGTTGCCTAATTTGATACATTCTAGAGAACATCTAAGCCCTAATTTGTGCACCTACTTGAGATCTTAAGGTATCTAGGGCTATCACCTTCTTATTTTGAGCCCTAGGTACCACATTTTGACAAACTAAATTGGACCAAATTAGAGCCAATTAAGGATTCCAGTTTAGGGTTTTAGAGACCCACTTGTTTAATCAAGAATTTATCTTTCTAAAAAAATGTGTGCCTAGACCTTGATTGAATTGATCTATTTAAGCAAAACCCTAAAATCAGTCTCTTAAATTCATTTGAACACTAAAAGAGGGACCTAAATTTCTCAAGAGGACAATACAGGTGAAGTTGACCCACCTTGTTGGGTGAACCAATCTTCAAATTAGGTCACTTTTCACAAAAAAAACATCTTAAAAGTTCAAGTGAAATCATAAGCACCCTTGCTCTTAATTAAAACTGGTAGACTTAAGAGGTCAAGTCCCCATTCTGGTCTACCTGGAATATCAGTGACAACAGAGGTCGGGTGGGAGAAACCCTGTAACCCATGGGGGCGCTCTACCAGGTAGGGGTCTTTGCGGGACTCTCCTTCTCTAGCTGCCCAAGTAATTCTCAGGTGGATGGCTTTCTGACTAAGGGGTATCATCCTCCTTGAACCTCTATAGTCATCCAAAATTTTTGGGTGTCTTGATTGGGTCCATCACATTCTACCTCTCATCTACTCCATCGGTGCATTTTCAGGAGGAGGTCGCTAAGACCATCCTTGAGGCTCCTTTAGCTACTCATTCCTGTTGAGGCCAAGCCTCGACCTCCTTGTTTGTGCAACAACCCAATCCAATCGATATATCTTCTGATTCATTTGAACCTAATTCTCCATCCATCATCCTGGCACAACCAGCAGAAGAAAATAATCTTGAAAATCAGCTTCAGCACCTCAATGATCTATTCCAAGCCTTTGTGAACCCACCGCAGCGTCCAATGATGCGAGATCACTATAATCCCGCTGCGGTGGCAATCGAACCTCGAGTACAAATCCTTGCTAGAGTTCCTGACACTGAACTCAAGCCCAACATGATTCATGCCATTCCCAAATTCCATGGGCATAATTCCGAAGGTCCTTTCCAGCATATCAAGCAACTCAAGCATCTGGCTCGGACCTTCGGGTTAGAAGCTCAAAATCAGGATTTTCTACTCATGAAAATGTTCTCCTTCTCTCTCATGGATAAAGCTGCTCACTGGTACCAAACCCAAATGCATCCAATCAACACCTGGGCGGAACTTCAATCTGAGTTTTTGAGAAAGTTATTCCCTATTGGTCGGACAAATGCTTTACGGCACCAGATCACACATTTCACACAGCAAGCAGGAGAACCTCTTCACGAGGCATGGGATCATTTTCTAGATCTCATGCGAAAGTGTCCCTACTACGGAGTTCCTAAATGGGAACAAGTTCAGTCATTTTACCAGGGACTCTGTGAGGATATTCGACTATTCGTCAATGCAACCTTCGGAGGAAACATCATGGGTCAACACGAAGACACCGTGTGGGAGATTCTCGAAAATATGTGCATGAACTCCGTTAATGATGAATCCATGGGCATGTGCGATGGGACGAAGACCCATGCATTGACGAATCCAAAGGGGCCACATGAGATGCAGGGCCTGTCCTCTTTCGTCGACTTGGGACTGATGGCTAGTCATCTAGACAAGGTCTCTATTATTGAGAAGGTGGATGAGCTAACTCGACACTTGCAATGAACCACCTCTGCGCAAAACCCATTCGCACAACCGCCCTTTGGCAAGGAAGCTGTGCACAACATCTATCATCGATCTTCTCAGGGGATGGACCCGCATTCGCCCCCATCTGATTCTGGTTTCAGAGGAAACTCTGGACCCACCTACTCTAGTTGGGGGAACTCTGAACCCTCATATTATGACTTTTCCGTGGTTCCTCAGACCTGCAAGGACCTCAACGCCATTCAGAATGATCCATTCTCAAACACTTACAACTCTGTATGGCGTAATCATCCTAATTTCACATGGTCAGGAAATAATCAAAATCAGAGACCTCAATATCAGCCCTACCCACAAGCTCCTCATCCATATCAGTTGCCTCAGCCTTGGCCTAACCTAACTAATCAATCTGGGCCGACTCATACAGATCAAATGACTCTTATTCTTCAGACTCTGGTTGACATTCACAAGATGAATGTGGTTATGCAAAAACAGCATAGAGACGAGATCACAAAGGTTCGCAATCAACTTGCCCAAATGGCAAATCCTCGCCAACCTGGTGCACTTCCTTCGCAACCTCTGCCTAATCCGAATAACGTGCCGAACCAGAGGTGTGTTATGAACCCAAATCAAGGCCAAGCTCACTTTGTTTATCAGGCCTCTTCTACTACATCACCCGATGGGATGGAGTCTTCGACATCATATGCGGGTTACCAGTAGCAAGCACCTATTTTACCCAAACCAGACCAGAACCAGGCGGGATTGAATTCTGTTACTACCCGCAGTGGTAAAACAACACAGGACCCACCTTATCCAAGCCACTCCCAGCCTGGTAATACAAACCCTAACCCTAGGATAGTCATCTAGGATACGTCTATCCCAGATCAAGAACCTGGACCCATTCTAGAGGAACCATCTAAGGTTCAATTTCCCGAGGCCTTGACCAAAGGAAAAAGGCCAACCAAAACCGTGGCACCTGAAAAGGACCTAGTTAAGCTCTTTTAGCAGGTACATATAAACATCCCCTTGATGGATACGATACGCCACATACCGGCTTACGCATAATTTCTGAAAGACGTATGTACACCTATGTGTAAGCCGTGAACCAAAGGCGGGAACCCAATTGTACTGTTAGAGCAAGCCAGCTCCGTCATTTTGAGCAAACTCTTGCCTAAGCAAAATACCCAGGCACCCCTTTGATCTCCTATGAAATCGGTGATATACAATTCGACCGAGCTTTATTAGACTTAGGAGCCTCAATAAATTTGATGCCTACATCCCTACTAGACTACTCCAAGGAATCATAGCTTAAACTGACAGAAATGACTTTACAACTAGCTGACCGATCTATTAAGTCACCAAAAGGAATTCTTGAGGATGTCATAGTTAGGGTACGTGACTTCTATTTTCTAGTGGATTTCATTGTCTTAGACATCGATGCTCCTGAGAATATGAAGAATACACTGATCATACTAGGGAGACTTTTTCTAGCCACTGTTAGGGCCAATATCAATTGTGAGGAGGGCCAAATTGCATTAAAATTTGGGACTAAGACACTAAAGATCGACATCATTAAGGCCCAACAAGGAATTAATTGCGGAGTCATAGAACGGATTTGCGATATCGAAGCTGTGGTTGATGACTTTATCGAGGAAAACCTGACTATTTTTGAGTAACCACAAGAGGATCAAAACTCGCAATTAGAGGAGCCCGAACACAACCTAGACGCACCCATAGCTCCTTCCTTGTTCCCGACACCCGCCATGAACCACCCGCTACTGCTGACAACCTAGTTATGGAATTAACACCTCATCCCGATCATCTCAAGTACATCTTTTTGGGTTCCAATTAGACGTTTCCTGTGATTATCAACTCCTGACTCACACCGATTAGGAAAAAAGCCTGATTTTTATTCTCCAGTAGCATCTGAAAGCCATTGGATGAACTCTCGATGATCTGACTGGTATCAGCCCTTCATACTGCACACATCACATATATACTAAAGGATCTTACGACCATCCCGTGAAATGCAGAGACTCCTAAATCCAAATCTGTAGGATGTCGTGAAAAAGGAGATCATCAAGTGGTTAGATGCAGGGATAATCTACCCAATCTCCGACAGTTGGTGGGTGAGTGATGTAAGCACATTTACACTACTTAAGATGTCTATTTATGCATGTTCTTAAGCATAGGATTGCATTTCATGATATAAATATTGCATTACATGCATCATCTTGCATTTAGAATAGTTTGAATAAAATGGAGGTTAATTGTCTCCTTTTATGTGCTTGGACAGGGTAAATATTTTATCAGGGCCTCAGATCAAAGATCCAACCGTATGGGTATGATCAGGGTGACGATTGGAGTTCAACGACTCCAAGATCGCCCTGATCAGGCATCTGTAGCATCAGATAGTGACCCGGGAACCCTAGAAGATCAAGGGCCAGGATGGTGTAAATCCACACTTTAGATGATAAATCCGACCACACGGATGAATTCGAATCGACGATCGCAGCCCAACGACATAAAAATCGAGTCAATCCGACATCTGTGGCACCATCTACAACTTCCAGAAGATGGACGGCCAAGATAGCGCCACATGGCACCATCTCAGCTGCCCAAACGGCTGCTTCATCTTGTGAAGGCTCCATGCCCGATCGCTCTCCGCCGTTGGATCTTAATCCAACGGCTGTGGGTGCTCGCATTTAAAAGCACCCGCTCGACCATCCGCGCCCCATAGCGTAGTGGTCGAGCGCGGGGCGCGGGTTCGAGCTATGGCGAGGAGCGGCGGGCGCGAGCGATTTGGCGCTGGTGGAGCATCGGATGGAGATCGGATGGCCGCGCGCGCTCGATAGCATCAACGCGCGATTGGACGCGCAATCAGACGTGCAATCAGACACGCGGGGGGTGCGCAACGCAGCGGGCGCGGACACATCTTAAGCCGTCCGATCTCGCGATCGGACGGCTGAAAATCAATGGACGTGCGCGGGCGTTGCACGCGCGAGCAGCCGAGCGGGCGCGCATGAGCCGCCCACGTCGCCCACGAAGGGAGCTTTAGTGACGGATTTATCCGTCACTAAAGACCCCTCATTTACTATTTTGAAGTTGTAATGTCCATTTTGCCCCCACTCCTTGCAACTATAAAAGGAGACCCCTTCCATACGAATTTCTCATCCCTTCTTTCTCCTCTCTACCCCTCCAAAGCTCAAAAGAAGCTTGTCCCACACCCGGGATGCTTCTTGCGAGATAAAGTCCAATTTTCGTTCCCCTTCGGAAGTGGATCCCGCGACGACGACGGCGTGCTGCTCCGTTCCCGTTCTTCTGCTTCGTCCTCCTTCGTCCTGCTTCGTTCTCCTTCGTCCAGGTGTCGTCCCGTCCGGCTCGTCCTCCAAGCAATCGTCGAGGAGGATAACTTCTCTCTCCCATTCTTATTTACAGCTTTTCTAGTGTAGAATTTTCCTGCTTTATAGTGTAATTGATTTTCTGCATTCTAGTGTAACTTTTATAAACAATTGAAATATTGAATGCATGTTCTCTCTCTCTCTCTCTATCATGTTCTCTCTCTCTCTCTCTCTTAGTTTGATAGCTTCATTGTAGTTATATCGCCTTGCTTAACAAAAATCCTAAAAAAAATATAATTGCAAATATAGATCAATGTAGCCTCCCTGTGTTTGACCCGGAATTCTTTTCGGTATAAATTTTATTTGTTGAACACGAATTCTTCGCTTTCGAACTACAACGACAGGTTTTCCGAAACCAAACTCGTAAGCGTAGCGATTCGCAAAAATACGTTCAACATTTTGGCACCGTTGCCGGGGAGGCAACGATTTCCGATCTTTTCTTCGCATTTCTTGCACTTTGTTTGTTTTCTAACTAGCTTTCTCTTGTGTCTATTATTTTGCAGAGACCTCGATCAAGGAATCAACAAGCGGTAGACTGGAGTAAAGTGCAGTTGAAGACAACTGTAAGTGCTCCCCCATTCTTTCCCCCTCCATAGATTTCATTCGCCACATTAAATCCAAATCCCAATTAACCTAGGTGTTTGCATAAATCCTAGGAATAGTTTGGTTGTTTGGATTTTTACTCACATTCATTCCACCCTCATCCATAAAAAAAAAAAATAACAAAAAGATAATCTTGTGGGGTAATTTTCAACAAACACACAACACACACCCACATTCAAGGCACTTGATCAACTTGATTTGTTTTCTACTCAACCAGGTTCTGATTTGTGGAACCAGTACACACAAAGCAACACATAACAGAGTAGAAATCATTCTAGGTTAATCATCTTTGAGTTCCTAACTTAGTGGTGCATTTGTGGTCAGTTGTTTGAGTTGTTTGGGCCGCACCACTTTATTTTAAAACCAACTCATTAAGTAGCTCCTCCTTAGGGTTTTCAATCTAGGTATATTCCAGGCACTCCAATTTCTTTCTGATTTTAAAGGAAGATAATTTTCACCCGTGTTTTACAACTTGGTTTGCCTAGAAACTTGATTGCAACTCACCTAATTTGAAACCCTAAAAGCTACTTAAGCAAGATTTGAACACTAAAATTCACACATTATCAAAAATCTTGCTTGAAAACCCTGGTTGTGCACACACTTACACAAATCTTAATCAATCATTAAGGGCACAACCCATTGTAAGGGCCCATCACATTCCATAAGCACCACAATCCCAGGCCTTAATAAAATTGAGTAGACGTTGGCCTTAAGGTTTGATTCGCTCTTCAGGGCCTACTCTGCGATTATTTTTGATTAACCTACTTGTACTGATTAATCTGATGTCTAGCTAGGGGAGCAGAGTCAAACGATCGTGGCTGGGGGGTACACTAGGAACCGGAGGCGAAAGCCAAAGGAAGAACCTTCTCCCCAGTCCCTCCTTCTAACTGGTTGGATTAAACAGACGCAAGTAGAGTAAATCGCTTACAGTCTTAAGGCTGGTTTTGGGAGTCAGTAGATCCTTAGGCTACCCCACTTAAGGACAGCCTTGTTTTGTTGTGTTGCAGGGTCCCTATCCCCAGTCCTTCCGACCTTCTCCTAGTTTATGCTAGGAAGACGGTCATTGAATCCTCGATTGGAAGGACCGTTAGAACATTCTAGGAGGCGCAAGTTAGATTTTGGTCAATTTGATCCCATGGCCAAACAACAGCCTCCTCTGCTTGAAAATCCATAGGAAGAATTTAGAAGGCAGCTGGAACAAATGCAGAGAATGCAAGAATGGTTCCAGAGAATGCAGGGCACTCAGCCCTTGAAGGATTTTTATGATCCTTCGAATTACGGGGAACGTCCCGACGTCCAGATTCCAGCCGGTGACGTAGAAATCAAGCCCCAGGTGTTAAGCCTGATTAAACATTATCATGGGCTTGGCTCCGAAGATCCGTTTCAGCACTTGGAACATTTGACCACTTTGGTCCAGACCACCAAGGCTCGAAATGTTAACGAGGAGCAAATGATCATGAGGCTCTTCCCCCACTCTCTTAGGGATAAAGCCACGCATTGGTATAGGACAACAGGAAGACCAATTACAACTTGGAATGAGTTGAAATCGGCCTTTCTGAAGAAATTCTTCCCAGTCGGTCGTACCAATGCTTTGAGACGGGCAATCACTACCTTTACCCAGCGGCTGGGGGAGCAGTTTCATGTGGCCTGGGAGTGATTCCAGGACTTATTGCGGAGGTGTCCACACCACGAGGTGCCGAAATGGCAACTCGTTGATAGCGAAATACGCGTGATTTGTAAAAGTGGGTTTTTAACGTCGTTGTAACACGCGAATCCGCTTTCGCTTTTAAATTTATATCCTAGATAGGGGAGTATCTAGGGTCGTCCAAGGAGGCAAAAATTGCAAAATTAATCCTCTTGCTTACAGATAGATCTCAACTTTCTTTTTGATATTTTTCAATATGTAATTTTTTTGTATTTTGAAAAGACGAGGGCAAACTGCAGATTGTAGCTAAAGAACTAACACCTACAAATGATTAACTAAAATCTAAAAGATAGAAATATCTTCTTCCTAAGCTCACTCTAGGCAAGTGGAGACCTAGGGTAATTAGGAAGAAGAGGTGAAACAAGTGCTAGAACCAAAACAAACAACTGCAATAAAAAGCTAAAAGAAGGCAATTTTGATTGAGTAGAATGAGTGTTCTATTCAAGAACAAGTAGAGGAATGCTTCTACTAGAATTAAACAATCTAAAAGCAAGAAAAGAAACACAAATCCTCTTGTAACAATGGTGAAGAAGGTTGTCTTCTTGCTCCAAGCCTAGCTGCTCCTTTGCTTGAAAAGAGGGCTTCCTTCTCCTCCTTCCTTGAGAGCTCCTCCAAGGTGGAAGCTACCACCTTTAATGCTCTCTCCAAAGGGATGGGTGTGCACCACCCTCAAAAACTCCTCCAAGGTGGCGTGACCACCTTCAAGATCTCCTCCAAGATCTTCCTTGCCTGGCTTCTCCTTTGGCTGGTGTGACCCAAGAGAGAAGGGAAGAGGGGAAGGCACCAAGGGGACAGAATATCCCCTTAATCTTCTTCTTCTTCTCTCTTGGACGTGGGCTTCTTGGTGGAATATGAGAGTGAAATTGCTAGCCAAGGATGCCTTGAATGGTGGTGGGTAGTGGTCTTTTTATAGGGTAGGATGGGGGGTTAAGGTGCCCCTTGAAATGGAGGGCTAGGATGGAAGAATGGAGGTGGTTGGTGATCCTATGGCTAAGGAGAGTTGGCGCCAACCCAAGGGGTGTTAAAGGGGGTAGTTATGGTGGTGTTGGTGTCTTTTGGTGGTGGAGAGACACCACCATGTTGGCGCCAACATGGGGTCGTCTAGAAGGGGGGTTAGGTGGATGGTGGAGATGAATTCAAGGGAAATTGTGTGGTGGAGATGAGGGGGGATTTTGGAGGGAAAAGTGGCGCCATTAAGGGGGTGGTTAGGGTAGTTTTTGGTGCCACTTTTAGGTGTCTTTTGGAGGTGGTGGGTAGGTTAGGTTGGTGCCAAGTAGGTTAGCTTATGTGGAGCTTAGGTGGAGCTAGTTGGGTGAAGTTGTTAGGTGGGTTTTTGGGGTGGTACAAGCCAAGGAAGTTGGAGCATAGCTAAGCTAAGCTAAGTTAAGCTAAGCTAAGCTAGCTTAGCTAATGGAGGAGTAGAGGAGAAGGTGTTGGAGCTAGAGTTTGGAGGGAGGAGCTGAGGAGGAGAAGTCTGGAGCTGAAATTGGAGCTGGCTACTGCTGGAGAGGCTGGCATGGAGCTATTCTAGCTGGCTTAGCTTGCTAGTTCTTTGCTAGCTACTAAGCCGAGCTAAGGTAAGCTAGCTTCTACCAAAATGAGCTGAGGTGAGCTAGGTCTGATGCTCCCGGGGAGAATCAAGCTGGTTGAGGCAGCTAAGGTAGCTTAGCTCAACTGAGCTGAGCTAAGCTAAGTCCCCGGGAGCTGGACTTGAGCTTCCTGAGCTGGGATGAGTTCTTCTTCAGCTGGCTGGAGTTGAGTGGAGCTGGATGTAGCTGGATCTGAGCTGGGGTGAACTCCTGTCAACTCAGCTGAGCTAGCTAGATCTCCCTGTGAATTAGTGGGAGCTGAGATGAGCTAGACTCAGCTAAGTTGAGCTGGATCTGAGCTGACTTGAGCTAGGGTGAGCTAAGATGAACTCTCTTGAGCTACCATTCAGCTGAGATTAGTTGAATGGAGCTGGGATGAGCTAACCCTAGTTCAAGTGAGCTAGGTTCCAGCTGTGGTGAGCTGGATCGAGCTGAGTTCCAACTAGTCTGGACTTCTCCTTCACCATTTGCCTTCTTGAGTGCTAGGGTTTTAAGGATCTGCATATCAGTGCATCCCTAACACTCACAAAAACATATTAAAAAGACAAATAAAAGATGAAATGCATGCCTAACCTAATTTATGCCTAAATGCAGCCCAAAAACCCATTTGCGGAGTAAAATCCTAAGAGCTAGGTTTGTTTTAATGCGTAAGAATGATGATAAACTGGCGTTTATCACTCGTGCAGATCTTCTATCATGGGTTAAATGAGCAACTCAGAAACCATGTGGATGCTTCTTGCGGAGGCAATTTCCTCAATAAGGATGCAGATAGTGCACATGATTTATTTGAGGAAATGAGTGAGAATTCAATTAATCATGCCTCCATGGATACTTTTAACCGGTCCCAGCAACCCAGATCAAATGTCAATGAAGTCCATGACTCTCATTCATTTGATATGGAATTGATTTGTAATAAACTTGATAAGGTGGACTTGGTTGCTAAAAGAATGGAAGAGTGGATGGCTGGCAATTCTATGAACAACTCTCAATCCACTCAATCCCAAAATTCGGGATTCCATTCCTCACGAGCTCCTTCTAGACGGGAGTTCGTGAATCAACTCGATGCGACTCAACCTATGAGTTAGCATTTCTCGGAACCCCATGGGTTCCCAACTGGGGCCTTTGATCCCAGTTTTTCTGATCCTTCCCTTTCTTTCTCTCCATCCTCACCCTATGAGGATGTCTGTGCTGTACAAGAGAATGTTAGATCCAACCCCTACTCGAATGCCTATAATCCAGGTTGGAGAAACAACCCTAACTTCTCTTGGAAAAATCCAGGGCAACAGACCCAATTCCGACCCAGCTACTATGCTCCACAACGAGCAATGGGTCAGGGTCAAGTATATACTCAGTTGCCTCTGAATCAGGTCAATCAGCCAACTTGGAATGCCCGTCAACCCGCAGGGCAGGCTGATTTGAATCGTCAAATGGTAGAGATGCAAGGATCTATGCTCCAGCTTATGTAGCAAATGAAAAACTCGCTGGACAACTTGCAATCCGGGCTCATTGCTAACTCTCGTCAACCCGGATCTCTACCATCCCAACCTGTACCCAACCCGCGAAACATTATAAATTCGGGCAATCAAGCCCAAGGGTATGGAAATCAGAGGGACCCGCACGCACATGCTTAGGTGGTTGAGTAGGGTTCCTCATCTTCTTCTTCTTCTAATCAACAATTCATGGTCAATCAAGCCCCTCCAATCTTTCCTAACCCTCCCCAAGACCCAAATTCTTACGCTTCTACAAATTCTGTCACTTTGAGGAGTGGTAAGAAGACTCAGGATCCACAACCACACTATTCTAATCTTTTGAATCCTGAAGAATATGAGGAGAGAGAGGAGAATTCTAGAGGAGAAATCAAGGCTCAGGAACCTGATTCCAAAGATCTGACTCATGTTCCTTTTCCTGAAGCCTTAGCCAAAGCAAAGAAGAAGAAATCTGTTGATAGCAATGAGGAGCTTCTGAATTTATTTAAGAATGTTGAGATCAATATTCCGCTCCTTGATGCTATCAAGCACATACCGGCTTACGTAAAATTTTTAAAGGAATTATGTACACAAAAGCGTAAGTCGAGAGAATCTGTTCCGAGGAAGGTGGTACTCTCCGAGCAGGCTAGCTCTGTTATCCTGCACTACCTCCCTCAGAAAAAGAGAGATCCTGGTGCTCCTTTGATTTCTTGCGTTATTGGAGATTACACATTTGATAGAGCACTTTTGGATCTCGGTGCATCCATCAATCTAATTCCGACTTCTCTTTATGAAAAGTTTGGGTTAGGTGAACTTCGGCCAACTTCAGTAACGCTACAGTTAGCGGACCATTCGGTCACAAACCCGCAAGGCGTTATTGAAGATGTTATAGTTAAGGTCAAGGATTTCTATTTTCCTGTAGATTTCCTTGTCCTTGACATGGATGTACCAGATAATCTGAGGGACACGCCCATCATTCTGGGGCGTCCATTCCTGGCTACCGCAAAGGCTAACATTAATTGTGAAAGCGGTAGCATGGAAATAGCCTTTGGGGACCAACGAATGAAATTGGATATTTTTAAGGCGATCAACAAATTTAAGGATTGTGGATTTATTGAGGAACTTGATGAGGATAATGTTAATATTGAAACTTGTTTGACAGTTTCTTCAATTGAAAGTTCCTCTTTGGTTGATGAATTTGACCCGCAACCCTCTGACCTGACATCTTCGGAAGAGGTTACTGATTTTGTTCACTCAAAACCTCTTCCTCTTGTTGAATCTTCAGTATCTACCTTACCATCAATCATTACCCCACCCCAGCTTGAATTGAAACCATTGCCTGAGAATTTAAAATATCAATTTTTAGGACCGTAGAATACACTCCCTGTGATTATTAGTGCTAAATTGACAAAGGAGCAAGAGATTAAATTAATTAAGGTCCTAAAGGAACATAAGGAGGCAATTGGTTGGACCATTCATGACCTCAGGGGGATCGAGCCATCTTACTGTAATCATAGAATATTTTTGGAAGATGGATCCCGCCCTTCTCACCAGATGTAGAGGAGATTGAATCCAAATATGCGAGAAGTGGTCAAAAAGGAAATCATCAAGTGGCTCGATGCAGAAATTATTTATCCAATCTCTGACAGTCCTTGGGTAAGTCCCATTCAGATTGTTCCAAAGAAAGCCGGGATTATTGTTGTGACTAATGAGAGAGGTGAATCTGTCACAACTTGTTCAGCTTCCTCTTGGAGAGTTTGTATTGATTACAGGAAGCTGAACACAGCCACTAAAAAGGATCATTTTCCCCTGCCCTTCATTGATCAAATCTTGGAAAAATTAGCTGGACAGAAGTACTTCTGTTTTCTTGATGGCTACTCGGGATATAACCAAGTTCCTATCCATCCCGAGGATCAGGAAAAAACTACTTTCACCTGTCCCTATGGAACCTTTGCTTTTCGTAGGATGCCTTTTGGGTTATGCAATGCACCTGCGACTTTTCAAAGGTGTATGCTAGCCATATTTTTCGACATGGTGGGAGAGTTTATGGAAGTCTTCATGGATGATTTCTCTATTTTCGGAGAATCATTTGACTCTTGTTTGGCTAATTTAGAAATGATTCTTAAGCGATGTATCAAGACACGACTGGTCCTTAGTTGGGAAAAGAGTCATTTCATGACCCAAGAAGGCATCGTTTTGGGTCATGTAATCTCTGAATGGGGAATTGAAGTGGACAAAGCTAAGGTTGATGCTATCGCTAAACTTCCTCATCCCACATTTGTTAAACAAATCAGATAATTTCTTGGCCATGTGGGATTTTATCGAAGATTCATCAAGGATTTCTCGAAGGTTGCTCGTCCTTTGAGCAATCTTCTTGCCAAAGAAACGTCATTTGTTTTTGACGAATCATGCCGAAAGGCATTTGATTTTCTGAAAATGGCAGTCACCTGTGCTCCAATTTTGCAAGCACCAATTTGGACAGCCCCATTTGAGATCATGACTGACGCTTCTGATTACGCGGTCGGGGCTGTCCTAGGTCAGAAAATTGACCGAAAGCCCTCTGTCATTTACTACGCTAGTAAAACTCTGGACGAAGCCCAGAGGAATTACACTGTTACTGAAAAGGAATTACTAGCTGTAGTATTTACTTTGAAAAAATTCATGGCTTATCTCTTGGGGTCTCATGTTATTGTTTATACCGACCACTTGGCCTTGAGACAGCTCTTGGCTAAAAAGGATGCTAAACCCCGGCTTATTCGTTGGATTCTTCTTCTTCAAGAATTTGATCTTGAAATCAAGGATAAAGTCGGGGTACAAAAAGTGGTAGCGGATCATTTGTCGAGACTCCTAGGTGATTCTTCTTGTCCGGACATTCCGATTGCTGACACTTTTTCGGACGAAACCATTCTTACAGTTGTAGGTGTCCACACCCCATGGTTGCTGATATTGTTAACTATTTGGCCGTTGGTCAAATCCCCTAGGATTGGACCAAGCAACAACGAGATAGACTCAAATCTGAGGCCAAATACTACTTTTGGGAGGACCCTGAACTGTATCGCATCGGCTCTGATCAGATTATTCGTCGATGCATACCGGAGAATGAATTCAACAGTTTACTCGAGTTCTGCCATGCATCTGGGTGTGGTGGACATTTCTCCGGAAGAAAGACGGCTGCAAAAATCTTGCAATCTGGCTTCTATTGGCCGTCTTTATTCAAGGATGCCCAGGACTTCTCAAGGTCATGTTCTCGATGTCAGTCACTCGGGAACATAACTAAGAGTGACATGATGCCCCTAAACCCTATTCTTCCTGTAGAAAGTTTCGTTGTTTGGGGCATCTATTTCATGGGACCCTTTATCCCTTCATTTGTACATCAATACATTCTTGTTGCTGTTGATTATGTGTCCAAATGGATTGAGGCAATTCCCACCCAAACCAATGACCACAAGGTGGTCATAAATTTTTTCAAGAAAAATATCTTCAGTAGGTTCGGGATTCCGAGGGCTATCATCAGTGATGGTGGCACCCATTTTACTAATGCCCAATTCTGGAATTTATTGCCCAAATACGGGGTTAATCATCGAATTTCCACACCTTACCATCCCCAAACGAATGGATAAGCCGAGATCTCCAATCGAGAGATCAAGAACATTCTACAAAAAACGGTTAGGCCTGATCGTAAGGATTGGACTCAAAAACTTGAGGACGCTCTTTGGGCTTACCGTATGGCGTATAAAACGCCCATCAGCATATCTCCATTCCGTTTGGTGTATGGAAAGGAGTGCCATCTACCCGTAGAGATTGAACACAGGGCATTCTGGGCAATCAAACAATGCAATTTAGATCTGAATCTAGCTGGAAAGACCAGGAAACTCCAAGTATCTGAGTTGGAGGAGCTTAGAAATGATGCTTATGAGAATGCCAAGATCTACAAGGCTCGGACCAAAGCTCTACATGATCAATTGATTTCCCGCAAGAGCTTTGAGCCAAACCAGAAGGTCTGGTTATTTGATTCTAAACTTAAGCTCTTTCCTGGTAAACTTAGATCTAAATGGAATGGCCCATTCATAATTGATCATATTTTTCCTAATGGTGCCATTCAGATTTCTGACCCAAAGACGGGCAACACCTTTAAAGTCAACGGTCAACGTTTGAAGCCTGTTGTTGACCGTAATCTTCCAGAACGCATCTCAAACTCTGTTGCTCTAGCCATTCTGTGACTTCTTCGGCTGGACTTTGCCTAGCTGACGACATTAAACTCAGCAATTATACATATGACACAAGGCTGATACGAGCTTCATATCCAGGTGACATCTTTCATATTCTACCCTTTCTTTCATGTCTCTTTTTCAATGAGGACATTGCATCAGCTAGGCATGGGGGGGTGGATTCATTCTTGAATTATTTGGTCAGCCTTGTGAAATCCATGTAAATTGGCTCTCTTCTTATTTAAAAAAATTTAATTTAAAAAAAAAAAATTAGGAAGGATTAGTTGGACATTAGGACTTCTCAATCCTAAGAAATTTTACATTAGGATCTGAACACAAAGATCCCTCAGGTCTTTGGACTTAATTAGCCTGTGTATCCACTAAAATGTGGATTTGTTTTTGAGTCCTCGCCATCTTAATTCTTTCGTAATTGGAGTAAATAAGTTTGGGTGATAAGTAGACGACTTATCAACCTGCCCTCTGATTTGAGGGAATTTTAAGTCTTAAGCATTTACACACTTTCTTTGCACTGACTCGTTGTTCGGTGATTTTAATGGAAATTGGGTAGCTAATGAACCTTCTAGGGTGATATGGCTGGCAAGTTATCGTGGGTAACGGCCCATAGGTAGGTTGTCCAGAGCCCAGTCACTGGACCTTTCTTAGTTTGTTGCCTTTAGGTAAATCTTAGACTAGGGAAGCCACCTACTTTAAAAAAATAATAATAAAAAAAAGGGAGAAAATAACAAAAAGAAATAAGCCACACTTCGCCGCACGAGTATGGCTGGTAAGTTGTCGGTGGTAACAGCTCATCGACCGGTTGTCCAGAACCCAGCTCAGAAAATGCACTAAAAATTCCCAAAACACTTAGGAAGAAGCGGAGAAGTAGAATAAACCGGGGAGATATACACTGGATTCACCCTTGTGTTGACCCCGTAAAAAAAAAAAAAAATAAAAGTAGGGAGAAAGCTACTGGTTGTAAAGATACACTTTTAGGTAGAATTCTAGTTAGGTCACCTAGAGGCATAGAAATCCAAAGTCTGTTCTAATTACCAGTCAACGAGTCTATCACAATCACACTAAGATGCTTAAAACTTAGGGTTCTCATCAAATCTTCGGTGAGTTGAATGGCCGTAGAAAGCCACTCTTAAACCCTAAAATTTGAAAATAAAAAAAAATTAGAAAGAGAAAAAGAGAAAAAGAAATTTTTCTTTTCATAAGGCGAGGGCTTGAAGCGGTCTGCATTTTGGCTGATACCCGGGCATTGTTGTGTCTTTGAAAGTTCAGTTCCTAAGTAGACAATTTCTTAATGATTGAAAAATAACTCAAGTCCAAATAATCTAACCTAATTCTTTTATAAATAACATATAGTTTTTGCTATGGACTAGCAAAAGATAGGCATGGGGGTATGATGTAAACACATTTACACTACTTAAGATGTCTATTTATGCATGTTCTTAAGCATAGGATTGCATTTCATGATATAAATATTGCATTACATGCATCATCTTGCATTTAGAATAGTTTGAATAAAATGGAGGTTAATTGTCTCCTTTTATGTGCTTGGACAGGGCAAATATTTTATCAGGGCCTCGGATCAAAGATCCAACCGTATGGATGTGATCAGGGTGACGATTGGAGTTCAACGACTCCAAGATCGCCCTAATCAGGCATCCGTAGCATCAGATAGTGACCCGGGAACCCTATAAGATCAAGGGCCAGGATGGTGTAAATCCACACTTCAGATGATAAATTTGACCGCACGGATGAATTCAGATCGACGATCGCAGCCCAACGACACAAAAATCAAGTCAATCCGACATCCGTGGCACCATCTACAACTTCCAGAAGATGGACGGCCAAGATAGCGCCACGTGGCACCATCTCAGCCGCCCAAACGGCCGCTTCATCTTGTGAAGGCTCCGCGCCCGATCTCTCTCCGCTGTTGGATCTTAATCCAACGACTGTGGGCGCTCGCATTTAAAAGCGCCCGCTCGACCATCTGCGCCCCATAGCGCAGTGGTCGAGCGCGCTATCGCGAGCGCGGGGCGCGGGATCGAGCCGTGGCGAGGAGTGGCGGGCGCGAGCGATTGGGCGCGGGTGGAGTGTTGGATGGAGATCGGACGGTCGCGCGCGCCTGATAGCGTCGACGCGCGATTGGACGCGCAATCGGATGCGCAATCAGACGCGCGGGGGGCGCGCAACGCAGCGGGCGCGGACGCATCTTAAGCCGTCTGATCTCGCGATCGGACGGCTGAAAATCAATGGACGTGCGCGGGCGTTGCGCGCGCGAGCAGCCGAGCGGGCACGCACGAGCCGCCCACGTCGCCCACGAAGGGAGCTTTAGTGACGGATTTATCCGTCACTAAAGACCCCTCATTTACTATTTTAAAGTTGTAATGTCCATTTTGCCCCCACTCCTTGCAACTATGAAAGGAGATCCCTCCATAGGAAATTCCCATCCCTTCTTTCTCCTCTCTACCCTTCCAAAGCTCAAAAGAAGCTTGTCCCACACCCGGGATGCTTCTTGCGAGATAAAGTCCAATTTTTGTTCCCCTTTGGAAGTGGATCCCGCGACGACGACGGTGTGCTGCTCCGTTCTTGTTCTTTTGCTTCGTCCTCCTTTGTCCTGCTTCGTTCTCCTTCGTCCAGGCGTCGTCCCGTCCGACTCGTCCTCCAAGCAATCGTCGAGGAGGATAACTTCTCTATCCCATTCTTATTTATAGCTTTTCTAGTGTAGAATTTTCCTGCTTTATAGTGTAATTGATTTTCCGCATTCTAGTGTAACTTTTATAAACAATTGAAATATTGAATGCATGTTCTCTCTCTCTCTATCATGTTCTCTCTCTCTCTCTCTCTTAGTTTGATAGCTCCATTGTAATTATATCGCCTTGCTTAACAAAAATCCTAAAAAAAATATAATTGCGAATATAGATCAACGTGGCCTCCCTGTGTTCGACCCGGAATTCTTTTCGGTATAAATTTTATTTGTTGAACACGAATTCTTCTCTTTCGAACTACAACGACAGGTTTTCCGAAACCAAACACGTAAGTGTAGCGATTCGCAAAAATACATTCAACAATGAGTCCAATCCAAGTTGTGCCTAAGAAGGCAGGGCTTGATAAACACCAGTTTATCATCATTTTTATGCTTTAAAACTAACCTAGCTCTTAGGATTTTACTCCGCAAACGGGTTTTTGGGCTGCATTTAGGCATAAATTAGGATAGGCATGCATTGCATTTTTTATTGTCATTTGAATGAGTTTTTGTGAGTGTTAGGGATGTACAGATGCACAGATCCCTAAAACCCTAGCACTCAAGAAGGCAAATGGTGAAGGAGAAGCCCAGACTAGCTGGAACTCAGCCTAATCCAGCTCACCTCAGCTTGATCCAGCTCACCTCAGCTTGATCTAGCTCACCGCAGCTGGAACCTAGCTTACTTGAACTAGGGTTAGCTCATCCCAGCTCCATTCAGCTAATCTCAGCTGGATGGCAGCTCAAGAGAGTTCACCTTAGCTCATCCTAGCTCAAGTCAGCTCAGATCCAGCTCAACTTAGCTGAGTCTAGCTCATCTCAGCTCCCACTAGCTCGCAGGGAGCTCTAGTTAGTTCGGCTAAGTTGACAGGAGTTCACCCCAGCTCAGATCCAGCTACATCCAGCTCCACTCAGCTCCAACCAGCTGAAGAAGAATTCATCCTAGCTCAGGAAGCTCAAGTCCAGCTCACAGGGACTCAGCTTAGCTCAACTCAGTTGAGCTAAGCTACCTTAGCTGCCTCAACCAGCTTGATTCTCCCCGGGAGCACCAGACCCAGCTCACCTTAGCTCAGTATGGTAGAAGCTAGCTTACCTTAGCTCGGCTTAGTAGCTAGCAAAGAACTAGCAAGCTAAGCCAGCTAGAATAGCTCCATGCCAGCCTCTTCAGCAGCAGCCAGCTCCAAATTTCAGCTCCAGAATTCTCCTCAGCTCCTCCCTCCAAACCCTAGCTCCAACACCTTCTCCTCTACTCCTCCATTAGCTAAGCTAGCTTAGCTTAGCTTAGCTTAGCTTAACTATGCTCCAACTTCCTTGGCTTGTACCACCCCAAAAACCCACCTACCAACTCCACCCAACTAGCTCCACCTAAGCTCCACATAAGCTAACCTACTTGGCACCAACCTAACCTACCCACCACCTCCAAAAGACACCTAAAAGTGGCGCCAAAAACTACCCATAACCACCCCTTAGTGGCGCCACTTTTCCCTCCAAAATCCCCCCTCATCTCCACCACACAATCCCCCTTGAATCCATCTCCACCATCCACCTAACTCCCCTTCTAGAAGACCCCATGTTGGCGCCAACATGGGGGTGTCTCTCCACCACCAAAAGACACCAACACCACCATAACCACCCCCTTTAACACCCCTTGGGTTGGCGCCAACTCACCCTAGCCATAGGATCACCAACCACCCTCATCCTTCCATCCTAGCCCTCCATTTCAAGGGGCACCTTAACCCCCCATCCTATTCTATAAAAAGCCACCACCTACCACCATTTTGGAGCATCCTCCCTTAGTATATTTTCTACCTAAACAACCTATACCTACGGCCAAGAAGAAGGAGTAGAGAAGGAGATTAAAGGGGCACATCACCAGCCCTTTTGGTGCCTTCTTCTCCCCACTCTCTTCAACTTAGGCCACGCCAAGGAGGAGGACTCTCCCACTTCAAGGAGGACGGCCAGGCAAAGGAGAATAGCTTAGGGTGGACGTCCACCCTTGGAGAGAAACTTAGGGCACGCCCCCTTAGGGCTTGCCTTGGAGGTCATCACTTTGGCGGAGTACTGCAAGGAAGGAGTTGAAGGATTCTTTTCAAGCTTGGGAGCCACCAACCTTGGAGCAAGAAGCCCTCTTCTTCACCATCTATTTAGAGGATTTGTGTTTTCTTTCTTTATTTCAATTATCTAGTAGTAGAAGCATTCCTCTACTAGGCATTTTTGTTAAACACTTTATCAATTATCTAGTTGCCTTCTTCGCATATCTTGTTTGCATTTCTATTTGCTTATTTTCAGCATTCTTCACTTCCTCTCCCTAATTATTTAAGGCCTCCACTTGCTTAGAGTGAGCTTAGGGAGAGGCTCTACTTGCCACTTTAGAGTAGTTTACTTAATTGGAAGTGTAAACACTTTTCCCGCCATAATTTCGCATGTTGCCTTAGTTCAAAAACAAAAAAAAAATGGTATATTGAAAATTACCAAAAGAAAGTTGAGATATATTCCAAGCAAGAGAATCAATTTTGCAACCATATTGCCTCCTTGGACGACCCTAGATACTTCCCTATCTAGGATTATAAATTTAAGAGCGAAAGCGGATTTACGCGTTACAACGACGTATTTTAACAAACCGCGTATTTTCGCTATCAGGGCTCACCGTCATCACGACTAAAACCAGAGAAACCATACCGACCCGTATAGCAAACTCGTGGAGAGTTTTTATTGATTACAAAAGACTCAGTTCCTCTACGAAGAAGGATCATTTCCCACTACCGTTCATTGATTAGATTCTCGAGAAACTAGCGGGAAATCGATTCTTCTACTTTTTGGATGGGTACTTCGGTTACAATTAGGTCGCAATCCACCCCGAGGACCAAGAGAAGACCAACTTCACCTGCCCCTTCGGAACATACGCATTCCGAAGGATGCCGTTCGGTCTCTGCATTGCACTCGCTACTTTTTAGCGATGCATGCTTGCCATATTTTCAGATATGGCAGGTGAATACCTTGAAGTCTTCATGGATGACTTCTCGGTATTTGGTGAATCATTTGATGATTGCCTCCTGCACTTGGTCCGAATCCTCAAGCGGTGCATCGACGTGAACTTGGTTCTTTCTTGGGAAAAGAGCCATTTCATGGTACCTGAGGGAATTGTCCTGGGACATCTCATCTCTGAAGAAGGCATTCAGGTTGATCGAGCCAAGGTGAATCTGATTTCCAAACTCCCTATACCTAGCTCGGTCAATGACATCCGATCCTTTCTGGGGCACGTCAATTTTTACCATCGATTCATTCCCGATTTCTCAAAAATCGTGCTCCCCCTGACTAATCTTCTATCTAAGGATGTCCCCTTTGAAATCTCCAAGGAGTGCGCTCAAGCGTTTGAGATCCTGCGTGATCAGGTTTCCCAAGCATCCATCCTGTAGTCCTCTGATTGGTCTCAATCCTTTGAGATCATGTGCGATGCATCTGATTATGCTGTAGGGGTAGTACTTAGGTAGAAAATAGATAGGAAACCCATGGTCATCTACTACGCTAGCAAGACACTTGACAAATCTCAGCGTAACTATACGTTTACTGAGAAAGAGCTGCTAGCCGTAGTATTTGCCCTGGTGCTTGGGTGCTAAATCGATGTTTTAAAATTGTCGCGTTGCAGTATACCCAAAATAGCGCTCAAACAAATAAATTTATACTCAAAAAAGTTCCAAGGTTGAACACAGGGAGCAATATGGAATTCAGTTCTCAAAATTGTAATTTAAGATAAGAAAACTATGAAATTGCAAACAAAAACTATTTCAGAATAAAGTAGCACTAGGATCAAGTGCCAGACTACAGAAACAAAGGAGTAAAATGGTGATTTAGATCACCAAGTACTCCTTACAATGATAATTAATGAACTCAATGTATATATGTATGAAATGCAATCAAACCAATCATCTGATTTACTAATTAGATGACTTAAATTTCTGAAGCCTTTCTCTGTTCTTCTTCTTCTTTCCTCTTTCTCTTCTTTGCCTTTCTTCTTCTTTTAGTTACGACCTTTCCTCTTCTTTGTGTTCTTCTCTTACTTTCCTTCTTTGTCTCTACAACTCTTCCTTCTTCAGCCCTTCTTCTTTCTCTAGCTTTTTTCACATAGTAGGGGAAAAGCTTCTGAATTTGGCTAAGTGTTAGCCGGTCTCACCAAGAGCAAAACCCTCCCCCTACCTGCGCAGGCTCTCCTTCTCTCTTTCTCTTTTTAGGATCCACTCTCCCAGAGCCACAAGGGTAATCGGGTTATCGGACCTAGCGTACTTGGGTCGAGGCACATCGGTAATAGGTGGTGAGCAAGGAGTGAGGCTTAGGAAGGTTAACGAGTCAGGCCAAGTCTGCGGGCAGAGGTCACAGATGAGGCGTAGGTGTGCGGGTGAGAGGGACCTCACCCCATGTTCTGAGGTGGAAAGGCTATAGCACTTTTGCAATTTATGTGCCGCGGGGTGCTCTTCAGCTGACGATGTGGGACTAAACCATGTCCCTTCTTCGCGTGCATCTGTAGCAAGGAGATTCCTCTGATTGGTGTAGCTGTTAAGGTCCCAGTGTCTAATTGACCACTTGGGGCAGTACCTGAAGCAAGTCCGCACGACTTGGGACTTCCACTTGGGGCAGACAAGACCTGGAGTGAGCTCGAAGCTCCTTTGAAGTTCTTTGTCAATGGCGGCTGAGGGACACACCTGAAATCAAGCAAACAACCTCTTGCCCTTGTCAGAAGGTTCAGAGAGTATCGCCGTAGCACGACAAGTTCATGGAGGAGGTCGGGGTGGCGGATAGGTGTGGATGATTGGCCGGACGGTCATGGGTTAGGTCAGAGATGATGGGTCTATTCAGGGCAGTGTTCGAGTAGATGATGGATTGAAATGAGAGAGGGGAAATGAGCAGAGAGGTGTGGTAGAGGTTTTGAGGTAGTCGGCGAGGGGTTTGGTGGTGTCTGGAGCAAGATGTACCTCGTCGGAGGTATGACCAGAATGGTGGAAGATGATGGAGTCGCGGAGGCATAGTCGAGGTCGAAATGGCATGTCGAAAGTGTTGATGTGATGATGAAGAGTTTAGGGAGCAGTTGAATGTAGTAACGAACGAAGTGGGAAGGAGAAGGCGTCGGTTGTGGTGTCGCCGGTGCCGGAGAAGAGAACAACTCCAGAGAGAGGGAAACGACGAGGAAGGAGATTAGGGCACTGGTTGGTATGGCTCAACGTGGGAAGAAACAAGGAAGATAACTCCACTGCTGGTATTGTGAACGGAGGACGAAGAAGGACGGAGGAGGTCTCCGGACGTCAAGGAGCTTTCGGCCAAGAGAGGAGAGGAATTAGGGGGGATCTTGGCCGATTTCGAGTGTAGGGAGAATGGTCTGATCAGGAGGTTCTTTTATAGACCTTAGGAAGAAGTTTTGAGCTTGGGAAGCTTGCGGGAGTTGGGAAATTCCTTGATACCCAAATTTCTCATGCATTCGCATGAGGGATTGGGAAGGTTTTTGGGCGTAGGATTTGGCTCAAAAAGAAGGGAATTTCTTGACGAACTTCCCTTTCAAATTTGAAAGGATTTGTCAAGAAATCAAGGGGTTCTTTCCAAATAATGGTCGTCGGAGCAAGTAGGAATAGGTTTAATGGTGGTAGGGACCTTTTTGTGAGAACGACGATAAAGTTAGGGGTCAGTTTGAAAATATTTTGAAAGTTTAGGGCATAAATGTAATCTGACAGGACCAAGTTGCAGACTAGGTTAAGACAAACTCATCTTGGGTCCAAAATTTGTTACAAACCTAATTTGGACCTAAGGAATCTAATGGTGAAGTTGGATTTTGGTTTTGACCATGTGTGGCTAGGTAATTTATGCAAAAACCTAAATTAGGGCAAATGTCTATCTGAGACTCTATTCTGGGTCAAAACGGGTTCTAATGGTCAAATTGAAGGTTCTAAGTCCTATAGAATATTTTTTTTTATGAATTTTAGAAGGTTTAGGTGAATTTTATCTTGACCAGAACCTCGGTTAATTAAGCGGGTCTATTTTTAGGGTTTCAAAAGTCATTTAATTCTCAGAACACGTGGAAACCCTTTTCTGATTGTTTTAACCCACTTGTTAGCCTTTTCAGGATCATTTGACCCTTAATTAACCCCTAGGAAAACCCGTAGTTGTACTGCATTCATGATATGATGGTAAAATTATAGTTTTAACCCTAGTTTCTTATTTTTCCCTCAGAATGATTATGCTATGACTTATGGCTCTTTGGCAGTTATGTAGGAGCATTTACTGACTTAATTGGATCAAAATGAGCTAGTTATGGCTCATGATGATGTTGCCATCATACCCCTATGCCTAGCTTTGGCTAGTCCCTTAGTAAAATTTCAAGGTATTAACTTTGATTCTAGACCATATGCCCTTCTATGCTTAAAACTTTGATATGTGCTTTCTTTTGTAGATTAGGTTAGAATGTCGATAGTAGGCCTAGAGGTACTCAAGTGCCAACCAAGATCCGGACCTACCCAACTCTAGCCTCAGTCTATCGTGAAGGTTTTTGAGACCCATAGGAACTAACTTAAGGTTCATTGAACTTTGCGATTAAAGCACCCGTGATTGTAAAATGCTTTTAGCCTAGGTTCAGTTTGCAGTGAATTTTTGTAAGAGAGAGACAGAAGAACTTTTCTTTATTTTTGGAGAGTTTTCTCTTTCTTTTCTTTTTATTTCTAGCCTCAGATTAGCTTTACAATATGGTCTGTATCGGATTCCTAGTTCCCACCATCATTCCTCGCAGGGTCCCTGGCAATCAATGCTTCGAGATAGCACTGCCCATGGCAACCCCCAGAACCCTGGCTTTCAAGAGTTGGAGATAATCCCACCCATGGCGTTCTATAGCTAAATCCAGATCCTGGCAGTGGACATTTTGTGATAATGCCACCCATGGCATTTGAACTAGCACAAGGTGCTTACATGCCCCGAGTAGGATATTTAGATATCCTAAGAGACAAGCACTGAGGAGATGATATGTTATTGCGCATATTCAAGGGAAATTTCCAACCTCTCCGCGTCAGGAACTCGTCCAAATCAACTTGTGTTGATCAGCCTCTCCGCATCATTTGCATGATTTTGATACTTAGGCTCACTGAACTAGACTGTGTGTGGATTGGGGTGCTTAGGTTACCGAGTCCCGCAAACCAAAGGTCAGTTAACGAGGCCGAATAATCCCTATGCCTTAGACCTAATACTTAAGCTTCTCATTTTCCCCAACCTCTTGAGGACTATCCAGATCTTAGTGGATACTTGAATTTTTAAGCCTAGGATCGTAGCCCAAGAGGCCTAAGATCAACATTCCTACTAATCTCTTTTTGTTTCTTTAGCACTTTTTGTCTTTCATTTTCTTTCTTTTGATTTGGTCTAGAACTAAGTCAATTCCTTATTCTTTTACTAATGACTATCTCTTTTTCTTTTCTTTTCAAATTGTGCTCCTTTTTGACATTTTTATCTCCTCCCCTTTTCTCCTCAACAAATGATATCAATTCAAAATTTCCTCCCCTCTCCTATTTTTATTCTTTTCCATTTTTTTTAATTTTTGGTTTTTTTTGGAATATGTGATTTTTTTGATGAAACCCTTTCTTGTGAAGTGATTTTCACAGTGTTTTGTACTTAAATACCCCCCCATGCCTACGATTTGCAATGCCCTCATTGTAAATTAGGTGGGTTCGAGTTCAGCTTAGATCATTCATTAGAATAGGTGTTGGGTGGGTGGATGGGTCGGGGTGACTGTTGTGGATGATTTCAAGCACAGGTATGGGTACCAGAGGTGGAGTTGGCTGTTCTAATGGACGAGCCCTAAAGTGCAATATGAGTTCAGCATAAGATGTGTCAGGAAGGGTTTCGGGGTTTTCAAAAGGATGACGGGTTGCCTCACATTAAGCGTTGAGTTTAACGCCATCAGCGGGGTGTAATGAGCTCTGGGAGAATGGAGGGTAAAAGATACCTCAGCCAAGTTTGTATTGGTGAGTTCAATGAACGGTTTGAGTCTCTGACCATTCACGACAAAAGGTTCTGAATCGTGGTTGAGTTGATTAATTTCGATAACTCCATTTCTTAAGATTTGTCGGACAAGGTATGGTCCAATCCATTTTGATCTGAGTTTTCTTGGGAACAATTTGAGTTTAGCGTGAAAGAGTAGGACTTTTTGACCAGGGAAAAAGATCTTTCTGGAAATGTGCTTGTTGTGAAAGGCCTTAACCCACTCTTTGTAAATTCACGAGTTTTCATACGCGTCATGGCGTAGTTCATCGATCTCACTCATTTGAAGCTTTCTGTGGGTTTCTGCCTTAGAAAGATCGATATTGCAATTCCGTACTACCTAATAGGCTTTGTGCTCCAATTCAATGAGGAGGTGACACGCCTTCCTGTGCACCTATATGAAGGGAGACATGCCTAATTGGGTTTTGTGGGAGGTCCTATAAGCCCACAAAGCTTCCAGAAGTCAAGATGACCAATCTTTCCTGTCAGGTCGAACAGTGACCTAGAGGACTTTCTTGATCTCCTGATTTGATAACTCAGCTAGACCATTAGTTTGGGGGTGATAAGGAGTCAAGATTCTATGCAACACCCCGTACTTGGTCATCAGTGATCTGAATCGAGCATTCGTGAAATGGGTCCCTCCATCGAAGATTATGGCACATGGAATCTCGAATCGAGAAAAGATGTTCTGGTGAATGAATTTGATGACCACCTTATGATCGTTGGTTCGAGTCAGAATGGCTTCGATCCATTTGGACACGTAGCCAACAGCGAGAAGAATGTATTGCAAGCCATCCAAAATAGGGAAGGGTCCCATAAAATCAATCCCCCAGATATCAAAGATTTCGCATACGAGAATTGGCTGTAAAGGCATCATATCGTGGAGGCTCACGTTGCCTAAGGTTTAGCAACGAGTGCATGCCTTACAGTGATTGTATGCGTCTTTGAAAATCGTAGGCCAATAGAAGCTGCACTGAAGGACTTTTGCTGTGGTTTTATGACCAGAGAAGTGTCCATCGCAGGCCTAGTCATGGCAGAAGAACAAAATGTCCTGAATTTTCGCTTCCGGAACACATCATTTGATGATCTAATCAGCACTAATGTGGAGGAGATACGGGTCTTCCCAAAAGTAGTACTTGGCATCAGAAAGTAATTTTTCCTTCTTGGCTTTGGTCAATCGGACGGGATCTGATGTGATGCCAAGTAGTTTACTAGATTAGCAAACCATGGAAATCCCGAACTAATAGTCAGGAGGTGCTCATCGGGAAAATGTTCAGTAATGGGTCCAGAAGGGTTAATAATGTCGGAAGGAAGGCGGGATAAGTGATCAGCTACCACATTCCATTTTCCCGCCTTGTCACGAATCTCAATTTCAAACTCTTACAACAGCAAGATCCAACAGATTAGTCGACGTTTTGCGTCCTTCTTCTCAAGGAGGTGCCTCACAGTAGTGTGATCTGAGTAAATGATAACATGGAAACCCAAAAGATATGATCTGAACTTTTCCAGGGAAAATACTACGGCTAGCAGCTCTTTCTCAGTAACTGTGTAGTTACGTTGAGCCTCGTCAAGCGTCTTGCTAGCATAGTAAATGACCACGGGTTTCCTGCCTATTTTCTGCCCAAGTACCGCACCTAAAGCGTAATCAGATGCATTGCACATGATCTCAAAGGGTTAAGATCAATCAGGGGGCTACAGGAGAGGTGCTTAGGTAACTCGATCACGTAGGACTTCAAATGCCTGAGTGCACTCTTTGGAGATTTCAAAGGGGACTTCCTTAGATAACATATTTGTTAGGGGGCGTGAGATTTTTGAGAAATCGGGAATGAATCGGCGGTAAAAATCGACGTGCCCCAGGAAGGATCGAATGTCTTTGACTGAGCTAGGCATAGGGAGTTTGGAAATTAGATTCACCTTGGTTGATCAACCTGGATGCCCTTTTTAGAGATAAGATGTCCCAGGACAATTCCCTCAGGTACCATGAAGTGGCTCTTTTCCTAGGAAAGAACCAAGTTCACATCGATGCATCGCCTGAGGATCTGGACAAAGTATAGGAGGCAATCGACAAATGATTCACCAAATGCCGAGAAGTCATCCATGAAGACTTCAAGGTATTCACCTACCATATATGAGAATATGGCAAGCATGCACCGGTGAAAAGTAGCGGGTGCATTGTAGAGACTGAATGGCATCCTTCGAAATGCATATGTTCCAAAGGGGCAGGTGAAGGTGGTCTTCTCTTGGTCCTCGAGGTGGATTGCAACCTGATTGTAACCGGAGTACTCGTCCAAAAAGCAGAAGAATCGATTTCGCGCTAATTTCTCGAGAATCTAATCAATGAACGGTAGTGGGAAATGATCCTTCCTCGTGGAGGAATTGAGTCTTCTGTAATCAATGTAGACTCTCCACGAGTTTGCTATACGGGTTGGTATGGTTTCTCCGGTTTCAGTCGTGATGACGGTGAGCCCTGCCTTTTTAGGCACAACTTGGATTGGGCTTACCCACCGACTGTTGGAGATCGGGTAGATGATCCCTGCATCTAACCACTTGATAATCTCCTTTTTCACGACATCCTGTAGATTTGGATTCAGGCATCTCTGCATTTCACGGGATGGTCATGAGCCCTCTTCAGTGTATATGTGATGTGTGCAGTATGAGGGGCTGATACCAGTGAGATCATCGAGAGTCCATCCAATGGCTCTTCAATGTTGCTGGAGAATAGAAATCAAGCGTGTTTCCTGATCAGGTGTGAGTCAGGAGTTGATAATCACAGGAAACGTCTGATTGGAACCTAAAAAGACATACTTGAGATGATCGGGAAGAGGCTTTAATTCCAAAACTGGGTTGTCAGCAGCAATGGGTGGTTCAGGGTGGGCGTCGGGAGTTGTGGGTGTGTCTAGGTTGAGTTCGAGCTCCTCTAATTGCGGGTTTTGATCCTCTTGTGGTTGATCAGAAATAGTTGATTTTTCCTTGATAAGGTCGTCAACCATAGCTTCAATATCGCAAATCAATTCTATGACTCTGCAATTAATTCCTTGTTGGGCCTTAAAGATGTCGATCTTTAGTGTCTTACTCCCAAATTTTAATTCAATTTGGCCCACCTCACAATTGATATTGGCCCCAGCAGTGGCCAGAAAGGGTCTCCCTAGTATGATCGGTGTATTCTTCACATTCTTAGGAGCATCCATGTCTAAGATGATGAAATCTACTGGAAAATAGAAATCACGTACCCTAACTATGACATCTTCGAGAATTCTTTTTGGTGACTTAATTGATCAGTCGGCTAGTTGTAAAGTCATTTCAGTCGATTTAAGTTCAGAGTCCTCGAAGTAGTCTAGTAGGGATGTAGGTATCAAATTTTTGGAGGCTCCTAAGTCTAATAAAGCTCGGTCAAATCATATATCACCGATTTCACAGGAGATCAGAGGGGTGCCTGGGTCCTTTGCCTTAAGCGGGAGTTTGCTCAAAATGACAGAGCTAGCTTGCTTTGACAGTACGATCGGATCCCCGTCTTTGGATCACGGCTTACGCTTAGGTGTACATACGTCTTTCAGAAATGGTGTATCGCATTCATCAAGGGGATGTTTATATGGACCTGCTCAAAGAGCTTAACCAGGTCCTCCTCAGGTGCCACGATTTTGGTTATCCTTTTTCCTTTGGTCAAGGCCTTGGGAAATGGAACCTTAGATGGTTCCTCTAGAATGCGTCCAGGTTCTTGATCTGGGATAGAGTTGTCCTGGATGACTATCCTAGGGTTAGGGTTTGTATTACCAAGTTGGGATTAGCTTGGATAAGGTGGGTCCTGTGTTGTTTGGCTAGTGCAGGTAGTAACAAAATTCAATCCTGCATGGTTCTGATTTGGTGTGGGTAAAAGAGGTGCTTGTTGCTGGTAACTTGCATATGATGTCGAAGCCTCCATTCCGTCGGGTGATGGAGTAGAAGGGGCCTGATAAACAAAGTGAGCCTGACCCAGTTTTGGGTTCATAACATGCCTCTGGTTCAGCACGTTATTCGGATTAGGTAGAGGTTGTGAAGGAAGTGCCCCAGGTTGGCGAGGATTTGCCATCTGGACAAGTTGATTGCAAACCTCTGTGATCTCGTCTCTGTGCTGTTTTTGCATAGCTGCATTTGTCTTCTAAATGTCAGCTAGAGCCTGAAGGATAAGAGTCATTTGATCTGTATGAGTCGACCTAGATTGATAAGTTGGGTTTGATCGAGGCTGAGGCGGCTGATATGGATGAGGAGCTTGTGGTCAGGGCTGATATTGCGGTCTCTAATTTTGATTATTTCCTGACCCTGTGAAATTGGGATGATTATGCCATCCAGGGTTGTAAGTGTTTTAGAATGGATCATTCTGAATGGCATTGAGGTCCTCGCAGGTCTGAGGAACCTCGGGAAAATCAGAATACGAGGGTTCAGAGTTCCCCCAACTAGAGTAGGTTGGTATAGAGTTTCCTTCGAAACCAGAATTAAACGGGTGTGGATACAGATCCATCCCTTGAGAAGGTCGGAGATAGTTGTTGTGCACGGCCTCCCTACTAGAGGGTGGTTGCATGAACGGGTTTTGCGTAGAGGTGGCTTGCTGCAAATGTCGAGTTAGCTCATCCACCTTCTGCTCAATAATAGAGACTTTGTCCAGATGACTGGCCATTAGTTCCAAGTCGACAGAAGAGGACAGGCCCTACGTCTCATGTGCTCCCTTTGGATTCGTCAATGCACGGGAATTCGTTTGGTCGAATATGGCTATGGATTCATTATTGATAGAGTTCTCGCACATATTCTCGAGAATCTCCCACACGGTGTCTTCATGTTGACCCATGATGTTTCCTCCGCAGGTCACATTGATGAATAATTGAATATCCTCATGAAGTCCCTGGTAAAAGACTGGACTTGTTTTGAATTAGGAACTCCGTGGTGGGGGTACTTTCGCATGAGATCCAGAAAATGATCCCATGCCTCGTGAAGTGGTTCTCCTGCTTGCTGTGTGAAATGTGTGATCTGGTGCCGTAAAGCATTTGTCCAACTGATGTGAGAGTATTTCGCTTGATTAAGAAAATAATCGAATGATATGTCGTAATTTATGTGGTGGAAATCTCTCAATCAAAGATTAAAATAGATATCAATTTAAACCACGAAAAGGATGTCGTATTCACAGGGAGGAATAGATCCAATAAATTCACTAGTAGAGAGTTATAATGTTCGCAGACACCTTCGTGAAATCAATTCGATGAATATGCTACTCTAAATGGAACTTGCAATTTCATTAAAAGTTCAAGGCTATTTATGTAATTTTCATGTCAGGAATCAAGCTCCCAAAAGTGTGTATATGATGCATGTGTAGTGGCATATCATGTAAGTTTGAATTGCATGCAAATCTAAATTAAATTTCAATGTTAAATGATGCACATAACACAAGTTAAGCAAATTCATGAAATTGTAAGTGCACCCATGCAATTTTGCCTGAATAAAATAATCCAATATTCAAGTGACAATGGCATGCAATGTAAATTTTAATTCTTCCAAAAATAGAGGAAACTTCCTCTCTCTTCTTTGCGTGTGTGGAGGCGTGGCGATCGGTCGACTGAAGCCCGGCGGCGGTGCGTGGGAGAGTGACGGTCGCGACGACGGTGGAGGCACGACTGGACGTGGCTGGTGGCAGTCAGCCGGAGAGCTTGACACCTTTGGTGGTGCATGGAAGAGATAGTAATCTCTCGTGGGCGGATGCGGCCTTGCGTGGAGGTGGAGGCTTCAACGGTGAGGGCGTGGTGAGTGCATAGGGACTGCTGGCGTGAGTCGAGGAGGTTGGAAGAGGGTGTATGGCGTGGGAGAAGGACCTGCATTTCGGGTTCTTTGCTGCAACAGGGGAGGCATGGGAAGAAGAAGAGGAAGAGGGAGTGGAGCGTGCAAGCGGCTGGAGTGTGGGTGAAGATGCGCGTGGTTGCTCGGAGAAGTTGCACACTGGGTGGTGTTGCTAAACTCGCAGGCAGAGCGTGGAACACAGGCGGGCGCGTGGTGATTGGAATGCAGGCAGGCGTGGTGGTGAGCTGCGAGGTTGCTTGCTGCTGAATGTGCAGGCAGTGCGTGGAACAAAGGCGGGCGCGTGGTGGCTGATGCGGTTGCGCGGTGAGGGGGTTCGCGGTGGCGCCCCTGTGCACACTGAGAGGGCCACGGTGCAGGCGATGTCCACAGTGCAAGCTCTCCTTCACGATTGAAAGGAAGGGGAAAAAACCTCCCCCCCAGGGCTGGTCGTGCCTCTTTTTAACTCTTATGAGTTTGTTTCTTCCACCGAGATCCTCCCTAACAGATGGGGCGGTTTGAAGTGATTGCTGTTGGCTGTTGGTGGAAGCATGAAGAGGCATGCGCGACGCGCTAAGGAGTTGCACATCCTGCGGGAAGGAAAAATAAATTGGCTTATTTATACAATTTTTCCCAAATAATGTATGAAATACATGTTACTATAATGGAATGTATAAATATGCATGCAAGCCATTACTTATAAACTAATTTATTTATATATTCAAGTATGCTATGTATATGCAAATATTAATTTAATAATTAGGCATTTAAGCATTTACTTAGCCCACAATTGTTGTCTCATCAAATGACTCCATGCCTAGTTTTTGCTAGTCCCTTGCAAGGGTAAAAAGTGATGAAAGTGACAAAGATTTCTTCTTTTCTTATTCCAAACAATTAGAGATCCAGACAACTGTGAAGTGATAATAGCCTAGAAAACAGATCCAAGTGAAAAGCCAATTCACATTGGGAGCTTGTACTTCACCTTTGATAAATATTTCTATCGGGATAGGCAACTACTTCCCTCAGGGATAAAGCAGAAGATAATTTGTAATTTGATCCCGTCTTTTTGGCTTAGGTAGAAGATATCGAGTTGAATGAATTTGTATTTGGTGGCACACACTCATCTGGTGCTACATGTAATCTAGTACTATATACTCTAGATCTTTAGACTATTAAACAAGTCAACTTGGAGAGAGGCTAAATAACTGTGCTCTCTTGATATTCCTTTGTGTTCACTCTTTTTCTTCTTTTCTTTCTGAGATCACAAATATCACTAGATTTAATAAATGTACTCACTATTTGGTGGCCTTACATGGCATTTACACTTCAACTAAAATCCTAATAACTCTACAACTAAGTTAGAGTCCTCAGCTAGTATTAGGGTGATCAGAAATACTGAAAGGTAGGTATGGGTCATATTTGGTGGATCGCGATGGGTGTTTTTGTCGCCTCAGAAACATCGTCATGAAGATAAAACTATAAACTTGGACTCTTATCTTTTTTCTTATCTTTTTTTTTTTAAATCTAATTGTTTCTTTTCTCTTTTTCTGCTTCTTTTTTGTTTTTGTTTTGTTTTTATTTTTTTCTTTATAAATCAACAAAACATAATGCAGGCTTTTTATTTATGAGGCATTATTAGGGATGATGATGGTTAAGAGGATATTGTGTGGCTTATTTCGTGAAAGTGCCTACTCTCGGCACCTGGAAGGGATGGATAGGACAAGCGTATTTTTGACCCTTGACACTATTACCTTCCTTCAGCCGAGGACTCTATGAAGGACGGTCGTAACCATCCACCATAGTCATAGCTTTATTAAGACTCAATCTTTGTGTATCTGCCTTATTTGGTGACTCTCAGGAATTCACACAATGTACACAGGAACAGAGAGTGAAAACTATACCTAACTCTGAGGTATCATTTTCTAATTGTCCAAAACTTAAGAGTCCTTGCACTAGACTTAGTGCACCAGTAATCTCTCTACTTTCTTCTCACAAATATGAGGTGGATTTACTAGAAGATAGTATGCTTGACTCCCTATTAACTGTCCAAGGGTTCAGTAGACTAAAAATGCTTATTGGTTTTCTTTAAAGATCCATTACCCAATCTACGTGCAAGTGACGTAAATGTACTAGATTCTAGACTGAAGAAACAGTTAAAGAAGGAAAATCTTTAATGACACCTCCATGACAAAGATGTTTTGCTAAGGACTACCCAATTCAACTCAAGAAAATAAGAGATTTTTTTTTTAAATCCTAAATGTATGCAAATATTTATAAATGCTATAAACATTCCCAGGTTATACCCCCCCATGCCTAAGATTGATAATGTCCTCATTGGAAAAAATGCAGATGTAGAAGAATATCACCTGAGGAGAGTGGGAGGAGCTAAGGCTCCTCAAGCCGAAGTGCATCCAAAACTTGGCCATCTGAAAGAGTAATATAAGGTTTAAGTCGCTGGCCATTTACCTTAAAGCTCGCACCAGAAGTAGGGTTCTGAATTTCTACAGCTCCATGAGGGAAAGTATTGATAACAACTATGGCCCATCCCAGCGGGACTTGAGCTTTCCTGGAAATAATTTAAGTCTGGAATTGAAAAGCCAGACCCACTGGTTGGGTTCAAAAGTCTTTGATGTGCTTATCATGGAAGATCTTTGTACGTTGCTTGTAAGATTGAGAAGTTTCATAGGCTTCATTATGAAGCTCCTCAAGCTCACTTAACTCTAACATACCTGCCTTTCTTGCTTTATCTAGATTCAAGTTAACATTTTTAATAGCCTAATAGGCTTTATTGTGGATTTCAATGGGAAGATGGCATGCCTTTCCGTAGACAAGACGGAAAGGAGACATGCCCAAGGGAGTCTTATACACGGTTCTGTAGGCCCAAAGAGCATCATTTAGTTTTTTAGACCAATCCCTACCATCGGGCCTGATAGTTTTTTCTAAAATTCGCTTAATCTCCCTATTAGACACTTCAACTTGTCCACTCATTTGGGGATGGTAAGGTGTGGCTATCATGTGGTTGACTCCCAAATTTTAGAGTAGTCTTGTGAAGTGTACATTCTTGAAGTGAGGTCCTCCATCACTTATGATTGTCGTTGGGCACCCGTACCGAGAAATGATATTAGCCTTAATAAAGCCCATGACCACAGAATGGTCATTGGTTCACGTGGGTATGGATTCTATCCATTTCGATACATAGTCCACAACCACAAGGATGTACTCATATCTGAAGGATACAGGAAAGGGACCCATGAAGTCGATGCCCGAAATATCAAAGATCTCAACAGGGAGGATAGGTTACTGGGACATCTCATCCCTTTATCCAATGGTTCCCGTCTGTTGGCAACATAGACATGCACCCACATACATATGTGCATCTCAGAATAATGTGGGCCACCAAAAGCCAGACTGAAGAACCTTATGGGCAGTCTTTTTTCCACTAAAATGTCCCCCACAATGGAGGTCATGGTAGAAACTTAGAACACTTCATTCTTCATCAGGGACGCAACGGCGAAAAAGCTGGTTAGGGCCTACTCTAAAAAGATCGGGTTACTCCCAGTGATAAAATTTAGCGTTAGCAAGAAACCTGTCTCGATTCTGCTTGTCCCAAGTACTGAGAGTAATGCCCACGACCATCAGAGACTCATCAGGAAAAGTCTCTTGAATACCGCCAGCAGGGTTTGATGCCTCAATAGGGATCCTAGACAGATGATCTGCTACCACATTCTCAACTCCTTTCTTATCTTTAATTTCCAAGTCAAACTCCTGGAGTAGCAGAATCCAATGAATTAACCGAGGTTTGGTGTCCTTTTTAGCAAGAAGATGCTTTAAGGCAGAATGATCAGTGAACACCACAACCTTGGATCCCAAAAGATAAGATTGAAACTTTTCCAAAGCAAATACTACAGCAAGAAGTTCCTTTTCAGTGACCGTGTAGTTTTGCTGAGGATCCGTAAGGGTCTTGCTGGCATAATGCAGCACATGAGATTTGCCATCAACCCTTTGACCTAAGACTGCTCCCACTGCAAAATCAGAAGCATCGCACATTAGCTCATATGGTAGGGTCCAATTTGGTGCTTGGAGAATCGGTGCAGTAATAAGGGCTTTCTTTAAGATTTCGAAAGCCTCGCCACATCTATCATCAAAATCGAAGGAGACATCCTTCGCTAATAGGTAGCAGAGTGGCTAAGAGATTTTACTGAAATCTCTAATGAAGTGCCTATAAAATCTAGCATGGCCAAGGAAAGATCTAACTTGACGAACATTGGTAGGCAATGGAAGCTTAGAGATAGAATCAATTTTTGCGGTGTCCCCGTCTAATCCTCTCTTGGAAACTATATGCCCTAACACAATGCCCTGCTAGACCATAAAGTGGCTTTTCTCCTAGCTAAGCACTAGCTTTGCCTCTTCGCAATGGGTTAAAACTTTATCAAGTACGAAATGCATAGGTCAAATGATGAGCCATAAATGGAGAAGTCATCCATGAAAATTTCAACAAACTTGTCGATCATATGAAAAAAGATAGCCATCATACAACATTGGAAAGTGGCAGGAGCATTACATAACCTGAATGGCATTCGGTGGAACGCAAATGTGCCATACGAACTCGTGAATGTGGTACGCTCTTGATCGTCAAGAAAAATGGCTATCTGATTATAGCCAGAGTACCTGTCAAGAAAACAGAAGTACTTCTTCCTTGCCAGTCGTCCCAAACTTTGATCGATAAACGGTTTAGGGAAATGGTCTTTCTGGGTAGTCATGTTCAAATGGCGGTAATCAATGCAGACCCTCCAACCAGTTGAGGGTCTAGTGGTCACCAGCTCTCCTTGGTCATTCTCTTCCACAGTGATTCCTACCTTTTTGGGTACTACATGAATAGGATTGACCCATTTACTATCTGAAATGGGATAGATAATCCCTACATCCAGCCATTTCAGAATCTCCTTTTTAACAACCTCCCACATATTTGGGTTGAGCCTTCTCTACATGTCTTGAAAATGTTTCATGGACTCATCCGTGTATATATGATGCATGTAAAGGGAGGGATCAACACCCTGAATATCAGGAATTGACCAGGCAATTGCTTCCTTGTGCCTTCGTAAACACTCAAGCAAAGCTCCCTCCTGCAATTCAGATTATGCAGATGAGATAATAACGGGGAAAGTGTCATTAGGGCCAAGGAAAGCATATTTCAATGCGCTCGAGAGGGGTTTCAACTCCAACTCAGGAGCCTTTTGGATTGAGGGTTTAAGTTGAGATGTCCTCGCCTCAGGTAGTGGATCTACCTTCACGATCCAGGATGGGGACAAAGACTCTGTATGTATCCCCAGCAACTCTTCTAATTCGGGCATTTCCCTTTTAGTTTCTTTAATAAACAGAGGATGGTCCTTAGATATGACCTTTTGAAGGGAATCTCTACATAGGAGTGATGGAGTAGTCTCTTCAATTATTTCATCAACGACCTCAATCTGAGAATAATGCTCAAATCTGAATTGCTTGTAAGTATCAAAAACATTCAATCAGATCTTCTTGTTCCCAAAGCCCATTTTAAGTGCCCCTGATCTACAATTGATAGAGGCATTGGCTATGGCCAAGAAGGGGCATCCCGGAATAATGGACGGCTTTGTGGGCTTATTAGATGGGTCAGTATCTAGCACCAGAAAATCAATAGGGGAGGAGAAGTCCTCCACACTTACAAGGACATCTTTCAGCAATCCCCGTGGTGTCTTAAGTGATCTGTCTGCGACTTGGAGGATGACTGGACTAGGCTTTAACTTGCCTCCTCCCAAAAGGTTGTAGACAGAGCTCGGTAAGATGTTCACCCCCGCACCCAGATCGAGCAGAGCCTCGTCAATGTGTTGGTTACCTATAACCATTGAAATATACAGGGCCCCTGGGTCTTTCATTTTGCGGGGTGTTCCATGTTGGAGAAATAAGCTAACATGGTTAGGCAGGATGACCTTGGTTTGGACCTATTTCCTAGACTGGTGCTTTTGGGTGCACAGGTCCTTCAGAAACTTGGCATAGGACGGGATCTATTTGATAGCTTCCAATAGAGGCAAGTTGATCTGGACTTGCCTAAAAGTGTCCATAATCTCCTCCATCCTATCCTTGGCTCCAGGCGAGCCAACGGAAGATTCCCCAGGAGTAGATAGGCACTCTAGATAGGGTATCCTCGGCTTCTGGGTAGAGGTGTTGTCATGGCAGGAGAGGGGTGGTGGAAGGATGACATCCTCATTGTGGGTGATTTAAAGCGAGGGAGAGCAATGTGGCTCTTCCTCAGTGGAGATGGGAGTCAGGTCAGGTGTAGAAGGGGAATTCTGAGACATAACCGTAGGAGTGTTATTAGGCTTGTCAATCTTCTTTCCACTCCTCAGCACGGTCACAACTTGGGCGTGCTCCCTGAATACGACCCCCTTGCCCTTAGGGTTCTCCTCAGAAGAGCTAGGCAGCTTCCCCGGATCACGTTGCCTAACTACCTCAGTAATATAACCAATTTGGGATTGCATATCAGTAATCATCTTATTCTGAGATTGGATGACCATATTTTGATGCTCTTACATCGCTTTCATCATGGCTTTAAGTTCATCCATCTCAGAGGGCTTATTCTGAGGAGGGTTTTCATAAGATGGTTGGTAGATGGGTTGGGGAGGTAAGGGTCTTGTATTCGCTGAGTTATAAGCATCACCTTGCTTCCAAGAGAAGTTTGGATGGTTTTGCCACCTCGGATTATAGGTATTGGAATAAGGGTTATTGCAAGGAGGTGGGCGAAAACCTTAGGCCGCATTCAAGTCAGCCTGAATCAACTCAAGGAATTGATTTGCCTGGTGTCACTCCATAGTGGCGTGCATTGTGCTTTGGCAAATGGAGCATTCACTTGAAGCCTGAAAGATAGAGGCTGCTTGCGAGTTCAAGCTAGGGTTTGCTAAAAGCCTATCAAAGTTTTTATTCAATAATTGAATCTGATAAGCCAAATCCTGAGAAGCCCCGACTTCATGGGCCTCTATCTTCCTCTACAAGATTGATGATTTTCTTTCTTGATAGGCAGAGGACAAATGTATAGAGTTGTCGCTTAATGTTTCAAATAATGCCCAGGCTTCATCCTCAGTTCTGGTCATGAAGGTTCCTGCACAGGCTGCATCAATGGTTTGCCTATGCCTTTTAGATAATCTGTTATAGAACCTTTCGACCAACTACCATCTCGGCACCTGATGATGGGGGCATAACCTAAGAACGTCATTAAAGTGCTCCCAAGTCTCATGAAATTGCTCCCCTTCCTATTGAGTAAAACCCATAATCTCTCTTCTGTAATGGTTAGTCTTACTCATAGGAAAATACTTTTTCAAAAATTCTCCCTTAAGGGTGTCCTAATCATTTACCCTTGCATCGAGGGTATGATACCAGTGCTTGGCCTTATCCTTCAGGGAGAACGAAAATAGAGTCCTCATTAGGGCTTCATCAGTAAAGCCCTGGAGCTTCACTATGGAACAGATCTCGGTGAATTCCTCCAAATGCCGGTAGGGGTCCTCCCTAGTAGTATCATAAAAGGAGGGCAACAAAGATATGGTACTTGATGAGAACCTCGTCATGAACCCTAACTAGCACAATCTAATCCAAATATGTGTGAAAAAGCTCCTACAAAACCCAAAGAGAGGCTTAACTCAGAGAATTCTAAGTTAAAGAATAAAATAAATCATCAGGGGTAAAATTGAAATTTTACCAATGCAATATGCAAACAGGATAATTAAGGGTCCAAACACAGTTCAAACAAGCTTAATAAGAAGGGAAGTGGGATGATCTGATCTGAAAAGGGCTATAGCAACTTCTAGGAATTAAATGACATTCTGTAACCCTAAAATAAATCCACTTTAATTCACGAGGTTCGAGGTAGGATAAAAATCAAATAAACCCTCTAAAATTCATATAAAAATATCCCCTAAGGTTTCGAACCTTCAATTTGGCCTTTGAAAGCTATTTTGACCTAAAATGAGAACCATGCCAATTAATGACTTAATTTGGGTTTTTACGCAAATTGACCAGTCAAACATGGTCCAACCTAAAATCAAAATTCACCATTAAAATCCTTAGGTTCAAATTAGTATAGTATAAAAACTTGGGCCAAAGAAAAGACCATCTTGACCAACTTTACAAATTGATCATCTTAATTTACTTTTTGACCCTTATCTTTTGAAGCCCTTGCGTTTAGGCCCCCAACTTCTTGTCGTCTTTGCAAAACGGTCCTCCCTGCCACTTCTATGCAGCGCCATGCCTTCGGCGACCTTGCGCGGAGGATGGCGCCATGCAGGGCAGGGTGGCCGTCCTCTAGAACAAACGGGGGGTTCCCTGTGACGTCCTCTATTGCAGGGACCCTCCCCTGCCCTTTGCCCTCAACCATGCCTCTCGTGCGAACGCACGAAAGGCATGGGTATCCTCTCCAACCATTCTCCGGCGAGGCTGGCACGTCGCCACCTCAGTCCCCTCTCTGCGCCAAGGCCTTTATAAGGAGCGGCAAGGTCTGCTGACTCCTTCAAGCTTCCTTTGGCGGAGAAATACCTCGCACTTCATCTCTTCCTCCTCCGGTCAGAGCACCCGAAGCTTCTAGTGATCTCCTCCTCTTCCTCCTCGTCGCTCTGCTGCCCTACCTGCAGTAGAGCTTACTCTGCCCTATCGTCTGCGCTAGGCCGTACCAGCTGGCGCCCTCCGACCGCCTCCTCGTCGTCGATACCCTCCTCCTGGGCATCTTCGTCCTCAGCTTCGGCAGGCATGAGCCGGGCGCTGCTCTCTCCCCCTTCGTCAAGCAAATAGGTACAAAGTTTTCTCTCTCTCTCTCCCTTGTATTTTCCCCTTTCTAATTTGCCATTTCAACCACCCAACCACCACTGTCAAACTCCATCTTCCCCATCTCCGGTCGCCTTCTCCGGCGTGGCCATCCCACTTCCACAGACCTCCTCACCCCTCACCAACTACCCCAGAAGCTCCCCCTCACTCCATTCAACCATTACCCCCTCTCCATTCACTGCTAATCACAGCCCAACCACCCCCCGAACAGACCCATTTCCGCTCCCACATTTTGACCTAGGTCCACCTCCACAGGCGCTCTCGTGCCTCGCCGACCACCGCACTGCCTTTGCTACACTCCGGCGAAGCTTTCCATGTTATCTGACTTGGCCGAGAGGCCGTCTCTGTGTATTCAGGTCAGTAGCCCCTTGCCGCCATTGCTAAGCTGCTGCAGCTCCTTCGCTCGCAGCTCCAGGCTTCCTCCAGCCCAGGCTCACATCCCAGGCAGTGTGGATTGCTACTGCGAATACGCCCAGGCTTTCGATTTAGGTCATGAGCCTCACGGTTGCCCCAATTGGCAACAGCTTTCTCAGTCGCGGGCGCGAGATTTGGAGGTGGGATTTTAGTCCCACCACGTAAGTGTGCGGCCGCGTGCCCACACTTATATTGAAAAAGTGTATCGGGCTATTTGCCTTCGATACATAGGGGTCAGGTCCCTCTCACCCGCACGCAGCGCACCATGCGCTCACTCGCCCTCGCCTGCGCTCACGCCCTGTGGGTGTGGGCCGGATTCGACTACCCGACCAAGCACTCCTCGCCCACCATCGCAGGCTGGTGGGCCTGGTCCCGGGTGCGCTACCCGAACCCGATTACCCGGCTCTAGGAGAGCATTCCTAAGAGAAATTCTGAGAAAGAGAGACGCTGGGAAGGGGTAAGGGTAGGTTTTGCACTGACCTATGTGTGTGCACGTAGGAAAGAAAGGAAGAAAGAAGAAGAAGAAGCAAGCTAATGAAGAGAGGAGGAGCGGCCAAAGCCTTAGCCGCACTGAGCAGCTGAAGAAGAAAGGAAGGAGAGGAGCTGAAGAAGAAGAGAAGAAGCCGCACTGTAGCAACCCACAGTTAAGACGTCTGAGCATCAAATCAGATGAGGGAAGGTCAGCGGCCAGAGCAGAAAGAAGAGGAAAAGAAAGGAGCAGAAGCAGAGAAAAAAAAGAAAGAAAAAGAGAAAAAAGAAAGAGAAGACCAACACAGCCGCAAGCAAGGAAAGAAAGAAAAAGAAGAAAAGAAGGTAGGAAGAAAAGATGAAGAAGATCACCATAGCCACAGGCTGAAGAAGAAAGAAGAAGGCAGGAAGAAAAGAAGAAAGAAGAAGAAAAGAAAAGAGAGAAAAAGAAGAGAGATGAAGAAGAAGCCAACAAAACTCTCTCTCTCTCTCTTTTATTATTTTTGTAACAAAATTGTAAATATTTATGCTTCTAGAATTCTAGTTGTTCCCTGAGTTCGACCTCAGGAAAACTTAATATTCCGAGTAAAAAAATTTCCATAGTAATCTGGTAGCTATTTTGTCATATACTACAACGATTGTAAACCATAAATAACCATCACGACGATACTAGCCCTAACCAGAGCACTATTTTGGCACCGTTGCCGGGGAGCAACGGCTATTCTAGAAGCCATAAGATCTCTATTTTTGAGTTTCTGCTAATCTCTTCTCTTTTGTGTGCAGGTACAGGAAATCAAGAGGACAACAAGCAGCCGCACAACAACCACTCCAAGGACAGGTAATTTTCTATCCTATCACTTTAACCCCTCAATTCTAAAGAGGAAGAAAAAGAAAGAATAAGCATTTTAGGTATAACCTATCTTCCATACGTAGTAAACCATCAAAGTTGCATGTTTTTCAATTTCAACCCACTATTTCTGCACACACTATTAAGGGTATTTAAGGGCTAGCAACTTCTTGCCTGAGCCCTAATTACCCAACAAGGAGCTAACTGGACCAAGTAGAGCCAACATAAGATTCAACATTAGGGTTTTAGAGACACACTTCTTAAGCAAGAATTGAGAAATCCCAAAAGAAGTGTGCCTAAGCCATTGATTGAAAATACTTATTCAAAGAAACCCTAAGCAATTTGGCCCTTTAAAGACACTTGAACCCTAAATGACATGAGCTAATAAGCTCTCAAAGGAACCAGCAGGTGAAGTTGACCCCTTGGGTCAACCAACCTTCAACTTAGGTCACTCTTTGCACTCAAAAGGCTAAAGTTCAAGTGAAAACCTAAGCACCTTGATCTTAATTAAAATTGGTAGACTTAAGAGGTCAAGATCCCCATTCTGGTCTACCTGGAATCTCAGTGACAAGAGAGGTCGGGTGGGGGAAACCCTGTAACCCGTGGGGACGCTCTACTGTGTAGGGGTCTTCGCGGGACTCACCCTCTCTGGCTGCCCAGGTAATTCTCAGGTGGACGATCTTTTGATCAAGGGGTCCATCTGCCCCGAACCTCTATAGCCACCCAACATTCTGGGTGTCTTGATTGGGTCTAGCACCTGCTAAACTCATCTTCTCCATTAGTGTATGTTTGGTAGGAGGTCCTTGAAACCTCCTTTAGAACTTCACTCTCCTCGAGGTCGAGCCTCAGTGCCCTTGTTTGAGCAAACAACACTTCACATAGACCTCTCCTCCGACTCCGAACCCAACTCACCTTCTTCTTCCACAATGGCTCAGCCAGTTGAGGAAGAGAACAATCTGGAGCACCAACTCTAGCGACTCAATGACCTCTTCCAGAACTTCATACACCCATCGCAGCGTCCTATGATGCGGGACCATTATAATACTACTGCGGTGGCTATTGAGCCTCGAGTTAGAATCCCGACTGGAGGACCGATTCTGAATTAAAGCTCAATATGATTCATGCCATACCTAAATTTCATGGGCTTAATTCTGAAGACCCCTTCCAACACATAAAACAGCTAAAGCATCTGGCCCAGACTTTTGGGTCAGATGCGCAAAATCGGGATATTCTCTTCATGGAGATGTTCTCCTTCTCCCTTATGGACAAGGCCGCTCATTGGTACCAAACATAGACTCGGCCGATCAACAATTGGGAGGAACTGCAGTCTGAGTTCTTGAAGAAGTTCTTTCCCGTTGGTCGGACCAATGCCTTGCGCCATCAGATTACCCACTTCACGCAACAATCGGGAGAACCTCTTCATGAGGCATGGGATCACTTTCAAGATCTCATGAGAAAGTGCCCCCATCACGGAGTTCCTAAATGGGAACAAGTCCAATCTTTTTACCAGGGACTCCGTGAAGATATTAGGCTTTTCGTCAATGCAACTTGCGGAGGAAATATCATGGGTCAGCATGAGGACACCGTGTGGGAGATTGTCGAAAATATGTGCGAGAACTCCATCAATAATGACTCCATGGGATTATTCGACAGGACGAATACCTGCGCATCGACGAACCTTAGGGGAGCACATGAGACGCAGGGCCTGTCCGCATCAGTTGACCTGGAATTGATGGCCAGTCGATTGGATAAGGTCTCTATCATTGAGAAGAAGGTGGACGAGCTGACTCAGCACTTGCAGCGAGCCACCTCTATGCATAATTCTTTTGCACAGCCTCCTTCCACACGGGAGACTGTGCAAAACATTCTCCACCGACCTTCTCCTAGGATGGATCCATATCCACCCCCATCTGATTCTCGGATCGGAGGATCCTCCGATCCTTTCTATACTAGCCAGGGGAATTCCATTCCCCCATTCTCTGATTCTTTGGAGGTTCCTCAGACCTGTGAGGACCTCAACACCATCCAGAATGATCCATTCTCCAACACCTACAATCCTGGATGGCGAAACCATCCCAACTTCCAGTGGGCGGGAAATTCCCAAACTCAAAGACCACCTTTTCAACCCCATCCACAACCACCTCGTCGTTACCAGCCGCCTCAGCCTCGGCCCAACCCTACTTATTCATTAGGGCCAAACCAAGACCAAATGTCCCTCATCCTTTAGACTCTGGATGACATTCAGAGAACGAATGCGGCTATTCAAAAACAACACAAGGACGAACTTACAGAGGTTCGAAATCAACTGGCCTAGTTGGCAAATTCTCACCAACCGGGCACACTTCCTTCCCAACCTCTTCCTAACCCTAATAACGTGCCAACCCAAACCCGAGCCAAGCACACATGATTTATCAGGCCCCCTCTGTTCCTTCACCTGATGGGATGGAGGCTTCCACCTCTTATGCAAGTTATCAGCAGCAACCCATCCTATCAAACCCTAACCAAAACCAGGCAAGATTGAATTTTGTAACCACCCGTAGTAGTAAGGAGACCTAAGATCCACCCTATCCAGACCACTCCAAGCCTGGTAGTGATCCGAACCCTAGGACAGTAATCCAGGATGTTCCTATCCCTGTCCCAGATCAAAGACCTGGACCTATCCTAGAAGAACCAACCAAGGTTCTATTTCCCGAGGCCTTGACCAAGGGAAAGAAGACAACCAAGCCCGTGGCACCAGAGGAGGACCTGGTCAAGCTCTTTGAGCAGGTCCAAATAAACATCCCCTTGATGGATGTGATTCGCCACGTACCGGCTTATGCACAATTCTTAAAGAATGTGTGTACACCTCAGCGTAATCTGCAAACCAAGAGTGGGAGTCCAATTGTATTGTCAGAGCAAGCCAGCTTTGTAATCCTAAGCAGACTCCCACCCAAGGCAAAAGATCCAAGTACTCCCTTAATTTCCTGCAAAATAGGTGAAACCCAATTCGATAGGGCATTGCTAGACTTGAGTGCTTCCATAAATCTGATACCCACATCCTTACTAAAACACCTAGAAGAATCTGACCTAAAACCAACTGAGGTGACACTACAGTTAGCAAATCGATCTATAAAGTCACCTAAAGGGATTCTTGAAGATGTTATTGTAAGAGTGCGGGATTTATATTTTCCTGTAGACTTTATAGTCTTAGATATGGATGCACCTGAAAACCCTAGGGACACACCAATCATTCTAGGGAGACCTTTCCTGACTACTGCTAGAGCCAACATCAGTTGTGAGGAGGGACAAATAGAGTTGAAATTTGAAAATCAAACCCTAAAAATTGACATCTTCAAGGCCCAACAAGGAATAAATTGCGGTGTCATCGAACAAATATGTGATATTAGGGCTTTGGTTGATGAAGCACATTTTGAGAATAACTTGATTATGCTCCATCAACCACAAAAAGATCTTGAACCGCAATTAAAGGAGTCAAACCCTGATTTAGACAAACCCATGACTCCTATCCTTGAACCTCACACTTACCCTGAACCACCCGCTGCTGCTGATAACCCCATCCTTGAATTAAAACCCCTTCCCGATCACTTGAAATACATCTTTTTGGGTTCTAATCAGACTTTTCCTGTGATTATAAATTCCAAGTTCACTCCTGATCAAGAATCCTGTCTGATTGCTATTCTCCAGCAACATCGCAGAGTCATTGGTTGGACTCTCGATGACTTGACTGGAATAAGTCCCTCTTATTGCACACACCGTATTTATTCAGAAGAGGGCGCACGACCTTTCCGTGAATGCAGAGATGTTTAAACCCCAATCTGCAGGAGGTCATGAAAAAGGAGATCATCAAGTGGTTAGATGCAGGGATCATCTACCTGATCTCCGATAGTTGTTGGGTGAGCCCAATTCAGGTTGTGCCTAAAAAGGCAGGGCTCACCACCATTACGACTGAAATCGGAGAAGTCATACCTACCCGATTAGCCAACTCGTAGGAGAGTCTGTATAGATTACCGACGACTCAATTCCTCCACGAAGAAGGATCATTTCCCACTACCTTTCATTGATCAGATTCTCGAGAAATTAGTGGGAAATCGATTCTTCTGCTTTCTTGACGGGTACTCCGGTTATAACCAAGTTGCTATTCATCCTGAGGACCAAGAGAAGACCATGTTCACCTGCCCCTTCGGAACGTATGTATTCCGAAGGATGCCTTTCGATCTCTGCAATGCACCCGCGACTTTTCAGCGGTGCATGCTTGCCATATTCTCTGATATGGTAGGTGATTATCTGGAAGTCTTCATGGATGACTTCTCAATTTTTTGGGCATCATTTGATGATTGCCTCTAGCACTTGGTTCATATACTCAAGCGTTGCATCGACGTTAATTTGGTTCTTTCCTGGGAAAAGAGCCATTTTATGGTGCCTGAGGGGATCGTCCTAGGACATCTGATTTCTGCAAAGGGCATCCAAGTGGATCGAGCCAAGGTTGATCTAATTTCTCATCTTCCTATGCCTAGCTCGATCAGGGACATCCGTTCTTTTCTGGGGCACGTCGATTTTTACCATCGTTTCATTCCTGATTTTTCAAAAATCGCACGCCCCCTGACTACTCTTCTCTCTAAAGATGTCCCCTTTGAGATCTCCAAGGAATGCACTCAAGCCTTTGAAAACCTCCGTGACCGAGTCACCCAGGCCCCGATCCTACAATCCCCTGATTGGTCTCAACCCTTTGAGATCATGTGCGATGCATCTGATTTCGCTGTAGGAGCGGTTCTAGGGTAGAAAGTTGACGGGAAACCCGTGGTCATCTATTACGCTAGCAAGACACTTGACGAGGCTTAGCGTAACTACATAGTTACGGAAAAAGAGCTGCTAGCCATAGTATTTTCCCTTGAAAAATTTCGATCTTATCTCCTGGGTTCCTACATCATCATCTACTCGAATCACATGACTGTGAGGCATCTCCTTGCCAAGAAGGACGCGAAGCCCCGACTAATCCGATGGATCTTGCTGTTGCAAGAATTCAACCTCGAGATTCGCGACACGGAGGGAAGACAAAATGTGGTAGCCGACCATTTGTCTTGCCTTCCTTCTGAGATCATCAACCCTTCTGGACCCATCAGGGAGCATTTCCCTGATGAGCACCTGCTGACTATTGGTACTAGACTTCCATGGTTTGCTAATATAGTAAACTACTTGGCATCTCATCAGATCCCATCTGATTGGCCTAAGGCTAAGAAAGACAAATTACGTCTGATGCCAAGTACTACATTTGGGAAGATCCGTACCTTTTCCGCATAGGTGCCGACCAAATCATTCGGAGATGTGTCCTGGAAGGTGAAATCAATGATATTCTCTCCTACCATGACCAGGCATGTGGTGGCCATTTCTCTGGGCACAAAACCGCATCGAAAATCCTCCAGTGTGGCTTTTATTGGCCCACTTTGTTCAAGGACGCATACAATCACTGCAAGGCATGCAGTCGTTGCCAAACTTTGGGCAACATGAGCCATCGCGACATGATGCCTTTGCAGCCGATTCTCGTATGCGAAATCTTTGATATTTGGGGAATTGATTTTATGGGCCCCTTTCCTATTTCAGATGGCTTCGAGTACATTCTGCTAGCTGTGGACTACGTGCTCAAATGGATTGAAGCCATACCGACCTGAACCTGTGATCATAAAATCGTCCTCAGATTCATTCATCACAATATCTTCTCACGTTTCAGGATTCCTCGTGCTATCATCTCTGACGGGGGGACCCATTTCACGAATGCTCAGTTCAGGTCACTGATGACCAAATACGGGGTGTCTCACTGAATCTCCACTCCTTATCACCCCCAGACTAATGGTCTAGCTGAGCTATCAAATCGGGAGATCAAGAAAATCCTGCAGGTCACTGTTCGACCTAACATGAAGGACTGGTTGTCCCGACTTCCGAAAGCCTTGTGGGCTTATAGGACCGCCCACAAAACCCAATTAGGCATATCTCCTTTTAGACTGGTGTACGGGAAGGCGTGTCACCTTCCCGTCGGACTGGAGCACAAAGCCTATTGGGCACTACAGAGTTGTAATCTAGATCTTTCTAAGGCTGGAACCCACAGAAAGCTTCAAATCAGCGAGATCAATGAATTACGCCTTGATGCGTATGAGAACTCACGAATCTACAAGGAGCAGGTTAAAGCCTTCCATGACAAACACATCTCTAGAAAGATCTTTCATCCTAGTCAGAAGGTCCTACTCTTTGATGCTCGACTCAAACTTTTCCCTGGGAAACTACGATCCAAGTGGGTCAGACCATACCTTGTCCAACAGGTTTTTGGAAATGGAGCCGTCAAAATTAGTCCGCTCGACCATGATTCCGAACCTTTCATCGTGAACGGTCAGAGACTCAAACCGTTCATTGATGTAACCTCTACTGATTTGGCTGAATCATCAATTATCCTCCATTTTCCCTGAGCATATTGCGCCCAGCTGATGGCGTAAAACTCAGCGCTCTACGGGAGGCAGCCCGTCATTCTCTTTGAAAAAACCTGAAACCTTTTCTGACACCTTTTCGCACTTAAGGTTCACCCTTTAGGACAGCCGACTCCACCTCAGGTGCTTGCATCTGAGATTAGAAATCGTTCGCAACTGTCACCCTGACCCATTCACTCATCAAAACATCTATCCTAATGTATGAACTAAGTTGAATAAAAACCCTCCTAAGTTACAATGAGGACATTGCAAATCTTAGGCATGGGGGGGTATGAAAGTGCAAATCTTGTAAGAAAAGGTTTTAAATAAATTTTGTTTTCACATATGCCAAAAATACCATAAAAATTAAAAAAAAAATTTGAAAAAGAATAATAAAATGAGAGGAGGAAAGAAATTTTGGTGGACTCTACAAAGGAGGAGGAGAAAAAGGAACAAAATGAAAAGGAGCACAAAATGAAAGAAAAGTGATAGTCATTAGTAAGAAATTAAGGAATTAACCTAAGTTCTAGACCTCATTCAGGAAAAGAAATGGAAAGTGCACAGCGAGATTAGTAAGAGCGCAAACCTTAGGCATTCTTGGATAGACTCTTAGTACCCACTAAGATCTAGCTGTTCCTCAAGAGGTTGAGGAAAATGAAAAGCTTAAGTATTAGGTCCAAGGCTTAGGGAGTATTCAGCCTCGTTAACTAACTTTTGGTTTACGGGACTCAGTAACCTATGCACCCTAACTTCACACACAGCCTGGTCCAGTAAGCATAAAAATCAAAATCACGCAAAAGCATTGCAGAAATTCTGAAAATGACACCTAGAGTAGGAGTGGCCGATCAACACAAGTTGATTTGGATGAGTTCCCAGCGCAGAGAGGTGGGAAATTTCCCTCGAAGATGCGTAACAAAATATCATCTCCTCATTGCTTGTCTCTTAGGATATTTATATATCCTACTGGGGGCATGTAAGCACTCTGCTGGTTCAGATTCCATGGATGGCATTATCATTAAATGTCAATTGCCAGGGTCTGAATTCGGCCACGGAACACCATGGATGGGATTATCTCGAAATCTCAACGACCAGGGTTCTGGGGGCTACCATGGACGGTGCTATCTTGAAGCATCGATTGCCAGGAACCCTTGAGGATTGATGATGGGGACAAGGAATCTGATACGGACCGTGTTGAGAAGCCAATCCTAAGCTAGAATTAAAAAGGAAAAGAGAGAAAACTCTTCAAACATGTAAATCTTCTACCTCTCTTTCTTACAAAATGCACTGCGAACTGAGCCAGGGCTAAAATTATCTCAAGCACGGGTGCTTTAACCATAAAGTCCAATAAACCTTAGGTTAGTTCTTGTAGGACTTAAAAACCTTTGCTAAGGACTGAGGCTGAGGCTAGATAGATCTGGATCTTGGTTGGTACTTGAGTACCTTTTAGGCCTATGGTTGGAATTCTGACTTAATCTAGGTTTCAAAAGAAAAAGCACTTATCTGAAATCATTAAGAACTTCATGGTCTAGAACAAGGGTTGAAACCTTAAAATTTTGCTAATGGACTAGCCAAAGATAGGCATGGGGGTATGATGAGAACCTCATCATGAACCCTAACTAGCACAATCTAATCCAAATATGTGTGAAAAAGCTCCTACAAAATCCAAAGAGTGGCTTAACTCAGAGAATTCTGAGTTAAAGGATAAAACAAATCATCAAGGGTAAAATTGAAATTTCACCAATGCAATATGCAAACAGGGTAATTAAGGGTCCAAACACAGGTCAAATAAGCTTAATAAGAAGGGAAGTGGGATGATCTGATCTGAAAAGGGTTATAGCAACTTCTAGGAATTAAATGACATTCTGTAACCCTAAAACAAACCCACTTTAATTCACGAGGTTTGAGGTAGGATAAAAATCAACTAAACCTTCTAAAATTCATATAAAAATATCCCTTAGGGTTTATAACCTTCAATTTAGCCTTTGAAATCTATTTTGACCTAAAATGAGAACCATGCCAATTAATCACTTAATTTGGGTTTTTACGCAAATTGATCGGTCAAACATGGTCCAACCTAAAATCAAAATTCACCATTAAAATCCTTAGCTTCAAATTAATATAGTTTAAAAACTTGGGCCTAAGAAAAGATCATCTTGACCAACTTTACAAATTGGTCCTCTTAATTTACTTTTTGAGCCTTATCTTTTGAAGCCCTTACGTTTAGGCGCCCAACTTCTCGTCATTCTTTGCAGAACGGTCCTCCCTGCCACTTCTGCGCAGTGCCATGCCTCCGGCGACCTCGCACGGAGGATGGCGCCGCGCAGGACAGGGCGGCCGTCCTCTAGAACAGACGGGGGGTTCCCTGCGACGTGCTCTATCGCAGGGACCCTCCCCTGTCCTCTGCCATCAACCATGCCTCTCGTTCGAATGCAAGAAAGGCATGGGTATCCTCTCCAGCCATTCTCCGACGAGGATGGCATGTCGCCACCTCGATCCCCTCTCCGTGCCAAGGCCTTTATAAGGAGCGGCAAGGTCTGCCGACTCCTTCAAGCTTCCTCTGGCAGAGAAATACCTCGCACTTCATCTCTTCATCCTCCGATCAGAGCGCCCGAAGCTTCTGGCGATCTCCTCCTCTTCCTCCTCGTCACTCTGCTGCCCTACCTGCAGTAGAGTTTACTCTGCCCTATCGTCTGTGCTAGGTCGTACCAGCTGGCGCCCTCCGACCGCCTCCTCGTAGCCGATACCCTCCTCCTGGGCATCTTCGTCCTTAGCTCCGGCAGGCACGAGCCGGGAGCTGCTCTCTCCCCCTTCGTCAAGTAAATAGGTACAAAGTTTTCTCTCTCTCTCCCTTGTATTTTCCCCCTCCTAATTTGCCATTTCAACCACCCAACCGCCACTGTCAAACTCCATCTTCCCCATCTCCGATCGCCTTCTCTGGCAAGGCCATCCCACTTCCACAGACCTCCTCACCCCTCGCTGACTACCCCAGAAGCTCCCCCTCACTCCATTCAACCATTACCCCCTCTCCATTCACTGCTAATCACAGCTCGACCACCCCCCGAATAGACCCATTTCCGCGCCCACATTCTGACCTAGGTCCACCTCCACAGGCGCTCTCGCGCCTCTCCAACCATCGCACAGCCATCGCCGCACTCCGACAAAGCTTTCCACGTTATCTGACTTGGCTGAGAGGCCGTCTCTGTGTATTCAGGTCAGCAGCCCCTCGCCGCCATTGCTAAGCTGCTGCAGCTCCAGGCTTCCTCCAGCCCAGGCGCACATCCCAGGCAGCGAGGATTGCTGCTGCGAATACGCCCAGGCTTTCGATTTGGGTCGTGAGCATCGCGGCTGCCCCAATTGGCAGTAGCTTCCTCAGCCGTGGGCGTGAGATTTGGAGGTGGGATTTTAGTCCCACCTCGTAAGTGTGCGGCCGCGCGTCCACACTTATATTGAAAAAGTGTAGCAGGCTATTTGCCTTCGATACATAGGGGTCAGGTCCCTCTCACCCGCACGCAGCTCACCATGCGCTCGCTCGCCCTCGCCCGCGCTCATGCCCTGCGGGTCTGGGCCAGATCCGACTACCCGACCAAGCACTCCTCGCCCACCAACGCACGTTGGTGGACCTGGTCCCGGGCGCGCTACCCGAACCCGATTACCTGGCTCTGGGAGAGCATTCCTAACAGAAATTCTGAGAAAGAGAGACGCGGGGAAGGGGTAGGGGTAGGTTTTGCACTGACCACTATGAGTGCACGCAGGAAAGAAAGGAAGAAAGAAGAAGAAGAAGCAAGCTAAGGAAGAGAGGAGGAGCGGCCGAAGCCTTAGCCACACTGAGTAGCTGAAGAAGAAAGGAAGGAGAGGAGCTGAAGAAGAAGAGAAGAAGCCGCACTGTAGCAACCCACAGTTAAGACGTCTGAGCACCAAATCAGACGACGGAAGGTCAGTGGCCAGAGCAGAAAGAAGAGGAAAAGAAAAGGAGCAGAAGCAGAGAAAAGAAAGAAAGAAAAAGAGAAAAAAGAAAGAGAAGACCAACACAGTCGCAAGCAAGGAAAGAAAGAAAAAGAAGAAAAGAAGGTAGGAAGAAAAGAAGAAGAGGAAGATCACAGCCATAGGCTGAAGAAGAAAGAAGAAGGCAGGAAGAAAAGAAGAAAGAAGAAGAAGAAAAGAAAAGAGAGAAAAGGAAGAGAGAAGAAGACGAAGCCAACAAAACTCTCTCTCTCTCTCTCTTATTATATTTGTAACAAAATTGTGAATATTTATGCTTCTAGAATTCTAGTCGCTCCCTGAGTTCGATCTCGGGAAAACTTAATATTCCGAGTAAAAAATTTTTTGTAGTAATCTGGTAGCTGTTTTGTCGTATACTACAACGATTGTAAACCATAAATAACCATCAAGACGGAGCTAGCCCTAACTAGAGCACTAGTATTGCTCTTGATCTCATATGGATTATCCCCTGCCGGCCGTCTCAGTGCTTGTGTAGGTTGGTTGGTTGAAATAAAATAGTCCCTCAGGGTCCGTTGTTGATTTGCTCCTTGATCAACCATGCCTTCTCTTTTCTCTCCTAGGTGAGCTCTCCTAAGAATTCTCTTGGGCTCAGGATCAAACACTAGACTGCCCTCGAGAGAGTGTCTACCAAGCAAACAATATCAATCATGTTGGTGCTAGAGCACCACGATCATTTGTTTTGATGATAACAAAACACGTGTTATTTAACATTTGCAATTTGAGTCCTAGATTTCAGGTCAATTGCAAATGTAGACGTGTTTAGACGGAACTCGAGCTCGCATCCAGGACGGATTGGAGGAGCTTAATGAAGAACAGAGGAGGTTCGCATGGAGCGACAGATTGAAGATAGAAGGCAAGAAGAATAGGATAGATTCTTTTTAATCCTTTCTTGTATCTCTTGTCTTTATTTTCTTGCTCTCTTTATTTCCTTAGATAATTCATGTTAAAGAGCCTCAAAGTACCCTAACAGTAGTCCTAGGAACACCGGCACAACCCTAGGATACTTAGGTTTTCTGTAGAATACTTAGAAAACCAATATAGGGTTCAAACAACACTTCTAGACGTCTAATTCCCAAATCAGACGTCTGATAAAGTATTTTAAGATGTCTGACTGTTGTTTCAGACGTCTGATATCTATTAGGCTGGACATAGCTAGTTCTGTCTGATGAAATCAGACGTCCAGACCTAATACTAGACGTCTTAGGAGACGTTTGATGGACTTGCCAGACGTCCAGATAGTGGACCGTTGGCTAGCTTAGCAGGCACTCAAGGATATGACCGTTAGAGCCTTATCAGACATCCATAGAACTGTCCAGACGTCTGATAATTGACCATTTTGCCTCGGCTGACCCAAAATCTCTTCTCAGAGATTTTCTAGCCGTTGCAACGGTTGGAAAATCCATTCCGTAGGAAAAGTTGGTTTCCAGACGTCCGGGAATAGTGCCAGACGTCCTGTATGTCATCTGATCAACTTGAACAAAAACCTTGTTTAGATCTGATTCAAGTCAGGAGGAAACCCGCATAGAATCAGACATCTGACCTTGAAATCAGACGTCTTAAAGTGGCCTTCCAGACGTCTGATGCCAGAATTAGACGTCTGATCACCCTGTCAAATGTAATCATTGTCCTGATTCGGCCTGATTCTCTTGGGCTTTGCACCCAACGGCTATAGAACCCTTCCTAAGCCTTCCAAAGCCTTCCTAAGGCCTCTATAAATAGAGGGGAACCTTTGCAACACAAATACACACTTAGAGACACAAGATACACACTAAGAGAAACAAGAGACACACCTAAGCAACTTAGTTCCACTCTTTTGTGTCCAAGAGAAGCCCTTGCTCTCCAAGCTCTAGTTCCTTTCTCTAGAGAGCATCAAGCTTCGCGCACCCGCTCTCCCGCCGTTGTTTACGAGAGCGAAGTTGCGCCGTCGCGTGGTACACGCACTGCGTCACCAACTCGACGCACTCCTTGCAAAGGGGAGTTTCCTTATTCCTATAGAAGCTAGGTTCATAATTTCTTTGTTGGCTCTATAGGACTTGTTGTTTATTTTATCTTTGTCTTTTGGTTGGGTATTCGCTTTGCGAATTCCCGTCTCCTTCGTGGGACAAAATCCTTCTCGTGGAGAGAAGGGGTTGAGGAACGCTACCCTCGTACTTGTAGCGTGGTTGTACTGAGGTTGAATCACCCTCGTTTTAAAGTGATTCGGTTAGTGGATTTGATCAACTAGGTTGATCGGAAAATCCTAACTCGAGAGGGTTAGGTGGTGGTTTTCACCCGGTTTGGGTTTCCACCTATAAATCTTTGTGTACTTTGTGTGGTTGTCTTTTCTGTGATATTGTTTATATTTATTTCCGCATTTTATTACGTCACCCCTCCTAGAAGGGCCAAACCTTCAAATCACAATTCAAGTTCTTATTGATTAAGTGAAACCTCCACTCTAAAGATAAGTCAAAAGGTCAAGTTTTATCCCTCCGTTCCCACGTAAGTGGTATACGAGGGGTGATGACTTGAAATCTTAACCTTCTTTGTTGCGGAGGTAGAATTGGTTGATATAGATTGCCAAACAAGTTATTCACTGTAATTACGCGACCTAGTTCAACCTCCGAGAGCCCTAGGACCTATACTTTGCTTAGATGATACTCCCAGGTGATCAAATGAGATGTTACTCCAAGGACAAACAAAGGGATGCAAGTAGGGTAAACCCTTCCTTTGAGGTGATGCGTATGCGGTGCCTCTTAACTACCCTTTTGTTCCTTTAAGGGGTGTCCCCCTCCGTGAAGTATCAAAACACTTGGTTAAAAGATAGTACCTCCACCACAAAGCACGATAGGAGGGTTTGCACCGATAAAGAGATTGGTGCCTATAGCCTTAAGGGATCGAGCCTTAGTGCGGTGCCTAATGTGCATGCTCAGTGTCAGAAGTGTGCATCACACCGCAAATCTTTTTTATTTTTTGAAAATGTAGACAAGTCCTTTTGAATCAGATCAAATGTGAATTGATTTGAAGGTCGAATTTGATTATCAGTCCCACTTTTAGTTAGGCGACCACTGAATTAGTAAATTCAATCAACTTGGTGGTCTTAAATTTTAATTTGAATGCAAATGCGTGAATAGGAGCTAGATGCAAAAGTTAGAAAGGTTTACCTGTCTCCAGTAATCTTTGTGCCAATATGCTTGCAATGCAACAATGAGATCTAATGTGCTACTCAATCACCCCTACATGCGCGCACCTAAGGGCATGCAACTCTTAAACAGGCAGCTCGATATTTTCTTTTATTTGTTTTAGAGGCAAGCAAGCAGAAAATGGAATCACGCATGCAGAAAAATGTAAACCCTAGTAGCTAAAGAATGTGGGGATAGACCACAAAAAATTTAGCCCCGATTACTACAAGGGTGAGAAGACAGAAATAAAATTTGTGACGAAGGAGAATCCCCTGTGAAAGCAGGATCCAGGTCTCCTGCATCTTCTCCTCGTGTGGGCTTAGCTCAAGGTTGATGTCGCCGCTCTGTTGCGCCTGTCACCCCATCAGATTCCTTGCACAAAAAGATAAAGAATGATCAGATAACTGCGCAACTCAGAATACTTAGAAATAATAAAGTGAATCTATTGCATCTATTTCCTCTTCGACAACGACACCATTTGATATGAGAGTATTTTGCTTGATTAAGAAAATAATCGAATGATATGTCATTGTAATTTATGTGGTGCAAATCTCTCAATCAAAGATTAAAATAGATATCAATTTAAACCACAAAAAATGATGTCGTATCCAAAGGGAGGAATAGATCCAATAAATTCACTAGTAGCGAGTTATAAGGTTCGTAGACACCTTCGCAAAATCAATTTGATGCTACTCTAAATGGAACTTGCAATTTCATTAAAAGTTCAAGGCTATTTATGTAATTTTCACGTCAGGAATCAAGCTCCCAAAAGTATGTATATGATGCATGTGTAGTGGCATATCATGTAAGTTTGAATTGCATGCAAATCTGAATTAAATTTCAATCTTAAATGATGCACATAACACAAGTTAAGCAAATTCACGAAATTGTAAGTGCACCCATGCAATTTTGCCTAAATAAAATAATCCAATATTCAAGTGACAATGGCATGCAATGTAAATTTTAATTCTTCCAAAAATAGAGGAAACTTCCTCTCTCTTCTTTGCGTGCGTGGTGTGGTGGCCGGCTGACTGAAGCCTGGCAGCGGTGCATAGGAGAGAGACGGTTGCAACGGCAGTGGAGACATGTCTGGAGGTGGCCGGTGGCGGTCAGCCAGAGAGCTTGACGTCGGCGGCGATGTGTGGAAGAGATGGTGATCTCTCGTGGGCGGATGCGGCCTTGCGTGGAGGTGGAGGCTTCAACGGTGAGGGCGTGGTGAGTGCGTAGGGAGGACCGGCGTTTTGGGTTCTTTGCTGCAATAGGGGAGGCATGGGAAGAAGAAGAGGAAGAGGGAGTGGAGTGCGCAAGTGGCTGGAGTGCAGGTGACGACGCATACGGCTGCACAGAGAAGTTGCATACTAAGCAGCACTACTATACGCGCGGGCAGCGCATGGAACGTAGGATGGCGTGTGGTGGCTGGAACGTAGGCGGGCGTGGTGGTGCGCTGCGAGGTTGCGCGTTGCTAAGAGCGTGGGCAGCGCGTGGAACGCAGGCAGGCTCGTGGTGGCTGATGCGGTTGCGCGGTAAGGGGGTTTGTGGTGGCACTCCTGTGCACACTGAGAGGGCAACAGTGCAGGCGGTGTCCATGGTGCAAGCTCTCCTTCACGGTTGAAAGGATCGGGAAAAAACCTCCCCCTGGGGCCAGCCGTGCCTCTTTTTAGCTCTTCTGAGTGTGTTTCTTCCGCCGAGATCCTCTCCAATAGATGGGGCGATTTGAAGCGATTGCTGTTGGCTGCTGGTGGAAGTGCGAAGAGGCTCGTGCGACGCACTGAGGAGTTGCGCATCTTGTTGGAAGGAAAAATAAATTGGGTTATCTATACAATTTATCCCAAATAATGTATGAAAGGTGTGTTACTATAATGGAATGTCTAAATATGCATGCATGCCTGATTGCATAGCAATCATAGATCTTAATTGACCTAGATTAGGCTAGGACTTAGCATAAGTTAGGGTTATTCATGCATGCATGCACATTATCTGCATCTTTACTGCTCTTCCTTAGCTATGCATAAAATAATGTTATAATATGCTAATTAAGTGCATTATGTCGATTGTAGGGAATAAGCTGATCAGGAGTTGGATCTGAAGCTAGATCAGGAATAACGGAAGTTGCAGCAGAGCTGGAGAAAAAGGCTTAGTTTAGATGTAGGAATAATAATGAGAGGAGGTTAAAGGTTTTCTATTCTATTAAGAAGAAATAAAGCAGTAAAATGTGAAGAGCTTAGGTCCATCCTGGCCCTAGGATAGCCTAGAGACTTCCCCAAGCCTTAGCCACCCTTAGATTAGGTCACAACACCCTAAGAAGCCTTAAAACCCTAGTTCCAACCCTTATCTAGACATCCAGATAAGTTATAGGATGTCCAGGACCCTTAGCCATCTCCCGCACACCTCAAACCCACTTCTGCAGTGTTATTGGACGTCCAGACACTTTGTCAGACGTCCAATTTCTGCAGAGTACCCAAAATAGATCCCTGATTTCCCCCTGACTCAAATTGGACGTCTAGAACTAAAGTATGGACTTCTAATTTTTGAGTATAAGTCACCTGATCCTATTTTTGGATGTCTGATATTGGTCTCCAGTCCTTGTTTTGAGATTCAAGTCTTGATCTTGGATCTCTAGCTCCCTAAACCTAATCCCAACCCCATAGGAACCTAAATTAAGGTGTCCTAATCCTAGTACATCACCTCTAGACCTATGTAAGGACCTAATTAGGTCCTCACCAAACCCAATTGACTTAGATCAAAGTCAATTACCTTCACCTAAGTCAATTGGACTCATTGAGTCTAATTGAGCTTAGATCTCAACCCACACAAGTTTAATTGGACTTGGTGAGAGTCCAATTGACCTAAACCCAACCTAATTGAGTTATTCTACTCTCAATTAGGTTCACACTGATTCAATTAAACTTAGGTTAAGTTTAATTGCATTTTCCTCGTAGTAATTAGGGTTTGTAACCCTAATTCAAGACCTACACCTACCCAAACCCCTTAGGACCTAACCTAAGACAACTAGCCACATAGAGCATGACCACACACACACACACACACACCCATTCATGCACACACACTTCTCTAGAATTCTCTAGAGATCTCTTGAGATGGCGCCACCTCTTGGTTGCCAAATTTAGCAACCAGGAGGCATTCAAATTGAGATCCACAATTTTTGGATCTCAAAGACCACCACCACCCACATGTGGCCGGCCACTCTTGGACTCTCTCTAGAGAGTTCTACACCTCTCTAGAGAGAAGCCATTGGGTCTATAAAAAGGCCCCATGGGCGGCCAAACACCACCATTCACTTCATTGGCAATTGCACTCCATTGGTGCCATTCACGCCACCTCCACTTAGATAGTCACTCCACCTCCACGAGCTCACTACCACCACCATGGAGGACACCATGCCAGGTTGCTGGATCAACCCTACCTCTCTCCAAGGGTCGGCCTAAGCTACATTAGCTGCCCCTCATTCTTCTCCCAACCACTCCAAGGCCATCGGGGATCGCCCCTGAGTGCCCTCTATTCTTCTAGCTTTAATTCATGCTCTTCATAATCTTTATTGCTATCATTTACTGCTTAGTAGTGTAGTCTTACTTCTCCCCCAATGATGCATGCGAAATCCCCCCATCGATTCTTGTATGCGATCATTTTCAGGTAGCTAGGTTTAATTTTCAAGCATTTATGTACAATCTTTCCTCTAGATTCCTTGTGCAACAACTCCCCAATGAATGAATGAAAAATGCATTTATATATATATATATATATCTCTTTATGTGTTTGAAGTCACTGCGAGCTTAATAATTATCATATTTGCGTGATTTAAGTGTTTTCTCTTTAACTGTCTATCTATTATGCACCAGCATGTCGTTTCTTGAGGATATTGAAAATCTAACAATAGATGCTTTCTCCATAACTAGTCACCACCTCACTAGAATCGTGCGCATAGAAACTCACACGTTCACTTTCATAATTTACTTGATGCATGCGCATGTGATCCGAGTTAATAACAGAAGCGGTGAAGTCTTAGTTAGGAGATTGGAAATTGACGTGCATCTTTAAACGAAGTAGAGTAGTAAAAAGATCGATTTCAAAAGCGAAAACAATGCCTCCCCGAGACGAATGACCGGGACTCAAGTCTCGTAATTTTTGCAAAATAATATCTTTGTTGGATCGTACTTCGCGACTATACTACGATGCATTTCTTTTCTATCAAAAACGCGATCTACGATTCTCAACAAATGGTGCCGTTGCCAGGGAGGCAATGTCATTTTCTTTGATTTCTATCTTTGAAACTATCACTGACAAATCTCTCTTTGCTTTGTTTTTGATGTGGAGGAAAAATAGAAAAATGGGATCTGTGCATACAACGAGCACGGCAAAGAAAAAAAATCAGGTGCACATCTTCTCTCTTTAGATTAGGTATATTTTCTGAACCCTAGGATTAGATCTACTTCCTTCAATCTCTTGTGTAAAAAAAAAGAGATTTTACTTAATTTCGTGAAAAAGAAAAAAAAGAAATCAAAAAGAAAAATTTTGAAAAAAATCTAGATTAGGTTCCTTTTGAACCTAGGGTAGTTTAAAAAAGAAAAAAAAAGATATTTTCTTTAAATCTTTCGAAAAATTCCTTTTGAAAAAAAAAGTGCAAAAGTTTTGAAAAAAAAAATCCTTTTTTGTGGAAAGCTTAGATTTCAATTCAAACCTCTTTAAAAAACTTTTCCACCATCTCCTGATTTTTGGACAGATTTCAAGGTTGACTTAAAAATTAGGTTGCCGAAAAATTAGTTAGTGAAAAATTCTGAAATTCAGGCTAAGCCTTCATTTTCAAACCATCTTTCAAATTCCACCATTACTTTTAAAAAATTCTAGGTATACAATTTTTAAAAATTCACGAAGTGCATGGGGGTCAGACTGACCCAGATTCAAAATTTTTCAAATTTCAAAAAGCGATTCCGAGCAATCCGCGAATCTGTTATGACTAAAAATGGTGGGGTTTGAAAGATGATCTCATTGGCTTTATTCTTCATATTTTCTCGAATTTGTGTAGGTCATTTGATACTGTTTCAAATAAAAAAACCAGCCAGGGGTCAAAGTTCTAGATCTGACCCCCTGAAATTCAAAATTCCCTAAAAATTCGGTTGAAACAGTAAAAATTTCAAAAAAATATTCTCTGAAAAACTAATTGAAAAAGTAATCTACTCGCAAAATTTCAAATTAATTGGATTCCAATTATTATCAGAGAATCAACATTACTTTTGTGATCTTCTGAAATAGAGAAAAACCCTAGAAGTGTATGCGACTTAGGTTAAATCTTTAGGGTTACAACTAGAGACCACACCTTGGGCTAACCTAGACTTAATCAAGTCTAGTTAGCTGGTGAGCTTGGTCACCTTGTGGGCCACTCACCACAAACCCCACTGAAGAAAACAGGTTAAAATTAATTTTAAAACACGAAATCAACCTGAGTTCGTTGTCGTACTACTGGGTGTTTTTAACCTCTCCTGCTAAACCTGGTGACTAAGTCTGCGGGGTAGTGTCAAACGACCGCGACTCGGGGGTCAACGGAACCGGAGGCGTAAGCCAAAGGAAGAACCTTCCCCTTAGTCCCCTCGTAACCAGACTGGCTGGGTTAGCTTGAGAGGCAAGAATCACTTTCAGTTGGTTGTACGACGAACTTATCTTCAGGAATTCAAATCCCTAACGAAAAATCTGGTCACCTGATCTATAAGGACCATTTGATTGACAGGGCATTCGCCTTGTCCTGCGTGGCTACACCAACTCAAGGGTTGGGCGGTGTATGCACGGAAGGAGGTCACTTCGACCTCACTTGGTTGGACCTTAGGAGCCACTCCCAATAAGGCGAGTCACCTCGCCCGGACCATCTTCTCCCCCCATTTCTTCTACTCCAAGAGCCACCATGGCAAATCCTGGACCTGGACCTAGACCGGGTCAGGACATCGAGAATCTGGACCCGATGGCTCGTCTAGAAGCCCGGGTCACTGAATCTGAGAAGCGGCATCAGCAGAGCATGGATCGCATTCTTACGGCACTTGACAAGATGCAGCACCTGCCGCGAGGAGAACAACTGTGGGATTTCTACGACCCAACTGTACAAATCGTCGCACCTCTTGTCAGAATTCCCACAGATGGAGACGTGTTTGAGCTCAAGCCCAATGTAATTGGGTTGATCAACACTCATTTTTATGGGAACTCAAGCGAAGATCCATTCCAGCACCTTGAGGACCTGAGTCGACTCACTGAAATGATTCGACCCAGGAATGTCAATCTTGGGATTGTTCTGATGAAGCTTTTCCCGTTCTCTCTGAGGGACAAAGCTTCGTACTAGTTCAAGACTATTGGGAAGCCAATCGGAACCTAGTCGGAATTACGACGTGAATTCCTGCAAAAGTTCTTCCCAATCGGTCAAACAAATGCAATGCGATGCGTAATCACGACTTTCTCCCAAGGATCTGGGGAGAAATTACACGAAGCATGGGACAGATTCCATGACCTTCTCCGAAAATGCCCGCATTATGGTATACCCAGATGGCACTTAGCTCATATTTTTTACCATGGGCTAGATGACACACATCGGTATCTGGCCGATGCATCTAGCAACTGGAATTTTCTGACAAAAGACAAGAACAACGCATTTGAGCTATTCAAATCATTAGCGTAGAACTCGATGAATGCCGCATCTATGAACCAGTTCCAGCGGCCTGGTCAGCAGCGACTTGGTGTCCACGAGGCTCACACCGAGTCTATTCGAGCCGACATGGATATCATCGTCAAGCAGCCAGATAGAATAAACTTAATCGAGAAGAAGATTGACCAGATCAGTCAAGGTCAATCCGACTCGAGCTCTGCTGCCGCAAGATCCTCCTATGCACCCCGAGCCCCACCTGCTTGAGTTAATTTACTCACTCGGGATGCATCTTCTCCATATTTATGAGATCCCACATATCAGGATCTTGTAAATAATCCAGATCTGGCACCTTTTGACCAGGGTTGCGCACCACCCGCAGATTATAATGTGTATCCCCTTGATGGATATACGTCTCAGACATCTTCGGCCTACGAGGACGTCAGTGCTATCCAAGGATATGGGCGTAACAACCTGTACTCAGAGACGTATAACCCTGGTTGGCGCTAGCATCCAAACTTCTCTTGGTCTGGTAATTCATAGAGACCACATCATGATCCACACTACCAAACCAAGCAATACAGAAATGCGCAAAACATGTACCCTAGGCAGCAACCATTCCCGCCTCAACAGTAGCAACCCCTCTCGTTATACCAGTTGCTGCACCAAGCTGCTAACCACCCTCCATGGCGGGCTGACCCTTTGGAGGCGCTGAAAGAGGAGTTGCAAGAATAGATGAGGAAGTCTACGCAAGATAGCTTGCAGATTATGAAGGCGATAGCTGATCAAATTCAGACCATAAAGAACACGCTGAACCAGCTGTTGCAGGAGCATAGGACTCAGGGAGCCTTGCCCTCCCAACCTGTCCCGAATCCTCGATATGTGCAGAACCAGGGCACCCTGCCCAGGTTTCAGACACCGCAGGGACAGGCACACGCTATACTACAGGCGCCTCCTGCACCACCCGGTTACGCGCAAGACCAGTCGCCTTTGCAGAATCCCGCGTATTCTGCCCCTTCCGCTCCCTCACCACCTCATGGACAGCAAGCCGATGCACACGCTGTCTCATTGCAGAGCGGAAGGAAGACATTTGACCCACCACCTAGGTAGGTGGGTTCTGATTTTTCCCACCCTTCGTTGCAAGTAGATTCGACTCCATCATCTCAGGAGCCACCTGTGGTAGATAAGGGTAAGAGGCCACTCAACCTTGAGATTTCTGTCCCTTTTCCTGAGGCTCTGACACGAAATGCAGTATGGAAAAAGGACATGCAGAATTTCGAGGACCTGAAATCGATGTTTAAGGAAGTACATATTCAAGTCCCCCTCCTCGAGGCTATCGATCACATTCCCGCTGTTGCTAGGTTCTTCAAGGACTATTGTACCCTGAAGCGACAGCTGAGAATTGGACGATAGGTGGTACTGTCAAACGAAGCTAGCGTCGTGATTCTAGCTGACCTACCACTGAAGAAGAAAGACCCTAGTACCCCACTTATAGCCTACTTCTTGCAGGATTCTCCATTTGATAGGGCCCTTTTAGACTTGGGTTTGTCCATCAACTTAACTCCCACTGTCGTATTTGATCGATTTCGATTTGGGGAGTTGAAACCCACCTCGGTTATGATTCAGCTGGCTGACAGATCAGTTAAAACACCGAGGGGGGTGGTTGAGAACGTGATCGTGAAAGTCCGAGGGTTCTGCTTTCCCACAGATTTTTTCGTTCTTGATATGGAAGTTCCTCCTAATCTCCGAGATGCACCAATTATTTTGGGTCGCCCATTTCTGGCGACAGCCCGAGCGAACATCAATTGTGCATCTGGGTGTATGGAGATTGCCCTAGGCAATGAGCGACTTCGATTAGATATATTCACGGCAACAAAGAACTTTGACTATGATCGAATAGAGGAGGATGGTGAAGATGAAGATTCGACTTACTGTGGTAACATTGGGTTCCTTTGTGACGACACAATGTCTCATTCGTCTACACTATCAGGGTTCTCGGACCTCGATCCACACGGGACCAAAACCACTGCATTACACAAATCTCCCCGAGGATCTGACTATTTGGGGTGTGCTTCTGACCACAACACCCCTGAATCCAGCTATCTTGATCCATATACTACTGAATCGCCCCTGTTATTATAGGAAGACGTGACTACAGCTAACGGGTTTCCCGTTAGTGCAGTCACAACCGATTTCACAAGGAGCAAGTCAGCTGGAATTCACGTGTACATGGATCAGCTGATTCCCACCCTCGTTTTTGCTCCTCCCACTCTCAGTTCTGATTCTGACCCACCTGTGATTGAATTGAAGCCCTTACCTGACTCACTTAAGTATGTTTTCTTGGGCGAAAGTGAGACATATCCAGTCATTATCAATGGCCACTTAACCCAAGAACAAAAGCATCAATTGATTTACTCTTCAAGATCATAGGGATGCTATTGGGTGGGGTATTGCTGATCGTTATAGTATTTTCCCCTCGTATTGCACTCATCACATTTACACGAATGAGGGGGTGAAACCTTCGAGACAACCTCAAAGATGGCTTAACCTGAATATGCTAGAGGTTGTTAAGAAGGAGATCATCAAATGGCTGGATGCAGGCATTGTATATCCAATCTCAGACAGCTAGTGGGTGAGTCCGATCCAGATAGTGCCCAAGAAAGCAGGGCTCACTGCATGAAAAATGATAAGGGCGAATCCATCCCGACCTGCACTACGACATCTTGGCGAGTCTGCATTGACTATAGGAAACTGAACAAGGCTACCCAGAAGGATCACTTTCCTTTGCCGTTCATTGACCAGATCTTGGAACGGTTAGCCAGACGCAGTTTCTTTTGCTTTCTGGATGGATACTCCAGGTATAATCAGGTAGCGATTAGCCCAGAAGATCAAGACAAGACCACATTCACATGCCCCTTTGGAACATTCGCCTTCAAGCGGATGCCCTTTGGCCTCTGCAACGCACCAGCGACATTTCAGCATTGTATGATGGCTATCTTCTCTGACATGATTGGGGATTATGTGGAGGTATTCATGGATGACTTCTCTGTTTTCGGAGATGATTTCGCGTCTTGTCTTGATAACCTCACCAAGATCCTGAAATGGTGTATTGAGGTAAACCTAGTACTATCTTGGGAGAAAAGCCATTTCATGGTGAGGGATGGCATAGTACTAGGGCATAGGATCTCCAAAAATGGACTCGAGGTCGACCGGGCTAAATCAGAGATTATCTCCCACTTACCGCCACCTAGCTCAGTCAAGCAGATTAGATCATTCTTGGGTCACGTCGGCTTCTATCGGAGATTTATATGCGATTTCTCAAAAATTGCATGGCCTTTGACGAATCTCCTGGTTACCGATGTCCCATTTGAATTTGATACCTCGTGTCTCAGTGCCTTCGAGACTTTACGAAGTGCTGTTTCTGACTCCTCAATTCTCCAACCACCCAACTGGTCGCTTGATTTTGAAATGATGTGCGACACTTCTGATTTTGCCGTCGATGCTGTTTTAGGCCAATGTCGAGAGAAACAACCCTTTGTCATATACTATGCTAGCAAGACGCTGAATGAGGCTCAGCATAATTACACTGTCACCGAAAAAGAACTGCTAGCAGTAGTACTCGGGTTGGAGAAATTTAGATCATACTTATTAGGGTCCAAGGTCATCATCTTCACTGACCACTCTGCCCTTTGGCATTTGTTGGCAAAGAAGGATGCTAAACCATGGCTCATTAGATGGATCCTTCTATTGCAGGAATTTGATATCGAAATCCGTGACAAAGTTGGAAAATAAAATGTTGTGGCGGATCACATATCAAGATTGGACCCAGGCCACATTCATTATTCCCTACCTATCCATGAACAATTTCCGGATGAATCTCTTTTGGCAATTCATTCTGTTGAGTTCCCCTGGTATGCAGATTTCGCGAACTACCTTGCCACAGGCAAAATTCCCGCAAACCTATCCAAGGACCAAAATCTCAAATTCATTGCAGAGGCCAAATACTACCTCTGGGATGACCCACTGCTCTTCCGCATTGGAGCAGATCAGATTATTTGCAGATGCATCCCAGACTCTGAGATCCCCAGTGTGTTATCTTTTTGCCACAATAGTGCGTGTGGTGGCCATTTCTCAAGATGAAAAATCGCTGCAAAAATTTTACAGTCGGGATTTTTCTGGCCAACCATCTTCAGAGATACACACGATTACGCCCAACACTGCAAACGATGTCAGTCGGTTGGTTCTATGACCAGGAGAGACATGATGCCACTCCAACCCATCATGGTCGTAGAAGTGTTCGACGTCTAGGGCATCGATTTTATGGGCCCTTTTCCGAACTTGCATGGCTTCGAGTACATATTGCTAGCCGTTGATTGTCTCAAAGTGGGTCGAGGCCATCCCGGCGAGACGGCCTGACCACAAGACCATCATTTCTTTCGTACGGCAAAATATTTTCGCGAGATTTGGGATACCCCGCGCTCTGATTAGCGACGGGGGAAGCACTTTATCCACGCCCATTTCAGGTTGTTATTAAAGAAATATGGGGTACATCATTGCATAGCCACCTCGTATCACCCGCAGACCAATGGGCAGGCTGAAGTGTCTAACCATCAAATCAAGCTGATTCTCTAGAAGACGGTTAGACCAGACAGGAAGGATTGGTTCGACAAATTAATCGATGTACTCTGGGCATATTGGACCGCATACAAGGCCACACTCGGAATGTCACCATATCGCATGGTATATAGCAAGGCCTATCACCTTCCTGTAGAGCTGAAACACCGCACCTTTTGGGCGGTGTAGAAGTGCAACCTTGACCTCGATGTAGGAGGTCGAGAACAGAAACTCCAGCTCAGCGAATTAGAAGAAATTTGGCGGGAGGCCTATGAGAATGCATTAATATATAAGGACAAGACCAAGGGCTTTCACGACCACCACATCTGGAGCAAAGTATTCACGCCCAACCAGTGAGTCTGGTTATTTGAGTCATGGCTGAAACTGTTTATGGGGAAGCTTAAGTCCAAGTGGACTGGCCCATATGTTGTGATGCAGCCATATCCTAATGGGGCAGTCCAGATCAAGGACTTAAAATCTGGGCATATATTCACAGTAAATGGCCAGCACCTCAAGCCATTTTTGGCCCAGGAACCTCCTCCAGCTAACAAGACTGTTCATCTTAGTGAGGACATGTGATTGAGTGCTCACCCAGTTGGAGGCGTTAAACTCAGCACGTATAGATACCATTCACTCCACATTCCACCATCATTCATTTACAACCATTTTTATACATAGAATATTTTTATTTTAGTATATACTCATTTTGTATATTGCATATTAACAGGTTGGCCGGTGCTGAATATAATTTTAGGAGCAATTACAGGTGATTTCTACCCATTCTCTCGTTGCAATACTGTTAACGCAGCTAGATCGTGTTTTAACAGTCAGTTGCGTCGTAGTATAGGTGACCAAGCGTTGTCAACAAATAAGAATTTATTACTTGAAAACCTAAGTATCTGAGGTCGAACATAGGGAGCAAATGAAATTTATTACTAATCTCAAGAATGTGATTGAACACTTAGAGTTACTCAAAACCTAATTCAGAATATAAATGCAAGAATTTGAGTCAAATGTGGTAAAAATAGAGAAATTGGATGTCTGATCATGGGATCAGGTGTCTTAAAAGGATATTTTCTCTTTTAAATCTCTCTTATTTCTTCTCTTATCTGCTTTCTCTTCTTCTTCTTCTGACTTTCTTTCTCTGATTTTCCTCTTTTTCTTTTGTTCTTCTTTGCTCGTCTGCTTCTGCTTCCTTATTTCTTCTCTGCAGTGTCTTTCTCCTTTTCTCTGCGGGTCTGCTTCTTCTTTCCTTAGCTCCGCTTCCCTTGGCTTCAGCTTTTCTTCTTCTTCTTCTTCTTCTGCTAGTCTTTCCCTTTCTTTCTTTTTTCTTCCTTCTTCAGCCTTAGCTCTCTTACTTCCTCTTCTCTTTGGCTTCGCCTCTTCCTTCTACCTTGTCTCTCCTTCTCTTTTTCCTCTGCGAGTGGTTCCTAGGGCTCGCCGGAGCGATGGTGAGGACAACTCTGCCACTGGTATTATGGCAGAGCGACTAGAAAGAGGAGGGAGGCTCGCCGGAGCTTGTTGGACCACTTGGCCGGAGGAGAAGAAGAAATTGAGATGGAAATCTGGCCAAGTCGAGCTGAGGAGGTGCGGCCAGGGTTGAGGGTCCTTTTATAGATGCTGGCAGGGACTCCTATGCTTGGAAGACAAGCCTCCGAGCATAAGAGACCTCGCCGGAGGTGGAATCAGTTAGAGACCCAAATCTCTCGTGCATTCGCACAAGAGATTGGGTGCAAATCAGGGATTAAGATTGAGTTCAGATGGTAGGGAATTCCTCAGAGAATCTCCCTTCCAAATCTGGGAGATCTTTGAGGAATCAGGGAGTATTCCCCCTCCATTCCTCGCCGGAGTAGGATTTATCCCCATTAGTGGTGGAGGGACCTATTTTTAAGAGTGGCGAGGAAGTTAGGGGGTATGTGTAATGGTTTTCAAAACATAGGGGCCAAAATGTAATTTGAGTGTACTATTTTGTAAAGTAGGTCAAGATGACCTCCTCTTAGGTCCAAATTTTGGTACAAACCTAATTTTGACCTAAGGAATCCAATGGTGAAGTTGTATTTTAGTTTTGACCATGTTTGACTGGATATTTTGCATAAAAACCCAAATTAGGTCAATTAATGAGCTAGGACCCCAATCTAGGTCAAAATATGTTCCAAAGGCCAATTTGAAGGTTCTAAACCCTAAGGGATATTTTTCCATGAATTTTAGAGGGTTTATTTGATTTTTATCCTAACTAGAACCTTGTTGAATTAAGTGGATCTATTTTAGGGTTACAGAATGTCATTTAATTCCTAGATTGCACACGAACCCATTTCTGACTGAATCAACCCACTTTTTATCTTATTCAAGCCATTTGACTTATGTTTTTCCTCTGAGAAATCCTGTTTATGTACTGTAATTGTAAAATTACAGTTTTAACCTTTATTTTATGTTTTCTTCTCAGAACACTTGTTCCTTGAATTAAGCCCTTCTCTAGGTTATGTAGGAGCTCTTATTCTCTTTCTTAGGTCAAAATGAGCTAGTTAGGGCTCATGATGAGGCTATCATCAAATACTTATTTTCTGTTATGCTCATGCATGAGGACATGCTTGAACTTAGGCATGGGGGGGTAGATACAACAAAACTAAAAAATTTTTACGCCAACACTTAGGAAAACCTCGGAGCTACATGTAAAATGTACTTTAGGACCTTAAATAAAAGAATAATCGACTCTACCTCTAATGCTCACATTGGAGCTAGAAATCATTCGCAACAGCCATTTCCGACTCACCCGCTCACCTCTTGTTCTAAATTTAGGGTTAAGCTGATTGTAACCCAATACGGGAATTTCATGAAGTACAAATTATACGAGGTTGCTTGTTTATAGCATATATAGATATTGCATTCATGAATAAGATTATTTTATTAAGAATGCATTAGGGATTTTATCCTCTAGTTGATTCCTGTAATATGGAATCCAAGACAACTTTTCACACACACGTAGAATTTGCAATGGATTCATGGTGAAGGATGATAAACGTCTTCAGTTTGTTGAGAAGTAGTGCTTCTTTTCCTGAATCCCTGGATTGTGTTTTGGGAGTCAGGTAGATTTTCCTCCAAAAATCCACCAAATAGTGTGAGATGAGAGTGGAGTGTACTGGTGCTCTAAGATTAGTGCGAGGAATCTAGAATCCTAGATAATTAAGTGAAGATACTCTGAGATTAGACATAGTTTTCGCTCTCGATTCCCGCATATACATTTTTGTGCTAATTTTTGAGAGCCACCAAATAAGGTAAATACGCGGAGAGCGAGTTTTCATAAAACTAGGGCTAAGGTGGATGGTTACAACCATTATCTACGGAATCCTTAGCTGAAGGAGGGTATTGATGTCAAGGTCAGAAATACACCATCCTATCCATCTTTCCTGGTGCTGTGAGTAGGCACTTCCACCAAATAAGCCACCCAATGTCTCTTGAGTACCACCAATCCCTAATAATGCCTCCTCAATAAAGTTCATGGATGTATGCCAGTTGTGTTATGCTAAAAAAAAAAAATAAAAAAAAGAGAAAAAGAAAAAGAATGATGAAAAGAAAGAAAAACTGAAAAAAATTAGAAAAAAAAGAAAAAGCAAAGAAAAGAATGAATATTTAGTGTTTATTTCATCGAGGCAATGCCACCAAATAAAATTGAGATCCACCAAATATGACCCTAACCTATTTTTCTTGTGTTTCTAACCGCCCAAATACTGGCTGAGGAATTAAGACTTAGTGTTAGGGTTATGAGAACTCAATTAAAGTGTCAATGCCTAGTGAGACCATGAAATACAGGTCATATACGTGAATCTGGTGAAGTTGTGAGCTCTACGAAAGAAAAGAAAAGGAAAAGAAAAAGAGTAAGAGAGAATGGATACAAAGGAATCAAAGAGAGCATAGTTTTTCTCATCTTTCTCTAAGTTGAGTTACTTAGTAATCCAGGAATCTATATTCTGTAGTACTAGTCTCTATGTAGCACCAAGTGAGAATGAGCCACCAAATATATAAACCTATCCCTCAGAGATTCTATACCTAAGCCTAAAGCTGGGGTGGAATTCATAGAATATCTTGAATACCCCGAGGGAAGAAGTCCTCCTATCCCGCTAGAATTTTTACTAGGGGTCAAGTACAGGCTTTAGAGGTGAATCAATTTTTCACTCGAATCCTTTGCAAAAGCTACATAGCCGCACTTTCACGATTGTTTGGATTTCTAAAGCATAGGATGAAAACAAAAATGAGAAAAATCTCTACGCATACACTTGATAAAATAATCAGTCCCTTAAGGACCTTTGCTATAAATAATTTAGTCTTGCATTTGCTAGGGACTAGCAAGATTTAGGCATGGGGTATGATTGCGCAGCAATCATAGGTCTTAATTGACCTAGATTAGGCTAGGACTTAGCAAAAGTTAGGGTTATTCATGCATGCATATGCATTATCTGCATCTTTACTGCTCTTCCTTAGTTATGCATAAAATAATGTTATAATGTGCTAATTAAGTGCATTATGTCGATTGCAGGGAATAAGCAGATCAAGAGCTAGATCTGAAGCTGGATCAGGAATAACGGAAGTTGCAGTAGAGATGGAGAAAAAGGCTTAGTTTAGATGTAGGAATAATAATGTAAGGGGGTTAAAGGTTTTCTATTCTATTAAGTAGAAATAAAGTAGAAAAATGTGAAGAGCTTAAGTCCATCCTAGCCCTAGGATAGCCTAGAGAATTCCCCAAGCCTTAGCCACCCTTAGATTAGGTCACAACACCCTAGGAAGCCTTAAAACCCTAGTTCCAACCCTTATCTGGACGTCCAGATAAGTTATAGGATGTCCAGGACCCTTAGCCATCTCCCGCACACCTCAAACGTCCAGATAAGTTATAGGATGTCCAGGACCCTTAGCCATCTCCCGCACACCTCAAACCCACTTCTGCAGTGTTATTGGACGTCCAGACACTTTGTCAGACGTCCAATTTCTGCAGAGTACCCAAAATAGATCCCTGATTTCCCCCTGACTCAAATTGGACGTCTAGAACTAAAGTATGGACTTCTAATTTTTGAGTATAAGTCATCTGATCCTATTTTTGGATGTCTGATACTGGTCTCCAGTCCTTGTTTTGAGATTCAAGTCTTGATCTTGGATCTCTAGCTCCCTAAACCTAATCCCAACCCCATAGGAACCTAAATTAAGGTGTCCTAATCCTAGTACATTGTTTGCACCTCAAAACACGCCTATAAGAACGCCTTCTTATGCTATTTTCTAGCATTAACTATGTATATTATAATCCTGTAGTTGCATTTGTAAAAACGCTTGCATGCATGCATTTAATTGAGAGGAGAAGAGAATGGAATAAATGGCTTGCATTTTTACATTTTTCTTCAAGTGTCTCTTTGCAAAAGTCCCCTCTCCATATTTTATTTTCATCTTTCTTTCTTCTTCCCACGGCTTTTCTCTCCTTCCCGCGGCTGCGTCCTTCCCGCGGCTGCACTCTTCCCGCAGCTGCATGCAGCAGCCACGCAGCACCTCTTCCCGTCACGTCTCCCTGCCAACGCCGCTCCCTACAGCTGCAACTCGCACGCCCTCTCCCTGCTGCAGCCAACACGCCCCTCTCCCCTCCTCTATAAGTAGCTGCAGCTTCATCCTCGCAACGTAGCGGTTGCAGCTGCTGAAAAAAACTTGCAGCCACCTTCCGCACCCGCTCTCCCCTCCCATGCGTCGGCCCTCCGTCGAGGAGGCACCCGACGAGCAGGAGAACCCACTGTGGTGCTCACCACCACAGTGGGAACACCACCGCCCAGCTCTTCAATGAGTCGGTGGGCGTGGTGTTTTCTTTTCTCTTCGTTTTCATCTCCACGCCATTGCTGCCGCTTCAAGGTCCGAAGCTTGAAGCAGCAGCAGCAGCAGCAGCCCAGCGGCGACAGCAGCAGCAGCAGCACCCCCGCCTCCTCCGCGACCTTCCCCGCAGGCGCGCAACCCTCCGCGCGCGCCTGCAGGCCCGTTCCCCGTCTCCGCCTCTGCTCTGTCGCCTCTGCAATTCCACCCGCGACAGGCCGCTGCGCGCACTGCAGCGGCCGGCTACGGCCTCGCGCCGACCCCCGCGAACCTCTGCAACCCTCCGCGACCGACTGCAGACTCCCTGCCGCCCTCTCCGAGCGCGCCATCGCCCGCTCTCCGTCCTCGCACCCGGTCTGCAGGAGACGTCTCACGTCCACTACGCGAAGGCGCGGTGCACCGAGACGATCAGACGTCCGCCTCCGCCTTCAGACGACGTAGAGTCAGACGTCTGCCGCCTCTGGCAGACGTCTTAACTCACGCGTCCGCGATCACTCCTTCGCTCGCTCTCTCTCTCCGCCGATCTCTCCCGCCCGCTCCCTCTCTGTCTCCCGCTCTCTCTCTCTCACGTATTCTCTATCTCTCTCTCTCTCTCTCTCTCTCTCTTTTTTCACTTACAGCAACACACACACACCCATTCACCGACACACACACTCACACACTAATAGTAACTTATATACATACATATATATATATATGTATATATATATACATAGACATATATCTATATATATATACTTATATATACATAGTATATCTATATAGTTATGTATACATACATATAATATAATATATATATATATACATATATAATATATATATATATATATATATATACACATACTCATATACATATATATATATATACATATCTATATACTTATACATATACACATATATATACATATATATCTAGATACATATATACTTATATACATATATATATATATATATATATCTATATAGTATTATATATATATACTTATATACATATATACATAGCTATATACATATATACATACATATATATATATATCTATATATATCTATACATATATACTTATACATTTATATACATACATATGTACATATACTTTCATGTTATTTATTATACGCTGTATCGCGGGGATATCTGCACCAGTTGCTGATATTCCCTGATACACGCGTACAAAAAAAGCGTGGTCCCATACATCATCCATCCTTCATCCACACTCCACGCGGCACCTAGTCGTGTTGGTTGCGTCTCTCTAGACGTCGGCTGACTCGAGATAGTGCTACACTCCATCGTCACCTCCACCCCCACCCCTTTATATATATACTACATATAAATCTATAGCTACTATATTTACTTTCTATCTGTTAGCTTCCTTCTTAGTAAAAAGATAAAAAAAAGGTATAAAAGTGAAAAGATAATCTTTGATTTGCAGGTACCCCGTTAGTAGCAAGACGTGTTTTGAAACTCTGTTTTGGCTAAAAGCCAAGGACACAATTTTGAGGGTGTGCCTCAAGAACAAGGATTACCAGAAAAAAAACCTAAATAAGAAAAATACCAAAAACAGAATAAACAAACGGAAGAGACGCGTTTTAAGGAAAACGTAGAAACTCGACTTGAACCCCACTTCCCTGAGTTCGACCCTGGGCTTAAAAGTGACAAGATAAAATCAATTAGGCCAGGTTAAAAATTTTGTAAAGAGATGGTTAGGTCTGAATTAGGTTAACCACTATACATATTTCAACGATAAAAACATCATATTAACAACCTATCCAGGCCGACCCATCATAACTTTTCTGGCGCCGTTGCCGGGGAGGTGCGCTTTCGAGTAAGTTTCTATCCAATTCCTTTAAATTTGTCTCTTCTCTCTTCACGGGTATTGTTGTTTTTGGTGTGCAGGTGAACCTGGTGGAAGGAGAAGAAGGCTGACGAAGTCAAGGATGTGAGCAGATCCAAGGCGGGAACGAGAGCGTGAAGACGCCGACATCGCATTGGAGCTTCGCACACGTTGCCGAACAAGTAGGTTTTCTTTTCTCATCAAATTAGGGTTAACTTGCCACCACAATAAAAAAAAAAAAAAATTTTAAAACTAAAAACTAGAAAAACTTTTTGGGATTTCTTGAAGGCAAGTGGATTAAAATTCACTTGATTGATTGGTTGTCTTCACTCCCACTGCCCCGAGATTTCCTGCCTTACTTCGCATAGCGAAAATCCTAGAATCTTGATTCTTAGATTTTTCGCCGTGGGAAGTATTCTTTGAGGCAAAGAAAAAGATTGCTTGTATCCCTCTTTTGCCTTACTTATCTTTAATTCAGGATCACATTTTTGGTGGGTAGATTTGGAATTGAGTTGATTCCAACCCCACCACGACTTTTCAAACTTGCCTGTGATTCGATCCTGAATACTTCAACCCCAACAATTTTACTTTCTTTATCTGTTGGTTGAAGCCTTGTGTGTGGATATCTTTCTGGTGATTGGGAGCACTTGAATTGAAGTGTTTTGGCTCCCTTTCACATTGGTATAAAATTAATTCGCGCATCCACACATAGAAATCTCCATTTAGGGTAGCCCATTGCATTTTAGCATGCATTAACTAACTGATAATTGAAGAAGGGTTTCTTGGGCTTTAGAAAGAAAACCTGTATTCTTGCAAAACCCGGAGATTGGTTGAATTGGTAATTCAGCAAAATCCTAAAATTCATACTACTTAAGGTTGAACTCTAAAAACCATTCACCAATTAAAACTTCAATTCGGGGAGATTTCCCCGTTGCATGCTTGTTCTTACACACTCTTAAAATCAATCACTTGGGCATTACCCGTAAACAACGCCCTTCATATTCCAAAAGCACTTGACCCTAAGCCTCTAATTAAAACTGGTAGTAACTTGACCCTTACTAAGGATTGGAGGTCTAACTACCTGTGTGTAGCGACTACGTGCTGGTGAGAGTTCCCGCGTGCTATCGGGTGTCTAAGACTGGGGCAAACGGCCTTTCAATCTGGCCCGGTGGTTCCACGGTGCTCGCATTCGGTTCCGTAGTTCGTGATAGTAGGTAACTTAGATCTTTAGGTCTAAGGGCACACTGTAGAGGTTAGGAACTTGACTGTATTGATTTGTAATCAAGTGTACCTTTGCGGCATCATTTCTCTCATCCCTTTTCCCTTCTCATCTCCCCAATTCTTCCTGCGGTAGTGCATGTTTGGGAGGAGGTCACAAAACCCTGAATTGCTTGTATTGACTGATAAATCTAGAAAAAGAGCCGAATCATCCTCCTCCTCCACAAACATGGCACACACCCCCGCCTCACCACTTCGTCGCAATTCTAATTCTTTCAACACTAGGCTTATCCCGAGAAACCCTGTAAGACCTTCCTTATCGAGTGTCGCGCCAAGCGACTCGGTAAGTCATGTGGAACTGGCTTCTGCGAGCCAGTATGTCAACATGGAGGACCAAGCCTCCGTGTACTCGGACACATATGCGGACACGTCTTCTGGCATAGAAGATGCCTGCACCCTGGGGAATAACCCATTTTCTGCCACGTATAACCCAGGGTGGCACAATCATCCCAATTTTGCATGGTCCAACAACTCGCAGCGTCGAAACCCCGCTGGTGGACCAATGCGATCGTCCGCACCCGTCATCCCAAGGGCCCAGTCTAATCCTATGGCAAATCTTCCATCAGGCCCTTGTGTACAGAAAACCAAACACGCATCAAAACCTCTTGATAAATTGATGCGAATGATGACGGAAATGTCAAAGCGCCATAAAGAAAACATGACCTCTCTTCAGCATTTGGCGCAGCAGAATGCTGAGATCAGTCAACTAAGCATGGTGACTCGATCTCAGGGCACTTTTCCCGCCCAACCTGTTCCAAACCCGCAAAACTTTGTACCCTGTGGTCCGCAACCACAGGTACAACCTTCTCAGGAACAGGTTCATCAAATTCTGCAAGCTCCGAGTATTCCTTCGGGATTTCAGGTTAATCCCGCTGCAGCACCGCACTCTTATGATGATAGTGATCACATCAAGGATGACACGTCTGACGAGGACGTGACTGTTAGTACGTGTATCGAACTAATTGGAGCCGATTCAGACTGCTGCAAATTACCTGACGACTGCCTGACCAACACAAACTGTGACGTTCCCCAATCCCTCCCTATTCCTGTACCTTCTCCTGACCAGACTTCTGACGAGGTTTTCTCCGCTTCCCATACCTCGTGGTCTGAGTCATCGCCGGGCTGCTCACCGCCGGTCCACATTATGGAAGACCGGATTGCCCTTTCTTTCCCGCTAAATCAGGCGGATTTACAAATCCACACTGGGACCTTGAGCCCACATCTTACTCACCGGGGCTATTCCCTTTTGGATTCATCTATCCAAAAAGCCCCCCTTCTTGGCCAATCTAAGGGCCAACTTCCTCTTCCTGATCTGTTTTCTGATCCGCCTGGGACACTCTCGTCCCAGAAAATGCCAAATCTCTCACCATCCACCATTACTTTTCACGCCTCTATCGCGATTACTTCGCTTTTCTCTTCACCACCCACCATCCACCCACCCTTCCACCCTGATTTATACCCTGAACCTCAGCTCCTATTACCCGATCTGTCGTCCGTTCTCTGCCTTTCCCTGCATGCATATGAGGACATAGCATTGTTTGGCATGGGGGGGTGGATAGGCATCCATAGGATCCGGGTATTTTATGGTATCAGACAATTACCACCTATTTATAAATATGCAAGAAAAAGAAAAAAGAAAAGAAAAGAAAAAATAAATAAATATATATATATATATATATATTAGTAATAAATAGTGTTTAGTAATGATCTAAAAGATGAAACAAAAAATACAATAAGTGTTTATGGATATTCAACCTCTGTTTTGAAGAATTTCTAGGCCACAGAAGCTTGATTCGCTCAGGCTCGGCTTAATTCACTTAAAGCATTGACGAAGTAAGATCAAAATCTCTCCTAACTAAGAACGTTTCTTGTACCTGAGACACCAGTACAGGATTCGTTGGTTTGCTTTTTCTTGAGAGCTTAAGTAAACTTGGTTCACACTACACATATCAGGAAAGATCAGGTGAACATAAGATCCAACCCTAGTGTTCATTAGGAAAGGTGGAGTCCTTACCTGTGCGTGCAGGTAGACTTTTTATCCCAAGCTTTAGTCTTGTGTTTAGGAGTGGCTCTTTCCACCAAAAAGAAACTCTCCCACCAAAAAAAAAAAAAAAGTGTGCTCTTTCAAAATGTGTTGTAAGAGATATACTGACATATGTTTCAAAAAAAAAAAAAAAAAAAAAAAAAAATCAAAAAAATCAGAAAATGGGAGTTGAGTTTTCCGTAATCATCTTAAGGGTCAATCCGAAAACACGAGCTGAAATTGGGACCAACCTGTACTTAAAAATTCGTGAAACCCTGGGAGTGAGTCTTAATGTTCATCTGGTCAGTCTTGATCCTTCACTATGCACAAACCATAACCTCTTGAGCTCTCGAGTACGGCAAAAACCTCCTGGGTCCTGGAAATCGTACTTAAGGTTTAAATATCAAGAGTCCTGGTTAGTTAAGAGATGATCTATGTCATGTGAGACTTAAAGTACTGGTAGTCTTCTTTACAATTGGTTCTCACAATATTCGATAATAAACACACCTATATCACCTCAGAAGAAAATTTTCAGCTTAAGATCATTTCTAAATACGGTTTTGCTAGGGACTAGCAAAAGATAGGCATGGGGGTATTTGTTTGCACCTCAAAACACGCCTATAAGAATGCCTTCTTATGCTATTTTCTAGCATTAACTATGTATATTATAATCCTGTAGTTGCATTTGTAAAAACGCTTGCATGCATGCATTTAATTGAGAGGAGAAGAGAATGGAATAAATGGCTTGCATTTTTACATTTTTCTTCAAGTGTCTCTTTGCAAAAGTCCCCTCTCCATATTTTATTTTCATCTTTCTTTCTTCTTCCCACGGCTTTTCTCTCCTTCCCGCGGCTGCGTCCTTCCCGCGGCTGCACTCTTCCCGCAGCTGCATGCAGCAGCCACGCAGCACCTCTTCCCGTCACGTCTCCCTGCCAACGCCGCTCCCTACAGCTGCAACTCGCACGCCCTCTCCCTGCTGCAGCCAACACACCCCTCTCCCCTCCTCTATAAGTAGCTGCAGCTTCATCCTCGCAACGTAGCGGTTGCAGCTGCTGAAAAAAACTTGCAGCCACCTTCCGCACCCGTTCTCCCCTCCCATGCGTCGGCCCTCCGTCGAGGAGGCACCCGACGAGCAGGAGAACCCACTGTGGTGCTCACCACCACAGTGGGAACACCACCGCCCAGCTCTTCAATGAGTCGGTGGGCGTGGTGTTTTCTTTTCTCTTCGTTTTCATCTCCACGCCATTGCTGCCGCTTCAAGGTCCGAAGCTTGAAGCAGCAGCAGCAGCAGCAGCCCAGCGGCGACAGCAGCAGCAGCAGCACCCCCGCCTCCTCCGCGACCTTCCCCGCAGGCGCGCAACCCTCCGCGCGCGCCTGCAGGCCCGTTCCCCGTCTCCGCCTCTGCTCTGTCGCCTCTGCAATTCCACCCGCGACAGGCCGCTGCGCGCACTGCAGCGGCCGGCTACGGCCTCGCGCCGACCCCCGCGAACCTCTGCAACCCTCCGCGACCGACTGCAGACTCCCTGCCGCCCTCTCCGAGCGCGCCATCGCCCGCTCTCCGTCCTCGCACCCGGTCTGCAGGAGACGTCTCACGTCCACTACGCGAAGGCGCGGTGCACCGCGACGATCAGACGTCCGCCTCCGCCTTCAGACGACGTAGAGTCAGACGTCTGCCGCCTCTGGCAGACGTCTTAACTCGCGCGTCCGCGATCACTCCTTCGCCCGCTCTCTCTCTCCGCCGATCTCTCCCGCCCGCTCCCTCTCTGTCTCCCGCTCTCTCTCTCTCACGTATTCTCTATCTCTCTCTCTCTCTCTCTCTCTCTCTTTTTTCACTTACAGCAACACACACACACCCATTCACCGACACACACACTCACACACTAATAGTAACTTATATACATACATATATATATATGTATATATATATACATAGACATATATCTATATATATATACTTATATATACATAGTATATCTATATAGTTATGTATACATACATATAATATAATATATATATATATATACATATATAATATATATATATATATATATACACATACTCATATACATATATATATATATACATATCTATATACTTATACATATACACATATATATACATATATATCTAGATACATATATACTTATATACATATATATATATATATATATCTATATAGTATTATATATATATACTTATATACATATATACATAGCTATATACATATATACATACATATATATATATATATCTATATATATCTATACATATATACTTATACATTTATATACATACATATGTACATATACTTTCATGTTATTTATTATACGCTGTATCGCGGGGATATCTGCACCAGTTGCTGATATTCCCTGATACACGCGTACAAAAAAAGCGTGGTCCCATACATCATCCATCCTTCATCCACACTCCACGCGGCACCTAGTCGTGTTGGTTGCGTCTCTCTAGACGTCGGCTGACTCGACATAGTGCTACACTCCATCGTCACCTCCACCCCCACCCCTTTATATATATACTACATATAAATCTATAGCTACTATATTTACTTTCTATCTGTTAGCTTCCTTCTTAGTAAAAAGATAAAAAAAAGGTATAAAAGTGAAAAGATAATCTTTGATTTGCAGGTACCCCCGTCTTGCAAGTAGCAAGACGTGTTTTGAAACTCTGTTTTGGCTAAAAGCCAAGGACACAATTTTGAGGGTGTGCCTCAAGAACAAGGATTACCAGAAAAAAAACCTAAATAAGAAAAATACCAAAAACAGAATAAACAAACGGAAGAGACGCGTTTTAAGGAAAACGTAGAAACTCGACTTGAACCCCACTTCCCTGAGTTCGACCCTGGGCTTAAAAGTGACAAGATAAAATCAATTAGGCCAGGTTAAAAATTTTGTAAAGAGATGGTTAGGTCTGAATTAGGTTAACCACTATACATATTTCAACGATAAAAACATCATATTAACAACCTATCCAGGCCGACCCATCATACATCACCTCTAGACCTATGTAAGGACCTAATTAGGTCCTCACCAAACCCAATTGACTTAGATCAAAGTCAATTACCTTCACCTAAGTCAATTGGACTCATTGAGTCTAATTGAGCTTAGATCTCAACCCACACAAGTTTAATTGGACTTGGTGAGAGTCCAATTGACCTAAACCCAACCTAATTGAGTTATTCTACTCTCAATTAGGTTCACACTGATTCAATTAAACTTAGGTTAAGTTTAATTGCATTTTCCTCGTAGTAATTAGGGTTTGTAACCCTAATTCAAGACCTACACCTACCCAAACCCCTTAGGACCTAACCTAAGACAACTAGCCACATAGAGCATGACCACACACACACACACACACACCCATTCATGCACACACACTTCTCTAGAATTCTCTAGAGATCTCTTGAGATGGCGCCACCTCTTGGTTGCCAAATTTAGCAACCAGGAGGCATTCAAATTGAGATCCACAATTTTTGGATCTCAAAGACCACCACCACCCACATGTGGCCGGCCACTCTTGGACTCTCTCTAGAGAGTTCTACACCTCTCTAGAGAGAAGCCATTGGGTCTATAAAAAGGCCCCATGGGCGGCCAAACACCACCATTCACTTCATTGGCAATTGCACTCCATTGGTGCCATTCACGCCACCTCCACTTAGATAGTCACTCCACCTCCACGAGCTCACTACCACCACCATGGAGGACACCATGCCAGGTTGCTGGATCAACCCTACCTCTCTCCAAGGGTCGGCCTAAGCTACATTGGCTGCCCCTCATTCTTCTCCCAACCACTCCAAGGCCATCGGGGATCGCCCTTGAGTGCCCTCTATTCTTCTAGCTTTAATTCATGCTCTTCATAATCTTTATTGCTTTCATTTACTGCTTAGTAGTGTAGTCTTACTTCTCCCCCAATGATGCATGCGAAATCCCCCCATCGATTCTTGTATGCGATCATTTTCTGGTAGCTAGGTTTAATTTTCAAGCATTTATGTACAATCTTTCCTCTAGATTCCTTGTGCAACAACTCCCCAATGAATGAATGAAAAATGCATTTATATATATATATATATCTCTTTATGTGTTTGAAATCACTACGAGCTTAATAATTATCATATTTGCGTGATTTAAGTGCTTGCTCTTTAACTACCTATCTATTACGCACCTGCATGTCGTTTCCTATGGATATTGAAAATCTAACAATAGATGCTTTCTCCATAACTAGTCACCACCTCACTAGACTCGTGCGCACAGAAACTCACACGTTCACTTTCGTAATTTACTTGATGCATGTGCATGTGATCCGAGTTAATAACAGAAGCGGTGAAGTCTTAGTTAGGAGATTGGAAACTGGCGTGCGTCTTTAAACGAAGTATAGTAAAGAGATCGATTTCAAAAGCGAAAACAACACCTCCCAGAGACGAACGACCGGGACTCAAGTCTCGTAATTTTTGCAAAATAATATCTTTGTTGGATCGTACTTCGCGACTATACTACGACGCATTTCTTTTCTATCAAAAACATGATCTACGATTCTCAACAATGCCTTTACTTATAAACTAATTTATTTATATATTCAAGTATGCTATGTATATGCAAATATTAATTTAATAATTAGGCATTGAAGCATTTACTTAGCCCACAATTGTGGTCTCATCACCAACCAACCGGGAAGAACTTTCTCAAAAATTTGGATTGAAGTTTTGCCCAGGTGTTGATTGGACATGTTTGAGTTTGTTACCAGTCAGTAGCTTTATCCATGAGGGAGAAAGAGAACATTTTCATGAGTAGAACATCCCGATTTTGAGCTCCTAACTCGAAGGCCTAGGCCAGATGCTTGAGTTGCTTGATATACTGGAAAGGATCTTCGGAATTACGCCTATGGAATTTGGGAATGGCATGAATCATGTTGGGCATGAGTTCAGTGTCAGGACCTCCAGCGGGGATTTGTACTCGAGGTTCGATTGCTATTGTAGCAGATTTGTAGTGATCTCGCATCATTGGACGCTATGGTGGGTTTACAAAGGCTTCGAATAGATCATTGAGGTGCTGAAGTTGATTTTCAAGATTATTTTCTTGTGCGGGTTGTGCCATGATGATGGATGAAGGAGAATCAGGTTCGAATGAATTGGAAGAGATATCAATAGGATTGTGTTGTTGCACAAACAAGGAGGTCGAGGCTTGGCCTCGACGTGAATGAGTAGCTAAAGGAGGCCTCAAGGATGGTCTTAGAGACCTCCTCCCGAACATGCACTGATGGAGTAGATTAGAGGTAGAATGTGATGGACCCAATCAAGACACCCAAAAATTTTGGATGACTACAGAGGTTCGGGGTAGATGATGCCCCTTGGTCAGAAAGCCGTCCACTTGAGAATTACTTGGGCAGCCAGAGAGGGAGAGTCAGGCAAAGGCCCCTACACGGTAGAGCAGTCCTATGAGTTACAGGGTTTCCCCCACCCGACCTTTCTTGTCACTGATGTTCCAGGTAGACTAGAATGGGGACTTGACCTCTTAAGTCTACCAGTTTAATTAAGAGCAAGGGTGCTTATGATTTCACTTGAACTTTTAAGATGTTTTTGTGAAAAAGTGACCTAATTTGAAGATTGGTTAACCCAACAAGGTGGGTCAACTTCATCTGTATTGTCCTCTTGAGAATTTTAGGTCCCTCTTCTAGTGTTCAAATGAATCTAAGAGCCTGATTTTTAGGGTTTTACTTGAATAAATCACTTCAATCAAGGTCTAGGCACACATTATTTTGGAGAGATAATTTCTTGATTAAGTGTGTCTCTAAAAACCCTAAATTGGAGTCCTTAATTGGCTCTAATTTGTTCCAATTTAATTTGTCAAAAACGTGGTTCCTAGGGCTCAAACAAGAATGTGATAGCCCTAGATACCTTAAGCTTCAAGTGGGTGCATAAATCAGGATTTGTTGTATAAAAGGAATGTATCAAAGCAGGCAACTTGGTGAATTATCTAAGGATAGAATGCAAGTATCCCTAATTGATTCTTTTCCTTTTAACCTTTTAAGAATCAGGGGCTTAAGAGAGAGAGTAGTTAGAACTTACCTACCCCTGGCATGTTTAATGTGCGGCTTATCTTCTTGGAATGTATCCCCCCTGAAACAAACTACAGCAAAAGAGATATAGCAAGTTAGAATCCAAATCAGGAATTGCAATCAAGAGTTCTAAATTGCTTGTTTCTCCTCGGCAACGGTGCCCAAATGTTTAGGCGCTAAATTGGTGTTTTAAAATTGTTGCGTTGCAGTATAGCCAGAATAGCGCTCAAACAAATAAATTTCTTACTCAAAAAGTTCCAAGGTCGAACACAGGGAGCAATATGGAATTCAGTTCTCAAAATTGCAATTTAAGACAAGAAAGCTATGAAATTGCAAACAAAAACTATTTCAGAATAAAGTAGCACTAGGATCAAGTGTCAGACTGCAAAAATAATGGAGTAAATGGTGATTTAGATCACCAAGTATTCCTTACAATGATAGTTAATGAACTCAATGTATATATGTATGAAATGCAATCAAACCAATCATCTGATTTACTAATCAGACCACTTAAACTGCTCAAGCCTTTCTCTGTACTTCTTTCCTCTCTCTCTTCTCTGCCTTTCTTCTTCTTTCAGTTACAGCCTTTCCTCTTCTTTGTGTTCTTCTCTTACTTTCCTTCTCTATCTCTACAACTCTTCTTCCTTCAGCCCTTCTTTTTTCTCTGGCTTTCTTCACACAACAGGGGAAAAGCTTTTGAATTTAGCTAAGTGTTAGCTGGTTCTCACCAAGAGCAAAACCCTCCCCCTACCTACGCAGGCTCTCCTTCTCTCTTTCTCTCTTCAGGATCTGCTCTCCCAGAGCCACAGGGGTAATCGGGTTATCGGACCTAGCGTACCTAGGTCCAGGCTCACGGGTAGTGGGTGGTGAACGAGGAGTGAGGCTTAGGTGAGTTAATGAGTTAGGCCAGGTCCACTGGCAAAGGTCACGAACGAGGCATAGGTGCGCGGGTGAGAGGGACCTCACGAAGTGTTCTGAGGTGGAAAGGCTATAACACTTTTGCAATTTATGTGCCGCGGGGCACTCTTCAGCTGATGATGTGGGACTAAATTGATTAGCCCATGTTTGTGGGCTATTTAAGTATTTAAGTGCCTAGACATTAAGTTAATTCTAACATTTATTTAGCATGCATTAGGATGTAAATAGATTAATTCATATTTCTGATTTAATTACATAATTCATGCATTGCATTCATAACTAAATGCATTTAGAATTAACTTAGAATTGCATTAATTTAATTAGTTAACCAATTAGGTGCATTGCATGCATTGTTTTATTTAACATAAAAGTTAAGGGCTTATGCATAAATAACCATAATATTTTATTCTTTTATTTTTTTTTCTCCTTTGCACAGGTAACTCCTCCGACTTCGACTCTGCCTCCTCCTCCCGCGCATCACATTTACGCTACGGCATTTTGAATTTGAAACGAAGGCTGTGGCTACAAAAGGAGGAAGGAGAGCTGCCATGCGGAGGAGGCCACCATCCCCAACCCACCACTGTGCAGAGAGTTGATCTCTCGTCTGCTCCACCACCACCGGCCTCAACTGTGGCGACGAGCCTCCACTACCGTGGGCGTGTGGTGTGACAGGCCACACCGCCATCTGGAGCTCGTTTGCATTACTGTGAGCACCTCAGTGTGCACCACCCTCACCGTCATCACCAACAACCACCACTGCAGCCACCGCAATTTCATCTCCCCCATTAGTTAAGACGTCTGGGAAGTTTCCTGGATGCCTGAAGCTTGGCTTCATATCTTCTTCTTCTTTCTTCTTCTTCCTCTGTTTCACTTCACCTTAAAAATAAACCCAACAACACGCCGTCCCCACGCGCAACAGCAGCTGACCTCTCCTCTAGCCTGCGCCATCACCAGTAGCTGGCCTTTCCTCACGCTCCATCAGACCACACCCGTGCGCGCCTTCAACAGCAGAACCCGTGCCTCATCAACTTCTCCAGCGTGCCCACCTCCAGCGCCACTACAGGGCCCCACGCCTGCGCCTACCTTCGTGCGCTCCAGCCTTCATGCTTGTGTCCTCCCTGCAGGCCTGCAGTGCCACCTCCAACGCCTCCCTGCAGAACGCGCACCTCACCACGCGCGCTCCAGCCTGCAAAACATGCGCCACCTCCGCTTCATCTCGCCATTGCAGCACCGCACCTCCACGTGCACCTTGCAGCACCGCACCTCCGTGCACACCTGCGCGCTATGCAAAGTGCCCAGCGCCCATGTTCCGCGTCTCCACGCATTTGCAGCACCTCCAACACCCGCGCGTGCTGCACTTGTTGCACTTGCAGCACGCATGGCAGCAGCAGCTCCGCCACCGCCGCCACTCCTCTCCTCCGACAGGCCGGCTCCGGCCATCTCGCGACGCACCGCTGCCACCACCGCGACAGCCTCGCTTTAGCCAACCTCTTGTGGGAGTCTCTCCTCGATTGAACCTCTCTCCCATGCACAAGGAGAGAGGTAAAATCCCCTGTTTTTGTTTTAATTAAAATTTACATTTGGATGCCATTGCCACCAAAATCAGTTTTAATTTATGATTATTTTATTATGGTGCAATTGTGATTGCATACTCATGCTTTCTAATAATTACGTGGTTATTGATATTCACATGTTTTAAAATTGGTTTTGGGATTAAAATGTGCGCAAATTTTCTCTAATACATGTCAATTGAAAATTACATAAAATCATCACATATTTATTGAATATTTCAGTGAGGAAAAATTGCACATATACCCTTATATTTTTGAGTTATTGTGCATCTTCTTTCCGTCGCATTTCATGTTGAATTTGATTATGGATTTCGCATGTGATTGAAAGGATACGAAATAATCGAGATTTTATTGCTTCATTGCCCCTTTGTGGACACGACTTGCTCTTCTGCGAGTGGTTATTTTAATTGTTGATTAGTCAATTTTTCCATCACATAGAACTACAAACGACGCGTCATTTTATGTGACAAACGACTTTAAAAGCGAAGAATCGACTCGTCATAAACCACGTCCCTTCTTCACGTGCGTTTACAGCAAGGAGATTCCTCTGATTGGCATAATGCTAGGGTCCCAGAGTCTAATTGACCACTTAGGGTAGTACCTGAAGCAAGTTCGCACGACCTGGGACTTCCACCTGGGGCAGTGATTGCACAGCAAAAAATACACCAACAATTGTGCCATCTTATGCTATTTCCTAGCATTGCCATTGCATATTAGGTAGCCATAGTGCATTTGTAAAAATAAACGCATACATGCATTTAATTGAGAGGGGAGGAAAGTGAATAAATTGGCCTTGTAATTAACATATTCTTTAAGTGCTGCCTTGCAAAATCTCCATCTTCATTTTTTTTATTTGGTTTTGAATTTCTTCTTCTCCGCGTGGCTACAGGGTATGGCGGCTTCTTCTTCGCGCCACTCTCTGCCATAGCATGCCCTGCCAGCCACATGCTTAGTCATGCGTAGCCCAAGGCATGGCTGGGCTTGCCTCCATCCTCTTTAAAATAGCCCTCCTTGCTTCCTTGCGAAGGAGAGCCTGGTCCAACATACAGACAGCATCTCATTCCTCCAGGCCATCTCCTCCCCTCTCTCCTCCATATGCATCATCTCTTCCTCCTAAAGAGATACGCTGCGGGTAGGAGCAGCTCACAGTGGTCGACAACAACCACTGTGAGTCCCACCACCGCCCATCTCATCCAAGAGCCGGTGGGTGTGGTGGTTCACTTCGCTATTTCACCCGCTCAAAGTTCTTCTGCCATTGCCACAGAGTCGAGCTTTGAAGCTCAACCGCAGCAGCAGCAAGGCACCGACAGCCCCACGCAGCGCGTAAGCCTCCACGCGCACGCCAGCAGCTGGCGCCATCACCTTCCGCGAGCGTAGGCCCGCTCCATAGCGCCCACGCACGCAGAACCGGCCGCAGCCGGTCGCCCAAGCCATGCGCGCACTATAGCTACTATTCACGCTAGAGAGCGCGACACTATAGCTACAGTGCGGTGACCACAAAGTTTCTCACTTATCCAGTCACCACGCGCTCTCTCTTCGCACCGCAACTGCCTCCAGCCCGCGCCCGCGTCTCTCCCCGTGCCCACTCCAGCACCTGCGCTCGCGTCTGCACCCTCCCGCTCCCGCATCCGTGTCTTTGCCCACGTCACTCCAGCCCGCAGCGCGCTGCGCTACACTCTCCCCTTACGCCTGCAGCCTCTAGCGCGCGTGCGCATCTTCGCGTCCCTGCGCTTTTGCATGCCTGCGCCTGCGCGTGGGCTATCAAATGATGGGCGCAGCCTCCAGACGACTTAAACGCCCGCACCCTCTTCCTCCAGTAGACGCTCTCTCTCTCTCTCACAGACACACACCTCACTCACACACACACACCACACTTGTACACACTCACGTGTACAGTCACTTACTCACTTGTACATGACTATATACTTATATATATATATATACATATATATATTTATACGTATATATATATACATATATCTATACATATATTATTACCTATACAACTAAGTATAAGTATACATACATATATATACACATATATAAATACATATATATATATATATATATATATCTATCTACATATATCTATATACATAGAGACTTATACTAATATATCTATATACATATATACATATATATATATCTATGTACATATATTACTATATGTATATATATATATCTTTATCTACATAGTTATATATACATACCTATACATCTAATTATATATATATATATACATACATCTATCTATATCTATATTTACATATCTATATATATTTATATATATATAACTACATATACACCTATATAATTATAACCCTATCTATATATATACATATAAATATATACTTACTTTCATATCACCTACCACATGTTATATCGTGGGAATATCTGCACCCGTTGTTGATATTCCCCGATACCCGCATACAGAAAGCGTCTCCGCACACACCTTCCACCCATCCATCCTACACTCCACACAGCACTTCGTCCTGTTGGTTGCGTCTTCCTAGACGACGATCAACTCGATACCGTGCTACACGCCATTTCCACCTCCACCCGCACCCCTATATATATATATAATATTTATATATATATCTATATATATATATACTATATTTATCTTATTTCTATTTCTCTTTCCTGCTATTAAAAAGATAAAAAATATATATATATAAAAGAGAAAAGATAATCCTTGACTTGCAGGTACTCGGTGTTGCGAATAGCAAGACCAATTTTGGAACACTAATTTGGCTCAAAGCCAAGAACCTGATTTTGAGGGTGTACCTCAAGGATAAAAATTATCAGAAAAAATCAAAAATAGAAAAAAAATACCAAAAACATAATAAATTTACAGAAGAGATTCATTGTAGGAAAGGCGTAGAAACTTATTCACCTCTAATCCCGCTTCCCTGAGTTCGACACTGGGCCTAAAAGTGACCAAGATAAAATCAAGTAGGCCAGGTTAAAAATTTTGTAAAAAGATGGTTAGGCTCGATTTAGGTTAACCACTATACTCATTTCAACGATTAAATCACCATATTAACACAACCTATCCGGGTCTACACCATACTTTTTATGGCACCGTTGCCGTGGAAGTACGCATTCAGGTAAGTTTCTACTCCATTCCTTTAATTTTTCTCTTCTCACACCCTTCTCTTCACGGGTGTTTTTGTTTATTGGTGTGCAGGTGAACTAGTTGCAAGGAGAAGGCAGGCAGACGAAGTCGGAGACGTGGGCAGATCCAAGGCGGGAACAAGAGTGTGAAGTTGCCAGCACCGCACTAGAGCTTCGCCCATGTTGTTGAACAGGTAGGTCTCTCTTTCTTAGCAACTTAGGTCAACTTGTCACCTTAAAAAAAAAAAAAAAAACACTTCTTGGGATCTCTTGGGGCAAGTGGATTAAAAATCACTTGTTAGATTGTTTGCCATCACTCCCACTGCCCTGGGATTTCCCGCCAAACTTCGCATAGCGAAGATCCAAGAATCTTGATTCTTGAATCTTTCGTCGTGTGAAGTATTCTTTGAGGAAAAAATAAAAAGATTGATTGCCATCCCTCTTTGCCTCATTTATCTACAATTCGGGATCACATTTTTGGTGGGGAGACTTGGAATTGAGTTACTTCCAACCCCACCATGACCTTTCATGTGCCTAAGATTTGATCCCGAATACTTCAACCTCAACAATTTGATTTTCTTTATCTTGTGGTTGAGCCTCGTGTGTGAAAAATCATTTTGGTGATTGGGAGCACTTGAATTGAAGTGCTTTGGCTCCCTTTCACACTAATCTAAAATTGACTCGTGCATCCACACATAGAAATCTCCATCTAGGGAAGCCCATTGCATTTTAGCATGCATTAACCAACTAACATTGAAGAAGGATTTGTTGGGCTTAGAAAAAAAAAACTTGTATTCTCTCAAAACCCGGAGATTGGTTGAATTGGTAATTCAGCGAAATCCTAAAATCCACACTACTTATGGTTGAAACTCTAAAAACCATTCACCAATTAAAACTTCAATTCAGGGAGATTTCCCCGTTGCATGCTTGGTTTACACACTTTATAAAATCAACCACTTGGGCATTATCCGTAAATAATGCCCTTCACATTCCAGTAGCACTTGATCCTAAGCCTCTAACTAAAATTGGTAGCAACTTGACCCTTATTAAGGATTGGAGGTCTAACTACCTGCGTGTAGCACCTACGTGCTGGTGAGGGTCCCCGCGTGCTATCGGGTGTCTAAGACTGGGGCAAACGGCCTTTCAATCTGACCCGGTGGTTCCGCGGTGCTCGCATTCGGTTCTGTAGGTCGTGACAATAGGTAACTTAGATCTTTAGGTCTAAGGGCACACTATAGAGGTTAGGGCTTTGATTGTCTTGATTTGTCATCAAGTGTACCTTTGCGGCATCATTTCTCTCATCTCTTATTCCCTTCTTATCTCCCCAATTCTTCTTGCGGTAGTGCATGTTTGGGAGGAGGTCACAAAACCCTGAATTATTTGAATTGTCTAATAATTTTAGGAAAGAAGCCGAATCGTCCTCCTCCTCCACAAACATGGCTGCACGCCCACCCCCAAATCCCGAGGGAGGAAACCGCCCTCAAAACCCACCATGTGGTGGAGCCTTGGATCCCATAACCCGCCTTCAAGCCCAAATGGAAATGCATAATGAATAAATTGAAGCCATTAGGGAAACATTGGAGGAAATGCAAAACCCTCCCGAACGGGATGAGCCTAGGTCTCTTAGCTCCTATCAGAATCCCGCTGCTACAGAGACCATAGGATAAATTCGGGTCCCCATGGGTGGGGACGACTTTGAATTGAAACCTAACATAATTGGCCTGATAAATTTTCACTTCCATGGTCTTGCAAGTGAAGATCCTTTTCTCCACTTGGAAGACCTAACCCGATTGGCTAAAATAGTTAAACCGAGAAATATCGGGTTACCAATAATCCTCATGAAAATGTTCCTATTTTCCTTGCGAGATAAAGCATCGCAGTGGTTATGCACCATTGGGAGAACCATCCACTCTTGGGAAGAGATGCGAACAACGTTTCTCAAGAAGTTCTTCCCAATCGGGCGAACCAATGCGCTTCGCCGTGCTATCACTTCCTTTACGCAACAAAACGGTGAACAGTTTCATGAGGCATGGGAGAGATATAATAACCTTCTCAGGAAGTGTCCGCATCACGATCTGCCTAAGTGGCATATAGCCCAGATTTTCTATTATGGGCTAAATGAGACTTTGAAGCAGATTACAGACGCTTCCTGCGAAGGGAATTTCATGAATAAAGATGAGAATGGAGCATTCAAATTATTTGAAAATATTAGCGAAAACTCAATGAACAATGCCTCCATTATCGCCTTTAATCGTACCAGCCTGCCCCGTAATGTCCACGAAGTTGACACGGGACCCTCCCATTCATCCACAGATCTCAGCCTTATCGCACAGAAATTGGATGAAGTCTCCGTCTTGCATAAGAAGGTGGACGAGCTTCTGGCCAACCCCGTCCGTTCTATGGCAAACACCCCCACCTCACCACTCCGTCACAATCCCAATTCTTCCAACACCAGGCTTATCCCTAGAAACCCCGTAAGACCTTCCTTACTGAGTGTCGTGCCAAGCGATTCGGTAAGTCATGTGGATCTAGCTTCTGCAAGCCAGTATTTTGACACAGAGGACCAAGCCTCCGTGTGCTCAGAAGCATATTTACATGCGGATGCGTCTTTTGGCATAGAAGACGCTTGCGCCTTGGGGAACAACTCGTTCTCTGCCACTTATAACCTAGGGTGGCGAAATCATCCGAACTTCGCATGGTCCAGCAACCCACAGCGCCAAAACCCTGTGGGTGGACCATTGCGACCGTCCGCACCCGTCATCCCAAGGGCCTAGTCTAATCCTATGGCGAATCCGCGATCAGGTCCTTATGTACCGCAAACAAAACACGCATCAAGTCCTCTTGATAAATTGATGCGAATGATGACGGAAATGTCAAAGTGCCACGAAGAGAACATGACCTCTCTTCAGCACCAATTGGCGTAGCAGAATGCTGAGATCAGTCAACTACGCATGGCGACTCGATCTCAAGGCACTCTTCCAGCCCAACCTGTTCCCAACCCGCAAAATTTCGTACCTCGTGGTCCTCAACCACAGGTATGACCTCCTCAGGGGCAAGTTCATCAGATTCTGCAAGCTCCGAGCATTCCACTAGGATTTCAGGCTAATCCCACTATAGCACCTCACTCTTATGTCCCTATTGCGAACCATCCTCCGCCTTATGATCCCACTGGACCCGCATCATCCAATGCGATAACTACGAGGAGCGGTAAGTAGACCGTCGATCTACCTCGACTTGATCCTGGCCTGTCTTCTTCATCGCCCTCAAATTCGGGATGCGTGCCGCATTCACGAGAGGATGATACACCCAAATTGGTGCCAAAATTAGTCCCATTCCCTGAGGCTCTACTGAGGGAGCCAAAAGGCAAGAAGAAGGATATGCAGGCCTTTGATAACCTGCGTAATTTATTTAGGGATGTTGAAATCAAGGTACCCCTACTAGAGGCTATCGACCACATACCTACTGTCACCTGATTTTTCAAAGACTACACAACACCCAAGCGACAGTCAAAGAAAACTAAGAATCCGGTGGTTCTCTCGCCTCATGCGAGTTGTGCTATACTGTCAAATCTACCACTGAAGCAGAAAGATCCAGGCACACCGCTTATTTCCTGTAGCATCCAAGGCTGCAATTTTAATCGTGCCCTACTTGATCTAGGATCTTCCATCAATCTTATACCAACGATCATGCTTGAAAAATTTTCCTTGGGAAATTTGAAACCCACCCCTGTCACGTTACAGTTGGCAGATCATTCTGTCAAAATTCCAAAGGGTGTGGTGCAAGACGTGGTGGTTAGGGTCAACAGTCTCTGTTTTCCTATTGACTTTCTTGTTTTAGATATGGAAGTTCCTAGCTCACTTTCTGATTGTCCGATCATCCTTGGTCGACCTTTCTTGGCCACAGCCCGTGCCCATATTGACTGCGAGTCGGGCTGTATTGAGATTGCCGTTGGATCTGAGAAGCTCAAGCTTAACATCTTCAAGGTAGCCAAGAACTTTGATTGTGATTGCATGGCCGTAAGTGCGTGTATCGGACTAATTGGGACCTATTCTGACTACTGCAGACTGCCTTTCAACACATACGATTGCCTGACCGACACATATTGTGACATTCCCCCATCCCTCCCTATTCCCGTACCTTCTCCTAACCAAACTTCTGATGAGGTTTTCTCCGCTTCCCATACCTCGTGGTCTGAGTCATATCTAGGCTACTCACAGCCGGTCCACACTCTTGAAGACCGGATTGCCCTTTCTTTCCTAGCAAATCGGGCGAAGTTGCAACTCCACACTGGGACCTTGAGCCCATATACTACTCACTGGGGCTATTCCTTTTTGGATCCATCTATCCAAGAAGCCCCTCCCCTTGGCCAATCTGAGGGCCAACTTCTTCCTCCTGACTTATTTTCTGATCCGCCTGGGACACTCTCGTCCCAAGAAATGCCAGATCTTTCACCATCCACTCCCGAGTTGAAAGAGCTGCCTAGTACGCTTAAGTATGTTTTCTTAGGACCAAATGAAACGCTCCCCGTAATCATCAATTCAAAATTGACTAGGGAGCAAGAGTGCAAACTAACGAAGGTCCTTCTGGAACACAAGGCAGCCATTGGATGGTCTTTATTAGACTTAACTGGCATTAGCCCCTCCTACTGCACTCACCGTATATATACAGAGGAGGAGGCTCGACCTTCCCACAAGATACAGTGACGTCTCAACCCTAACATGCAGGAGGTTGTTAAGAAGGAAATTATTAAGTGGCTAGATTCGGGTATAATCTACCCGATCAGCGATAGCCCCTGGGTGAGTCCGATTCACGTCGTGCCCAAAAAGGCAGGACTCACCATCCATGTCAATGATAGGGGCAAATCCATCCCTACACACACTCCTACATCTTGGAGAGTGTGTGTAGATTATAGGAAACTCAATGCTGAAACTAAGAAAGATCACTTTCCGCTACCTTTCATTGACCAAATCCTGGAGCGATTAGTGGGAAATAAATTTTTTTGTTTCCTGGATGGATTCTCAGGATATAACCAGGTGGCAATTGACCCCCGGGACTAAGAGAAAACCACTTTTACCTACCCCTTCGGCACCTTTGCATTTAGAAGGATGCCGTTCGGACTTTGTAACGTGCCAGCAACTTTCCAGAGATGTACGTTGGCGATATTTCATGACATGGTGGGTGACTTTCTCGAGCTCTTCATGGATGACTTTTCGATCTTTGGACCATTTTTTGATGACTGTCTTGCCAACCTGACCCGTATCCTTAGGAGATGTATTGATGTAAACCTCGTGCTTTCCTGGGAAAAAAGTCATTTTATGGTACACGAGGGAATTGTTCTCGGACATATCATCTCTAATAGGGGTATCGAGGTTGACAGAGCTAAGCTTGATGTAATTGCTGATTTACCTGTGCCTGGCTCTGTCAAACAAATCTGCTCCTTCCTGGGACACGTCGGTTTCTATAGGAGATTCATCAAATATTTCTCTAAGATTTCTCGACCTTTGACTCACCTCCTATCGACCGACGTACCCTTCGATATGGGCCCTGACTACACACGAGCATTCATGCAGGGCCTTGGTGACAGCATCATGCAGCTGCATGATGCTGTCACCAAAGCCCCTGTTCTCCAGCCACATAATTGGTCCCTCGACTTTGAACTCACGTGTGACGCTTCTGACCTTGCAGTCGGAGCCATCCTGGGAAAAAGACGCGAGAGACACCCCTTCATGGTGTACTATGCCAGTAAGACATTGGATGAGGCCCAGCATAATTATACTACCACTGAGAAAGAACTACTGGCGGTTATCTTTGGGCTGGAGAAATTCCGCTCTTACCTTCTGGGATCACATGTTATTGTTTTCATTGATCACGCGGCCATTCGCCATCTCATGCACAAGAAGGATGCCAAGCCTAGACTGATTCGTTGGATCCTTCTGCTCCAAGAATTTGACATTGAGATCCGTGATAAGGCTGGAGCCCAGAATGTTGTGGCTGATCATCTTTCTAGATTGGACCCTGACCATATTGGACTTACTCTGCCGATTAATGAGATTTTGCCCGATGAGCACCTATTGGCAATTAATGTGGCAAGTGGACCTTGGTATGCCGACATTGCCAATTACCTTGCTTCTGGATCCCTTCCACATGGCTAGCCTAAAAACCAGTGCGAGCGTCTCATGGCAGAAGCAAAGTATTATTTCTGGGATAATCCACTTCTTTTTTGAATAGGTGTTGATCAATTCATCCGTCGCTGTATTCCTGACAGCGAATTCCCCAGTGTGCTATCCTTCTGCCATGATCAGGCCTGCGGAGGCCATTTCTCTGGGAGGAAAACTGTAGCCAAGGTGTTGCAGTGCGGTTTCTTTTGGCCCTCCCTTCACTAGGATGCACACAATTATGCCAAACATTGCACTAGGTGCTAGTTGTTAGGATCAATGTCAGGTCGTGACTGATGCCCTTGCAACCCATCCTAGCAGCAGAAATCTTCGACATTTGGGGAATTGATTTCATGGGTCCCTTTCCTCCTTCCAACGGCTTCGAATACATTCTCGTGGCTATTGATTATGATTCGAAATGGATCGAGGCTATTCCCACGCGCCATGCTGATCATGTTATATCCACTCGATTTGTCAAAGACCACATCTTTGCGCACTTTGGGATCCCTCGAGCCATTATCTCGGATGAAGGAAGCCACTTTACCCATGCTTCTTTTCGAGCACTTCTGAGGAAATACGGAGTCCACCATCGTATAGCATCTCCGTATCATCCTCAAAAGAACGGCCAGGCTGAGGTGTCGAACCGGAAAATCAAGCAAATTCTCCAGAAAATGGTTCAACCTGACAGTAAGGATTGGTCCGACAAGCTGATTGATGCACTTTGGGCGTATCGGACCACCTTCAAGGCTCCCCTTGGTATGTCTCCTTATAGAATCATTTACGGGAGGCCTTGTCATTTGCTTGTGGAGTTGGAGCACCGTGCTTATTGGGTGGTTCGCCAATGTAACATCGACCCAGACCTGTGTGGTTGAGAAAGGAAACTCCAACTCCAGGAGCTGGAAGAGCTCCGTCGTGAAGCCTATGATTCTGCCTTAACTTTCAAGCAACGCACTAAGGCTTTTCGCGACAGTCGTATTCGGCAGAAGGAATTTGAGCCATCTCAGCAAGTTTGGCTCTACAATGCCCAGCTGAAATTCTTTCCTGGGAAATTGAAGTCCAAATGGACTGGTCCTTTCCTGGTCTCAAGGCCATTTCCCAACGGGGCTGTTGAGATTGAAGATCCCAAATCTAGGCATAAATTTACGGTCAATGGGCAGCGTTTGAAACCCTATCTTACTCATGAACCTGCCCTCGTTGGAGAAACTGTTGCCCTGCTGGAGGGTAACTAATGTCGTGCCTCATTTTGAGTCCAGCTGGGGATGTTAAATTCAGCGCTCGTTGGGAGGCACCCCAACAACACTCCGCCACTATCACGCTCACTTCACTTTTCACTTCACCACCCACCATCCACCTACCCTACCACCCTACTGTATACCCTGCACCTCAGCTCTCGTTACCCGATCTTTGGTCCTTCCTCTACCCTACCCTGCATGCATATGAGGACATAGCATCATTTGGCATGGGGGGGTGGATATGCATCCATAAGATCTGGGTATTTTATGGTATCATACAGTTTCCATCTATCTATAAATATGTAAAAAAGAAAAGGGTGTTTAGTAATGATCAAAAGGCTAAAACAAAAATACAATAAGTGTTTATGGATATTCAACCACTGTTTTGAAGACTTTCCAGGCCACAGAAGCTTGATTCGCTCATGCTCGGCTTAATTCACTTGAGAATTGACAAGATAGATCGGAATCTCTCCTAACTAAGGACGTATTCTTGTACCTGAGACACCAGTACAGGATTCATTGGTTTGCTTCTACTCGAGAGCCTAAGTAATGTTGGTTCACACTACACATATCAAGAAAGACCAGGTGAACATAAGATCCAACCCTAGTGTTCATTAGGGAAGGTGGAGTCCTTACCTGTGCGTGCAGGTAGACTTTTTATCCTAGGATTTAGTCTTATGTTTAGGAGAGACTCTTTCCACCAAAAAGGAACTCTCCCACCAAAAAGAAAAGTGTGCTCCTCCAAATAAAGTTGTAAGAGATATACTGACACGTGTTTCAAAAAAAAAATGCAAATGAGTTAGTATATCTTGGAAATGTCTGTAAAGTCTTCTCCCTACAAAAGTTCTTCAGGGAAAGTTACAAATACCCTATTTTCTTTGAGCCACAAATGTAATAAAATGGGAGTTGAGTTTTTCGTCATCTTTTTAAGGGTCAATCCAAAGACACAAGCTGAAATTGGGACCAACCTGCATTTAAAAATTCGTGAAACCTTGGGCTTAAGTCTTAATGTTCATCTAGTCAGTCTTGATCCTTCACTATGCACAAGCCATAATCTCTTGAGCTCTCGAGTACGGCAAAAGCCTCCTGGGTCCTGGAAATCGTACTTAAGGTTTAATATCAAGAGTCCAGGTTAGTTGAGAGATGGTCTATGTCACATAAGACTTAAAGTACTGGTAGTTTTCTCTGCAATTGGTTCTCACAATATCCAACAAATAAACACACCTATGTCGCCTCAGAAGAAAATCTTCAGCTTAAGATCATTTCTAAATACAATACAAAAATGTTTTGCTAGGGACTAGCAAAAGATAGGCATGGGGGTATGATTGCACAGCAAAATACACCAACAATTGTGCCATCTTGTGCTATTTCCTACCATTGCCATTGCATATTAGGTAGCCATAGTGCATTTGTAAAAATAAACGCATACATGCATTTAATTGAGAGGGGAGGAAAGTGAATAAATTGGCCTTGTAATTAACATATTCTTCAAGTGCTGCCTCGCAAAATCTCCATCTTCATTTTTCTTATTTGGCTTTGAATTTCTTCTTCTCCGCCCGGCTACAGGGTATGGCTGCTTCTTCTTCACGCCACTCTCTGCCACAACATGCCCTGCCAGCCACATGCTTAGTCATGCGCAGCCCAGGGCATGGCTAGGCTTGCCTCCATCCTCTTTAAAATAGCCCTCCTTGCTTCCTTGCGAAGGAGCGCCTGGTCCAACATACAAACGGCATCTCATTCCTCCAGGCCATCTCCTCCCCTCTCTCCTCCATACGCAGCATCTCTTCCTCCTGAAGAGATACGCTGCGGGCAGGAGCAGCTCACAGTGGTCGACAACCACCACTGTGAGTCCCACCACCGCCCAGCTCATCCAAGAGCCATTGGGCATGGTGGTTCACTTTGCTATTTCACCCGCTCAAAGTTCTTCCGCCATTGCCATAGAGTCAAGCTTTGAAGCTCAATCGCAGTAGCAGCAAGGCACCGGTAGCCCCACGCAGGCTGCGCGCACGCCAGCAGTCGGAGCCATCACCTTCCACGCGCGTAGGCCTGCTCCACAGTGCCCGCGCACGCAGAACCGGCCGTAGCTGGTCGCCTGAGCCGAGCGCGCATTATAGCTACTGTTCACGCTAGAGAGCGCGACACTATAGCTACAGTGCGGTGATCGGAAAGTTTCTCACTTATTCGGTCACCGCGCGCTCTCTCTCCATGCCACAACTGCCTCCAGCCCGCGCCCGCGTCTCTCCCTGCGCCGGCTCCAGTTCCTGCGCTCGCATCTACACCCACCCACTTCCGCATCCGCGTCTTCACCTGCGTCACTCCTGCCCACTGTGTGCTGCACTACACTCTCCCCTCATGCCTGCAGCCTCTAGCATGCGTGCGCATCGTTGCACGCCTGCGCTTGTGCGCACCTATGCCTGCGCGTGGGCCATCAGACGATGGGCGCAGCCTCCATACAGCTTAAACGTCCGCACCGTCTTCCTCTAGCAGACACACACTGTCTCTTTTTCTCATAGACACACCTCACTCACACACACACACCACACTTGTACATACTCACGTGTACAGTCACTCACTCACTTGTACACGACTATATACTTATATATATATACATATATATTTATATACATATATATATATACATATATCTATGCATATATTATTACCTATACAACTAAGTATAAGTATATATACATATATATATATATACAAATATACATACATATATACAGATATATCTATAGATATAAATACATATATATATATATATATATATATATCTATGTACATATATATATATACATAGAGACTTATACTAATATATCTATATACATATATACATATATATATATATATGTGCATATATTACTATATATATATATCTATATCTATATAGTTATATATACATACCTATACATCTAATTATATATATATATATACATACATCTATCTATATATATATACACATATATATATATTTATATATATATAACTACATATACACCTATATAATTATAACCCTATCTATATATATACATATAAATATATACTTACTTTCATATCACCTACCACACGTTATATCATGGGAATATCTACACCCATTGCTGATATTCCCCGATACCCGCGTACAGAAAGCGTCTCCGCACACACCTTCCACCCATCCATCCTACACTCCATGCAGTACTTCGTCCTGTTGGTTGCGTCTTCCTAGACGACGATCAACTCGACACCGTGCTACACACCATTTCCACCTCCACCCCCACCCCTATATATATATAATATTTATATATATCTATATATATATACTATATTTATCTTATTTCTATTTCTCTTTCCTGCTATTGAAAGGATAAAATATATAAAAGAGAAAAGATAATCCTTGACTTGCAGGTACTCGGTGTTGCGAATAGCAAGACCAATTTTGGAACACTAATTTGGCTCAAAGCCAAGAACCTGATTTTGAGGGTGTACCTCAAGGACAAAAATTATCAGAAAAAAATCTTAAATAGAAAAAAAATACACCAAAAATATAATAAACGAACGGAAGAGATTCGTTGTAGGAAAGGCGTAGAAACTTATTCACCTCTAATCCCGCTTCCTTGAGTTCGACCTTGGGCCTAAAAGTGACCAAGATAAAATCAAGTAGGCCAGGTTAAAAATTTTGTAAAAAGATGGTTAGGCTCGATTTAGGTTAACCACTATACTCATTTCAACGATTAAATCACCATATTAACACAACATATCCGGGTCTACACTAGGCAGATGAGACTTGGAGCGAGCTTGAAGCTCCTTTGAAGTTCTTCGTCAATGGCGGTTAGGGGACACACCTGAAATCAAGCAAACGGCCTTTCGACCCTGTCAGAAGGTTCAGAGAGTATCGCCGTAGCATGGTGAGTTCGTTGAGGAGGTCGGTGTGGGGGATGGGTGTGGATGGTGGCTGGACAGTCACGAGTTAGGTTGGAGATGATGGGTCTATTTGGGGTAGTGTTCGGGTGGATGATGGATTGAAATGAGAGAAAGGAAATGAGCGGAGAGGTGTGGTAGAGGTTTTGAGGTAGTCGGCGAGGGGTTTGGTGGTGTGTGGAGCGAGATGTACCTCGCCGGAGGTGTGGCTGAAATGGTGGAAGACGAAGGAGTCGCGGAGGCGTGGTCAAGGTCGAAACGGCATGTCAAAAGTGTTGGTGTGATGAGGAAGAGTTTAAGGAGAAATTGTATGTAGTTACGAACGAAGTGGGAAGGAGAAGGCACCGGTTGTGGTGTTGCCGGCACCGGAGAAGAGAACAGCTTCGAAAAGAGGGAAATGGCGAGGAAGAAGGAGATTAGGGCACCGGCTGGTACGGCTCGACGCAGGAAGAAACGAGGAAGATAACTCGGCTGCTAGTATTGCGAACGAAGGATGAAGAAGGATGGAGGAGCTCGATGGGCGTAGAGGAGCTTTCGGCTGAGAGAGAGAGAGGAATTAGGGGGGATCTTGGCCGATTTCGAGCATAGGGAGAATGGTCTGATCAGGATGTTCTTTTATAGACCTCAGGAAGAAGTTTTGAGCTTAGGAAGCAAGCTTCCCAAGCTTGGAAAGCTTGATGGAGTTGGAAAATTTCTTGATACCCAAATTTCTCATGCGTTCACATGAGAGATTGGGAAGGTTTTGGGGTGTGGGATTTGGCTCAAAAGGAAGGGAATTTCTTGACGAACTTCCCTTTCAAATTTGAAAGGGACTCGTCAAGAAATCAAGGGGTTCTTTACAAATCAAGGTTGTTGGAGTAAGTAGGAATAGGTTTATTGGTGGTAGGGACTTTTTTGTGAGAATGATGACAAACTTAGGGGCCTATTTGTAAATATTTCAAAAGTTAAGGGCATAAATGTAATTAGACAGAACTAAGTTGCAAACTAGGTCAAGACAAACTCATCTTGGATGCAAAATTTGGTACAAACCTAATTTGGACCTAAGGAATCCAATGGTGAAGTTGGATTTTGGTTTTGATCACGTTTGATTGGGTAATTTATGCAAAAACCTAAATTAGGGTAAATATCTGTCTGAGACTATTCTGGGTCAAAACGGGTTCTGATGGTCAAATTGAAGGTTACAAACCCTAGAGAATATTTTTATATGAATTTTATAAGGTTTAGGTGAATTTTATCTTGACCAGAACCTCAGTTAATTAAGCGGGTCTGTTTTTAGGATTTTAAAAGTCATTTAATTCTTAAAACACGTGCAAACCCTTTTCTGATTGTTCTAACCCACTTGTTAGCCTTTTTAGGATCTTTTAACCCTTAGGAAAACTTGTGGTTGTAATGCATTCATGGTATGATGGTAAAATTACAATTTTAACCGTAGTTTCTTATTTTTCCCTCAGAATGATTATGCAGTGACTTATGACTCTCTGGTAGTTATGCAGGAGCATTTACTGACTTAATTGAATCAAAATGAGGTAGTTATAGCTCATGATGGTGTTTCCATCACCTGAATAAATTCAGATCATATCTTTTGGGTTCCCGGGTTATCATATACTCATATTACACTACAGTGAGGCACCTCCTTGCGAAGCACTTAAAACCTCGACTAATCCGCTGGATCTTGCTGTTGCAAGAATTCGATCTCGAGATTCGCGATAAAGTAGGAAATAGAACATGGTAACTGACCACTTGTCCCATCTTCCTTCTTCTGTCATCAACCCGTCTGGTCCAATCACCGAGCATTTTCCGGACAAGCACCTGCTAGCCATTCATAGTCTCCCTTGGTTTGCTAATATTGTATATTACTTGGTTATGGGGAAAGTTCTGCTAGATTGGTCGACTTCCAAGTGGGACAAATTGACTGCCGAGGCCAAGTACCATATTTGGGAGGAACCATACCTTTTCCAGATCGGCAATGATCAGGTGATCCGGAGATGTATTCTTGACGACGAGGTCAATGACGTAATGTCATTCTGTCACGACCAGGCCTGCGGTGGCCATTTCTCTAGCTGTAAAACCGCAGTGAAAATTCTCCAGTGTGGGTTCTTTTGGCCTACTTTGTTCAAAGACCCACAGACGTATTGTAGGGCATGCACTCGTTGTTTGACCGTCGGCAACATGGGCTCGCGGGATATAATGCCCTTGAACCCGATTATTGTGTGCGAAATCTTTGACATATGGGGAATTGATTCCATGGGACCCTTTCCCAGATCTAACAGCTTTGAATAGATTCTACTCGCTATTGACTATGTTTATAAATTTATCAAAGTCGTCCCCACGAGAACTAGTGATCATAAAGTTGTCCTCCAATTTATCCAGGAGAACATCTTTACCAAATTTGGGGTTCCTAAGGCCATCATTAGTGATGGTGGGTCTCATTTTACCAATGTGCACTTCTAGTCCTTGATGAAATGTATGGGGTGTCACATCGTATCTCGACTCCTTACCACCCCCAGAGTAATGGACTGGCAGAACTGTCAAATCGAAAGATCAAGAAGATCCTTCAGGTCACTATTCGGCCTGATAGAAAAGATTGGTCTACTCACCTTCCAGAAGCCTTATAGGCCTATGGACCTCCCATAAGACCCAATTAGGCATGTCTCCCTTCAGATTAGTGTACGGTAAGGCATGTCACCTTCCCGTTGAGTTGGATCACAAGGCTTATTGGGCAGTACGGAAGTGCAATCTGGATCTAGTGAAGACTGGAATACTCCACTGGTTGCAATTGAGCGAGATCGAGGAACTATGCAATGATGCGTATGAGAACTCGCGTATCTACAAAGAGTGGGTTAAAGCCTTCCATGACAGGCACATTGTGTGAAAATCTTTCCACCCTAGTTAGAAAGTTCTACTCTTTGATGCCAAACTCAAGCTTTTCCCAGGAAAACTCAGATCAAAATGGATTGGACCATTCTTGGTGAGGCGAATATTTTTGAAATGGAGCTATTGAAATCAGCCAACCTAGCCTTGATTCAGAACCCTTTGCCGTGAATGGTCAGCGACTCAAGCCATTCATTGAACTCACTGATATGAACAAGGCTAAGGTATCTTTTGCTCTCCATTCTCCTTGAGCTTATTACGCCCGGCTGATGCCATTAAAGTCAGCGCTTAATGGGAGGCAACCTATCATCTTTTTGAAAAACTCGACACCTTTCTTGACACATCTTATGCTGAACTCATATTGCACTTTAGGGTCCATCCATTAGAACAGCCGACTCCACCTCTGGTACCTGTACTTGAGCTTGAAATCATCCACAACAGTCATCCCGACCCATCCACCCATCCAAAACCTGTTCTAATGAATGATCTAAGCTGAACTCGAACTCACCTAATTTACAATGAGGACATTGGAAATCGTAGGCATGGGGGCTATTAAAGTGCAAACTGCTATGAAAATCACTTCACAAGAAAGGGTTTCATCAAAAAAATCACATATTCCAAAAACCAAAAAAATAAAAAAAATTGGAAAAGAACGAAAATAGAAGGGAGGAAATTTTGAATTGATTGCATATCATTTTTGAAGAGAAAAGGAGAGGAGATAAAAATGTCAAAAAGGAGCACAATTTGAAAAGAAAAGAAAAAGAAATAGTCATTAATAAAAGATTAAGGAATTGACTCAATTCTAGACCAAATAAAAAAAAAGAAGATAAAAGACAAAAAAGTGCTAAGAGACAAAAGAGATTAGTAGGAACACTGATCTTAGGCCTCTTGGGCTGCGATTCTAGGATTAAAAATTTAAGTATCTGCTAAGATTTGGATAGTTGTCAAGAGGTTGAGGAAAATGTGAAGCTTAAGTATTAGGCCTAAGGCTTAGGGATTATTCGGCCTCGTTAACTGACCTCTGGTTTGCGGGACTCGGTAACCTAAGCACCCCAATCCACACACAGTCTAGTTCAGTGTGTGTAAGTATCAAAATCACGCAAATGCATTAAATATGTTCTAAAAATGTTACCTAGATTAGAAGTGGCTGATCAACACAAGTTGATTTGGACAAGTTCCTGACGCGGAGAAGTGGGAAATTCCCCTTGAAGATGCACAATAACATATCGTCTCCTCAGTGCTTGTCTCCTAGGATATCTAAATATCCTATTGGGGTCATGTAAGCACCTTGTGCTGGTTCAGATGCCATGGGCGGCATTATCACGAAATGTCCATTGCTAGGGTCTAGATTTAGCTACAGAATGCCATGGGTGGGATTATCTCGAAATCTCGAAAGCTAGGGTTCTGGGGGTTGCCATGGGCGGTGCTATCTCGAAGCATCGATTGCCATGGACCCTGCGTGGATTGATGGTGGGAACTAGGAATCCGATACAGATTGTGTTGTAAAGCTAATCTGAGGCTAGAAATAAAAAGAAAAGAGAGAGAAAATACTCCAAAAATAAAAGAAAATTCTTTTGTCTCTCCCTTACAAAAATGCATTGCAAACTGAACCTAGGCTAAAACATGTTACAAGCACGAGTGCTTTAACCGTGGAGTTCAACGAACTTTAGGTTAGTTCTTGTGGGCCTTCGAAACCTTCGCGGCGAACTGAGGCTAGTGCTAGTCAGGTCCATATCTTGGTTGATACTTGAGTACCTCTAGGCCTACTATCGGCATTTTGACCTAATCTACAAAAGAAAGCACACATCAGAGTTTTGATCATAGAAAGGCATATGGTCTAGAATTAAAGGTAATTTCATGAGATTTTGCTAAGGGACTAGCAAAAGCTAGGGATGGGGATATGATGGGAATACCATCATGAGCCATAACTATCTCATTTTGATCCAATTAAGTCAGTAAATGATCCTACATAACTGCTAAAGAGCCATAAGTCACTGCATACACATTTTGAGGGAAATACAAGAAAATAAGGTTAAAACTGCAGTTTTACCATCATATCATGAATGTAGTACAATCATGGGTTTTCCCAGGGGGTAATTAAGGGTCAAATGGTCCTAAAAGGCTAATAAGTTGGTTAGAACAAACAGAAAAGGGTTTACACATGTTTTGAGAATTAAATGACTTTTGAAATCCTAAAAATAGACCCGCTTAATTAGCTGAGGTTATGGTCAGGATAAAATTCACCTAAGCCCTCTAAAATTCATAGAAAAATATTCTCTAGGGTTTGGAACCTTCAATTTGACCATCAGAACCCGTCTTAACCCAAAATAGTCTCAAACAGACATTTGCCCTAATTTGGATTTTTGCATAAATTACCTAGTCAAACTTGGTCGAAACCTAAATATAACATCACCATTGGATTCTTTGGGTCCAAATTAGGTTTGTACCAAAATTTGGGCCCAATCTGAGATCATCTTGATCAAGTTTGCATTTTGGTCTAATCAGACTCTTTATATCTCATTCTAACCCTTAACTTTTGAATTTTCTTACAAATAGCCCCCCAACTTCTTTACCTTCTTCACAAGCGGGTCCCCGTGCCATTTTTGGAAGGTGAAACCTTCACCGTCG